>JAGSMU010000034.1:0-1277500 GCA_029286865.1 Teinopalpus imperialis
ATATAATATTTGAAATTCGATACCTACGCCATATCGCTACACTGTAACATTTATAAAACGCTTACGTTTTTATAAAATTAACATGGGTATAGTAATCAGTGATTTGTTTTTTTTTTTGTGTGTATTGCTTCTGTTCAGAGACCTCTACAACTTTATCTAATTAGCGCTACTTACTCGTGAGCGCGGGAGGCCCGCTGAGTAGGATTTATTCCTACGGTGAAACAATATTTCCGTATCAAAAATTATGGATTTGGTGCAATTTCATTTCTTATTCTATCGAGGAAGACAAACGAGCGCACACTTCACCTGATAGTACGTGAATTCTACGGTCCATTCACATTCATCTTTGATACGGAGATATAATGCAGATGCGATGTCACCTCTGGGAACTACAATGGAATGCTTCCTCACTATACTAAATACAGCAGTGATATGCTTCTATGCTTCCACGCTGGTATTCTCTGAAGTCGTGGGAGGGGTTGGGTCGTGACAACCCATTCATTTCACAGCCAGAAAAAAAATTAGTGTGGGCACCACTCTTAAAAAGCAGTTCATGTAGTCTGGTAATAAGTAGAAATAACTCATCGTCATGCCACTCAAAGAAACACAACGATTATTTGTTTCCATTTAATTGCGACATTGTATAAATAAAATTAAAACGGAAACGCGAAAGCTTCTCGAAAAGCGTTCAACAGTTAAGTTAAATAGGGAACATAATTTTGATGGAAGATAAGTAAAGAAGCCCATTAAAGCAGCCATGGGAAGAAAAGTAACATTTAATGGTAATTTCAAGGAAGAAAATATATCGGAGCATAATTCTTGGTACTGATAACAACAGAAGTGAACAAACAAACTGAATGAATATTTAAAATAATAAATCAAAATGTATTCTGGTACACATATTTACAATATTTTAATCATCATACATTTATGTCCAAGACTGAATATTTTTCTCAAAGGAAAAACATCTTGTATCTCAATAACTATTGCTTGCACACAGTACATGGCAGTGCAACTAAAATGATGGTACCTGTCAATTTAAAAAATATGGTAAATCGGGGTTTACCTAATAATATTATTTGATGATGTGAGCCCATATAGGGCTGAAATGATTATGTGGTTTATGGCAAGATTGCATATTTTTATCAAAGGAAAAACATCTTTTATCTCAATAACTATTGCTTGCACTCAGTACATGGCAGTGCAACCAAAATGATGGTTCCTGTCAATTTAAAAAATATGGTACATCGGGGTTTACCTAATAATATTATTTGGTGATGTGAGCCCATAAAGGGCTGAAATGATTATATGGTTTATGTGCAAGATTGCATATTTTTCTCAAAGGAAAAACATCTTGTATCTCAATAACTATTGTTTGCACACAGTACATGGCAGTGCAACCATAATGACGGATCCTGTCAATTTAAAAGTTATGGTAAATCGGGGTTTACCTAATAATATTATTTGGTGATGTGAGCCCATAAAGGGCTGAAATGATGACGTGGTTTACGTGCAAGATTGCATATTTTTGTCAAAGGAAAAACATCTTGTATCTCAATAACTACTGCTTGCACACAGTACATGGCAGTGCAACCAAAATGATGGTACCTGTCAATTTAAAAAATATGGTAAATCTGGGTTTACCTAATAATATTAATTGGTGATGTGAGCCCATAATGGGCTGAAATGATTATGTGGTTTACGTGCAAGATTGCATATTTTTGTCAAAGGAAAAACATCTTGTACCTCAATAACTATTGCTTGCACACAGTACATGGCAGTGCAACCATAATGATGGATCCTGTCAATTTAAAAAATATGGTAAATCGGGGTTTACCTAATAATATTATTTGATGATGTGAGCCCATATAGGGCTGAAATGATTATGTGGTTTATGGCAAGATTGCATATTTTTATCAAAGGAAAAACATCTTTTATCTCAATAACTATTGCTTGCACTCAGTACATGGCAGTGCAACCAAAATGATGGTTCCTGTCAATTTAAAAAATATGGTACATCGGGGTTTACCTAATAATATTATTTGGTGATGTGAGCCCATAAAGGGCTGAAATGATTATATGGTTTATGTGCAAGATTGCATATTTTTCTCCAAGGAAAAACATCTTGTATCTCAATAACTGTGCTTGCACACAGTACATGGCAGTGCAACCATAATGACGGATCCTGTCAATTTAAAAGTTATGGTAAATCGGGGTTTACCTAATAATATTATTTGGTGATGTGAGCCCATAAAGGGCTGAAATGATGACGTGGTTTACGTGCAAGATTGCATATTTTTGTCAAAGGAAAAACATCTTGTATCTCAATAACTACTGCTTGCACACAGTACATGGCAGTGCAACCAAAATGATGGTACCTGTCAATTTAAAAAATATGGTAAATCTGGGTTTACCTAATAATATTAATTGGTGATGTGAGCCCATAATGGGCTGAAATGATTATGTGGTTTACGTGCAAGATTGCATATTTTTGTCAAAGGAAAAACATCTTGTACCTCAATAACTATTGCTTGCACACAGTACATGGCAGTGCAACCATAATGATGGATCCTGTCAATTTAAAAAATATGGTAAATCGAGGTTTACCTAATAATATTATTTGGTGATGTGAGCCCATAAATGGCTGAAATGATTATGTGTTTACCAAACGCAAACACTAGTAGCTTTTCTAAAGCTACTCAAATAGTATTCACTTAGACCGCACAAGGAAGTATAAGTCAGATATAATATAAAGCTTTAGCTTTGAAGCCGTGATATGAAAATAAAAATAGGGAAAACATGCTATAAACACATAGTGGACTGGATATCTTATGAAACAGCAACTGAGCGGACCATTTTATATTGAAAATAAACAAATAAAATGTTTAGAAATATACCATATTTGTAGAAATAAAAATAATAATCAATTAGTTATTAAAACTACAAGTAACATAAATTTTAAAAACACTCATAATATTAACAAATAAATAAATTATCCGAAATACTTGTTTTCGACGATACTAATTTAATAACTTTTACACTTATACGGAACGTGTCTATTATAACAAACATTAGTGTTTAAAAGGTTTCTAAAATTAAACGAATTATTTAATCTTGGATCACATTGGGTATTTTTCATAATTTTCAAAGTTTATAATTTCATATATGCTGCTTGTGTTACATTGACATAATTGGAAATACTGCAAAGAAGTAACCTGATAATAATTTTGATGATTTTAAGAGAATTTTTATTGTAATTTAATGGGAAGAATAATTTTGGCAAAATTCTAAGGAATTCCTCAATCGTTACTATGCAAACGGTACCGATTTTTTATTATTTTTTATGTTTACTTTAATAGTTATTTCGGAATTGTTATAGATAACAAAAGAAATATGAAACAAGTCATCCGTTAAGCGTTGTACTCGAACTGACAGAAGCTAATGGGCCCAGCCAAACCATTGTAGTTATTAATTCTTACATGATATATATTTCCAACTAAAATATATGGCGTAGGTCTTAATGCTTAAAGGGCTTATTCTGCCATGAAAAATCTATAACTGTTGTATAATGAACAATGTAACTTATGCAAAATAAAAAAAAAACTATAACAAATAATTTGAAAAAAATATCAGAACCGAATAAAGTATTTACAGAACTGCCTAGATAAATTTATGTTTTCGGTTTTTTTAGATAATCCTCTGTTAAAAGCAAATGACTGAGCCGAGGTTCGGCCCTCTCGGGCACCGTCGTGTCAGACAGGGTAACGGTCCAAGCCGAGGGTCCCTCGTGGGAGCCCATGTGCTGGTTACCCATATATAATGGTCTCAACTGAGCGCCATAAACGCTCGGTCACCTCTCAACCCGGTGCAACAGTAAGAGCCCTCGGGCTTACGGCAGCCATCAGCACGAAAAAATAAAAAAACAAGAAATTGCTTTTGTGGATAAGACTTATAAAAACATGTTAGAGCAGTATCGCACGTAGTTTCGCTGTTCGGATCGGCGGTCTATACATATACTCGGAATATATGTTAATTTATCAAACTTGTTTCCTCACTATACTTTATTGGTTGCGTTGTTTATATTGTATATTTTACGTATAATCCAAAGTAATTTTTGACTCGAGATTTTTTTTTAGGTTTATTACCTAAACTACTCTGCCTTTTAAGAAGCATTGTTGCCATATACTATTCTTAGAGCGTACCACAGTTTTGAGAAGTTATGAAGTTGTTGTCGTTGTGAATAAACTAATCGACCTTAAATTTGAGATGAGACGTTCGATAATTCATCAGCAGTAATCGAAGGGAACGTAATTGCTCGAGCCAGGAGCATTATTGATAAAACTAGCATTACGCAACTTCTTTTATTATAGTCTTTTGTATTTTATGTAATAAATCTGCAATAAAAAATATAAAAGGGATATTTAGTCCTTATTTTTAATTCAATTTTTAAAAGTTGATTGCTTTGTAAGTGTAATTTTTTTTAATGTATATTAGCAATGATATTAACATTACTAATATTCCAGTTAACCATTCCAACTGAGATGAAAATGCTTGTGCTGGGAGATGGTTCATGACAATAGTGGAATGGTATGGGATACGTACCTACGACCTTAAGTTTCGCCGACCGTACCCTAAACCATTAGGCTATTGACGCTTAAAAAATCTTTTAATTTATATTAACACGATAATCATGTGACATATAATTGATTAAACTATTTTTTTTTCTATATCGATATAGAAATCAACAAATAAATGTTTAATTTATTTTATTCGGCAGTTTCAAGAGACGGTCTAATCTCTTCCAGAAAAACTACGCGTTAAAAAATTCTAGTAGCTATGAACTGTTATTTCGAATAAATTAATTTAATACCCAATATGAAAATTATTAATATGCAGTCTTTCCCTAACTACTTATAATTCTCTTCAGATTAAGGGACTTTGCCTGTATTTGTGTGAACAACTTCGTTCATAATAATTATTAGGTGCTTCTAGAAGATTTAGACATTGATACATTGATTTAAAAATTTACACATTTAAAAGTACAAATATTAAACACTCGCCTCTATAAATTCTGAAACTAATTCAGATACCACACCACACCATAGGTAATATAATATTGCCTAGGGTGAAAAAAAAACCCCGGTTGAAAAGAATAAATCTTATGAAAGGAACAATCAATAGAGATTCAACAATAGAATATACATATATAAATAGAAATAACACATAAAATATTGTCATTATAAAAACTTATAGGATTTTAAATGCTTTAATTTTGTGAGTTGTATGAAATAACTGGATAAATGTTGACGAAGCAAATGTGAAATTAAAGGAAATAATCCTGTAAAAGCGCTCGGGACTAATGATAGCGTATGACGCCGCATAATTGCATTTCAAGCTTAAGAATGATGCTCGGGTCATTTTTATTTTATTTGACTGTTAATGAACAATGCCACAGACTTAATAATTAATAACTTTGAACGATTGTAGAGAAGTTTCTTTCTATCTATGGCATAAATAGGTTGATTCGGAAAAGGACCACTCTTTATCTTCCCAACGTAAAATAAACACATAACATCTGATTAGTGTAAAGATCCTCTCTCTCTCTCTCCCTAGCTTGTATCCTATATATATGGTGGTGGGGTCAGCTTTCCTTATCTTTCTCCTCCACTTCGCTCTGTTCTCGACATCCCTGTCCGAGACTTGGCAGTCACCCATATCTTTGAGCACTACATCCTTCCATCTTGCTTTGGGTCTGCCCTTGGATCTGTGACCGGGAAGGGTAAGATGCAGTGTCAAGTTTCCGACGTAGTCCGGTGGCCTCATTTTTACGTGGCCATACCATCGCAGCCTACTCTCCTGCATCTTGTCAGCGATGACGAGAACACCGCGGCTGCCTCGCACGTACTAGTTGCGGATCTTATCTAGCCTGGTTACGCCACACATCCATCTTAGCATCTTCATTTCACCAACTTGAATAGTATGCACGTTCTTTTGGGTCACGGCCCATGTTTCGCTGCCGTACATGAGGACTGGCCTTACCATGGACTGGTTTGGTTTATACCAAACCCTTGAGTGTTACCGGCATTCTTCTGTCACTTCTCGCCATTTTAGCCAGGCTGCGGCTATTCGATGTTGAATATTGTTTTCTAAGTTCCCAGAAATGTGCATCATACTTCCCAGATATATGTACTGATCGCACAAGGTGACTAATTGACCGTCAACAGGAATCGGTCGGTTATCACTTGAATTGGGATTATAAAATGACATGTACTGGGTCTTTGCAACACAACACTAGGCTACCGGTCTGCAACTGATGTTTCTAAGCCAGAAGTGCCTCTTGTAACTCTGAGTGGCTCTCGGTGCAGATAGCTACATCGTCTGCATAGATGAAGGTCCATGCAGTTGAGGTCTGCGCCAACTCGGTAAGTGAGTCTAAAACCAAGCAAAACAGAAAGGGGCTGAGTACTGAGCCTTGGTGCATGCCTTCTGTGACCGTTATTTGTTTTGTCTCACCCACAACAGCCCGCACCATTAATCGCGCATTTCTGTACATGTCGGCTATGTTGTTAATATATAGTTCCGGGACACGCTTTTTCCGTAAGCTCCACCAGATCGTCTTCCTCGGGACTCGATCAAATGCCTTTTCCATGACCTAGAAAGCTACATATAAAGGCCGGCGTTTTGCGCGATATTCCTCAGCAATCCTGTTCAAAGCAAACATAGGATCGATTGTCGATCACCCGGGCACAAAGCCATAATGATTCGTTGACAATGCGCACTCAGATCTTATGCGATTGTCGATCACTCTTCCATATAACTTCATTGTGTGGCTCAGGAGCTTGATACCACGGTAGTTATTGCATTGGTATCTGCTGCCTTTCCCCTTACTAATAGGAACTATGGTGCTCAATCTCCATGCCTCTGGCATCTTTTTTAGAGTTATTTCGCTTGGGTGTATTGGAGGTACAAGGCCAATGTGTTTTTCTAGTTCGGTTAGTTGTGTAGCAGCTGGCTCTGGGTTCAGTTACTGCTGATAATATTGATGCCAGGCTGATATGACATCTCTATCTTTGTACACCAACTCCCCATCTGGACCTATCACTGTTTTACACCTTAATGCTTTGGATTTGGATCCTTAGTGCTTTGACAACTTTGTTTTGCAACTTTATAAATACGTTTTTGACCTTCCTTAGTGTCCAACTGCTCATAAAGGTGTTTTTGAGTGATTGCACGTTGCACTGCTATTATCTTCTTGGTCTCTTTCTTTACTCTCTTGTATTCTTCATGATCTTCTTGGGATTGGATGGATTTCCATGTTCTAAAGGCTACTTTTTTATTTTGAATCGCCTCTTTAACTTCTTCTGCCCCTTCACCACGTTTCTTTGTTGTTTCTTCTCCCCCTTTTGGTGCGACCAAGAACAGTATTAACAGCTCTTAAGATGGACTTGCTAAGATCACCCCATATAGTGTCAATGTCTAATTCCATATCTACCTTACGATGTTCTAGCTGTTCACAGAATTTGGGAATTTTGTCACCTTTTAAATCCCACCATTTGGTAATTTACGGAGTTTCGTTGGTATTTCCTTGCTTTTCTTCCTAAATAGTATATCTATCACGACGATGCGATGTTGAGTAAGGGCACATTCTCCTGGTATTACCTTGCAATTTGTTACAGGATCAATATGCATCCGATTGACTAAAATATAGTCTATCTGCGTCGATGTTTAACCACGTTTTGTACGTGATAATGTGTTCCGGCTTTTGGCAAAGAAAGAATTGACGATAGCAAGATCGATGGCTGCTGCTGTGGAGAGGATAACTTTCCCCTCATCATTTAGAGCACCAAATCCTTGACCGCCGTGCACTCTCTTAAAGGCTTCGTTGTTTGTGCCTATGTGGCCGTTTAGGTCACCACCCAACAGAATTGTCTCTTTCACAGGAATTTGTTGCACTTGCTCTTCGAGTGTCGTCCAGAACAAATCTTCTTCCTCTTTGCTAGAACCTGTCTGGGGAGCGTAAACAAAGATTAGATTCAGAACTTCTCCTTGTACGAGCACTTTTAAATATCATTCTGTCGTTTATTCGGTTGACCTCCAGGTTGTTAGTTAGGTGTTGAGTTTACAGCAACTGCTACTCCATTTCTCCCATGCCTTGCGCTGACGTACATGAGTTTATAGCCCTCTCCGAAATCATGAGCATTGGATCCAGTCCATCTGGTTTCCTGAAGACAAACGAAATCTATCCTCCTACGGTTGAAAAGTGAAGCCAGTTCTCTAGTCTTCCCTGTTAGTGTTCCAACATTTAACGGAGCGAAGCGTACCTTAAGGTTACAATTTAGGACTAACGTCTTTAGCCGAGTTCGTCTACTACTCGGTAGCCCTCGCAGACTATTTGCAGATGTGGGGCGATGTGTCTGCGCGTCGTTTTGCAGCGACGACCTATGTACTGTATTTTGTATCGATTATTGACCGATTGCCATCTGACACACCAAAACCTACCCTATTGAGGCAGGGAAAGCCTCGGATATTTGGTGATAAATCCGTATACAGGTCTGATTATCCCGCCAGACTGATCGGTCGTCAGAGCCTCGTTCGTTGATCAGCAGGGTGTACCACGTGCAGGTGAGGTTGACATTTGGTATGAGAATGATGTTGCACACCCCTTACACCCCTAGTAGAATAGATTAGTGTAAAGATCCGGTGATCATTATTACTTGTGACGAGACATTCCATCATAATCCTCAGGAGTGATAACGTATCTGTATTATTTCTTACTGAAGGTGAAGAAGTGTGCCATGGGTCGCAAGAATCACTTACTATCAGGTGAACTGTGAGCTAATTTGTCACTGTCAATACAATGAAATAGTTTAAAAATTTAAATTGATTTTCACAAAAAATAAATATGACATCTATATTTTGCCACCCATTTTAAAGAGCCATTGTAGCAACATGTGCTTGCTTCTTTTACAGAAAATAATCTGTATCTGTATTCTGACTCTACAATTATCAATCTTTAGTCAGAATAGAATAGAGTTGCCTGTAGCGCGGGTTTGTTGAAAGCGTCATGATTAGACTATTTACTTACAAAACTTTTTATTTTTAATTAAATCTGCTACATTTGTAGAGGCTTTTAGGGGTACAATATCAATGTGTATGAAGAATTTAAAAAATCTCGTACTGTCTATAGTCATTCAGACAATATGCACGGGAGGAGGGTGGAGGGGCTACTGAGGCTCTAAAGTTTGCATTAGATCTATAGATTGGATATAGTCAAATGAAATTTATTCAAGCGTCGCCATTATTTATACTGAACCAAAGATTTTATATTAGAATTTCTATAGACAGCTTTACACATCGTTGAGCCTTTTTACTCCCTTTTTATTTCTTGGTAAGAGTGGATTTAGATGTCATAGGTGGTTTACGTTTACATGTACAAGACAAGTGCTTAACGTCTTAATAAAATAAAACAAAGAGAAAGCTAGAGAATCAGGTCCATGCTGAGGAGTAAGTTGTTTATCAGAATATAATTATAAATGAAATTATTCCTTCCCAGTTTAACTGGAGCAAAATGTATAGCCGACGTTTAAATTGTCCAGAGCATTTGAAGCAATCGCTCTCGCATTGTACAAATCTCATTTGTCACTGTTAGAGCGTAGAATTATTTCACATTGTAAATTTTCCTGGAGTACATTGCCGAAATTTGTCAACTATTGTGAAAAACAAGTTCTTTATTATTGTCAAAGTGACAGCTATAACTAAAATAACTGATGACACTTTTATCGATTGGTTTTTTGGAATTCTCAAATAGTAATATAAAACATATTGAATTTTAATAATTCAGACAGTGTACACTGATTTTTTTATAAAATAGATGACAGATAATAAAGCAGCGCAGTTGATGGAAAGTGATCACCGCCGCCCATGAACATCTGAAGAATTCTTATTTCATTGGGTTTACTTCTAAAAATGGCAACGAGTCTGAGATAATATGATTGTTACTTTTGTTTAGATTGGAGTGAGAGAGATTGTGTATTTAACACTAACACTTTTTAAGTATCTAAACAGGCTCCCTTTTATTCATAATCACTTTTACATAAACCTTATTCCCGTCACTCGAACTTAAAGCTCGTTTATAGTGACATTAAATCTGATCATTAGTCACGGTCGCTCTCGTAGGATAATCCAATTTGATCATGTTAGTATTCAGTCTGTTCAATGCTTTAAAACGGTGCATTATTAAAAAGAAAGATATTATTCGTTTTTATTGCATATATTATATTTAATTCGATTCATTGCGTTCGATTTACCTTCGAAAGTATGACCACGTGTCTACTTCTCGTTCTCAATTAAAGTGGCTACCCATTCGTCTGCAGCGATGGCTGCGTGCTACCCTTTATTCTATCCTGACGTATCCCACTCCTCCTTCCTATCTACCTTCCCATTTTCAATACCTTGGTTCTAACGACGATAAAAACCTTCGCTCGACCAACAACCTTCTACTTCTGTGTCCTTCTCATAACTCCAACTTAAACGACTCCTACATCTTTGTTCTATCTGTTTATCTCTGGAAAGTTTTCGCTCATGAAGCCAGGGCGGCTACGAATCGTTATGCATTTAAGGTGAAGGTTTGGGAGCGATGTCTCAACAGATTGGCAGAATCATCTCAATATTAAATAATTGTGTATTTATATGTATTTGTTATATATCTCTAGTCATATATGTATTTTGTAATTACACGTATATTGTTTATTTCTATAATATAATTAATATAATAGTATTTATGACAAGATTTTTAAGCATAAAACTAACTCATTTCATCTCTGCATTACCCTAAGGTTGACTGGTAGAGAAGGCAGTAATTTTTTTTTTTTCCTACCCCATTTTCGATTCACGCCACGGGTTGACTGGTAAAAAATGCTTCACGCATTAAGTCCGCCTTTTGTGCCCCTTTTGTATGGCGTGAACAATAATGATTAAATAAGTATGTACCGAAGATATTACGGGAGGAAGAGAGTTCACGGGCGGTTTTGGTCATCGCTTGTCCACCTCTATCTGTACGCGACTGTCCAATGTCTGTAAATAGTGTCATAGGTATTGAGGCAGGTACGACACCCTCTTGTATTCTCCAACAATTTTCTATACACTGGACCCGCGACCCAGCAGCCAGGTTTTCTTACCACTACGCCACGCGGTTCTAAAGAGGAGATACGTCTACTACATTATTTATAAGATTAGTTTCCTTTTTTAAATTATCATTCCATTACTGTCTGTTCTGTACTCAGCTGTCACCGGCAAGGAGAACGACATTAAATAAATTATGTGACCACAAAGCACGCCTTGCTTGCTGTGTTTCATAAAATGGTTGTTTTAAATATAAATCAGAATAAAACATGATGATTTCATTAATTGAAATTAAATTTATAATTTTTAGTTATATTAATTTCCTCACAAATGTATTATCATAGTATGAACTATATATATATATATATATATATATAGTGAAGATAATTTCATTACTGTTACCCGCAAGCAAAATATACGCCTAACAGCACCAGAAATCCGCATTGAAGTAAACAAAACCTGAGTTTAAACCTTATTCATTGACTACAGTAAAACGGCGACTGAGAAATGCAAAGTTGTATGATCGCGTTGCTGTTCGAAAACCTCTGCTAAGGCCGCAAAACAAGAAAAAACGGATGCAGTGGGCTCTTGCCCATCGAGATTGGGCTGAAGAAGAATTTAAAAAAGTGCTTTGGACCGATGAATACGAGTTTGAACTATTCGGTTCAAAACGTAGAATTTACGTTCGACGCAGTGCCCAAGAAAAGATGATGTCAGATGATGTAGTCCCAACAATCAAGCATGGTGGTGGCTCAATTATGGTCTAGGGTTGCTTCTCTAGCCAAGAAACTGGAGATTTTATTAAAATAGAAGGAATTTTGAAAAAGGAACAATACAAAAACATTTTAGAACAATTCTACCGGGTTGCGATTAATTGCAGATGGATTCATTTTCCAACAAGATAATGATCCAAAGCATAGCTCATAGAGGATATTTAAAAGAGAAAGAGGAACAAGAGGTGGTAAAATGGTTTGGCCTCCTCAGAGCCCGGATCTCAATCATTGAACTTTTCCCATCCTCGCGAGAAGAAATGTGGAATGCTTTATGCGAAATTTAAAACAATATATCACAAGACAACATTAACAAATTGATTGCCCGTATGCCGAGACTTGTAAAAAAGTCAAGCTGGCTTTTGTCGGTGTTTGAAAACAACAGATGTTTATTGTCTCATAACTTGAAAGGAACCAAAAGAATGACTTCTTTAAATATTCGATACTAACAATAGAATATGCAGATGTGCATTTCTTTTATTTATCCTATGGGATTTTATTACAATTGATGAATAATTATATTGTTTATATGTGGTCTTATTCTTTTGGCCGGCAGGGTATAATTATATATATATATATATATATATATATATATATATATGTATATATACGAGGGCACATTGAAAAGTTTTGAGCCTAAAGTTGACATTGAAATTTAAAGAAAAGAAAAAATAATACTGGTAATAGCCATTTCTTTTTTAATTATAATCTGCTGTCTTTTGTTTTTCTTCTGTCAAAATTGCAAAATTTGTGATCGATTTAACAAACGAAGTTCGCGGTTTCCGTAGAAATGGAAAAAATTGAGCACCGTTCCATCATAAAATATTTACATAAAAAAGGATTAACGCCAAAACAAATTTATGAAGATGTGTACGAGACTTTGGGGGAATCTGCTCCATCATATGCCACTGTCAAAAGCTGGGTAGCGGATTTCAAACGAGAGAAACAGTGCAAGATGAACCTGGGAAATTAACCTAAAAATAAAAAGGCCTGGTATGTTGTCTAAGAAAGTTTTGTTCCACCAAGATAACGCTCCTGTCCATACTGCGGCGAAATCAATCGCACAAATACACAATTGTAGCTTTGAATTGTTGCCGCATCCACCCTATTGGCCTCGTCTGATTACCATCTCTTCCCCAATCTAAAAACAACAAGGTAGGACAAAAATTTTCGACGAATATCGAGGTACAAGAAGCTGTGACTGAATATTTTGATGAAATTGAAGATTCTTTTTTTTTAGAAGGAATACTAAAGCTAGAGACAAGATGGCAAAAGTTTATAGATCGTTCTGGAGAATATGTAGAGAAATAAAATAATCATTTAGAAAAAAATCGTTTTTTTTAAGGTTGGGCTCAAAACTTTTCAATGTGGCCTTATATATGTATGAATATATCCAAGAGTTCGTGCTTCCCGTAAACGTTCATAGGTTTATTGCAAAAGATATTTGGTTTCGTTGAGACTCTGCACGACTTTAGAATGGGTGGAACTTTAATATCCTTTTCAAAATAACGTGCTCTGTTGTTTTTTCAACTCCAGTACAGGCCGCAATCTTCTTCCGCCTAGTTTCGTGTCGAACCCGAACCACATTCAAAACTGTACTAGTAACGATAACTACGTAACTTATATGATCGTGGATG
Source organism: Teinopalpus imperialis (assembly GCA_029286865.1). Taxonomy (NCBI): domain Eukaryota; kingdom Metazoa; phylum Arthropoda; class Insecta; order Lepidoptera; family Papilionidae; genus Teinopalpus; species Teinopalpus imperialis. Next base: position 13,529 of record JAGSMU010000034.1, read on the forward strand.
ATTCAAGAAAGAAGAGACAGTGAATAATCACTATCTACTTCTATAGAACTTAATCCATCATATGTGTAGTTGTTGTACGCTCAAATCTATATACATTTAGTTACATTTTTCGTTATAAGCTTGATTCTCAAGTGGGTCTATGAGAAGAAATGTATTCGGGCTTTCTCGTTTCTTATTCTACCATTATTGTTGAGTAAAATATAAAGTTACACCATTCGAAGATGGCTTAATGTATAATTTCTCTGATCGGTGATAGATGTCGTTTTTCTAGCCTATGATCATTCTAAAATTTTATACATAATCATATTTTTCTTTTTTTATTATATTAATAGACAAATGGGCACATAGTCCATCTGATAATCAGTGTTGGTAAGTGATTCCTGTGGCCCACTAAACCCACATCCATTCTGAATAAGGAATCATAATCCATAAGTTCTGTTACAAATGAAAATGCATTTTTTTTAATGATGAAAAGAAATGTATTCGGGCTTTCTCGTTTCTTATTGTACCATTATTTTTGAGTAAAATATAAAGTTACACCATTCGAAGATGGCTTAATGTATAATTTCTCTGATCGGTGATAGATGTCGTTTTTCTAGCCAATGATCATTCTAAAATTTTATGTAAATTTATTTTATGTAAATTAAATGTAAAATTATTAAAATTTATAACTACACATTTATTAGTCTCAGCAAAAAATAAAAAAAATATTCTCTTCGAAAGGTGGCCCCTTTGGCTTTTATACAGACCTTTAATCTGTTTGGCCACGAATCTATGGATTTACGCACTGTTTCCAAGGGAAATTTCGCCACTCCTTGCTCCAAAAATTTTTAGAGACTCAATGACACTGTCGTTTAGAGCAGGCCATGTCCTCTAAAACTGACCATAATTGGAAGTCTAAAAGGATGAGGCCTGGTCTAGATGAGGGCCAGTCTTCAGCTCTTATAAAGTCCGGAACGCTGGTTTCAAGCCAGGCATGGGTAGTTCGTGCCTTGTGACCAGATAAAAAGTGTAGTGGTTTCACAACATGATCCAAGACTGTATCTTGATACACTTTGGCTGAAGTTTTCACTCCTTTTTCACAAAAATGTAGTTTTGCGACTCCTTGATAAGACACACCAAACCATCACTGACGCAGGATGATGACAACGTTGTACCTTTCCGACCACTTGAGCAGCTTCTTTAGAACTGTGAGCGTACTCTTTATCATTTTGCTTATTGTAGTGTTCTTCAATCGTGAAAATTTTTTCATCGGTAAAAAAATATGTGAAATGGCGCAAAATCGAAAGAAAATTATTAAAAATTAAAATAATATACGTATATAATTAATAAGTTGAAAAAAGAAAAGTTTTTATGTAACAGTATTTATATTATTATTATTATAACAGTTATAGTATAGAAAATAATATATAAATATTTTGCGCTGGTATTCTGTGAGGGTGTGGTCTTTCCCCTACCGGACCGACACATCTATGCCACTTCTAGAAACAAAACATTAGCGTGACCACTGTTACATACAAACGAAAAGGTAGCGAACAAATAAAAAATATGAAATACCCTGCCATCCTGTTCGTGCTGGCTTCGTCACCAGTGTAATTCAATTATTATCAGGACTATTCTGGAGGTCGCGATCGCTTGTCACGAATCCTTCTCATAAATAAATACATTTTAAAATATAATTTAAAAGAAGGGTATAGAAATGATTACAAATTTAACTTTAAATTTAAATAATAGACAAACTTCTCACAATCCTCAACCATCTTCAATTATTGACTTTTTTATTGATAAAATATTATAATTGTACCGAACAACACAGAGAAGATTTACAAAATACTTTTTACAAACTTTTAATAACAAATTAGCTTTCAAATTGCTAGTTGAAGCATGAATTCGTCATTAAGCCAGTAAAAATATATATATATATATATATATATATATATATATATATATATATATATATATATATATATATATATATATATATATATATATATATATATATATATATATATATATATATATATATATATATATATATATATATATATATATATATATATATATATATATATATATATATATATATATATATATATATATATATATATATATATATATATATATATATATATATATATATATATATATATATATATATATATATATATATATATATATATATATATATATATATATATATATATATATATATATATATATATATATATATATATATATATATATATATATATATATATATATATATATATATATATATATATATATATATATATATATATATATATATATATATATATATATATATATATATATATATATATATATATATATATATATATATATATATATATATATATATATATATATATATATATATATATATATATATATATATATATATATATATATATATATATATATATATATATATATATATATATATATATATATATATATATATATATATATATATATATATATATATATATATATATATATATATATATATATATATATATATATATATATATATATATATATATATATATATATATATATATATATATATATATATATATATATATATATATATATATATATATATATATATATATATATATATATATATATATATATATATATATATATATATATATATATATATATATATATATATATATATATATATATATATATATATATATATATATATATATATATATATATATATATATATATATATATATATATATATATATATATATATATATATATATATATATATATATATATATATATATATATATATATATATATATATATATATATATATATATATATATATATATATATATATATATATATATATATATATATATATATATATATATATATATATATATATATATATATATATATATATATATATATATATATATATATATATATATATATATATATATATATATATATATATATATATATATATATATATATATATATATATATATATATATATATATATATATATATATATATATATATATATATATATATATATATATATATATATATATATATATATATATATATATATATATATATATATATATATATATATATATATATATATATATATATATATATATATATATATATATATATATATATATATATATATATATATATATATATATATATATATATATATATATATATATATATATATATATATATATATATATATATATATATATATATATATATATATATATATATATATATATATATATATATATATATATATATATATATATATATATATATATATATATATATATATATATATATATATATATATATATATATATATATATATATATATATATATATATATATATATATATATATATATATATATATATATATATATATATATATATATATATATATATATATATATATATATATATATATATATATATATATATATATATATATATATATATATATATATATATATATATATATATATATATATATATATATATATATATATATATATATATATATATATATATATATATATATATATATATATATATATATATATATATATATATATATATATATATATATATATATATATATATATATATATATATATATATATATATATATATATATATATATATATATATATATATATCCGGTCCTCCACACACCAACACGTTTTGTCCTGTGTGGTGTGAATGAGCGAAATTTCAAGTGCTGATTTTTATTGGATTTTTTTTGGTAAGTGCTGTCCTACAGTGAAATTGACAGCTTAAGAAACACAAAATGGCCATTATTAAAAAGGGGTAAGAGTTAGTTTGAATTACCAAAATGGTGATCAATGAAAATCAAATTACACTTTAAACTTTTAGTGTTAAAATTCGAATTTATTTAATCGCTTTTTCCAAGCATAAAACTGCACGTTTAATTGTTAGAGCTTTATCACAAGAGATTTGAAATATATTGTGCTTTGCATGCAGTTGTAGTTTGCTTTTTGTTTCTGGCTACGGTATGGATGGGTCAGCTAGATCGGGAAGAGACCACGGCACATACCACAGGATAATAGCATAATACTGCTGTATTTCGTCCAGTGAGAGTAGGGATCCAGAGTCCTTTATAACTGGTGAAGTTTTAGTGATGAAAACGCGTCTATATTAAGACTCTTCATCATAGATAAATATGGGCGTCATACGCAGAAATCACGTTCCATCAATAGTGTAATGAAATATAACTAGGAGACAAAAAGGCAATGTGCCCGTGCATTACAAGTAACACATGATACTTGGTACCAGATAAAACCTACGTTTTAACAAAATATTGAGAAAAGAAAAGAAGAAAAGGTAAAACGTAAAATATATTGTAATCTATTATTATTTATCCTTTTCTATAGTGGTCATAATATGTTAATTGATATTCCTTAGTGATCTGATATACAACTCGGGTCGATTTGCATAACGTGTCACACAATACGAAATTTACGTCTACATATATCGTACATCTCCCTATAACGTCCAATACATTGTGTACCAACATCGCAAATGGCTTGGAATACACTGGAACTAAATATATTGTAACCACAGATAGTTGACCGCTCCCACTGGACTCGTGTTAAATATTCTTGTAAAATGGCCAGGGTTCATTATTTAGTGAACATTCGATTCTGGTCTACTTGAATTGTAGACAACTTTATTTTAAGTTGGCATATCTTAACGGGTTTTATCTTTTTATTATATTTAAGATAAAACTCCTTAATGTTTATCATTAAATAGTAGTATTCGAATTTATTTATTACCACCTTACATAATGTAAGTTTCGAAAATTTTTTTTCGTCCCTTAAATAAGGTTTACTAGGGCTTATGGCATTCTCTGAGAGAAAATACTGGTAGACGTAAAGTAAAAAGTTATTTATCGCTAAAAATATCAATATACAAGTATACATATATTATATGTATTTATATATATTAGATCCTTTCATAGGAAATTGGCGTTTTGTCGAACTGGCCACTTTGATCTGAAATTATCTGGCGTTTGGTTAGGAATTCCAAATTCAAAGGTATTTCAAATTTCGACTTGTGTATTTGTTTTGAATTTAGTGATTCATTTGTTTTCGCGCCATTTGTTGTTTCATTTATATCTGAGATATATATATATATATATATTGCTACACATATATATATATATATATATGTAGCAAACTTCTACAGCTACGCCTTTTTCGAATAGAGAGCCACTTGAGTTGTGAACGATAGAAGGAAATGTGATCGTACTTAGGTACGTAAGTTGAAAATAAATCTTAAAGAGTTATTTAAAACGCGCTCCAACTTACTAAGATTTTACGATAGACCAGAGAGAGTTAATCTACATAATCGTAGTTTTAAAGGCTAAGAAAATAGAGTATTATGAATTCTGGATGGATGGATTTATTAGTATAGTATAATATAGTAATAGGACAATATTTATCGACGTATTGGTATGAGTATAAATTTTATATTATTTCACTAATCATATAAATCATGTTCAATGATCAGATCCATACGAACTTTGACAGAAGTCAGATTAAGAAGAAAGATTCATTAAGTTATCGATAATTATGTCTATCTTAGGCAGATATTGATAGTGGAATTAGGTAGAAACTACATTGTGAAACAAGACGATATGAGAGCAAGGCTCTTTCAAAGTGTCGAGTTGTCAAATCGCTTATACCGTACTGTTTAAAGACAAAAATATTCAATCAGTGCGTTAGAAAGACAGTACTCGATAAACTCAATCAAGATCAATCACAGGCTTGCGATTTTTCTGGCAACTAATATACGTTAAAATCTATCCGTAGAATTTCTAAATTAAAATGTAAAAAGAATCCTTAAGACTTTAATACGACATTATATTTTAATTGAGAACCAATCTATCATATATATCATTAAACAATATTTCTCTTTAATTACTAGCTGTTTTCAAGATAATTTTGAGTATATATAAAATCCTTCTATATAAGGTACTCTAGTGATATACTAGGAATGCAATACGCAGCAGGGGATGTACATAATAATAATGAGAACATATTTACGTATATATTCAGAAGTAGATAATAAGTAAGCGGTGATAAATTAGATTTTCCTTTTTATCTGATCAGAATAACAAACGACCACACGTTTTAACTAATGATAAGCTATCCCAGCATCCTATGGCCATCATCGAGCATATACCTATATGTCGATAGGTTGAAAACCACACAAATAAGTTGCTATTTGCTCTCAAATGCATAAGGCGGTGCTCATCGATACCACTGTTTGGACTCCCATGTGGAAAAACTTCCGTCTGGAAGGTCTACATACACATTTTATGAGTTAACGTTAAAGACCTTAAAAGTAGATTGTCAAACACATAATTATAACGTTATTTCCTTTGTGACATTCTCTATAATTTCATCATTTACACAAATATTTAACACTTAACTGTGGCTGTATACTATTACATCGAGGAAGTAATTTAACTCTAGTCAAACTTAGTTCAAAGTTCGAGCGCTAACGCCGCACGTTACGTTCATCTCAAATAATACATTATTTCATACCGAACATTTCACATCACCTTCCGAGTTATAAACAAGTAAATAGTATGTTATTTCTATGTAATTATCGTTCATTGTTTACGTTATTTTTTCTTCAGAGTGTACACAACAAACAACACTAATCAGAGTACCTGACTTCTAGTTGAGAGTCTCAGTTCGATTTGTTGCCGAGGGTAATATTTGTGAGATACTGGTTATCGGTTCTCGAGACGACGTGCTTGAAATATGTATTTCTCAACAACGCATCTTAACCTTCAAACGTATTATTTATACATACATATGTACTCTTAATGTATCCTATTAGAAAAGCAGATAATGTGTGAATGCATCAGTGTTCATGTGAATACGGCATTATAATGTATTATATAGTGCACTCATATTTTCTGGTCTGGTCGTTCGGTAACAACCTAAAAAATATCATTAAGCATGATAAAAAAATGTGAAACGTTGCATTTTATTCCCAGATACGTGTGTGTTTATTTACCAGTGAATAGTTTTGCTATTTCAGCAAAAATTTTATCTACCAGTAGACTACTTTATTTATTAGTAAAAATAAATTAGTTAGTAAAGTTAAAAAAATATGAGAACATGTATTCGGGGACAGCAAAAGCTATATAAATTTTAAAAAATATTCAAAATGGAAGTGCAAATGAATGTACTTACTCGTCCAAACTTTTTTTGTATTAAGGTTGAGATTAGTCAAATGTGCTGAAAGTTTTTTTTATTCTGGTAACATGTGTTTATTCATTAAATCTCGGTCCGTAGCTAACTAATTTGCTAGATAAAATTAGTTTGCACCAATTTGGATGAACTGACAGTTTTTAGTGGATTTTTTTAGAGGGCATGCTTAATTGCTAATATAATATTAATTCCGTTATGAACTATTTTATCAGGATTGCAGTCCTTAGCCCATATTCAAGGGTTTCAGACAAAAATATTCGACATGAGGCCATTTGTCTTACGATGTTGGGTGACAAGCGTACACACAGTTCGTTTGATGGAAAGTGATTACTAAGATATATGACGTCTTTATCCTTCCTTAATAAAGATTCATGCTATGATTGATGATATGGACATGCGTTTGCACTCCCGAGGATTGATCCCTGCACTTACTATACAAACCGGCATAAACTACTATTTCTCGTTTTTATGGCTATTTCGATGACATTACTTATTCTTTTATAAGGGTAATCTTTCATAAAACATATATGTACTATGAGCATAGGAGGAAAAAAAATCATGGTAATATAATTCGGTCTTTTCTTCTAAGATTCTGGAAAATATTAAAATCTGGTGGTACAAATAATGAGGTAGAATCAAATATACCTCTCGGTAATACATTAGATGAGAAACTTTAGTGGGGTTGCTCATATAGGAACTACGGCGGCAAAACTTAGTTTAGTTGACTTTGCAGTTTAGACACTTGACACACACGCAGACATAGGTACAACTAGAATTAAAATTTTACTTTGGGATAAGACAACGGATATTAAAATGATATTTGTCTTACAAGAAAGTGCAATACTGTAGATATTGTGTGGTTGCCTGAATAGTAATATTCAGTTTGCTTTATGCTCATTCATCCATAATATCCCTTGTCTTTGCTTCATAATGTCGTCCGTATGAGGTTTTGTATGACGGGACCTAATTAAACAAAAAATAGCGTCTTGATAATTACCTTACAAATACGTCCAATATATAAAGTAATATACGAGTATTTAATGAGATATAGTAGATTCACTACGAAATATTTTAATAGTACAGGCATCCCAGCATCTAGAAACACCCTGCATACATCAAAAACGAAAAATCACAAATTTATCTTTGGCTTGAAATCGAACATATTTATACTCATCAATCAGATGCTCTGACCACAAAGCAATGCGACTCTTGTAATTTCATTAAACTAATACCAAAGTTCATATCATGCATCCATTTCATACTATGTGTTAGTTTTATATTACTATATTATTACATATTGTCGTGGTACAAAAAAAAGTTATAAACTACAGAGCAAACGACTGGAAACTGTGCGAAGATTTTTAGTTTACTTTTGTCAAGGGGCCAACTTCTCCACAATTACACTTATCTTCTCGTAAGTAAATGAAGCCATAAATGTCCATAGCTTCGACAAAGAAGAGACATTCTGTTTTCAGGTGTTAGTCACTGTTAAAGCATTTTCATTTTGAAGAGAAAATTCCCGTTTTAGAACAATAAATTTTATTTTATTAATTTTATATTTAATTAATTTTAGAAAATATTCCAAACAAAATTTATATTTGAATTATTTTTGAATTAATTGATCTAACTCTGTTTATTGTAATATAAATAGCATTATACCATACCATATATTATTATAATTATATATTCATAATCAATAATATGGTTTAACTGAAAGTAGTCACATATGTGAAGTAAGATAAATACAATTAAAAATAATTTAAATTTTATAATGCTACGATTTCGTCTCCGCAACTTGCATTTGGATGTAAGGTATATTTGCACCTTTAACTAAATTCCTAGGCCTCTTTTATGTTTGCCTCATCAGTGATTTAAAATACAAATATATTTTTTTAATAAACATACTATTCTGCACAGATCTATGTGAGCGTCACATCTTTGACAGAATCAGAACATATTGATATGAGATTAGTAAAAAAGTAGTATTCTAGTTTCATGAGCAAAAAAGTTTAGTAATAATAATTACTATTTACTCATTTAATAATAATATATAATAATACTAATACGTATTTATATAGAATACTCTTAATATTCTTAGCTAAGACTTAAATCTTCTTCTTAGAAACATAAATTTAATATACTTTACTCTGCTTTTTCATTATTGTTAAATAAAAACCTTCAAGAACTAGGTTTTTATTTAACGATTGAAAGACCTTAAAGAAATTTTCGACTTCTGCCACATATTTTGAATGTCTAATAAAACTGATTGACAACGGTAAAATTATAAGCAATTTTACTAAAACAAAAATTATTAATAAATAAATTTTCTTTACACGGATTTTAAAAAAGAATCAAATCGCAAAAATATTAGCCCCGGATGTTGGTGGAGATTAGTATTGCATTGAGATACACCTTTTATTTTCTACCTTTTCAAAATTATTTTTTTTATTATATCTTTAGAAAACCGTAATCTGTTAATAAGATCTTCTTAAAAATTAATTATTATGCTAAATAAATTTTATTCATAGATATGTAATTTCATTATTCTATTACATTCTTGTACGGTAATTCTCAAAGGACACATCTGCAGAAGTACGAGAACTAAACGGATCTCAGATTGTAATTAATATGAACGAACTCAGGCGGTTACTAAGTATATTTTATTAGCATCGATATATTAATTTTTCAGCTCCTCTGGTGTTATGGGAGCGGCAGATTGTAAGCGGTGGAAATGCCACTTATTTAAAAAGGTGTACTTCTTCTCTTAATAATAAAGGCAAAAACAAGCGATTCGCCCTTAAAAAATAAAGTACGTAATAAAATTAAACTAATTATAAAAAAGGTAGAGGCAGAGGTTAGAGGTGCCAAACGAGCTCGCAGTTCATATATGTTAAGTGATGTGTAGTGCAATGACTTCATAACATAAAATATACTAACATATATTATACTAATATATTTTATGCTAATATTCTGTGAAAGTCGATCTCACCTATTTGAGGTTTTGCTAGTTTATAATGGCCTTTACGGCGTTACCATTTTAATATTTATTTATTTTTATAGTTTATAGTTCCAATAAGGTTTACAAGGGCGGACTTTTGACTTTTTTCGTATAAATATTGTTATTATTTATGTCTTTTAAACACAAAGTCAAAATGCTAGAAATGTGTGTTATATTTTTTTGTAGTATTTGCACTATTTCAACTTAGAGATCAGCGTAAGTTCTATACTAATGTGAATAGTATTTTAAAGGATACGTTAACTGTTCAAATATTAAGGTACTTTTAGTTTTATTCATTTAAATATATTAAAGTTAAGTAAATATATCAATATTGTACCTTATATTTACAACAATAAAATGTTAGGTTATTTTTTTTTAAAAAGTATGCTAAACGTTACTAATATTTCCGTTGACCACTCTAATTTTTTTATAGCATAGGTGGCAAACGAGCATGCAGCCCACCTGGTAAGTGATCACCGCAGCTCATGGAGATCCGCAACACCAGAGGAGTCGCAAAGTGCTCTCAGAACATGCCCCATGGTAAATTCCGTAAAAAATGCAAAGAGATGCAACATCTCTCAACGCAAATAATATAGAAAAAAATAATAATTCAAATAAAATTAAAATGTTTATGCTAGGAGATGGTGCAGACGATATTTGAATGGTGGATTCAAACCTATAACCTTAAATTTCACAAACAGTATCCTGAACCAATTGATACATGATATGATAAAATATACATTGTACAGTTCAATCTTACACGACTTAAGAAAATTACCTGAACTTGCTTCAACAATATAAAGGAAAAATGTCGCAATTTAACATTTTATTTTTAATTTTGTATTTTGTATTTATATTTGTTTTTTAATTATTATTTTTATTTTCCTCATCAACTAAATAATAGAATGAGGTAGAAATTAATACAACTACTTTCCTAAATCAACTACACGACAGCTGGAAAGCGCTATGCAAGCACATAATTTATTAAAGTTCTTCCACAAAGGATTTAATAACATACTCGTAAATCCAATTTGTATTTTTATAGGATAATTAGCAAAACAAAAATATGTAAACGTAAATAATAATATCAAATATAAAAAATACTAAAAAGATAATAAAATCTAGCTTAAATTTGGACTAATTTAAACAAAACAGTTTTTTCACCAATTGTATACTATGAACAAAATGTATTTTAACGTTGAGATAAACTTACAAAACTCAAATAATCTGGACATAGGTTTCCAGCATCGACCTTCCAGGTTCATAATCAGTCATTCGTGACAATAATTGTGTAACCGTCGAAAAGTTTCATTGGCAACATTACGTCTCTATTATCAGATCAGTTTGACAAACAAATTAATGTTATCAATTTAAAAAATAGTCGTTATAAGCTACAAATTGTTACGACTATTCGACTATTGTGATATGACCTAATCTTGTTTGAACATTGATATCTCCTTTTTACTAGATAACATCATCTGCGCAGCATTCATTACCACATCGTATATGAACACGAACAACCGCGATTCGTTAAACGAACATTTGCTAGTAGACACGTGAATACTACGTTTTATAGTTAACATTTCTAGACCGTAATAATATCATAATTTTAATCATTGATTTCGTTTCTTAATCTTTTATCTTTTTTCTATTATAATATATATTTAGTGTTACATAAGAATATTTTGTTACTTTATCATTTATAATAATAGTTATAGTTTATAGTAGTTTATCCTTTTTATATGTGTTTTTTGTACTGTGTAAACATAATTTTATGTTTAAAGAATTTTTTAAATAACTAAATATCAGCCGTCATAAAATCACGTTAATTCGAGTCACAGATCTGTCAGATCAGTTTATGTACTGTTTATTGAATTTAATTAAAAATTAAATTAAAGTCTTTAATTTAAAAACTAAACTAAAAACTAATAATATGTAACGTACCTACTGGAAATATACGAATCTGAAAGTCTTTCTGAACTTACACAACAATAATAACCCGAAAGAACAAAAATCGCACACATACACCTACAGAATATATAAATACAAAACTACACATACATTAACACAAACACATACAAACAAACCCACACTAGCTAACACATACACATGTAAGAGAACATATTAGTAATAGTTAGTAGTCTAAAGATAGTCTTCTTGTCTGTTCAAACTTACTTTCTCTTTTCCTTTGTTGCTTAAAAACACATTATAAAATATAACTTTTAGATGGTGATCGGGAAGCCTTCAATTCTCACGACTCCCGCATGACATCTAAGGTAGATGGGAGTTGCTGAAAATTGTGAATGTAGATTTGTTTATTTTTTCTGGTGCAATAAACTGTTTTATTATTATTTTTTTTCCATCTCCGCCTGGTTGGTCAATAGAATAAATAAATAAAAAACTATAAACATATAAAGAAACAAATATATATAATATAATGTTATACATATATAAAGACCAACCAGACGGGAATCCCTCGACAGGGGAGAACAAACGGTCGAGGGGTAGGGCGAAAGGGAAAGAAACCTGCGGACTATACGAGCAGTATCAAGGAGCTCCGCCTTCTGCATTTGAGCCCGGAACTGCCCGTACCGGAGTCCCAACCGCCTAAGGTGATTCGAGGGGCTGGTTGAGATTAATGGCGAAGGATCATGGCGTTCGCAGATACGATTATAGGAATAATTTTGGTCGGCATACCACTCCACATTTCGGCAACCTCGTGTGCCAGGTCCAGTTATTTTGTTCTCGTCATATGGGATCGTGATGTCAACCAAAAATTTCCTTGTCTGTGCCCGGTGCACATTTCACACGATAGATTTATTCGCATGAATAGTCCTGACCGTGATGATGGGCCGGTCCCAGTAGAGCCTGGCGTGGTTATTTTCGAGCACGGCTTCCGGCGTGTACTTATAATAAGGCGATCTCAGATCCAAAACACCATAGTGCAGAGCGCGCTTCAGATGGAGAATCCTGGCCATTAGGTTAGAAAGCGCCGAACAACCGGAGATAACATGCCTGAGGGTCTCACCAGGGCGATGACCAGCTCGACACATGTCGACGGTGCCGTCCTTCAGGATGTATCCTGTAACCTGATCTTGTATCGCACAGACAAAACCCTTGGTTTCCCCAAAAAGAACACCAAAGCGTAACCAGTGAAGGGAGGCCACTGTGTCTACAAACGGCTTGTGAAGAGCCTTGTGGTACCTCCCATGGAGCTCCTTCTCTTTCCATACGGTTTCCCGGACGGAAACGCTCTGTACACCCGGGTCCAGCCATTGCTCGTCAGCTAAGGACAGAGGGGTAAGCCCTTTGACGTGCTATAACGTCCGCATGAAAGACACCACCCGATCTCGTCAGAAAGTAGTTACGGAGGCTGCACACTTGGCGTTTGTGCATGGTCGCGGCGCTTTAAAGGCCACGGCCTCCATGCCTTTGCGGTAAGTACAGCATCATTACCGATGATCTCGGGTGATGCATCCTGTGGGACGTCATAGTAGTGCGGAGTTTTCTGTCAGGGCTGTTAATTCAGTTTGAGTCCAAAGGTATATATGGAGACAGGCATGACAACCTTTATACGCACGCGCTTTATTCACGCCCGATAAAAGTGTATTAAGCACCTTTGTCAGGCGCGCACAGAACACGTCGCGAACCGATTGTTTCAAGTTCGCCTCATCGATACCTATATTTTGTGACATACCCAAGTATCAGTATGTATCAGCCTCGGACAGGGGTCCTTAAGTTTATTTTATTTTATTATTATTTTTTCCATCTCCGCCTGGTTGGTCAATAGAATAAATAAATAAAAAACTATAAACATATACAGAAACAAATATATATAATATAATGTTATACATATATAAAGACCAACCAGACGGGAATCCCTCGACAGGGGAGAACAAACGGTCGAGGGGTAGGGCGAACGGGAAAGAAACCTGCGGACTATACGAGCAGTATCAAGGAGCTCCGCCTTCTGCATTTGAGCCCGGAACTGCCCGTACCGGAGTCCCAACCGCCTAAGGTGATTCGAGGGGCTGGTTGAGATTAATGGCGAAGGATCATGGCGTTCGCAGATACGATTATAGGAATAATTTTGGTCGGCATACCACTCCACATTTCGGCAACCTCGTGTGCCAGGTCCAGTTATTTTGTTCTCGTCATATGGGATCGTGATGTCAACCAAAAATTTCCTTGTCTGTGCCCGGTGCACATTTCACACGATAGATTTATTCGCATGAATAGTCCTGACCGTGATGATGGGCCGGTCCCAGTAGAGCCTGGCGTGGTTATTTTCGAGCACGGCTTCCGGCGTGTACTTATAATAAGGCGATCTCAGATCCAAAACACCATAGTGCAGAGCGCGCTTCAGATGGAGAATCCTGGCCATTAGGTTGTGCCTGTGCAGATACTTTGAGTTAGAAAGCGCCGAACAACCGGAGATAACATGCCTGAGGGTCTCACCAGGGCGATGACCAGCTCGACACATGTCGACGGTGCCGTCCTTCAGGATGTATCCTGTAACCTGATCTTGTATCGCACAGACAAAACCCTTGGTTTCCCCAAAAAGAACACCAAAGCGTAACCAGTGAAGGGAGGCCACTGTGTCTACAAACGGCTTGTGAAGAGCCTTGTGGTACCTCCCATGGAGCTCCTTCTCTTTCCATACGGTTTCCCGGACGGAAACGCTCTGTACACCCGGGTCCAGCCATTGCTCGTCAGCTAAGGACAGAGGGGTAAGCCCTTTGACGTGCTATAACGTCCGCATGAAAGACACCACCCGATCTCGTCAGAAAGTAGTTACGGAGGCTGCACACTTGGCGTTTGTGCATGGTCGCGGCGCTTTAAAGGCCACGGCCTCCATGCCTTTGCGGTAAGTACAGCATCATTACCGATGATCTCGGGTGATGCATCCTGTGGGACGTCATAGTAGTGCGGAGTTTTCTGTCCAGGGCTGTTAATTCAGTTTGAGTCCAAAGGTATATATGGAGACAGGCATGACAACCTTTATACGCACGCGCTTTATTCACGCCCGATAAAAGTGTATTAAGCACCTTTGTCAGGCGCGCACAGAACACGTCGCGAACCGATTGTTTCAAGTTCGCCTCATCGATACCTATATTTTGTGACATACCCAAGTATCAGTATGTATCAGCCTCGGACAGGGTCCTTAAGTTTATTTTATTTTTATTATTAAATGTTCTAGTTCTAGCAAATAACAGTTCTAGACAGAGATAATTAAAACTATATTATATATAACTATTTGTATTTTTCTGTTATTTCCATAGTATTATTATATATTATTATATAGTATTATTATATTTATTCTTCCAAAGGGAGCCATTTGGATTATATACAACATAAGAACCGGACCGTCATATTTTTACCAATTTGCAATTTTAAAAACACCTACTTTTTTTTTAGACAAACAGATGTTTTTAGATTTAGTATTATTATGTATATAAGACAAAATAATCATTCATTTAAATAAAGCGCACCAACATATATATACGTTTTATAACAAATGTATGCTAGATATAAGAATAGACTTATAGGGGCAAGTTTTTGTCAACACAAAGTTAGTGATTCCTATATGAGGCAAGGTATTCGCATCTATGATAAGATTCTATTGTCTATTTTAGATTTAACACTTCATCAGTTCAAAACGTAAATAGAAAAATTGTCGGTAAATCATACTATTTCTGTATAACTTTATATAAAGCACACACATACTCGGAACTCGAACTTGTTGATCGATAAATAACCTTCTAAATAAAAACTTTAATTACTATATTTTATAAAAAATAGCATGCTAGAAATTCTATTAACATTAATAAGATTCCTGTTAACAATTACAATCAAGCTTAAACCGAACGTAAGACCGAATCTAAGCCATAGCCATAATAGTTTAGCCATGGCCTCAGCCTATGTTAAACTATTATGTATTGTGAGAAAGATAAACAGAATACCGATATGAAATAGTAGCATAACGCTGTCGTGTTTCGTATGGTAAGTAGGTCGGCAATCTTATAGCCTACTCTTATATTAAATTAGATTTATTACCGAAGTAAAACCAAAGGTAGTCTGGTGAAGAATGCCTTTTAGTATTAAGTCCGTTTTGTTGTACAATGTTTGATTTACTTGTGCAAATAAAGAATAAATCAATAAATAAATTTTACCTTGACTAATATCGAAATGCATAACAAATTCTACCATAAGTTTACACACAAACAATTTACATCAGTCGCTACCGAGTATGGTACCTTCTTGTTGGCATAAAATCGACACAGCGCTGCTTCTAGTGCAAAAGTTTAAGATGTAAAATTTGCAAAAACTTGCTTAAGAGTAGTTCACTGTTTATGTACACATTTTTTATGACAGTAGGGGTGAAAGAGTGTACTCACTTTACGTCATGGTTTGTGCCCATAACTACTAACTAGACTACATTTTTGATAAGAAATCATAATACAGCTACCACCCCTTTGAACAGATTTATCTTTCACTCGCAAAATAAAACAATAAACCAAACTACTGTTTTATGTTCGTTTCCGTATGCGTGTTGTCCCGCCACGATTGAATCGACATATTAATGCTACAGCTAAAAAAATATTTAATTTGCATAAGGGACATTTGGGGACTTCTGCAGGTGCAAGCGCAAATGTACTAATATCTTCTCCAAGTTTATATTTTTTTCTGTGAATGAATATTATTTATTGCTTTTTAATTGTCCCTTTATAATTAACACCTATGGTGACTAAGCGTTGAAGGTTAATGAAGGAATCTCTGTAACTGGATGATAATCGACAGCATCGAATAACGGCGTTGCACTCGCCTATTCAACGTAGAGAATAAATACCACTTAAAATAAAATATGTCTACTCGAATTATTCCCACTAGATTACTATAGATTCACTGATTACATAATTTTCTTTTGTTTAGAATATTTTATTTTTTGTATAATAGCAACACAATTTATTGTTAATGAATAAATAATTAAATTAAATTTATTGTTACTATACTTTGACCCATCTGGTGTATTAATTGAATC
This sequence comes from Teinopalpus imperialis, assembly GCA_029286865.1. NCBI lineage: Eukaryota > Metazoa > Arthropoda > Insecta > Lepidoptera > Papilionidae > Teinopalpus > Teinopalpus imperialis. The sequence goes on from JAGSMU010000034.1 coordinate 30,890, forward strand.
TGTTTATTACCAGTTGTCTCGTTAGCTAGTTCATCAGTTAGCTGAACAGATGCTGCGCGTGAAAACAGAATACAGAAAATTTAATTAATATCACGTAAAATAACTTGATAGAGGATATTAGTAACGCGTAATATCTTGTTGTTTATTATTTTATAGCTATTAAATATTGATGTACTGTATTAATAACAAAAAAACCTTATTCTATTTTGACGGGTGGTCTGAGCCGAGGTTCGAACCTCCTTATCAGGAGCCCTAGGATCGTATATAACCCCCCTTTGTTGTCGTCGACGTTATTCGTCCACAGGGCCGTTTGCATTCCTCGTGCATTTCCAGCATCGTCGTTATCTCCCTACTCAGACGGCCTCACGAGTCTACACAGATAAAGCTATCAAGATCTCTGGACACATCACACAAACACAAAAAAAAATGCGACTGCTGTGTTTCGTTATGTAAGTTTACGGGTCGCAGACTCGATTGCTGAGAACAAGGCACTCTATTTCAGTTCTGGGGTGTACATTTTACACATGTGCATTAACCTTTCCCTTGTGGTAGAACTATCAGTGAATTTTCTTCCGCTATTTTTAATCCAGGTAATCCCTGTTTAATTGGTTGTCAAATTTAGGTACCTTTAGTTGTATAATACACAAAATATAACATACCTATTTACATCCTTATGCACACCCTTATTACACCGTATGCAGGTGTACTTTTAAATAAAAAATAAGTATTTTAGGCTTGCTCTTGATTCAATAACATAGTTTGTAAGAGACTTGGATCAGTTAAATAGGCAAATTAATAATAAATAAAGAATAAGGTTTTAGCTACTACGTTTATTAAAGTATAAAACCACATACTCCTACTAAATAAGGCCTTGCCAATGAAACACTAGCGAGATAATAAACGAATTAAATGTTGCGGCGAAAATGGCGACCGATTTTAATACAAACGTAATGTTGTGCCAAGGCTAATACAGAGAAAAATATTTCCGGTTTCTATTGGAGTATTATGTAGAAAAAAACAGCAACGGTTTTCATTTTATTTCTCATTAAACTAGACCACCCGGCTATCTCGTCAAGTGAACGATGTTTCAAATTTCTTACTCTTCTCAACATAAACAACATATTTATAAAATAGCTTTGTTTAAAATATCGTAAGCACATAAATGTATCACCTACGCACTTTAAAATTAACATATATTTTTTATTCGCCTTCCGAATCAAATAAGACAAATACCAAATGTGAGTCCAAGCTCATTACAATACACTGTAGAGATTAGCGTGCACAAAAGCACAGACAAAATATAAAGTACACATAAAAACCATCCTTCATCAGCCTGTCAATTGGTGAAATATTGAACAGAATCTGTTAGAATATTAAGTAATTTTAAAGGTAGGTAATGTATATAGTCATACGTAGTGGATTGACTTTGTTGTATTCTGTCTATATTAAAATAGCGATAAATATTATTTTGCCAAACAACTGCCAGTTTCAACACGGGCTAACATGTATTAAAGCAGCAGTGACCGCAATAGACCACAAAAGCATCAGGTAACGTTTAGACAAAACCCCAGCATCATCAATCGATAACATCAAGTCAATAGAAAAATATATAGTTAAGGGAAGATTATTTTTCCAACTTTCTATCATGCGTTTGCAAGCTAGATAAAGTATTATGTCTACTTATTGTCACCCCTATGGACTGAAATGGAATGTCTAGTTACCCGTATTTGAGTCCCTAGTTTATAGGATGGTGTTCTGTGAGTACGTAGGACTACCTGGTCAAGTAAACCTATTCGCGTAAAGGAAAACATCCTTAGGAAATCTACATGTTCAAAAACTAAATTTAAAGTCCACTGACTCGTGATGGCGCCGCGTAGACGTGCGGACTATGGAACATCCTTTCAAGAGTAATACCCAGCTTAGTTGAGCAGTATATAAACTTGTGTTTACGTCACAAATTAGATTTATTATATAATTTTAAAAATAACTAATTCATTTTAAGTTAAGTTGTTATGAAATCATAATGAACACTTCAAAGTAAATAAAAACGTATCATTGTTTTGTTGTTCTTTTGTGAGCGTTTTTATTCAAACAAAACAATTACATGTTTTTACGGTAAGTTAGATATAAAAGGAACATTTAATTAGCAAACAAAACATTTGGCTTAATTAAATCTTTCCACATGCTACTGCGAGATGTCCGTTGCTTTTCCGTGCTTGGAAGAAATAATTACGTATATAAGAGCGTAAAGGGAAATATTATTACATTCAAAAGCATATTTTATTTTTAATAATATATAGTATTCAATTTTCTAATAAGATCTATTGAATAGCAAAAAAAAAACAGAATTATAATAAAATTCAGATTCTATTAAAATTCTGCAGATGAATATTTATATAATAATTAATAGCTCAAATGGGTTTTAACGTTCAATGACTTGTTCGAATTCAATAATGAAATTTAATAATTCATAGCCTATATGAAATTAAATTTCAGAGAATTTATTAACAGCGTACATTCTACACCACACTGCTTCTCATTCTAACTGCATCATTGCACCATGAATGTGTCGACTTGACCTGGGCAGGACAACGGCCTTGCAGAATACAGGCGTGAAATACTAGCACAACCCCATTGTATTTTGTATGTATCCAGGGACCAAGCATAAAAAATTACAGACAACAAGCGTATTGATGTTAGTCTTCAGAAACTTTCTGAAACTTTACTGAGTCATGTCATTATTCACACTGTCATCACTTATCATCATATGAAATGTGTGTGTTAGTCACTTCTAATATTACACTTTATACACTTTTAAGAATGCTAGTAGTGCTATTAACTCTGCGAACATTCCGGTTAGCCACACCAAGTAAGATAATGCTTGTGCCACCATCTCCTAGGTTCAAGACAATAATCGAATGGCGGATTCGAACCTACGACGTTAAGTTAGTATTACTGTTGACAAAACGTAGAAACTTAAAATAGTAACATGCATAAAGGTCGCCACAAAAGGACAAAACGTACAAAAAAATATCCATCTGGCGTTGCAAGCATCTGTCGTAGTGCAGTTAACTTCGACGTTTACTTTAATTGCTCGCTAAAACTACGAACAGCAATTTTCTGCGAACAATATTACAAAGGAATTCTTATAAAATGCTATATATTTTAAAATATAAGTAATAGTTTTATAACAGATATTAACTTAAACTTATGTACATACTATTTGGCTTATGAAATACTTTCGAAATCATTAAATAATAAATAAATTTTACGTCATTGCAAAACAAAAGTTGCATCTCGTAAGCATATTGGACCTCGCAAAACAAATTAATAAGTTCGGAATGTACTTGTTTCCACCATAATTTTATATAAATATGCAGTTACTCTAAAATGGAACAAATTAATATTATAATTTAATATATATATATATATACATCTGCCACTTTGTTTGATAGTTCTGTTTCATATATTGTGATATAAGCAAGCAGTATACAATTCGATATACATCCTGTATATACCTACATCATAGTGTATTGAAAATGTATCTGCAATAAATGCATAAAGACTTTGGAAAAATCAATACAAATATAATTGTGAAGTAGTTATTTCCTTTATCTTATAACCGCAAAAATCATGAATAACTTGGTGAATTATGTACATTTTATATGAAAACGGATATTTGTAACGTACAGTAATAAAATTGGACATTACTTCAGTACGTTATTTTTATTTCTTAAATCGTTAAACTGTACTTGTGTCTTACGCTATTTACTTAAATGGTAAAGAATGCGTGTACATAGTGTACACTAATCCATATAAAAGCAAGTGTAATAGTGAATACAATATTAAAAGAAAAAGAGTTAGTGTTAAAACCATAGAATCAGATAATAGACAGAGATATCAGACTGGCAATCGCAGTGTAGGGTGACCCTCGCCAGACGTAGCGAGGACTTGTGCAAGTCGATGGATGCATGTTTTTTTTTTTATAGAAATAGTGGCAAACGAGCAAGCAACTCAGCTGAAGGTAAGGGACCATCGCCCATGAACTACCCCAACACCAGAGCGAGTCGCAAATACGCTGCCGGCTATCAGGTGGCTTAGCTTTGTACTTTTCGGCAACCCTGGGGGAGGGTTATGTACAGCAGTGGACAATTAATACGCTGTAATGATGATGAAGTACAGAAGTTTGGAAATGTACGAATTAAATTTTAAAAAATATGTACTTAAGAAGTCTGAAACAACAATTTTATTGGTACAAGGGTCCCTTTCTCAATTTTCTATCCTCAATCATCAATCTAGTATTTCTCTTTCTAGTCAATGCACCTTGTCACATTTTATTGAATGGATAATTTCCAAAGAGATTCGTTCGCAGAAATAGGATGCTTGTAAAGTTAATTTTATTATATTGACTTTATGACCTATAAAGCCTTAATGTTTAAAATAGCCCGTTGGTATTAATCAAGGTAATCACAAAAGAAGGGCGTAATAGTATTTATCTAAACTATGGTAATTCAGTCTATTTTAGAGTTAATTTGTATATTTATATAAAATTATTGTGAAAATAAGCTCATTCCATAGGTTTCCTTCCTTCCTTTTTAATATAACATTTTTTTAATATAACAGTGCTATATTTTTTGGTGTTACGTTGTATTTAGTTACAATATGTAATGAGTTGCAAGTTATGTTTTGTATATAATAACGTATAAATTATTTCTTGTTCAATCGTTTCGAATATATTACATAAGCTAATATGAACAAAATAAAATAACCTAAATCTAAATTTAAGACTTGACTTAGCTTTTATATAAGTTGAACATAATCACTTTCACAAAACTATTCAACCACCTCAATTTTTAAAATGTATAGCTTTATAAGAGAACTCCTTTGTAATACAGCAAACAGAAAATTTTAGTTCGTAGTTTTAGCGAGCAATTAAATCAGACGTCGAAGTCGATATGTTGCTGTTGGCCCTAAAGGGCTCTCCAACTTCAGCAGAACAGACTCGCGAGTGGGGGGCCGCGAGTTAGGAGTACGACGACGATGCTGGCTCGATGAAAGCTACAACAACAATGCACTTCGATCCCTCTGGACGAAGAACGAAAATGACGAGTAGCGATCCGAGGGTCTCTCTTAAAGAGGTACGAGACGTCCACTCGGATCCTTATCAAGACGCAGGACAGGTCGATGTACAAGCAGCCTGTATCACGAGTGAATCTCGTGAAAGCCACTGAATCTTGGCCATGCGGTGTTTGTGTACTGAGTGCGTGAATTTGTTATGAATGGAAGTTAAATGCACTACTAAAAGTGCTTAAAACGCTACATGGAAAATATTTAGGGTTTGTCCAAATAGAAACATTTACACGAGGTGCAACGTAGGCTCTACTATGATGTGCCGCACGTTATGCTACGTGAGTAAAGAGTACCATGGTATTCTATCTCAGTCCTCAGGGAGGGGGGGTGTTTAGGTGTCTTCAACTGGTTGACTCTATATATAACAATCTATTTGTAGTATAATTCGAATTGGTATTTAATTGCGTGTGCGTGTTTTTTTTAAACTATTATTTATTTATTTTCTAATTTTTTAGTTTTAAAATAGCATTAAAAGGAAATCGAATCAATAGGTAACTCTGTTCTTAGCGTATACAGTAAGCGTGCCAATACACCTAAAAATATTCACTCATGTTTTCATAAGAAAATCATAAATATATAACAAAGTATATACAATGGTAAGATTACTAATTGTCGGTAAGGTAATGCTTATCGACTAAAATCATATATATAAGAATTATTTTCCTTCAATCCTGGTGGTCCTGGCAAGGATGTCAGGTTGAAACTATTATTGCATTATTATCGGGACTGAACACTTGTGCAAATTTTCAAGCAAATCGGACAATTTAGAAGTGGGTGAAATTAACGTTGAAAGATTTTCTTACATTGATAGATACATACATGTCAAGTATTAAAAAACTGCACCATTTAAATAAGAGAAAAATATTTTTCATAAGACATACAAAGTTCGCCAATCCGAAGTGGAGCCATCTGGCGGACTATGCTGTACTATCCAGAAAGTATGGCTACGCCCAGCTTTGGGATATATAAAAATACCCTGATACTTTACTTTTTACTTTCGTAACAAAGGCCATTGACTTATATTATGTATATAAAGGGCAACAGAAACTGTCTATCTATCAAACCGCCAATCTCCAGAGCTTTCCGCAATCCGTAGTCCGCCTCGCAAATTAACACGTTGAGGTTCTGACAAATGTCTGACGGGGCAGTAAACATACAGCTATTACGTAATATAGTTTATTTTTATTGTTGTCCAATAACGATGTACATGATATGTCTGTATTGATTATGTATAAAATTATGTTCTGTATTATTTTAATTTTATAAAAGTAGATATTTTGTTACCATTAATGTTACTCTTTTTTTTTCTCCTATAGCTGCTAATTTGACACAAACCTGCATTGTGAAACTATAATGCCATTTGGGTCAGAAACCGTAGCAGTATTTATTTAAAAGTAATGGGTCACATTTGTCTTTAACTTTTGTAGCAATTTTTTTCTATTGATTACTAAACTGTGGGTCTAATGCACTGATTAAATAAACTAGTATTCAATTAATGTACTCAGAAGCAAACTTTTTAACTAGAAGAAACGAGAACATGATCGGGTAAAGTTATCCTATTAAAATTCTTTAAATAGATTATAACTTTAAATAACTTGCTCAGATTTAGTAAGAAAAATTAATATTTTGATGGGATCTCTAATAAAAAAACGAAATATACGTGAATAAATTTAATATTTCTAAAACACGCTTTTTAGAAAAAAGGGGGAGCGGCTTATATTTCTGGGATCCACGAGCAAAATCTATCCGAATTTGACGAAATTTTAGTAGCATTTTTTCAGTATTAAACACTAGACTGTGAGTCTAATACACTGATTGAATCAGCTCGTATCCATTAAGTGCATTAAATGAATACTAGCTGATTCACTCGGTTCATTAGTTTCATAGAATAGAACTTGAATCTACGTTGAAGAACCAAGAGCACATCCTATTAAAATTCTAATGACGCGTATTTACATAGCTGAAAACGGAGGCATTAAATAAATTTAGCATTAAATAGCTTTGAATTAGAAATGGAACTTAATAATTTGATGGGATCTTAATAAAATAATGTAATACGTTTCCAAATTAAATATTTCTTGAAAATTTTTTTTATTGAAAAAGGATTTCTTTTTCTAGGGCAAATCAAGCCATATATGATGAACTCAAATTTTACTATTGTATTATAATTTGGAGCAATATAATTAGCACAGGATTAGCACTACAGTTTGCAAAGCCTATCGTCATCGAAACTTGGAAATAAAGATAATTACATTGACTTTTTTAATACGGGGTGGAAAATGAGCACACATTTCACCTGGTGGTCAGTGATAACTTCAACCCGTGAAAATTTTTTTTTAACTTAGGCCCTGTTAAATTTCGTGAAGTTAAACACTTTTAGGCAACATAACTCGGTTATAAGCAGCTCACGGACCCCTCAGTTCCGTCAGCTCTGTCCGATGAAGCTGAAAAGCCGCATAGGCTAACAGCATCAACATCAACAGTATCTAAATTAAGCTGTGCATTTATTTTTGTATATTATTTAACACCTTTTTACTACAGAGAAGCTACGATGCAAGTATATTTCTCTAATAACCTAAGATCACATAAAAAAGTTTCAAATGCACTAATTAGTTTTAACCATAGCATTTATATGCAATTTTATATTAAGTAACCGACTACACATTTACATGCCTTTAATTAAAGGATATTCTGTTGGTGCGTTAAACTTAGAACATACTTTCTCATGATAATTCTCGGTGTTTTATGTTTTGTATTGCTTTTATATAGAACAAATATCTAAGTAAAAAACAATAATCAAGAGCATGTAAGAAATTAACTTAAGATACCAACTAAGGGTGTATAGGGAAGTAACAACGTGAATGGATAGCAGTGGTAATGTGGTAAAATAATTAGGGTTTTTAATCATCAGGTAAAAAGTGTGTAATTAATAAAATTAAATCCCAAACCATTGCGTAGATCGGACCAATAATAAATCCCAGTTCCAAAATCATACGAAAACAAGTTGCCATTTCAAAATAAAATGACAAAATAGTTTTTACATACTTCCCAACAATACACATTACAAAGTAATGCAACAGCAAATAGGCAACTAAATATTTCACTAAACGCTTATCCTCCTGATTAACCTATTACTTGTATACTTATTTTCATATATTAATGTGAAATATAAATTTAGCACTACCCACATCCTGTTCACACAATTGATTGTGACTGCCCAATATTTACTACTCGATTTGGCAACAGAAGAAAATTACATCCGACCGCGTTGGTTTTCCTAGTTTATGCGCTACGAACGAAATAATAGTGCTAGGTCCGAATTAAATATTATGTTAAGTTATAAATGTGATTTTTTTATTACATTAAGAGTAAAAAACGAGTATACAGTTCACCTGATGGTATTCAGTGATTCCTGCGGCCCATGATATCTACATTCATCCTTGACAAGGAATCATAATGCAAATACATTCAAATTAGTAATAAAGGTTTCCGGATCCCTACACTCACCAGACGAAACACAGCAGCATTATGCTGGTATTCTGTGAGGGCGTGGCCCTACCCCGGTCGAGCTGACTCATTCATTCTGCTGTTAAAAACAAACTGCAGTGTAGCTCTACCACTATCAGATGTGGTATCAATGAGAATACAATGAATTGTGTCCGCTCACATCCATCGTCGTCAAATAATGAAGACGCAGATGTATTGTCGACCTGAGAAGTAAATATACTATGTTGCGATCTTGTAAGATAATTCGGTGTTTTACTGCAGAGTATGAGAGGTTGTATTGTCCGTCCTTCAAGCGTCTCTGCACTTCAAGACCATGCGGTCATATAATTTCCCACACGAGTGGAGGAGTTTATAGCTCGAGCTTATATTTTGTACGTTCTTTCACCAGTTAGAGAAGGAGCAGCTGGCAAGCAAGCAAGCAATCATATTGATGGGAGAAGACTGAGAAAAGCATGGGAATACAAATGCGGTAATGCAACACTGCAGTTTGTTTCAAGTTGAAATATATAATTCCAATGCATATGTGCAAGATATAAATGTACGTGGGGATCAATTCAAACCATGAAAATCTGGTGTACGGTGAAGATTGGTGAACATTATAAATAGTTTTTATTTTTAATTTGTATTCATATATATTTATTCTAGTAGTCTAATACTTAGAACGCCATGCATTAAAAAAGTAAAAATTTTAACACGATACAATTCTTAAAATTAGTTTAATTTCATGTTATTAGTGTTCATTGCTTTTGTAGCGTCAGCATAAATATAATATGTCCAGTGTTTCATTGACAATATTGTTCGATTGTGTAAGCCTGGAAAACCTTATATTTATTTTCACTGCATAAAGTTTCATAGTCAAATTATTCGGTGACATTTTAATATAGTATAATCTAATCATCACAGTTACTTAATGTATTGTCATATAGATAATCTAATATAAACGATTTTTTTTAATTCCCCGTCATTCCTAATACTGAAATGATTCGAATTCAATGTTATGATTTTTCTGCAAATTTGTCAGTCTTAACTGCAAAAATATTTTTTCGTAAATAATTAACTTTACAAAATGAATAAGTGGCACAAAATAGTAATAAAGTTACTACTTATCTTTAATAAATAACCACTGAAATGTTTTCAAAAGTTGATTATTTTGATATGGTTTAAACTGTCATGATTTGTAAAAGTAAATTTGATTTATACATTGTAATTGCTTACCCACTGTTGTTAATTGAGCTTTTAGTTATTTTAATCCCATCAAAAGAAATTTAAAGACCCGCGTAATTGCCCAAGTCGAGTGCAAGTAACGAAAATTTACGGCTCAATTTGGCAGCAAAAGGAAATTACACCCAGCAGTGTGGATTTTTGCCAATTTACGTTTTGAGAGTCAAACAACTGGTCGTCTTCAGCAATTTGTGGTTTGCAGCTATAGTAATAATGTAGTAAATATTCAAAGCTTTAAGTTTTTATAATAATATGATGGTGATAAATGAACACACTTCATTTGATGATAGTGATGACTGCCACCCTGATACTAAAATTGACTTATTTTTTTATTTTTTAGCAAATGCAAATTGTTACAGCCAGTGCAACGATATGTAAAGATAAATTAAAATAGTAAACAAATATAATGTTTGTCTACTATTTTATTATACATTATTTTATTATTTATAATAAAATGTAGATTTGGGCATATAAAGCACAACACAAACATTGTAAAATTTGATGCACAACTTATTTATTTCTTTCATTTTTTATTTATCGTACAAAGATCAATAGCCTCAGTTTCTAGTCAAGAAGCAACTAGAATCTTACTGTAATTAGTGTAGGCTGTTCCTTCTGAGAAAGATCACATTGCCATCAACTCAATAAATATCAACTCAGTTCTCGGAGATAGGAACTACGCAAATCACTAGAAGTATGTAATTTGAATGGATGCAGACGTCTCAGAACAGTGTTCAATTGCATTATTTGGGATAGAGGTGGTGAAATTGAAAAAAAGTCTAGTATTCTGTGAAAATTTTCACATTAGCTAGCGAATTACCGTAACCTTCTCTTTTTTTTCACAAACAAATTTTATCCGAAAATGACTGGAAAATTTAACCTTAATTCTTCAACCCAATTACAGACCGTCAGTGCAGTAGGAGGTCCTTCTGCCCTGCATTTAGCACGTCCCAGGGGAGACAATGATTCTCTTGGGACCCGCGCCGTGCTACGAAAATACGGGTGTACATGTTACCTTCCTCCCCAGCGTCATATCATGGACTCCCCCATTTATTGACCCCGAAGTTACTTCTTAGGCGGCTGGCAGAGGCCAGTGCTGTGATGATAAATATTTTTTTATAATATTGGGTCCTCGTATCCCTAGAGTCACTATACACAACATACTAGATAGTATCCTGTTAAAGCGTGGTCCCCGGTCGAACCAACTCATTTATTTTAGAATCATCTTTCCATATGTAAACAGCAAAGCCATTTAAACTTATAAACCGTTTATTATATTAAGCATGTTCAGACATATACTCGTAAGTGTAGTGTGTTCCTTTTATAGCTAGAGTCAAAATAGATATATTTACTATAGCCTAGACCCATGAGGGTAGTGTTATAATGAAAATCCATTCTGAGGAACATCCTTACACTTATTCATGACTTTGACACGTGTGCAAATAATAATTAACCAAAATATGGTTTCTGTTGAGATATCAAAAAGGATTAAAATTTTCTCTTGCTCTTATCTTTGTTATCGTAACCAATGTAAAGAAATAAAAAGATTGTCTTTAGTTATACTTGTACTAATTGTTCTCATTTTTAAATTTTGATAGAATTAATAGCTTTTAAAATTTGTTAGAATTGATGGTAAAAGTATCAAATGGTACAGTAGAAAGATGATACAGTAGAAACATTTTAACTGTTTATTTATGAAACAATCTCTCATTTTGTAGATTGCTTATGTGTCAAGGGACATGACAATGTTGACGCTTGATTGAACAAAATAATATTCTAAAATGTTTGGTGTAGTATCTTATGAACAAATGTTTTCAGAGAGAAAATATGGAACAGTTTGTATTTATGCTGAATATAATCTGAAATATTCTCGTATCTTAACGGTTATACACATTATATAGATTAATAGGTTCTTTTAAAATTGTGCAACTTATTGATCTGAAATAACTTGAAGTTGCTTAGAAGTATTTATGGTGATGATTTAGTGTTGGGGTAGGTATGTCAACGGCTGTGTGGCATAGTAGTTAGAGTAACTGCTTGCCCAGTTTTCGTTATATAGTATACAGTTATATATTTTGTTACATAAGTTTAATCCCAGCCAAGGAACAATATTTTTACATACAAATTATTATTTTTCGAATGTATTAATTCGGTTGTATTGTATGTGCTTTTGCAACTTTTGTTTTTTTAATTTTAATTAATTTCAGATTACTCTGGATCAGGTAAGTGGACAAAAAGTGAGTGCCTTTCTGTGTGCGCAAGGCTCTATAATATAATAACGTAATAGGTAGAAGATATCGCCATTATCGAAATCAATTAGACATCAAATAGTGTCAAATATAAATCATTTTAACATTAAATTAAAACGACACCCATCTTATTGACTAATAAATTAATTTACATTTAAGGTTGTATGACTGATAAATAAGGCATAGTTACGAAACATTCTCATGTATTATTTACTTTTAATTTCATAGTTTCGTGTGTTTTTATAGTGTCGTTAATTTATGGTATATACGAAGAGTTACGAGATATGTAACCAACGCATTTTCGCTTCAGTATGTTTTTTGTTGTCTGATTCTTTTGTTCTACGTCTAATAACTTCATTCTATTGCTTGTATCATCATTTTGGACTCCACCGGGGTCCTACCTCGTATCCGAAATGATAACACCAAGAATAATTCTATCCATACCTACTTGAGTGCCTTTAAATTTATAAATATAGACAAAGTGAAGAAACTTGCGGAATCGAGATGTTATGTAATGGCTTCTGTCATCTTATTTTCGTTATTAATGTTATCTATTCTTAATAATTTACTTAAATATACTCAAAGAACGTTAATATAATATATTTCATAAAAAAATTCTAGTATGAACTAGAATCTTCCATTTAACTAATATCACCATCTATTCAGTCTGCTATTAAGTTAAGGCTGCACTAAAAAATGCTGCCAGATAATCATCGTAGCCTGGGCCTCTTGTATTTGTCAAATTCTTGTAAACTTTATCTAGTTGGATCTGTAAACAAAATGAGATAGTAAGAAAAAAATACAAAAGTATAGATAAGTACTGTCACATCTGGTAATTGATCCACTTAGTCCAGGTCGCCTATATCAATTGTAGATAAACTGTCGTTACCATCAATCGTGCCTGGTTACAGTTTATGTTGTATAACAAGGTCTACATATATAATCCCACCTTTCTACCTTTCCCTTACTATCTACTAATGAATATATATATACATATATACATATATATATATATATATGTATATATCCTATTTAACATATCTCACTAGGTACACTACTATTGGTTATACCTGAAGTTGAAAATTCGCTTGGTTAACTCAACCACCGGCTGCTGGGAATAATATTAACTTTTGTTATCAACTCGAATTAGGTTGTGAATTTGACGTAAAATTTGTTTTGTTACAACTTTGTCTATGTAAACATATAAAAGTAGGACTTACTACCCAAACAAGTAGAGGGTTCTTATTGCACACCTAGGCATTTTATTGTATCTTATATTTACGCGAATGCTATAAATACATTAAATAAAATAAACGGATTTGTATATTTAAATTTTTCAGCCTTCCTTTAATTATCGACATGTAGATGCTGTTAATGACTGCAGGAGAACTGCACCTAAGTCCTGTCGTCATACTACGTCCTTTTGTCATAGTCGGAACGGGTTACCGTCAGATTTTAATTATTATTTTTTTTGTATGACCTATGCAGAACGCAAAGGCAATTATAATTTAGCTACGTACTACATAATTAAGATTTTAAAAAAGGCCGCCAGTAAATCTGCTTCCCAAAATAGCCACGCTTTATTTTTATATATTTAGTACATAACTATTCAAATATATCTACAAATGTATATATATATATATACCTTTAATTAAGAGAACTATGTGAAGTTAAGATCTAATAATATAGGAGATATTGGACATTTTTCATGCTCATAAAAAAACATTTAAAATGGATATATACAAAATGTTAGAGGAGGTAGAGAAAAAAAGTCATACACACACACAGACAACCATACACATACATACCTATGAATATATGCATTTTCGCTTGGAATTTAAATTAATTTTTGCTAAACTATTTGATATTGAATTACTCTAACTAAATTTTTTTTTGCAACGCTTATTGTTATTTTATCTATGTTTTGAAAGTGTTACATGGACTTATTTTAATTTGTTATGTTTGCTCTTAAACTGTTCTTTGTTGTATTTATATTTTTAATTATCTAAATAATGTAAATCCGTTCTTGGCCTTAAGTTCAGCTCATGTAAAATATGTATATTATATAAAGGGCTGTGGATTTTGTTCAACAATAAAATAAAAATAAAAGTGAGCTTACCTATTATACATATTTAAATAATACGTTTTTATATTTTATTATGCACATAAATGATGATAATCGAACATCCGTATCGTATAATCATTACCACATGACATCGCAGAACTTGCATTGGATACGGTCGTGCCGTGAGCAGTGGCGCTAACAATGAGTCTTTCCTTATCGTCTCTTTTCCTAGTCAGAATTTCGCATGTGCAATGAGAACCTTTCTCACGAGACATACAACACGGCCAGACTCAAAAGTTTTTGTGATATATGATTTCTTGCTGGGGAATCGAACACATCACCCAGGACCAAACACTTCGCCACGTGGCATGCATATGACTGCCATAAACTGTTTGGTAAATTTTTGTTCTGTTTCAAACTCCGTCGTTTATGGTATTACATTTGAAAATTTCATCAAAAAAGTAGACGGTCAGATATTTCTCTTAGGGGCAATAAACAACGAGCTTCACTAGGTTGTCTCTCACTAGGCAATCAATAAAAAGTATGCTGCAGATTTATTTATTATTAAGACATCCATAAGACACATAAAAAGTATTGGGATTCAGTTGAAATAGTTCTGTACCCTATGAAATATTCAACATTTCTGTTCACAACAAAAATTTAAAATCATGTATAATGTAGAAATTCATTCAGTGTTAAAAAAAAATCAACGTAAAACATGATTTATAATTTTGGTTGTGGACAGAAATGGTGAATTTTATCAGTTGCCTAACATAATTACTATTATAAATAAAGGTGTCAACGAGTGGCTGTGCGAACGCGTCAATTGAAATAATTTTATCAGCAATTCGAATGTGGGTGAAGATGTTAACGCGCGCATTTTACCTGTACCCCCGCCCATAAACATGATACATGTTAACAGAGTATTTTTTAATTACGGGTTACAAACGAGCACACACTTCAAGTGATAGTAAAAAACAAACAGTGATAGTAAGAAACAAACTTAACAAAGATTCAAGATGCACATGCGTTAACACCAATGGTGATATACCTGTAATTAGATCCATGGATCTTTTCACTCACTATATGGAACACAACAGCGTTGTGTTACTTTTTCATGCTAATGTAATGTAAAATATTTAACCTACATTTAGCCAACTATGTTATACTTAACGACGCCGGAAGCTGCATAAGATGCAAAAATACAGCTGACGTCAGCCAATAAAATTGCAATACGCCATTTTATTGCACAATAATTTCTATTTGTTGCCAAATTGAGTAATAAATGAAAACTGTGTATTGATAATATAATTGCGAAAAACATATCATAAAACTAATTTGCTCTATAACTTAATTGTATAAAACATAATGTATACGAATATCAAATGAACAATTTATGTTTGCCTTAACTAAATATTACTTATTCATCATGATTACATACTAGTTTTTATTTATAAAAGTAATAGTTGAACTGTATTGGTTACTTTAACATTAGGTCCTTACATAAGAAATTGGCGTTTTGTCGAACTTCGTACTAACACTTTGATCTCAAATAATCTGGCATTTGCTTAGAAATTCCAAATTTAAATGTATTTCAAATTTAGGCTTGTGTATTTATGTTTCGAATTTAGTGATTCGTTTGTGTAAAACGGTACGTTTCGGTTCCAATGTTTTCGTTGTGGAGATTTTGACCTCCAAAACCAACCCCGCGGACGGCCGGAAATCCAAGTAGGCTACGAAGAATAAAAGGTGATCGTGAAGGCGAATCCATCGCAAGCCTAAGAGTGAGTAAGCGGCTTGATTCGGTTTGAGTGACAAAACAATTTTAACTCAAAACAAATTGGAAAAACGAAAAAGCTCGAGAAATGGGTACCGGATGAATGAGTGAAGCACACGAAGTGAAACACGCCTTGGATGCTGCCTTACATTACTCAACCGTCACAATAACAAGGGAATTTTGAATCGTATCATTACTTGATGAAAAATTGGGTACTGTACGACAATCGGAACCGTTTATCACAGTGATAGAACCTAGGAGAACTGGCCAAATCATGTCCCAAGCGAACGTTGACTCAGAAAAAGGTGCTGGTGATTGTCTGGCCAGACAATTACGGCAGATCTGTATTGTTAACAATTGCAAACCATGATGGAAAAGCTAGCCGTTAAAAAGCCGGGACTGGTCAATTGCTCTAACCCACTGCTGCTTCATGACAACGCTAGACCCCATACTTCACGACAGATAGTCGCTAAATTAGAGGAGCTGCGATTGGAATGTCTCCGAGACCCACCATATTTTTCGGAATTTGACATTTTCTTGCAAGGAAAAAAAATTAATTCCGATGAGGCAGTCGAAACCGCTTTCAAAGATTTTATTGATTCGCGCTCCCAAAGTTTTTTTCAGCAATGGAATTAATGGACTACCTGTAAAATAGGGAAAGTGCATAGATAATAATGATACATACTTCAATTGATTAAATACATAATTTTATTAAAAACGTTTATTATTTTTCCATATAATACGCTAATTTCATATGTAAGGAACTAATATTAAAATTTTTGAATTTAAGTAAAGACAGATTCTGTCCAAACAAGGGGCCAAGTTAACGCTGGGCGTCTTATCACAGAACTAAGAGCTGATCTTCTACTGCAAATGGGGCCCTAGAAATCGATGTGCGTGCTCCGAAAGTGGCCCTGAAAAGAACCACGGCCATGAAGCAGATCGCCCCGGGATAGGCTATAGCAAATATTTAATTGGAAGGAATAACGGTTGCGTTCGAAGATCCTGCGACAACCCACGTACTCCAGTTGTGGACAACTGGACTTCTCTAGGGTTGCTGGGCAAAAAAGGGTGGGGGGTAGAGAATATAATGTAAGGGATGCTTTCCTTCCCTCAGTGAATCAGAGAATAATCCATATATCGCTTGTCCCCTGTATAAATCCTCATATATAAATCTTCAATATGTATAATTTTTACTCAGACTTTATGTAGGTTTTTGGTAAATACTTCTTAATAACATTTAAACGTTATAGTTGGCAATTAATTATATTTAATTAAATAATATTGGTAGCAACTTTAATGCTAGTTTCTCCAACAGCTGCGTTATTAATGGGTCGACTAGACTGGAGAGTGATCACGTATTCATAGAATATCAGCGTGAAATATCATCATAACCCTGCAGTGTTTTGTACGGTAAGTGTAGGGATCCAGGAGAAATCAATAACAGGTAACAAGGTATTCCGTCTCAGTCCACATTACTATTCATCAGGTGAACTGAGTATTTTTTTTTCTCCACTAATATTATCATAGAAATACATATCAAGTAATACGGCTTAGACGATATAAACAGAAAAAAGAATTGCATGAGTGCACCAAGATTTGACGGTTTTTTGTTACCGACAGTGTACTCGATGAAAATCGAAGAAATCGAGTAGCGCCTGATAAAGCGTACCATTGTATAACTACAATATAGAAAGGAAAAGTATATATTTATAGCATTTATTATATATATATACACACACATATATATATATATATATATATATGTGTGTGTGTATATATATATATTAATAAATCTAATAAACATTATTAAACATTTTAATCATTTGTACATAAATTACTTATAAGTTTTATTTAAATGAAAGAGAAACAGAAATAGAAGGATGTCTTGTTGAACCCTGCACCAGGTTATACACCTGTCTTGCGGGGGTCGTGGCCTTCCGTGTTATCTAAAACTACATAAGCGGAAAATAAAGTTTATCCATACTAGGGCATATTATATATAATTAGAGAAAAGGCAGAATTAATGACAAGATTATGTGGTCAATAATTAATGAAGAGTTAGTGTTAGTGTGTGTGTTCATACTTCTGTGCATAGTTCTGAAACGGGGAGCATTTAGTCGTAATAAATTATTTGAGTGGCACTAGTAAATCTTCGGTCTGCTTATATCCTAATTGTAATAACCATGACTGCACCTTTTTTTTTACAATCATAGCAGCTTAAGGGGAAAATATCAAGTTTTTTATGCACAATATTGTATAAATGGGTTATATATATATATAGGTGTATATATATATATATATATATATATATATATATATATATATATACATATGTATATATATAGATTGTCAATGTTATTTCTTTAGTAGAACGTCGTTATATTTATAAGCCGCTCGTGTAAAGCTCTCTAAAAAGAATGATTGAGAGGCTACTAATTATAACGTCTGAACTCCAATTAAGTTTAACATAAGGGTTAGGTTTCTTGCCATAAAAGTAAATCTTTTATCAATTTGATTTTATCCGTATGATAATTAAGGCAGGGTTAGTGCTTTGAGTTCTCGCTTTCATGGCCCCATGAGAATTAAGTGCGAGCTCTAGATGGAATATTTAGCCCATTCGGAGATGTGGCCATACAGGAATGAACGCCCCATATCAAAGTGTGCCTCTCTTGAAGAAGAGTTATCGGATGGGCTACTTTCCTGGAGGAGGGGTTGCTTTAAGGGCTATTGTGAAGCTATCGTTTTATATGAAAGTATATCTGTGGCCCTATCATTATGGGATCAAGTTGGCAAATCATGATGTTTTAATCAGTGTGATTCCGACTTAACCTTTTTGCCTTACCTCTGCGAGTGCCGGTGTGATATATAACGTTAGTCTACAAATATTAAGATCATTGATGATTTTCGGAAACTGGCAGTTACATACATAGATATTATGCGATAGGAGATTCTCTTATCCCGCCACCGCATAACAATTTTAGAATAATTTCACTTAACTTTTACAGTTAATAAAGTGACATTAAGTGTTAAGTTAAATGTGTAAATTACACCCTAATCGTTTCAAGTTAATTTCAAATAGAAGTGTATTTGTGGCGCATTATGCACTGAGTGCTTTATCAAAGAAGTTGATTGTAACAATAAAGCTCTGGGTAGATTTTCGTATTGTAGTCATAGATGGTGAATGTTTGATTCAGTTAATCAGTTCATAATATTATTTAAAAGTAATTTATAACATTACACCCTATTAAAGACTGAATTATAATAAAAAATAAGGTCTCAGTCTCATAAGTCAGTAGAATTTGTAAAGAAACGAACTTCTAAATTGATTGATTGTTTGCTCGGATTAGACTTTTTTAGTGGCACACCCATGTTGCAGTTTGTTTCTAGCTCCATCATGAATTGGTCGTCTAGACCGGTTTATTACCACGCCCTCTCAGAATACCACCGTCAACTAGTATAACGTTGCTGTGTTCAGTATGGTGACGGTGTAAGGTTTCTGACACTCAAATAGGTAACGAGCATCTCATCTCAGTCCTTACGGGTATCGCCAACATGCGTTGACGTCGCGTGGATTACGATATAGTTAGCCGCAATCACCACATATCATCATCAGGTGAATAGTGTGATGATTTTTTCACACAATGTTATATAAAAGAAACTTAACCTTGGTGCTTTTAATGTCTCTCTACACCACTCTACTACTTTCCTGCCTACACGGAAGTTTTAGGCTTACACTAGCTTATATAGAGATGTTAGAGGCACTGTTTATACCTCGCCTTCTTCGGTGTCATCACAAATAGCGATGGCATCTTTGCCAATTTTACCCATACAAATTTTGTACTTTAATTACCACATAAAATTAGCTGAACAGAATATATTTTAGTGGAGTATCAGCGCAAGGTGCCTCAAAAGCAGCTGCACTAACCGGAGTATCAGAGACTCTAGTCTACTCTATTCTATTCTTTTAAATCAGTCTAGATGTACCGGATATATAGCCTCGACATTCTTGTAATTGTCCTACACGGGACGAGTCAGTTTTTTCCCACCTACATCAGCGTAGATTTTCGAGCTAGATGAGATACCTCCTAAATTTCACGTCTGAGTTGTTCCCACGTGGTTCTACAGAGAGGAAGCAAAATAAATGCAGGCATAAGTAAAGAGTTTCTAAAATAACGACTCACCTATTTTTAACTAACATTTATAATTTAATTTGTATTATAATTTCATCTAAAAATTTTATCTATTAGCATTAAAATATTATACACACTTAATCGATTAATTTCGAAAATCAGAATATTTTTTTTTATAAAAGATTATTTAGAATTATTAGCAAATATTCTTTCTTTAAATAAAATACGCTAGAGAGTTATAAACCAAATTCAAAAATGTTTTGAGAGAAATAAAAAAGACTTCTGAAATATAGCGGTCGAAGGATCTCGTCGGAATTCCAGTCGAATCGTGTGAATAGTGAAAATACTTTCCACTGTATCTAATTGGAAGTGTGTTCGACGAATACCTGAGAGCACTGCACGAAAAAGTTCAATTTGAACGGAATTTCACTTAAATTTAAAAATAAAGTCTACGTATCGACTATTCACGCCAAGTATGTTTCCTTTGTACAATATTTTGTGTGAAATAGTCTTTCAGTGTCTACAAAGAAACATGCGATATTGAACGAAGTGAGGAAATAAACTAGCATCGTGACATTAAATTTAGTTTAGTACTTTCACTATCGGAATTCTAGTCACTTTATGAAATTTATTCATATGTATATTCATTATTCAAATATACGATTGACCTTATATTTCTCTTTATCATCAGACTTTGTGTTAGAAGTGTGTTGTTGCTATTTTTTAAATCATGAATGGGTCGCCGCAACACAGACATGGGGAGAGACCACGCCCTCATAGAATATTAGCATGTTAAAGCAGCATAATGCTGTTGCGCTTCTTATGGTTAGTGAAAGGTTCCGGTGGCCCAATTACACGTGACGAGGTACTCCATCTCAGTCCTCAGGGGTGACACCACTTACCATCAGGTGAACGGTGGGCTCTATTGTCACCATTAGTGTCATAAAAAATACGAAACCTACAATGCTACACACAGAGACTAGACTAGAGTTACAATTGTTTAAACATATCTTAGTAGTTAACAGTCACTACTGTCAGTAATGCTGGAAGTCTATTTGTATTAAATATTTATTTTCCTTCTCTAACAGAGAAATGTGTGTGTAGTAAATATTTCTAAATATAACAAATCTAAATGTTTATTCATACAAACTCACTTTTTGCAGGCATTTGATGGCAATTGATACATTCAGCCCATAGATACGAAGCGTTTTGAAGTTCACGGGATGAGGGAGAGGGAGAATTTATTTCTTTTTCAATATTTTCTCTTGAAATACGAATTCATTTTTCAGACCTTTCAATTAGCTTATGTATGGCATCATAAAAAATGTTTTGTCCTTTTCTGAAAAATACGCTGAAGCCGAAGGCCGTCCTTAACTTCTTCATCGCTCATGAATTTATTTATATGATGATGAGATTTTGCGCATAAGATGAACTTCTTGAATATCTCATGTTGTGAATTTTTATATATCATGATGAAAAATGAAAATGTTCTGCTGATCAAAGATACATCCAATACATTTAGACCCATACCAATAATTTGTGATACACAAGTATTGTCCCCGGCTGGGAATCGAATCCAAGACCCGCAACGCAGCAGCTCTGCGCTACGCGGCCATGTGTGATTTGATATCCAGTTTATTATACTTCACAAATAAACTACATAGGTGCTAAGATCTATGCAGGTATCTTATTCAGATATTCTTCTCCCAGCGTCTCTACCAGATGACACGAAACTATACATGCCACCGCCAGTTTGTAGTAGCGTGATTCTACCGCGTATAAAAATAACTTATGAAGAAATTTATGAAATAAATTATGGAAATATAAAATTTACACATTTAATAATAAATACATACGAATATAGAGAATATTATTAACACCTCATTTTATTATTTACGTTTCTCTCAAATATGTGTGAAGGTAAATGGTTTTTTAATTAAGCGGTCGCGTTTTACATTTCCGTCTGCAATTAACGCTAAGCCTTCTCGTCGCGATGGTGATATTTTTTGTATATTTATAAATTTTAATTAGTTATGCATGTACATGTCCTCATAACCTCAGCACAGATTTAAGATGCATACGATATATGAATTACATTTTAATCCCTGAGGACACTGTGAGTTTGTACACCTCGTTACCTGTATTCATACACTCACTACACGAAACACAATTATTTGGCGCTGGTATTCTGCCAGCCCATTCGTGTTGTAACTAGAAAGTAGCTACAACCTGGTTCTACTACGTAAAAATATGTAAGTGTACAAATTTATTGTATAACATTCAAACAAGCCTTTGTAGCTCAGTGGTCGTTTTTTTTGTGAAAATAATATTAGCTTAGCAATGCTGAGAACATTACTAATACTCCAGTTAACCACTCTAACTAAGCAGCAAATGCTTGTGCCTAGCACATGGTTCACGACATTAGTCTAATGGTGGATTCGAACTTACGACCTTATGTTTCGCAGATCGCACCCTAAACCATTGGGCTATTGACGCTTTGAAACGTATTTAATTTAACGGCTATGACGCGACCACACCATTCATAAAAATGATAATATTTTAGAGACATGTGTAGCTGTAGCCTGTCAATCCGTAAGGTGAATGAATAATAATTTTCATACGTTACGGTACGTTTTAATACGTTGTCGATGTCTCCACACTTGAAGTTGTTTACGAGTAATTTTATCTAGGGCATGAATGGTATGGTTCTCATCGCAGTAGTGATAAAGGACTTCTCGCCCCCACCCATTATTTAGACTATGGTTTAGAGTGAGAGATTGCGGGGTACTGATGTTGCTTACTGTCTTTGTAATATGTCATAAGGAGGAGACAGAGAGGGAGAGTTAGAGCTTGATTGATATTCTAATGTGTAGCCAGAGAGCCTGGCGCTGGAGAATAAAACTCTTCCGACCGATTATGGTTGTTATACCGAACCCTTTGAGACGGGCATGGGGATACACTTCGTGTGAGCGTAATGCCGCCGTGATTCCGTTTGTGTATCTTAAACCTTTCCAAAGTCCCAAATAACGGCGTCGATAGGAATTGGATTCCGTTCCATGGTCCCCAAACTGAAGAGGAATATTACGGCATATCTTTTCATTCGATCCCGAATCCCTCAATATTTCACAACATAATTCTAACATCTTACTAATACGTATTACACGCAACCAACTAAGTGGTTATGTACCAGCCACATAGTTTTGAGGATCAAAAACCGACTGGGAAGAAAGTTTCTCGACTGGACAAACGCTGTGTACGATGCCCTATCACCAAACAAATGATTTTGCAGAAAGTCAATAGATTCAGATGATCTTGGTAAGATGTAGAGAGGCCTATTTTCAGTTGTATACTAAGTATCGGTTGATGATGATTACATAGGACGGTCGTTTACAACAATTTCTACTAAAGCTGACAAAGTTGAAGTGAAGATGAGTTGTTATCTAAGTGAAAAAACGATATAATTGGCCTAAACAAAATATCTTGAACTACTATGCCTAAACTACTTAGTTCAAACAATACGTTCTTAATAACCAAACTAATTATTGAACCGAACAAATAAATAATAATTCAGTTTATTGTTTTAGTTAATTTATTATTTTTTCAAGTGGATAGACTACTCTCATAAATATATTAGCACCCGAGCCTGGCTTCTAATAGAGTTAAAGTCAGTCTTTAACTCTATTACCGTACTTTTGCTTATGTCTGTACAACTTATTACTTAGAATAAAAAAATAAGTATATCTTATAAGTATTAAGAAGACAGAGATCGCTATTGATTTATATTTATACGATATATACGATTGGAATATTAATACACATACTAATACAATTGCTGGAAATAAATAAATAGATTTACATACACCCTTATATATATTAACTAAAGAGACAACAAGGCAAAGATCGCTTACATTTGTGTATTATGTGGAATCAGTACTGTTATGTACCCTTTGAATCGGTACAACTGTAAAGAACTCAAAAACATTTATTTTGCTAACAAAATGCATCAGAGCTTTTATTGCGATAGTGCTCTAAATGTATCATGTAAGTTTATTTAAAACCTTAGTATGTATCCGTAAAATTGTGTTACAAAAGTTTTTAAGAATACAACGGTAAATAATCAAGGTATAGATGTCATGAACACAGTGCTTTACAAAAGGTTTATTTATGGTTGCGTCACTTAGTTACTTATTTAACTAAATATCGCAAAGTATTGCGGAGGGAGCAAACCTTTTAATACTTTCTACTCAGTTTATGAATTCAGTGGCTTAATAAGATTCATTACATAATTATAATTGTTTTTATTTATTTAATTTTATGTAGACAAAGCATTTATACAACGCATCTGCATCATGATTCCTTGTCAAGGATGAATGTAGATGTCATGGGCCGCAGGAATCACTTCCCATCAGGTGAACTGTGTGCTCGTTTGTCACCCGTAATGTTATAAAAAACCAAGAAAGCATATGCATTTTGATTTCTTATGAGTATCTTAAATGGACGTAGGTGTCAAGAGTTGCAGGCATCACTTAACTGTATGCTCGTTTATCAATTTTACCTACGTTAATTAGTTCAATTACATAATGTAATTCTATCCTGCCTTTAGTATTCAAATTTTGTGTTAATAATTAACTGTAGAACATTTCCTGCTATCGCGGAAAGCTCGCAGTTTGCGCTAATTACGGTTGGATGTACAAAAGGCGTTCGCTTAATTAAAAACCTGTTATTCTTACATTAAAACCGTAAACTTTGGAAAAAGCATCTAAGCCGCGTAGAGGCTCATATTATCTTTTATATGAAGACTACAAAAGTTATTTTAAATTTTAATACTTGCTGTTAATGGCTCAAAAGGAAACCTTTTAAAACTATACTTTAAAGCTAGTTCTTGGGTTTAACATATATCATAATAATTATACGTTGTGGAAGTACTTCACAGCTATGACGTTTTCCTGGTCGATAACGACCATGGTGAACCTTCTGGTTATTGTCAGATGACATCAACTGTGAATTTTATAGTGTCGTAATCAATCGCGCAAACATAGAGACACATTCGATCATCATCGTTATTCTCAACTCTAGTCCAATTTAGTGTTTCAATGTTAGTTGGGACATTGAGATGTCCATAGATTCGATATACATACTCATAGATCCGAAAATCAATCATTTATAAGGCACTAATATCGAACCCACGACTTGCCATGGAGCAGTTAGATGCTTCAGCCACTACGCCATGCTGTCATTTAGAAGTAGAAATCCTACAACTTATCTTATACCCATCCATGGTACAGAATCAGTTCCATTCTCACATGTAGGCTGCCTCGTAACCGAAACTACTAGTTACTACGGTTTCTGTAATCTGTAAACTGGGAGACAGGTGTCAAAACTGTGACGTATGCTATGGGTTTTCTGGCTCCTCATCTTGGATACCAATTCTTTCAACTTGTTAGTTCATATTTTTTTTAATTAAAACATTATGTTAAAAAAAATTGTGTAGCAGCACGTATTATGTATGTTTGAATACAAGTAAACTAATGCAACAACCTATATATAGTTATATAAGTCGCACAGTTGAGTATAGGCTTACTCTCTAGAGAGGGTCTTAGGGCATAGTCCACCACGCGACTCTACATCGGATTGGGGGACTTTACATGTGTTTGTATAATTGTTTAATAGGGTCTTACATATGCAGGTCTCCTTACAATGCTTTTCTTCACCGCCGAACACGTCAGTACTCAAAATTTCAATTAACAATTTCATTGATGCCGGTACCGTGTTCGAACGGTTTGCTCACGTACCGTGACTTAAGAGGGAACTCTTAGACACTGAGCTGCCATGGCTTTATGAATATTAAATTCATACATAAATAAGGGAAGAGTGGGAGGGAAAGATTTAAAAAAAAAACTATCCGTAGAGATGAAGCCGATACAGAGCTAAAACTTAAAAAAAGTTTTCGACTACCTCAGGAGGGTAATGTATATTGAATGTATGTATGAATGTCTATTTTATTTTTCACGTTCTGTAATCTAAATGACTTGGTGGACTATATATTTCTTTCGTATACTAATATACATATTTGCCAAAATATAAGTTAATGGATTAATAAACTTGCGTTAGCCAAATTGCTGCCAATCATAACTGTCTAAAGCAGTAATGAAACTTTGAACTGTATATAGAATCTTGCAGTTCCGCTTAGTTTGGAAATTCTAATAACATCTTGTAATAGACTGGACCCAAAATATTATAAATCAAAGGACATGAAAATTGTTGTATATTACAATTGTGTAGTACCTTATTTTATTTAAAAATTATACTCCTATATACACTCAAGAAGAAGTTTGATCCTACCTGCAACATCAGTTGGTCAGCGCGAAGTGGGCGGGAACATGACCCCAGGGAATACCAACACGGAATAGTAACATTACGCTGCTGTGCTTAATCTGTTAGAAACAACGGACTAGGCCCTCTCGGGCACCCTCGAGTCAGTTTCAGGTAAATAGGCAATCCATCACAGTCCTCGAGGATTACGAGCATAAGCAATGTGTCATTACCTACCATCAGGTGAATCGTGTATTCCTTCGTGCACGTAAGCCCCTCGAGCTTAAATAGCTTTTTCTCTATTCCAATCAGAGTAGTAAAGTGATTAATAGTGAATGCTATCCACTATACGCTTGAAGCATTTTACGTCAAAAACAGTCGGATTTTTAACTATGAGTGTTATTAAATATTTTAAAATAGTAAATGTTTCATTGTAT
Source organism: Teinopalpus imperialis (assembly GCA_029286865.1). Classification (NCBI taxonomy): domain Eukaryota; kingdom Metazoa; phylum Arthropoda; class Insecta; order Lepidoptera; family Papilionidae; genus Teinopalpus; species Teinopalpus imperialis. The sequence goes on from JAGSMU010000034.1 coordinate 57,721, forward strand.
ATTTGTTTAATAAACAATGTTGGAATATCAAATTCGCAGAATGTCAAACATATTAAAACGTAATAGCATGATTAGGTTTGGATTGAATTCGCTCCAATGAGAACAAATTTCGCAGCTAATTAGATAATCAAATTTTCTTTGGCAATATCTTATAATGAAACGCTCCAAAATGCCTATTTAGGAATTCATTAAAATATACATGAGTTAAAATTTCTACAGTAACAATAAATATCATATCTTTGTAAAATAAAACATTATTTATCTCATATATATATATATCTCATTATATATATATATATATATATATATATATATATATATATATATATATATATATATAATATATATATCATTATACAGCAGAAACAGAGGAATGTTTGAAACACCACCGCCCATGATCATCTGCAACACCAGAGGAGTCGTATTAGTAGCTCTAAAATTTGCATTTGCGATATGTTGACATTTTAATTTATACTGATTGTTATTTCCTTAATGTTTAAAAGATTATACCTTAGCGATCATGGTTATATTTTCATCTAATCAATTTTATGTAACTGTTGTATTTCAAGAACAGCCACAATAAAGAATTTGATAAGGAATCCGTATGCTGAAGTGATAATAGGTCGCTAGTTATAAAGTTAGTAAACAAAAACTGTACACCCCCTTAGCATCTCTTTTATAAGACTAAATAAAATTTCCTCAAGAATATTTTGAAAGTAAAAAATGCCTTGATATGTAAAGATACGTCTTCATTCATTGAATGATTTTAATTCCCAGTTATAAAAACGCAAAGTGAATAAGCAAGACTTTTTATAAAAATGTTTTATCCTTTCTCAATTTTTGCAATTAAAATTAAAATACTCGCGTGTCGTGTTTGGCGTCAACGTCAAAGAAGATTACGGTAAGTTGAGGTTGATTTTAAAAGGTATTTTCTTTGCTCTTATTTTCACCGCGCGTGCTGAGAGTTATAAAAGTAAATATTATGAGGAAATCTCAAAATTTATAGCAGTCGATTTTAGTTAAAAAAATTAAGTGTAAAATAGTACATAAATAAATGTGAGCTCAAATATAAAATGTCTTTAGATTGTATAATGTCGTGTGATTGTATAATCTCTAAACAGAATTTATTAATTATAAGATCAAAGGAGATTTTGAATAACTGGGATAAAAAATATAAAATCTGGATACACGAAAGCTGCAAACTAGATATGATTTATACGAATTGCATTGTTTTAGAGAACAAAACTTATATATTTATCCGTAACTGTATTAGTTTGCCACTATAAAATAAATAAACAATATAATTTTATAACGTCTATAACTATACAATAGAAACAGAATATGAATATTAATAAAACAAATATAACATATAGTTAATGTGCGAAAGGGAAAACGATTGTAAGATGACTCGAGACTGCCCGAAAGGACTAATCGACTCAGTTACTTCTAAGGGAATTTTATTTGCAGCAAACAGGTATATATATATTATATCACTACTTCGGGATGCATTGGCGTTAGAGAAGTGTAGCAGAAAATGAGATCCCCAACAGGTTTTCAGGTTGAAAGTTGGCAATATAAAATTGTATTTGTATCAGTTGTAACTGCTTTGTGGATGTGTGTGTTTGGTGCACTGTGCGGCAGTGTTTACCGAGGGGGAAGGAAGGATCACCAATTCTCACCCGACATTAATATACTACATTTTACACCTGTGTAAGTATACCTGCAAAATTATCAAGTAATAACAATTTAAGAGTAATAAGAATAACAAATCCTGGAACTGTTGCCAACAACGCGACTAAAATTACATTTGAAAGCTTTCAAATTTTGTATCAATTTGCTTAAAACAAAAGGCGACAAATCTATAATCATATCGTTCAGCCAACTGATGACTGCAGCTCATAAACAAATACCACTCTCAAGAAATATTATATATTTAATCGATGCTGAGGAACACGGAATGCTTCGTTTCCAGAAATTGGGTCGTTATTTTGCTATATTTACACACAAGTACTTAATTGTTATTGCTCTGTGAGGGCGTGGTCCTTCCTCGGCCAAGCAAACCCTGATGCTGCAACTCGAAATTCGATACCACTGTTCGATAATGCCATATAATCTTAAACATAAAATTTATCATAGACAATATATATCAAGACTACACTCTATTTTTAATACATTTAGTATAAGATTAATTACGTGTTAACTTATTTTACAATTGTCCATACCGAATACACTAAACCATTACGTTTTCCAATAATGCCGTTTAGTATGACTAGATGGCGGTAGTTAATGTTGATGAGTTTTAATCAGTGCTTACACGTAAAACAATAATTTTTTCCGCTTCCCGTATCTATTTAATGTTAACTTCTTATTCTATTTTTGTTAATTTAATATTACATGTAATGGAAATTCAACAAGCCTGCAGGTACATCGTGTGAGCATGATTTATGTTGCATTTAAATTTGGGCTTCAAAAGACCTAACCAGACACCTAAAACTCCCAAATAAATTTTAGTCGCAGCCCATTAGGTCTTGAATAAATTTTAACTTTGATAAGTTTGTCATCAATCTAAGGGTGACAAACGAACATGCAGCTCACCTGATGATTACCGTAAATACTTAGTAGATCCATCCTCAGCAAAGATTCAAGATGCGTATGTATGCGTTTATAGGCCTGAAGACTAAGATGGAATAGAGTGAGCCAAAGCTACCAGCAATTGCAGCTCCGGTTCCTCACATTTGCTATATGAAACGCAACGGCGTTATGCTGGTTTAACTCTAGGTAATCAATATTACCTCTAATAATCAATATCGATTTTGGCACATTGGATGATGGTAAAACTAGACGATTTGCGTTGGGAGGCGTTTCATTGATCTGATATTAAATCGGACAGCTATTTGATGAAATATATATGTCATATATATTTTAAATAAAAAATATGACGGAATCATACATTTTAACATTCAAGAGAATCACTGTTTAAACAAGATAATATCAGAGATCTGTCAAAAGATCGGAAACGAACCGCTGTTGCGGCACAAAACTTGTAACGCCTATGCTCCATTAAAATCACACAACCTACAAGTGCAAGGCAAAGCAAACAATGAAAATTCGCGCCACGCTGAAAAAATATCTACCGAATAGAACGCGCGCCAGCCGCCTCGGTTCCGTTACGCTATAAAAACCTACCCGAGCAAACTTCGTAATTCCGCTCCGACCCAACCGATATAAAATATGAAACACTGAGCGAAATTCGCCCCGGCTAGGTTCTCCGATCGGCGGCTCGGGCATCCTCGGCTAAGATCGCCTTATTTCGTGCCGCCGTAGCGGCAGTGTCGTAGATGCCTCAGAGCGCCCGCTACGTAGTGCGATTGGTCGCTACAATTACGGCAAGGAGAACTCGGTGATTGTGTTTTTTTGTGTTATTGTTTGAGTGTAAGACGAAACAACTTGAGTGGTTTAACGTGTGTTGTGCTATGGGACGAATTGCTGCCTCACAGGAGTAGCTTACGGCTTGTTTGATGGTGTGGAAAAATGGTAACTTTCTTACTTGTTTTTGTAGCAACGGCGGCATTAAGTGCGAATAAGTTTTATGTTTATTTTTTCATTCCCACGGTATACTCCACTGATTTTTATTAAGAAACCTCGTCTACAATTCTGTTATGTACTATTTAATAGCAAGTTAAAGTAAAGGGTGTTTTTTTAATGATGAGTAAGGCTAAAATATTTTTAACATTGACATGGTAAGATATATTTTAGGCGCAACTCGGTTAGGCATAGAAATGTGAATTTGCCGCATGAGCGTGTCTCGACGGACCGTGTTGCATCCGCATGAAGTAACCACTAGTAGTAAGGGTTGAGTTCAATTTATTAAATTATGCGTCTCAAATATTTTCGGGTAATATTTATAAAAGAATATTATTTCACATTATTTTTTTAAATTAATAATGTCACAGATGATAACATTTATGTACAGTAATTGTTTGAATAGCTAATTGTAATTACGGTAATTGAAACAGGGTAAGCAATTCATTGGAAAATTAAATGGCCATTATTTAAGAATGAGGGCGGTGCCTGTAACGTTTTTTAATAGGCCTAACGCGACTATGTTCACATTGCTTTTATTAGGTAATTAGGTGATTAAGGAAATTTACAAATTTTAGTTAGCGTACTCGAAATACCAACATACCATTATTTAACGATTTTATAAATTAATTAATTATACACATGCCAAAATATTACAAACGTTAAGTTACGTAAGGTTTTATAGCGATTTTTTAAAAAATATACTTAGCCAAGCTTTAAGCTTCCGTGGACACTTTTTGATACATATATCTTGTTTTAACTAAAATTTTTTTTTACTATGGAAATTTTTAAACTCGTGCAGGTCCCTTTCCTAGTATAATCTTTAGCTACAACTTGAACTTCTTGCTTTGATTTGATTTGATTTGATAGTATATATTTTAATCGTATGCATATATCGTATGCATCATCATCACCATCATCATATCATCACATCCTATTAAAAGCCCATTGCCGACCATAGGCCTCCCCCAAAAAAAAATCTTGGTTGGAAATTAATTCATGCTATATAGTATTTCAATACGGTTTATCCAAGTATAAGTAATTTATGTTGCGTAGTGATTCTGCTTAATCTTCCCTAGACTTCACTTCCAACTACCACTAATGAGGACATGATGCCCGTGAGTATAATGTTCAATCAAAAACTCATTTCTGTGTTTTAAAATTATGCCCGGAAAGTCAAAATCATTATCATTTTGTTATTAAAATATAATTAAAATTTCTAACATTCAAAATAAAAAATACTAACAAAAGTGCGTAAAATTAAATAATTATTAAATGCTAGTTGTCATGAATCGGTCCCAACTTCTTTTTTGGGGCCATTTGGTGATATCACCATACAATTTTACAAAAGGCATGATAAAATAAACAAATCGACATAGCTAAAACCATTTATACATATGAAATTATAGATTGTCAATGGCAAATCGTTATCTTATTAGCAAATGTTTATATAATATTTATCAAAAAAAATTAAATAGAACCCTGCAAACATGTGAACGAAGAAGCAACTGTCACTAAAAATACAAAATCCCCATTAGGACAAAAGAATGAAAGGGTCTAGTTGTGATTACGCCAACAAGTCAAGTGTTCTTAAGCATACTTAAATAAGGAGTAACTAAAGAAACAAAATGGAAGTGGACTCTGTAAGTGGCGGCCTTAAACGTCCCTCTGTAAACAATTTTCCTTTAAAAAAAGTAATGACGATTTTTAGTAGCAATACTCATTTGAATCTTAAAACAGAGTCATAAACGAATGTTCTATTGCTACAATTTTAGAAGATTAGATTTAGAGCCATATAGTAAGAGTAGAGTCGTAGTAGCTCAATCGCTTTTAATTCCACGCTACGCGAGTAAAACGAGTTCGTTTCGATAAGCTTCGTGGACTACACTAGCTTACTCTATCAATTATCATTTATTATAACCTATAAAGATATTAAAAATATATGTGCATTTTTATGAACTATTAAATTTAACGATTATTGTATTAATAATGATTAAAAATTACCCTGGGAATTACAAATTACAATCACTACAAATCAAACACAAAATACACAATATGGTCTATGGCCACTTCTAAGAATTCTGCGACGGGGCAATGGTTAATTTTTATAATGAAAATATCTTTTGAACTTTATAAAAATGCTTATATTGAAGTAATAAGAATTATGGATTATAAAAGCATGTAATACAATTGTTTTGTAATATAAAACGTCTTTTAGTCATATTATGTAATTTACAAATTCAAAATTCCTTCCTTCCTTCTTCCTTTTTCTTCCTTCAAAATTTTTATATTATAAACTTTTTTGGCTTATAAATTAAAGGAAAAAGATAAATTTTTATTATATTTTCCGTAACGTAACATATCACTGAATTTTATTCAAATGAAATTTAGTATGTGTATTTTATTTTTTAACATTTTATAATAAAAAAAATGTTTTTGTAAGAACGCCACGGTGTTTTAACACTAGTAGAGCTACACTGCTGTTTTTTTTCTAGCTGCAGAATGAATGGGTCAGCTCGACTGGGGTAGGACCACGACCTCATAGGATACCAGCGTAAATTTAATAATAATAAACAAAACACCGCACATGTCCACAGTAAATTATAAATTTGTATATAAAAAAATTATTATATACTGTTCGAAAGGTATTATATCAAATTCGTTTTTTTTTTGTCAAATAATCTTAGATAATATTTTTTTATAATAATAGAGATGTTAATAAAACACACAGTTCACTTGTAGGAAAAGGATACCTACTGCCCATGATACATTGATCCTGAATTAACATTCAAGATACACATGCATAATGTTACCGCTGATAACTAATATATATGTTGATACCCTACAACGTTATACATACTATTCCACGGTGGTATTCTATGGGTCGTGGCTCTTCCTCGAGATCATCCTTCGGTCGAGCCGACCCATTCACGATGTGGTTAATAACGTGCTGCAACTTGACTTCGCCAGATATTAAATTTAAGTTATTACTCTAAAACAAAGTTTTGTTTAAGACTAAAAGTAATTTATTAAATAACATTTCAGAAAAACTTCATTGAATATGCTCAGTTTTAGATATACATATTTCGTGTGAAGCTACGTCTTACTGAATTGAAACGCAGAAGTCCCAAAGCGGACATTTAATCTCTTGGACGAACGAAGCTTTGCATTTAATTAGCAAAAACAATGAAAACCACGACTTGCAAAGAAGTTGAGGGATGGAAGTTGCCTCTACTTTGTAACGGTCTTCGCGTTAATTTTTTTTGATTAATCTTTTGGAATGAATATTTTTATAACGTTGTCTTTGAAATTAGCAAAATGTTTATTCTTTTGAAAGAATGATTAATTCCTGTAATGGTGCTGTTAATGATTTTATATGTATATTGCTAATACTAGTTATGCCTCTAAACGCCCACGTTTAATAAACAGTACGTGAGGAAACCAAGTTCAATCCCCGGTACCGGCACCGATGAAAATGTTAATTGCAATTTTATGTGCTAATTTACTACTTACTCTAGGGTAAAGGAAAACATCAATAAATAGAATAAAAATATATTTTGAAGATTTGCAAAGCCAATCCGGAATAGAGCCGCGCGCCAATCATGTCTAACACCCTGTTTAGAGTGGAGACCTATGCCTTCCCAGCAGTGGGATTTATATAAAATAATAACGTGTTATTAATATACGCTTTTAATAAGAATATCATATTCTTATACAAAGGGTATATTAATTAAAAATTATTTTTTATTCAAGTCAACAATATTCAGTTTGTATATTAATAAAAGGGCCGCTACTAATAGCAAAGTGTTAGAATTCATTTAACTAAAAGAGTGAGCAGTTTTTTTTTTATTAGTACCGCTACACGGTTACAAAGAACGTAAGTGAGTTCGGAAATTAGATTGGAAGCTTAATAGAGCTTTAATCAGGAAGTCTGTTACGAAATAACCTCATACATACTACCATTTCTATGGTACTTCTAGTTAATAAATAATATGGGTAATCATTTTTTTACTTTGTTAATTACCAGTTAATTGTAGTGGTAATTTACCAGTAAAACTAATAACCGCCGGGAAGGAAATGTTCTGGAGTAACAAACGCAGTGTAGGACTACCCCTACTAGAGGGTGCGTTGCGTTCTGTTCATTTGCGTGAAGGCGATGATTGCTAGGGGTCGGGATTTGTGTGTCGGTCCGTAGGGGAGACTATGTTCAGCAGTGAACTATTGACAGGTTATGGACACTAATTTAATTTATCAAAGGAAACAAACAGATGTAATAATAATAAAAAAAAAATAAAACGCACATTGACAGTTAACAAAGCATAAGAAGTACTTGAAAACTTTTCGTGCATGTTGTTCTTAAATTAAGATAAAGAAATATATGTGCATCATGACATGCTTGGTTATAAGTCACAGAAGTTCTATTTAGAAATGCTTTCGTGTGGATCATGTCGATGCTTATCTTCCCCAGCAAATTGTAAATCAGTCAAACCATTATGCGGTAGTAAAGGTATTATATTGATATATTATTACTATTTATATTGCCTGTTAACAATTCTTAACAATTTACTAAAATTGTGTATAACATTTAAAGCTACATTGCAGTATGTTTAACTGCAGAATGAATGGGTCAGCTCAACCGGGATAGGACCACGCCCTTACAGAATACCAACGTGAACTAGCAGTATAATACTGCTGTGTCTCGTCTGCTGAATGAAGGAATCCAGAGACCTTTATAATTATATACGACGGGCCTCAGGAATCACTTAACATTAGGTAAACTGTGTGCTCGTTAATCTAATATATCTAATAATAAATTTTAATGTAATAAAGAAAATGAAAGTAAATTGATTGATTTCTCTAGTGAATATTCCTCATTATAAGATAAGGCGATAACAATGAAGTCCTTTAAATTTATAAATTTAAAGGACTTGAATTGTATACAATTAATAACAGCGTGTAATAGTAGTAATACAATTGTGATTTTGGTAACGCGCTTTACCGGTGACGAGTAATTCCATGTTAGTCATCAGCGGTGATTCGTTATCGAGGATCTAATTTATTGTCCTGGGGCACAGGAATCATTTACCATCAGATAAATTGTGTACTGGTTTATCACTCTCAATACGATAAAAAATCTAAATAACTGATTACAAGATACGAATATATTTCCTATTTTTGAGTGAAAGGTTTATTCCGTGTCGAAATTTAATCAGAAAATCAAAATTTATCCAGCATAACGCTCGTTGATTTTCGTATCTGAGAGCTTACACAGTAAGCTTAAATACAGCTCATTAATGCATAACAATTTTCTTCCGACTTAATAGCATAAGTATAACATTAGATTAGGACAGTAGAGAACGTTTGAGCATCTTTTCATATGCACGAGAGGAGTAGAGCATGTCATTTATAGCACTATTAAATTTTATATCCTTGGCAATCCGTATGCGGCAAAAATGAAAAGATTTTTCCGTCGTCGAAATCAATCAGGAGAACATCATTAATGGTATTATATAAAATTAATAGACATCAACCAATCAATGTGAACGAATTGGATGACGTACCGTGAAATGTAATAGAAATTACAAATGATATTGTTTACAAACATGGTTAATATTTATTTAATATATTAAATATAAACTAATATGTTTGAACTAAATGTGTTGAAATCATGAATCGTATCGTATCTCGGTTTTAAAAGTAGCAAAATGGGAAATCGGTGTGGCTGTTAATAAAAATAATGTGCTATAAATATAAAATCCTTGGTAGCGTAACGGAAAATAATGCTTAGTTCCATGGTACCATTATATTATATTTAATATTTCATAAATAAAAAAAAAATGTTTTATACTAATAAAATAAAGGCAATAATAAAGATAGTTATTATAATATAATAATATGCTTCATAAAAAATCCCTGAAAATTAGTACCGTTCTTTTTATATATAAACATCACTTGATTCAAATGATGTTCGAGACTCGACTATGGCCTAAGCCGATTCGACCACGGCGATATCATCTGCGTAGGATATATTATAGCCGTCACCAATTGTGGAAACATGGAACAGCCACACACTTCCCTAGCTTAATGCATGTGCAATAAGATTGGGGGAAGGTGCAGATGTGTTACAAAACAACATTTTGAACTACACAAATAATGTTCCTCGGATAAGAATCGAACCCAGGACTCGTGAAGTAACAACCAAGTATTCTCACAATTACTCTTTCTCAGTAGGCTCCATATTCAAAAAAGGATATGAATTTATTATATCAATGCCAATAGTATGGTACAAACGTTGGAGATTAATTTAATTGCTATCATGCGCTTTATTTGTGAGGTTATAGGTTGTAATATAAATTCAGAAACCAAAACTGTACTTCTTAACAATAACTTAAAAGATGGACTCAGTTCTCAGCTGAAAGAAATACAGGTCGATCTTTTGAAAGAAACTTTGCTTGAGCTTAGATTCTGTAGTCAGACAGAGACGATACTCTACAAAATTAAAGTTTACTGCTTATATGCGATTATCTCACTTGAATGTTCGATGAGTATTAATTGTGACTGGATACTATACTAACAATTAAATATCGTTAAAGTAATAGTTACGTTTTCTAAATGGCTCCGACTTTTCAAATACTAATTCCTACCCAAGTTTACATAGGTACGTACATATTGGACTTTGCAAGACGATTGTTTTAAATAACCATTATTTTAATTCTTCATTCCAATACTGAGCACTGGCCACCATGCTGAGGAGTTATGATACTAATTAGGTTCTATATGATCTTTCTACTTTTCCATCTAGTTCTATATGATCTTTCCCACAGCTGGACACATGCTTTTCTACACGCACACATTTAACCAATGTGAGTAATTGTTGTGGCACATTCGATCTCACTTAGGTATCATAATGTATACGCATGTTGACCTGAAGACTAAAGTACCAGAAATAATTTGCTAGAATATTGCTGCAGCATTGCTCTGTCACCTATGATTATATCTATTTTTCAGACATTCAAATTTTACTCCCGATCATTTCCTTTAAAGATACTAATTTTTACGTGACTATTTCATAGAATAAAAATGATCAATTATAAATAATGACAAAATTGTACAGGGATCGATCTGTGATCGTTGGCCTTCTAAATCATATACAAAGTATAATATACCTTACCTTATATACCTAATATACCATACCTTTGTTAAATTCATTGCATGATAAATGACTCATATTTGAATATTTTATTAGAAAGGAGGCGATTATGAGGATCTATTTCAATTAGGATCGTATAACATTTTATTCAATTCGTTTCGTCTTTATTTAATTTAATTAATTAAAAGCAATGTTTAGAAAAATAAAAAAAAAATCTTCGAATTCAAGACTACTATACATATATACATATATAAGTAATTTTCATAGCATTTTGCTCGATATTAACAGATCTGCAAATGCGGAATTTCAACGGTAGTAAATCCACTTCACAGCTCGTTTCTAGCAGCATGAATGGATTGACGTGAAAAATCTCAATAACACTGCCATTATTCGTATAATAAGTGAAGGGTGTCGGGGATGAAGTTACTGGTGGCAAGATTTTCCATCTCTTCACGTGCATCTTCCATATTAAGAGAGCGTAGGATATTGATGCTTATGCGCTCAGTTGTTTATGTTGTAATTTGTGGGTGACCTTCGAATGCGTGAAACATGCACCACGTTATAGGTATTTAAGCTTTGTTCGAGTCCGTGATTCTAGCTCTTTTCTAAGGATAGCAATGGTCTGTGGAGGTCAATAATAATCCAGTTAATTGTTTATTAAGTAAACACCCGATAAGCTACCAATCTTTTGTATCCTTTTGTTCTGTCCTAATCCAGCATGCAAATAAAATAAATTTAGAAAAAAGCTTTTCAATGGCTTGACGTAAAGTAAGTATAACGTAACAATAAAAGTAACTTAATCATTTTATTGAAGAGAATTTAATAGAAAAGTTTAATATTTTAGTCTTTTAAGATTTATTTCTGTTCACTTTGTGGTAAGCGATAACTGCGGCCTGTAGACCTTGACACCTGATGACTCTATGGAGTACCTCGTCTCAGCGTGCATACACTCACCATACTAAACACAGAATCGTTATATTTCTATTACTATTTATTTTCCATCTCATTTCCGCCGCTGAGTTTAAATATCGTACATCACGACAGAAATCAAAATTTCATCCTTTGGTAATCTACCACTGCGTTTTACGCAAAATTTTCTACCACGCAAAACTACTCTGTGGAATGACTTGTTACCAGCGATAATTCCGAACAACCGATACAACTTAGGGATCGAGAAAAAAGTCTACACTTTTCTCAAAGGCCAGGTTAGTGCATTTGCTACTTCTATTGTATTGTGGATGTCCATGGGCCATGTTCATGTGGATGTCATAATCGCTGTAATTAATTTACCATCGTTTGCCACCTATTCTATTAAAACAAACTGGTATTCTATGAGAGTGTGGTCCTACACCAGTCATAGCCGACGTATTCAAGTCGCAGATTCTCTCTACCATTGTATAAAATTTATAACATTCAATACCATTTATATTATAAATCTGAAACATTAAAGGTTGATAAATTCAACCTAGAGATACCTGTACAAAACTTTATTATTCAGAATGAAAGTTTATGCATTATCCACACACGTTCTCTTAAGAGTCGTAATGGGACAGCGTGCTCTGCATGCTAACTACAGTTCATTACGATTCCTCTTTAATCAGACGTCCTGTTGTCTGAGATACGAATGTTGAGTGATGAAAAACAAAAATCTTTGTCATCGTGAAATGTATGTACCTATTGTCTGCGTCGATCTGGAACCTTTCGGTTTTTGTTTCTTTTTTAATATAAAGTGTTATTTGTTTACTCAAATAAGTAATGTTTAGTTCCTCAAATAAAAAAATTGTATCTTTCAAATCGAAGTCCTCGATGATAACGCATGTTTTTCTTGAATCTTTGTTGGGGATGGATTTAAGTGTGAGGGCTAGTCTTCGTTTAATATTTTGCGTTATTGTGTGCTCGTTTATCATCCATTATAATATAAAAAAACAGTTTACATTTTTATTTTTTATTTATTTTTATTATTACATTGTGAGTAACAAACGAGCACACAGTACACCTGATGGTAAGTGATTCCTGCGGCCCATGACATCTGAGTTCATCTTTGACAAGGTATCATAATGCAGATGCCTTTTCACCCTTGAGGACTGAGATGGAATGCCTCGTCACCAGTAATAAAGGTCTCCGGATCCCTAGACTCGCCAGACGAAACACCGCAATATTATACCGCTATTTTACGCTGGTATTCTGTGAGGGCGTGGTTCTACCCCGATTAAGCTGACCTATTCGTTCTGCAGCTAGAAACAAGCTGCAGTATAGCTCTACCACTGTGTGATTGAATCATCGTGTCCAAAAAGCGAAGTGCTTAGTGCAGAGTATATAATGTATATCATATCTCATTGGTGTTACAATAGGTATAATGTGACCTCATTAATATATTCCAACAAGCGGGTGAATAGTCAGAATACCTGGTTTTTCCTAGAAGGTGACAAGTAAGCCTTTGTGTATTCTTTCACGTTATAACCGTATGTCAATTTCAATGAATTCGTTCTTTCTTTCATTTATACAATATTTATTATTGCATTCTAAAAAAGAATCTGTGAAGTAAAAAAAACTATTCCAATATTACTTAAATCCAATATGTACTTGGACTGTATTTATATATCTCTAATATCGTTCTTAGTGAAAGATGTTTTCTTTTCTATTCTCCTTATATCGAATCTCTGTATCGCCTTTGTCACAGACTATAAATAAATACAGATAGTTTTCCTCGTCACTGCTTCTCATATTGGTCTTCGCTTATTATGGATAAACACGCAAAAGCGTATAAAGATCTACATAGAAAAAAAAAACAAATTTTAAATATATAAATTTTGCGTGGCAGTGGTACGAGAAAGTTTGCTATATCGATATTTTCCACGGCGTATCGTAAAAAGCAATCTTGACAAGCATGGGAAATGTCGTGACTTCCGACAGACGTCGGAATAACCATCTCGGAAAGTCGAATCAAAAATTTGCAGATGGCCATACTAAGGGTGCGTCATAGTTTGGTTGTGTAAGCAAATACATTGATTAAACAAAATACTCACCCTATTTATGAATGTAGTCTAAATTGTCAATTTCATCATCATAAAAATTTTATTTTAATATCCTGACTTTTGTAATATGTTCGGGAAGCAACTGATAGAGGTACATCACAAATGAATACATTACACAATTTTAAAATTAAAAATGGAGTATTTTGGAGTTACTTTGCTAGTCTTCGAGGGTCACGGTAGCTCAGTATCTAATTGTTATTTTTTTAATTCATGGATCGCGAGCCAACCGAGTTCGATTTACGGTGTCGGCACTTATAAGTGCCATTATCAATTAAATTGGGAATGGCACTTATAAGTGTTGTATCACGTGCTCGACGGTGTTTTGAACACATGTCGATTCTAACAATAGAGGCGTGGTAAGTAATGTTCTAGCACCCTCTTTAGAGATGAGGCCTGTGCTCACCAGTAGGTTTTTTATATATACATTTATATATATATATATATATATATATACGTACATAAACTACAAAGGGAGTTTTCATAGAATTGCCTTCGGATTTTACGACTGACATAATAAAGCTACCGTTCTGTCAGTCACTCATCGCTAGGAACATGACAACTGCAAGTTACTGAAATGTTTGAAAAGGTTTAATCGTAGAATATACACGACCTCATACGTTAAGAAAAATAAATTACGATATAAAAGAGTGTAGATTGATTGTAGAACCGGGGAAAGATATATGGTCAAAACTACATATCTAATTATTCGTATCAAATTTCTGTGTGTGCTTTATACAGTAACATTCATAGTAGCTCCACGTCTAAGCTTTCGTTTTTAACTCGTAATACCTGTAACCAAACTGAGTTTCATCTCCTAAATTAGCACCATTGAAATTGTTAATTTCAATTTTAAATGGTGATTTATTTATGTAAATTTTATATACAGTGATGTATAAAGGCGAACTTACCTTTATTGCTTTAGCAAAAATTTGCAGTCAACCGTAGAGTAATGCAGAGACGAAATTAGGTAGGTGTATGCTTAAAAACTTTGTTGCGATTAAAGTACAATTATATTAATTATAAAATAAACAATATATGCGTTACTATAAAATACATATAATTTTTTTATAGAAACGTATATTTTATATGTTATATTACCCCGCAAAGCCTTCAACTAATAAATATGGGACTAATGGGAGGGTCGGCCCAAACGAAACAACTCCTGAAAAAATATCGTAGCATAATTGCTGCTGTGTTTCCGGAGTCACTGTAGACTCTGAGACTTTCCTCAAGACTGATAACTGAATTTGAATTATTTCGTTCATTGGGTGATGTAGCGTTTTTGTCTGCGACATATTGACGACATTTTTTTATATAAAGCTGAGTGTTCCCCATACTCACTATACGAAAGACATCAGCTTTATACCATGTTATTATAACGCACCTTAGAATGACCTTCAAGGGCCCAGCTAACTCATAAATGAGGAGGCTTGGAACAAGCTTTAACTTTGTTCTACCGCTCTTAAATTATTTTGTATTGTGTTCAACTCAGGTCTACTCTTAAAACATCCTATATTAAGTTGTCTTTCTGATCTTATTTTTGACGCCCTTAACAAATTAAAAAAACACGATCCACGCCAACGATACATTTATTCCAGTGGCCCTTAAAAAAAGGATTACGTTTTCCGTTCACGTGTGAAAAGAATTAGAGTGTACGAAATAGTATACGAGCATACAAGCAAAGGTGTCATAACGCAGTTCGTCGGGAATCCAATATAACCCAATTCTGATACACCCGGCCCGATGTGACCTCTCACGGTTGTACGTGACGGCATCCGTTTTATGATTTTTTCGTTCGTAACATTTAATTTGGAACAGATCGATGTGAGATTATGTAATACGTTACCGTTTCCAATCGTTTTGCGCTGACATAGAAAGTTGCATGCGTTTATAGCAGTTTTATATAAGCATTTTAGTATGAATTGCAGTGTTACAATGTATGTATGTATGTATATGCTCTTTTCAAATTCTAACTGGTATATAATAAATTGACAATTGGGAAACGAGCTGACATATAAAATCACTTAACCCAAATTCTCGATCTTTATTTTTGTTTCTCATTGTTTTATGTGTTTAAGTAATAAACATTATTACAGAATTTTAAAATTCTGCTAATTGCCTATTTTGGAGTAACAAATTAGTTGTCAAGCAAACAATGGTATAAAATTTTGCGTAAGCTGTGTTAGTTCAGTGGCGTCATGAATTACTTAACAGGCCAGCAACCGCAGATCGATTGTAGTGCATTATGGATACTTTATAATGGAAATTTTTCTAAGAGAAAACTTTTCTATAACAGACTCACCAATCGCTAACCGAGCTGTGAACTGAAGTTGAACCATCATTACCGGTGATTAGGCATTCCATCTCAGTCCTCAATGATGACAGCGCATCTGTATTATGATTCCTTGTCGTGGTCACCCTTTTAGATTTTATGGGCCGCAGGAATCAATTATCATCAGGCGAACTGTGTGTTCGTTTCTTATTATTATTACTAGTTTTGTTATTAATTTTAAAGGCGGACTCCTCTGGTGTTGCGAATGACGGATTCGACTATAGTCGTTAACCATCTCCTAGCACAAGCATTTAAGCTTAGTTAGAATGGTTAACTGGAATGTTAGCTAGGTTAATCGCAATTCTAGCATTCTTTAAAAAAATGTTAATTGGCAGCAGTGGCCACGTACCATTAGTCATATTTTAAAGTTTATTGAATATAAAAAATCTGTGTCCTCGAACTCTAGTACTAATCCGAGGAGGCTAGTTAACAACATCGGTGTTGTTAGAACAAATTTGCTAATCATCAATTTAAGAAACAGTCTAGTTACCTGTACCATAAATTAAATAAAAAGTTAAACATTTTTCCGCTACCTTCACGTAAGATAAAAAACATTGTAACAGAGTGGCTAGCTAAACTCAAATATAGTGAGATTGAGTCATTGTTACAAATAATTACATAAGTGACACGATATACATTTGCACATACACACACAAACACACACACACACACACACAGACACTAACACACACACACGTAAACAAATTGTTCACAATCTAAAAAGCTTAGTTATAATATTAATTGTCTACTATTTAATTTGATAGTATAGTCTATAGTATGATTATGTTTATTTGTAAAACAACACTTATTAGATACGGAAGAGCGGGGCATCCTGGCACAAGTAAATATTTACTTAAAAGGTCTCAAAAATGGATGTATTAATTTTCAAGGTCTTAATGCAAATAAACATTTTTTAATTTTTTCATATTTTTTTTTAAACTAGCTGCAACACGAATAAGGTCAGTTGACCGAGTGTGACTAAGCTTACACAGAATACCAACTATAACTAAAATAGTATTTTAGCGCTGCGCTATTTCTTCAGATGGCTAAAATCCGTAGATCTTATTTCTGTGTTTATAAATTCTTTCTTTTTATACCCACACAAGTTTTACTTATGGTATGATAAAACATAAAGTGTAAGCAGACATATGAAGTAAAAAATAGCTCTTCCATTAATACTTAAATCTATTTCGTACTTCAATTATACTTATATGTCCCGATATCAATCTTAGAGAAAGGTATTTTCTTTTCTATTGTCTATCAAATGCGTCTTTCTGTTCCCTTATAGCGGTCTATAAATAAATACAGATGGTTTGTGGTGAGCGCCTATGATAACGTCTTAGTTCATATTGTTGACATTGGGTCCTCATGTAACGAATGATTTATTGTCGAGAATAAATATGCTGCAGCTTGTCATAGGCCGCAGAAATCACTTACCAATTTAATAATTATGTGCTCGTTCGTCACTCAAAAGAAGATAAAGAGATTAAAACTACCGGATATTTTTCATCTCTTAATAACTAGGGATAAGTCTTAAGACTTATCCTTTAAGGCAACATCCTGTAAATACTGAAATATTTTTCATTACGGTATGACAAAGAAGCGCTTTCCACTAAATGGAGTGATCTCTTATGCAAGTTTGTATAAAGTCAATGCATATAGGCCATTACCGTGCTTCGTGGCAATCTGGGTGAGCTATATTAGGTCTAATAATGGGCCAAGGTAATGTTATATATATAAGGCGATATGTACGCGGGTGGAGTAGAGTTGTTTATTATATATAATGCGAGGTATAAGGTAATATTTATGTATATAAGTAAGAATACAAATAAATTATTAAAACATGTACTAAGATTGATAATACAACTCTTTTCTGTTTATATGTACGTTTGTACACTCTAATCTCCACAATGGCTGCACTGTTATGGATGTGGTTTTTCAGTGATGTATTGAGATAGATCACTGAATGATTACTAATGTATAGACGAATTGAAATCATTAATTGAATTAATTTTAAAGCGCACACCACGAGGGGTACACAAATCGGAAGTAAAAGAGGTTATCGGTTGCGCGTATGAGATAGCGGACATAGCCATTTCTATTTAGTATTTATAAATATATAAAATACATATATATATATATATGGAATACTTGCATATAAGTATTCCGAAAAATACATGTTTTGGACATACTAATATTTGTCAAGTGAAGCTATTACATGTATGTGCCTTATCTCTCGTATATATTGTCTTATTACCCTCGTAACGGCTCAATTAACGTTCAGTTCAGGACCTTACGTGGGTGAGTGAGCTTTCGTAGCAATTATAATCGTGCTTTTATGTTTAGGCAATGGCAGCGACTTTTCTATAATTTGCTTGCATTGATAGGAAAGAGACATTGATGAGTGAGTAAATTATGTTGCAGCTGTGTAGGTCAGCGTAACTAACTATATGTTTTAGGTTTAAATTTAAATTACTAGGTAGAAATTAACTAGTATGGGTGCGATTAATAAGTTATTGGTTTTAATATTTTAAAAATAACATATCATATACATAGTTACACCAACTTTTCATCTATCCTTTGTTGTTGTTGACGTAATGTCGATAGTCTCTGTTATTTTTCTGGTGTCGATGAAACAAAAAGAGAATTGAACAGTAAATCTTGTATGGAGGCTGTGGAAAAGTCGTATTTTTCCACTTTTTTATGTTATCAAAAGCTAGGATGCTGGTACGTCGACAACAGTTTAAAACGGTCGACAGTTTTGTATTAAATCCTTTAGTAAAATCTCATTCCTCTAAACACATAGTGTTCAATTTATATTAAAATGCAATGCAAAGTGTTTACAGTCCACAGATGTTTATGTTTGTATGTATATAAATTTGTTGGGCTTTAATTTCCATGAGGGCTACCGCCATTTGTTATGTTATATGAATTGCTACCTGTTTTACATATATTTTAACCATCAGTCCTTGGTGGGCGGTATGTCTAATGTGTCAACAACTTGTCAACTTTCATTGAAAATAAAATTTCTATCACATCTTTAATAGATAGAGCTGATCGAAATAGAGATCACGATGCAAAGTTTTTTTGTGAATTATATATAGTGTTTCGGTAAGAAAAATATATTGAAATATAACATTATTTTTATATCCACGATCTGATTTATCTCCGAGCTCTCAGTTTATTCTTTATGCATATTTTTAGGTACAAAAAGTAGATAAATAGGGTGACCCATATTTTAGGCATGTCTTAAATTATGATAATGATTTTTCACTGCTTCACCCCACCTACGCATAGCAGCACTTTAAGTAAAATTTGATTTTTACTCCTATCGTCCCATCCAATCGAAATAATCGTTATTTTATATATTAGAGTATAAATATATTATAATATTAACTTGATGACATGTGATAGGACAAATCACATTCATACAATACCAGTATATACTTGAAAATGACCAAGTGAGTTCCGCATAGTAAGTGAAAGGAACCAATACTCTAATTACATTTAATTACGTATTCCATTGTGGTCTTCAAAAGTGATAGGCCATTCTCGTCACAGCCGTAGTAGCAGTAGTAAATTGTGAGTGTGTTAAAAAACTTCTGAGTTACCTCAATAACATAAGAAAGAAAAGAATTTATAGTATATTTCACCTGTATAGAAGTCTAAACGGTTCAATTAAGTCGATTTTTTTAAAAAAAAATACTTTTCATGAAAAAAAATCTTTGCAAATATTTTCATTTAAATTTCACATTTTTGCAACTCACGTGACACAACTACCTGTGACACTATTGAGTCGGTTTGACCTAAGTAGGACCACGCTTTTTGGAATACCAACTATTTGGCTGGGGTATTCTGCCGCGTCGATGAGCTATACTTTAATAAAAATATATGGAGATGTTATTATTGGTAACGAGGCGTGATTTTATGTAAGTTCTTAGCGGTGGCACCCCTAAATATAATAATTAAAAGATAACAATTAATTTTATTGGTTGTTATCATACATAAATTTGGGTATGATGGAATCAACTATCATCAGGTGATTTTTATGTTCGTTTTCCCGGACCTTTTCTTCGACCCTGGGTCAGGCTGGCCACGAGACAACAGCAGAATACCCGCGGCGCTTTAGCGTAACATCGCGCTTAGCAGAAGGGAGGTTCTGTGCGAGTGGGAGAGAGATACAGATATTGGAAGAAGATAAATGCTGTTCATAGACACCTAACTCCCATCATCTAAACGTAAGGCATACTATACTTTAACTAAGAATAAGGGATCATGAGTGCTTAGTTGAAGTATGAACTCTGTGGGAGGGAGACAGAGGGATACTTTCCATGGTGAAAACGTGGAGGAATACCAGACTATAACTAAAAATATTTCGTATGGCAATTTGGGTAGACGTTTCCAATTTAATCCTCAGTGGTGATATGTGTAATTTGACGATGGTTGTATTTGAGGATGGTTGTAGATCTGATCTGATCTGTATCATTTGCTCTCATTCCCAACAAAGAATCGGGAAGCAAGAATCACTTACCATCAGGTGAACTAACTCGTTTATCAAACCTTATATTACATATAAAAAAAAGATTTATTAATTGCAGCAACGTCAAGTACCCTCCAACCAACAACTCACGATGTTTGACGTTAATGGAAGTAAAAAGTAGCATTTTTTTTTGGATGCCAGCCAATTCTATGAAGCGTAGTCGGGGGCTGCCTGTGATAGCGAAGTGTAAAAAAGACTGACGGTATTATTCTTTTATAATGATTCAAATTTTCGGTGTCCGGATAGTTAAAGTTAATTGTTACACGGATAAAGACAAAATGTTTGCCAACAAAAGATAAAATATAATAAGAGATAGATTGTTCTAGTTACTCTACTAACGATATTAAACACCAAGAGTGACAAACGCGCGAAGAACACGATGGTAAGTGGTTTCCATAGCTCATGTTTTTTTTTATTTTATAATGAGTGGCAAACGTAATTAATGGTAACCACATTTATTAAATTTCAACCTTTCATCATTTTACCTTTGTTAAAGGCTGGCAACATCTGTGACTACTCTAGTGTTGCGTATGTCAATGGGCGGCGGTAATCACTTAACATCTGCTTGCTTGTCTGCCACCTATTCTATATAAATCATTAATTAAAAAAATATACTTAAAATATGTTTATATTACTTATGACTAAAATAGAAAACCGATAAGGTTTATATTTTCGGTATCTTTTATTCACCAGAGGAAAACCCAGAATTTAGCGTTTATTTTATGCTGATATTCAACGGAAGCATAGTTCTTCGTCGGTGTTGCCGTTCTATTCATGATAAAGTGAGTTTATAACTGAGCCGTAGCTCTATGACCTAAACTTTACTTAGTTGTCAGATATATATTTCCACGATATGGCACACGCTCGTAATTATTTTTAAAGAATAGCGTGATGACGATGCTGTAAAGGCAATTTATTGCTATGCTAGTATCCTCTCCTGATATCCAGGGTTGAGTAAGCCTAAATGGATTTGGCATCATAAATTAAGCGAGAGCATAGCTCGAACTACAACTAACAACACTATCAAGAAATTGCGAGTCTCCCATGTGATAAAGAATTTGGAATTGGTCTATTAGGCAGCATGCAATTGAGGGTGTCATTGGAAGTTTAAAAACCTTTAAAAATCTTTTAAGATATCCATATGTTAATTGAAGCCATAAAAAATATTGTTATTCAGTTCTGCGACGTAATGAATAGAATTTTGAACGGTCACACAATTGAAAACGTATACAAAACATTATGTCACGAGCTTTGTATTTCGTTCCTATCTTGATTATATGCAAAAGGCATATGTTTTATTTTTACATTTCCTACTTTAAGTGTTTAGAAATAAAGTTGCTATTGCGTTTACTAACAACAAAGTTATAGAACAACGGGTGTGGGCGATAATAGTGTTTAATAAGTTGGGCTGTGAAATGTTCCAACCATTCAACCGTCGTTTAAGGCCAAGGACATGAGTTTTCCTTAGGCGAACTCTCCCAAAATATAAACTGGTTTTACTATATAAAATACTTAATTTGGGATTGAATAATGAAAAAACCATTATAAAACAACGTTGTAGTACAAACAAATTACTACGTAGTGTAAAACGTGGCCCCGTCGCGTGTGTACGCAATAATCTTGGACACTTCTTAATATATTTTGTACAGGTTTTCATCAACAGCTACAATTATTCACGAGGAAAGTTTAATTGTGCAATGTGTGTAATATTACACATTATGTTAAGTATATACATACAACTTTTTCATTATGTTAGGACTGGCAAACGCTCACTCTTCACCCTATGGTAAGCAACAACCTCGGCTTAATACGTTGTCATTCAAGGGTGATGTGAAATGCCACGTCACCTGTAATTGGGTCTCCAGATCCCTACACGAAACACAGCAACGTTATTTCACGCTGGTATTCTGTAAGGCCGTAATCCTTCACTGGTCGAGCGGAAATATTCATGCTGAGCTAGAAGCAAATTGCAACGAGTTTCTACCACTGTTAAGTAGTATTTAAATTACTAATAAAAATACAAAAAAATACATCTATTATCAATATCACTGATGATTGATGATTAGAAGGAAATCCTCCTGGTCGTCGTTGATCGGCAATATCTTCTAGTTATTGCCAGATGACGTCGAGGAGTGCGTGCGTCTGCACTCACTCCTCGACACCTTACCTAGTCCTATGTAATGCATGAAAAAAAAATTACGAACGGTTCAGATTAGGTGTTATAGACGTGGGACATAAAGAAAAAACGGAAACCAACGATTCGTGATTGTTTTATAATATAAGGTGGAACACACGAATCCATTGATCAGCTGCGTATAATTGATGTTTGTGGTCTATGACAAAATCCAAGATGCATATGCATTGTCTGACTTGGACGCGATGCCTCGTTACCTTTAATTGCAATTCGAATACCTCCACTCATCATACGAAACACATGAGTGTTATACAGTAATTTACATTAGGTTTACGGCCTGTTTCCCGGTAGAACCGACACTTTCATATACTAGCTACAAGCATGCTGAACGTGATGCCTTTAAACACAAATATTGTTCCTGTGATACGAATGCTAGTCTAACCACAACTCCAAGTGGCATCCATCTTCCATGATGATGGACATATAAGAATAGGTATACTGTAGCGAGAACCATCGATATAGGATCAGATCAGTTCATAGACTTCTTTATGTTGCGGCCAAACAACAGCCCTGTTTTCTACAAAAAAAAGAAGGAATATAGAAGTAACTTGCATTTAAGCATTCATAAAATATTCGTTTAAATAGTATTTGAAATTGTAATGTAGTTTGATATCTTGTTATATAAACGTACAGACGTAAATATGTAACTTTTATTATATTTATAAGCCTTGCTCACAATTTCATATATGCAACTAAACAGCGCTTTTATGAACACTTTCAAATTAAAAAAAAAAATATTTGTCATTTGATTGAAATGATACTAACACTCAAACCCAAGCTTATCTCAACTGATCAAATCGGTTTTACCATTGTGGAATTAAGCGTGCACAAACAAAACAGAGACAAACAAACAAGAAGTCTTAAGTTAAGTTTACAATATTACTATATGTATCGATTCTAGCTGGTAAAATGATTGAACCAACCTATTTGCTACAGACCATCGTCAGTTAGTTCACATTCATATTAAGGCGGGGCTATAAATAAACAACTACGAAGTTCATATCTACTTACACATTCATTTTATTACCGCTTTAAAATCACTAAGTACATACATTTAATTTGATAAAGTAGAATATGAACTGATTACTCAACCTAATGCCAGTTGTAGCACGATTAAAATTATGACAAATATATTGTTAATTAAATTAACTGAAATGCACCGCAAACTGTTTATGAGCCGCATTTTAACTTCATTCCGCTAAACTAAACGATTGGAATAAAGGCGTAATGTCGAACTATTTTCATTAAATCGTTTGAATTTTCATCTAGAATAAATGTTAGTAAACCTTAATCAATTGGGTTGCTGTGACCATTTATATCACAAAATGACCATATGATAATTACAGCTGTAAGAATGGGTCGGCTCGACAGGGGAGGACCCGTAATGAAATAGCACTGCAAAGCTGTGGGTTTTAATAAATTAGTATGGTGAGTGTCGGGGATCCAGGGACCCAATTAAAGACACCTTAAGTCTTCGTTGTTATCGGATAATGTTATGTGTCACAGATATCACTAACCATCAGGTGATCTGCATGTTCATTTGCCATCCCTTATATTAAAAAAGGAGGAACCAAAAGCTCTTTCTACCTTTTTACGCAAACTCAAACAAAAAACTACTGACGCCAACAACAGTTTCTTAAATTAAATCTTCTTAATATCTATCATATTTTTTAGTATAAATCTTATCACATATTTCAGAAATAAAATAGGAATATAAAAAACGTCTACGTTCATTGCAATATATTTTCCTTTTACGCGTTGGGGAGTTCCATTCTCTGTCTCCGAACATATAATCTTGATAAAATTTATATAAAATCTTAAAGACAGAAATAAATAAACTAGGGAATGGACGACGAGTGTGCCTATATGTTTATGCAAATACTCACGGCAGTATAATAAATATATCGTGCGCAGTTGATGACATCTGGCATCAATAACTAAGCCGTAGTCGAAACCGACCAGGGTATACATATCATTTCAGGGTATACATATCAACCGTATATATGCAAACGCATCTCAAAAACTATATAAGCCAAATGAATATGTCCTAATTGATTGAATCCACCCTGTATTATATGAAGTTGCCTGGTAACAACTCCACTTTTACGGAACAGTGGTAGAGCTACGCTACACGTATTTTCTAACTGCAGAATTAATGGATCATCTCGACTGGGGTAGGACCACGATCTCACAGAATACCAGCGTAAAATAGCAGTATAACGCTGCTGCGTTTCGTCTGGTTTGTGTAGGAATCCGGAGACATTTATTTACTGGTAACGAGGCATTCCATCTCGGTCCTCAAGGGTGAGAATGCATCTGCATTATGATTTCTTTTCAATGATGGATGTAGACATCATGGGCCGCACGAATCACTCACCATCAGGTGAACTGTGTGCTCGTTCGTTACTCGTAATTTAGTTTAAAAAGCCCCATCCCTAGACTTAAGTAGTATGAGTGCAATATGAAACATAGTCGGTGCACTTCATTAAATCTGACTCTTACAGAATTATACGTTCAGTCAGTCTTCATCCAGTGTTACCAATGTTAATCATCCAACACCGGATTAATACAGTGCAGTGTTCCAACAACCTCCCAATGTTTAATAGCTGACATTCTTTTGATGCTAGGCTGGAAATTATAACTTGAATACCCCATTTACATACTAAGATTAGTAAATTATTTTAAGATAAATACGATGAATACAATGACACTAGGGGTCAGCGTAGACCGGCGAGTGGCGGCAAAGCGAGAATCATATTGCTTTGAGCCTGATGCGTGATTTTATTTCGCTATGCCAATTTTAATGGTATGCATAAGTAAGTTAAGTTGAATTTCAATTGTTACTAATTTTATCACTTCGCTGCCTTTCCATCGGTCTGTGATCCTTGAGTGACATGGTGGAATTATGAGTTAGCTTTGCCATCATTCACCATACGAAATAAATATATCAAAATGTATCAGAGTTATGTCCCTCAGACTATATAACGTAGCGTATTCGGAGCTCTTTGTTGCTGTTTCGCGGATTCTGGGCTCGATGGACGGGAACATTATCACGTGTATCAGGAATTGCTTGATTTCGGATGTGGGTGTTTTGTATGCATGTACCGTGTCCCCGTCACCGTGTCAGAATTTTTCTCTGATCCTTTTGATTCTTTCTCTAAGTCCATTAAATTGGACTGGAGAAGTGAGACACTATAATATGTCATGCACAATCAGTATCATTATTGCTCAAAAGACATCGCCGTGGTCGAAAACAACCAGGAGCTCATCATCATCATGTCTAACGACAAAGATATGTTATTTAGTCTTTATATGTAATGTTTTGGTTATCGAGCCTTTACATCTGTATTTATTCTCGATAAATTATCAAAATTCAAAACTACTATAACCACTTAGCAATATGATGAAATGAAGCCAGTAATAGAGGCTCAAGGTTTCTTCACTCACTGTACAAAATATAGAAGACCTATATTACTCATTCGCGGTCGATTATCAAAATGCAAAACTACTATAACCACTTAGTACTATCATGAAATGAATCCAGTAATAGAGGCTCAAGGTTTCTTCTATCACTATAAAAAATATAGAAGACCTATATTACTCATACCCGGTCGATTATCAAGATGCAAAACTACTATAACCACTTAGCACTATGATGAAATGAATCCAGTAATAGAGGCTCAAGGTTTCTTCAATCACTGTAAAAAATATAGAAGACCTATATTATTAATTCGCGGTCGATTATCAAAATGCAAAACTACTATAACCACTTAGTACTATGATAAAATGAATCCAGTAATAGAGGCTCAAGGTTTCTTCAATCACTGTTATAAATATAGAAGACCTATATTACTCATACCCGGTCGATTATCAAGATGCAAAACTACTATAACCACTTAGCACTGTGATGAAATGAATTCAGTAATAGAGGCTTAAGGTTTCTTCAATCACTGTAAAAAATATAGAAGACCTATATTACTCCTTCGCGGTCTATCAGACCCAAAAATAGCGGTTACGTTTTCATCTGAAGGGAATAATTATCAATTTAGTGAGAATTATTTTATGGTTATTATATGCAGTGTTAATTTATATACATCTTTTAATAAATATTATCTCAAGTGGCGTGTTATTCCTTTCATTTAATTTGTCTTTCGTGGGTCGAAATTATATTGTGTATTACTTAAAAGGTTGTCTTACATATTAAATTATTTTATAAACAGCCTTCGGAACGTTGGAACAGAGCCTTTTTGAATTTAAGTTGCCTCACATTAATAATGAAGCACGTCGGTTTAGGGACAGACTCCAAAAGGAATTATTTATTAAGGTTGCCTGTTCCGATATTCTTCTAACGTTTGTTTAGGAAAAATTCTTTAAAGGTTTTAGATAAAGTATTCTCTGTATCGCTGATAGTAAGATAAGTTTAACATACAGTACAGTTACATTTTATTTTTAATATTTTTTATCTTGTTCTTTTTGCTTTATTATAACAGAATCAAGATTGCAGCCTATGACATCTACATTTATACTCAACAATAATTCAAGATGGTACATGCGTTGTCATCATTTACTGAAATGGAGTGCCTTGTTACCTATAATACCTGGGTACCCACCAGATTCCTTAACGCACCATACGAAACACAGCAGAGTTGTGTGGCTATTTCATGCTGTGATTGCTTGGTCCTACCTTAGTGGAGCCGATTCATTAATATTGCAGCTAGAAAATACTATTAAATGCAGTATGTTGTACACTTATATATTCCTATTTGTAACTATAAATTGAATAAAACGAGTAAATTAATTATAATATACGTATGTGGTGGCACCTAATACCGAATGCTTGTACTATGAAATTAAGATCGAGACGATACATTTGACGTCACTGTAGACATTAAAAACAAAGTAGTAAGCAATACAATGTTTGTATTGAAATTGTTAGTGAAAACGATCGCATTTACCTCTCAACCTACAAGTATCTAAAAAGGACTTCCTTTTTATCTTTAATATCTACGAAAATATATTACCTTACTAATTCATTATAAAACCTAGGGGAATAGGGAAGTGATTATTATGAATGTGGAGGGATGCAATACGAGGGGAAGACTAAGGAAAAGGAGAAATTGTACTGTTTTTCATTTATCACCCATAAGTTCACTAATGGTAAGTGATGATGGCGGCCCAAGATATCTAAATTTATATTCAACAAATATTCAGTAGAATGCCGTGACATACTTGGATCCTAGGATCCCTCCTCTCACCATACCAAACGCAGCAGTCTTAGGCTGTTATATTTAGCGCTGGTATTCTGTGGATGTGTAATCATTTCCTAATCCCCCTGATCCAATCATGTTGCAGTTAATACGGTCTGGCTGTAACGTGGCGCTACCATTACTGATATAACAGGAGTGGAAGTGCAATTACTGGAGTAGATAGATACACGACATGTAATCACGACCCTAGTTTATGTGAGAACACAGTTGGTAAAAGTTACGATATTGTTTTAAAGTCAAGTGTCAAGTCAAGTCAAACTACAAAAACTCGCAAATCTTTACCCTGATATAGAATTTTGTTCGAATGAGTATTTTTATATACATTAAAGTAATTACCTAACATTCTATTTTTTTTAATTTTATTGAAAGGTCAATATTCATTAGGGCGCGTCGATGCGAGGGTTTCTTATTGAATCAGTTGTTTCTTTACTGAAATCCATTTGGGTTGATAAAGTAATAAAGGTCCAATTTGCTTGGCTTTCCGAGTAAAAAGCTCTTAGCCGTTAAGCCGGTGCGGCAGACTTTTATCCTCAGCACTGAATTTTTAACTGTGAAGAAAATATGGTAACAAAAAATTATGAAAACAGTATGTTTTATATTAATATACATAAAGCCATGTCGGACAGAGCTGGTCTTAGACTAAGCCCGCGCTTTTGATTCGCGGTATACGAGCATACTGAGTTAAATTCCCGGTTGATCAATGAAATTGTTAATACATTTTTTTTGGTGCTGATTTACTACGCGCTAAGTGATGTGTGTGTATATATATATATTGCTTTTATTGAATCATTTACGACAAGACAGGGAAAAATTCTCGAGGACTCTTGATCGTCACGTTTTTCTTTCTGTACTTATTTGATTATATCTATGCAAAATAACAATCATCTATGTGAAATAGTCGCAGAAAAATATCCGCAATAATTAAACGCCGATGGGATTCCATACGTGTTCTGTGTGTTCATTGAGTAGAGAAGACTAGAAAATGTTTGTGTAAATCGCTAATGAAAATAGTTATTTTAAGGACCCATAAACTAGTACTCGCGGAGACTGATTTAATGTCTGAATCAATCTTTCGGTCGATAAGAAATACTAAACCTTATGACGTTGTGGTTTATATACTCATATGTATGGATGTATGTGTACCCAAATTATACTCAATACATATGAGTGTTGATTCATTTAAGATAAAGAAGTAGATTTTATAACTCAGTATAGTAATTTTATATTTATATCTTGGTCTGTGTAGACCTTTTCGGAGAGTTTTTTTCATATTATATATTCTGCATATATTTAATCATCTAAAACTTGTTTGAGATGCGTATCACGGCAAAAGTGGCTATGATATTGTTTGTAAAAAGTTCAATAAATTGTTGTAACTATTTCAACATAAACCGGATCCAATTACAAGAAAGCTCAGTCTTTAGGGGTAAAAAAATTTTGTATATCTGATGATTGTTAAAGATGGATGTAGATTTCATGAACCCCTGTCTTACATTCAGGTGAAGTGTGTGCATGTTTGTCACACTTTATATTTAAAGAAGTTAGATATGATATCCTTAAGTGGCCTATAAGTGAGACCTATACACGTTTGAAATGTTGGACAACTCAACACTGTATTCAATGAAACTTCAATTGAAATGTAAGTACACTCTCTAAACTTTCCAAGTTATTCAATTTTTATTATTGAATCCGATTTCTCAGCGCGCAACTGTTGCGATTCAAAGTTTTGACGTTCTTTTGTGTAAGTTCTCCTTGTTCACCCCGGTTTTACACCTCCGCTAGAATATAAGTTTTAATTGTACCTTACAAATCTAATACTTAAAAACTCTAAGACATGAGTAATGTGTGAGTTTGAATTGGTTAAATAGTATATTACGCATTTTTTTTCTATTCTAATATATTCTTTAAAATTTAATTTAATTTTTTAATTCGACCTGGAGAGTAAAATAAAAGTAATTTACAATATGTCGGTAAATATGAAAGAGATTGGTATATTCTTTGCGAAAGGTTGTCTTTGTTACATGTCACTGCTAACTAAGAAATTTTATTCAACCGTCTAAAAATGTCAAAAGTCGTCAATTGACTTTATGGTTTATTAATCTCCTCGCCCGCAAGGGATAACATTATTATCTATGAAATTTTATTGAATAAGCTTTAATTATATGTTCTGCTATTTCATTTCAAAACTACATATAATTTACAATTGTCGATTAATATAAAATCTATTCTTATTAGACAAGCTTAGTGTATAATATATCTAATTATCAAAGTATATTTTTTATTTTCTCGCATAGTATATCTGTTTGTCATTAACATATACCGTTTACTGTAATCACTTCGACAAATAAATCGCGGATTTCCAATCAATGATTCCACGAAATGCATTGTGCATTGTTAAACCCAGTCAGCATGCGATTCGTGACAAAACCTAATTCGATACAACATCAACGCCCTTTTTAAATAATGAAACAATAATTAGTAAACCGCCCCAGGGATGAGGCGAGTGCGTGGCACATTGGCATTTCCATGACGCTCTTAAATAAATTATTCAACATGACCTAACCTAACCCTTTTAGTCACTACCCAAAGCCCAAACTCCCCGGTTCTGATTGCGGGCACTCTTTACATACATGATTATTAATATGATGTTCCAAAGTTATGTGCACTGTGTTCTAAACAAATATGAATCGTTTATTTTGCGTCAATGGTTAGGGATTTGAATGTGATTAAAATTTCATCATCATCATCTCGATGGTTGGTAATTTACCATTGTGCACTTCACGTGAAATTTCCTGTGAGGCACAACCACTCTCATCTACAGAATCAGCTGTTTGTTGAATCATCAATCTGAACCAGTGGTGTTTTTAAATCGACACAACTTAGGGACGTTCAAAAAAAGAACCTACACCGTCTGAAAAGCTGTCAACACATTTGCGATTTCTCTGATGTTGCTGATGTTCATGGATGGCGGTATCTTCGGGTGAGCTGCTTGCTCGTTTGCCACCTATTCTATAAAAAAAAATGTATCTTGACTAGCAAGCCAGCCCAGCTTCTTTTGGAGCTTTAGTTTTTTTTATATTACACGTGATGAGCTCACAGTTTGCCTGATGGCAAGTTATAACTGTGGCCCATTACAACATAACTATTTTTCTATTTTAATAATATTATACGAGATCAAACGAGTACACAATTGTGAAGAGTGATACTGTGATAGATGAGATAATTTCTATCAATGACGTTTACATCCATCCTCAACAAAGATTCAAAAAGCACATGCGTTGCTAAGGTCTGAGAGGGAATGCCTCGATACCTGTAATTGGATACACAGATATCTACACTCACCAAACAAAATGCAATAGCGTTCTGCTGCTACCTCACGCTGGTAATCTGTGAGGCAGTCCTACTATGGTAGGGCTAACCATTTCATCTTGCAGTTAAAACTAAGTAAAGCATAGCTTTATCACTGTTAAACGTAACCTATAACTAAAGTTCTGTGTTGTACTCATGCAATGTACTCATACAGGTATGAGGGTCACATTGATTTCTTCTTTAAGAATGTTTACCATTGTTTGCAAATATATTTCTACCCTGAAACTGGCGATTTATTTGATTTCCTTGGCAAATGTCATAATAATTCAGATATACATTTATTTTTTATTATTGTTTACTTAGGTCCACCAATGGTCCACAAAAACATGCATATGAAATTACTTAATAAAAAATATTATAGTAGGTGTGACAACCATTTAAAAGTGAACGATACTTGCAGTAAGAAACAATTTAACGTATTAATTAAATAAAGTAAGAAATTATTTTTAAATCTAACAATAACATTAGAAAGAATTAATATAACAACATAAATAACAACACAGTAGCAATATGATAAGTATAAGAAATGTTAATAAAATTTATCAAACAAAAGTTGGCGATAAACCATTGTGGAGTTGGTTAAACGAATTAGCATGTATATCGATTGTATAGTTGTTTACATAGCCCTCGAATTGGAAAGTTGACGCCGAACACAAACGTTAACGTAAAGGTTATAGTGGTATGATGGGCGAATATACTATTACGGGGAACGTGACGTTTCGATAATACTAACGGTGCCTGATTTTTAAACTATTATAACACAATCCACTCCATTAAAATATCCTTGAAAATCTATCTAATTATAGGTGAAATTGTGATCAAAAGTTAGTCCAATCGTTTATGAGTTTAGCACAAATGAAGGAGGGAAAAACTGACAGATTTTTTTTAATAGAGAATTAAATTAGTTATAGTCGATCGGAAACGCTATATTATCCTAAGGACTATTATGATACCTGCTTATTATAGTGCCGAATCCATTGAAAACACAGATACACTCACTTGTTGTTCCCTTCGCTTGTCCGGAGTAATGCATGGGCAATAAGATCTAAGGAAGATTCAGATGCAGTGTTAAAGATACGTGACATACATACCGTACACCGTGACTTGAACCCAAAATTTGTGTTATCAAAATGTTGTTAACGTAGCCAAAGGCTACGAATCGATGGATCCAGGACCAGCGACAAAGAGGCCAAATACTTTAACCTTAACAATGTCAGTGAAAGGCTATGCTGCAGCTAGATTCGCCCTGATTGAAAGTTAGGATAGCCCTTTTGTGTTTCTTAACGTGAAGGTAGGGATCGTGTAATCATGTAATCATGTAGAGAAAGATTCCATCTCAGTCCTCAGGGTTGAAAACTCATATAGATGCATATGAGTGAGATGAGAATCTTTGTTGAAGATTGATGTAGATATTATGAGCCACATTCATCAATTACTATCAGGTGAACTGTGTGCTGTTTTGCTATCTCTAATATTATAAAATTACTATATGAAACGTCAGCTATTCTCATTTAAGCATATTTACAGGCTGCGCAGATTAGTTATCCAAATCCCAGAGCAAGAGTCACGGATCGAATGGCCAATATTTTTAACAGCTGCCACCAAAATGGTGCGCTTATCGAATTCAGGTTATTTGTAAACATACGCACTACCTTTAAAATTTTAATAAATATATATATATATATATATATATATATATATATATATTTATTTATATATATATTTATATATATATATCTATTGTGGTGGCTCGGGATTGTGCGTTCATTGCAGTCAGTGGGGGAAGTCTAAATTCAGTATTATTAATACAGTAAGCGTCTATCTTTCTAATGGTGGCTGACTTGAGATGCCTTCAAATTTATTCTGTTTTTCTTATTTCTTGTCTTATAAAATATATCAACGTAAGGGAGATTTCACCGAAATATTTGATTGATACGTTTGTGTAATTTTGTATATTCAATGCAATATTCCATTAAATATTCCCTAAAATACTATCCATTAGTAAAACAAATCTCATAGACTGTTTCGAATATAAGCTAAATGCTTTTGTAACATAACATATAATATTCACTAACCACTAACCTATTTACATATGAACTAACTTATATACAATTTCCATTCTTTTTATTGACAATAATTCAATGTTTGACAGAATATAATAGTGTAAATGATGACATAGTGGCCTATTTGGACCACGATCACACACAATTGTTGGCACTACATTATCGCAAAAAATAAATTAAAGCCGCTGTAAGCTTTGCGCAATCAATTTTAGTCATTCGAATTCCTCTCGCTATAAAAGGCACCTTATATCATAAGAGGGAAGTCTAGAAGAGAGAGAAACCTAGTAACTAACTAACATTAGATAATAATTTCAGTGGCGTAATAGTGAATCCAAAAATTATAATAAATATGTATGTATTGCGGTAATATTATTTCAGGCTGAAATACAAATCTATGATGTAATGACTAGTCTCTTCTAGAAGAGATTTTTATTTTATAACATTGAGAATAACAAACGAGCACATAGTTCACTTGATAGTAAGTGATTCCTGCATCCCATGACATCTACATTCATCCTATCATAATGCAGATTCATTGTCACCCTTGAGGACTGAAATGGAATGCGTCTTCACTAACCTTAATAAAGGTGTCTGGATCCCTACACTCACCAGACGAAACACAACAGCATTATGCTGCTGTTTAACGCATTTTAATTCTGTGAGGACGTGGTTTTACCACGGTTGAGTTGATCTATTCATGCTGAAGCTAGAAACTACAGCGTAGCTCTACTATATGTTTATATATGTATTGTAATAACAAAAATGAGGTGATAATCTTTTGCCCTTGAATTGTGTGTTAGATTTGATCTGGTTTTGTAGACGATTATCCTACCTTGCATTTCTTATTATTTTATGAAGTTATAATGATATCTGAAAGATTATTTGTTTAACTAAATCAATACCGACCGGGAAGCACTACTCACTGACGTTATAACAACGTTAAAGCAGCATATTGTTGGTGTGTTTCGTTTTTATGCGTGTAGAGAACTGGAAGTTCGATAATAGAAAAGGAGGTATCTTTATTTAGGATGGATGTAGGTGTTTGTAATCACTGACCATCAACCGGGCTATGTACTCGTTTGTCATTCTTACTTTCAGAAAAAAAAATAACCTAGGTACCTTTTAAACTAGTAACACTGAAAATAATTATTCTCATTTTCCATTTTATAAGCCACAGTGAACAGGTAAAATGTCAAATGCGCAGAAAAGTCACTATTCAAATTTATTTGTAGGTCTTGCTTTTATTCATTGAAATGTTTTTTTTCCGAATAGCCTTTCACTTAATGAATATTGAGATAAAAATGAATGATTTCAAAAGTTACTAGGTAAAAGGGATTTTTTAATATGCGAGTGTCGTCTTCACAGAAGCATTAATTAGTGCTCTTTTTGAATGTACAGTCACGCTCCGTTAAGCGGAGCTTCAAATAGCAATAGACAACGCCTCGATGAATTGTTTAGGTAAGATAAAATATAGTATATGCATACACAACTATTTGTAAGATTTTGATTAGGAAACCATAGGTTAATTTCAGATGATCATAGTCAAATAAACGATATACATATATATATATATATATATATATATATAGCGGTCTATAAATGTAATGACATTTAAATTTAAACTGACGTGCACCGGTAGTCAGACTCGATATTGAGATAAAATAAGGTATATGCGCAAACAAAAAAAGTCTAGGTTTCGATTTAAAATCATTGATAACATTTAGATGTTCTTAGCCAAAATAAGAGATAGACAGCGATCGCGAGTGTGCATATCCTAAAAATATGTATACATACATCAGGTTACATATGTAATGTGACATAGGTAACCTGACGTCGCGTTGTGTACCTTAGACGCATTCACACGCTCAGATGTGCCAGTATTCCCCTTCAACAGTTTTCATTGCACCTGCGTATGAATAGCTACTGGAATATTCAAGTAGCAACACTCGCTGCTGTGTTTTGTTACAGGGAAGTCTTACGTACTTTTTCAATATTGTAGTAATTATAACTGCCACTAATTGACTGGTAGAATGACGTTTCAAAATAATATTACTTTGACGTTAATTGCTCTAAGTAAATATAATATGAATCTTTTCATATTCAATACGATTATATATATTATAATAAATATAAAATACCTACATGATTATATATCATCACATGTGATCTTTCAAATCGCATTTGCTCGCAATCACTCCAGCTCTTTTATATGCTAGGTCTAGGCAATGATGTGTCGCACTCACACCATATTCGACCATCATCGTATAACTGCAAAGCCACGGGAACCCTATCGTATTCCTCCGTGGTCCACTACTGCCGGGAGCCCATAAGTATCCCGACCATAAAACCCTGATGGATAAGAATACTGGCCTATAGTAAACCTAATAATACTCCTCCCGTGACTCCACCATTCCCGGATTATGATGCAGCCTTGACTGAGTCGTGGAGAGTAGGTAGAATGCGCAGTGTTATACTATTATTCATCGCCCACCACAACTCCATCTTAACTGAGGACTGCACAGATTAAGGGGTTTTACAACACTGTCCCTGCCTCTGCGTTTACTTTCTCGCATCTCATGTGGGTGTGTGCCCTTCACCATGAGTGAAGTTTGGATTCATGTTTGCTTCTCCACGTATAAGCACACCACGACCACCAATGCCCTCATGGTGCGATACAGAATTTCACGGAAAATAATATCATAACGTGGTCCATATATTGAGAGATATGACCCAATTATTGGCAACATTGAATTTCTCTAAGTTGTTGACGTCACCGTATGTCAGTATTTTGACAGGGGTGGATTTAGATATCAATGTGTTAAGACTAAAACTGGTACTTCGTTAAAATTTTGTACGACTTCGCGCGAAATGCGAAAACAATCCTAATAACTATTTATAACATACGGTAACTACTCAAGTACTACTAGAATTATTCTTAGCCTTACAATTTACTATAATATTATTATAGACCTATAACAACATAGCCTAATTGAAATAACAGAGTACAGATCCTCAAACTTAATGCTTATATTATAATGTATGAGTGATAAGGAAAGACTAGAAATACGCATAGTTTAAAAGAGGACGCTTTGGTGTTGTACTTTTTATAAACATGATTAATTTGAATGCAATCTGGGAGCCAAAAGAGATATAACATTTCTCTTCCGGCTCCCAAAATTCTACAAAAAATAAAAATGACTCAATTTTCTTCTTCTAATTTTTTTTTACAATGAATTACTCGGTTTTCTTGACAATGAAATAGGAACGTTAACATTTTCATGTGATCATGTAATATGACTTTAAAATGGAGTATAATTAAAAGTCTTAAAATAGATTTGTCACAGCTTCTGGATGTCCTTTCACATGTTACATTTACATATATATACTCTCCCCTGAGAATTGGGTTTGGGGTTGTAATGTGGTTCCCCCAGAACCCTACATTCGTTAAAGGAACAACAGCATTATTCTGCTATATCACGCTACTATGATTCAGAGAGGCTGCGCTCCTTCACCGGTCGAGCCGACCCATTCAGCTAGAAACTAGCTGCAGCGTTTCTCTATCACTGTCATTTTATTTATCAAGTAATTAGCTGCTGTACCGTTGGTCCTGTGATAGGAACAATGTTTTAAATTTTAGTTTTCAGGACTATGCATGTATGTCCAGTGTTTTTAAAAGTGTAGTGAACACTAATTTTTCATCTGGTATTCTATTGTGTATCTATCGAGATTTTTCTTTTATTTAGAATATATGACAAACGAGCAAGCAGCTCACCTGATGGTAAGTCATTACTGACACGCATGGACATCCGCAACACCAGAGGAGACCCAGATGCACCACCAGCCTTCCGGAAAGGATTTTTTTGAAGGTCCCTAAGTCGTATCGGTTCGAAAATATCGCTGGCGATAGCAGATTCCACAGAGTAGTCGTGCGACTGGCAGATGATTTCTCGTAAAGCGCACAATATGAGATTGCCAACCATCGAGATAATGAGGATGTAATTTTGAATTCTATCGTGATGCACGATGTTTAAACTCAGGGGCTGGAATTAAATGTTCGGGTCTACCACCTTTTGTAGTTAAAATCACGTAAGATATTATTCGGAAACCTTACTATATTTTATATATTCGACCTGTGACGACTGCACGTGGCTTAGCTGAACCTGGCACCTGCTATAGAAATTATGAGTTGGCTCGATTAGGTAAGGACAGTGCTTTCACAGAATACTAGTTACAAAACTTGAACATTTTCTACTACGTTTATACATATAGGAAATATAGACCACATGTATAACGATCGGTTCTTAAATTTGACATCTCTCAGTCCAAACAGTTAATAATAATGTCTGTAACAATCAAAGGCGAAATTTATTATAACACTTCTCCCTTATATTATTTTAGGACTGATGAGATAGTGATTTAGAGTGTGATAAACAACCTTTGCTTGTATTATGCAAATTAACAGACCTTCGATTTTTCAAAGGTCATTTCCCTTTTCCGGGATTTCATTTGGAGATAAATCAAAGATTGTTAATTTCATGACTTTCCTTTTTCCTTGACTGATAAATGTACCAAAAAATAAGCTTTAGTAAGGAGCTTCATAGTACTTATGCGATTTTTTCTATAAAATATTAACATTAAACGATTTGGACAACTAAGAGTCTGTAGAAAAACTAACTTATTTATAGTTACATTGAATCTGGTAGCCAATAAAATAAACGGTACCTTTTATAAGAAAGAGATGATCTTAATATTTCCTACACCTTTTCTTACCGATTATTTTATTATCGATTCACCATGCATAATTTTTGATTAAACGTTTTTATTTCATTCAAGATTGTAATCATTTTTTATTGAAAATAATTCAAATAGCTATATAAACCTGAGAAACGTTTCAATTAGTTTTGTTAATCCATTAATCCTTATTAAACAAGTAGAATAAATGAATATACATATAGAATAAACTTTTATTACATAATAAATAAAAGCAATGTAATAAATTGCAAATTTATACTAAGTCTCGAGACACATTCATTGTCTAATACTCGCTGTCTTGAATAATTCTTAAGATATTATCTAAATAAAGGATAATGTAAATTATATGGCTTATCTCTGCCATTGTTGTTAACAGTATAGTATTTATTTCTTCAAAATATGCGGATAGACTCGATATAAGGAATGAAAGTTTTATGAAAATGTGATTTTTACACCCGATAAAATTAAAATTGCCTCTTTTTCAATGGTGTCTCATATTGGAAATTTTGTATGGGTCAAGATGTAATTCGATCTCCGCCAATCCAATTTCCGCCAGCCAATCAAACAAATTTTTTGCTACATTGAGTACACAACCCACACAGTTTTAATTCGGATGACAATATATGAGTGAAATAGAATTTCTTATATTGTTCTAAATTAAATATAGTGAAGGCCCCAAGATGGCATCTAACATTTCCTTCACAACCTCTCTATAATTATTATTAAATGAAAGGGTATGGTAAGTATAATAAGACAAGTTTAGTGCCATCCTTCTAAATTTAATATACTGCAGGCACCAACATCTTAGTCTACTACTTTATTCACAACCCCTTTGACATGAATATCGAATATAATTATTAGATAACAAGAGTAGAATAACCTGATCCAAAAATAATGAATTATTCTTCTATCCAATGTTAATATATTTATATGTACGGAGCTGTGGATGAAAAAGTTAATAAAAAGTTAAAAAGTTCATAGAGCAATAATACTTATAGAACTAAAAAAATTCTTTGCAATTGCCGTTTTCATCAGCCTGAAATGTTTTCTGTTTTGAAAACATTTCAGGAGATTCAAATTCGCCATTCCACTATTGTCCTCAAATGCATAGTAAAATCTTGAGAAAAGTAAACTATTGCTTACTCTTAAAGGCTGTCAACAAATCTGCGACTCCTTTGGTGTTGCGAATGACCACGAGTAGCGGTGCTCATTTATCACCAGGTGAACTGCTCGCTCATTTGCCAACTTTTTATATATATATATATATATATATATATATATATATATATATATATATATATATATATATATA
This sequence comes from Teinopalpus imperialis, assembly GCA_029286865.1. Classification (NCBI taxonomy): domain Eukaryota; kingdom Metazoa; phylum Arthropoda; class Insecta; order Lepidoptera; family Papilionidae; genus Teinopalpus; species Teinopalpus imperialis. The sequence goes on from JAGSMU010000034.1 coordinate 97,317, forward strand.
TATATATATATATATATATATATATATATATATATATATATATATATATATATATATATATATATATATATATATATATATATATATATATATATATATATATATATATATATATATATATATATAAAACAAATTATTATATTTTGGAAATTTTTTTCAGCTAGGACTTGATAGTGACATGGGATTAAGTAAAAGTCAATCGTGACATATCTTGGAGCGTGTTTCCGTTGTACCGTCCGAGACACGAGTATATCGTGCACGTACGCATCGTAATTACAGTTGTGTCGTGTAATATATTGTCTAGTAGTGAAAACATGTCACTGTTAGAATTGTACATAAATTTACATTTTACTTAGTAAATAACGTTCTTTTATATATTTGTACATTCCGTTCCAATGTTATAAATGGAGCATAGGAAAATATTGGGAAAAGTGAACTACTACATTTTGATTATTCGTATTCCATTTCAATACAAGAACACGATTTATATTTGAAGGGATTTTGTTTTAACTTGTTGCGTCAGTAAACAATATATATACAGGTATATATACTGTATAAATAGTACCAAAACTCGGATTTTAAAAATATATTTCTTCCGTTTTATTTTATCTCTCCTAATAATAAAATAAATACAGACAGTCGTGTTAGTTCAGGGTTTAAGCCTAGTTCTATCTAGTGCTGAATTTTCACGTGTTTGTGTGGTGAAAATATCGTCAGCAAATCTGCAGGTCTTAGAATTAAAGAAATAAAATATTTCGAAAACATATGTATGTAGTCCGCCAATCCGTATACGAGCCGCTTGTTGGGCAATGCTCTAACTTACTCTCTCTTTATAGAACTCCTCAACGAGAGAGTAAGTTATATATGTTCAGTACGGGTTTATTTATTTATTATTCATATATTTATAGACTGTTAGAGATAGCCTAGATTTTCCGTAAAATCCAATAAATTCATAGTACGGAAAACGTCAGACTTAAGGTCTAATCGATGGGTTCGATTCTCAATTGGCTTATACAATTAAGTTTTGTTTTTTTGGATCCAAATATAGAAAACCATCCTGCGTTCACATAGCGAGGTCTACGGACATCCACTCTTACGTCTAGGACTTAAACCAAGTTACTATGAACTTTGTCTTAAGCTTGTACATACAGCTTATTCTTCTACTATTATGACTATTTTGGCTATTCCATTACTTTAATCAGTTTTAATTAATGTCCTATTTTTACTGAGCGTCAATAGCCCAATGGCTTAGGGTACAGAATGCGAAATTTAACGTAGGAGATTCAAATTCGCCATTCCACTATTGTCCTCAAATGCATAGTAAAATCTTGAGAAAAGTAAACTATTGCTTACTCTTAAAGGCTGTCAACAAATCTGCGACTCCTCTGGTGTTGCGAATGACCACGAGTAGCGGTGCTCATTTATCACCAGGTGAACTGCTCGCTCATTTGCCAACTTTTTTTTATATATATATATATATATATATATATATATAAAAACAAATTATTATATTTTGGAAAAAATTTCAGCTAGGACTTGATAGTGACATGGGATTAAGTAAAAGTCAATCGTGACATATCTTGGAGCGTGTTTCCGTTGTACCGTCCGAGACACGAGTATATCGTGCACGTACGCATCGTAATTACAGTTGTGTCGTGTAATATATTGTCTAGTAGTGAAAACATGTCACTGTTAGAATTGTACATAAATTTACATTTTACTTAGTAAATAACGTTCTTTTATATATTTGTACATTCCGTTCCAATGTTATAAATGGAGCATAGGAAAATATTGGGAAAAGTGAACTACTACATTTTGATTATTCGTATTCCATTTCAATACAAGAACACGATTTATATTTGAAGGGATTTTGTTTTAACTTGTTGCGTCAGTAAACAATATATATACAGGTATATATACTGTATAAATAGTACCAAAACTCGGATTTTAAAAATATAGGAGATACAGCCTAAAACAATTCCAAAAACTTATTTATTTCTTACTTATGAAAAATTAATTGTTCACATCTTAACTTAAAATGTTTTCAATAGCAGGGTCAGATCACTTTATAGACCTACTTTGTCTAAAACACATTGCATGACAGTGGTCGATCCTCGGTGTCTACACTAATGCGAGTATAACCAATGAGAAGTTATTGAAATTTTTAGTACTGAATTGCACTTTACTCGGCGGTTAAGGAGTACATCGTGAGGAAACCTTCAAGTGTTAAAAACAAATAAAAAAAATGCTTCAAGATATGTAAAGTCTAATCCATTTTGAAGACGCGTAGCAGACTATGCTCCAATACTCTCTCTAGAGAGAAAGCATATACCCAGCAGTGGTATCTATTAAAAGTAAAAGAGTAAATGGGTTGTTACTTTATTTCTTTATATGACTCAAGACCCAAGTGTTTGTATTGCTTTTGTAAAGAAATGTAATAAAAATAGTGTCGTAATAGGTGGCATAAAAGCTCATACAGAGAAAGGATTTCCCTTGGTGGACTTTTACGTCACTTTCGCTTTACGTTAAACTTTCTAAGTTTATATACCTATACGATAAGCTCACACCAGATAGCAAAATAGACACATCAAGTGTGACACTTGATGTATCTATTTTGCTATCTCGATATATTCGGAACAAGTTGAATAATATTTATAACGCTAACAGAGCATTATTTAAAGTGCAAGTCATCTACTACTTCGGTTTACCTAAGTGAGGATTTCTGCAAGTCTCAATAAGAGTGAAAGAGAGAGTAAAGTACCTTATATCCCTATCCTGGATTCATTCCATAAGGTGTTTTAAGCTCTTCTATATTAAGCTTTCTACACGTTTCTATTGCTTTCAAAGCGATAACACTACCTTTTATTATAGAATAGGATTATCTATTTCTCATACTACAATAAAGTATAAATTAGTTGCTTCTTTAGTTAAGTATGAAGAAGGAAATGATGTTTGGCATATTTCAATTCATGAAAGCGAGACCGGAGTCCCAAGAAACTTGATCAACGAATCATTGAAAACATAAATTGATATCAAGAATATGAATGACATAATATATTACTACTAAACCTCTTTTCATTTCTGGCTTAACTATTTCTTACAAATGATACAATTGATAGTACAAAGTTCTGCGCTGTACTTTACTGAAAAATCCATTAGCAGAATAACAAAAGCTTAGTCCCAACAGACTCACCAAGTTTTCACCGTTGTATTTGATACTATCATAAGTGAAACTGAATAATTTAAAAGGTATTCTCAACAGCAACAGGAAAGACGCCAAGAAGAAAACAAGCTTTCTTGGAATATTGAAGAAGCTGACATATTATGCGTCCAAAATGTAACAGGACAAATATTTTGTACTCGTACCAAATATTGAAAAGCAAAGTTTACTTTTGCGATTTTATTCTCAAATATATTAAAAAGTAAATAGAAAACCTCCGACTCCGACGTTTAATCTTTCGATGCTTTTTCATCTATCTGGAAGGTTACTAAAGATTACATTCTGCTTGCATTGGATTAATTACAAATAGTATTTTCTAATGGATTCCAAATTATCTTTTTTTCTTGTTTAATGGTTTATCTTTTGATAATAATAGGGGTGGCAAATTAACGCACAGTAATGGTAAGTAATAATTGCGTCCCATGACATCTACATACATCAACTAAGATTAAGGAAGTACATAAGTTATCATAGCGTCTGTAATTAGGTCCCTGGATCCCTACAATCACCGTACGAGAAATTAACGCACTTACATTCGTAATATATATATTATTATATTGCTATTCTATGAGGTCTAGGAGTCATTCTCCAACCCTTTTATTTTTATTGCAGTTAGAAAGTAATTGACTGTACTATTGTTAACACAGAAGTCATGCTCGATTTTTTACTATCAAACTATCATAAACTATAAATGATAGTTTTACTTCTTATCCATTTCCAGCGGCTCCAACATCAATATAGTCAACGTATTTATGATCTCGCATAACGATGATGATATTCGAATTGGATAATTCTCTTGAGGTTCTATTTACAATTTTACTTGAAATATTCTTCAATTTGCTTTTACGGTACTCAAGGGAAGAGATGAAGTGACAATACTCAGGGTGACTTTGTCAATATGGAGTAGTCAATTAATTTTAATTTGAAGAGTAAAATAATGTCGTTACTAACGTTTGTTTTCCAAATTCAAAATATTAAACTCTAACAGTAATTATGTAACCTAAATATAGATTCACATTCATTACATAAAATTTACAAACGGCAAGCTGATGAACATAAATATTATGATATTATATAATGTTATTTTATATAATGGTCTGAATAAATGTGTTATATAACGATTAATGATAAGATCGTGTATTTTTTGTTGCTGACTTCACAAATATATATAGGCTGGGGTAGTGGGAGCATCTAGAAAAGAATAAACAGGGGTTAGTGCTCGAAAGGAGCGTCGATAAACACTGAAGTTTCGCACGATAAGAAGACACGTGATTATATTTTCGAAAATTACAGACAAATCAAATGCAGTTATTTAGAAGTCGGTCGAATTTGTTGAGGTGATCTGCATTCAGGTCTCAGTAGCACACGTCACCATAGTCGATAATAGGGAAAATCAGTGACTGCACGAGTGTTACTTTAGTTTGCCTTGGTAAGAAGTTTTTCAGTCGATACAAGGAGCGCAGAACGTCTGTAACTTTCTGACATACACTCCCTATTTCAAACTCCCAACAAGTGTACTGTCGATGTGTAGGCCAAGATTTTTCACGGTTTGACTAACAGGAATGGCAGAGTTATTGGACATAATTGTTGGGAATGATGAAAAATCTACCAAGGTACGCGAACTGCCAACAACGAGCGGTTGACACTTCTGGGGATTAATAGTTAAACCAAACCTATAAGACCAGTTTTTTATAGCTGCTAAGTCTTTATTCATTTTATTATAGACATTTGAGAGCCCGTCAATAGTAGCCTGCGCGTATATTTGCAGGTCATCGGCGTAAAGATGATACGCACAATGAAGATCATTAGTGATGAAATTTATAAAAATTATGTTAAAATGAATTAAAAAAAATAAATTGGAGAATAGTTTGACGTACGAAAAACCTAAAGACCAAATTTGGAAATTTTGATTCTGTATATATTTAAAATAATGTGGCTCTGTTAGTAATATATATTACATCTTCTTTTCTCAAACGTCAATACTCAATCAATCACAAACACTGAACTGGAACTTTAGTTCTAGTAAGTCACTTCTAGGAAGAGTAAAATTTTTATTTAGCAGATTTTATCGATTTTATGTATTTCAAAACACAGTAGATATATAAGCAAATTTAAGTTTAAAGTAATCACCCAGTAACTAAAACTGCCGGCCTCAATAATAACAAAGTACTCGAGTTTTAATATCACAGAATTATTCAGATTTGGCTTAACAAGTGGGATATGTTTTGTTGAGTTGTGACAAATAAGCGTTCAAATGAATTTACATAACTGACAATAAGAATGTTGGGAATTTTTAAAATGTCAATATGAATTTAACATATATTTGATTTCTGCCGTTCCTGGGACCATTGCTTTATAATCGCATAAATAAATTGATACCCTTAAATAAATGTACAAAATTTAAATTAAAAGAAACAATTTATAACTACTTTTCTAAGTCCACCTTAGAAAAGTAGTTATAAATTGCCTCTATGAGTGTACTGAAAAATTATTGGTTGTGCTATAATACTCTTTACCTAAAATAATCTAATTTTTAACCTAATCTATTATTTTAACGTAAAAAGTAAATATTGAAAATTTGTAATTTGTATTTTGTTTTTTTTAATGTTACTTTTATAAACATTGTATTAATCTGTATATTTTGCTTGTACTATTTGAGTAGTTACTCACAGTAAGTTGGTCCTACTGCCCTGCCATAATACATACTAGTACGGAAGGTAGCTGAACAATTTTCTATTAAACAAACTAACCTACAGCCTCGTTTTGATTTGTTTAATATTTTCAGTAAGTTATGTTAATTTAGAATACATTAGGTTAAAATAAAATTGTTAAAATTAGGGAATGTTTGTGTTTAAAAAATTCTATGAATAAATTTCTATCTTCACTGCGGAACGTAAGCGTCATCTATTCATTGTCAAGTATAACCCACGCGGTATTTGAAATAAGCATCTTAAGATTATCATCATCTTTATCTCCCACATAGATAATAAGATCTTTATCTCTCCATTATTTTAAGTAATATTGAGTACTGCACATATAACGATACATTATTTTGACTCTTGGATTATACAATCCTATATATCTTTGACCCTGAATATATAAAAATAATAAACTGAAATTTACTCATATGAAATATCCACGAAACGTTAGTGAAATCGAAAAATCTTAAGAATCGCATGTACTTGAGAATTTTTGTTAATAGAAATACTATGAAAAACAGGGAACGAGGTAAACCGTAACGAGCTTCACCTAAACTTGAAGATATAAAATTGAATCACATGTAAAAGAGATCGTTATCGATAATGGTATGTTCGATGGAACCAAGTAAATTCAATTCCAACGCTCCATAACTGAACACGTTATTGCAAAATAATGGAAAAGATTTTATAAGGCTTTGATGTCATGTACATGAGTAATTTCAAGCAGAGCTTATTTAATATCCGACAGATATGAGACGGATTTAATAGAAAATGAAAGAAGGCTAAAATTGAAAAATCTTTAAAAAATTAAATCTAACATCCCCTGTAAAGATTCGAACACAGCACTGATTAGGGCGTAAAAATTTCCCGATCGAGCCTACTGATTCATGGTACATCTACTAAAACTACACGTAGAGCGTAGTAGAGAAACTAGATGTAGAGCGGCTTTTACACTGATAAAACTGATACATAATGATATTTTATATTTACGGGAATACGGATATTCATTGAATATTTATATTGAGATTATGATATGGATTTGGTTTTTAACCTTTTAAATGTCCAATTTAAATGACTACTAAATGGTACTTCTTTACTGGGGCATAAAATATTTTGACAATACATAAATATAGTACAGTCATGTTGCAGCTAAAAAGTCTTCGTCAATTGGTATCAGATGAACGTTTAGTTCATTTGTTAAACTTAATTTTATAAAAAAATTGAGGAGAGAGATTTCACTTACTACCAGGTGAACTGTATATCCGCTTGGCACCTTTCCATGAGTATATTCAATCTAATGTCGTTTTATAAATATGTATATAAATTGTGAATATACTATGTAAGTACATAGCCGAACAGAAATGCAGACAGGAACTAAAATTGAACTAGAGTGTTTGTAGTAAGCCATCAACATCAACCCTATCAATTATCTTTGGTCATAAGTCACGTGTAAAGTGCTTTATTAAAGTGATGAATGTTTGCTTAGGAGCCTGAAGTGAACGACGTTGTAATTTAACCGGGCACTTTGAGTCATAGAATATTTTTATAATATTGTAGTGTCTTCGTGTTAATAAAATATAATTATTAATAAATATCAGAATGATTAATTATATATAATTATGCACTATAATAATATATATTTATATATTGATTGTTTCCTCGCCGTATTCAATGTTTTATGTAATACAATATTTTTTTTGTTTCTGTGTCAGGGCGAAAGACTTTGTACTCCGTGTTGAAACTCTTAATCTTATAATGGTGCTAGGGTGATGTCCATAATCAATTCAAATTTTATATAAATGTATTCAATACCAGCTATTGAAGTCTAAGAACAGGTCACGCTATTTGGGAGAAGGCTCTACCAAAAGCATTGATGTATTTGTTAATAACTTAACAAGATAAGTAAAAGGTTCAAAAGTTTGTTACAGTAATAGTTAGGAACTCAGTTCATAATTCTGCGTTATGTGAATTAGTATGGAGACGGCATCCGAAGTCTCAGTTACTGATGATGATGTGAAACACATGTTTTCTTGATACGTGATACGTTTGAATCTTGTATCTTTGTTGAGGAGATGTAGGTGTTTATGGAATTTATATATTTTTAAATTAATTAATTAATTTATTTATTTATTTACTCTTTATTGCATTAACCTTAACAAAGTTCAAAGTTCTCAAAGGGTGGACTTAATTCCAAAGGTATTCTCTACCAGACATCCCAAGGTGCGGTGAGATATGTGTATGATAGGTGTAGCAATAAACTAATTAATAAAAGAAGAAAAAAATAACTAATACAAGCAAATAATAATGTGTATGTATATATATATTAAATACATAATACATGTATAAATACAATATATATATATATACACATTATACACATATACATATATATATATATATATATATACAAATATATATATATACATACACAATAGTATACAATACACTAGCGGTAGCTACCAATAAATTACATATGTGGATGATAAATTTCTCTGACTTCAGATAACTTAAGTAAGTGATCACGAACCAAACTTTTAAAACTGTTTTTATTACTGACCTGTCTGATTTCATCGGGCATGGAATTCCAGAGTAGTGTAGCTCGGACAGCAAATGAATTTGCAAGAAAACCGGTAAAGTGAGCTGGAATACATATCTTGTTATTAAACGAAGATCGAAAAATTCTGTCATGAGATAAAGAGAGTAATTGCAATTTATCTTTAAGATAAGAAGGTGATTACGGATAATTTAAAATGGAGAAGATAACAAGCAAAATTCTGAAATTACACCTTTGTTGCATGGAAAGAAAATTAAGCTGAGATCGATATTGTGAGATATGGCCATATTTACGCAAACTAAAAATAAAACGAATGCAGTTGTTCAACAGGCGCTCCAGCTTGTTAAGAAGTTCAAGGAAGTGGTCTGGGTAACACACATCTGCATAAATTATCAGCAATATTAATGTTTGGACAAGCATGACCCTTGCTTTCATGGGAAGGAAATGCTTTAGACGATAAAGAGACTGTAATGTAGCAGTAACTTTGCGGCTAATTTCTGTGACTTGTATTCGACATTTAAAAGTGTTGTCAATATGAAGACCAAGATTTTTTACAGAACTATTAAAATATTATTATAATAGACAGGCCGTAAATTTGAAACGTTAATCTTAGCTAGCATCTTGGGGCACCTACGAGCATAGCTTGACATTTCAAAGGATTGACGGTGACTCCAAAACGAGATGACCTATCCTGAATAGCATTTAAGTTACAATTTACTTTGTTATGTGTCAATGTGAGATTGTACATCATCAGCGTACAGATGGTACGCGCAATCATAGTTTGAAGTGATCAGATTGATATATTTCTCTATTTCTTGCTTGAGTAACCAATTTTGTGCTATTTTTACTTACTCTTACTGCGTCTTAAGTCCATGAACGTCACAAATTCTTTTCTTTGGCATTTTACCTTTTTGTAATAAAACTTCGAAATGCATTGTATTTCTTTGTTAGATGCAGAAAAACGATATAAAAATGGCGAAAAACCGCTTTTAATTTTTATTTTTCTGTTTTTAAAATGAAAGAGCCAAATACAAATAGTACAACTAAAGAAATTTTACTGCAATTTTTTGCTTATCTTTATTATATATATTATATATTATAGCTTTTCGTACTTTTACGAAAAATCTTTTTCCCCGACCATTATTTCATGATTTTTAATTTATAGATGTTTAATTAATTTTTAAGTTTCCTGATCCTTTTCTGACAATCATACAATCAGGGTCAATTGTTTCCGTTAGTATAGATTTTGTTTCAATTATTAAAAATTCTTGTTATATTTCAATTTTCCAATAGCCTTTTACACATAATTACATATACATAGATTTAATGTTTATTGATACAATAAATAATATATGATTCACGTTTTCGAGCCTTTGGTATAGATATTTAGTGTATGTTGATTTCAGAAATGAAACCAAAAATACGAGTAGCTCAATCATTGACTGTCAAATCACCAATTTCTGTAAATTTTGCTTGAAGACAATCATTAAAGGGTATTACTTATTTGAATAGCATTTCAGAAATAATTTAATAAAAATACGGTTTCGTTAAGTAATCAATAGAGTGAAAATATATTCAAACCATAGTATTTATAAATAATACAAGAAGTTTTAAGATTATGTTTTTGATTCCTATTCAATTTACTCTTTTCGTTCCACTTTTATCGTACAATATGTCTCGTAACTCTCATCTGACGGATGTCTATTCTTGTGTTATACAATTGTGGAATATTTACACTGGATCGCTGTATTCGGACAATGCTTTGTGTGTATTGATAAACCAGCATTGATGAGAAGTGCATAAATAAACATGTGATTGAATAGGAAATACATTTGCATGGATCGATAGCAATTCCATACAGCGGTTAGTCTTTCTACTATTTTGTTGTTTGTTGCTCGATATCTACAAAAATAAACTATATACTTAATAAAATTTTACTTACTTTATTCCGCTATTTCTTTGCTAATTATATGGATTATAATTACAAATAATAAGCTTGTAGAAATCTTATCCGTTTTTATACCGTAGATCATTATTTAGAAGGATAGTAACAATAGGATAAAAAGATAGATATTAAAAAAAAACTATAATTTTCTGTTTTTCCAACCAATGATATATTTATTATACCATTGCTGGAAACAAGTCTCGAATCCGGAATTTGATTTTAACAGCGCAATCAAATAACTTTGTCATTAAATTATTATTAAGGAATATATTATACAAGGAAACGATAAGTTTTAATAGCCTCGGATTTGCTTCAAGCATCTTTTTAATAGTCCACGACTTTGGTAATGTTTTACGCACACATGCGTTTTAAATGTGTTTTTTGATTTCTTAGACAGTGACTAACAAGTTCACAGTCAACATAAATGATTCCTGCGGCTCATGGCACCCTCATTCCTCTTGGATAAGGAATCATAGTACAGATGCGTTGTCACCCTTTAGGACTAAGATGGAATACCTCGACACCAGTAAATAAGATGTACGATTCCTATGCTTACCAATCGAAACACATCAGAGTTATGCTTATGTCATGCTGGTATTCTATGAGAACGCGATCTTTCCCCGACCGAGCCGAAACGTAAGTGTTAAAATATGTAGAAAAATATTTATTATATTTGCAAAAATATTGAATCTAGATTCGGAGTACAGTGAAGTCATTATTATAATATTTTGTATATTAAATATCAGGTGAATAGGCACTGATTAAGTAAGTACGTACTGTATACACCTATAAACTATGGGAGGCCAATGATGATAAAGAAATATAATGAGACAATGTAATATCGTCATTAACTAGTATGTCATAATTATTTGGATAATAGGTGTTGATCCACACTGTCTCCACGTCATTACGGGATACCAGCATAAATAGCTAATGCTTCGATGTTTTTTTAAGGTGCTGTGTAAGGAACTGGAGGCTCAATTACTGATAATGAAACACAGTGGTAGAGCTACGCTGCAGTTTGTTTTTAGCTGCAGAATGAATGGGTCAGCTCGATCTAGGTACTCCCATGCACTAATACCAGCGTGAAGTAGCAGCATAATGCTGTTTTGTTTCGATTGGTGAGTGTAAGAATTCGGAGACCTTTATCACAGGTGACGGGGAATTCTTCAAGGGTGTCAACGCATCAGCATTATGATTCCTTGTCAAGGATGAACGTAGATATCATGGGTTGTAGGAATCACCTAATATTAGGTGGCCTCGGTGTTCGTTTGTTACTTACATGCAATAAAAAAAATCAGTAGCTCTCCTCCGGACTAACAACGCATTTTCATATTGAATATTTTTTGATTATATATACTTACTGCGTAGTAGAAATATCTGGTTTATTTAATTTACAATTACTATGAGACAGTGTATATTAATCTAAAACGATTAAGATATTTATCTCTATATATTTATCTTTTTTATTTATATATTTATCTCATATTAAATATATATTAATACCCATACGAAAACAAATATAAACTACATTGAATTAAAAGTATGGAATTAATAAAATAGAGTACGGTTAACCAAGTGGGAAGTTTTTCACTGTAAGATATCTTTTTTAAGTTCTTTTCCTTAGAACCCTATGCGATAAATCATAAAAAAGTTGGGAAAGAAAATTGCTTACAATCAAAAGCCTCCCGAAATCGAGTTGTTGGCGAAACGTATAATGTAATGAAATAATGAGAATGAGGTATTCCACCATTTTTCATAATTCCCCGCCCCCGGTCAGGCTACGTTGTAATTTACTTTTGTTTCAATTGTTACGAGTTGAAAAAGAAAACGATTTATTCTGACATTTTCCTACGGGTTCTTTTGTAACGAAAATGGTTATCGCTAATATAATGTGATGCTCTTCGCCAAAAGTTGTGCAGAGATTTAATGTAGATTTATTAATATTTATTTGTAGCAAGTAAATATAATCTGACGTAATCATATTAAGAATTTCTTAGCTTATTAGCAAAAAGTCGACTAAATAAGAATTATGTTTGATAATGAATTTGAAGATTTTGACCACGATAATATTCTCAGTTACCTACATGTGCAATAACACGGAACTAAGGTTCTAATCTAATGCCGTTATACAGCCACGAACATATGACATCGTCATATATATATATATGTCATATGTTCGTGGCTGTATAACGGCATTACAAGGGTATAAATTTAATTTACCTGTAGTACTGATTCCTGTCACTTATTACTTAATATTTTAGAACCTTGATTTCAATATGACTATTAGTTGAAAATGTGGATTGCATAATTATTTTTTTCCTTAAAATATGTCTTTTGACTCTGCGGATTATTTACTGTTATTGTTAAACATGTTTGAATTGTTTATCCATACTATCGTTTTGCTTAACGATATGCTGGCAGATTCGAAATAAATAATTTAAAAAGAAGAATAGTCCTTTTTAATTTTTTTTGATAGTAATAATCAAGCGCACGGTTCTGATTAGTGATGGTTAGTGATTCCTGCGACCCATGATGGTTAGTGATTCCTCCTTTATAAGGAATCGTAATGCAGATGCTACCCATGAGGCTTGAGATGGGATGCCTCGTCACCAGTAATAAAGGTCTCCGGATCCCTATACACACCAGTCGCATTAAAAGGTTAAATCATTACGCTTTTATGTTTTTTTTTCAGACTTTTGGGCTTAGGGGTCATTTGTCATAGTATGGTCAACCCAAAGTCCATATTTTCGTTAGAATACTCGACTGAGTGTCGGTGTAAAATGATTTTGTTTTATTTCCATTAACTCATTATTGGCAGCGTAATTTTATATTGCACGAGATAAGGTAAGGTGACACATTTCTATGCAACTGACGTAATCAGGTCACAGTGAGATTCCGCCTTTATTGAAACCATCCAGGTTGATTATAATCATGTTTGTACAATTAATGTATTAACAAAAACAATTTTCAACTTTTGTCTTATAATTTAACTGACGCAAAACGCCAATCACATTTTAAAATCACAATTCATTGTATAATATAATATTATTACAATTTTTTTTGAGAATCTCGGATTATTTTAAATACAACATTGCTTTGTAGTTTATATAAGTCAAATAAAAGTATAGACGAATAGAAAGAGACAGCAAAATTATGTGTTTCCGCTCGTTTAAGGTGATATAGCTACGATAACCGGTTGTTACCCGACTTTTTCAACTGTGCAAGTTACATATAGTATTAGCATAAACATATAAATTCACATTTTAAACATCTAAAAAATTGTATAAAGATAGAGCCTATATGTATATGTAATATAATTTATGTATTAACAGCTAGATACATTGCCCTTGGGAAGAGATGTTGCATCTCTATGCATTTTCTACGCACGAGGAGGGTTCTGAAAAACTGTTTGGATTATTTCCTGCCCTTGAACTTAATCATCTACATACTCAGTATATTGGTGTCTGACATCGCACTTATGTACATTTGCACGTAGTGTTCCGGTATTTCCGGAAGGACTTAGGGACCTTCAATGACATGACCCACTCTTTTCGCAAATGATGATACACTCGTACTTTTGTAGTGTTGCGGGTGTTTGTGGGCGGCGGTCTTAAGCTGTCATCGGGTATGCAGTTCGTTTGCTCCCACTTCTATAACAGCAAATGAGTAGAGGTTTTTCCGTGATATAAACCTAACATATTTATTTATATTATTATATATGCAATCATATTAGGTTTATTAGTCCTTACTAATAAAAAAAATGTCTATTAGTAAGGACTAATAATTTTTTTTTTCAATTAATGATTTTCATGATTCGCGTAGTCGTCACGTAGACCTGCACTTCCTGTTTCGCATTTACGTGCAGGTTTTGCCGTAGAATATAGACAAATATAATAACAATAGCCACCTTACATAGCCCTCAGTCCGCCCTTTGCTACAGCGTAGGGGGGACTTCCGTCTCATTCTCGCTAAGTAAGGCGCGTCACTAGCTGCGGACCAGTCTGTAATCAGCTTTATCTAATCAATATATTCTGGTGAGTTACATATATCAAGTGTAAATGAAACTTTTTAACGCCACCGATCACGACTTAATAGCCTATAGCTCTATACTAAAGCTAGTACTGTGATCTCTGGGAATTCATTTCAATAAACACAGGATCACCAGAATATGTCGTAATGCTGTCATTGTCTTAAGTGGTAGAGCTACACTGCAGTTTATTTCTAGCTAAAAATGAACGGGTCAGCTAGGCCGGGTATGACCGCGCCCTTACAGAATACCCGCGTAAAATAGTGGCATGATGCATCTTAATTTCTGGTCACGGGGCATTCTATCTCAGTCCTCAAGGGTGGAAACGCATTTGCATTATGATTCCTTGTCAAGGATGAATGTAGATGTTATGGTTAACTGTATGCTCGTTTGTTACTCAGAAGGTAATAAAAAAGAGAGTAAATATAAAGGATCGATTGAAAATGATGAAGGATTATTGTATATATAATAGATGATTGATGACGTTTTTTAAGTTAAAAACATATTTATGTGGCTGGGTGATGGTTATGAAAATGATGCTACCACCGAGAACTCGGGAATTAAAAAAGGTCAAATGAATTGGATAAAATCAGTAAAATAAGTTTTTTTTCTATTCATTCAATTATATAATTTCTGTGAAAATTTTTCACAAAACAAACGACATATGAAAACGCTCATAGGTAAAATAGTATATTTACAATTATGATTAAAATTTCATTCAGTTAAGTGAATATTTATAAAAAAAATATATAATGGTTATATATTATAATTAAAAAGTAAGGCTATTTGTTTTAATTTATCTATTTTAAATTCTTAATATATTAATTAACCCATTGTTTATTATGTATTTAATTCACAGAATTGCAAGAAATGACCTTTATAAAAAATATATATTAATATATACTCGTATATGCCATAATATATTCCCCTTGGTACTTCAGTGTGCATCGTTTACAATTACATGTGCCTTGTCACTCCCCTACGACAGATGTCTGGCCCGAGGCTAGATACACACAAACGATATTTACCCACACACTTTAACTTGTACATGTATCATATAGGCGCTGAACGATGAATGCATAAATTAACATGTAAATTATCTATAAGCCTTATTAGGTGCAAATCAATTGAGACTATGTATATATTCATACATTTACGGGTAATTGAGGTATTGCCAACTAAATACTCTTTATATATTGGTATGTGATTTTTATTAAAATTTCGTTGAGAGTAACAAACGAGCACACAGTTCATCTGATGGCAAACGATTCCTGCGGCCCGGAATCATAATGCGGATGTGTTGTCACCCTTTAGTTTTTTTTTGAGTTGGAATGCCTCTTCTCCAGTAATAAAGGTCTCTGAATCCCTACACTTACCAGACGAAACACAGCAGTATTATGTTGCTATTTTACCCTGGTATTTCGCGAGGGCGTGGTCCTACCCCGGTCGAGCAGACCCATACACTCTGCAGCTAGAAACAAACTGCAGTGTATCTCTACCACTCTTATATTTCTTTCTTAGCATTGCTTAATTTGCTTTCTTTCTCGACATCATCATTATCTCAGCCCACAGACAGCCACACAGCACTAGCCTGAGCCACTGCATCCATCGATCTCTCGAAGATTATCACTGTCATTACTCAATAACATAACATTGACATGAGAATAATATTACACTTATACCATAACTAGTCACCGGAATTAATTATTTGCTAATTTTTACATAATTTTCTAAAATATATTGTGATAACAAAGATTTAAATATATTAAATGAGATCACTTTTTTAATCGAAGGGTGTAACTTGTTTTAAAGTTGCGCTCCTTCGAATGTAATGTTCCTTGATCCATGGTTTGTTCGTACTTTTGGCAGAACAAGTAAACTTGCTCGCCGAGTACTGCTTGTATTAATCTGTAACATCTTTGCAAATGATATGTTAGTGGATTTGTGTGTTTATGAATTTTCTAATTATGATACATGTACTGTGGGTACATAGTTGATTAATAGTCATTATTTTGGTTGTAGTGTAGATCTTGTCCGTGCTCGTCAAATATGGATATTGAAGTAAACTTTTTAACACTTTATTTTGTTTGATCTGTAATTCATTAAGTTTAGTTTTCGTAGCACTGCCCCAGACTTCAATTATATATAATAAATGTGATTTTATTAAAAAACTAATTGCTACCATCACATCCTTCCATTCCTTATTTTTCGTTAATTGACATGTCGTCATGTTTAAACCATGCCTATGACTCCTCAAGCTTCCTGTGACAGATGTGACTTTTAAACTTCCGTTTTCATAGTCATTATTCATATTGTCATCCACAAATGCAACCCAATATTGCATGAGTGGGGGTGATGAGAATCGATGCTTAGGTCCGCATCGTACAGCATTACGTAACAAACAGAGATATTTAAAGATAAAAAACAATCGTGTCGATTTGTACTCAGTGACCTCTAAATATGTGTAAATAATCACTAATAAATAATCACACTATCGTGTTTGCGTAGACAAAGCTCATTTATAGTTTAGTATTAGTAAAGAAGATAGGTTTATGAGGTATTTTAATACTAGTGCTACGAGAAAATGCTGTAGAATTGTATTACTACTTTACAGATAGATTTTTAAATTCTCTAGAGGTTTTAATATCGACAAATATTTTCGAGCATACTTTGTATGAAATCATTTTTCAATTGTATCTATCTCTCGTAGGATATAGAAATGCTATGTGCCTGATAGCGAAAACGTTTATGATACTGTAATACAACCTGTGAAGATGACTACTCCCTGGAGATGATATGCTTTTACATTTGAGTCCCTTGATAATAATAAATATAACATTCCACAAGCGATTGCCCATTTGGTTTTAGTTTGTCAGTTGTTAGTACAATATTTAGCGAGAAGTAGACTTAGCCATTTTCATTATTTTTAATATATATATATATATATATATATATATATATTTCTCTTTTACAAAGTGTAGGCTTTTCCTCTTATTAATGTTCCTAGGAATAAAACAATTTGATATAATATAGGTAATGTCTCGGTATGCAGGAGATGGTATTTATAATAATTATTATCTTAGTCTAGAGCTATATTAGAGTAAATGCCACATCAGTTTACTTAGTTATTTGACTGTTTTTATTTTTTTTTTAAGGTCATGTCTATATGTCATGTCGATACTTTGTAAGTCCATAGCATCTATGTATGTCTCACAGCAATGATACAAGGTACACATGCGTTATCAACCGTGAGGACTGAGATTAAATTTCTTGGTACCGTAATTGTCTTCAGATGCCTACATGGAACAGCAGCGTTATGCTGCTTTTTCACGCTAGTCTCCTGTGACGGCGTGGTCCTTACCTTAGAACTAACTAGAACCGAACCGAACTATAACCACACTGCAACGTGACTCTACCACAAATGACATGAGGTCTAGCTAAATATGAGTAGCTCCACTCCGTCGTATATTTACTGTCAATTCCCTTTAATAACAATTAAAGTTACTATGAACGCATACAGCTCTAAAACTATTAACCAAGCTACTTGGCAAGATGAAAAAAAATGAAAACCATTTTAGTTATCTGAGAAGGGCTTATTTCTAGCAATAGCAAGCAGGAGTATACATTGCAACGATCCGTGAGTAAAGCAGAACCCAAATTACTTAGTAATACAAAAGTTATTATTTCTTAGATACTCCATTTTCTTTACGGAGTTCGTTTGCTATCGTGCTCATCATAAATCAAATGCTATAGTTTCTATATATTTGAAGCACGAATAAATATCTGGAATGAAATTTTTTCTTATGTATATTATGTAATATTACCATTGTGTTAACGTTGTAAACGCAATACGAAGATTTTACCGTCGTCTTCTTGCACAAGTTTTTAGATTGCTTCCATATTGAGTTGAGGACATGTTGGTTTATATATTATCTTTCATACGAAGACATGTGAAAAATGTTGTTAGGATTTTATGTGAAAATTTCAAATTCATTTTAACTTAATTTTTGAAGTGTTTATTTGTTAATATATACGCATTATTATATTGTATCACTAGATTTTAATATAATAATGCGTATAGTATATGTTTAATTTATTAATCTTCTATAAATTATGACTTTGAGACTTGATTTACATTGACTCGACTACAATAACTTTTCTTTACTTCCTCGAAGCTTTGCAGAATGCTTCTTCTATTATGTCTTTCCAATTTAAGAGCTTTAGATGGCAATTATTGCAATTCTTTTTACTGCTTTACTCTTTTATAGATTTAAGTCGTAGACTGTATCAAAGCTTTAAGCCTCTTAGCGAAGTAAGTACAGCCGTTAACTGATCTAGTTTTTATTAGTGACGCGTGATCAGGGAGCTATTTAGGTCTAATAATGTTATTGGTAATGTTATTTGATAACTTCCGTATTTAGGGCACGAGAAACAGTCGGTCTCAACTATTGTCTTAGGACAGTCGACACAGTTATGTCATATGCCTCGGCGGGAGCAGTCACAGTTACCATGTTAGCCACTTATACATACAATAAGCAAATAAAGGGATATTAAGACAGTTAAGGAAAAGCCTTTAAGTATTTAATCTGCACATTTCGATATCGACTAAATCAATTGATAACAACACAACACACAACAAATCATCCTTGTTCACTCACTTCTAATGTTATTTTAAATGATTTTGTCGCCTTCTTAAGTGTTAATTTTCTACGTGTCTGGCGGGATAGGAAAAATTTGTAAAGAAATCTGGTAGCTAAAAAAAATTATACGAGTCCTGTAATTTTCAAAGGGACATTATTATGACTGTTTTTGTACTCTACCGGACGTTTTTTGATGCTATTGAAAGTGCATTACTTCGGATTGAAATGAATATTCACAGAATACCGGCATGAAATAGCGCTGCTGTGTTTCGTATGGTGAGTGCAGAAATTTACTTAGCACTGTACAGTTATATAATTGAATGGTGAGAAGGAAGTTAGAATCACATACTAACGCAATTAACCAGGAGGTCGTCATAATCATCACTACATGGATTATAGGGTACTGTTATAATAGGATATGGAAATAAGTTGACAAGGTAGTTTCTGTTTGTTCATACACTAACGTAACTTACCCTAATCACAACAAATACACTAAACAGAATTTTTGTATTATTAGATACGTCAGAAAATACTGTTATTACCTAAAATATTTTGACAGTACAACGAGAATATCACTTCAATATAATACTCCATTGCTTAATTTGTTTTATGTTTGCTTTAAAAATTATGCTCGCAGTTTATTAACCATGGATGCTCCACTTTTTAGCGTGCAGATGCCTTTGATTTAACTTTATGAAATTCTTTATAACGCTGCTTTACGTCGGATGCATTACTTCACATTTGCATATAAACATTCTTCTATGGCATTATGTTAATAATTTTTTGGCAATACTGCTAGTAAATGAGAATGTCCATTTTGTGCCTCATTTTAATTCACGTTGTATTCCATCAAAGTTTTCCGTTCAGATATTTATTATGATATTTATGATGATATTTAGCATCATCGTCATCTGTCATCGGCTGATATCAGTTCGCTATTGGACACGATTATATCAAATAAAAGCAAAAATTCGTTAGAGAAATACGTTCCTTTGACACAATATCGAATTATAGGAAACTGTAGCAAAACAAATTTCTTTAATATTATATTGGGTGATCAACGAGCACTTAGTTCACCTGATGATAAGTAATAATTGTGGTCCATATGAACTGAGGTGGAAAGTCTCCTTAGCAGTATGGGTGGTCTGTACAATTTTACAGGATTGCAGAGGCTCATGGTCGTGCTTCGTATATTGTACTTCCTGATGGTAAGGCCTAGTGTTAAGATCTGATGAGGATAATAATAACGAAGCATTACTTCTGTCAACAACCTCGTATTGAGTTCGTTGTGGACTAAAATAAAAAAACAAATAAATAATATCTTGTATACCGTTCAAATTAATGAAAATTCTGCACCAACAATACCAATATTAGTATAAAACAAGTCAATATTTTATGAAATATTATAGTTAGCTAGTCAATAAAAGCTCGTATCAGAACTTGTGAATTATAAACATATAATGTAGTCGAAATATTTAGCCGGTTTCCGGAGGTTTCGTACTTAATCGAAGTCAATATTTGTACAAATATTGTATGTAGACTCGGTTTATTAGTAAAATCTTCAATGTCTTTCTTCAGAACATCGGATATGATTTACATCGGACAAGGAAAATGATGACGACTGCGTGCCTCTTCATCTTCACAAATATTATCGGTTCTATTTATATCTTATGAACTTGACAAGATCTAATTTTCTTTTTCACGTTTATATGACGCACATGATTCGACACATTGTTTCCGTCCTGTCGTTGTGGGTATTTTACACATTGTTTATGCGCAAGAAAGTAATTCCAGTATAAAAAAATATAACAAAATCTACTGTTATAAGTTCCAGTGTAAAAAGTTTGTCCGGATTTAAGGTTAGGTTTCCAAAATTTCCCATATATTACCTGCGCAAGGGTCAAATTAAAAAACTTCGGTGAAGCGATTAATCACAGTCGTACCGATGCGTTTATCCGTAGAAGTGCCGTCATCTGGAAGTTATGAACTGCTGAAACGTTCCTGACTTAGCGGAAATACCGCGATATCATTTCCAATGATTTGTGAACTAATTCATTGTTCGATTGAATACGCAAAATATATTTCAGTGACATTTGAACGGAAATTGTTATCGGATATTATTCGGTTAAACCCTTCATTTACTTATATTGTATAATCTGTTCATACAACTGGTAGTAAATTGTGTATAGCAACAAATAATTATTTTATATAAGATTAAAAATTGTTAAACTCTAGAAGAAGATGGACTCAAAAAGTGTAAAAATTGTATTATAGTATGCGCGTGATTAAAAAAGTTTTTAAAGAGGCCGTTGTGGAAAATGTGTGTCACAAGTTATAATGAAAAATAAAAGAATATACTGGTGACAAAAATGTGCGGTATAAATTTCAAATATATCTCATTAGTAAAAATGAATTTTAATACCAACTAACATGTTAGTATTATTACGAAATAACATGTATTGACTGACTATTACGCATGGCAAACTTTCGACTTAGGAAAATGCGAAATAATGACGGTCGTTCCCAGTACAACTGTGTTTTTTTGAGTAGCTTAAACTTCTGACTTTCCTACCCTGTTTTAATAGTTTTTGTTTTTATTTAGAAACGCATTTTATTTTATTTACTTAGAAAAAGATTCCTTTCTACCATCACACAGAAAGGAAAGGAATCTTTTTCTACTATCGTATTTTTATTTCTTTATCGAAAGACATAATATTTTCCCAATTGGAACAATCGTTTTACCTTAGTCAATTGAAGCTAACTCAAGAATAAGTTTTGATTTTTCTATGTACGTAAACATTTCTTTTATGTAAACAATTTAATTTAATTTATTAAGTAACAATGCATATTTTTTTAAAGTTTGGATGAAAGAACATTAGCCTTAATTTCTGTAATTAGAAAATTGTTGTTACTCATACGAAGGCAATATGTTGCAGTTACTTCGTTATAACTAAGATATTGATAAACATGAAAGTTCAGATTAATTACAATAAAAAATGAAGTAAAATAAATAATTTTCCAATATACTGCGCTTTATTCGATAACTCAATGCGTGCCATTAAAGGGCAACCGCAATATAGTGCCCAATTGCGCCATTACTGGTTCACGTCGGAATTGATTCCGATTGATGTTCAATTTCATGGCTATTATATTTAATGTAAATATATTATTTTCTGGAAATTGTCTATTTCATAGATAATAAAATTTATAATGAATTAACAATTTTAAATACAAGTATCTATTCAGTACGTTATCGTATGACATCTCAAGATTATGATCTTTAAAGACTGAAATTGGATGATATTCACAATTTCGTGTACATTGTTCAGTCAAGTTGGACTCATTGATTCACCCTTTCATTGAAATTAGAATTATCTTATCGAATCAATAGTAATATACTTAAGTGAAAATGAGGCCGCAAAGTATTGAGAAACCTGGAAAAATGCCAAGTTTGCTAATAAACGAAAGTTAAAAATCTAACACGTCCTAGACTAACTATACGGATGCAGGTGATTCAGGATCTTGCGACATGCTGTAAGGTCTCTGGGTTTTAAATTATATTTGAATTGCTTTTTACCACTAATAGACAGAGATAAGACGATGTCAAGATCGAAATCCAAGAAAAAAATACTTCTACATGGAGATGATTCACGAATATAGTCGAAGGTGGATTCGTACATACGATCTGAAGTTTCCCGGATGGTATATTTAAACATTAGGCTTTACTATTTTCTTAATTCTGTGTTACTTTACAATATTGCCTAGCTTACACCTTCTTAGTTCGTAGCAATAGCAGGTGTTGTATTTAATCTTCATTAAACTGAGGTAGAACGTCTGTTTACATTATTTGCAATTTCCACATGGAGCATCGTGTCGGTTGCTTCTAACAAATGTTTACTTTAGAACTACAAATGCGATAAGTACGTATTCTTAAAGGATATGTATATATTAAACTTTGAAGCTGTAGTTTGTCGCAGTAATTCTGTATTTGATAGAAGTAAAAAAATGATTTCCATTTTCTGACCTTATAGTGTAATTGTTGAAATAGCCAGATTTTTTATAATAAATGCAATTTAATAAGTGAAGGAAGGGCTAAGCTTTTGCAGAATACCTACATAATCTAGAACATCTTTGATCCACCTCTTATAGTGAGAAATAGAAGTGAGTGACCTTATTGCTATATATATTGTATACCAAGATAGTCCATATCCTAATTCGAAGTCCTAAGGCGTGACAGCGAATTAATTCTTTATCAAAGATGGACCTTACCTTTGATATAAATGGGCACGCAGGGATTACTTACAAAGCTGTGTGTTCGTTTATAACAACTACTTATGTAAAATAAATTGAAGAACATAACTATATCTATACTTATAATAAAGTCATAAATAGACTTTTTGCCTGTTTGTCTCCGCAATTGTACATACGAATCTACATTTTACCTAAACAAATTCGGACTTGGTGTTCAGTGACGTATTGAGATAATAACAATAATAAATTTATTTGAAAAGTTCTATTTACAGGTTACTTAAGGTCCTTAGTACTAAGTAGGTATAGTACAACATGTGATCAAAATTTATAACTTAAGGACATTATGCTGTCATCTAAATTAGGAATACCTGTATTGTAGATGACTCAACTCATGCTGCGGGTTATATATGAGAATAACAATTTACGATTTTAATTTATACAAATTTTTTAAAAAAGTCTAAGATTGATAACCTTGGGCTTATTCTATATCAGATGATAAAAAATATATCAGCTTGGATTAATTTAAAAGTATATAACGATTTTCATTTGTACATTAGTAGGATACGTAGGTTATACATGTTTGTTTTGAAATTGCGGACACAGCTTTTGCATAAAACTCAGACCCGAGGTCGGAAATAACGGTAACATTTGTTTATTAGGTAAAAGTAAGTTTTGCTTCTTACCTCACAAATAACAAAAAAAAGAAATATGAATGTCGGCATTTTACTAATATCCATACTGGTAGGTCATTTTTCTTATGTAAGCAAAGGTACGAAATGAAACTACTCAACCTGACGTTTTAGCGGGTTAGAAAAAGCAAGATTTTCTTTCCAGGTATATTTTACGCGTTCATTGTAGAAAGAATTTTACCGAGATTTTCACATAGACGCCTTACCCAGGTTCTTTTGCTTTCATATTGGATTGTGAACGCAATGATATATATTTTATCACGATCCAAGTAAACATTCTGTTAGGATGTTTCCTCTTTATAGTATTCATACAAAGTATTGACCTTTAAAACTCGTAATCGTAATGCCTTTGATTTTTTATGTAATGCTAATAAGATAATACTTATAATACGCTATTGTATGAGTATTTTATTTATTAATGCTGTAAGATCTGACGACATGACAAATATATTTTTTTATAATTGAATCAATGAGGGTTCATAGTTGCACATGTAATGAGTAAGTTGCGAAGTCACAGGCTGACGTGAATTAATATGTCATGGAAAAGGATTACCAGAAAAGTGTGAATATAAATGTAAAGGGAGGTAACGTGAAAGAAAGACCGAGTAAAATATGGATGGATTGTGTGTAAAATTGTATCAAAGTAATAGGAGTGGATGTGCAATTAACGGAAAAAAGGTGATAAGGAAGGGCCATAGTATCTGACCCGAATCCAGTGAGAAATAAGATGTGTTATGTATGTGTGCGTGGCTGCGTTCCCGCTCGATTATGAGTAGTGAATAAAGGTCAGTGCGTTGACAGCCCTCGAGTGTTTTACTAGTCTCCTGCACCCCCATACGACGAACGTAACAGGATCTGTTAAGGGTAACGATGATGGTCAAGATTAAAAAGAAAGTAAAAACTTAATAAATTTACTAAAATAAAAAACACACGAATCAAAATACAAACACATACACACAAACAATTCCAATTAGAAGTTTCAAGCTAAGTATAATAAAAATTTATTTCATTTGTGTTACAGAGATAATAACTCAACGCTAACACTGCTGTATAATTAATTACTTTCCTCAGTTTTTATTTCGAATATGAGTGCAGTTTTTATTAAACATGTACTTTAATTAATTAAAATGTGTTCTGGCGTATTTACGTGACATTGACCTAGTTTTTAAGATGGCTGCAATAAAAAGTAAAAACAATGTGAAATTATGAAAGCTCACTGAACAGATACAAGACTGGTTATAACTGCAACAATTATTGTGAGATTAGAGCATTAATTTGTGTGTTGATGACACAAAAAAATTAAAGATTTTTACTCTAGTAATACACCGGGGATCTAATTGCTGTAAACAAGGCATACGATCTCGGTACTCGGGTGACAACGGATGTGCGTCTTGATTCTTTGTTGAGAATGGATGTTATTGTCATAGGCGGTAGTTATCATTTATCATAAGTGTGTAAAAAAAACTAGGTTCCCCGATCCTTATGCCGCGCGACCGTCAGCTTGGTTGTGTTAAAGTATTATATCTAAAGAATAAATTATAACACTAATTTGTCCACTCAAAGATAAAGTAATAAAGACAAAGTTAAATTGTTAGCTTCAACGCCTGATTAATTCTGTCGCTCAAATGAAATATCTAGTCTATGTTTTATTATTACATTACCTCGCCTGTTTCAAATTCAAAACCCTTAACTTTGAAATTCTCTGACTTACACCCACGTCAAAGTACACGAAACATTTGAAACTTCTTTTCTTAACTAAAAGCCTTGCAAACTATTCAAGGCTGTCAGACACTAGGCTTGTCAGTGACTTCAGGGCCAGAATAATTATAAAGTGGGAGTCAGTTAATTTAAGTACAAACTGTAAATTTTCAACAACACCATATTTAAAATGTAAGCTCCATTAAGTCAATTAATAATTAATAAGAGTAACTGATGTAGCACTAATCTACTAGTTTAAGCTACATTAAATTCTTCCTCTTAAGCTTTTGATTTACGTGTTGCCAAGGCTACGCTTTCTAGTTTGATTTCTTTTTTCGTAGCGCCACTATGTGACGGGGCACCCAAGTATTATTCTACTTCTTGATTTCGACCCAAAGCCTTTGTCCGTCTTTCTCAGTGTACCCATCCATCGTTATTTCGTTGTTGTGATTTCCTGATTATAATGTATAATTTGACTTAATCTAGCCGCTGTCGGCCGTGACGTCATTAAAGTCTATAAGTAGCATCAACAAAAAGTGAAAGTAAAGTAAATTTTAAGACACTGTATATAGTTATCGTATTAGACAACACACAACTCAACAAATAATATCCAACAATTAAAATCCAAAACAATGATAATAAAACTTACACAAAATTTGACTTAAAAAAAACAGCAGACAAAGATTACAAATCCACGCGGTCACAATGAGGTCAAACTTTGAGGACATTACGAAGCAGCAAACTTGAGTCAATTGGTTAGCAGTAATTATCTAGAGCTGCTGTGATAAGTCAAGTCACAAATTATTGTCATGTGTACGACATAAATCAATCATTATTGAAGAATTTTAACGAAATCCATCAGCGGAAATACTATGACAGGGTTTCTTATCAGGTCATGAGCTAGTTTTTAATCTGACAATCATTGGCTGACAATCAAGAACGACATAAAACACCTTCATACCTTAAAACTAACCTTCGTATCTTAAACACTACCGCATAAAGACCGAGATGGAATACAGCAGCATTATGTAGGTATCTCGCTCTAGCATTCTGTGAGGGCATGATTCTATCCCATTTTATATCCGAGCTGACCCATTCATGTTCCAGCTACAAGCTTAGTTAGAGTTGTTAAACGGAGTGTTGATAATGTTAAATTCCCCCCCCCCCCCAAACTGACATTTTTAAAGATATACGAATACGGACGCTTCACGTCACGTAAGTCAGATGAACTGTTAAGGGCAGTACCAGCACCTTTATCCTATTAAAACTCTTATTAAATAAATAACCACTTTGATTCGCCAAGTTTGAGTGAACTTTCAGTTATTTGTTAGTCATTAGACCCTCGTTCCTTTAGTACATTCACACGTCATTTGGAATAAATATTATATTTCTCATTTATACTCAGACCTGAATCTAATAATTTAATAGTTATTAAATATAAATTAATTGAGCTATTCCATCCAGATCCTCAAATGTCACAATACATGTGCTTCTTAAATCTTTGTGGATATCATGGGAGTGTGTTTCGTATGGGAATGTAAGAATCCGGGAATCTAATTATAGGTTTCAAGGCATTCTATTACAGCCCTCAAGGGTGCCTGAATGTGCATCTTGACGTAGATGTCATGTACCGAATTTATCGTCAAGTGAACCATGTGTTCGTTTTTCATCCCTAATATAATTAAAAATAAAATAATTTTAGAATCGTTTATCGAAATGAATTTTATGTTAAATCAATGTAAATTAGTATTTAATGCACGAAGCACCTAAATTTACTCCGTTCGCAATTCTCGTTTTGAAGTTTCATGTCGCTCGCATTCGTCGCATGTTTGTCTTGGGGTACAGTGGAACGATATTTACCTAAACACTTTAAAACCGCAAGAGAAGTGTATGTTATGTGCTAAAAGACAAACATGAGGGAAGTGCATAAATTAACAGGAATTGAATCACCACGTTTCCGTTTGCTTACAGCTTATGTTGGTTTTTAATTACAAAGTTGTTTTATTTCTTATCTGAACATTTTATACCGTTCTCTGTAAATAGGGTGGACTAAACTAGTGGTGAACAAATGAGTACACAGTACACCGATGTTACTAAGAAGTGATGGCTGCGGCTAATGACATCTATATCCGACCTCAATAAAGTTTCAGGATGCACACGCTTTGTCAACCCTGACTTCTAATATGGCAGGCCTAGTTAACTGTGATTGGGTCCCCAAATACCTACACTCACTAAACGGAACAGCGGTGCTATGCTGCTTTTTTCACTGATATTCTTTCCCAGTCCTGCCGACCCTGTCATGTCGTTGATAAAACAATTTTATTGATACATGTAATTCTTATAGTATACAGGGTCATGTTTAAGCATTATTACTTGACCGTTTTAAGATTTTACAACCAATGTGGCTCCGTCACCGTTAGCAACAATAGTATTATTACTTATTTCCATTACTAACGTATATTTTTTTTATTTTGATTTACAGATTTTTTACCATATTCGGAATAATGTAATTCGGAAACATAAACTTCTTTCTTGTTGTATTATATTCCATACAACTCACGACTAAGTGAAAAATGAATGTCTCCGCTCATGTAATATTTATTTGTAGGTGATTTTTCTTATTCAAGCAGAAGAACTAAATCAGACAACTTGACTTGACGTTTTAGTAGGCGGGTGGAAGTGAGATTTTCTTTGTGATTGTCTTTTTTGCTGAAAACAGTTAATAAGCTATTTTTCGATATTTCCCTTTGTCCGTTAGCTACCAGTATTTCATTTGATTTTATAGCTAATTTAATAATCAGGTTAATCATATTTAAAATATCTTGGCACTTGCACACGGTGCTGACACCAATTGTTAGTAGCAATTTTAAGTGCTGATTTATCACGTACTTAGTGGTGAAGGAAAAGATCGAGAGGAAACATGCATGGCTAAGAAATAAAATAAAACAATATATTTCGAAGACATGTGAAGCTCACTTATTCGCTTTAAGCACTCCTGGATTGTTTCAGTTTAAAAAGAGAAAGAGATATAATCAAGAAAGAGAAAGAAAAAAGATAATCATCACAATGAGCCATAACTGTGAACTCTAAACACCTCTTACAATATATAAAACTTTTGAAGACATAATAAAGTCCCTGAAGAAAGACATAAGAACGCGCATTAAAAGGTTTTCAGTTTCTCATTGTTTACAACGTTTCACATCAAAGTCAAACGAGACTTTGTTTAACGAGTTTCAAAATGATCGTGCTAAAATTTTCTTTCTTTTGTTACTAGAAACACGGGATGTCAAAGTTGGTGAGGTTAAAGATTTACAATTAATATTTACTTCCTTTTATTTTTAATTGCTTTTTTAATCTTTATTTTGATTATCATATCCAGTCAATAGTCCATTGCTAGACTACTAAGATCTTGAGTCATTCGACTTATACCAAATGTACATAAATCCTCGTTGAATCTATAAAGAACACAGTGGTAGAGCTACCATGCAGTTTGTTCCTAACTTCAGAAGGAATGGGTTAGCTCGACTAGGGTAGGTCTACGCCCTCACAGAAAACCAGTGTAAAATTGTAGCAAAATGTTGGTGTGTTTCGTCTAGTGAGTGCAGGGATCCGGAGACATTTATTACTGGTGACGAGGCATATCATCTCAGACCTCAATGGTGATAACGCATCTACGTTATGATTCCTTATCAATGAATGTAAATATCATAGGCCGCAGGAATCTTAAGTTCAGGTGAATTATGTAGAGCACACACTTTATTACTCTCAATGAAAAAAAACGGACATGTGTAGGACAAAACTATACATATCCTCTTTGTTTAATCTAATCAAAATTACATGTACGATCACGTGTTCACGTTACCCCTGAAACCCACATCCTTAATGAGGATTCGAAATGTAAATGAGTTTTTCCTTGAAGACTAAGGTGATACTTTTTATCACCCCATAAAATACAGCAGGCAGGTATGTTGTGAATATGTGGTATTTCCTTACATATGAAATTGTCGTTTTGTGGAACTGACCACTTTGATCTCAAATAATCTGGTGTTTGGTTAAGAATTACAAATCAAATGAATTTCAAATTTAGGCTTGTGTATTTGTGTTTTGAATTATATATTAAATAGTGATTCATTTGTTTTCGCGCTAATCCTGTCAACAAAATGGAAAACAAGAAATATCACGTTATTCAGGAATATGCAGCTTGAAGTATTAATGATGTGTATGGGGAAGCTTCTGTAAGAGAAAGCACGGTACGTTTTTGGTTTCAACGTTTTCGTTCTAGAGATTTTGACCTCCAAAATAATCGCATCCATCGCAAACTACGTCAAAGTTAGCGGCAGGCTTCGGTGTAAGTAACACAACAATTTTACAAATTTAATTCACTTAAAACAAATTGAAAAGCGAAAAAGCTCCAGAAATAGGTACGGCATGAATTGAGTGAAGCACACTAACAAAGACGCAATGAGTGCTGCGTTACATTACTCAACCGTCACAATAACAAGAGAATTTTGAATCGTATCGTTACTTGTGATAAAAAGTGGATATTGTACGACAATCAAAAATGCTCATCACACTGTTTGAACCTAGGAGAACCAGCCAAATCTTGTCCCAGGTGAAAGTTGACTCAGAAAATGGAAAGCTGGCGAGTGTTTGGTGAATCGGTGCTGATTTTATGCAATACAGCTTCCTAAGATCTGGCCATACTATTACGGCAGATCTGTATTGTCAACAATTGCAAACTAAGATGAAAAGCTAGCCGATAAATAACGGAGACTGGTCAATTGCTCTAGCCCACTGCTGCTTCATGACAATGCCCCATACTTCACGACAGACGGTCGCTAAATTTGAGGAGCTGCAATTGTAATGTCTCCAACACCCAACATACTCTCCAGATTTTGATCCAACAGACACAACTTTTTTCGAAATATGGACGATTTCTTGTAAGGACAAAAATTAAATTCCGATGAGGCAGTCCAAACCGCATATAACGTTTTTTTTACATGTTTTGATTCTCGCAACTTTTTATCACCAATAGATTCAATGAACTGCATAATATACATGATGGTGGACGTGCATAGATATTAATGGTACATACTTCGATTGATTAAACATATTTCATTAAAAAAAAAAATATTTTAAATTTTCCATATAATAGGCTAATTTCGTACGTAAGGACCTAATATTTGGTGATTAGTTCTTCAATGTAAAAAGCTTTCAATCTTCTCAAAGGAATAACTCCAATGTATTGTAAACTAAAACAAATGAAAATATTTTTTTGGGATATATGTATATTAAAAAAATTGATTTATCATATATATCGATTCGAAAGCGGCCAAAACAAATCTTGTTTAATCATAATCCTCAAGGAACGTCATTGGTAATATATTTTAAGTCAAATGTTAGTTATAAAGATTAAGCAACGTTAATCACTTGCAATCAGGTTTGACACTGGCTTCCATATAAAAAAAAACTAAACAAGGATCTTAGGCATTTATATACCTGTTATTTTTGTTAAGTATATATACTGTCTTTGTAGAGTTATAAGGAAAGTAGTCCATTTGAAGATATTTTTTGTATATTACGAACGTTGGCCTCAGCTCGGTAGAGAATTGAAATCTGGACTGAAAAAACATCAGATGGTTACTCGGACCACTAGGCTACGGGACATCAATATTATGACGAATATAATAAATTAGCTTTTTATTGCGTTCTAAAACTATGGAAAATTTTATATACTGTATAATTCTTGAAATTATAGGAGCATTTGTAATAAAACATCGATAATAATATCAGAAATATAATTTTCTAATACCGAAATCGACTAATTTTTTCAGTCAAACTTTTATAA
Source organism: Teinopalpus imperialis (assembly GCA_029286865.1). NCBI lineage: Eukaryota > Metazoa > Arthropoda > Insecta > Lepidoptera > Papilionidae > Teinopalpus > Teinopalpus imperialis. The sequence goes on from JAGSMU010000034.1 coordinate 128,891, forward strand.
TTCATTTATTACTTGGGGGCGGTGTTATATGAAAACTTGCTAATGATTCCTACCTGTAAGCTCACATCTATTCCTGTTTTATTTATTATATCAGCATGAACACTAATCTGGACTAAACTTGTTGGGGACGCGAGCCAGGAATCCAGTAACTTAAACAATTCCAGATGTCTGGAATAATAAAATGGGAGAATACGCCACACTGTCATGATAAAATTAAAGACTATCCTAATGCCAGCATGGGCACGGAGACGCATCATCGGTTATTGGGATTAAATGGATTTAATTTATTTGGTATTTTTAAAATTGCCTGAATGCAGCATTCGCCCCCCTTTTAAAGTTACTAACTGCTAAGCAATGAAGTGGTTATCAGGCTGAAAATGTTAATAGATAACCTAGCGAATAGCATTTATACGAAACTAATAAAAATAGAAAAACAATGTGTTTCCATTTTCAGAATACTTGCTTACTAAAAAGAAATTGTAACTAAAATTATGTTCACCGTATGGCCATAATCTAGCCCATTATGATGCTTAGAAAGTAATAGGCTCAAGGTAAAATATGGTTTGCATTTGCTAACTCTGGCTATCCCAATTACGATAAAATAGCTGAGAACTAAACATTATTTTAATTTTTAAATTTTTTACAACCAAAAAATAATCGTAGTGTTTGTATCCGACTTAGAGCGAAAACCTTGCTCTTATCACGTTCATGATTTAATAGGATCAGGGTTAAATGGGGATCGCACTATCTCTGTCTACCCCGATTGGGATAAAAGACCTGAAAGCCGTTATTTCTAAACTTCAGATTTTAAAAATTTCCCATAGTACAACGATAACCTTGCGTATCATGCTTAGATTTTAATAGACTCAAGGTTGAATGTGCATTACACTAGCTCTTTATCTGTCAAGCTTGATTGGGACAAAAGGTCTGAAATCCTACATCTATGAGACCTATATCTTTTACTGGAATAAATAATTTAGATATAAAAACTTAGCTCCTGGATACTACTGAGAATTTGAAACTCAGGAGCGTCATAAACTGGTTATAAAGATACGGAAGAAACAATAATCTTGGCTTGTAAACATTTATTGTACTGTACATTCAAAATCACTTTGGATATTATATTTCATCTGTACTTTTCCTCATTGTTTTGTTTTTCTTCCATTGTTTGTTACGACATGACTCCCTGGGATTTGTGTAAACTTTTTTATCTTATACTTCATCCCGGGGAGCTAAGTGATAAATGAATGCCACTTTTCATGTTTTATTTATTTGTAGGTTATTTTTCTTACTCAAGCGAGAGAACTTTATGAAACTACTCAACCAGATATTTCACTGAGCATGCAAAGGGTCTTAAGATGTTGCTTCTAGATAAAAATTTTATACTTTTTTCAAAGTACGTTTTTCACTCAAACGAAATTAAGTTGTTTTTTTTTAAATATTATAACTAAATTAACTAGCCGAGTTCGAATCCTCGTGCAGGTCCCAATTAAATTATTGATTGGAATTTTAAGAACTTTGAGAATTTTACAGCAAGGAAACCTGCATGTATGTTATAAATAAAAAATCCGTCAATGAAACCACGTGGAGGATATATGCTCTATTCGAGGGTATTGACCCTTTCTAGAGAGCAGGCTTATATACAGCTTCGAGATCGAAACGTGAAGATAAAGTGAAGTACCGAAAACATAATTACTAATATGCTCATTAGTCTAAATTGCAACATACCGACATAACGTACTTCATAAATGTATTGTACTTTTATGAAGTGTATTGTACTTTGTACTAGTACAGTAAACTTTTAGAGAATGAAGACTATTTAATGAAATATACTTGAAAGCCTTTAATAGAAACGTCAAAAGCCTAATGGTTTAGGGTATGGTCTGCGAAACTTAAGGTCACAGTAGGTTCGTATCCACAATTATCGTAGTGAACTATCTCCTAGAACAACCATTTCTAGCTGGAGTGGGTAACCGGATTAGTAATGTTAATACAATTAAAAAAAAAAAGATTTCTTCATACTGCCCGGTACTGTCAAGAAATAATTAAAATAACGTATTTGACGTTGTTTGGTTAGTATTCCTAATGTGGTAGAGACACGCTGCACGCTAAAAAGAGAAACATAAGCTATAGCATAAATTGGTAAACACACTAAAGAATAAAGTATTATATATTATTTATATATATTATTTATATATTATATATTTATATTTTTCTAGTAAAGAAGCCATCTTACCAGTTGTCCTTGTCCTCCGGGTGTCAGCATTTTTCGTCTTAATAAAAGCTCTGCTTCCTTAATAATTGATGTAGTGAATGTGTGGGACAATTACTTAAAATCAGATGAATTGTATGTTAGTTTGTCATCCTCACCAGGAAAACCTTTATAAAGATGATTTAATTAATATTTTACTGTGCAAGATAATGGGAAATATCTTAATTATTGTTATAATCGTATGAGATAGTAATTAACAAATGAAAAATAGCAATGGAATGTAATAGAAAACAGATGTAATAGGAAATTTATCATCCACATATGGAATTTATTGTATTGTTTACTATTGTGTATGTATATATGTATGTATGTATTATATATGTATATATATATTGTGTATTGATACATGTATTATGTATTTAATATATATAACATATATGTGTATGTATTATTCTTTGCTTTTTTTCTTCTTTTATTAATTAGTTTATTGATATACCATTCATATACTTATATTAATAAGAGAATGCCTTTGGCATTAAGTCCGCCCTTTGTGAACTTTTGACTTTGTTAAGGTTGATGCAATAAAGAGTCAATAAATAAATAAATAGCATCTATAAATATGTAAAGATTAAGGTTACGACAAATATTAGTACGCAGGCGAGCATAAGCGCGGTGCGCGAGCGCTAGGGAGTTAAAACCAATGCTACACTAGAACTGCGGTCAACATCTGTTTGGTTGACACATTATAATTGTTATACCTTTGCTTGTGTCAATCGGATCATCCTATAAATTTATAGTAACACTACCATAAACACACACAACGTACACACGCATGTGTAACGTGAATGTGTATTTGAAATCCGCATACTCATTGGTTAAACACACCTAACACCCACTACGGAGTGCACCGAAATAATTTCTCTTCTCGCACCGATAATCCATAATACACCACACAATAAAAACATAAGTCATAATAGGATAAATTACATAAAACATTCATTCGATCTTACTACAGACACCAACATTAAACATCACAACTGGTAATTATAGCCAATCAACGAACAGGCCGAATGCGCCTTATTGGTGTTAATTATGTAAAACATATTCTCGTTCTCAGATAGTTGTATAACCTAGTTACGGGAATAAATAGAGAATAACGAGGGATCGCGCTTCTCCGATCGTCGGGGCTTTAAGAAAATTGGCAGCAAGTGACAGTGAACGGCCTAGTGCATAGTTTTTTTTAGTATACCCGTTTTAATTTACAATTTTGTCTAAAATTTACAATTAAATGTTAATAATTGTAAATTCGTAATAAATAGTATTTTGATCAAGACGACTTCATCATTAGCAATACAGAAATAGTGCATATTGTTTCAGTCATCGGATCCTACGTAAGACAAACACAGAGCATATCAATTTAAAAAAATATTAATATTTTCTTTAAATAAGACTAAAAAAGAATATTTAATGAATATATCGAACCTGTAAACAATCGCCAGATCAATAAGTTGGCATTAGTCGAGCATTTGTTGGAGTCTGGATCCAAACACAGGAATGTGATACATCTGCCCAATCCACGATAGTACGAGATAAGGGATTGAAATAAAGAAACATATTATTTTCAATAGGGAAGATATATTATTATATATGTATATATGGATGAAAGGATTACCAAAATTGTGTATTAATTTTTTTTATAGTATTGATACTTACAAACGTATGCACAGTTCCTTGATCAGACAATTCCAGAATCCTAAAGCAGATGTGCTGTCACCCCTGAGGATTAAGAAGAAATATCTCGCCACCAGTAATAAGGGTCTCCGAATCTCTACAATCACTAAATCAAACACAACAGCGTTATGGTGCGATTTTAAACTGGTATTCTACGAGGGCGTAGCCCTTCAATGGTCGAACCGACCTATTCATGCGGTAATGTGGTTACCACTATGAATAAATTCAATCGTTACCGTGGTTACGTACTACAGCAGTCTTAGGACGCCGTCAGTGTAGTGTACCGAAGTACCGACATTATCATTAGTGAGCTAAGCGAGGATATCGAAAACACCCACTTCACGGCGATTACATTGCACCATCTCAGTTCACCCGTGACTACGGCTTGTGTAATACGTTCGAAAGGGAAACATAACATACTTTTGTTTTTCTATAATTTCGAATGGATAATATTCGAGGTGTTCAAATACCGCAACAATCGGTAATGCTTCAAAGCTCATTACTACCAATATGTCAACTTCTCAACTAAAAATAAAGTATATTATCGCCCAAAAAATAAACTATAACGTACTATTTATTGTATAATATATATACATCACTGACCACGTTTTAAGCCGTATAGGGTAATATTTTAAAGAATTTATATAATATCATCAGCACGTTCGACGTAAATTATATTAAGAAATTCTTTCACCGAAACAGATGCAGCGGAAAAAGGAACAATAGTTTCTTTGACAGTACCAAAATTGGATTCTTTGAAGCATTATTCAATTTATAGCAGAATCTTGTAGCGAACATCTTTCTTTCATAAAATGGACATAGAAATGTAAATTTATAATACTTTTGACTTACAAGAAGAGGTATTGAAGACTCGGTCTGTCGTACACGTATTTAAAGTATGTTAAAATTCATACTTACTGTGAAGTATTTTAAAATAAGTCGTAGATTTATAGATAAAATTTACATTTAATCAGTTTGTAAAAGAGATTAAAATAAATATTATAACGCGACACATTATACGATCTCACCCGTAGGCTTAATTCCCGTAACGACGTGGCACAATGGGTTGGCTAGCGTGCCTACGCCTCGCCTCCTACACCTCACCTCTCACACCGCGCTCCCGCGGCCGCTCGTCAGTCGCGGAGTCGCAGAGTCGCTAAGCAATCGCTCCAACGCGCGTACGCAGTCTTCTTTCGCTCACCGTTCCATTGTCAATTCGTGTTTTCTATATTGTGCCTTTTACCTATATGATTTTGTTAAGTATAAGTGTAATAAAAGCTGTTCTTCCAATCTCACCCGTGTTTTATTGAGATCCCAACTCTATTAACTTACAGTAATGCCCAACGTGGGGCTATTAACTTACAATATTTAATTTTTATGCAATAATAAAAAAACCTCTTCCACGAATAGACTGGAAGAAACTTCCTTAACTGGTATCCATCAACTATCTGCAGCAGGCAATTTTGTATAAAATATGTCGTCAGTTTTTTCTTATACTTTGTTGGCCAATATGAGATTGCCTCTTGAGAACCTTTCTCACCCTTCGGTTATGAGTTCTATGAGAGATGATTTTGTCGGACAGGTCAATGTTCACTAATCGGCTTGTGAGTAAAGTAACCAAGACTTATTTTAAATACACAAAGAGGCCCTTAAGCCCTGTTCCTATAAATAGTTACAACAGTTCCACACCAATTTTCAGAAAGTAATTAATTATAAAAGCGTTCTAAAAGAGTGTTATGAAACAATCAACAATCAACAGAAGTCTAGAAAATAAAGTCTAGCTTTGATAATTACTACTGAATAATATTTGTAATAATTCTTTGTAAAATTCAATCAAAATTTATAGGAAAGATATTGTAATAATCTTGCTTTAGATGGACAACTACTCATTGACTATGATATTGATATGACTAATATCATATATTGTACAGGCAAGACTGTTACAGTTACGTAATACGTGTAATTTAATATTAAATTATAAAAATTATAATTTAGTTCCTTTTATTTATTCTCATCACAGATTATAGATCCATATGCCATCCATTGTCAACTGAACTGAGAGGCATTCCACTCTTAGTAATTTCTCTCCATTTCCCTAAACTGAGTACACGTTACAATGAAACAATATTTTTCATCAGTTAACGATAGAGCCAGGCTATAACAAGAGGTGACAAGGGAGCATATAGTTAACCAGATGGTAAGTGCAGACTGCGACCCATGACATCTACATCCATACATAAAAATAAAATTTAGATGCGCATGCGTTGTCGGCCTAAGGACTATGATGGAATGCTTAAAAAAAATTCAAGATGCGCATGCTTTGTTACCTCTGATTGAGTCCTTAGATATCTACACTCACTCGTATACTTTCTATTGAGTTAAAAACTCGTTTCAGTATTGTTAAATGTTTACTAGTACTTTAGTCCTATTAAAAACACTAGCTATTTTTTAAGTTAGAAATTTCTTTGAATTTAAAAAGCGATTGCGGAATCAAGCCAGTTTTTTTTTTTTTATTGTTTAATCAACTCCTCTTTAGAATAATTCATCGATAGACATTTATGTAACTACGGCAATTATTTATTGTCACTGAAATTATGATAGCGCTTATTGTATCTGTCTTATGGTTGATAGTAAAGCCGTAAGAAATAACATGTAATAAACTACAATTGAATGGTTGGTAAGGTAATGTAATAAACCTGCATGTATAAGAAATAAATCAATAAAAATTATATTTCGGAGATGCCCATATCAACTCTTGTGATTATTTAAATCTAATACCTGCCGGTCAAAAGTTTAAAACCGCACATAAACCACATAATTATCCATCAATTGTAATAAAATCCCATAGGATAAATAAAATAAATGCACATCTGCATATTCTATTTTTAGTATCGAATATTTAAAGAAGTCATTCTTTTGTTTACTTTCAAGTTAGTGGACAATAAACATCTATTGTTTTCATACTGACAAACGTTGTGGTAGAGCCAGGTGGTAGAGTCGTAATAATATTTTTATAATGTACTCATTACTAATTACTTTGCGTTTGTTACGTATTGGTCAATAATAAGGATTATTTAGCTCCTGAAAACACGTGTTTCTGACTTATTATTACCCGAGTTTACTTGGGTTTGTTCACAAACAACCTCAATTAGTCTAATCTAGTGGTTTCTACCGTGAATACGTCATAAAATGGGAAAAGCTCGAGAAATTAGCAGTGAAGTGCGTTCTGCCATCGTTGTTTTACATAATGAAGGCAAATCCGAACGTGAGATTGCTTCACAACTGAAGTTATCGAAAACTTGTGTTCACGACACAATGACTCGATACAGAGAGACAGGCAGTTTTCAAGATCGGCCACGCTCGGGAAGGCCGAGAGCTACCACGTCACGTGAAGATAATCATTGTTGTTACCAGCAAGCGAAATAGATGCTTAACAGCACCAGAAATCTGCGTTGAAGTAAACAAAACCTTTATCATTGACTACAGTAAAACGGCGACTGAGAGATGCGAAGTTGTATGGTCGCGTTGCCGGTCAAAAATTTCTGCTAAGAAATAACGGATGCAGTGGGCTTTTGCCCATCGAGATTGGACTGAAGAAGATTTTAAAAAAGTGCTTTGGACCGATGAATTTAAGTTTGAATGAACTATTTGGCTCAAAACAGAATTTACTTTCGTCGCAGTGCCTAAGAAAAGATGATGTGGTTGCTTTTCTAGCCAAGGAACTGGCGATTTGATTGAATTTGAAGGAATTTTAAAAAGGAAGAGTACAAAAACATTTAGAACATGGTGTTTCTCCCGGGTTGCGATTAATAGGAGATGAATTCATTTTCCAATAAGATAATGATCCAAAGCATAGCTAAAGATTATGTAGAAGATATTTAGGCTTTTGTTGCATAGACTGTTAATATTTCTTTCCGCTTTTAAAGCATATTGTTTGTCAATCAATGTTCTATTAGATGATTAAACAGGTTAATTAAACATTTAATATTTTATTGGAGTTTCACTTTATTTTCCCTACTTTAAGTAAGTTGGTCCTAAACTTTTTTTAGGTAGTTTAAATATATATATATATATATTATAATGCGGTATTTAATATATATATTGATATATATCAATCTTTATTAATTTTTATCTCGTAGTACGGATAGATGATATCACCAGGTAATAAATCAAGAAGAGTAATAAGTACAAGAAAAGTCGTATTTAAACCGGAAAGTCCTTAGGGATAAGCGGCTGATCGATGAGCTTAATAATCAAGTCATGCGTCGGGTTTAGAGGCTCATGAGGTTACAAAGTAATTTGGACGGATCATTACAATGTTTGAGTGTATCTATATTTGGGTTAGTCGTACATTTGAATATTCATCCACCCGGAAACCTTAGAGATCTTTTTTATTTTATATTATTCACAAGCTACTTCCATGATATAACTTTGTTGTAAAGTGCAAGTATTTTTTTTATTCTAACATCATAACGCATTTAAGGTAAAAAATAAGTAAAATATTTTGTTTTACTTTTACATACATTACAACGGTAATTCTTATAACACGAGAAACACTCGGGTTTGTTTGTGCTGCTCAGTCATCCTAATTATGTCATATGGTTTAGGAAAATTATGTAAGTAAGATGATTTATTTATATAGAGTTAAGTAAGATTACATACTAAGTTTACAATCATTATTACCTAGGGAATCGTGGCTGATGTAGCAGTAAATAAGATTTAAGCTATCAGCTTTTTTCTTGCAGAAACGCGATAAAGAATATCAGTGCGAAATAAAAGCATAACGCCATCTGCGTTCGTACAGATAGTGTATTCAACTGGGTCGGTAGGGAACACAAGGAGGGTTCTGACCTTGTCGAGGCGGATGAGCTGATTAGCCGGTTTGATAAATCACGGTGAGGCTAAGAGGCACCCAAACGGCCGGCCTAAGGCGCTTTATGGCCGGCTCGTATCGGAAGCGTGTTGTAGGACTGTGAGCGAGGTTGTCTCCGCCATTCTTACCCGTAGTGGAGTAGCTGAGGGAGAGGAGTGTCAGTGTTTCGTTGCTGCTCTCGTGGACTCTGGGGGATCCACTTACTGTTTTCCCAGGAACACCCCGAGGTTTTACTTGCCCCCGCAGGGGTGAGTATACGTAGGCTTTTCCAAATGTAAGAAAAGGGATCTGGGAACTACTCGAGTGATAGTAATAATTTACGACCAATATGGTAGGAGGATCCGGAGGTAGATCCTATATGAAGTTCCTCAGACCTCTGTGGTTTGGTTCCGAACTGACTCGTGCGTCCGAGTAGGTGAATATGATGACAGAGTGGGGTGGTAGATGATTTAACTCGGCCTCATTCTGTACACTCATTGAATCATCAAAGAGGAAAGCGCCTATTACACCGGATCGAATAGGTGCAATGCACAAATTTGCTACCCAATCTTGGAGGACCCAGGGAAGAAGTCCACAATCGCCATGTTGTTGTATCCAGATGCTTATACGAGGCGCCCATCTGCGCGAAGAGGCTGGCCTTCCAACGTTGTAGGTTTAAAATCTACAGCATCCAGCGGAGGATGGCCATACGTGTCGTACGAGGATACTGTACAGTGGAGTACTGTGGAGTGATATGCGCTTAAATGCGTTGCCAAAGCAGCCCTGTCGGTCGTCGAAGCCTGGATGCAGCGATGGGGAGGAAGACTACAAACTCACCTAGTATGGGATTTAGATGATTAGCTCGCTAAGATTGATTGCATCGAACTGCTTCCACTGTGGTGGCTATGAACGAGGCTCCACGTCGCTGAAATTCGCTGGTTGATCCTATCGGGTAAAGACTACAATCAAACATTCTCTAATCTAATCTAACATATTATTGTATTAATTCCAGCATAACACAACTAAGAGTATGTTATTATTATATGAAACTGACGCTGAAGGCGTTCACACTAGAACAAGCTTCAGTGTTATGCCACTTGTATACAACTTTTATATTACAAATAAAGATTATTGTTTTAAGGATATTTTTTTAAGGATGTTTTTGAGGTTGATAAATAAAATAAAATAATATAAAATTATTATTAAATGAAATTATGTTGCGTAATCAGCATGTAAATCCGAATGCACAATTCAATTAAAGCTGATAAATACCTTTTAGGTATTCTCCGGAGTCACCACATCTAGCAATGGCCAGTGGCTTTGGCTCGATTTGATATCGAGCTTAAACGGAGTCCATAGAACTCTGATGAACTGTGAGCTTATCTATCGCCTTTACTACAAAAAAAATATTTAGCGACATCATTTTGTAAAATGAAACACTTAATATGGAAATTCCTAATGCTCCAATATTCCTCAGACTAAAATTTCCTTTTCAAACGTAGGTATAATTTCTTTAGGAGGGCCATACTGAGTTTGCATAAATTACGAAATGTTATGTCCCCAGCGATACGCCTACGACCAAATAATTTACATTTTCATTTAATTACAAATGACAAATGCCGGGTCTCTCAGCAGAAACGTTTGCTAAGCGTATGTTCTACAGAAATAAGTTGTTGTAATTACCTACTTGATGTCTAACTAAATCATGTTTTGACTTCGATTGTTAGCGACCCCAAGGGCCTCATTTACTTTAGCAGAACACAGTTCGCAGAACCATAGCGCGTCGCGCGAGCTCCCTGGTGGCCCCGTCTCCAAGCAGGATCGTTCGATTCTCAGTCGCGCTCAGTAGCCTCCTTTTGGACCATTACGGTCACGCTGAAGGAGGCTACAGCCCTCCGCGCTGATTCACTGCGCAGCATCACCAGCACGATTGGTGGCAGAAACAGGTTCCATCCGATGCAGTGGACCAACTCGCCGCTCGACTTCCCATGCTGGACATAATAATAACATACTCGTAGTTGAATTATAGTGGTATCTATATTTTGTTAGTTATATAGGGGTAAAGCGATTGATGCCATATCCAGTACGATATCCATAGTCTTTACCTCACCATACTTATATATCTATCTATATGTTTGATATGATAAAGTCACGCTACATCCACATATTGAGTATAGCAAGACAACGACCTTAACTTTCGCGTACCCTTAATCATAAGCGTCAATAGCCTTATATTTTAGGGTACGGTCTACTACGGGAAACTAATGGTCGTAGGATATGATGTACCATTAGACTATTATAGTGAACCATCTGCTAGCACAAGTATTTAAGTTTAGTTATAGTGGCTAGCAGGAATATAATGTTAATAAAATTACTAAAATTCTTATTCAAAAAAAAAGTAGAATTTGTTCGCCATTCCATCTTAGACCATGCGTCTAAATACCACAAATATTTTATCATCAGATGCGATATTCATTCGTTTATTACCTCAATATAAAACTTTTGAAACTGAATTTATATCTGAATTATAACAATGGATTTCATTATTAAAGCAATCGTCTCGATAATCACTCGAATTACTACTACGACCGTCATACAAGAAGTACTATAGTCTGGGGCTTTTCTCTTATAATATTAGAGGTGAGGAACGAACACTCAGGACACCTGACGACCAGAGAAGGCTGCAGCTCATTATATCTACATCCATCAAAAAATCAACAATATGCAGATGCATTGTTACCCTTACGGACTGAGATGGAATGCCTCGTTATCTGTACTTGGGTCCCTAGACGCCCAGGCACGCTGCGAGGACGTATCTAGCACTTTATAATTGAATATACATCTAAGACGACATTATACGATTTTTTCTAATCGAAAAATTTTGCTTGTTACAGTTACCACCACAAAGGGAAAGAGAAGATTAAAGGTATCTTTCTACAACAGATCGTTGCAGACATACAATATGCTATTATCAAATGTCTATAAGATAACCAAATGTAGACCAACGATTTGCATTTTCAGTAAAATGCACCCAAAACTGAAATCTAGGGAATTTGACTACTAAACCGCGTGGTCCATGGTAATATATAACTAACAAATTAATATCAACCTGTATAAATGAAATCGTTTATATATATATATATATATATATATGTATATATATATAACAAACAGTTCACCTGATGGTAAGTTATGACTGCAGCCCTACATACCACCTTTCTTTATTGAATAGGTGGCAGAAGAGCAAGCAGCTCCCCGGATAGTGAATTGTCACTGCTGAAAACTGTGAATTAACATCTACATATCCGTTGAAACTTTAATGCTGCACGTGCGGCGTCACTCTTGACTGAAACTGGGACGATAAACCTCCTGATTGGTAACTAGAGAACCCCACTGCCCTTCGTATGGTAAACGTATACCATACGAAATATTGTAACATTATGTTGTTAGTTCAATAAATTCATATATTTACACAGATATGAATTTGAATATTATATATTTGTTCAGAGCAAATAATACTAAAAAACATTGAAACTGAGTTTACTCAACAACAAGCGCGCTTGTAAAATAAAAACTGGGCCAGGCTGTTCAACAATGTAGCGCTAATACCTGAGAGAAAAGGAAAGAAAAATATACCAACTACATGCTAAAAAACGGTGAATTTAAAATTTCCATTTTTTATTATTTTGGCCCAGTGTGGGTGACATCTTAAGGTACCCAACTAAATTACATAAAAAAACAATATTTGCATACCTCGTAATCATGACCATGTTCTCTCCTGTGTTTCGTGTGGTAAACGAAGAGATCAGTTTACCTAAAGACTCCCAGGACTAAGACAGGGAATCTCAGTTATTAGAGATACATCTGTACTTTTTATATGACAAACGAACACACAATTACTTATCCTCGAAGACGTCAAGATAAACATCTTGACGTCTTGGTAAAACCTGAGGATCAATTTCAATTTGGTGCCTATTACACAAGTACCTGAATATCAGATTTCCTTTACAAACATGCAAAACAGAAAAGTGTAGCATACTCCTGTTTCGCTTTTTTTCATCACATTGAGAATAACAAACTCACATACAGTTCACCTGATGGTAGATGATTCCTGCGGCCCATGACATCTACATTCATCCTTGACAAAGAATCATAATGCATATACGTTGTCACCCTTGAGGACTGAGATGGAATGCCTCGTTCCCAGTTATAAAGCTCTGCGAATCCGTACAATCACCGAAACAGACGAAACAGCAGCATTATGCTGCTATTTCACGCTGGTATTCTGTGAGGACGTGGTCCTACCCCAGTCGAGCATTCTTTTTGCAGATACAAACAAACAGCAACGTATCACTGTAAAAATATACTTAGTTTCTAGGTGTAAGTATTTTTTAATTGGGTAAACTATAACAACATCCTATTAAAATCTCCGTAAGGAATATCATAATCTTAATAGTTTTGATATTATTGTGATTCTTTAACTATAAGATATTTTTCTAGCGGTTATCGCTGCTTCTTTAAGCTTATAAGTCAATGTATGGGTTTATTATTAAAGTCATCCATCAACCATATCCCCTAAGATTTACTGATTTCTCCCTTTTCTTGTGCATTGACTGTCTATTGTTGCCGATTTCATTAATTTTCCATTACTTTTATTATGATAAATCGTACAGTTCGAGGGTATTTATTATTGTTATTGATAACTGATTACAAAATATCATGAAATTTGAACTTCAATAAGTTATATAAAGATATTTTTAACAATACGTTTCAGATTATTTTCAGGATGTAAATAAATTCGTATAGTACCATGGGATTGTTTAATTTTTCCAACATGAGGTTTGAAAAGCATGACCAGACTATTTAATTATAAATTGACCAGACTACATTACATAGAGCCTTAAACAATTCGTGTTATCTTTTATTCTAGCTTTTTTTGTATTCGTGTAGAACTGTATCACTGTAACTCAAAACCAAAGACGGGATATGTTGAATTTGGCAATACCAATTCGACCAATATCGCCTCATGAGAACAGGCTCTCACGGCTTGTTCGCTCTTGCATACATCCATGGCTTACTGTGCTTATGGCTACTCGTAGGCACTCGCAAGCTACCAGCTCACTCAGCCCCCAGCAGCGAAACTCGAGGCTAACGCAATATTCAACAGTCATCATCCCCTGCCAATAAACCCTGCAACTAGGTGGGTATCCGTTCAGGGATATTATTTTGTTATAGGTTACAACTCTAAAGTTCTACTCCATAATCTAGTAAAAAAAAGTGTTATAAGAGAAAGTTTAAACGATTTCATGTTTCTAACTACGGAAATTTGATTTCAATTAAACAAACAATTCCTGAATTCGTTTTGAGCTCCAAGTTTCCAAGGGAGTCTTCCTAAATTCGTTGCTTAGGAAACAATATAGTAAATTTATTTAAGAGGTAATAACGGAAACTAATCTATATTATCCTTATTTTAAATATATTATATTTCATAGTAAGTTCCCATTAAAACACAATCACTTTAAGTTATTAAACGTCTTTAATTTTACTGTACTTAATTCATTGGATACACATTCACGCCGTAACACGTTAATAAAATTTAAAAGACAAAAAGACACACTCTATCTATGATTATATTCAAAAGCAATATACAGTATATTACATACAATATAAAATTAATTATTTGATTATTGAGTTTTGATTTATTGCAAGAAAAGTAAAATATATATATTTCTGTAACTATTGTACCGTTGGGGCATAAACTTGGATTAGGTTGAGAGGAAAAGGTTTACATACAAAGAGGATACTTCACATTCTATCATTTATTCCTATATAAGCAATCTATAACCGCAACATTAAAAACGGTAAAACTTATTTAGGTAAAATTATAGCTACTATATTTCTGCTCTGCTAATGATCTCAGAAGTACATTGTAGTTTCAGTTTTTGTCTTGAAATTATTGGCTTTATTCTAGTGAGTTGATTGTATTATTTTATCTCTTTTCCTCTAGTGTAAGCAGCGAAATTCCAGGACCCAATCCTATGTGATGGACGCATCGTTAACTTACCCTAGTCTTGTAATGGTTCTTCATTTATATCATGATTATTTTTCTGATGTATTTTGCATTCCCTATCATATATTTTATGCAAAATGAGACCGGTATAACAAAGCGCCAGTTCGTTGGCATCGTATTAACGCATATACTTTGTTTCATGATTAGTACTCGTTCAAATAATCGTTATAGTATCATATCCTTTACACAGGATTGTTTTGACGTTATTTTAGTCTTCATTGTTCCCGTAACCAACCCAATATTTGGGTATCAGACTATTTAACGGCAGCCTGTGAATCAGCGATGCTGCTCGTTTGAAACTCCCGGGGATTAAGTGTATGGTCTCAGGTTTGTACCTACGGACGCGGATAGGTCTAACCGTTACACGAACGCAGAGAAATAAGTATTGATTAATTTCAAAATTTTTAATGCAATTGCTAATAACAGTAACGTCGTTTTTCTTTAATTAAAACACATATGTCGGGAGAAAAGTGCCATTTACGGTTGTATGTTCTAAGTAGTCGTAATACCAGTTAAGTAAAGCGAGATTGTCTTGGAAGTTTTGTGTTTTCGCCAATTAAAGTTAAAGAAACTAGTTCACACTTTCGCTTAACTTTTACAGATGTATTTGTTACAACCCACACGTAACCTATACATTTACAAACGTTTTAAAAATACATTAAACTAAAATTTTAAAAGTCTAAGGTACTACTACTAGTCTACTTATGAAAAATTATAGTTATATTTATTAACATTGAATTGCTTTTAATATTAATAGTCTGTTGGTATATTATATTGGATGCGATTAAAACACATTATAACACTATTTTAGACACTAATGTAGACCACGTATATCATTCCATTTGGTGTGCGGACATTTGGGACCTGTATATTGGACACACGCGAACTTATATAAATCTAAAAGCAGAAACACCTAAATGGCTTATTATATATGTAGGCTATATTGTTTGTTTAATCTGTACTTGTAAATGTCTTATTAAAAAAAGGGTACAATGGTAGAATTTAATTACTTTTGGCATTGTCTACCTGCCAACCCTTGAGATGAAGAAACAAAAGATTCAATTATTACAATATCTGTAGCTTACTTAATATATTTTACAATAATAAATACATTTTGCGAATACACCTATTATCGTGTGACGTGTTCGTAGACTGGTCACACACAGTCAAGGATATTTTTAGTTGACACCATCCCGTATGACGAGAACCTCGGGAAAGCCGAAACTAAAAAATGACAAAATATACTAGACCTGACACACCAGGTGATCAAGATATGGGGTGTTATGCCCACCGATATTATGCCTATTGTGGTGTCTACAAACGGGTTAGTCCCAACCAGCCTAGGTGGAGATAGAAATATCTATAGATTAAAAATAATAGAATATATAATTAATTATTTATATTTATAACAGTTAGTTCAGATGATTTCCCATGTCACTGTTGTATCACTTACGAATCAGCTTTTAAGATTATTACTTTTAAAAATAATAGTAATAACTGAAAAAGTGGGTAGATAGGTTGTCCCAAATGCATCCCACCGCATGTAATGTTGCGCCGTGCGCTTGTCCTTTGTTGGTGAAAATAGAATAACTGAGTTTGAAAGGCAACATTGTTGGAGGGAACATGTGCGTAACGCGCATTCAAGAACGTTTGTACTTTAGTAATGGACTCTCCATTTCTGACAGTGATTGCTTATTGCCTATTATTTATATACTTTTAAATATATTGAATTGAACAAACATTGACATTGCGAGCATTAAATATGTTACAACCTATCTCTACTCTATTGTTTACAATTTCTGTAAAGTTCAGTTTCTGTAAACCTACACATTTTTCCTTCACGACCTTTCGATGATCTGCTTCGGTTATAAGAGTAGTCTTTGGGATGGTGGATTATTTCTTTCACGCAAGATACTACTTTTTATTAAAGAAAAGATGATAAATGAGCAAGCAGTTCACCTGATGGTAAGTGATTACCGCCACTCATGGACATCCGCAACATGAGATTGTCGCAGATGCGCTGCCGGTAAGTTACTCTTTACACAGGGTACGTTAAATATATTTCTGACTATGGTATTGCACAAATCCTTATCTCATGCTAGAATCCGGAATCTCGACTATTTTCAAGTTTTCAGGTTTTGGTGCAGCATTTATTACAGCCATATTAGAATGAACACATGTAGCAATCCTCACTTTTGCCACTCAATGGAATACATAGATACATACTCGGACGTTTTCGTACGACCCCGGATATCTTGGCTTTAGCAAATTAAAAAAAATCAAATACTGTTCATTAACATCATCATTAACTAAATGGTATCAGTCAGTTACTTATTGTGTAGACATTAGCTCCTCAGTTATTTTCTTTTATGTGTGATTACAAGTAAAAATTACAAAAACATAGGGTCTGTCGTTAGTCAGCACATAGGTCCACAGAATTTTATTACAGAAAATAGCATGGCCTATTGTCGAAGAATGACGCTTAAATTACTAATATAGCTTAGCTTTAGTAGGAATATTAACAGCATCTTGCAGATGTATGATATTGTCAAATTAGGGTTTTTTTGATTAAAAGAAATGTAATGGAGGCGATTTGAATTGTTGTACATATTGACCAAAGGAAACGCAAAAGAAGATTGAAATTATTTTCTTCTTACATCATCATGTTGGCCTTGCAAAACAATATCTCATGACAAGAACTGGTCGCCGCTCTCCAAGGTAGCGATGTCATTAATTAAAGATACCCTGTAACACATTTCATGTTGGTGGAAACAATTAAGATAGATGACAATCTTATAATCCTCTTGAGGCAGATTAAATATCTCTCTCTCTCTCTCGAGTGTAAATAATGATGTGCGCATGCAACATCTTTTGAACTTTAACAAGTTTTTAGAAGTTGAAAGAGACACGGCCCTTTTAACTTTGGATAAGCGATTTTATTTTATGAGAAATTATTTCCCCCCCCCCCTCCCCCTGCCCCTTTTACACAGTACACTTTAGCGGAAATACAGCTCGATACGAAAATACACCGTCAAAACGATATGACGAAAACTTCACGTAGTTCCAAATCTTCCTTAATCCTTTTATTTAATAGAGAACCACTAGTATTTAAATATTATTAATGATATCGATCGTAAAAATAATTCAATGTGGATATGGTATTTACAATAAATAAAATAGTCGTAAATAAAGCTAAAGCGGAACAGAATGATGAACAGCAAGAAAAATAAATGTTTAAGCTCAAGCTTACTCGTATATCTACGAGAACAATAACGAGAAACTTCCTTCCTGAGAAATAATAAAATTCCAAAAACAAAGGCGATCATCAGTCTCACTCACTTCAACGCATTAGAACAATACCTATCTCGGCGCTTAGAACTTCAAAATAAATTCCACTTCAATTCTTCTTTATCCTTACAATTATTTTTTCTACTAAAGCCATCTTAGACAGTGGATAATTATTTTACTAAAACGCCATAGTTCTACCAAAGTCAATATTATTTTTTAGTCAACTAGCTCAACGTTTACGTTTCATTTCTGTGATAAAAATATATTATTTTATTTTATTCTTTTAATATCTACAGCTCAGGAATTTCTTCTATACTAGTTAATTTTAATAAAAACCAATTACAGTTTCATATTTTGGTCAGATTATGTGTGCGTATAAACGTTTTGAAGTGAGTACATATATGTACATATGTATATATATGCAAAAACGTGTTCTCACATGATTTTTAAAGTCGGGAATATTTTGTTGACACGTGAGTGATTCAAATGGTCATTTTGGAAATTGATTATGGCATAACAGTATTATGTTATATATGTACATATATATATATATATATATATATATATATATATATATATATATAATGGGAGGTGAAGTATTTCCGTATTTTATAAGTAAAAAGTTGCAGTAAAATCTCTTTCGTTATAAATTTTAGCAATAGGAAAATAAAAAGAGAGTTTATGGACTTAACTTGTGTCAGTAAGAGTAGCATAAAATTTTAATAGATATGTCAAAATCATTTGTTATCTTTTTTATAAGCCTTATAGCATTCTTATATTCTGAATACATGTTATAATCAAAACTTTCAATAAATCCGTTTTTCTCAGTGTTCCGATTATATGTTTTTTACATAATTATTTTTCTAAGTACATTAAGTTGTTAGGTAATAAGCATGTCTGTGAGGGAAAAAATGGGATAATTTTAACTCCATTCATTGTTAATATTTTCCAGTACTGGGGAGTTGGTTATCCTAATTCATCTTTTATTCTTCCCAATGATTAAATTCTATGTGGTTTTCAAGATATTTATTCTCTTTCTCATCACGTTGGACTTCAATGTTCTTTGTTTTCAATTTGTGCGTGTCGTTTCGGGTTTATAGGAGATAAAGTGGGGGTTAGAGTATCGTGCTTACACTTATTTTCAATACTACGAGTTACATAGGACTGTGGCCTGCAATTGACTTCCTCTATGACATCAAAAGCTAAATGTTTTTCTATTTACTAATAACCACCGCCACTGAACTTTGGCCTTACGTAAGAATAAATGAATTAATATAGAACAGGTAGATAAACTCTATAAATGTTTAGTATAACTTGATATCAGTTTATTCATAGAAGGGATAGTCTAGGTGGTACATGAGTGATAGAAAGGTTCTCCTTGTACTGTAAGTCAAAATATACGACGCACCCTCACTAGATGAATACACGACCGGGAATGGCCTAATTAGAGAACGAGATGATCACAACGGCGATAGCGGTAGTAGAGGCGGGTGAAAACGGTATAAAGATACCTCATTTATATTGATTTTTTGGTACATAAAACAGTTACAAATTTTATATAAGGGATATAAAACATACGTTTCAAATTAAAATAAAATATACATCAAAACCACTAGAACCGAGTATATATAGTGCCAAGCGCGCTTGAACAAAACAGGTCAGCGCATTTGGATGACATCCCAATGTAACACAATTCTTAGGGGAGTGAAATGGAGGATCTATCGACTGAATACTGAAAGATTTATATAGCTTCTATGTGTTTATTTGATCACATTATATTGCTAAATCCGTCTCGTCTGATTAGCTTGAAGCTGAATCACATATATATGTAATAAAACTTTCCATTACCGTAACTATAACCAGCCATTCTATTATTATTTAGGGCTGACAAAGCATAACGATCCTAACCACCGCGTGGCGTACTGGTCTGGGTATGGCTGCTGAATCTCGAGTCCTGGGTTCGATTAACATCAATAAAATAAAATCTCAATGTAAGATCTCAAGTGTTCAACTGCGAGTTCTGTCTGCGTAGATTGGAAAAAATAATTAATTAAAACTTGACGGTACCACCGTATAACTATTGTATGACATTACATTCAGTCCTCCCGTATCCATGTGTTCTATAAAGCACTCGAAACTTCGAAAATTAATAAGTTTAAATAAATGCAAGGAATTCCGTATAATGAGTTCTATTTAATGTTGAATACCATTTACTCCTATACCTCAATAGATATAGAAGTACAAAAGGCGAATCAAGAAGGCATTTCTAGCATTATTTACATCTCAGATTATAGTGACAATTCATAATAAAATTTCTTGAGATTATATATCATATATCAGATATAGGCTATATATATATAACTGTATATAATTGCAATTTGAATTGCTAAGTTTGTTACAATAAGTGACAAATCAAGAGACCCCATGTTATACAATCATATCGTCCCCATCAATGTCATTTATTAAAAAGAAAGGGATAGAGTTAATTAAAAATTTATAGGACATTTCAAAATTTTCAAAAAAATAAATAAAGAATATACAGTTAATTCAAGCTCGTTGATAGTTAACTCCATAATCTAATTATCAAAGGCGTGCTTCCACAGCATAATTTAAAATACAACAATAGCATGGCAATAATTAAAATAGATTAAATGAGAGATAACCTAATGAATTCAGCCATTAAAAATGTAATTACGCCTAGGACAACAGTCAACAAATAACTTTCATTATAACAAACAAAAGTTTTTTTTATATTTTATGTATTATCCCATTATTGCCTTTATTATTGCTTATAATAAAATCTAATAATTGAAATATGTTTTTTTTTTATTTATGTGAATTTCAAAGTTATCACGTTTTTCTTTACCATAGTTTTTTCTTATATATTTTAGCTTTGGTATTTGTTCCGTAATTTAATCCATTTGGGACTTCCTTAAAAATAAAAATGAAATATAAAAACAAGAAAGAAATGTGTATCTCATAGCGATGGAACATTTCCTTACAGAATGTGTCAGGGACAGGGATATATAGTACCCAAATAGAGATTTTCGTTTTCTACTACTACTACTACTTTACTCCTACGTAACGCGTCAACAATTCATCCAGATATCAAGGAAATTTAATCATTTCTAGTTTATAAAAAATCGTACATCTTATTATTTATCATGTTAATCATGATATATCAGATATACGACATTTACGCTAGAAAAAAATAAAATAATTATAAGAAAGGCAATTTCAAGCCATAACAACGTTTACCAAACATTGACCCTTCTCAATGCGTAAAGCTTGTACCTCTCAATGTCAACACCCATATTTCCTTTAATATTCCAATCCTTTTGCCGTCTGTGCTGGAATATTTCCGGTTATCTAGAAGGACAATAGAACCGGACAAAGTGTTTGTCTATGTCCAAATTATTTTACGGTATTTATAGTGTTACTCAATAATACTTGCTATTTTAATAATTTGCTTAAAAATTGTAAATAATATTATTTCTTATTTTGAATAAAAAGGCTTCTTGTTATAAATACAATCCATTTAATGTGCAGTGAGCACATGAACGTAAAGCTTGACGAGCTAATTACATCTAAACGTGTTCTAATTATTTCTTATTATTTATGTACGAAATATTTTCTTATGATTTTGGCAGGAACAAAGAGATCACCGTCACACCTGAAAAGAATATTCGTTTGGATTATAGAATAACAAACATGTGGATGCACATTTCAGCTAGTTTCTAGGAATATACGTAGGTACACAGTTGTGTTTCGCATGGTGAGTGTAGAGACCTCTATCTGAGTAATATTTGTTGAAGAATCTTGGTTGAGGTAAAGTTCTTAACAATATCTAATTATTATATATATCTTAACAAATAATCTTTATCTTAACATCAGATTTAACTGTATGCTTGTTTGTCACCATTTGTGTTATATAAAATATATAACGCCAAGTAAATTTTTATATGTTTTATTTGTCATACAGAATGACACACGAATACAGTAAAATGTACTGATACACATGTTTTGTAACTCTAGAGTATAACGTTAAAATGACTCCTCGCCAACAATCAGGTCTCCCGGTACTTTTCCTCATCAAACTAACTACTTGTATGATTATGTGTGAGTTAGAGGTGAAATTATACAGAAATGAAATATTTAATTTTGAAATATTAAATTTAAATTAAATTCACCATCCAACCAAGTGGGGTCTGATAATCCCATTTGGTCCCCAACGCGGTGTATGACACACCGCATTTTTAAATACGAAGTTATCGCTCAAGAGTATTTGGATCCTAAAAACTTCCACTTCGACTTACTAAATTTTTTCCTTTCATTACGAGATTATTTTCTTAATATTCTAAATATCAATTCAATATACTAAATAGATCCTTACATATCATTGCTCCAGTTAGAGTGTAGAAAGGTACAACGCATCCCATATTCAGCAGTATAGGAAACGTCACGTTCCCGACAAGCGTGCCAATTCGACCAGAGGTCATTATCACAGAGATTGCTAGAGTCCTGTAATAATATATTTTGTTATAAAAACCGGACGAGATTTAATTAAAAGAAAAACAAAATTTCAGCTGAAAATATCGCATTTCAATCCCTTCTTATCATACGCTTATTTTTAGTAAAGTTCACAATTTCAACAAAATATAATAATGTTTATAATTAGTTACTGTTTCATCTCTAACGTATGGGGATGACGTAAAAGGATCCAAACTATTTCGTCGCATATCTGTCGCGTAAGTAATTAAGGGTACAGGCTAGACAATTATAGTTTATGTTTGACGCTTTTGTGGTTGTATTAGATGAAGGCGTAAGTTTAGGAATATACTAGAACAAACTGGAAAGTAAAGATACTAAGTGCGATATTAATAAATTTAATTAAAAATACTTTTTGTAAATGGAAACAAAAAGGAATCCATTATTCACATGCGGTTTGTAATTGTCGTAGGAGGTGGCAAAAAAATCGTAAAATTGACTGTAAATAATTACCATGTTACAACATCGTTACCATCATCGACCTGTCAACGTCATTTAACTTGATCTTAGGTTACACGCATGCAGTTGCTGTCAATCACCTTCCACAGATGGTCTTCATCTGGCGAGGGGACGTGCCACACCACGTCTGTCAGTTGGGGATCTCCACCACAGAACTCACTTACTCCAGCATTTATAAGCTCTGCGGTAGACATGACCAGCTCACTGCCACTTCAGCTTGCAAATATGAAGAGTCTTCGTCTACGTCTGTTATACCGTTTTGATGGAACATTTTTTTTTCGTTACATTGGGAGTAACAAACGAGCACATATTTCCCCTAATGGTAAGTGATTCCTGTGGCCCATGACAGCTACATTCATCCTTGAGAAGGAATCACAATTCAGATACTTTGTCACCCGTAAGGACTGAGATGGAATGTTCCGTCACCAGTAATAAAGGTCTCCGGAATCCTACACTCACTTTACTCTGGTATTCTGTGTGGGCGTCATCATATTCATAACATAATTAGAATGGTATTTAAAGTAAATTTATAATGTAATAAATGAATGTGATACAGGATGCAGACCAACCTTATTGTTGTTGGAAACAATTCAAGTGTCAATGCTTGAAATAGACCCATCATCGTCTGGGTGATCGCTGTGTCCAAGGAAAACAACGCAACCACCGCAACCTTTGAGGCCGCCCATCTTATTCCCAACGTAACAGCAACAGATATGAGTCCAGCAGCCACGTACAAATTCTTCTTACCTACTTTGTCTACTAGTACACCACTCAAGGCAAATGGAATTATACAGACGAAACCTAAAATAATACTGTTGATGTATGTTTCACTGCCACTGCGCGTCTAAAATATAAAACAAGATATATTTTTTATAGAATAAAACTCACGGACCCCTCAGTTCCGTGAGCTCTGTGTCCAATGAAGCTGTTAGAGCCGCATGGCCCACAGCACCAACATCAACATAATCTAGTTATAGAATAAAAACATGTTACTTTAGTGTGCTACTAAGCTATTAAATAATAGTTTAGATAAAGGTAAATTTGTACTTTATAATACAATATTAATGCTTAATTTACCAATTTATGTTATGCTAATCCATTCTAATAAATTAATAAGTTACAGAAGTAGTAAGCGCGATATGAATTAAAATGTAGAAATGGCGGAAAAAGGTTCGGCTCAGCCGACCCATTGATGCTAAAGCCTGAAACTAGCTACATCGTAGTACAACAACCACTAAAAGAACGTTTGTAATAAGATAGAATATATGACGAGTACATTTTATATTAAAAACTTCCAAGGTTATTTTAAACCAGAGTAGTGGTAGAATAAAAGTAAAAATCATTTATCTGGATGTGTGAAATTATAACATGGTCGTGGTCAATTGACAAGTGTTTAACACTAGGTGGCTAAATTGCTAAGGTTCAAGATCATTTGCTGTACACAACTCTGCAATCATTGATTAGTTTTTCATTATGCACTGAAAATATTATTTTAAATAATATTATTTCATTACACTTTAAGCATCGCTACACTACAATATATTAAAACTACCACTTCATATAACGATGCTACAGGTTAAATAGTATCACGTTTCTTGTCGTTATAAAAATAAACAGAGAGCAGACTCTTCAAGCACTGAGCGAGTTTTTATATAATTGCTATAGGAAACTTTAAACCCTTTCAATTTATGAAGAAAACGTGAAACAACTAATGAGGATTCATTTCAACGAATGCTATTACTTCATTATTTCAGCTTTGAGTATTATTTTAATATCAAAGTTAATGTAAGTATATATAACAACTTAAGAACCATGGTAGTCCGGTATCGCTTTTTATTTCATGGTACGCAGGCTAAGTTCGGCCTTGTAACATTCACTGATGAAATTGAATTTTAAGTACTTACTTACCACATGCTCACTGGTAAGGGAAAACATGGAAGGAATCTGCATTTAATATATATGTATATATTGTACATATTACATATATATATATATATATATATATATATATATGTTTGGTTGTGTAATCATATATACAGAGCATAGTCAAATACTGTAATTCTTGACGTAACATGCTAGTTGCTTTTATTTATTACAGCAAGTAGGTAGCCTTAAGCAATGTATTTTCCATAATGACCCGAGAACACGCGAATTTCTATACTTGCGTCTACAAATCAAATGTTCTACTCAATCTATAGTTCCTCTTTATTCAGAAATCCATACTTATTGTAAATCGTTATTCTACGAAATTTTTGATTCTTTATTTTCAAAACTGTATTTTTACAATAATAATACGTGTAAAATATTTTCTACTGAAGCTATTACTTAGTTACATGAAAAACAATTCTCATATCTGACCCACAATGGATGAGCAGGAATTAAAGATTTTCGAGTGTGTGTGTCTTTCGAAAGTGGATTTTCTACACATCAATTTGACAAAAGTATATATGCATATAGCACAGTTCACCTGCATGATACATCGTAGAGACAAAAGAACATACATGTCATCTGGTGGTAACCGATGAATGCAGCCCAAGACATCTATATCCATCCTTCAAAAAGATTCAAGATACACAAGCGTTGTCATACTCAAGTCTAAGAAGAAATGCCTTGTTACCCATAATTGGGTCCCCGTATCCCTACACAAGACACGAAAAACAATTACGCTAGACATTAGCGGCACGAAAAACAATTACAACCATTTACCACTTTTTCACCATAACACTAGCGGCAGCGTGGCTCGATCACATTAAATTCTATAAGTATATCACTTAAGAATTAAACTTTCATATACAACCAGTCCGCAGATTGATGACGTGAATCATAATTGTGGAACGGGAAGCGTCTGGCAACTTATTTAACTATTTCTCTTATAGGTTGCGTACTTACCGGTATACACACATCTGAGGCATTGGTTTGTCTCATGTTCAAGTCATGTGTGTACGAATCCAACATGCCACATAAATCTTGACTATCATCGATATTGCTGTAGTGTTCAACGATCGTCGATAGTTGTGGAAACCACAGCCTAATTACGTTGTACCTGAAAAGCGAGCTTTACCATCAGTAATTTCACGGTGGAAGCTTAACTGAGCATGTCGCAAATATACTTTCATTCGAACGGTGGATTTATTTTCTGTAAAATATTCGCAATACGTCGTGTTGCGTGGAATGATTCGCGTTATTAAATCTCCTACAACTGAAAATTCCTGTTAAGAATTCACTCATATTGGTTTTAATTTTCATTGTTGTATGTAATATTTGCATATTTTATGAGACGAATGACGACGACGAACGTATCGATATTTTTATTATATGTTTGGAGTGAGATTTTTTTTTAAGTCGTCTTTCTTTGTGCCTTATGTATATCTTACATCATAAAAATTGTGTGTATTCATTAAAATTATATTTTTTTCATATATATTTAATGTACATACGTAAAAGTTGAAATTGTAACTTCTTTGTAACACGAACTGAAACCAAGATAACTTTTTAGTGCTGGTTTCAAATAAAATTATTGATAAATAAAAAAGATATTTCAATTTTAAAGAGGGTCTCGCGTACATGATATTTTTATAATAGAATTATGGTTGAAAGAGAAGCATAAACCACTCGTAAGATGGAGTAAAATTGACCTTCGAACCTGTGGTAGTTTAAATAAACGACAATTGAAAAAGAAGAAAGCTCTTTTATATATTTAAGCTTCATATCATGTATAATAGCGGACTTAACCTCTACCAGACAACCTTCGGATGATGTAGAAATTAATTGATGTAGATGTATGTTTAAAAGCTTTATGTCGCGATATAAAATACATATTTAACTATATATATATATATATATATATATATATACATATATATATATATATATATATATATATATATATATATATATATATATATATATATGTGCATGTTGGCGCTAACGTAAATTTTATACCATTTCCATAATTGATACATTTATAACTTGCATCAAATGTACGTATATTTAACATAATCACTTGTGTGGATTTGTTGGAATCGTTAAGAGTGAATCACTTTTTATTTTTATTTATGATTATATAGTGCCTACGCATTGCCCGATTATACGCTGCTATAAGTAAAACACTTGTGTACAAAAAATACACTATTTACATTACAATAATATTTAAATGTAAAATATTCACAAAAAAATAGCATAGAGCAAAAAGTTACGATAGAGTAAGATTGTAAATATCTGATTTGTTTTTTAAATACGTATTCTTATATTGTTGTGTATATTATTCCTTTTTTAATTAAAAATGTAATAATTACGAATATCAATTTTTTAATACAAGTAACAATATCAAAAGACCATTACAGTTCAATCGATCGATGCCATTGAACATTCAAAATATTAACATCAACGATGTGTTTTTTTACGTGTTAGGATCACGTAGCAGTCATAAGCTAGCTGCTGCACGAGTATGTTGTCACTGTACGCTCTCCTGAATAGCAGTGAAAATATAACTTTAGAGTAACACTCAGTATGGTGAAAAAAATAACAGGAGACCTTAATTCTGTTGACCAGGTATTCCATCTTATTTCCGAGTGGCGATAATGCATCTGCATACAAAGGTACAAACTTGTACTTATGTCATGTTACCAATAAATATATTTATGATTATTATTATCCACAAGAGGAATCTTAAAAGCGGTCCTTTTAAGAGGGGGAGGATGTTAGCGTCACCGCCCGAGATTGAACCATGCGTGACGTCGACGGCCCACTGTCAACACCACACGCGCCCGGGCAGACAGCATCGGACAGCGCAAACGAAAGCATCTTAGTCAATTCTCCTACATATGTACCTCAAATAATTGTGTCAGTATACGTCAAGCATCATCCTAGGATTTCATTTCTGTCCTGCAACCGTTTCGGAAGCTGAAGGAGAGCTTACTTTCCCAAAGGCTAATATGAAATGCCCCTTCGAATATATTAGTGCAGAGCCACGCTGTAGATAATTTCTTATTGCTGTATGAATGGGTTGGCTCGACAACGAACTCATAGGATACCAGCGTGAAATAGCGTAACTTTGCTGGTAGCTTTTGTATGGTGTAGGGATCCAGGCACCCAAGTTTACAGGTTTTCTCAGTCCTCAGGGGTGACGCATATGCATCCTAAAACTGTTAAGGAAGGATGCAAAAATCGCTTACCATCAGATAAATTGTGTGCTTGTTACCGTAACTACTATATATATAGAAAACATATATGTAAAATTTAAAAAAATATATTTTTATTTTACAGCTTTAAACTATTATTTTAAAATTTAAACAAAATACCCATATAGTAAAAATATATAGACTTACTGTATGGGTATTTGTAAGGACATGTTATTTACGCTGTAACAAGTTTGAACGAAATCAATTGAATGTTATTTATTTCGCAAATAACAAAGCCAAAAGAAACTATGCACAATTAAACATTATCGCTGTTTAAATAAGTGAGTTTAAATTCAGTCCAACAAACATTTTATATTCACAGAATTATAACGTTATATTTACTTAAGAATATTTGTAGTATATTAATAGGTATATATACGATATAATGAGATAACTGCCAAAATTACTATACTTTGGACGGGCAATCGAATTACAAACTATGAAATCTTGATCATTCTTTTGCTGGTGCAGTTAGTGCAATATTATTCAATCGGCTAGATCGGTAAAGGGTCACAACCTGACGGAATATCAGTGTAAACTAGCGGTATGACGATTCCGTCTTTCTTATAGTCCGTGTAGATATTTGGAGAATTACAGGTAACGAGGCATCTTATTCCTGATAATATATAAATTCATCAGAATTACGAGCGGGTTTATGTGGTTACGTTTCTAGTATAGAATTGTAATATGCTGTACATATCGAATGGTGAGTGGAAGAAAGTGTGATCCAATTACCATTAATGAGACATTTTCTGAGCGACTCGTGGGCGAGAATGCCTGTCTTCATTCCTTATTGATTATGAATGTGTGCATCTACAACCTGTTGGTAGTAATAAACATCAGCTAAACTGTGTCCTTGGTTACCAACCGCCAAACAAATGTGCATTCGTAGAGCAGCTGTTAAAATAAAAGACTGCCTTGCCTGCCTGACCGTATTTGTTGTGTTATTATGTACGCAAAGGCATTTTTTTTCTCCATGTCGATTCTTAACAAATCTATGCTGTCATTGAAAGTTACATGATACAAAGTTTTGTATTGATTTAGTTAGACGAATCATTCTAAATATGTGGATATATATTCTTCATTGGTTAAATATACATTAAAACTTGTATTTGTAATAACTATGTATACAAATATATAATTAGTAACAATTAAATGACGTCTAGATATTAATATTGAAAATGTTAAAAAAATATTAAAAATATACTCACAGAACCATACTCAAGAAATTTAGGGCCGAAATTAGAAACAGATAACCAACTAACGGTTTCCTGAACATCGGCTTCACGTTATGAAGACCTGCCACTAACTGACTCTTAATAGTTGTTTCTATTTTATTTTCTGGTTCCTCGTCTATAATTTCCTTCTCCTTGTTCTTCCACAAGTTTATGTACTGTAAAAAAAAATTAACAAATAATAACCTTAGCATTCTTTCGAAGAATACATTTCGTGAGTTAGATACTTTTTTATAGAATGTGTGGTAAACGAGCAAACAGTTCAACAGTAAGTGATCACCGCCGCCCATGAACAAGGAGTCGCAAATGCGCTTCCGACCTTACTATGCTTGGCACATGTACATACAATGCAGATATTTATTTAAAGTATTGTATTAGATCTATTTTGTTTGGTGAATAAAGGGATCTGTAGACCTCTGTTACTAGGAACGAGGAGTTGGAACATAGACATCAGGGGCAACGCATCTGCGTAATGATTTCTTATCGAGGAGGAATATGAGTGTCATGAGCCGTAGGCACATACAAACTGGTAAAATATGTGCTAGTTAGTCACTCTAAATAATATTAAGTATTCTACTCATAACAATACGAATACGATTAAGTATCATAATCAGTATATATAATATTATTCTGATTAGTATAGTATATATATATATATATATATATATATATATATATATATATATATATATATTATAATTCAATTAATAGTCCAATAATAAAGCAAGAAAAGTGTTCAAATTACAAAATATCATCTATAAAAATTCTGTTGATGATACAAGGCCTCCTCAAGATTTTTCTTTCCGTACATTTATTTTATTTGCATTGTCATGAACTTGATCCAACTGGAGTCGACGAATTAATATATAATGCATGTGTCCAGTCTTTATATCTTCTACTTATAATAATACTTTAAATAAGTAAAATTGAGACGAAGAATCTATTATTACTAGTATCAATAACTGATATACGTAGTGACGAAAAGTAATAACGTTTGGGAAATAGTTGGCGTCGCATCACGACGCCAACTATTAAAAGACACCTTACAGAAACTACATTTTTCTATATCCTTACATTTGACCTTTCCAAAGCCTTTTGTGACAACGTTACATAAATAATGTGGGATTTTATGTCGCAAGTTCTTCTCTCTAAATACGATCGGCAACGTCGTGCTCTGAATTATGTAAGCAGTTTATATATTAAACGACGGCAATGGAAAAATATTGATAAAGACAAGAATTCTAAACGTGCACGCTATTACATTCCTATTCGAATCGTGATGAAGATAGAAAATATAAAATCGGAAAAAAAGTCGTTACTGATCTCTTTGATATTTTGATAAACGACTGAATAGTCGATCGACGAACAATTCGAATAGAATCTTCCAACAGTGATAAAGCCCCGCTGCAGTTAGTCTCTAACTTCAAAGGAGGAAGTGTTACTCTCATATATAATACCAGTGTAATAAACGAGCACACAGTTCACCTGATGCCAAGTGACAAAGTTCCATACTGATATTTCACACTGGTATTCTGTGAGGACGTGGTCCCATCGTGTTCGAGCTGACCCATTCATTCTGCGGCTTGAAAGAAACTGCAACGAAGTTCTAACACTATCAAAATAACTACTCATATTAATTTTCAATTTCTACAGAGGTATCTAAATTTATGATCTATTCAAAATTTGAGTAACATTTTAGTTTCCGACTTTAGAAAAATATTAATCATTTATGTATATATATTAACCGGAGCGATCAATTGTCAAATTCTACAGAGGTATCAAAAATTTAGGAGACTCAAAGTTTGAGGGTATCAGTTAATATCCTTTAGAACTTTGAACATGCTTAAAGTTTACTTTAGGTAGATTGTGTTGTGTTTCACAATCTAAATAAGGTGAATCAGAATAATGAACTTAACATATTTGATTTGTCTATAAGGTCAGAATGATCAACTGGACCACACAGGGCACACAAATCACCTCATAACAACTAATTCATTTAGCCCATGACACCAACAACCATTCTCGAATAGTAATTAGGATGCAAATGCGTAGTTAGGACTAAGACGGAATACCTTCTTAATATCTAAACTCTGCTTTATTTCAATCATTATACGAAATACAATAGCGTAAAACTACTTCTCTAGTGTCTATACTAGCGTAAAAAAAGACGAACGATTTATTCATTCATCTTTTGTTTTTGTATTCTATTATTGCGATTGTGTTGTTCCCTATAATAATATGAATTATATACTAAAGTAAGCTTGACGCAAAGGAATATATAAATAATGATTTTTATTCCAATGAGACCTCTCCAAAATGATAATCGGTAGTAGTTACGATCATATATAGTTATTATGTATTCAATTTTTAGTTATATTTTCTTTATTTTTAACTAGTAAATCGATCTTATTTAGGTATTTTTACTTAGGTGTACGATTTCATGTTAATGTACAGCTTATAAGTGACATGTATTAAAGACACATGACACAACTCAAAGAAACATGTATTCTTGTTATAGATCCTTATAAATATTATAGTTTAATATTTACAATTTCCAATCATAAATTTAGATGTTGTTAGTAACCCGTTGAATTATGAAATCCCATCAATAAATTAAAATGTTTGTTACACTTCGAGACTTACCTTAAAAGTTTCGGCAGGCTTTCCGGTATTCATTGTATACATTTTTATTAATATTTTCCTTGCCTCTTTATACTTTTTGTGTTAAATAATATCTCGGACTTTCTGGTAAAATAATATATAGAAAAAAGGCAACCAGTGACCAGAGGGACATCAAGTAAATGTAGAAATTCCATATATGCAGATCTACAAAAAATATTTTTAAGTACTCAGGTTTATTTATTTTATATTGAACTTAAACTGTGAAATTATTATCATTTTTAACCATCGGCCGGTTTCTTATGTTTATTTAACGATGTATCAGGGCGTTGGGTCTACAAGACCAGAGCAGATTTTAGAATTGATGCGTGTATGGATGACCTCTATGCAATTGTGGCAAAAATCGATGAATGCAGATGGCTAAGCATCGTGCTTCTGGCAGTATGTGAGGAAGGCCTATGTTCAGTAATGGACAAGTGAATGTCTGAGAATATATCGATGATGATGGACGTTCCATGTCACCTTGAGTAACCTTGTATCCCTCCTGGGTATACGTTTAAGCTACACGCGCACAAAGTCAATTCGCGCGTGACCCATAATTTATTACTAAGCGTGAACAAAGCTCAAAATATAAATATTTATCATAAATACTTGTTTGTTTTTGCTACATATATAAATTTACATGTAAATTAATTGTTAAAAGAACATTTTCTTTTTAGTAATTTGAGAGTGACAAACGAGCACACAGTTCACCTGATGGTAAAAGATTTCTGCGGCCCATGACATCTACATTCATCCTTGATATGGAATCATAATGCAGATGCGTTGTTTCCCTTGAGAACCGGGATTGAATGTCTCGTTACCAGTAATAAAGGTCTCTGTATCCCTACACTCACCAGACGTACCACGGCAGCAATATGCTGCTATTATACGCTGGTATTCTGTGAGGGTGTGGGCTTACACCAGTCGAGCTGATCCATTAATTCTGCAAAGTACTTCTGAATACTAAGACACACAGTAAAATCTACACATAACAAACCAATATATCCATTAAATAAGCTATACTTCCAATCTTTCGTAAGAACTCCCCAGGACATAGCAGCAACAAGTATCTGAGCAATTGCCGAAAACGAAGATCTGAATAGTACTACACGATCTCTGATTTCTCTGTAGCAAAACTCCGAAGTAATTGTCAAAGTTGGACTGAATGAAATCGCAAACCTGAAAAGTTTTATGAATTTTATACATTCGACAATAGTAAGCCATTTTAGTTGTGTCTAACATCGCTTTAAATTCACGGTACGCGAGAAAACTGTGTTCGATTCCCAATATCGGTACCAATTAGATGTTATTGTGAACACAGCTATAAAATATGAGATGTCAAAATGTATACGAATGTACACAAAATTATATAATAATTGTCTCACAGGTTTCTTTTACTCCACTTATGATATACATTAATTCAGCTGGTATTGTTAGGGCGTGGTGCTTCCAAGTGAATCATAATATTATAGAACCAAGCTAATACAAAATAATCTAGATAGAATATTTTATATTTTTATACATATATATATTTGTTCTATAATGTTAAGTACATTGCATTAGTTGCAGATAAATAAACTAAAAACAAAATGAATAAACATTTTGTTTTTAGTTGTCCATTTATAATATAGTTATTATCTTTTTTATGGTTTGTTATACAAGAGTTTGTAAAATGCCACTGTTGTTACTAAGAGCTTACCTTTTGCGTAAACCGGCATTAACCCATGGGACAGCGCAAACAAAGCTTATGGTTTAATCCTTTTCTACAGTACGTTGCTTCAACTTTTAAGTCTCATAATAGGAGACAATTATGAACGTTAATGTTAAAATTAAAACAAAATAAGTATTTTAAAATAAATTTACATTAATAATTGTTTGCATAACAGTAAAAAAACAAATTAAACATTTAATTGAACAAAAGATAAAATCTTTGGAAAAGATTAATATTAACTAACCGTATAGAATGAGCTTTACATAGTAAAAATATGGTTTATTCAAGAGGATAAAATTTTATAAAGAAGTCTTGGTCATTATATACACTTACTGTGTAATAATAGTATTTATTTATAAATAAACCTATTGATATTAAATCATTGTACATTAAGTAGGCTGTCTTTCTGTGGGTACAGTTCGCTTCGTAAAACCGAACGGGTTCATCTTGAGTCTTTTTGGATGTGGATCATGGACCGCAGCTTTCACTAACCATCAGATGAATAGTTTGCTTGTTTGTTACACTTAATATTATATGTAAAAAATTACATAAGGACTTTGCGTTTCTTTTACTTCTCTACACGCTGTTTAAGATAAACAAACCATCAAGCACGAGATGAAACAAGACACAAAATTACAACTAATAATTGCCCTCCCGTCTTCATTGGGATCAAATTCAGGTTGTGTACCATAAAATTAATATGAAGCACATGAATTCACTATATAAATTTAATTTAAATTTACATTTATTTCCATGAAACATAAGGCAACAGACTAGATTTAGTTCAAACATGCCATCATGAAATCTGTAAAGCTATTTCAACAATTTACGGTAAAAACAAACCATACTGCCACAATTGATCACTACCGTATAAACTATAGTTACAGTAAATGGATAAAGAGATAAACTGCAAAGGGAAACGAAGTTAATCCTTTTGTTTCTGTTGACATACATTGTAGTACTTTTAGACCTAGATTATCCAATAGATTAGAGCTAGCAAGTAAATAGAAAGTGCATACTAAATACATTATATGATACTGAATCAAATAATGGATTCTTTATAATATCAATTTTAAATGACTTGAGGCTTGAAAATATTTAAAATACTAAAATAACCCGTTCCTCTTAAAATGAAAACCTGCATAGTTGGCGACATATATAGGTCCCTAAATTACTACAATAGAAGATCTTAAACTCCTTGTAATCGATATCCCACAAATTGGTCAGATCGTAGCTACATCTAGAGCTCTTCATCTATAAACGAGTTTCCTCTATTCATTTAGAGGTCGTTTATTACGACCACCGTTAAGAGATAGCCACTATAAAGTCTTTGTTCTTTACTCTCAATTTTAACGGTGGATCAATGCAATGATGAATGAAGTTTATCATTAATTTATATAATATATATGTATGTACCACGCTTTAATAATAAAAAATAGAATAAAAATGCTGCTGTGTTTATATGATCTGTGTACCCAATTACTACTAACATCGTTATTGGAGGCTTAATGTAACAATCTAAAGGATATATATGCTTATCATCAGATGGTGTACTATTTCGACAGCTCTTTCACTGATATGAAAAGAGTTCAATCATTCGTTAAACAACTATTGTAATTTATTTTAAATAAATGACACCAGTTGTTAAATGAAATATATTATATATATATAAATATGTATATATATATACAGGTTAACAAGGGACCCACTCCATATCATACTGCCTTAATCCATCCTCCCTTGTAGGTATATCATGTATCTCCCTAATATTGTCAAAAAATACGCTGACAGCAATGATCAAAATATGTCTCAATAGAACCGAGTTTATAAAAAAGTTAAAGGTATTTAGAGAACTCTTTTTAAATGAAAAAAGACCTAATGACGTTAGTTCATTATAAAACCTTTGATTTTGAACATTACGCTAACATTTATCATAGCCCGTGTAGTTATTATCTTTTATTTACATAACTGAAAATACATATTTATTTATGAGCAAGGAAAAAGACTATGATAATGTTTGTTGTATCTTTATTTAAATACTCTTGCGCACATATCGCATGAGAACATGTAACAATTGTGTCAATTCTATCTATGTGATAGAATGTAATTTGATTAAAATTTGCATAAAGTAGGAAATAGATGCTTGTTATGCATGCAGTGTTTACCCGTTTGTGTCTCATATTAAAAAATAATATTTACAATATAATGTACTTACAAAATGCCTTCAAAGAATTTAGCGGTAAGTAGGACTTCATACGACTGACTGGTACCACCCACAATAGTGAAGAGGAAAAGTCCACCGAAACCACTGACGAGAAATATTTTTCTACCAAATGTGTCCGTTAGGAAACCAGCTACTATTGACACTAATGTCATTCCTGTAATCAAAACATGAATAAGCAGAGATTTAATGGTAAAACTAAATATTTGTTCGTTTTAACGTTTAAACATAAGTAGCATCTTAGACATTCATAAGAGAACAGTTGATTATCGATTTCACAAAAGATCACTACTAATCACGATCCCGAGAATTACATTGGTTGCAAGATCCCCCCCCACCCCCCAAACCCTAAAAATTTGAACGGATTGTCGCTCTATCATGTTGAGTCATTCAACAACGTATTTGCTAATTCGAGGCTGCCACTCTAATAACCACGGTTTGCCCTGAGAAATTCTGAAATAGTTTTATAAAAGTATAAAATTTTCAACAATGTTCTGTTCATTCTAATATTTTTAAAGTTTTTTCTAGTAAATTTAGAGTAACAAACGAGCACACAGTTCACCTGATGGTAAGCGATCCCTGGGGCCCATGACATCTACGTTCATCCTTAACAAGGAATCATATTGCAGATACATTGTCACCATTGAGGACTGTGATGGAATGCTTGTCACCAGTAATAAAGGTCCCCAAATCCCTACACTCACCAGACGAAACACAGCAGCATTATGCTGCTATTTTACGCTAGTATTCTGTGAGGGCGTGGTCCCGGTCCGGTCCCATTCATTCTCCAGCTAGAAACAAACTGCAGTGTAGCTCTACCACTCTTATCAGATAACATTAAAATCATTTATATGTAAGTAGGTCTAGATTTTAAGTATTTGACGTGACCCAGTTTGGTCCGTTTTTTGAATTCAATAATAAATCAAAAACTCCAAAAATCTTCAGTATTCATATATATTTTTTTCTGTTCACCTAGTAAGTATTTCAAACTATATAATATAAACAATCAATAACTTACCTATATAAGGCATTGCATTCAATAATCCCTTTTGTAACAAACTCATGTTCAAGTCACATTCTGCTATCGGTAAAATGTAAGATGTTGTATTGGTCACAAGGACACCCGCAATTAGTCCAATAAACGATGAAGTCATTAATAAAACATGGAACCAACCAACGCCACATTCTTTCAGAGCTACATCAATTTCTTGCATTGACGTTAGAATTTTGGGGTCTTGACGCTTCTTTTCTGTGAGTGATTAACATATAAATTATATGACCATGGGTGGGTTTCGTTTTATATATGTATACTATTTGCATTTATTTTTATTAAATTGAGACTGACAAACAAGCACATAGTTCACCTGACGGAAAGTGATACCTTAAGCACATGACGTCTACATTCATCCTTGACAAGGAATCATAATGCAGATGCATTGTCACCCTTGAAGATTGAAATAGAATGCCTCGTCACCAGCAATAAAGGTCTCTGGATTAAGTTGCTATTTTACGCTTGTATTCCGACCCGTTCGAGCTAACCTTCCGCAGCTAGACACAAATTGCAGTGTAGCTCTGCACATAACGCCATCGTCGTCTTAGTCATCATGTCGTAGTCATTACCCTTGATGAAAATACAGGTCATTAAAAGATTCCAGAATTCCGATCCTGACATCACAAATTTGCATAGATATTGAACGGTTCTTCTATATAGCATTTATATATTTTTCGTGTTCGTTGATTTTTTAAATACTTTATAAATTAATTATTAATTAGCTACTTTTGCCGTTTTCGTCAGGGGTAACAATCATCTACATCTATGTACCATTATCGAGGATAAATGTGGGCGTCATGGGCTAACCATCAAGTGAAACAGAGTTGAGTATGTACAGATGTTCATAGGCAGCGGTAATCACTAACCAACATGTGCACTGCTTGCTTATTTGCACGTCCTATATAAAAAAAATTCATAAATCATCAAAATATTGACATATAACATATAATAATTTGTATTATATCAATTTAACCGTTCAAAAGTTTATAAGTTTCGCGAGGACAGAGAGAGTAATGCGGCGGGAAGTCTTTGTTTCATACTTTTCAATATTTCGAAAATAAATCTCGGAATAAATCCGGAAAAAGTATAGAATAGTATTTAGAAACAGTAAATTTTTTGATAATGTCAAATCTTATCAAATTATTGATAATAATGACATTTTCATTCAGAATTTGTTAAGAGTTAATGGTCATTGAAAACGTTCCGGAAAGATTAAATATATCTCTAATTAACCATATCTACTCAATAAAAAATCTGTATAGTTTTGTAGTAAAACTTCCCCACACGAGACTTGACCAGTTACCCTGATCATACAGACGGAAGTAAAATTTTTAGGCATTTTCCGTTTTTATGCAGCGAATTCCTTTATCAGTTTATTTCGGTTCTATATTTATATTCTTCAATACTAATGATAATTATTTTATTGATACATGTTATATAATAACTTTAAAATATATTAATTAGTCTAAAATAAAAATAATTATGTAACGGTAATAAAAATCGATATTAAAAATGATATTAAGTATATATAAATCTCACTGTTAAAGCATACTAAATGTAAATACGCGTTTCCTCATGAATTTTCCTAAACCGGAGTTCAACTCGGTTTAGTCGCGTACCGTGAATTAAAAGCAAACGGATAAACACTGCACACGGTATGACATTATAATAGTTATTAATAATTTTCTAGTGAATATATAAAATTTTTCCTTAACCGTGCTTATTCAGCTTAATTTTTTCATAGGCACTCTTCTAAAACACGCACAATTTTCTAACGTAACTTGGCCTACGATATTATACATAATTTAAACGCCATTGAATACACAATTGCGCTATTTTGTTGGAGAATCGAAATGAAATGATTGTGTAAATCTTGGTCTCTCTACCGCATTCATTCGGTTGAACTAACATAAAATAATGACCTAAATGCAGAGCAATTGCACAAATACAAACACATAATGCTATTACATATATTAGGTCTTTACCTATGAAATTGCCGTTCTTCAGTATTGGCCATTTTAAACCAAAAAGAAGTTTTGATTGGCTGCGAATTCTTTTGTTTTAAAAACATGACATTCTTTTTACAAAGTCAGTCTTTTGTTTATTGATTAGCTTTGTATTTTCATTACGTTTGAACATTTCTCGTGATAATGGAAACTTTAAAAAATCGTGTAATTATGGAATATGAGTTCCGTCGTGGCATCAACGCGGCACAAATGGTACGTAACATCAACAACGTTTACGGAGAAAACTTTACAAACGAAAGCACAACCACGTTATTGGTTGCCCGGTTCCGTTCTGGAAATTTTGATTTGAATAATGAACCTCGTGGTCGTCCGGACACTTTGGTCAACAATGATGAATTAAAGGCGATTGTTGGAAGTTGATGATACTCAATCTAAAGCCGAGATAGCAGCAGCTTTTAATGTTAACATCAAAACAATATTGATCCATTTGCGACAAATTGGCAAGGTAAAAAGCTTGATAGATGGGTGCCCCACGAACTTATCGGTACGCCAGCGCAACGTACACGTTGAGACCTGCCTCGCGCTGCTCAACAGGCACAGAAATTAAAGTATTTTGAACCGAATTGTTACGTGCGGCGAAAAGTGGATTCTGTTAGACAATCGACAGCGCTCAGCAATTTGGACAACTTTGTAGCGGGAAAAAAATTCAATTCCGGAGAGGCATTACAAAATACCTTTGAAGAGTTTGTTGCCTCCTGTCCAACTGATTTTTACAAGAAGGGCATTCATAAACTACCATTGCGTTGGCAAAGATGCATCGATTACATGGGTGATTACTTTGAATAACAGAAATAAAAAAGATTGAAAAAAAAATAATTTAACTTATTTCATACAAAACGGCTATTTCATAGGTAAAGACCTATTATTATTGCGTAATTGACTGCATAAGCATTCCGCATTTCTGAAGAAAATTATTCAATACGTCAATATTTTCAAAGTATACAAAAATTCGTTCATTCCCGTTGCTTGAAGATTATTAAATACTTAGTACAATATTGTATAGATATATTAAAGCTCATTATGTGATATATACCTTGTCACGATAGAAGAAAGAAGATATATACTCAAGCTCCCTCCTAAAATACCTCCTCACCCCAATCCTCGACTACTACGTAACGGTTTAAGTTTAAAGGGGCTAATTTTTTAACATTGACTTGCCGGTTTTATTACGATGTTTTCTTTCAATGTCCACCATATTGTTAATTATCACTTAATACAGTAATTTATAAATCTATTAGATCTTAGGGTTAAACTCATGTCATACTAAGATATACTACTCAATAAAAATACCTTCTATTAGTCATTGTTAAATGATTATTAAACTATATATTTCTTCTTTACATTTCTTTTCTAAACATTCTCTAAACATGACTAGTACATTTATAATAAAGCAATTTTCTTTATAATATAATAGTGACAGGTAAGAAAAATGTAAGTATACGAAGGCGTTAAACTGTTAATTAAAATAAAATAAAACACTTTACGTACCACTGTTATCCAACACTGCTAGATCCACTTCACTCATTTTCAATTTTTTTGATTTACCTATTGATGTATGGATGAAATTTGCAATCTTTTCTCATTATCACTTGTGAAAATGTCAGCTGCTACTGATTTGTATCAAATATGATCATGTAATATAATGTTAAGACAATTTATCGTGTATTCACCGGCCATGATAATGTCAAATTTATCTTGGCCTCCTTAACAGCATACTTTTTACATTACCGTTAACAGTTTATTATAGAGATAACAGATATAAAGAGATCATTTTAAATTGGTTGCTCTGATATTAATGAGTAAACAAAAGATAAAATTAGTATATCATAAATATTTAAAATAGTTGGAGTTTTAAATATTAGTGAAAATTTGATGTATGTATGTATATATGAATTTTCGTTTTTAAAAAAACTTGTATGGAAACAAATTTTACAACTTCGTGCTAATATGGCATATCTTAATATAATGTCGTAAATAATAATTAATTAATAATTTCATAATGATATCTTCTGTTTAAAGGTCAATAGCCTAGGTTAAGGGTACGGTCTGCGAAAATTAAAGTCGTAAGTTCGTATCCGCCAATCGACTATTGTCGATTACCATCTCCTTGCACAAGCATTTAAGCTTAGTTGGAGTGGTTACTAGGTAAGCTTAGTTGGAGTGGTTACTAGGAATGTAAGAAATGTTAATAACAATTCTAGTGGTCCTTTATAAAATTGTTATAATAACCTATATACATTCCACTACTACACAGAGAGCATCTAAGAGTATAGTAGCAGTCCACAGATCGCATTCACCAGAAAAATAATATCTGGCGTTGCCACAAATCAGGACGGACTCCGTTAATTGAACTGCACTTTTTCCAAAAAAAAAACATATAGGAAAATGGTATAAAAGAATAGTTACCATTTTTTTAGAACTTTGCTTAAAACTAATTAAAGATACAATTGATTGATAGATACAACAATTTTCTACATTTTACTACATTTTTCACCGACTCATTGGTTGAAATCTGTAGTATATTGTATAATATTCTTAACTC
The DNA here is from genome assembly GCA_029286865.1 of Teinopalpus imperialis. Taxonomy (NCBI): domain Eukaryota; kingdom Metazoa; phylum Arthropoda; class Insecta; order Lepidoptera; family Papilionidae; genus Teinopalpus; species Teinopalpus imperialis. The sequence goes on from JAGSMU010000034.1 coordinate 170,679, forward strand.
TTCAAAATGGGTTCTTCTTGGGAACCCTTACATAATTTTCAAAGTTATATATTGTCGATTATCTACAGAAAAACTGAATAACTGGAACTATGTAATTATAAAACTCAGATCCCCAATTAATCCTAAAAGATACAATCTATGAACTAGTAGTCGTAACCTACATTCATTAGTCGCTTCACATATCCCGTCAGTTACTCGAACACATAACGTTTTTCACAGATCAACGAATATCTGGGCTCTCTTCCAGTAATTTATTGCACATTTATTTTACTAATGGATATTGCGTTACCTTTTCAACATAGACTCTTGTACTTGGACCCAAAACTTCCTACTAATATATAAAAACTCATTGATGAAAATTTATTGTAACTACTGTAAATTATTTTATTTTAACCAAATAATTAGATTTTTATTGTTATAGATACATGGTCTAAAACTAAACAATTAGACCTACCTTTAAACGTTCCGTACCATAACATAAAATAATGGGACCCTTTTAAAATCACTGACAAAAGGCATCTTTAGTTACGGTCATAAAATTTTAAACAACGTTACTCCTCTTCCTGGATTCAAAAACCAATATTCGTTTGAAAGCAGACTAAACTTGTTAAATCTAAAGGTGTAGGACACAATTCATCACATATATAACACTCTTCTTTTACGATTTCCCAGATGTTGTTTTTTTTAATAAAGTCTATTTCATCCTCAAGGTACGTAAACATACGTCTGTATTTTTTAAATTAATTAAATTTTACATTACCGCATCTACTTCTAACTAGGTTTCAATTATGATGTTGATGTTTATTAAAAACTGAAGAACCTGTTTATCTTCTTACGGCACTCAGGTAGGGGGGAGTAACGTAGATGTACCAATTGTTTTTAAATGGTAATCATACTTACATGTGAATTTAGTAGCTCAGTAGGCACCGGACAATACTAATCCAAGAAGCTTTAGAACTTTTATGAGATCATTTTGCTACTGCTAACGAAACCTAATAAATACAATGACTACGGAATTTTGAACAAGTATAAAACACTTATTTGTTAAGTACAATTTTCACTTTGGTAGTGACTAATTACAGTGAATCTTTTCACTTTTAATCAAAATGTTCGTTCAATTACATTCATTGATTGTAACGTGATTAATGCGCAGTCTAATTGATATTTATATGAATGGATTGATAAAAATATTATTATGTATTTATAGAATTGAAGATATTTTTAGTGACGTACAGATCACCACATGTTAAGCGATTCCTACGGCTCACGGTACACGGTATCCACATTCATTCTTATAATGCGAATGCTTTTGCTCTTTGACTAGCCGAAATATGTTAACGCTAAACAACTATATTATATCAGTATTCCGGCAAGTTTGATTCTGGTCATTTTATTTATTTATTAAAGCTTTATACATACATTATGTATAATTTTATGCGTATATTTTAAATTTTTCTGATCTAGCCAAATATTTTTTACTGCGGCGTAATTCTATCATCGGTCAGGTAAACAATGTAGGTTTTACTACATTTTACGTTATATTTGTTTATCACTTGCTACTCAATTCGATTCTTCCATATATAATAAGCTAAAATTCTAAGATTCATATAACCAAATTACCGTTGAAATTTACGTTGATAATTTTATTTGTTTTCAAGAGAGATTTTTAAATTTTGAGGAAGATTGGAATAGAAAAAAAAACCAATATGGTGCTTTTTAATTTTTCACAAAAACTTTTCACAAGATATACACGTGCGATTAATTGTGGTCTGTTGGTACATCTAAGTTTAAATTAACACATTAACATTTAATAAGGGAGTGTATATTTTCATATATCTAGGTTTATATAAATCTATATGTATTACGTCATTTCATTTTATTAATAAAATGTGTCACTGATACATATGAGCCCGTATTTAAACGTCAATGATAAAATCAATTCAAAATTGTCCAACCGATATAACTCGACTTTCTGTCTAATGACATTACCATAGGTCTTATTCTTCTCCTTCCTAGTGATTTCCCGGCCTAGTACCAGGGTCCGCTCTCAGACTAAATCCTCTCCACTTTGCCGGGTCTTCGGTATCCTCTTTTGTGAGGTTGTTCTTCACACTGTCTGCATTCATGGCGTCCAGTCCAAGTTTCTTGGGCCCACCACGGGTTCTTGGGTCTTATACAATGAGATCTAGGTATCCATTTCCGACGTGGTCTGGAATGCTGTGAGTTGTGTTTGTGGCTTTACAATCGGAGACGGCTTTTCTGCAACTTTTCTTCTTTGTCACGGACTCCAAGGCTGCCACGGATTCGTTTCTTATACGATCTAATCTTGCCACACATCCATCGCAGCATCTACATCACTGCTATGTGTAGCTGCTGGACATCTCTGGACTGACCACGCTTCGTACAATAAGACTGGTCAAATAATGCATTTGTACACGAGGCCCTTTAACTGCACCAGTATAGACATCGTGATCTATTGACTCGCAATCATGTAGCACAGACCTGCTTTAAAATTGAAACGACTACCCATTTTTAGGAAAAGTTATCGCCGTCCTCGCAAATTCTGATACGCACCTAAACGAAATAAAAATTCCCAACCCGCATACAGTGCTTCATAGTGAAAAGTGACAAAATGGCTCATTCGGGAGATGTTTCTAGATTGCCTACATTCTGCTTTTACCGTCAAATGTCGAGTGTTAGAGACAGGAAGAACAATTCACTTTTAACAAAAATCCATTTTGTCAAAATGCTAAACGTTATCATTTTTGTTTTTGTTGTACGATGAAGGTAGGTTATTTTAACTACGGATCATCATTAGACTCTTGATAGTAATGATGACGGTGACCTTCTAATTAATGATATTTAACATGGTCTTGAATAATCTTATCAGCGTACGGTAGCCGACCTCTTATCATTACTTACTTGGTACGGGCCTTCAAACAAATGCCTATTTAAGCCATCTTGGAAGCGTTTAAAAACCATTCAATATATGTAATAAATCTTATTTACATTGTATTCCCTTATGGTTTGAATCTTGAACACCTTAACAAGTGCGTTATATCTCTTGGCACATTCCACTATTTGTTATATAATTCATTAGTAATTCTATATCTGCCGCCAGTACCTCACGAATAATATTGTCCAGTAATTACCACTCTAAGCCTGTATCGTATAAAAGACCGCATACATACCTATATGCACGATTTCTCGTATATGAAATCAATTTACGCTCCAAGAACTTACTGTGACTATACATACTACTATAATTTATGCGCATATGTATACCATAGAGTTAAAATTATTAATTTTTAAGTTTTAAGGTCAATGAATGTCAAAAAAAGTCTATCGATGCGGGGTAATGGAGGCGGCATATGTTCCACTACTTTTGTGTTTGTGTTGTGTTAAAAGCCTTCCTCGTCGCCTTTTTGGTTTTTCAAAGCTTTAATTAATAAAGCACTTGATTTTCATTTATTTAATATTTTTTGTTTTCTTTTCATGTTGGCCGGTTTATACATTATACCTGACCTAGTCAGCCTCGCTGTTTTTAGTCAGACCCAAAGTGTATCCATCTATTAGACGTGACCTGAGCAGTCCCATTTTAGCTTGGCTGTTGTTTGTGTTTCCATCAGCAATTTTTACGTTAATCTTGGTTAACGTAGCTTTAACAATTTAACGAAATTATATGAAAAAACTGTTATATAATGGCTAATTACATCATTTTATTAAAATGTTCAAGTTTAATGAGTAGAACGCAAATGTGTTTTTGTGAGTAAACATAACATTTATTTCCACTTAGATAAAAATGTGTGATTGTCCTTTACCTTTACAATTACTAAAAATTTCTTTACTTTTTTAAAGAACAATTTTAGTAATCGTTTTAAGTACAAAAGCAAATGGGGAAATAGTTAAAATTTTTATTAAAATCTTATCTAAATTAATGTAAACAAAATTACATGATAAGTAATTAAAGGAACACCCGTATAGAAGATAAGAAAAATACTTGAATAAATGAGCCAACTTCTGATTCATAATTGTTACAGATAACAAGCTCGGTGCATTTGAAATGGAAAGAATAGACCGAGCTTAGAAATGGAATATAGTGCTAGTTTTACCTGTTCAAATGGCAAACTTGGACCATTATCTCGACGCAACAAAGAGAATGACAGTATTATTCCATTACCCGCAAACAATACAGTCACTAACTTTTATTATGGCTATTGCGCAATCTGTGCGATTACGTTTTTTAAGATACAGCTAACATCAGTACGTAATTCGCACTATTAGGAAGATAAGTCGAGGCACGACTCGACTGGAGATTAATTACAAGTTCATTTTCATATGCCACAGATTAAATTTTTGATATCTAACAGTTCATATCAATCTTCAGAAGTAACAACGCATGTGCCTTTTGAATTATTGTTTATCGTCGCTTTAACTTAACAGTTTTTATTTAACAGTGGTAGAGCAACACTGCAGTTTGTTTGTAGCTGTAGAATTAATGAGTCAGCTCGACCGGGGTAGGACCACGCCCTCACAGAATACCAGCGTACAATATGTGTTTCGTCTTGTGAGTGTAATGATACGGAGACCTTTATTACTGGTGACGAAGCATTCCATCTCAGTCCTCAAGGGTAACAACGCACCTGCATTATGATTCCTTGTCAAGGATGAATGGAGATGTCATGGGCCGCAGGAATCTCTTGCCATTAGGTGAAGTGTGTGTTTGTTTGTTACTCTCAATGTAATAAAAGAAACATAACTGTGCTCTTATGTCAATGCTTATGTCGCTGTCCCTTAGTTTCATAAAAAAATTGTTTTTTGACAAGTCTTAATAAATTGTTGTTCTCATTTTACTATTAGTCTTTAGTTAGTAGGGATATAACACAGACCAATCCAAACCAATTAAAAATTTATTAATTTTTAAAGCAGATAAATCTTAAAATGTTGTGAGGTAGCCGGTTTTTCAAACAGCGCCATCTTTTTAATATATAATAGTGAGATGGTTTTGTCCTTTAATAAATAATGTATCTATTAATTAACAGAAATCTTTAAGCTTACGAATATAAGTACTATCATTATTTAAAAAATATTTTCTGTATACATTGCGTCGGAAAGTTTGATTTTCATTATTTGAACTGGTAATAATAGCGCCATCTATCAAAAGTCCATAATAATATTCTTTGTAAATATGTAGTAATGAATTAAGTTATATCCATAACTCTGCTTGCGATTGATGAAATACTATCGTCTTCCTAATATATGATGAGCTTTTATAGTAGCATAAATGGACGTGCAAGCGTGGTGTAGTATTTTCTAACACCTCTAGAGAGGAGGCTTATGTCCAATTGATTTAATTATATAGATTAACTTTTTATAGCTTCTTAGCATAATTCAGAACCATAACCCTTCCTGGCTTTGAGGGGAGAATTGTATAATATCATCAAAAAATATTAAGTGATAATCGTCAAACTCATTTTAACTTCATAAGATTGCTAAGTCAGTAAGTGCATGAATGAAGACTTCTTGCAAGTCTCCCCTATTCTTTTAAAAGTAGAAAAATTTCTGCCGTGACTTACAAAGTATACAAAAGAATAGCACAATGTAATTCTTTTAGAATCTCAAACCGAACAATAGGTTAACACAATGTAAGCTCTTTAATTTTTTCCAAACCACATTTGGAGATTTATTTCTGTTACAAAGAAGAACGGTAGTTTTAAACTTTGACAATCTTTATATAACATTTCATTTTTTTTTATAACTATTAAACCAATAAAAGAAAAAAAAACTGCAGCTATCCCAGAAATTGGTGGTGCATTTTTTTGTCGTCCCTCGGTTATTACAATGCTTAAATATATACAACTTGTTTCTACCGAGTAGGAATTATTATATCACTGTTCTTAAGCTTTCAAATAATCTCCTTCTGGTTTTTGATTGTGGGTCTATCTTATTTTGTTATTATTGGACGAAATTCATTACGAAGATATATTGCGATGCCGTAAGCTTTATGCATTTGTCCCCTTTCTTAGTCCACTGCATGTACAATAGCTTCGTTGTTAGTGTCAGATACAGTGTCAATCACCCTACCATTTTGTTTTCTTTTTACATTTGATATGGCAAACGAGTATACAGTTCACCCAATGGTAAGTGACATCTTCGGCTAATGACATTCAGCCGTTATAATATAGCATATGAAACACAGTAGTGCTACTCTGCTATTTCAAGCATGATATTCTTTGAGGCCCTGAACTTAGTCCAGTCAAGGCGAACAGATACAGCGTAGCTGTAGCTAAAAATTGACCGGTCAATCTCTTGTTTTATACTTTACCACCACACTGTGACTATATAAAAATATATATAACAAAAGCCTATACAAATTCCAGGAATAATAACTTTTAGTAGATCTTAGTAAATAAATTTGTCTGCTCCTTTCAATTTATTGATGACTTTTTGCAACGGTTGATTTTACAAACTAAAAGGAAAAATATTTAAATATTATCCAATTCATTTGACAGTTTTTCATAAAATATATTACAAACACTTTTAAATTCTAAATAAAAAGCTCGAGTGCCTGATAGCAAACGGAACGTTACTTTTGCTTGCTCATATTATCTATTTTTCCCTTGCAATTGCCTTTCACTAGGCACCCTTAGTTTTATTTTTGTACAATTTAATAAGCACATATAATAATTTAGTTTTGGAATACAACAACACGTATTCCAAGACGTATTTGTGTGCTTCCTGTAACGATGAATAAGATTTCTTTTAAAGCCCAATGCTGAAGACATCGTCGTCTATATCTTAGATATTTGGGATAGTTGCCACACTTGTATTGTTGTGTGGTAAAAAACCGTAAAAGCTCTAACGGGTTCTAGTACTTTCCCATTATAGTACTTATTTATCACACAGGTTTTATCCCATAATGGATAGAAGTATTTTATATATTTAGTTCATTGTGTGATAGAAATATTGGTGCAACAACTAGAGCCATATCTTGGTTATAACCTCAGCCGAGACAATCATGAAAGAAGACAATGAAAGCTTTGACTGGCTTTTGTGCAATATTCAATCATTAAACTTATCATCGCATTCAATCATAACCAATATGTTTTCGAAATATATTTTATAGTAATTCCCTTCCCTTCCCTCCCTAAAGGTAGGAAAAGTGAAAAGTCTTCACCAATAAATACTTGTTCACATTTAATTAGATTTTTTCAATCTTGTGCGTAATTCGATCCACCACCTGAATTTTTGTGTGAAATTGGGCGAATCACTTTATTCGATCTTTATTTATACTGCTTTCTAAACATATACTTTGTAGAGACAAGCCTCAACCAGAAATTGGCTGTAGCATGAATAGGTCTTTACGGGAAGAATCAAGCTTTGATATAGACGGAGCCTAAATAGAGCATATCACTAAAGTATATCAAATGCTAAGTGACAGCTTGCAGATAAATTTAATTCCCATCTAAATGTACAAGTGCATACACCATCTAGTCTCGTTGATGATGAAGGTTTGACTGAGTTCGAGTTATTACTGTATATCAGGAAAACTGTGATCTAATTGCAGGTATTTTTCTGGTCAATTTTAAACATGGTGATATTTTCTATTCGTTACCAGATAACATATATAACATTACAGTGTTGTAAGCATTCGTGCAAACACAAAACTTGCTCGCCTTCCCTTTGCCCATCCTGTAATGCAAGTAATGCATAAAACGGTCGAGAGATTTGTTGCACATTTATAACATCGGAATGAGGTGCATATGTAGCGTCAGGGACACTGGATGTACATTTTCGTACAGCACAATCAGACCCCAGAAATCCTATTTGTGATGTGCAAGGAACAGTCCTTAGCTGCAATCGAATCCAGGACTTAGAACGTAGCAGCCGACTACTCTAACCATACCATATATATTATAAAATATAAGATTAACAATTAGATATTTACCAACAAAAACACTCGCAGACAAAGCGACAAGCTTCCGAATTGAAAAAATAAAACTTTTTTGTGTTAAAAAAAAATGTGTCATTGTTAGGAAATTCACAATTTAATTAAAGATTATTTATAATAATAAATCAAAGACTAGATCTCATCTCATTTGGAAAGCAATATTCATTATTGAAATGCAAAGTATGCATGAAGCTTCTGTGCAAATTAGTTAATTTGTCCGAGATTGCCAATGGTTACCCCATAAACTACCTTACACATAAAATTTTCTAACAAAAATTGTATTATGAATAACACAAACAGAATTCATTTTTAACTATTATGTTGATAGGCATAAATTATTATAAAATTAAAAAAAAAACATTCGACATTTAATTTTTCTCACTTGGCACTTAGCGACGTAATTGCTTAACTTAAAGTGTTTATTTTTCTCTTGGTAAAAATAACCCCATTATGGTAACACCTGAAATCAAGAAAAAAACAACGTTAGTATACTTTAAAATCGTTATAAGTTAATTCAAATTCATAACTTCTTATTAAAATTTTCATTTAAGTTGTAAAATGTAATATTAAATGTAATTAGTGTAAAACGTAATTTTATAGTTTGAACAATTTAAAAACAAGTAAGTAAGTAACAACATTTGAGTGTTTTGGATTTGAAAAGTGCCAATAATTTACATTTATCACGTTACCTACAAGCGAACGAAAAAATTAGAACTGCTATATGCCCCCTTGTCACATAGATACAAACTTATAAATAGCAATTCAGAAGTTATTAATAGGTGACGTTACAATATATAAGGTGCTAAGAGAAGAACAGTTTGGTGTTTATAATTGTTACCAGTTGCTCTACAACTTTAGCTTTAATTAAATTAAATAAATTAATCACCGACGGTTTAAATTAAAATGTTCCAATTGCTCTTTAAGGGTACAACTAGCTTCCGCTATTGTAAAACATGATAACATGATTTTTAATAAAAAATGTTACAGTTTTTATATAGAATATAATGGGTAATGTACAACAATTGATAAAAAGTTATTTAAACGATAGGCTAGGATATATAAGAAATAATACAAAAATTAACGCAATACCACAGTAGAGCATTAATAAATGTGGTGTTCTTCGTGTTCTGTGTATTATTTATGACTTATAAAAACGATTCACCAAATGCATCAAATTGCCCAGGCATTTTGTTTGCCGACGTCACCTCAATGCTTATAAAATGCTAAAACGCTGAACCCTATTTACGACAAAAACTTTTTTTAAAATTATATTGAGGGTGACAAACATGCACACAGTTGTTATACAACCTGATGTTAATATGATTCCTGCGGTCCAATGTACTGATAATCTGCTTCGAAACTGTAATTGACAGCCTCACATAGATCCAAATTGCATAAAGCGAACAGTGTCTAAAGAATCAGAAATGTGCGCATATCACGTATACGTCCCTTGATTTTTTAGTAATGACATTGATTTGTACCAGCTCAGTTTTATTTTTTAATAGAATCATCAACGGAATTATGTGAAAATGTAGCTGTGTATTTTGTTGAATAAAATGGCCATAGGTTGCTAAACACACATAATTCCACTTACAGGTAGTTACATCATGCATATTAAACTAGTTACAAAACAACTAGTTTTAATATGCATGATGTAACTTAACATAGAAGTACGATAACTTAAGATTAAGAGAGAATTAACAATACTTACATTGATAATTAAATATTAATAATTTAAATAAACTAAATTAACTAATTATGAATAAACAATAGCTGGTTTTCCTTGAGCATAACTTCCTGAGATAGGATATTTTGAGTTTTAATAATTTTAGCTTTAAAAGTTTCTAATTTATCACTAAACAGGTTAACAGGTAGACTTATCCTTACTAATATATTCCTCGTACAGTCTGCTTAGCCTAGCTATTAGGGAGTGGTACCCTAGGTTTGTTTTGTACAATTTATGGGTAAAGAGTGGAGTATGGTATTGCGGTATACGACAGGGAACTTTAAAGGATGTTTAGCTCAGCAGAGCGCGTGATAATATTGGGTGCATCAGACACTCATAAACCTTTGACAAAACTGATAATATCGAAATTGGCCTGTAATTTATAATATTCTCATGGCCGCTTTTGTAAATAGGTTCTATTCTGGCCCGTTTCTATATACCCGTAAAAATCCAGTATGCAATTATCCAATTTGTTAAAAATCAGACAAATAAGTAACGATAAGGACTAATTTTTGTAAAAAGTAACGGGGATAGATTTTCCGGACCAGCCAGTTTCTTTGTGTTAAGTCTTTTTAATTTCTGGATAACTTCTATAATAGCATCACTGTTGAGAAAATCGTCCAGAAATTACAAACAGAACGAACGTAGTTATCGAGATGGACCGTAGTGATCAGGCCTGGCTTCTAAGTCACGGATTTTGGTTTCGATATCCAGCCGAGATAATATTTTTGCAAAATATACCGTGTACCTTAGACTGCATCCGTACCTTCCTGTGATATGTTTGTTTATGCATTATATTGAATCTGGGAAGATAACACTACTAAGATATACTGCACGGTAAATGTTTACTGGTCATCAGAACATATTACCGTAATATCCGATCCAGATCCGAAAAACGAGAATGGGATCTACGAGACAGAAGCCATGTACACTGATCACTAGGGAAAATATGAAAATATCAATAAATTTACTTACATATCATAAGACCAGCTAGTGTGTAAAATGGTACAACGCATCCCATATTCAGCATCACCGGGAAAACTACGTTGCCTACCAAGGTGCCAATGCGACCAAAAGTCATCATGAAGGATATAGCTAAACTTCTGTAAGAAAGCAAATAATGTAGATTAGTAACACAATCAATATTTGAATAATAAAAAAATATCACTGATCTAATAAAGCTTCTAAAAAATTTGTTATAAAATCTTCAATTTATATTTTATAATACAAAAAATATGGGAAAGAAAGATGTGGCAACATCGGACTGGCTGTCGCACAGTAGGAATTGACCTAAGTGGGATTGACCCCGCTAGCTGGAACGACAAGCTATGCATTTTTGCGGGAAGTCGATGTATGCAGGTGATTCAGGATCGTGCTCTGTCCCAATTAATGACGGAGGCCTATGTTCACCAATGGATTGTTGATAGGATATGATAATGATGATCATTAAAAAAGCTTAATCGCTTGATAAGAAAGAAATATATTGAATAAAGTAATAGATTTTCTCTACGAGCCTGTTATATAAATTGTTAAAATTAGGTAAAATCTGGACGGAGTGCTAGCTTCTTTTATCCACTAGAGTATTCTGTCATGGAAAAGTATGTAGGTATAAAAAAAAACTACACACATTTAGGGTAAAATAAATCTGGTCAATATGTTTACTAGATATTATTTCAACTGAACTATTCATCAATATGATCATATCTCCAATATATTAATGGATTATGAACATAAATCATTTGGCTTGATATTTACGTGTGAAGTAATGTAATAGTGCGTATTTTTGGTCTATTTTTTTTATAGACTAACGTAAAAGAAAGATTTGTCATTTTAATATACATACATGAGATAATAAAAAATAGAGTCAAACTTTGATATAAGAAACCCCTTGTTATTTATACTCCGTCCACGGGGGACTAAGATGAAATGCATGATTACCTGTATGCGGTTTTTGCACGATTCCCACATGCACATAACGAATCATAAAAGAGTTATTTATTTATTTAACAATATTAGAACTTGAATTTTGTATACGTTTCTTAATAGATACGGAGGCTACTTATTTTCCCCACATATTTGTAGCAAGATAAAACAAATCCATCTGACTTGTTACCAATAATACAAAACAATATATAAAGAAATACGCATATATAAACCTATTTACGATACAAACTAGTTAAATGTTGTAAACTAATTTGTTATGCTGTTGTATTTCGTGGTGATATTCGGACGTGGTCCTACACCGATTGAGTTTACCCATTTGGCTATTTACACCACACGTGTATTCCAGTAGATGGAGTGATAATACGTCTTAATATATCTGTGAATGTCTTAAACTCTTACCGTGTGGTTGTGGGAAATAGTTCAACTGTAAACGCTTGATTTAAACTCATCATCGTCTGTGAGATTGCGACGTCGGACGAGAATAGGGTGACCATCATGCTCTTCGAACTGCACCACCTGAGTCCCAAAGTACAGCCCACGGATAGAAGGCCAGAAACAATGAACAGACCTTTCTTTCCAACTATATTTACTAGTACACCACTTATTACTAATGGTATTAAGGTAACGCATCCCAAAATAACACTGTTGATATACGTCTCGGTTCCACTTTTCGTCTGCAAAAAAAAAAATATTAACATTTCTTTAATCTACTACATGCAAATCTAAGGGGCTGATTGCTCAACAAAAATTTACCCAAGTATAAGACTTTTATACATTAAATACTTTAGTGCTGTCACACTGTATAAGAGTTGTAGTACGAAATGATTTATTTGTGACTCAGTTGTAGTCAATCTTTAGTTATAAACTAATATTGGCTCAACTTTGGAAAGACCACGTTTTTATAGCATATGAGTGTAATATAGTTTATATATGTAATTTTACACCTAAGAAGATTGAGTTACTCTTTAACAAAAGTCGTTATAGCTCTTGTATCACTCACTCACCGTAAACAGAGTTACCTAAACTACTATTTCTTATATAGAGAATCTGTGCAATTAATCCCTTAGCAGACCAGTTTTCACTGTATACGGATCTACCACGTTGATAATGAAAATTTTTGAAAATGGAAGTTTTAATAGGAAATTATATATTACCGGCACACATATATCCGTCGCTGTCGAATTAACCATTTTTACGTTAATATCGTTTGTATATGTATCCAACAAAACACATAAATCTGCTTGAGAGTCATTGCTACCGTAGTGTTCAACAATCGCTGATAGTTGCGGAAACCAAAGCCTTATTACATTGTATCTGAAAAAAAAAAATTCTTAACCTTATTTTCTTCAATCTAAAAAGCGTAAGAATGGATCCTCCTAGCCAATATCGCAATCGATAATGAATCAACTGTTACGTTAACCATAACTTTTTATCTAATAATCAAAACATCACAAGCACAAACAGGCATGTAAAGTATGGCAATTCTGTAAAGTAAAATGTGTGTAATATGTTTAGAATTAAAAAAATAGCAGAAAAATATGACGTTATATATATAAAATTTCAATATTAAAATAAAGGGTAAAAAATAAAGTTGTTTACTTACAAGATCATTGTCAAAAAATTCATAGCGCAAATGAGTATTAAATAATATAATAATGGTCTCCGGAACATCGGCTTGAGGTTGTGAAGTCCTATGACAAGAGTCTTCTTAAAACTTCTCAACGTTTCACTTCGCAGCGACCCAGTTCTTTCACGTTTCCCTTCTTTCCTTCGCCATAATTCTAAGTCCTGTAACATTTTTTGTTTTTATAAACTTATATTGATATTAATTTTAAAAAACGTTACAATAATTGAAAGTTATGTTAAATAATAACGTATTATTATAATGTTTATCAATAAGTAGTGCGGCTGAAGGCAGCCCGTGTGCTATACATAATTAAAGTAAAGTAAAGTAAGTAAAACAGGCTATATATATATATATATTTATATATACATAAATCCCACTGCTGAGCGTAGGCCTCCTCTCTAGAAAAGATGTTAGAGCATTCCGGATTGGTGGACTTCACATTTCTTCAATCCTTTTTTTTCCTACCTGTGGTAAATACGCAACACGTAACTATTATTGTAAAATCAGCTAACAGACTTTAAGCCTCTATTTTTTTGCGTTTGTTCACGTGTGCACAACTACAAATACTGAAACAATTTTGTCACTTGAGGATAGATGTAGGTGATTATGGGGTGAAGTCGACACTAACTAAATGAGAAATAAACTTTATGCAGCATCTTATATGACCATTGCTTGAGAATACAAGAAAGAAGAAATAACATTTTTAGTGTTGCTTTGTTTTCCCACAGATTTTATTGATTGATTTTGCGATATGTGAACAAATAATAGGACGAATGTTTTCTTCAAAACCAGTTTATGCTTCTTGTTAAGAAATGAAATGGAACGGAAAGCATTTCCTCACGTTTCTTTCTTTACTTCGGGTCTTCGAATTAGCTTAGCGTGCCGAAACATTTGGCCGTATTTGCGTATTGTACAAATGCCACATTTATGTACACAGGTGATATTAGGACAAGTCGGATAACTGTTCGTGATAATAATGCGACGTAAAATCAATATGCGGTGTATGACGAGAGTAGATATTTACTCATTTGATTCGATATGCTACGTACTCATCCGAGTATTTTTTTATAACATTAGGTATGAGAAATGAGCACACAGTTCACCTAGTGGTAAGTAATGAAGCTAGCCCATGACATCTGTACCAAAGTTTCAGAATAGGTAAGCGTGGCATCTGAGAAATGAGATGTGACGGGCTTGTTACTATTAGTTAGGTTTCCGGATCCGAACACTTACAATACAAAACATAGCAGTGTTGCTATATTAAGTTGGTATTCTGTGAGTGTGATAATGGAAAGTGGTGGGCCTGATGATATCCTTGGTTTTATTACCAGATCGCATCATCTGCACAAAATTTATTATAGTGCCGTAAGTATTTGCATATTTTCGTCCCATTCGATAGTCCAATGTAATGCATATGCAATAAGATCGGAAGTAGGTACAGATGCAATGTCAAGGACAGGGCAGGAAGGAGAGGAGAGCATCACACCATCAAAAGCGATAATTTATAATACAACTATAGTTCATCAGCTGGTAGTCGACCCTGCGGCGCATTAACCAGATAACTGCTACGCCACGTGGCCATACTACCACGTGGCAAACTAATACCGAATTTTCTGTTATTTTACAGGGAGTGCTGACTTTTTACAATTGTGTTATGGTTTATTAGATCATTGTTATAACGAATAATTTAAACATAGGCCCACTCCTGGGTTAAGCGTCGTCCTTATCCAATGCAGTATTGTGCAATTAGGTCATTTGATTAAAAACTATTTAATATTAATAATAAAATACCATAATCATTTAACATACTGAAAAGGCTTCATTGGTTGTTTTCCCGTTAGTTCTGCTAATTTTTGTCAGTATATCTCTGGCAGCTTCAAATCTATTTTGACTTATGTAATATTTCGGACTGTCGGGTATGAAGACGTAAAACAAGCATGTGAACAATGCCCATAAAGACATGATATATATGTAAAAGTTCCAAGTGTTGAGGACTGAAAATATATATAAAACTAAATATTAATAAAATTAACACACACACAAATAAATATATATATATATATATTTTGTAGTAATCTTATTATATTACATATTACGTTATGATCAGTGCCTTACTGATTTCAACACAATAATTTTATATGACAGTTATAAGATTCTTCTAGACGGCATGTTTATTCTGCTGTGCTTCGTTTAGTGGGTGTAAGAAACTGGGCACCCAGTTGCCGGTCCATCACAGTTCCCTACGTTGACAACACATATCCACCTAGAATCTTTGTTGATGAAGATGTCATGGTCCAAAGTCTTCGCAAAAAAAGGATTTTTTCATTTAAACATTTGTTAAGCAATATAATAAGCCAGATTGGAATTCAAATCTCAGTTTATAGAATACCCAGAGTAGCGTAGATATTAATACGCTGGAACATCAAAAAGCTGGAAGGCGTTTACATCTCAATGTACATTACCCACTACTTCTATTAATTTCCGTGACTAGTCATTTTTAATAGAAAATATTGCGATTGATTTTTTGTGCTCATGGAAAATAAATACAAGGAAGAAACATTAAGGACGGACACTAACCATATCGGCCTTCAAAAAATTTCAGTTTCCAGTCTTGAGAGAGAACGATCCATGCTACAAGAGCACAAACTATGTGGGCGATAGCGCCAAAAGTTGATGTTACCATCATCACACGATCTCTAATACCATTATGGCAGAACTCTGAAGTCAAGATCATCAATGGACTAAAGGCCATTGCATATCTGTAAAAATAAAAAAAAAGTTATAAATTACATTTTTCATCACCGCAACATAACAACACAATTGAATATAATTTAAAATACTGTTGACCTAAAGAACGTCTCGTATACCATTAGAGTAAGTAATATAAGTAGAAATATAATTTAAATACATACAAACTTCGATTCAGTCCCATTTCCATTACAAACCTAAATATGTAATGACTAAAGTTGCCTCACCAAATTGACACATGTAACAAAATCGAAGACGTTCATCACGTTTTATCGGAATGTGTCCGGAACGAAATAAAAAGAAACCAAGGAAGGATGGAGGGAACGGGAGATGGAGGAGGAAGGAGGGATGTTCCGTTGAACCAACAGCGGCATCAACAGAGATAGTTGTCCGGATGAGAGGTCAGTAGAAGGTCCAACAGGGATTGTGTATGATCCTCCACGTAGGCGACGTGACCAGATATGTCAGATCATATGTCAATGCAAAGTCGTGAACAGACCTCCATGACAGAGATCCGCGTGATTGGCTGTACGCGATCCAAGCACTTCGGCGTGGAGGGCGTCAAAGTCGCCGAGTATCACGATCTCTGTAGATGGGATCTGTTGCTGCGCGGAGTCTGTTGCCATTTGTACGTGATCAATAAATCGGTCAGTGTTGGTATTACCGCTAAGTTTGCCTTTCAAGGCACGTTTAGTTGCGTGTATGGTTCGCTGTCTACGCGCAACCAATGGAAGGAAGGAAGTATCTGTACCTTCAAGACTGTAGAGGAGTCGAGATATCAGATAACATATATCATCTGTGACATAAACACACGCCGGCAAGCGGCACAAACTAGTGTTTCATTTTGTACCCTAATGGAGGAGAGGTATGAGGTGACAGCCGGAGAACATATCTGCGATGCGGAAAGAAAAAGAATGGCCGGTTTTGTTGTCTGTAGATGGTAGTGGACGGCGTTAAATTTGGAATGAAATCTCTTGATGTTACAGAAATGCACAGCGGGCGTGGTGGGGTCTGCTATAGTATTTTTGCTCCGATTGCCCCCCTTTGGCAGAATGTATGTAGAGCGGAATTAACCCCCCCCCCCCTCAGAATACGTGGTTTTTGTTTTACTGGGGTATTTTTTTTTAATATACCGCTACCATGTGGGCTTCAATCACCGGGAGAAATGCAAAAGGCTATATTAAGCAGCCATTCTATGCGGCGGTCCACTAGCTCGAGGTCGAGCTAGCCCATTCAATCAACAACAAAAGGTGGTGCTATGAATTGCCATCTATATCAATACAATTAAAATTTACAATTATTACTTACAGCATTCCTTCTAAAAACTTCGCAGTTGCATAGAGAGGGTACGTTTGACTCGATGCCGCCATTAACGTACACAGGAATAGTCCACCATATCCATAGACGAGAAATATTTTTCTTCCAAATGTATCGGTCAAAAAACCAGCGACTATTGAAGTTATAGTCATACCTGTAAATTAATATTAAGTTGAAATTTTGTTTGACATGAATTTAATATCTTTTTAGGGAAAATCTAAATTAAACTTGAGCATGCTATCAATGGGAGTATAAAGAAAGAAATCACTCCTCTTGTTATAAATGGAAAATAGAAATTTATTGCATTTTATAAATTACGAAGACAGAGCCTAGGATTGGGACTAGCAAAACAGAGTCGACTAGCAATTGTACTACCTCATATAAAACTTCGCCTATAAAACTCGCTTTGAATTCACGGTACAGGAGCAAACGACGTTTGATCCACGGTGCGGGCAACATTATAATTATTAATCGCAACTTTAAATACTATTTCATCACGCACTTGGCGGTGAATGAAAATATCCTAAGGAAATCTCCATGAAAAATAAAAATAAATATATTTCCAACACATGTGAAATCCGCCAAACCACAGTGGAGTCACATAGTATATTATGCTCTATGTGGGTGTCCACACTAAACACAAGGCTTATGCCCAGCAGCGGTGTTTATACATGCTTTTAACGCTTTTCTACTTTTACGCATGACTATTCGTCATACTAGAGCTACGCAAGCATGTCGGGGTAAGAATGCCGTTGTGGTGACGTAATCTTGGGAGGAAATGGTGACGAATACTGCAGAGTTTAGGCACTATAAGACGTATTATATTTATTATCTAGTTATTTTTCGGGTGAGAACGAAGGAAAATTAGTCTAGATCTGGTCTTAAAATGTACTTAGAATATTATTTGATGTTGATACTTGCCAATAAAAGGAATTGCATTTAGAAATCCTTTTTGTAACAAATCCATGTCGAGGTCACATTCAGCGACAGGTAGTATATACGGTGTGGTGCTGCTCAAACCATACCCAGAAATGAAACCAATGAGCGATCCCAGAAGAAGCATCACGTGGAACCAACCGAAGCCACATTCTTTTAACGCTATATCCAATTCTTCATTTGGTGACTTTTCTTCTCGGCCGTGGCCAATTTTATCTAATATTAATTGCTAATATTAATTAAGACATAAAAAAATATGGTGATATCTAGACAATTGCACAGAAGTCACAGTATTTTGTTCTTTGGTTCTATTCCATATCCAGAGGCACAAATTTAGGTTTGTGTCTCAAAACGAAGGAGACCCATTGTTTTTTTTTTAGAAATTAGCACGAAGACACTTGACGCATTAATTCACTTTCATATCTCAGTCTCGTTTGTTGCACCACGGGTTACTCAGTTGGTTTGAGTTCTAAAACAGCCGCAGAGACAAGTGTTGGAGTAAAAGTATAAAATGCCCTATTTATCCCACATAACTGAGGTGTAGGTATCGCATATATGAGTGACCCGTTGCCTGCTGGTTAAGGCCTAAAAGATATACGCGTTGTTCTCGCGCGATTCTTCATGAAACAAGGGTTGGGGGGAGGTCAAGCTCTATCTCATCGTCAAGAGAGGTCTCATAAAATCTTGGGTGTACAGCATGAGGCAGTATGCGAAAAGGTTCCTGTAGTCCCCAATATTATCTTCAAGGAAGAACTCTGGGATTTAAGTGGATGAGAAACCCAAAGTGCTACATAAGTGGTTCTGTTCAACCGGGGAACGACCACGCCCACACAATACCCATTTGAAATAGTAAAATACCCTGCTGTGTTTTGTATTGTGAGTGTACGGATCTGGAGTACATATTACAGATACGGAGGCATTCCATCGCAGTCCACAGGGTCAACGACGCAAGTACATCTTGAATATTTATCAAAGATCGATTTATATGTTACGGGCCACCCGAATGTTACTCATAAGACTATAAAAAATAAATACATACATAAATGAACATACCTGTTCTAGGCAAGCCTTGTACGATGATATCGTCCATTTTCACTCCATTAATATTCGCAATACGTTTACCATAACAGATGTGCCAGACACAAATGAATAGCTATAATTAACTTAGGTATATTTAAAGATTATTTTTATTTGTCGTAATGTAAGATATAAAATTACGTAGACGATTGAGATTGTACCACACTATCGGAAATATACCACTGTTTACTTTTACACTCGCAGCCCGGGCCGACTTCGTCCGGAGTTTTCATTTATCATAAACTATGAACATGATTTAGAACTATGAATATTTATATTATATTTTTTATAGAATAGGTGGCAAACAAGCTACTTGAACTTACCTGATCGTTAAGTGATCATCGCCACCCATTATCATCTCCGACACCAGAGGAATCCATGGTGCGATGGCCTTCCAGAGAGGTAGGCTTAGCACACAGCAATGGATTGGTCACCATCAAGATGAGGGTAACATTTTGAATTCTGTCGCACACTTTATTAGTGAAAATCTGGGATCATGCCATCACAGAATACAAGCATGAAATAGAAGAATAACGTTGCTATATAGCTGCTTTATCGTCTGTTATGTATCGCATTCCAGTTACATTTCAACTGGTGGCGATACACTTACGATTATGTAAACTGTATGGTCGTTTGTCACCCGTAGTTGGCTATTTGGAATCCACATTTGCTGCTTCATCACTAGTTACTGTTAATTCTGTGGCTGCTCTATAGAAATTCCGGCAACGCTAACAATATTTGTTTTTCCCTTACTCCTTGTATTTTAAATAATCTGGGTTTATAGTAAGAATAATTAGTGAGTCTTGTTGTGAACCAGCCGTCAACAGAATAAGCGGATTCATCTCACATTCATTCATCCCACACCCTACATGACTTTGTACACACCACCAACTCCTCCTCCAGGTAAATCCTATGAACAGCATTAGTCGACAGCGCTACTGTGGTGAATTGCATATTATAAAATGTAGCAAACATTGTGAAAATTTACTACAGGAGTATATTTACTACAGGTTGCGTGGTATGATAGATATAAAATGCTGCATTGCAGACTTATTGGAAGAGGTTGTACTATTAAGATCTCACAAAGCGATAAATATACAATCTGTTCAAATAAAAAAATACCTATTAACAAAAAGAAGTGAAGAAGTTCTCAATTTTTATATTAATTTATTGAAAGAGCACATAAATTATATTAATATTTATAATGACTTACCCTCAGATTATCTGTGCGTCACACTCACTATTTTATCCAGCAATTTATTAAATTTTGCCTGTCACAGTAGGTTTTCTAGAGTATAGTACTAGAGTAGGTTTGTTAGAGTTTAGTCCTTCCCGAGTTATGGCGACTATGAGCTGCTAGTTTCTGCTGATTTTCGTGTCCAATCGAACAGACCCCTTATTTCTGGAGCTTAAAGGTCATGGATATAAGAAACTTTCATGAGCACCATCTTGTTGGGGAATTATTCATTACAAAGAACATAAGCACTTGGCACATTGTATATTACGACATGTCTTATTCCAATAGAAGATCCGCCTAGATTTAGTATTAGTTGGATTGGTATCGTGTCTCTTATCTGTCTCCAAATTCCTGTCGTCGCTGAATCTCGCAGTTGTGGTTACGCAACATCTTGCTGAATGATGAAACTTAGGCATGGCCTTCAACATTCAACAGCCAACTTGTCAGTCACAGGTAATATAAATATTAGTAGCAGGAATTTATATTTGTTTTTATACATATTGATCATTATTTTTATTACACCTGTTTTAATTATGATATTTGGGATGGTATACGGTGTGCACAGTTCACTTGACGGTGAGCGGTAACCCCGGTCTATGATATCTAATCTTTTATTTTTTTTATTGTGGGGAAATGCCTACGCATACCCGCCCTTGCGGGGGCAAGGACGGGTTATGTCGGACTCACACCGACTAAAACCCCACGGTGGTGGCCACCAACGCTCGCGAGGGGTCGCGGGATCTACGTAAGGAACGCAACCACAACCCCCTGCGCTTCGCTGGGATAGCCCGTCCCGGGGGCGTGAGTGAAGATCGCACCCCCAGAACCCACGCGGAACTATCACGACGACATGGTACCACGTCGTGCCGTCGTCCTCCTCGGGGTCGCTCATACTGAACGGTTGGAGCCCCCACTCCGATCGTCAGCGACCCGATGGGCCCCGTTTATGGTAGGGGAGCACCAATGGGAGGGCCGTGACGAGGCGCGCGAGCGATCCACAATAAAGATTCCGGATAAACATGAGTGTCCAGTCAACATGTGTGACCCTTGAGGGCTGAGATGAAATATCTCTTTACATATAACTTTGATTCAAAATTCCATTCATGCATTTATATTCCAATCTTTAATTCGTTGGTATTCTTTAAGAATTTACGACCCATTCATGTTACATCTAGAAAAAAACTAGCTGGAGCGTGGTCCTACTACTACTCTTGAGTATGTTACGTTGTGTGTGTTACTGGTTTGTGTCTAGTAAATTATTCATTTTTTAATTTTTCTTTATAAAAGATTCTGGAGGGTTTTACATTGACCCAACAGAATCTTTGGGTTTCGAGGGTTAAAAGATACAAGTAAAGTTAGGCGGCAAGGTAGCTTCATTTCTATATGTTGCCCAGGATGAATGTATACTGTTAAATCACAATGATCACCTACTATATTAAAACGTAATATGGTGAAACTGGAATGTGATAAAACATTACGTAGTGAAAATATAATGAAAATCCGTAAAAAGGTTTTTAGGTTATCCATTTCAAATACATAGACAAACCTCTCCAAAAATATCTATTTTGGCTTCCGTTAAAAGAAGTTTTATAATTCAATTATAATTGTGAGTAGGCCAGAGTGATTTTACGGGATAAGTAGACGGCGAGATGAAATAAGAGAAAATAACCCACGAGAGGTCGCGTGGTTTCTGATGGATACTCGTCATAGACTAACTGGAGCTGGATTGAGTGTGCGAATGGGTATTAAATGAGAGAAAGTTCGCTCTGCGCATACTGCACCATTCATAGGTTGTCATAAAGTCAAAGAAAAACGCGGCCACTTCAAAAGACGCTCGATCAAAGCTCATCTCAACAATGACATAGTTAAACCATCCTCCAATGACAAGGTAGGTTGACCTGGAGTAAATGGGAAAAGGTCTAGGAGTAAGAAGAAGAAGTTCACTCTGCAGTAGTGGAATGGAAAGGATTTTGTGAGAGTAATTATGTGTCACACCATTGTGTGTCGTGTTTATGATACAAAATTAAATATCGTTTTAGTGAATATATATTTAGTGAATTCACAGTGTACACCTGTCCATTACATGCATACTTTGTATATTGCAATCTCCATTTTTTACTATAGTGAAAAGCGTTAGCCATTGATTATGTCAATCCTGTCAATCAACCACGTTGATATCTTCTGGTCATTACCAGATTACATCAACTGCTCAGGATATATTATAGTCCCGTAAATATTCGCCCAAACACATAAAATCATTCGTTATCTACTCCGACAAATACAATTAAGGTATTGCTCCTCGGCTGGGAATTGAATGGAAACCCAAGGGCTACAAACGCAAAAGCAAGTTACGCTATCACTAACCACTAAGCCGAGCAGACGCCTATTTACCGTTACAATGTGCCAGACACTAATGTTTGACTTCAGTTTATATATGTGTATTTAAAGATTCCAAGTGTCAGATATAACTGTATTCGGATAATTGAGTTGGTACCACACTGACGGAAATGTCCAATATATTTTCTAGTACCCCTGGCCTGCTTCGATCGTAGGTTTCAGTAGTTATAGAATACGCACGGAAACATTTAGTGAATTGCTTCATTTATTAATGAAAATATAAACGAAATCAGTTCAATATTTTTCGATTCGAGAGATTACCTTGTATCGTTTCGAACATTGGCGCAGTCACCCTGAAACTGAATTCTAAATACAACATGAACTGACCAGTTCTACTGGAATAGAACCACGCCAGACTTTCACTAATCAATAATGTTTGTTTGCATTAAAACCTTATACATTTATACATCCATTTTGAAAGTCCTTTTAGTAAATATTTACTTGTCACGAATGCCTAAGCGTACCCGTATGTGGAAAAAAAAAGAATGCCACAGATGGAATCATTAGTAAAAACTTGTTCAATAGCTTGCAAGGTTAACCCGTATAGTCGTTTTTCATCATTGTAGTTACTTGGTAACTACAGCATCAACATGTTAACTCCACCGGAGGAAAATCACTAAAGATCACAGTAAATCTGTTCAGTCGTTTCCAAAATATTCTCCTATAGGTTTTCACAGTGGTAAATCCACACTGACAATTGTTTCTAGCCGTATTAAAATTGGTCAACTCGAGGGAATCATTCAAGATTTTCACTAAAGAAATGACTAAAAAGAATTTCTACAATGATTCGTTCATCGATGAACATCTTTTTAGAAATTTCTAAGATTTTCACGTACAGTCGGAAAAACGTGAAGATCTGTTAAGTAGTTCTGGAGATTAGCACATTGGCGAAGTAAGACAGTGAGAGATTATTTTATATCATTTAAATTGATGTATTTATAGGAGAAGTACTTGACTATCAGTACCATACTCAGCCCGACACTAGTCAAGCGATGTGCTATATGTGTCCTCCCACAAAATATGGAAAATGTTAAATTTACATAATATTCTTTACTTAGAATCGAAATCAAAATTTCATTAATCAAAGAGCACCGAAATCGCATATTTGTCTATTTTGTTAATAATAATATATATGTAATAATAATTTTAAAAATAATACAGGGTATTTAAGTCAATTACATGAGTTATGTCCATAAGGACATCGCCGCCACAGGAATGAATTCCTATTAGGACATGTATTTTTTTAAATGTTTTTTATTGAATAAAACGTCCACACAGTTCACTTGAAGTGATTTCGACGGCCCGATATTAGCCAAATTCACCCTCAATGAGGAAATATATTCACCCTCAAATACAGGTACGTTGTGTAGGGACTAAGATGAAACGATTCATCATAAAGATCTCCGGATTCCTATACTCACCAGACAAAACACCGTAAAAAAATAATTCCTTAATGTTTTTAAATACAAAACTTTTGTATAATAAATTTGTAAATAACGTTGTAATATAAACATTAAGGGATATTGGACGAGGAGATATGCAGGGATTACCCAAACGCTGCCCCGTCCGAGTTGGATTCGTCGACTGACCACTGGGTAGATGTTTTACCTAACTGGACCATATTTTTCATATACCGTCAAAAACGCTCAAGAATATGAAATTATAAAAATGCACCATGGGATGTAACACTTATTCATTGGAAAAGTATTTTTATTTATTTATTACATTCATAATTCATTAGATGCACTTATATACGAATGTTGTACAAACAGAAACAATATATATTGCTTCTGTTTGTATACAAACAAACAAACACACACACACAAACACACCGATGAATCTAGTAGGTTTTCTCCTGTCCAGTTAATGCATTAACATTTCAGTGATGATCAATTTAACACTGTGGATGTGTTTAGTAATTTGTACAAGGCGTTGAATTACAATTATTTTAATACAAAGGCGTTAATTAATCTGCCCTGAATGCATTAAATCGTTGCAAACGTCATGGTCAGTAACTTTATCATTATGGTAATAAAGATGAATGTTCCTCGGTGATTAATCCTTGATCTGTTCTTTTTTTTATAACAAAAGGAGTGACAAACGAGCACAAAATTGACCAGAATGGTATGTGATAAATGACACATCTATCCTTAACAAAAAATCAAGATACACATTCATTGTCACCTATACAGATTGAGAAGCACGAAGCATTCCACGTTACGCTCTCCGGATACAGCATACCTCTACCATTGTAAAATATCTCGTATTTCTGTTCGCTGTTTACAGTGATGATTTTATCTAAACGGCATCTGTCCGATATAAAGTTTCAACGGTGCCATTACATTGTTATTTAAAGTTTAAAGAATATGACGCAACCAGTATGCTTAAAGCAACTTCAGATAGCGTAGAGACAGGGGAAAATGTGGTCAGAAATCATAGATACGCAATCTACTAGAATGGCCACCAAGAACTGAACATAGGAATGCACCACTACCGTTAGCGAAAAAATAAAACAAATGAGTTAAGACAACCTGGAAACTGGTGCTTGAAAGAAGCTTCTAGTAGAAGCCATGAGAAAATGTGTGGAAAGACCAGCATTGGCTTGTTAAATATAACAGTAGCTTCTGATAGGAATGATTGGGTAATATGCAAAGAATTAGCCGTGCCATGAACATAAAACTATCTGATAATATTACATTTTTATTATTACATTACGATTTTTGACTTGAAGTCTTTTTGTAGGATACCTACAAAAAGACTTCAAGTCAAATATCTCAAAATATGGAAGTAATGCATATTTCGAGGTAGACTATCATCTTGGAAAAGCATTGTAAAACTTTTTCAAAACAATTCATTACTTTGCCGTGAAGTATGTTATTTAATTAAAATAATTTACATCTACAAAGATGTATTTTTTTTTAATTAATAAAGTGGAAAGTAGACACAAAGATTTGTTTTTAAATAAATGGTTAGTATTTAATCTTGTTTTTGTTTTCTGCTATTTAAGTTATTCTATCAAATGAAAAGAGATATTAAATTTTATTCATATGTTACTTAACTGTTCCAGCAGCCAGTTTAATTGGCTTTCAAGATCTTGCTCTCTTTAATTTTGCTATGGGGTAATACAACTGATGTTGAAATTATATTTATTTTACAATAAAAAGCTATTCGGGCCATTCATAATTTAGCTTCTAGAGTTTCGCTAATGAAAAAAATTAAGATATAGGCATATTAACGGCTACCTCACAATATATTTACGATAACATACGTTTTATACGTAAAAATGTACTACAATAACTGATGTACACGCTATGAATACAAAAAAGAAACTTGGGACACCTATTTTTCGTTAGAAGGGCAGAAAGGCAGAAGCATACACATATTTAGTAAAATACGCTAATAATAATTGATTTCCATTGAATAAATAGATTAAAAATTTTAGTTCAAACCAAATAATCAATAAATATTACTACTTTGTGACCAAAAATTTGACTGACAAATATGCTCGGATTTAAGTTTTGAGGTCTGGGTTTAATACTGAACAACTTTTGGACATAACTTATTATTTGAAAAAAACTAGTCAACGTTCTTTTCACTAGTAGCAGCATTCCGAAGTGGTGGTCCTATTGTCTTCTTGACGATTCGCAAGTTTTTTGCATAAACCTACTTGAAAAAGCTTCTTTTAATTTGAATTACAGAGTATGAAGGTCCCATTTCAAGAGTTTGTACTTGGCACACGTTTGAGATAGCTCCAAACATTGTTATGAGATATTATAGGTAATAAATATCATGTAGTAATTTAAAATAAAATATATTTATTGGGCAATTTTAGACCCGAGTTTTTTACAAATAAGATAGGTTTAATACTGTGAATCAATAAATTATGACACCGGCAAAAATCTTAGTTTAACAGCACAAGTATAGTACAAGTAATTTCTCACCAACCAGCAAAAATTTTCTCATATGCCTCTGCTTATGCAGAGAAGAATTTATAATATATATTTATATATCAGAGTTTACATTATAAGTAATGCACCAGTGAAATTATTGTACAGAGTAAGTTTAAAATAGAGATTGATTGCCTCACTTTACCACAAGTCGGCAACGCGCTCTCGTTGCAGTGCTATCATCCATTATCGTCATGATGTTATACATTTTACCAAATTATTTGGTTTATATTCCCATATTCTGGTTTCAAAGAAAATTACTTATTGTAGTCGAAATAAAGTTATGGCTTAGAAGTTGTAAATTTCTTACTTTAATTGTATTTTTGCCATGGTAGATGAATTTAGATAGAGAATATATTAAGTATATTATATAGATTATTATAGCTTTAGATAGAATTGAGCTGTGGTAGCTCAGTAAAGCCGTGGCAACTCAATGTAAACCTAGTTTCATAACCAGTGAGACTAATTTAGTTGTTTATTGCAATTTTAAGTATTCATTTGTACGTGATCTGCGGTGAAAGAAAATATCGTGAGGATATCTAATAAATAATTCTGGAATAGGCCTCCTAGTACAAGCGGTGGGATTTATATATCTAGCCTGTTACTGTACTCTTCATGATATGTGTTATGAATTTTTCAAATAAAACTACTTTCACCTAGGCTGGCTTTGAAACTGGCTGTAGAAGGAGTCTACGGGGAATATGTGCTCTATTAAAAATAGTTAAGGGAACCTTAAGGCCTAATTACTTCTGACTAGGCATTCTACCCATTTCTGGTAAGTTAAGGTTGCAGCACACCATAATTTTTTACTTATTACCGAGGATAGATATTTGGGTTTTTATTAATCAAAGTGAACACTTAATAATAGGTGCAGTGCGTGCTTTACTTCTTTAATAAAATATATTGTTAATTTTGAGATTTATTATATATATGATATACCAGATAACGTTAAAATAAAAATGAATGTATACACCTCTCACCGTTCAACTGCATTATCAATTCCAATATGGATTCTGAGGCATGTTCGAAATTCAAATTTATTCAGATCTCATATACTGCCGGCTTTTAGGGTTGATATTTATATATTGACGGTACTACGAGTATATTGCTATGTTATAATTAATAAAAAATGCAAATGAAGAAAGTATCAGCCTATATATACATCCCACTGCTGGGCGAAGGCCTCTTCTCTCATAGAAGATGTTGACAAGCGCATTCAGAAACTGCCAAAGGGCAAATCTTGTTTAGCGTCCTACGATTTTTATGAATATTTGAAGTCACCATTTATACAATACCAATAAAGTTGTTGTCTTAATTAAATTATTTACATGTCCTTGTCAAAAATAATCACTCACACATCATAATCTAATTAAATATAAATAAATCTAAAAATATATTATATGTTCTGTTTGCAGATGATACATTATTTTTATGACAATAAAACGCTAGCAAACATTGTTAATGACGATGTGAATATGTTATCTCAAAGACTGGTTATTGTTTCTTTTTTGTTTATTAGCATATAAAATGTTACTTACTGAATACCAAAATGATTTAAGTGCAAAACTCTTATATTATATCTTTTAGTATGGTACAACTACGCTGTAAATACGAGCTGTTTCTAGCACCACCTATGCGTCGGCTCGACGGGGTAAGACGACGCGCACACATATTAACAGTACGTATTAGTAGAATAAAGCTTTAAGTTTAATATGGCGAGTGTAAAAATAATTCAACTTTATGCCGGAGAGTTTAAACATTGTTACGTCAGCATTCAAAATTTCATTGTCATGATCTCGATGGTTGGCAATCCACAATTGCACTTTATACCAAAATTTTTGTCACGCACAACAACTCCGTGGAATTAGCCAGTGGTATTTTCGTACCGATATGATTTAGAGATCTTCAAGAAAAGAGCCTACATACATCTTTCTTAAAGGCTGGCATCGCATCAGCGACTCCTCTGTTGTAGCAGATGTCCATGGGCGGCGGTAATCACTTGCCATGAGGTGGGCTGCAAGCTCGTTTGACGCCAATAATTTCATTGGTTGCCAGCACTGGGAACTGTACTCGGTTGGCTTGCGTATGCTACGATCAAAAGCGTGCGCTTAGGCAATGAGTTACCGCGGAGTTAATGTTTATTGACCAGATTATATCAAAAATTCATTACACAGCTCGTATTTCAAAGAGAAACATTATGTTTCCTATGGTGTGACATTACAAAAGGATATTACACTCTTTAACATATTATTACGTAAACGAAGCGGTATAATTCCATTTCAGAATTAATTACGCCACTGAAAAGCTTAAGAGGGCTTTAACTATGCCATTGTGTGAAGATAATATTAAAATTTTGGTTACTTATGTGTATAAGTTGAAACGATGATAGCTTAGTGGTTAGAACATCAGTCTTACCAATTAATTGTCGTGAGTTTCGATTCTAATCCGTATCCTAACCTTTTGATTTTATTACATACGTTAGTAATATAGACTCACGCTAGTATAGCTGTCGCAGCTGTAACACACACATAAACTGGCTCATTTTAACAAGAGCATGCTTTCACAGAATATCGGCGTAAAATAGTTCATAACTTTGCAATATTATATAATAGGGCATAAAACTAAAACTTCATTCATACGAACCACAGTGCATACGTTGTCGGCCCTAAAGACTTCAATGGAGTACCTCGTCGCCAGTAATAATGTTTTTGGATAACACTAGACGAACAATATTTTGCGATGTTATTTGGGAAAGCGTAATCTTAACTAACCCCGGTCGAGCAGACCTATTCGTGCCACAGTAGGTATATAACTGCAGAGTGACTTTACCACGTACAAATTACGCCTACATTCGTATGGAATGAAGAATCAAGTATGTACGGAAGCAACGTTGTTAGTAATTAACATTTATTGGTATTTATGTAAAGATATTTTTCATCATCTTCAGGATCATCTTATCATCCCGTCATTTGTCCACTGCGACAAATATGGTGTGGTTACAGTACCTTCGACGCAGGTCCTGGGTTAAATTCTCAGCTGGGGAACACTATTTCCATATCGTAAATAATTGGTTATTTAGTCTGGGTATATTGTATATGTCGCGTGCCTGACGCTGCATTAGAATCTTCCTACTGTATTATATTATATTTATACAGTAAGTTTTTCGCAGAATGAATGGGTCAGCTCAATCAGGACACGCTCGCACAGAATACCAGCGTGGAACAGCAGCATAATGCTGCTGTGTTTCGTCTGGTGAGTGTAGGGATCCGGAGACATTTAATACTAGTGACGCATCTGCCATTATGATTGTCATTATGAATGGAGATGTCATGGGCCGCAGGAATCACTCATCATCAGGTGAACTGTGTGCACGTTTGTTACTCTCAATGTAATAAAATATATATATAGCGAAGTAAGGAAGGTGACGATGATTGAGTGCCTCTGTGTTATCACGAATATTTACGACAGTATAAATATTTGGCATAGTTTATGTCATCTAGTAATAATAACCAGAAGTTAAGTCGTTGAAATCGTCGAGGAAGACATTATCATCACCATTCTACTACTGAACGTAGACCTCTCCCACAGATTATGCTCCTGAGCTACCTGCATACATCGAATTCGCGCGCACTTGCATAGATCGTGACTCCATCTATTTTTAATATATAACTTATTTAATACATACGCATTAAAACCGGTCTGCGTACGGCTTACCTCACAATATCTGTGTTGAAATAAATGAGATATCGTGTCCGTATCTTGTAAATTATTGAACGAAGCCTCACCTGCTGGGACATACGGGAGCAGAGCCAAAGTCATAAAGTTTCACACGTGCCAAGAGCCAGGTAAAATCTAATTTTCCCCGTCGTAATTACAAGCGTTCGTTGCAAAATTCTACTTTAATTTGCTTCTAACTTTTATTTATACTTCAGTTTCTAAATCGATTATTTTCAACAGTATATATTTTTCTGTAACTCTATGGGTATCATTAAAATCTTCATTATGATGTCTTTTTATATTGTCTATTGTTACGATTAGTTTATTATAATATTTGTTATACATATTCTTTTCTATTCGAGTGATGAAATACATATTTATATGTGTATTTCATTACTCGAAAAAATAAATATTAAATAATAATTATCATAACAGATTCAATAATCTGAAGGGTATTTTAAAATTCAGTAATATAACTCACCTTCAGAAAATTCAACATTAAATCCTAGAATTTAATTCTCAATTACAATAAATAAGCCTCTTTAACGCCCAACAATTGTTGATGGTACAGTATTCAAATTGTGATATAACTGAAATGAATATATTTGGAAATGAGGTTGAATTAAAATAATTCTCCGATACGGAGCGCGTAATTCATCGTTTAACGAAAGTGAAATATTTTTTTTTCGACTGCATACGATTCCAATTATTGGCATCATTCACTGGAAATAATTTTGACCAAATTTTTCTTCTACCCTTTGACCTGGTCATGGTCCTTTGGTTTAGCTTAACTGTACGTTCCGCAGCTAGAATGAAACTGCAACGTCACTGTACAATTATATATATATTTAATGTCTATAACTTGAATTTAATAATAGTATAGACGATAATAGTTCTAGGTCAAAAAATGTACTACTCAATGTAATCGTAATGTAATCGAATTTGAATTATAAAACCTTTGTATGGACATGCTTGTGAAAAAAGTAAGTACATTTCTTAGTTCGGAATTTAGACAATTACCACTAGATTACCACTTTTTTCGGAATTTGAACAATATCTTGCAAGAAAAAAAAATTCAATTCCGATGAGGCAGTCCAAACCCATTTTTTTTCAGCAGTCAAATCAATGAACCTATAAAATGGCCAACCTACCTACCTATAAGAAAAACTAAAACACGATTTTTTTATCAAATTTTAAATTTAATCAATCGTAGTATGTACCATTATTAAAATACGTAGTTTCTGGCTGAGAAATTAATAGTTTAGCACGACCACAAGGACCACTCTCTTATTTTTTTTAAATGCTTGGACATGGTTCACGATAATAATCAAATGGCGAATACGAACAGACGACCTTAGGTTTTGCAGAACACCAGAATGAAATAGTACGGTAAAAGCAGGTGTCCGGGTATCCAATTACAGGCAAGATGGCATTCCATCTCTGTCCTCAGGGGTGACGACGAATGTGTATCTTGAATATATTTTGATGGTGGATATAGATGTAAATTGTGCGCTCTTATTTGATAAATTAAATCAACTTGAAATATATGCTCTTCTGTCAACTTTATTTCTTCATTCAAAAGATAAACATGCTACACTACAATATATACATATCCTTTAACAGTATTATTTTCCAAATATTTCGTCTAGACATCCACATTTTGTTAATAAAGGTAGTATGGAGAAAATAAAATCTTAAATTTCTATATAAAATATGACCAATTTTGTATATAACACCCTCTAACTTTTTATACCCAAGCAATACACCAGACACGTGCCATTAAGTTTATGTATTCTATCACGGTCTTAGTTTCAACGTGAATCTTATCTTGTTGGAAAAAATTAAGATATAAAAAGCCGATATAAAGAGACACTAACAGAGGGGAGGAGTGATGTAAACTAACTATTTTCTCTTGCTTTTTATGTATAAATTACACACATAATAAATGTGTGTAATTTATACATAAAAAAGTTCTCTAAAAAAAGTCTCTAAAGTACCTAAGTTTTTTTTAACCAGATTTATAATTAAATATTCGATTTCGTTACATCTTTTATCTCTCTTTAATTTGTGTAACGATACAAGTTTTACTTTACTGCTTTACTATTACATTTGTGGATTTTATAAAATAACAAATAACAATAACAAAATGATAAGATAACTATTTGAAAACTACAACTGAGTTTAAATTACTGTGTTTATCTAGAATTTTAAGGGCCAGCATATCTACACAAGATTACTAAAAAAAGATTTGTAGCATTTTATGTGAACGATAAATTTATAAAGCGGTGGCAGTCATTTTTATTTTATTTATGTATTTATTAAGATACCCTGCGGTATAAAAATATAATTATGGATTAATTTCCTGATATACCTAACATAAAAATGGTGGCCTTACCCTACCTAACATAAAAAGTGAAAAATTTTGTCACAATTTCAAAATTTTTCACATGATAAAAACTCGCAAGTCAAATATGAAAAAAAAACTTTATCCCTTTATTTAACTCAAGAATTTGAAAAGTACTTAACCGTTTTAATTCGCACATTCGCATATAAAGTGGACAAGTAACCGAATGAGGGTCATCATAAAAGTTATCATAAAAAGTCCCTCAGGGTAAATTAGGTAGTCGTAGATGAAAATAAGTCTCTGGGGTTTGTAATACGTAGTAAAGTTAGGATATTTAGAGTATTTTATGCATTTATTTAAATAAAACCTTTTCTTAGACATCTGAGGGAAAATATATTAGAAGCTTAGTGTTACGCATACTTACCACATATAATAAAATAAAAACATTAAGTAAACTCAGTGTACATTTTTATTATTGAATAAAAATGTACTGAGTTTACGTATTGTACATAAATATATATACATGTAAGCGTATTATTAAAAAACTAATGTATAAAATAAAGTAATATCTATGTATAGATATAGATCCCAGATAGAAGATACGTTGGGCATAGGCCACGACTCTAAAGAGGATATTAGAGCATAGCGGGCCACAGCTCCTCTACAGATTGGCGCGGCAAATCTGCTAGCATTTATATAACCTTATATAATTTGTATAGTATTAACGTTACTAAAATTTAACCACTTTAACCACTCCAAATAGGCTTAAATGCTACGAGATGGTTGTCGACTATGGTCGAATAATGGATTCGAAAGTACGACATTAAATTGCGCATACCAAACCCATCGTTTCTCAACCAAGTATCTTTAAGTAAGTTATGATCTTAGTTCATTTAACGTTTTTTAAGTTTAAACGTATAAATAAAATATTAATTAACATGTTAAGTCGCAAGGTTTTTCACTTATTTTTGACGTTTTGAGAAAAAACGCATCAGGTTATTGGACCCTATTAAATCAGTACTTAAAATTGTAATTAACAATTCAACGGTACCGGCATCAGAATATAAAACAGGTAGTTCACATAATATTTAATTAGGAATGAATTCCTGGGTACTGGTTTTCTTTTAATAATAGGAACAAACTTAACTATTCAACTGTAAGTAATAACATCTCTATCCATTCTCAACAAAGATTCAAGATGCAAATGCCCTGAAGACTGAGATGGAATGTCTCGTTACTTGAAACAAAGCTTGAAAAAGAAGCTGATTATCTGTTAGGGCGTGATTCTTTCCCGTTCGAGTCCATTCATGTCGCAACCAGTAGTACCTGAAGAGTGGCTCCATCCTTATCAGAGTTGTTACCTAATGGCTTAATACCAGCTTTCTGAATTTTCTGTATATCATATAAAACAGTAATGTTATGTTGCTATTTCCACCGGTATTCCATGGGGCGTGGTTCTCCTCGTTCGAGCCGATCTATTAACTGTTTCGCTAGATATTATTTGCTATATGACAATTTACTACATAAATGTTTTTATATACCTCAGGAAAACTGATCTCAATAAAATATAGAAATTTCTAAATATAGGCTCCTTTATAGTTGAAGTGGAATGGAAAGTCGGGTCTTTTGTCTGATATTATCGCAGAGGCGTTACACCGGATGCAGGAAGTCGATGAATAAGCGGTTCAGTTTGCATAAATACACACAACACCATTATGCGTGGCTAATATCTTTTAGAATCTCTAACATATTTAACAATAAAGCAGAAATCAGAGTTTTATTAAAAAAAATCCAGCCCAATCCTAAAGGGTACGTGTCGCGTGTGAATCTTGATTCTTCATCGAAGATCGATGGTTAATGAGCCGCAGTTATTACCATGAGTAATCTTTCATTATTCGTACAGCAAAGGACTGGAATAGTTTGCCCGCGTCTGTCTTTCCCTCCGATTACAACGTGGGTGTTTACAAGACTAGAGTGAATAGGCATTTACCGAGCTAGTGCGCTCTACCATCCAGGACTTCATTTCCACTTAACATCAGGTGGGATCATGGTCAAGCACTTGCTTAGAAAGTGTAAAAATAAAATAAAAAAAAAAGTTGGACCGCTTGATATTTTTTTGGTAAAAAACAAGCTTCTTATAAAGAGATTTATCTGAGAGTGGATTTCTATAGAGTGACATTTTATTGATTTTACATATGTGATTTATTAATTTTAATTGTGTTTTTTGACACAAATAACTTTCAGGTTAAACATGAGCAACTTTCAACTTACCATGAGGCTATGTGCTCGTTTGTCGTCATTGGCGTCATACAAAAAAGATTAACCTGAGAGCAGATTTCTAGAGTTGTATTTAATTAATTTTATCATGTTAAAAAAATAACTATAATATTAGGGTATGTGTTAACGGATTTGATCCTACAAGTTGTAAAGCCTGATATTGCTGGGATTTTATCCCAAAGACCATGTCAGTCCCATTTCGCTGTTTGAACGGTTTGAACCCAATATCAATCTCTCCATACATACGATTATCTCTTCGTTGTCATTTGCGCTTCCACAGAGTTCCGTAGAAGGGCATGGGATGCCATCAGCCAGGGGCAGGTAATGTCCATACAAAATCTGTGTCAAAACGATAATCTAGCGCCTGGCATGGTATAAAATTAAAAGCGAAAATTAGAGCATCCATTTCCCGAGCTCATACTATTATGTGTATTAATTATTTATATCCGTTTAACTGTTTCAATAATGTTCCAATCCAATTGTAATTATACCAACGTTGCTGCAGGAGGTCATTATTCAAAAAAACTAATACCAGGTCCCGCTACTGCACTTCCGCCGAAACTCGTAAATATCGACTCATTTTCTTTTTCTTCTTTACTTTTACGAACAGTATCGCTCTAGTGAAAGAAACTGTTTCATATTATTTTTAACTAACTTGAACTTAGTAGCCTTCGTGGCTATTTATATCCATATAAAAATTATCGCATATGAAACGACGCTAAATGTTTCTCATACTCGACTCGTTGAGGTATTCAGGACATACTCTGTCATTAAAAATATAAAATTCACTAACCTAAAGTATAATGTTATCGCCAAGAGAAAACGAAAATATCTCGTTTATCTCTCGTATACTCTCTCCATAAGTTTGATTATCTCTTCGTTGACATTCCATAGTAGGTGGGATACCGTCAGCCAGTGGCAGCAAACCTGTTTCGACACATTTTGAGCATAATATAATATTTTATTGATTTAAATACACTCATGAGTAAAAAATTGACGCAAGCGTCATGTACAAGGTTGAATGTCTTTAAAAATATAACAGAGCCCCGAAATAATTTTTTTTTTGAATTTTTAAAGCTACATAATGTAAACAAATGTTATCTCAAGAAAACGACACTAAAACATGTAATTGATGATCAGCATTTTTGCGCCTGCTAATTAGGGGTTGTTATGTCCTATAAAAGGTCATTTACCTGACCTTTCCTTATCGGTTAGTCGTCTAACGTCATCGGGTATCCCTTATTATTATTTTTAGCAGTGTATCCGCGTAATACACTATGATCTAATACTCTACTGGGGTCTGGAGTTCTATACTAATCAGTATTATAGTTATTATTAATTACTTTACTTTTACACAGGTACTTGGAAATTCATCCCCTTACGTTATTGCAGTATGTCATTGAGATTATATTAAAATACTAGCAAAGCGTTAATAGCCTAATGCTTCTGTAACTATACAATCTGCCAACTAAGCGAGTTCGATTGCACTATTCCAGTGTTGTTGTGTACTATCCTCTAAGACAGGCTTTTAAGCTTATTATAGTTAAAGGGGATATTAGTAATGCTAATAACATTATGATTATACTTTTTTTTAGTATATCTGTCATGAGAAATTTGACCATCTG
This sequence comes from Teinopalpus imperialis, assembly GCA_029286865.1. Lineage (NCBI taxonomy): Eukaryota > Metazoa > Arthropoda > Insecta > Lepidoptera > Papilionidae > Teinopalpus > Teinopalpus imperialis. The sequence goes on from JAGSMU010000034.1 coordinate 207,549, forward strand.
AATAAAAATTTTCATACGAAATCTATTTTGGATAAAAATAAATCATCATATGCATTCAGTTTTCTTTTAAAAACTGCACCCAGTTAATAAAACATTTATCTTCACTCTTCATTTGTAATTTTGTTTGGAATTATTTTTTTAAGCGCCGTGTGTGGTAATCACGTTGAGTATTTTTTTTTATCGTATAAGCAAAACGAGCATGCACCCCGCCCTGATGGTAAGTGATCACCGCCGCCCATGAACATCCGCAATACCAGAGGAGTCGCAAATGCATTGCCGGTAATCAAGAACCATTACGCATTACGTGATTGCATAAACAGTGACAATAGGCTGATACTCGAAATCGACTACCATTCCTGGCATCGCGACGACACCGCCTGCAAATTTATTGCCGGAACGATGTTCAAGCCATTTTAATTCTAATAAACTGCCTATCCTATCACACCCTCCTAAATCCACCACTAATTCTAGCTTTGTGATTTTTACCTAATACCCCAAAACATGGGAAATTGGTTTGAATACAAACACATTGGTAGAGCTACACTGCTGCATTTTGATTCTAGTTGCAGAATGAATGGGTCAGCTCGACCAGGGTAGGACGACGCCCTCACGGCTACCAGGATATAATAGCAGCATAATGCTGCTGTATTTCGTCTGGTGAGTGCAGGGATCCTGAGACCTTTATTACTGGTGACGAAGCATTCCATGTGAGTCCTCAAGGTGACAAAGAATCTGCATTATGAGTCAAGGATGAATGTTGATGCAGGAATCACTCACCATCAGGTTAACAGTGTGCTCGTTTGTTACTTTCAATGTAATAATAATAAAAAAAAACTATTACTTTGAGATGTTTGAAATTTCTACAGAAAAGTGGGTTTTGGTATTTTTCTCGTGCCTTAAACGAATGAAAAAGATGATCGATACATCAGATTAGAGATCGCTTAATCGAATAGAAGTTTTTCAGGCGATCGCTAGACTCTAGTCTCGTTTTCAGCTTTACGCTAACGTTATTTTTGATGATAATTCTAAAATATAAATATGTAAACCTTTGTCAATGTCAAAAAATATTTCGATGCCTTAAAACAAAATACAAACATATTTTTTCAACCACGTAATACGTAAAACACGTGTCATTAACTTTACTCTGATGAATACATTCAAGCGATATTTGTTTGGAAAAGGCAAAATTATGGAAAATTTATATATAAAAGCTAAACAACAATCATAGTCGAAGTTACGAAAGCGATATTTAAATTTTGTTTAGTGAAACTGAAAAAACTTGGAAGCACTAGTCTAAAAGTTTTTACGTTCAGCTAACCTAAAAGTGAAGTTACAGCATATACATACATATCAATCCCACTATTGGGCAATTTCTAGAATGGGTGTTAGAACATAGTCCTCCACGATCAAGTCCGGCCAAGTGGATGGTGGTGGCTGAGTGGACGGACTAGATTAGTCTTCGAAATATATTATTAAATATATTTGTCAAACATGCAGGTTTCCTCCAGCTCTGAAAACATGGGAAACCAGGTCTTAAATTTCAATCGTTAATTTCATTGATGCCATCACCGGGCATCAAACTCGGTTTGCTCGTGTACCGTGAATTAAATCGTTGATCAGATTTTACCTAGCGTTTAAATATAATATGTATCCATGGCCACTATATAGTAAGCCGGATGCCTTAACCACTGTTTAGGCACCACTTATGTCTAAAGTTACGTATTATAATTAAACGCATAAAAAAATAGAAAACAATTCTAGAATCTAAATTATATAATAACCGCTATTATAGTACGTTATTTTATTAAGGCAATTATCAGTTAGGTCAACATCACGTTGTCGTATCGCATTGTTTGCTGCCTGTACATATTTAAATCAGACGAAATATCACGCTATGCCACAATCACGTGGCTTTGATATTGGCAACATGCGACTATTATTATATTTTACTTATTATTTCAAGTTATTTATTCTACTTCGAATATCTTAAAATACTCGATTATATTTGATTGATAGAATTATCAATCAAATATAATCGAATCAATTGACCATATAATATAAATATTATATTATATGGTCAATTGATTTAATGATTATACTATGATAATAATAATAACGTTTATTTCCATTAAAACCTTAAACATGACATAGTAAAATATTGAGAGTATATTTTTCATGGTGTAGTAGTCAGCGTACCTGTCCCCTGCATCGCGGGTCCTGGTTCCGAGTCCCGACCGAGAAACAATATCTGTGTATCACAAATTGTTTGTTCTCTAGTCTGGGTGTGTTATATTTATATCGCTATTACCTGACACTGCAGCTGGACCTTCCTAAGACAAGACAAGAGGCAGCAAGTTCTTTAAACATACATCTACCTCATTTCATCTCTGCATTGCCCTAAGGTTGACTGGAAGAGAATGCCTAAGGCATTAAGTCCGCCTTTATACATACTGTATATGAAGCTTAAATAAATAAATAAGTTTGCACATATACTACATCGGAATAGGGAAGGGGACAATGAGCGAGTGCCTATGTGTATAAAATATTGTTGTTAATTGATTAAAAATTAGACAATGACCAGAATTTGCCGTCGTAGAAATTGACCTGGAGGAACTCGTCATCAGCTTTTATGAGTTTAGGCAAACTGCTCTCTCGCTAGCGAACACATTTAGCTAATTATTTATTATTAAGTATCCACAGCGTCGATAGCAAACAGTTATAATAGTTACGAATAATTTACGTATGTATCATCAACATACATTAGGTATACTTTATTTTACTAGAGTAATTTACGTAACATCACCTTGACTACTGAAATATTTCTATATTTATTATACCATCTCTAGAACTAAAACGACGCAACTCAAAAAGAAATGATTCGAAATAACGTTCTATTCGTAGTTGGGCATATAAAAATCGCCACATTCTCGGTATATGAATTATTCAAAATGTTTTTCATTTGTCATTTCCCAAAAATTTGGTTTTAGATGAGTATTTATTACCATAAATAAGTGAAACGCAATCATCTTATTGGACTATTGCTGCTTCTACTAACTGGAAGTACTGTAGGTGATAAAAAGGCTTTAGATGGTAGTTCTAAACGATTCAATATTTATTGACTTCGAGTATAACATGAATAGGTTACCCGCATACACTTCTGTATTCATGTTAAACAACTTCACAATGATAACTGAATTTCCTAAATATATTATAGTAAACATAAGTACCTCCCATCAAAATGCCAGTAAAACTAATACTTATGCCTCGGAAGATTTGTCCAAACGACTACTTACCGAAATAGGTATGCGTTGCGATTGGAGAAGAGAGAAAAAGGAGAAAAGTTTGGTATATTCTCCTTTACTTCATACCTTAAAAATCTTTTTATTTACTAAATATTTTTATTATATACTTATTACACGCAGTACACAAAGTAAGATGTGTATATCGAGATGCGTGGCATACATCAGTCATTTTATTGGATTTAGTAGCAGCATATTTTCCTAAAATTGCCGAGGAATTTCGATATATAGAGGTAGAGGTACACTGCAGTTTATTTATAGCTGCAGCATGAGAAGGTCGGCTCAACCGCGGAAGGATCGAGGCCTCACACAATTACAGCGTCAATTAACAGCATAACGTTGTCGTATTTCTTTTGGTAAGTTGTATTCCATTTCAATCCTCAGTGGGTGACAGCCCATGTATGTACATCTTGACTCGTTGCTGAGAATGGATGTACTGGGTGTTTATGGGCTACTGTTATCATTTACTATCAAAAAACCATATTAAACATCAACATAATGTGCAACAATATTTTAATGACGGTTTATTTTATAACTGCACGTTTAGAGGTAAAATAATATTCTTTGACTTTGTGGAAAATAAAACTTTTTAACAAGTTTCGTCTTCCCCAGTCAATTACTTTCAATATGGTCATAATGTCTTCCTGGCTGATTTCGACTTAGTTATTACCGGATGACATCAACAACGCAAAATATTTTATAATGTCGTAATCATTTTCGCAAACGCGATCTTTTATTTTTATTACATTGATAGTAACAAACGAGCACTCAGTTCACCAGATGTCAAGTAACTTTTGCGGCCCATGACATCTACATTCAAGCTTGACAAGCTATCATAATCCAGATGCGATGTCACCCTTGAGGACTGAGATGAAATGCCTCGTTACCAGTAATAAAGGTCTCCGGGTGCCAACACTCACAAGACGAACCACAGCAGCACTATGCTGCTATATCATACTGCTAATCTGTGAGGTCGTGGTCCTACCCCAGTCGAGATGATCCATTCTATCTGCAGCTGTATATAAACTGCAGTGTAGCTATATCACTAATAATTATAATATCATCTAATAAAATCTAAATTTAAACAGATTGTTAATTTATATAGGTTTACAGAGGCAGTCCGTGAGAGAGAGCAACAATTGAAATTCGATGAAAGTTCATTACCGATATTGGTATGGTGAAAATCATATTGAATTTCAATTGTTATTTACTTGGTCGCTCTGCTGTCAGCCCGACGATCTGCTCTGAATTTCATGTAACAATTTATGCAATTGTATAAAGATGCTCAATTGTCTATATCTATAGAACGGACTGGGTACCGAAACATTTACACGAAACCCTCAGAACTAAGCAGAAACTGTTAGTATTCGACGGTATTATTAACACACGTACTTAACTGGGGAAGGACCATATCTTCATAGATTACCAGCGTAAAATAATAATTAACAGTGATGTTTGTATGGTTTATAAATTTAATTGACTTCACTATAACTGGTAACGACGTATCCTACTAAGATAAAATAAGGATTGAGAACATAATCGTATATCGATTACGTATTGAGAACGGAGTAGTGCCTATTAACTGCATGGACCATTATCTATCTGAGCGAACCCACTTTCTATGTATTTATTTAAACTTTATTGTTTACACCTTACATAAGGGGGTACAAAGCGCGGACATTTAAGTCATTCTCTATCAGTCAAAACGTTAGGTTGGCAATTTAGTTGAAGCGGACTATTTTTACTATAATGGATTCCTGGATTAGGAAACGTGTACTTCTGGTCAGTTTTATTTTCAGGTACTTAATTAAATTATATGCGCTTATAGATAACACTGGCACATTTATCTAAATATTAGATCTTACTTTCTTTCTCTTTGTTACACTGTTGTTACATACATATCTATTGCCAATAATTTAAACGCTTATTGTAATTAAATCGTTAATTACAATAAGCGTTTGAAATTAAATTTTAAATCATCGGTTGTGCGTCTCAACAATCATGCGGGAAGATAGATTATTAATGCAAAACATTTAAGATTTCCGGAATTAAGCAAGCATAGAAGCAATATCTCCGAAACGACAAGCAATATATCCAAACTAATTGTTTCATAATGGTCCTACATAATTTATTGTACACCTGGGTCTCGAATCATGTTCACGGAATAATTAATATTTCTAGGAGTGTGTCTGGTTTACTATAAATTAAAGTGTGTTCTGATAAGGAATAAAGTTTTCGAATTACAAAGTACTAATTGAATAATATGATTAATTTACTAAATTTATCAGATCAACATATGCGTGAGTACGGTACACTCGTTGTTAGGATAAGTAAATCCTTGTCCTGGCTCTGCTAACTCAAACTCAAATCTATCGAACAAATATAAACATTGTTATAGCATTCACACCAAGGTATCAGACGCTGTTATACGAAAATTTTAAGCAAGTATGGCTTAGATTTCATTGTACCGATTACCAGGTGTTATTAATTTCAATGACATGATATAGTGGACATATTAGTGTGACATGTAACAATGCCTTGAACGTAAAAGAACTTGATTTCCTCAATAATAGTTAAAGAGAATTGGGTGACAATAAAAAACTTTATAGACTGTTTTTATTATTAAAAAAGAACTGTCGGAAGTGATATAGCTGAGTCGATTATAACAAGCAAAATATCTGCGAGCTAATATAACCCCTAACATATTACATATATATATTTCTACATAAGTTTGTTTTTAATTTTTTTTGTAACATTGAGCGTAACATACGAGCACACAGTTCACCTGATGGTAAGTAATTCCTGCGGCCCATGACATCCACATTCATCCTGGTCAAAGAATCAGAATGCAGATGCGATGTCACCATTGAGTACTCACCAGACGAAACACAGCAACATTATGCTGCTATTTTACACCGGAATTCGATGACGGCGTGGTTCTACCCCTGTCGAGCTGACCCATTCATACTGCAGCTAGAAACAAACTGTAGTGTAGCTCTTTCAATATCAAAATATTATATATAATAATATCTTTGGTAACATTTAACGCCCCCAGATAAAACGGTTCGCTTTTATTTGCACGGCGTGTGGAATAAATCTCGTATATAAATGGAGTATCCCCAACGGTGGCCTGAGATATTTAATATTAGACAGGGTTGGAAATACGGTTTGAAATGTGGTACCCATAAAAAATTACTTCAAGGGCACGAAAAATGGATTTATGAGTCTTAATAAGAACACTCCAATCACTTGACTTGGTCAGATGTTTTTTGAGTTTGTCGGCAATCTGGGATGAGGTCTAACGTGTTTGTGTGAAAACATTGACAATACAACGAAAACATGACAAAGATTTGTCAACGGCAAATATCGCGATTTATATAAAGATATATATATATAAATCGTCATTTACACGTTTTCGCAATTTTTTTTTATCTTTGATGTGACTTAAATTTTATTTATTTGGGTAAATAGTACTTGGCGTTGCCATAATTAATAGTAGTTAATAATACTAATGATGTAACAGTAGTACTATTATCAATATTGCATGATACTATTTTATTATAATAATTAAATCGAATCTAAGTTTACATACGAATTACCACCAACTCGACCATCTCTTAATTGCAACCGAGAATACACACGATGTCCACCAAAACTGTAAGCCACTTACATGGTGGGAAAGGTTCCTTGTTTCATAAGATTGGTTATCTGTTTAACCATATCCGCTATAAGTTTTCGCTGTAATCGTAGTCGTATCGTCGTAGATGGTATATTAATCTCTAGTATATGGTATACTATAATTTGCTGAAAGTTACTTGTCAGGTGACATGTCCAAATATGGTTCAGAAAGGCCTCAGGTCCTGTCAAGTTTCGTGAATGACGTGAAAAGTTAGATGCCTCGCGACTTCCCAACACATAATGCATTATTGTTCGTTAAAGTTTCTCGTACTTTTTTTTATTTTTATTTTTTCAACTTCAATCATATTACCGTCATTGGCAAAATTACCATATAATATCATCTTTGAAACAATCCAGCTTTAGCAATATAATATAACATTCTAGCCTTATCCGACAAGGCAAGAATGTTAAATCTACTTATAAGTTGTTGTCTGTCGGCGGCGTTCCGCACACATTTCACCATGATGTCTTTAAATCTATTTATTTATTATCTGCCCAGTCCGGCTTCACCTTGAGTTTTAAGTTAGTATAATTTGTGAAGAAAATCAATCTATTGAGCTATCTTAACAAACACAGTAATAATAGTATACAACATAACATCAGTCATTATATTTACGTGGATGTATGTAATTGGAAATCCGTGGAAAGACGAAAAGATAAACGAAGAATAAATAAAAGAATCTCAAGTCTTTTCACTCCACAGTTATTTAATGTCTACGAAACAATAATGAGGAAGTTAAAGATCAGAAGAAATATATTCTCCTTGAATACTTCTTATATCAACATCAAACGTATTTAGATTTACTATAAAACTTTTGATAGAGTTACCAATAAAATTCCATCGTGCCCATAGTGTGGAAGTTCATCAAAAGACATTTACTTAGACTCGCCGTATTCCATATAACATAATGGTTATTCCATTTTAGTTAAGTTATTATTGCTGTTGATAGAAAATCAGCAGTATGACATCACACCCGTCGACTGAGCATGCCTTCTCCTCCCCTTCCATACTTTCACCAATTCATGTGTTCTTGATACCAGAGAAACAAGCATTGTAGAACTGCTGTACGCGATAGATGAAGAAGGTGTAATTCGTATCGTTTTAGTCGGTCGCACGAGTCTCGCGTTATCTTTCAGATAGCACCAACTGCAGATAAGGTTAACATAGCATTCTTCATCTCATATGTTTTCTACACGCGTACATTAGAACAAAAATTTAAGTCAACTAAAATATCCTGACCGGTGACAGTCACAGGGGCTAAAGGTATATACTTCGATAATATATTATTTGTTTAGGAGCGAATCGTAGTATCACAGCAAGTCACAGCCCATATGACGCCTCAATGCACTAATGAGGTCGGGCGAATGCACGTACACCGTTTGGTGTTGGTCGCTTACAGATGCGCGTATTCACGTGAAAAAATGCGTAACTCTTTCATTTCAAAATACTAACTTGTGCATTCTAATGCACAAGTTTGTATATCAAGTATAGTGGAGATAAACATAGTTTACTTTAATGTGCTTCGACTATGCATACGCTAGAATCAACCTTTACAGTGGACTACAGATTGTTGATGGTAATGTATATTATTACTATCCCAGCATAACTAGATATCATGTTACCGAGAAGAGTCCTCCCAACTGAATCAGGATAAAACTAAGATTACAATTAACGGTTCCATTGCAACCGGCAGCGGAGTCGAACTCTTGATGACCCTTGCATTTCATGGTATAATTATATATATTGCGGACACAGCCTAACATTATAGGTAAAACAAAAAACATCTTATTACAGATAATCCGATGATTAGTTACCTTATGCATGATATAATTTTTGCGAAATTTACTCGTTTATCACGATAAATTAATTATAACAATCCTTACTCTACGTGCATATTTGAAATTAGATTTTCGTGATTCCCCGCATAACTCAGTATCCTGGAATAATACGGACAAAAGATTTTGCTTCAATATTGCTTAAATATATTATTTAATATTCTTTATTTGTTAACGGATCGCTGAGCTCACAAAAGAATTCGCTTTCCTCGGGATAGTACTTCTTATATAGATTCGCTTTTTAATATTCGTTTTGGAAGATCAATGGAGAGAAAACCAAAAGCACATAATTGGATCACAGACGGTTTTCACGTAATATCTATGTAATTAAATGAACCTCAAGAAAATTATATGTAAGTATGTGTGTTTTAAATCACCCAATAAATTATGCTGGAGGAAGTAAACAAATGGTTTGTTAAATGAAACGGAAATAATTAACTTATCGAATTAGGGAGTGAAAAAATGTATACAGTCCTTGACGATATATATTATGATAAACTTTGTTTAGTAAATGTTATGTCTTCTACAAAAACCGTATTTAGGTTTAAAGATATATTTTTAAAAATTATGTTATTTCTGGTGTCCATGACACATACATCCTTGACAGGGATCATAATCATAATATGGATGCGTCTACGGGCGAAAATAAAAATCTTGTCACCAGTACAATTGTTCTCATTACTATTTTTTTTAAATTACATTGAGAGTAACAAATCAGCACACAGTTCCTCTGATTGTAAGTGATTCATGCGGACCATGAGATCTACAATCATCTTTGATAAGGAATCATAGTACAGATGCTTTGCCTTGGGGACTGAGATGGAATACCTCGTCACCAGTAATAAAGATCTCCGGATCCCTCACTCACACTCACCAGAGGAAACACAGCAGCATTATGCTGCTATTTTACGATGGCGTGGTTTATTTGGTGATATTTCCGGTCGAGCTGACCCATTCATTGCAGTGTAGCTTTGCCACTGTAAACTAATAATTTTGAAACTTTTTTATGACATGTGTTTTTAACGATACACTCCCATTCATGCCAAATAACGAAATAATAACGTTGACGCGTTGTCACCCTTGAGGAGTTGGAACAACAGACCCAACAGCGTTATTATGCTATTTAACATGGATATTATATGAGGGCGTGCACCTTCCCCGGTCAAGCTGACCTATTCATGCCACATCAAGGCACAAATTGTAGCATGTCTCTACAACTGTAAGCTTCCATTTTTGAATTTATATGCAACTTCATTAACATTTAGAACTTTCTGAATGGGTAAAGTTCAACCTTCAAAGAGCTTTGTAAAACATTTACACAGCTTATTTCGGTAATTGATCTGAAGTAAATCCAAAATCCGAATTCTATTTTATCCGATTTCGTAACGCAAAGCTGTGTCAAATGAACGAGTAGGGTGAAGGGGATCGAAATAATTTAGCAGTAACACGATAACGCCGCAAGGTTGCGTATACATCAAACATTTCTGAAATGTGGCGAAACGAATAAATCTGTTATTTTCGTGCATATTTTTTTTATGATCAGCGGTTATACCTTCTCTTTCCCTGATATATTATTTAGGTGTTTACCCAGGAAGTTGCCGTTTTGTAGAGCTGTTATAAACTTATTGACTGGCTTTGCAGAGAGTTCTAATTTTGAATTTTTATTTTAAAGCGGATTCCAATTCATCTGTTTCATTCAAGTCATCTGTTTGCTAATAATATTTTAATTTCATAACATTTAACATTTTTCAGCATGGATACGTTAAAATAACGAGTAATTTTTAAACATGAGTTCCATCTTGGTGAGGCATTCCGTCTCAGTTAATAACGCATACATCTTGAATCTATTTGAAGTTGAATTTAAGTGTTTATGGACCGCAGTCATAACTTACGGTTAGAAAAACTTAGTCGAAACTGCTCGTTAGTTTAGTTTCATAAAAAGTAGATAAACCTAATGTTTTAAAGAAGCTTAGACCTATTCACGTCTTTTTTCTTTACATATTGAGGTATGTTGCCCAATGTTACAATGCCCAATCGTGGTGAAAGGAAGGCTAAAATAATAAAACTAGATTCGTGAAAACTATATCGTTATATGTAAAACTTCACTTGTCTTTGCTAACATTCATTTAATATTGCTATTCAAGTTATTCCATAACAAAAATATAAAATCAAAATAAGAATAGTTTTTTTTATTACATTGAGAGTAACAAACGACCACACAGTTGATAAGTGATTCCTGCGACCCATGACATCTACATTCATCCTTGCCAAGGATTCATATTGTACATATGTTGTCACACTTGAGGGCTAGGAAGGAATGTCTCGCCCCCAATAATAAATGTCTCCGGATCCCTACACTCACCAGACGAAACACAGCAACATTATACTGCTATTTCATGCTGGTATTCTGTGAGGGCGTCTTCCTACCCCGGTCGAGATGACCCATTCATTTCTGCAGCTAGAAACCAACTGCAGTGTAGCTGTTATTACAACATTACCTAATACAAAGACAATTATGATTTTCATTGTATTATATTACCTATCTCAACCACTATTTCTTGTATTCGTGTACAATACACAGTCAAGCATCCACTACAAGCCAATAGAATTCATAGTCCAAGATTTATGTAACTCTAACGATTATCAAAAGTCATTTTCCTATAATACCACGATGAACTTCTCAAAACTGCTGCAATGGGTTAAAGATAAGAGGTAAATTGTTTGTTTGTTTAAAAAAAATATTCTAAATAAATTACCTTTTATACTTATTATGCATTGAGATTATAGTGAAAAAGTGTGATTTACCATGATATTAAGTTATGAGTAGACATGTTACGAATATACTCGTATCGCAAACTTACTGAACTCCTTACTTTGAAGTAGGAACACAGGTGTACAAGTGAAATTTCACTTAAGCAGTGAGTTCTTATTTAGAAATATGGGTCCGTAAGGTAATTAGTCTTGATGCTAAGAACAGAGGGTGTCTACCGTCAACACAATTAAAGAAAACAATATTTATATAATTGGTATTAAACTATTAACCTACGGTATTATTTCTTTATATCAAGCTAATATTTATGAAACTTTTAAAATACTACTTTTAAGTACAATTTGCAATAGAAATTCAAATCATTTATGGATTAATACGAACAAAATATTTTTTTTTTTTTTTAAGGGAATAATTTCAATTTACCAAGCTGATATTCATGAAAAATGTGAAATGTTACTTTTTGTTAAAATGTGCAATGGAGGTTAAATTTCACGAGAGGGACAGAGACAACGAATCTACGTACAATCTTAGTAAATAAGTAATACAGCCTCATTCTTAAGTCGTTAAGACATTAATAAAAGAGTTAGAGAAATAAATCATTCTAATCTATAATTTAAAAGTTCAATAAAGATGTTGAACCCCATTACATGTACTGTATTTACATGATTATATCCTCTTGTGTCAGTTTTAGTATATTAGACCACGGCAACATTTTCTATACAACGCATAAAATATAATAGAAGCCGTTAAATTTCCACAATTGACGTTAGGCATAAGCGATAAAATTGGAGGTTTAAATGCAGTTACACTTTGACATTTAACAAAGATCCGTGAACGGATAATTAATATAATAAAAAAAAACGCCTTAAAACTTTCTATAAAAGTTGTGATATCTACTGAGTATTTGCTCTCTGATAAATTAGTTCAGAATATTATTTATATTATAAAACACTCCGACGAGGCTCTCATCATTATTCTTCTTACGGTGCATCTTCAATGCTGAAGGTTGGCCGCAAAAATTTGTCCCAGTACAGAGCAAAGACGAAACAATTCTTCGGCTGTCTTAATCCCCGTCCATTCACTGATGTTTCCTAGACATGACTCATCTTTGGAATACTTTAAATAGAAATTTATGATGATAGATTTTATAATAGGAAAAATGTGCCGAATGATCAATTCGGTAGCATTTTGATTTGTTCTTTGATTAGGTAACAAATAAATCATTACCTCATTTTACCATTTTCCTATATTAGGTAAACAGCGATAAGCTAGGACTGAAGCAAATAATATACTAGTGTCTGCTTGAATAAAAACGAATATTTATTATTATTTATTTATTATTATTATATATTTACAAACAAATTTGTAAAATCCGTAAGTGCGTGGCTCAAAATTCTGAAAAACAAATTCAATTATATAATTCGTATTGTAGGGTACATTTTTTGTATATTCTAGAGTAAATTAATTCAGCACTATTTCTATAACGCCATATCTTTAGTTGTTAAAACTTCCCCTATATTATAAATTTAATTAATAACTTTGCCTATAATAACGATTTGATGTTGGAAAACTTTGAGGTTACGGCGTATCTAGAGTAGAGACTCACAGACTGTAAGGAATACTGCATATGTATAAAACCTTACATGAGAAACTTATTTCGGAGAAGATCTAAACAATATCTATTCTATAGTAGGAACATACAAACACGATTTTGTTGTGGACATTGGTAAAATCAACAAGCAGAAAAATATTGCACACCTTACAAGGTTTGGGTGTGCAATATTTGTATATAATATTGTGCTTTATACTCGATATCTCTTGATCTGCTGCCTTATGACAATGTTCGAACATAAAATTGGTCCTTATAATATAATTTATACTAAAAGGACGTTTTCACAATTTGAGATTGAAATTTATAGGATTACTCTATTTTTCATTTATTTATCTTAATATATACATATAAGAAAAGTACTTTTAAAAAATATTTGTTTTCATAACATAGTACATAACATTTATATTTATTCTAGTGTAAGAATTTTAATTCTACATAATAGGAACATGTATCACGATTTGTAAAGAACATAAAAAAGAGATGGCACTATTCATAACTTAGTACATAACATTTATATTTATTCTAGTGTAAGAATTTTAAATCTACATAATAGGAACATGTATCACGATTTGTAAAGTACATCAAAAAGAGACGGCACTATTCATAACTTAGTACATAACATTTATATTTATTCTAGTGTAAGAATTTTAAATCTACATAATAGGAACATGTATCACGATTTGTAAAGTACATAAAAAAGAGACGGCACTATTCATAACTTAGTACATAACATTTATATTTATTCTAGTGTAAAATTTTAAATCTACATAATAGGAACATGTATCACGATTTGTAAAGTACATAAAAAAGAGACGGCGCCATTCATAACGTCGTACATAACATTTATTTTGCAGCCTTAGTACCACGTCCCATTAACTTTACTCTCACCGGCCTAGATTGATATCACGGATACTGAAGCCAATCTCGTCGGAAAAAAGGCAAAATTGAGATATAAACGGAGATAAAATGTTACAACGTCATATGTAAAATTGTGTATTTTTTTGAATGAAGTAATAATGAAACCTATAGTTGTTATATTATATATAAATAATTTACAAAATGTTATTCATAAGTAAGAAGTAGTAATTATATATAATTCATTGAAATGTCGTAATAATAACATAATAAATAATAAATAAATGAGAATTATTATTATTATTATTGAGTTATTCATTGTTATCGCCATCTGGTTGGTCAATAAACTAAATAAAAATATTATATGTTAAAATAATTAAAATAAATATAATAAAATAATAAAACAAAAAGCAATGAAAGAAAATGTTTTGGTGTCTAATAAGGGCTATTATTATAGAAAAAAAATAAAAAAGATGAAGCAGACTGAAGCCAAGACGGCTGAGATTTAGGATGAAATGGAGACAAGACATGGGCGGTATTGAGGAGCACCGTCTTTTGTACTTGAGCCTGAAGTGCCATCACGCCACAATCTTAGATGACTCGAGAGGTTGATTAATGCGTTTTGTCTATGACTACGACTATGGGTTGGATTTCCGCTCGGTATACAACCGCATGTCGGTCACCTCGTTTGCTAGGTCTAAATAATTATTTTATTAAACTGTTTCGGCTTTCACGAGGTTTTCGTGTGAAAATATTATAATAATTATTTTATTATTTTCAGCCGTTGTGTCCTATTAATAAGCAAAGGCTTCCACGATGATCCGATGAGAAAGCATCCTTACTGAATTACAAAAATATTATTTAAATATAACATAGAATCGACTTTATTACGATCTATTCACACTACCTGATGTTTTTTTTACAAAAACTTGACACTTTTTAGTTTACACGGTTTGAGAGACGTGATGTTATGTAAGTTACCTTAAACGCTTGCTTAATTTTCTCAAACCATCAAAACAACACTCCCAAAATTCTCCCTTCTCAAAGATGGATACGTACGGCTATACGTTGGGATTCTTCGTTTACATATAGCCATTAAATATTTTGACAGCATTGCTATATATACGTAATGTTATTGCTATACATTTCGTTTCGACCCTACGAATATTGCGTCGTGCTCTACGACGCGAGATTATTGCGGTCTGTTATGTGGGTGTGCTATAAAGATTCTCAAATGGGACTTAAAGATAAACAAGTAATTTCATTGAGCGTCGTTCAGCAAAATCTTAATAGTGCTTTGTCAATGTCACAGACTATTGAAATTAAATGACGATGAGCTAAACTTCGATAAATATCAAACTATAGTTGCCAGTTAGGCACTTACCTATTATTTGAATTTAAACTTTATCGTACTTAGATTTGTTTATACATTTGTAATGGTAATTGTGCTACCTAAACCTGATTGTACTTTTTGACAAAATAGTCGCATACTATATACTGTCAAGCATAGGCCTCTATTTTCACGAGTCCATCCAGTACCACTTGCATGCAACGGTATTTCGCAATTTCAAGGCTATTGTTACATCTCAGCACTGATATGTTTTTTTCATGAAACATAACCGAGTAATAAACAGTTTGACCGATGATAAGTTATGACTGCAGCT
Organism: Teinopalpus imperialis; assembly: GCA_029286865.1. Classification (NCBI taxonomy): domain Eukaryota; kingdom Metazoa; phylum Arthropoda; class Insecta; order Lepidoptera; family Papilionidae; genus Teinopalpus; species Teinopalpus imperialis. The sequence goes on from JAGSMU010000034.1 coordinate 223,263, forward strand.
TATAAATACTTATATAATCAACTTCTACAAAATTCCAAAATACTAATTTATTGTGTAAACTCTGCGGGCTAAGATTGAATATCTTGTTACGCGTAATTGGTAATTGGGTATAATGGAAATGTTTATATAACGAAATACTGTGAAATATTACACTTCATGTTCCTCCTCATTCTTCGCCCTTAAATAAGATATTTCACGTTTCTATCGCACACTAATTATAAAAAAATAAAGTAATAGTAAGAGCATCTTCTTTATTTAATGATGTCTGAAAAAAATAATATTGACTTATTTTCTAGTAATTGTATTTTTGTGAGGTATGTGCTTATTATTACGAGTATGTCGATCAGTTTACTTTTTCTACTTATTTTTTTTTATGATTGTGGTAGTTTTCCAATAGTCTCACATTTAATTTGTATCTAAGCATAAGTTCATGTCCTTGTTACAAAAAAGCAGCATTATGCTGCTATTTTACGCTGATATTCTGTGAGGGCGTGGTTCTACCCGTAGCACAGCGTAGCTCTACGAGTATTATATTGTATGATTTACAGGTATGTTTTTATTTAACGACGCAAAGAAATATCAACATTTAAATTAAAAGAAGGTAAATGAAAAATGGGACACATTTATCACAGAATTTCATCGGATTCAGAGACACTGGGGAATATCAAATAAAGGACAGATAACGGGTCGCGTTATGTTACCTTATTTCAAGCATCGAACACGCTCCAAGGTTAAAGGGGTTGAAGTAATTTATCAGACACCCGATAACGCTCCTTAGTTACGAACACATGTATATCAAGTATCAGTATGTCAGATATTGATTTATTGAGTCCTACACCGTGTTTTGTATAATATTTCGTACAACGTTATTTAAATGAATATGCAAGCTACAGCTGAAGAAGTTAGTTTCAGGATGTACGAACAGAAAAGGAGTACGCCCTCATATAATACCTGCTAAATAGCAGTTAATACACATCTATTTATTGGTATCAAGGCATCGTATTAGTTACCTGGGAATGCATAGTAAATGTACGAGTATTTTGGTTTCATGAGAACCAATTATTGTACAGTCTGCTGAACTTAAGAACGTAGGTTTGGATCTGAAATTCAACTATTGCTGTAAGCCGTCGCTTATTTAAGCTTAGAGAAGAAATGGAAATCTTAGTGACGTCAATAATAGCTACGTTCGGGAGCTAATTCTAAACAGGTTGGCAGAATTATTTTTACAAACAAACAGTAGATAATTATGTATATCATGTAAAGGTGTGCATATATTTGTATTTATTTTATATATCTATGTATATATATATATATATATATATATATATATATATATATATATATTATAATTAATATAATAAAATTTTAATCGCGACAAAGTTTTCTAAGCTGTCCACCACCACCCATTCAGCTATTCATCTCTGCATGTTGACTGGTAGACAAGTTTAAACAAATAAATAGCAGTGCTAGTATTTTTTGAAATATTATGTGGGGGAATTATGTAAAATGTGTTACAAAGATTCGCTCACCATTAGTAGGAATTTTTATCTGTTGGACATTAAATAGCATTTTTTTTACGATTCCTTTACTGCTTGAGGACTTTAATTACCAACTTAACTTATAGAATTTGCATGTTCTTCGAATATGCTATTGGTTATCTGAACATCTTTCAAGTAAGAAATGAGCTCATCACTAGTAATATCCGCAACACCATAAATTGCAGCATCATTTCTCGGCAATATTTTGTGTTTCTTCGTTTATCCTGACCATGGTTGATTGAAACTATATAAATAATATACATATATTTTAATTAAGACTGCTAGGGAGCCAAGCTAAAGTGCGAAGTAGGTGCAGTACAGCGTTAAATAGTAATTTATTTTTTTTTTTTATTTTTATTTATTTATTTTATGGGGCTAATTTTTTGTCTGGTGAAATAAAAGATACATTATTATTGGAAACATGGCATTCCAGCTCAGTCTTTTTTTTAATAAACTAATCTTAAATGCTTCTGCTAGGAGATGGGACTAATAGCGGATTTGTACCTAGGACCTTAAGTTTCGCAGACCGTATCCTAAAGCATTAGGCTATATATGTCTGTAGGAGTGATGACGTATCAGCATTAAGACTTCTAATGGCGAATGAATGTGGGTGTCATGGAATATGAAAATTACTTACTTAGGTTGATTTTTGTTCGTATTGATACCCTTGATATTTATACATCGAGCTCAAGGTAGTTTGTGCTTTTTACTTATTTTTTACTCTGACTCCAACAGTTTTAAAAATAAAAGTACAAAGAAAACAGCCAAAACAGTCAGTCAAAATCCATCTCATGTAAACTTTAACTTTAATGCTTTATATTCTGTACCGCATGTGGGAATGGAAATTCTGCTCAGAGCGTACGTCTCTATGCGTTATTTATTTTGATTTACGGAACGGGGGCTTTGTAGATCTCTTTCTCTAGTATATTTTTGACTTATATACTAGAGATCACGAGGATTATACAGATAGATTTCATTCGTAACATGGTAAGATTTTATTTTGACAACATTGAATTATTGAAAATTTATTAAGTGCGTATAGTAACTAGTAGTCAAAATTATATATTTACAGAAATGTTTTTCAATCAAAGCACTTTTCAATATCTATTCTACAGTTCAACACGGGTTTACTGAGGTCAATTGTTATATATATATATAATATAATACGTTTAACAGATAAATTTGTGAGCAATTATTACTTTTTTATTTTTGTAAAGGATTTTGGAGAGTTATTAAATATTTTAATAAATATATTATAAAAATATAAATAACTAGAGTATTGTTTATAATATTAAAGATGACAAACGAGCACGTAAGAGTGAAAGTAGAGTTCACGTAATGGTAAGTGATGACCACGATACATGACATCTACAAATTTCCTCAACTAAGGTTCAAGATGCACACGCTGTGTCATCCCTTAGGACTGAGATAGAATGCCTCGTTACCCGTAATTGGATCCCGCAATCCCTACATACATCATACGATAAACGGTAACGTTAGGCGCTATTTCAAGATAGTTTTCTGTGAGGCGCGGTCGATTCCCGGTCGAGCTGACCCATTCGTGTTGCTAGATAGAACGTGGTTTAAACACTGTTATAAGGCTCAATTTTATGTGCTTCAATTATCTCGAGAACTAAATCGATGGTAACTCCTCAAATTAGTTCTACAGAATGGAAGACGTAATGCGGTCGTTACTTAGATACTTAGATATTATATTAGAGTAGTTATAGTAGAGGTAAATCAAACTTTTTTATTGTTTTGAGGATCATAAATGAGCACACAATTCATCTGATGGTAAGTGATTGATCATGACACACACATTCAGCCCCTGTAAGGAATTACAATGCAGATGCGATGTCACCACAGACCATTATGAATGCCACGACACAATCAGTGTAAGGTTATAAGGGTGTCCGGATCTTTACTCATTCTTTATTACATTAAGAGTAACAATCGAGGACACAGTTCACCTGATTATAAGTGATTCCTGCAGCCCATGACATCTATATATATGATCCTTGAAACGGAATCGTAATGTAGATACGTTGTCACCTTTGAGGACAGAGATGGAATTCCTCGTTTCCAGTAATACAGGTCTCCAGATCCTTACACTCACTTACGAAAACAGGCAGCATTATGTTGCTATTCTGTGAAGGCGTGGTCCTTCCACGGTCAAGCTGACCCATTCATTCTGTTCGATACATAACAATACGAGAGTTTTCACGCCGGCTTTCTATCTAATAGTATCCCTATCTCTTCGTCCATCCCACAGTTTCTAATGGCAGATTTACCAAGAACGCCGTAATTGTAGCGTTATCTACGATCGAATGTATTCACTATATTTACATTACTTTCCGAATTAACAGTATTTATCTCTTGAATATGCTCTTTAAATGCACATGCAAGACGGCGAGTTAGTTGGTTTGTTTTTTGCATATGCTACCGGCACAATAACATATCCTGCATAGTTGATGTCATGTCATGTCATACGATATCAAGGTTGTCGAAATCCAACAGGAACATTAACTATAAGTAGATCGCACTGCTAGGCATATGCCGTACCTATTAGAGACCTCTAAAAAGAGTATTGGAGCATAATCCACCACGTGGCACCCTTGTGGATTGGCAGTCTTCATATGTATTTAAAATAGCTTTATTTGATTTTAATTTTGTTATTCTTTAGGGCTGCAGGATTCTACAGTATGTTTTCCTTCACCGTCGAGAACGTGGTAATCCAGCACTTAAAATTAAATCAACACTTCCATAGGTGTGGGTACTAGAGATCGAAAACGGTTTGCTCGGGTACCGTGAAATTAAAAGCGATCGCCCGGACACTTAGCTACCACACCGTTTAGCCTACATGGCTGCTATCTCTACAAATAATTAAAATTATGAAGATACTTATGAAGGTTAGAGTTGCTTGAAGATGAAACATCAAAATGTCTTCATAAAATATATGCAGTTTAAATTTTAAAAGGTTTGTCTTAGAAAAAATTTAATACGACAAATATCTCTCTTCATGAAACGCCTTTCTCAAGTAGTTTCTGTGTCCGTAGTTACTTTGTCCTTCGGCTTAAATGCATAGAGAATAGAGTTGATATCAAAAGTAACAAATCTCCCTTATCATGTTCATTAATACGTGAATTGGAAGGATTTTTCATAATCTTCTTCGTCAGATTTAAAGTGAATTGACGGCCCGCCCATACAAAATACTAAATAACAATGAGTCAAAACAATCGTAAATATTCTTCAAAACTTTATTATATGTAGTAATAGCGCATTTATTAAAAATTAGATGTCAAACTTAGACGTAGGAACAGTTTGTACTTACTATATAGAATTCAATTTGGTCTGTCCATTCATTTTATATTGATGGAAGGTAATCTTCATTAATATAAAAACTATAAATGTAAAAACCAATACTTAAAATTGACGGTTCGAACTAGGAGCTGCACAATTAGGTGGCACCGATTACGCATGAAATGATATTAAGCGAATGTGTAGCAAATTCAAATTAAATGAAGTGATTAACATCTTTTTCATATACGTCGTGATCCTCGTCTTGTCCATGGTCATCTTTAGACTTCCCCGTTGGTAGACACTGACATTTCACATACACTACTTTATACTTCTAATCGTATATATTCAATAAACTAAGTTTTTATATGACAATAAATATTTTTTAATTATATGGAAAATATTTAAATCTGTATCAATCGTATGTAATATACTTCTTCGCTAATATTATCGTTCTTTCTATTCCGATAATTTTAATGCGAAAACTTTTTAACAATTACGTGGATGATACATGTATATTTTTTTTAATTTTATAACTTCTTTTCTACTTCAGTTTGTTCATAACAAGTCTTAGGAGGTACGAATTCAACCTACTATAAACTTTGCGAGGAATATTACAGCCTAATTTTAAATTCAAATTCTAACTAAGAGAAGTTCTCGTCGAGAATTGCACGGTTATTCTTCATTTTCGATTCACAGTGCGCTGAATTGAAATACAAGTTGCGCAGGTTGAAGCTCTGTGCAAAGCTGGGAATGAGTTGAACGAGTGCAAAGTTTTTGAGAAAGTAAGTGCGAGCGAAATTTTGTTTTCTTTATTACAAAAACTCTATGCTTATATTTCTTTTCTAATCCTAATCAACGTATGTAAGGTGAGCTTAAGTCAAATTCAAAATTCAAGATATAACATGCAATGTATGTACTACGTAAGACCGGCATGATCAAATGCAGTATCTTAAACTAATAATTCACACAAGTTACTCAAGTTACGTAGGTTAAAATCTGCAGCCAGTAATCAGGTTACATACAGTGGTAGAAGCACGCTATAGCTAAACTCTAGATATAGTATTAAATAGTCAGATCGACTGGGTAAGGACTACGCCCTCACATACTACCGGTGTAGAGTTCTTCTGTGGCAAAACAAATTGCACAGCCATAAAATGCTTGAGAGGATTTATCTTCTATCTTTAGCTTAGCATCTTTAGCACTTCATAGTAAGTAATCCTTAAAAGCTAATTTTGGGAGGAGGGGCGGGTGGGCATCCTCGCAAACCTATGGAACTAACAACGCCTATTGCATCAGAATCTATCGACAGTATCGAATAGCATCTTAACGCTGTTTTGTAACGTATTGTGTAAAGAACCGAGGAGCCTATTACAACGAGTGCACGTAGAGATAACAATGCATTCCATATTAATATTATACTTAGGGGTGATAACTGATAAATCCCATGGATTACACTATCGCTTACTATGAAGGGAACTGCTCACTTCTTTGTTGTTTTTATTGGCAAACAAATAAGAAGCTCAACTAATGATAAGTGATTACCGCCGCCCATGAATATCCGCAATAGCAAAGGTTGCAGGGGCGTTGCCGTTTAATTGTCTAATTATATATAAAAAAAATAATATACTCGTTACTGATTACATATATCTACTAACAACTTAATCTTTTTACTAAGTCTTTAGTCTTGAAAATGACTATTTGTTTCAATGCAGCATCACTTTCCGAAACTCCCAGAAAATACGTATTGCTCTAACGACTGAAGTCTTCCACCGGAGTATTACAGCCCAATTTGAAATTCAAATTCGCGCTAAGACAAGTTTCCATCGCAAAATTCTACGGTTATTCTTCATTTTCAATTCCAGTGACGCCAGTGAGAACACAAATACCCCAGGTGGAAGCTTAGTGTACAAGCTGAATGTGACGGGAGAGGAACGTACGGTTTGCTTACATTTTTTCTGTTAAAAAGGAACTTTGGTTGGAACAAAGAATGAAGCTCTACATATGTACTATATGCTTGATATTTCATTTTACTACAAAACTATTCTTTTATACTTTCACACATCTATGGATGTTTGTGTATGTCCCTAAATTAAATACTAAAAAACATAGACATTCATTCCACATATCTATTTTACATATCTTTTTTTTGTATAATATTAGGGATGAGTCCACAGATCATCTGATGGTTGTTGACAATTGTGGCTCATAAAATCTATTTCCAAAGTTTGTTGGATCTTTGCAGACGCACAGGGCTGAGATGGGATTGCTCGTTACCCGTAATTGTATCTCTACACTCACTTAACGGATCAGCAGCGTTACGGTGCTATTTCATGCTGTTATTTTATTAGACCGTGTTCACTCCTAATTAGAGCCGTTCCGATTCATGCTGTAGGTAGAAACTATCTACAGCATGGTTGTATCACTGTTTTTCTAGTCTTGCTTATACATTATCTCAAATACTTACATATTCTTCTGAGGATAAATCAGTCCATTGTTGAAAATTATCAGCTGGAGAGTTAAAACTATACGAAGATTTTTATTTTATGGACATACATATAATATTTAAAAGTTCGTATTCATTCATATTCTTAATCTAAACCTGGGAAGACGAAGATCGAAATCGCTTTCCCAATTTCACGTTGAGCTTATTAAGTTCAAAACGTGACAGGGGTTGAGAATCTATCCAAGTCACGCATGATTCAATTTGAAAGAGCTCAAAGAGTGTTTTAAAAGTAAGGTGCATTTTTTCATCCCACAGTTGACTTGTATAAAACGATTGACGTTCTTTCTTACAGCCACAGTTACAGCAAATATTTTTTTTACTTATAATAATTTAAAAATGTTGTACCCAAATGTCTAAAAATATGACTTCCGAGTATACACAAAAGAAACAAAGACAATTTGCCAATCACAGCGTTTTAGATCCAGCTTCTCCCATATTTCTTCTCTTCCTCAGTAATCGCCAATGTAATAAAACTATATATCTATCTCTATACCCTCTCCCTAAAAGTAAGTGACATAACAAATTATAGATTTATATATATGTATGTAACATAATAACTATTAAGCTATTGAAAAACATATATCATACTCAACTACCCGTTTTAATACACATAAATATCAACAACAATCATGTGTAATTATACATCATGCATGATTACATACAAACACACTTTATAGATTCACTTATCATACATTTTTTCTAAATATATTTGTGTAATTTATTTTTCTTGCTAAATTAAAGGTAATAGTATCCGTGTACCTAGTCGAGGCCCTGGTAATCTGTCAGACTGCGAGAAAGTGCAGATACGAGTCTCTCGCAAAGGAATATTATATATTCTATTATACCATTTTATAAATTTTATGTACCTTTGTGAAAGAGAAAAAATAAATATTATTATTATATATAGTTGTCTTTTGATGTGGTTTACGTAAAAAAGCAAACAAACGGAAACCTATTAGAATATGTCTTATGGGTGGACATGAAAACGGCCGGATATACGAATATAACAAAATTATGTTTATGTATGTATGTGGTCAATCACGTACATATGTACATAAATATAATTTTGAATTGTCAACTTCATAAACATTATTTTCTTGCTAACCATTTTAAAGGAAACATTTATAAACTCGCTTTTACTCTTACTATTGTATCAAAAATTATTTCGCTCTGGCGTAGTTTACGCTGTTTCAACTTCAAAACTTCAAAACGTGCTTCGCAGAGTCAGTTGTAGGAAGAGGAATTCAGAACAAACGATGGCACTGGATGCGTTATTTATTCAGTTTTACGAAAGAGCCACTTCGCTCTTGTGTTTCTAGATAAATCTGTATATCAAAGAGAATGCTCAGATGGAAGGTTACTTTTTAAATTTTGTTTATTATTATAAAAGTTAAATAAACTGTATTTACTTTAATAACTTTTTACGTTAACTTTATTTTATTTTACGTCTACTGTAACTATTTCCTGAAGATTCTTTTATTAAAATTGTTATACCTACTTCGCAAACAGGTCACATAATGGTAATCACTAGGACTCGTAATGTTTTAATTCTCAATAAGCAAACAAAATGCACCTGTTTTGTTATTGAAATAAAAGCTGGAAAGTAATGTCACTTTTATTCCACGTATACTGTTACTTATTCCTGTTGAATTTTATTTTTCAGAAATCAAAATCGCAAATTAGTAAACATGTCATTTATATCATGGTAAACCACCACTGGGACCCATGCCACTTATATCCTTTCTCCATGAGCATACAACATGCACGTGTTTTGTTAATGAACCGAAAGCTAGAAAGAAATCTAGTTTTTGTTCTACGTATACTGTTAGCTTTTCCTGTTGAATTTAATTGTTTAGAAATCAAAACGCCAAATGAGTAAACGTGTCATTTGATAATAAACACCACTGGGACCCACACCACTTACATACTTTCTCGATAAGCAAACAAAATGCACATGAACTGAAGAATGGAAAGAAATGTTCATTAGCGTAATTGGGTCTCCGGTTCCTTTTATTCACCGTACGAATCGCAGGAGGTTTCAACTGCTATTTTTTTCTAGTACTCTGTGAAAGAGTGTTCTTTTCCTAGTTGGTCAGATTCATTCATACTAGTTTTAGGAAAAATATTTTTAAAGAAAAATTGTATAAAACAAAAATATTTGGCGGTTAAAACAGAGCTTCAATGAAACTAACGTCATAATAGTTATAAATGTATGTTGTAATATATTTAAGTATAAAGTGTCGTAACTAAATTTCACTGTAATTTAAAGTAAACCCTGAAACACTACATTTTAAAACATTAATCAATACTCGTAAATCAAAAATAATAATGGATTTAATAATTGTAATAAAACTTTCATACTAACACGTAACACTATAGTTTTTTTTTATTTAACTTAGAGTGATACCATTTATTATTGAGAAATAAGCACAAAAATCGTTTCACGATCATTTGTGATCATTGCTACTATTAAAATGGTAGAAATGCGCTTTCGGGCTGATGGACAATGTTAGCCAGACTTTTACAGTAACACCGGGTTGAGCGCTTATGGCACTCAGTCGAGACCTCTATTAGTGGGTAACCAGCACAAGGACTTCCGAGAGGGAGCCTCGGCTTGGACCGTTACCCTGTTTGGCGAGAGGCGGTAATGCGCGTCGTTCTTTAAAGCTAGGGCGAAATGTTTCATTATCTTTTTGTTGAGTTATTTAGTGGACGTCATCATGCTTCACGTAGTATTTTTTTCAGTTCTTTTTTTATTTATTATAACTAAGTTAATCTTTGTTGGGGATGTATTCGTTACCAACGAGATGATACATCCCCAACAAAGATTCAAAATGTATATGCGATGTTATTCCTGGGGATTAATAAGGAATGTATCGTCATTAACAACTGAGTGTCCATTTGCCTTCATTCACCATACAGAACATGATGGTATTCAGTGAGGGCGTCAGCGTTCCCCGGTCTATTTTCGCTGTTTTCCTGCCCCGTTTCAGCGATCCTATCTTGCTTATGTTAGCTTATATCTACGGCAGGACAATAATAACTATAAAATAAGCCATATGAATGGAAAGATGACGAAGAAACGATGAAAAATTAAGGTGCCATCCTATTGCTTTGAGAGGTCTTAAACTTTTTTTCTAATACGTTTTGTTTTATTTCAGGTAAATTTCGCGAGGATCATTATTGCTTCTAGCCAAGAGTTGAATAAAATGTATAAGGTAAATATTATATATTTTTACCGTGACCACATGTAAAAGTATGATATTCTAATTATATAGCCGCATTAATATTCGAACAAACACTAAGTTATCAAATTAGGATTACAAATTTGGACACAAAAGCTCCGAAACAGAATCGTCATAAAATATAAGCACCTTACACCTAGCAGTCACAATTTAGCAGATATAATAATTTCTTAGCTTTTAATGAATCTAAGAAGATTTTTATAATTAAAGATGAACCATTTCATCGAAAAGAACAAAGAGAACTGCCACTGTTGACATTTATCCAAAAGGTATATTTGATGTATCGCCGTCTTTGTTAATACGACCCATTCGGCAGTTCTAATAGAGTAATTGATTTACAAATTTATGTGCTTATTTATCACATAAAACTGCTGTTACAATTAAACAAAAATTGGAAGAGATTTAAAACCCATCATTTCGCTGTGGAGCTGTATGTGATCTATTCTTGAATACGCTCTGTCCATAAGTCTATCTAGCAGTGGAACTTTATGTTTACTGCTTTATAATGACTTAGACTGATGTAAAATTTATAGTGTAATATCTAGAAACTAAGAAAAGCTATTTATTATAACAATATAAGGTTTATCTATGGTCTACCTAAACATATGTGATAAATTGTGTCGTCGTTTAGTTATTCCCTGAACTACGACAAGCATGCAACACTCAGATGTATCAGGCTCGGTTTTTACACAGTGGTCATTAGTATAGTATTAATCCTGGCACACTCCTTATCGCACCCAAGACGAAGACCAAATTGTAATAATATTAATATAGATAATAGAAATTACTTCATTCTTAACGATAAAGTATAAAATAAAATTGGCTATGTTTTATTTTTCCGGAGTCTGATCGTTGGTGCTATCACCAATTCCATTGTTAATGGCAATTTTGAGTACAAATTTATCGCATACTGGGCATGCGATAAATTTTTACTCAAAATTGCCATTTGAAAAAGTTGAAGAAAAATATCGTGAAGAAACTAGTTTATTTTTAATCATTCTGAAGTGACATACGAGTACACAGTCCGCCTGGTAGTATTCCTGCGACCCACGTCACCCATATTCGTCTTCTTTAAGGAATCACATCTCCTTTTTAATATATTCTTACCCCTATTACTATATGTAAGTTCTCGGAACGACATCTTTGTATCTTGATTTCTCATGGATACTCATATACGATCAAATATCGACCATTGGGCTATATAGCTTTTAGCTATATTGAGTAGCTAAATAAGAGAAATAAAAATTAAAGACGTCGTAGGAGTAAATTATTTATTTGCTCATTTATTTAAGATATATATACAGTATATATAAAGGCGGAATTAATGCTTTAGGCATTCTAATTATATTTTTTATACCTAACCTTTTTTACTGTCATTATATAAATTAACGACGATCACAATGCTTCATTACTGTTTTATTGTACATCCATACATTTTCTATGAATTTCGGGTCAGCGCGTATTTGTAGAATGTGTATCGTGTGCCTTTGTAATAAGTTGGAGCGCCTTCTATACCATGCTCTACTTAACTTAATAAGTAAGGGTAGCTCTGTTTAGCCTGTTAATGTAGTAGAAATGTCAACAGCAGATTTTTAAATACAACTTAAGTTTAGTCCCACCATTACCATGTAGCATTATGATCCCTTGTCAAAGATGAATGTAGATGTAAAAGGCCGCTGGAAACAATTACCATCAGGTGAATTGTATGCATTTTATTACTCTCAATGTAATAAAAAAATATATAATCAGGTTTAATCAGAAGACATCGCCGTAGTAGAATCTCTCAAAATGATAATTAAAATGAATTCTTTCTTCTTTTTGTATGCAACAGTGTAGCTGTGGAATTAGAGAGCATGCTAATGTTTTAGAATTATGTAGACATAAGCGAGCATACTTGCACTGCTCTGGCAATGCATGCTAATGACCTAATAAGCATACTTTCCACGACTTAGTGTCCTCTTATGAATCAGGGGGTCATGGAAAAACATGGACTTGCTACTGTTTGTAAATAAAAGTAACATTTTCGGCACATTTTTGGTATACTCGTATACAGTATATATATATTAGTTCTGTTATAAATGAAAATGCATTTTTTTAATTAAGGAATCTAATATTATTAAGATAAATTAGTAATATAAAAAAAAATCTATTCTAAATGGCCACCTTTGGCTTTTATACAGGCCTATAATCTTTTGTTTGGTCACGAATCTATGGATTTACGCACTGTTTCCAAGGGAAATTTCGCCACTGCTTGCTTCAAAGATTTTTTAAGAGACTCAATGTCGAATGAATTGTTTAGAGCAGGCCATGTTATTCATATTATGTCCACTCTAAATTAACCATAGTTTGAAGTCTGGGCTAGATGAGGGCCAGGCCAGGTCTTCAGCTCTTATAAAGTCCGGAACGTTGTATTCAAGCTAGGCTTGGGTAGTTCGTGCATTGTGACCAGGTACAGAGTCCTGCTGGAAAGTCGGTATATTTTTAAAAAGTGTATTGCTCAGAAGTTTCACAACATGATCCAAGACTGTATCTGATACAGTTTTCACTCCTTTTTCACAAAAATGTAGTTTTGTGACTCGTTGATAAGACACGCCCCACCAAACTATCACTGACGCAGGATGATGATCACGTTGTACCTTTCCGACCACTTGAGTAGCTTCTTTAGAACTGTGAGCATACACTTCATTTTAATCATTTTGCTTGTTCTTCAATTGTGAAAATTTTTTCATCGATAAAGAGGATATTTGTGTGCCTTTGATCTGCGTATCGCGACAGAAGGCGTATTGATCGATCCACTCTCTTTAATTGTAAAGATTGATTTAGGGCATGTCCTGTATATCGTCGATAAGCACCGAGCTTCAGGTCTTGTTTTATAATACGCAACAGAGTCCTAGCGGGAATCTTCATTTCTCGCGATAAGATTTTTTGCTTACCAATACCAATAACCACCAATAGGCATTAAGTCCGCCATTGTTAGTTAACAACTAATTAGCTTACAACTGAAGATTAAATAAAAAAATAAATAAAAAATACTTAAAAATTCTATTCTTTTCACGCAGCTATTATTTCTATAAAATTATGCTATAAATATATTTATATATGATTTGTATAAATAAATAATCGTGTAGAAAATACCCACTTTATATGAAATTTTATATGAAATTACCCACTTTAGTAATTATGATTAAAATGATGGTGGTTTAATCACTTATATTAATCGAAATATAATTGTGTAGCATAATCATATATTTCCTTATTTTATTTTATGATAAATAAATGATTATAATAGGTCCTTACTTATAAAATTGGCGTTTTGTCGAACTGGCCACTTTAATATCAAATAATCTGGCGTTCGGTTAGGAACCACTGCGTTGGAAAATATGAATCGATTACATGGGTGATTACTTTGAATAACAGAAATAAAAAAGTTTGAAAAAAAAAATACATTAACTTATTTCACACAAAACGGCAATTTCATAGATAAAGACCTATTACATGCCATTTCAATCTCTGAACACAGAATTTTATTTCCCCCTACCAGTTACTAGGTCTCCGGATCAAAACGAAACATAACAGTGTTATGGATTTATTTCACTGATATATTCTGAGGGAATTGTCCTTCCCTGGTCGAGCCAACATATTTATGCTGAAGCTAGCAACAACCTACAGTGTGGTTATATTACGGTTACTTTTGAGTAGGGATCCGAAAATAGAATAAAATATAACAACCAATTATTGGCTATAAAGATGACCGGTAAAATCTTCATTCATGGAAACCTGTAAACCTGAAAAAACATTAAGCTATAATGTTTTTTTCCCTACTTTGTACAGCTGTTGATTTTCGTATAATTTGATAAATAAATCAATATATAGTGCGTCCGATATCTCATGCACTGCTTAATTAATAATCTTCTTTTCTTCGTCTTTATTCATTGTACTGTCTAATTGCTTAACGAAGTGCCTGTGTGCTGGCCTTACTCAAGTTGCAAATACGTGAGCAATTACATCTGTCATTGATGTCATTGAACATATTATATGAACCCATATATTAGCAAGAACATAACGAAACACCTGCACCCGTCGCATTCTCATCCCACAAACTTGCAAACATCGGGTTTTCCCCAAAAACTCTTTGCAAGAGTCCTTGACGAGCCATAAAGGAGGATGATATTTTTTTTATTTTACACTAGGTAATGCCCGGCGTGCGTCCCAGTCTCTTTAAATTATTGTATAATTTAAAGAGACTGAGACGTACGCCATTATTGTCCAATAATTACTGTATAACGCTTCAACTCAATTATGTAGAAGAACGATGCGCTAACTCATTTATAATAAACAAAAAAAAAGCATTAACTTTATATTTGTAATGAGGATTAGTACTATTCGCATAATTTAACATACATTTTTATTCAATCTTGAAATTGTACTTTTTAAATTAACTTGTAAATCAAAATAAGTTAACTATGCTAACACTAGAAAATATAGAAGTAGTATCTTTACAAATAACTACTGTTAGAAACAACTTCATAAATAAACAACATAACCAAGATGAAGAACCAAGATGAAGATACGGTGTAAAAGTACAAAGAGCATGCTAAAACTTGCGCGTTTTCATTTTGCATATTTAAGGCACTAGTTATAATGACGGCCGTGTAGCTCGGTGATTAGACTACCAGGCAAAGAGTAAGAATTCACATCGTAAGCAATGATTATGCTCAAGCAAAATTTGTATCTATACAGCGATGTTGGAACCTCAACACCTCGTGATGCCTGAATTTTAATCGGACATTGTACTTAGTTGACTCGATTAAACTTCACCCGAAGCTGTACTCTTTGGTTCTTGCAAGATTTATAAACCGACAGGTTTATGATGGTGATGTCGTGTCATCGATATCTACTGCGGCGATATAATTATATTTTTTAACTGCGCAGGACATACTGTCCATTACAAAAGCAGTAAACACTCGGTATCCTCTTGACCTATATAATGCATGCACAATAAGATCGGAGGAAAGTTCAGATACAAGGACTTTAAGCAGAAGTGTGTTTAAACTTAAAAGCAAAATGGCTACCTTATCGTAAATAAAATCACAGTATTTCGAAAAATATGTCAGCAACTTTACATACACACAGTGCAGAATATTGACTACCCAAGTTTTGACGATCGTTGTCGTAAAATCCAAAACTCAGTAATTTTTGTGTTGTTATTACTAACCCCAATAAGATGAGAACGGGTTAATAATATGAGCAATTATTACTCTGGCATATTTTTAAAGAGCGGTTCTTTCCCGTTTGAGGCGACCTATCGATACCACTGCCAGTTTCCTGTTGCCAGTATCTGTTTTTGAGATAAAAAAAACAATTGTTGCGCATTCGAAAAAGAAGTTAAATACATATGAACAACCGAGATGGAGCAACGAACTAGAGAAGTCGATGAATGCAAGTGGCTTAGGATCGTGCTTTGTGGCAACCCATGCGTGAAGGCCAAAGTTCAGCAGTTATACGACTATTAGGAGGCTGTGATGATGATAATAGATTTATATTGATAGTAATAAATGTTTTTGCAGTGGTAGAGCTACACTGCAGTTTGTTTCTAACCGCAGAATGAATGGGTCTGCTCGACCAGGGTAAAACCATGCCCTCACAGAATACCAGCGGGAAATAGCAGCTGCTATGTTTCGTCTGGTGAGTGTAGTGATCCGAGACCTATATTACTGGTGACGAGGCATTCCATCTCAGTCCTCAAGGGTGACAACGCAACTGCATTATGATTCCTTGTCAAGGATGAATGTAGATGTCATGGGCCGCAGGAATCACTTACCACCAGGTGAACTGTGTGCTCGTTTCTTACTCTCAAGGTAATCGAAAAAAAAATGTATTGCAACTGCTTGATAAACAAAAACATTGTCATAATGACGTGATATTATACTGGAAGCCATAGAATAGAATATATTTTTTTCAGTTTTCTTGTTTATCATTTCAAGAAGGGAAAGTTAATTATAAAGAGCTAATGTTAGTATTGTAAATACCTAACTGAATGATCAGTGCCCAGAACTTTCTTAATTACTTTGATCTACTTCTGACGGCATCCGAAGTAATAAGACTTTAAAATAATTATAGCTGAATGTTTTAAGATTGATTGATGAAGGTAATGAAATAAAAATAAAATATTAATAGGCCTTTATAATCTTTCAAATCTTAAATTTATGTATAAATATAGAACGTACTCTTTCATACTAAATGACTCCTTGTCAAAAAGCAATTGAGCCTATTACCAGATGAAGGGATAAACTGAAAAAGTACGGCACATTCTATGTCCTACCGCGATTTTGATCTTAGAATATCTGCAGTGGTTAGTCCACTAGGCCTAAAATTATTCTACACTTTTGCACATGCACACAAAGTATTTATGCAAGGAAACTGAGATAAGAAAAATATATACAAAGACTCAGCTGATTTTTACCTTAAATATATCTTCTAGCATGACTGGTGTTGGACGTATTATCGAAAAATAGAAACATAGCGAGTAAGCTAAAAAAATAGGGAAAAAATAATATAAGACAAGAATAAATACTGGACTATATTATTTTACATACACATGCATATAAATACATAATTAATAAAACATATAATATATAAGGTAAACATAAATAATAAATATATTATACCATACAATAAAGCTAATATAATATATATTTTTTTTATTTAACTTTATATAAATATGCTTACGTCCCGTAATGAGGTAAGAAGATCCATAATCCCATTCTTGTTAGTGAATACGGCAAGATTCTACAGGTATGGAGCGCTCATTACGTTAGAAACATGTTATCCTATAAATATGTAGCATACACAATAATGATAAACAAGTGTAACATTAAATTACACAGGATAAGCTTTCAACTTTTCATATCTAATTATCACCACCGCTGGAATCTTCACAATTTAAAATACTAGTCAAATTTTAAATTCTGATTTGGATTTGATATGTATCAGCATCATTCTCGTTATTACCAAATCAAAAGTCATCATCACAGCCTATTACGTGGCCGCCGTATGTCCTGAACATTGAAAATATCTATTGATTATTTTACTTATGATATCCTATTATGAAAAGCATCTTACATTCAATATGTAATTTTTATCTGACGTAACCAAGCTAATTTCTTTATTCTAGCAACAGATTATACACAAATTGGATCACTAAAGTCTAAAAATGTTTATATATACCGATTATTATTTGATATATATATATATAAATATAATTATTCTCATAACGTCTTAGTCCTCTTATCTTAACAATCGGTAATCTGATATTAATTAAAACACTAAATCAACAAGGAAAATGCCATAAAGAAAAGAGGGTACTTGCAAAAGAGTATTTTCTGCCTCGATTTTAAAATCATCAATAAGCCAATACCATACTCTCATTTCTCTAGATAGAAGCAGTGAAGACTCTCATCGTACGAAACAAACGACGCCTTCGAATGCGTTATTTATTCAGATTTACGATCAGAAGACACTCCGAGCCGTGCCTCGTTCTGCTTACCAAAGGCCATATTTTAAGAATGGCGCTAAATGCTTGTTTGTTTAGTACTTGTTGTATTTGAACTTTTGAATGCATACTTTCATTCCCAAATTATTTAAAAGTAACTTTTTTCTCTATAAAAAAAGGTATAGTGTCCAATCGTATATGCAATTTGTAATAAGTTTTGTCGAGATTGTTATACTAAAAAAAAGTTTAGTTTGAAAGCGATTTTAATTCAGTTATATTTATATACCTATACATACATTACAGAAAACCTATCACGTTTTATTTTCAGATTGTTTATTTGTCATTTTATAACATCCAAATACAAGAATTACTAATAGTTAGCTTAGCTTTCAAATTAGCGAGTAAAAAATAATAATCCCTTAGATCATCGGTTACTATTAATCGGATTTCGAAAGCAATAGAAGCACGATAATATTCTTAGTTCTTACACAGTGCATTAAATTTTATTTTAGTGATATCTCAATTGTATGTTAAAAATATTACCGTTTCTAACATATTTTTTTTCTTTTATTTTATACATTTTTTTGCAAAGGATTTTGGTTATTGAACATGTTACTTTACATAAAACTTAAGGCCATGTAGTTTGAGTACCTGGCTACAGCGTTACGGGTCCTGGGTTCGATCCCAGGCGGAACAATATTTTTGTGTCATAAATTGATTGTTTTAGAGTCTGGGCGTAACCTTCTTTGGATCTTATGGGACATAAATGGTATATAATGTTATTATAGAAAGGACTAAAGAATGAGTGCTTCTGTTATCGTCAGTACTAACGGCACTAATCTCAATAACCACAGGTAAAATTTAAAAAAAAATCCTGATTTTATAGTTGCAAGTTCGTTTTGTTTCGAAACTTCGCGTATTCTATTCTTATATATTAACTACTATGTTCTTTATGTAAAATTTTACATCTTTTTTTTTTATAAATAGGTGGCAAACGAGCAAGCAGTTCACCATATGGTAAGTGATTACCGCCACCCATAAACATCCGCAACACCAGTGCAGTTGCAAATGCGTTGTCAGCCTTTAAGAAAAATAGAGCAAAATAAATAGGAAAATTAAGGCCTAAAAAAATATATTTTCAAAAATCACTCACTATTAAAACTCACTAAATAAGTTGGTCTCTTGCTTTTTTCTTCTTTGCCTTCACAACTCACTCCTGACATTCTAGATACTTTTTGTTATGTTTGGTTACTACCAAAACACTTATTCGGTATCACCTAAACAATTCATTTCCATTATCACAAATTATTTAACTATTATAAATAATTTATAACTGCTGGTAGTGGTATAAAAATATACTTTCAGAACCAAAAAAAAAAATGCGTACAGATATCGCAGTGGCTTCAATCAATACATAAATGGTCTTTATTTTATCCGTAACGAGCCGAGGTTAGCCCTCTCGGGCACCCTCGAGTCAGTTGCTTTCGCGCCCAGGGTAACGGTCCAAGCCAAGGCTCCCTCTCGGGATCCCTTGTGCTGATTACTAAAGGTATCGGCTGAGTGCCCGGAGCACTCGGCCACCTTTTAACCCAGTGAAGCTATAAAAGCCCTCGGGCTAACAGTGGCTATAAAAAAGAAATTTCGATGCAACCTAGCCATTGTTATATTTCTTAGTCTATTTTTACTTTCATTTAAATAACAACGAGCGTATATTTATGCTCTATTATCATCAACTAGCCCGTTATTAATTCATTACTGATCTACGAGACTTTCCCCGTAAATTGCTACGAAGGATAATCCGCCTGTATTCTTCAATTTCTCGAAAACTTGGATAGGTCACTGCCTCATTTAGTTGGGGCCTTCCTGGCACTGTGTTAAGCTATTCGTGAATCTTATGGTATGACATTAAATTAATATACCATTTGTGAAATTTTATTGAGCCAATGTGACATATGATATATACTATATATACTCATAACTCATTGTGTACATAAGTCAAAATAAAATATTTTTAACTTATGTACGTGAAGAGTTTCTGAAATTGATATGAATAGATAGGTCAGCCAAAATCCGCAGAAACAAGTGTTTAGTGAATTAGGATCGATCTACAAAAACTTTAGTATCTATAATACATAAATATTTGCAGATATGTATATTTCGAATAAATTTCCACACCACTTAAACATATAAAAAAATAACTGCAATTTTACGTGAAAGTAATAAAATATGTAAACCTAACTCTGTCAGCTTATTCACAAAATGTGCATATCAGTTCAAAAAGTCGTATCATAAGTATTTTGTCGTTTTCCGTGACACAGAGCGACATCGCATGAACGATATCAGCTACCGTCATATTACCTCATTTCAAGCGAAGTTTGCGAACAGGCTTCAGTCGAAATAATTTACCAGTCAGGCGATTATGTTATCAGCATTGGGTACACATGAAATATAATATAACCATTGGTTAATCTAGTTCATCATTATATTGTATATAAAATAAAAATTATATTCCAACAAAAACAAAAGCATAAAAGAGATAAATTAATAAAATGTGTTCAAAAAAGGTAAAAACAAAGATTGAAATCTTATAATAGAGACGCTCCAATCTCCAGAGCTCGAGACATAACAAATTATTAATGAAATATAATTGACTAGTGTTGAAAATCGTCATTCATGAAGAGCCTTTGATGTCTTTGTCTTTTGTCTTTGTTAGTACTGATTTAAAATTATTACCTTATTTTACAGTCCCCACAGTGATTTTAGTAAGCGCTGATCAGATATTGTTAAACTGTCTGCCCTAATTACTTTGTCAACGTCTTGGGTTGGAATATCTAGGCGATTATTTTTTTTTTAAACACCTAAGTTGTCGGATCTATAACCATTATTAACAATCAAAAAGAACTCCGTTAGAGAGAATCAAGCTCCGTTCATAGGAGGGGGGTTAGTTCATAGACAACTGCGTAACTAAAATGGTAATTGGTGGTGGATTCAGAGGAGTCGCCGTTAATTTTTTCCCAGGCCTTAGATTGCAATGAAGGTATTGGTAGGGCAGGCTAAATTGCCGTTCAGTGTTGGCCATTTCAAACCAAAGAAAAATCTAAATTCAAATTAATTTTGTTTTAAAAACATGACATTCTTTTTACAAAGTCAACCTTTGTTTATTGATTAGCTTTGTATTTTCATTACGTTTGAACATTTCTCGTCATAATGGAAACTTTAAAAATTCATGTAATTATAGAATATGAGTTCCGTCGTGGCATTAACCCGGCACAAACAGCACGTAACATCAACAACGTTTACGGAGAGAACTTTAGAAACGAATGCACAACCCGTTATTGGTTTGCTCGGTTCCGTTCTGGAAATATTTATTAAAAAAATTAACCTTGTGGTCGTCCGGACACTTTGGTCAACAATGATGAAAGGCGATTGTGGAAGCTGATGATACTCAATCTTTAGCCGAGCTAGCAGCAGCTTTTAATGTTAACATCAAAACAATATTGGTCCATTTGCGACAAATTGGCAAGGTAAAAAAGGTTTGATAGATGGGTGCCCCACGAACTTAACTATCGCCAGCGCAACGTACGCGTTGAGACCTGCCTTGTTGAGCAAACAGGCACATAATTTTGAACAGAATTGTTACGAGTGACGAAAAGTGGATTCTGTTCGACAATCGAAAGCGCTCACCAAGTTGGTTAGATCCTCACCAGCACCAAAACCAGCGCAAATGCCCTAAGCTGTGAAGAACTGAAGACAATGATGGAGAAGCTCGCACATCTGCAACCAGCTTTGGTCAATCGGGCGTCCCCGCTGTTCTTATTCCCGAGAGGCAATATAAAAGAAGGGCATCAATATGCCATAGCGTTGGCAAAGAGGCATCAATTACATAGGTGATTACTTTGAATAACAGAAATAAAAAAGTTTGAAAAAAATAAAAATACTTTAAATGATGTCATACAAAACGGCAATTTCATTGGTAAAGTACTATTATATATAAATATATATATACATATATATATATATATATATATATATATATATATATATATATATATATATATATATATATATATATATAATTGTAAATTGTTTAAAGCGCATCATCAACTTGATTCTATGATGCGGATAGAATTAAGTAAAATATGGTTATGGTCTCAGTTATGTGGCCATGCCAAGTGAACCCTGAATTGCAAAATAAAAAGGTATGGCTTATTACCATTAGAGACCTAATTATTATATAATACCTTAAGAAAACTGTATAATGTATAATTCTTCTTTCCTTCCCTAAAGTTAATCAAAGTGAGTAAAAGGAGACAAGATGCTCTTGTCTCTTCATGTAAATAGGCCCCAAGCATTTGAATGAAGTGACAGGTTGTCAAGTTGCTTTTGATTGATGACTACCTACGGAGGAAGTGGGCCTTTGTAATTCACAACCAGGTCCGGTACGTATATATCATTCGTACTGACACTTTTCAAATAAGAAATGTAGAAATATTAAAATTCTGGTTAGCTTACATAAGCTTTACGTATTATGAATACTAATAATGAAATTGTTTGGTTATAAATGTGCACTGCGACGTTTTCAGTTGAAAGGAACACTGAGTTAAGAACTAAGTTAAAATGCTTTGTGTGTAGGAGTTCTAATGGGTAACCCATCTTTGTTTTCGAATTTACAAAAATATTACTTGTTTCAATTTGTATTCAATTTATATCAGTCCAGTGAAAGAGGGAGGGTTTTTCTTTAGTAGTGAATGGAGACGGGTCTTCAAAAGATACCTTGCTTCTTGAGGTAAAGAAGGCACGGGAAGATGGAGTTATGGTATTTTTATTTTCCTCCTTGGTGGCCGCGCTGAGTGCCTTGTAGGTGGGCCCTGTAATCTCATACGGAAAGATGAATGCCTCTCTGCACTGAACTTGAGTATGTTCCCGGGAAGCAACACCTGTTTCCATAGGACC
The DNA here is from genome assembly GCA_029286865.1 of Teinopalpus imperialis. Lineage (NCBI taxonomy): Eukaryota > Metazoa > Arthropoda > Insecta > Lepidoptera > Papilionidae > Teinopalpus > Teinopalpus imperialis. Next base: position 246,294 of record JAGSMU010000034.1, read on the forward strand.
CTCACCGCGATACGGCAACGCTTTGCGTTGTTATCATTGGTTTTACTTTCGTCGATTCCAGATCGTCGTAGATGGAACCTGGGTAGAAAAATGGAACAAAAGGTAGATAAAGATAATCAGGAGTGACCGCCTGACAGGCTATGCTGTTATAATAACAATACGGAGATAGCGTATATAGGACGTTTATACTTAGTGTGGTATACATATAGTCTGTTACTATATTTAAGATGGTCATTAAGCTGTATTTTCAGTCAATATCCAAAATCGACTCTTGCGTTGGTACGGTGGCGATTATTTGCTCCCTTACACTGCTAGACGGTATACCGATTTATATATTACACACATGAAAGTAATAAAAACAAACACAATTGCGATAACTTTGGAACAATATAAGGAAATGGAATTTGTTCCATGTTTTAAACTTATCGGTGTGTGTTGCGCTTTCCAAAGGCAGTTTTAGATAGAAGTTTAGAACAAACGATGCCATTCGCTGCGATGTTTGTACAGATTTACGGATAAAGCATACACCGTCAAAGCTCCGCATCTACAGAGACTGCATTGGAAAAGTTCGGTTTTATAGTGTATTGTAATGTAATCAATATTATTAAACAATGTATGTAATCAATAGTATTAAACAATAGTGGTTAGAAAAAAAAAAAATTTACATATTATATGCAACATGTTTGGTTCTTACAATTTTCATCAACCATGTTGAATATATTCTTTCTTTCTTATCCATTATAAGAGTAGTTATAGCACTATATGGACATAATACAAGAGCAACTGTATACAGTTTAAGAGCGGCATTCATTTTCTAATTCCTAATCTATATTAAATATTTAAAATGATTATGATTTGTGGAGTATTGTTTGAACGAGATTGGCTTTGAAATATAATATGATCTCATATCTTTATAGTAGTAGTAGATTCTACAAAAACACGTGCAGTAGTAGTACATTCGTAGCCACTGAAATCATTAAGATAACGGTTAATATATGTCTTATGCAATAATTGCTTGCTTGCAGATACTGCAGATACAAACATCAAAAACTAGTCTGCCTTTACTCAAGCGACACTAGACTCGTTTAAAATTTAAACTAAACTAATTTCGTAATCGAAACTTAAACTAAACCTATATGGATATCTGGGCGGGATTGTATCGTAGTAAATTAAATGACTGTTGAAAATTATAGAATTATAGAACCTTGCCAGTAGGGTTCTATAATTCCTTATATTATATTGAGTTATATTGATTGACAAGATGGTGACATCTACATACAAAGGAAAAAACAATAACGTACCTGGACAAAACTATTTAAAGAAATTTATATTAAGATAATGAAGCAGGCTGGAGCAATCATAATTTTTATTTCTTGTTTATTATCTTTAATTAATTCCTTTAAATAGAGACACAAATCAAATGCCTTTATTCAATATAGAATCACTATACTACCCTTATACTACTGACACAAACACTAACAATTCAGATTAAAACTACCGGAGAAAAATCGCCGAACGAAATTCGGCGGGACTATTATTTTATCATTTCTTGTAAAATATTTAACTACACATAAAAAAACATTCTTAGCGCAGGGAAATTTATAATTCGTAATACAAACACTGCACAGCGTATATTGAGACATTGAGTCATATATTGTTATTGTAATTTCTTAACCTTGATGAATTTTCTTCGTTTGTGGTGTGTGGATCGCTGTCATTTGATTGACGCATGATTGAATAATCGGAACATTTACATGTTTGAATTCGTTTCCCAAACGTGGTGAATAATTGTGCAACATTAACTATTCATGCCACTATTAATGAACAGTTTGTGTTTCGTAAAGTTTGTCAAATGAGCCGTGTGATGGACTCTGTAACCAAACATTGTTCATATCTTATTGCGTATGCTTGCAGACGTATAAATTAGACGATCACGAGTAAGTATCTTTGCGTTTGTATCAATACTTACAGGACCGTAATCTACGCAAGAGACATACGTTACTGTTATGTACAACATTGTCATTCGTACAAAAAACAGTTTTACGTAACTGTTTTTTAGTAGTACCTAAAATGCTAAATATATGGCGCAAAGATTTATTTTACGGTACGTTGTTTCAGAAGCCAAACGTGCTCATATAGTTAAGGGAGTTGAAGTAATTTAACAGTCACGCAATAACGGTATGGTCGGATACTCTTCAAATGTATTTAGTGCCTTTTCAACTGTAAGTAAATCTCTAGTATTTATTCAATGACGCTTGGCGAAACGTAACGGGACAGAGTTAAATAAGGACTTAAAGCAAATAACACCTTAAAATTAATAAACAGTTTTACTCCTTTTCATGTTAATAGTATGTAAATGTTTAATTTAAATATAAATAACTTTCCCTCACATAAAGTTAAATAGTAAGAACGTAATTTTACTAAAACACACACCTACAACACATATCTATATATACCTTAATACTACTGTTTCATTGAACTGACCAATAAACAAATAATTAGTTATTACTTGATGTATTCTTAGTATTCTTTTGGTGCTTACTGTCTTGTTCTCAGTATCTCTCAGAATTTTTGTCAGCCCGCTGTTAGCAACTTTAAAAAGTGCAAGTTCGCCCTCACGTGGACTACTGTTCTCATCTCTGGACCGTGACTCTTTCCATTTGACCGTATTCAACGGAGAGCTGCTCGAATTGTTGATGACCAGTTACTTTCCAAACGGCTTGAATCATTGGCATTGTGAAGAGATTTTGCATCTCTACGAATTTTGTACCGAATTTACCATGGGGTGTGTTACGAGGATTACTTCTGATTAATTGAATCCACTGAGTTTAAACATCGGACATCAAGATAGAACAAAGTTCATCCTCATCATCTCTGTGGTGGCAACTCAACCACGCACAAATACTCTATGAAATCAGCTGTCGCCAGCGGTATTTCCGGTATTAACGGATATAACTTAGGGATCTTCAAGAAGAGAGCCTACACCTTTCTTAAAGGCTTGAAGAACATTTATGACTCCTCTGGTGATGCGGATGTCCATGGTTGGCGATGATCACTTACCACTAGGTCAGCTGCTAGACTAGCTAGGCTTGCTCGTTTATCATCTATTATATAAAAAGGAAACTTTTGGTGCTATTCCATTTCAGATCAAATCTATCGTTAATCTATAATACCGGATAAATAGACTTATCCAATCGTCAAATTGATTTTCACACTAGGTTTCATAAAAAAAAGACACGCGTGTCACCTTAAAACAAAGTATCCTGAAACGTAATGGGGCTATGGTGACGTAGAGTCTAGAACATGTGTTTTCTTTTTAACTTGAAAGTGTAGTGTGTGTAATGTGTGAATATTGCTAATGGAAAACCGTAGAAATAGATCATCCTACCAAAAGAACAATAATTTAATTCATTGAAACATTCAGGTTTCAGACCATTTTATATTGTATATTGTAATTGTGCATACTAATTTGAATGTAATCATAAATACTGTATTCATTGCTAAAATGAAACCATTATGGATAAGTTTGCGTGCTAGTGAATAATTTTCGCTAAACAAATTGTGTGATTTGTAGAAAGGAAGTGGAAAAGAGCGTTCTATGCGCACTATTAGAGTATTCTAGGTACCTAGACTAGTTCAAAAGTCATTAGATTATATTGCTTTATATTATAAAATAAACTTCTATTTGTGTTTGTCCATTTCATGTGTGTAAATGCTAATTTTTGTGAATTTGGTTTTATTGTATTTAGATTTTCACTCAAGGATAGACTGATTCCTTGAAGTTCGTGTATATAATTTATAAATGCGTAATTTCGCAGTAAATGTGATATATACATATACACACACACACATATATATATATATATATATATATATACATGTATACAAAGTAAAAAAGAGGCTTTAGTTGGAAAACTATACCGTTACAATAGTACTCTTAACTCATGGTGACATATATTTTAAATATTAGGCATGACAAACGAGCCCACGGTCAGTTCTCCTGATGATAACTACGGACTTAACTGGACAAAATCCCTAAGGACTAAATTTGAATGCTTCGTTACCAATAATTTGGTCGTGTGACAGAAAATGACACGTGATAGACGTTCAATCCAGTGAATGACTCCATGATAGACACAACAACGGTACTTTATTATATTTTATAATACTTTCTTAGCTAGGTTTGAACTCAGTCAATTATCGTAAAGAAATAATCATTAACACAGTTTTCCTCAAATTTGGAACAAACGCCACATTCGAATGTGTAATGTTTTAAAATTTACATATAAAATACACTACGAGGAACATTGTGAAAGAATTGCTTACAGTAGCCACAATTTTAGGATATGTGTTTTATATTTATTTGTATTTATAACTATTTTATGTTTATAGGCCTAGCCAACATTATTATAATAAATTAGTTTTAACTTAATCTGGACCCATTCTTTATATTTTTTAAAAGAATATTATCAAATATATTAACATTACTAATATTCCGGTTAACTACTCCAACTAAGCTGAAAATGCTTGTGCTAGGAGATGGTTCACGATTATAGTCGAATGGCGTATGTTCGAACCTACGACCTTAAGTTTCACAGATCGTTCCCTAAGAGATTAGGCTATTGACGTTTAAATTTAATTATACATAATTATCTAATAACTCATTACATGTTTTAGAAACATTTGTTTCTGCCTCGTGGTACATTTGAACACTTTTTTTTTTATTTCACAATAGACACAGTCTCCGAAGTGGGAGTAGAGTAATAACGTTTTTAATTTCTTGATCGTCATTATCTCAGCTAAACATTAGTAAACATAGGCCTCTCCCGTAGACCCCGACAAAGTACTATCCTGGGATTTCCCGTACACCTGAGCCGCTCTTGACCATTTTCCCCCCGTCGCCTATCGATTTTACGAGCTATATGGCCACCCTATTGCCACTCAAAGTTACTAACCATTTCAATTGTATTTCATTTACTTTTGTTCTACTGCGGATATTCTGGTTTCGAACTCTATCACGTTCTCCATAACTCGTATGAATGACCATGTCTCATTTACGTATGATTAAAGACATACATACATCTTCAAACATAGACGCAACATTGCACCTAAATTCTATTCACATCATACACTTAACTAAGACGGGATATACATGAGCAAATAGCAGTATGATGATGATGATGATATTAATTTATCCCTAATGGGAAAGGCAAAGAACTTTAGTCCATACAGCCAGGTCTTGTTCGTATGATGGTTGATCTGAAACTCATATCAGTATGAATAGCAATTCTAAATTGCTGATGTTTTGTTGTATTCGACGCACGACGAAATCATATATGGGGCAGATAGCGATTTATTTAACTTTATATTATCCCGGGAATGCTCACCGGGTGAAGGGATAATTTTAGCAGTAGATCGACATAGTTTTAATTCACATCACGTATTCTCGTGTTACTACGTGTAAGTTAAAATGCTTTATTGTAAGTTTTTTTTAATATTTTATTTTACCATTAAAGATAACAGTGAAAGTTACATCGTCTTGTTCCGAGCGAAGGCTGCGAATAAGGGTAAAGGTGACGAAATAATCCGTTAGATGATTACGTCAGGACTGAACACACGTATCATAATGAAGCCTCAATCAACATTATTGGGCTACGTTGTTTCTTTTGAGGTATTATTTATAGATATATGAACGTGAATATATTTTATGACTATCAAATTCTATCATATAATATTGAGAAATAAGTCTTCGTTTTTATATATAAAATTAAGACAAGTTTTTAAAGCCATTCCCACTTACCCTCATTTGTTTATAAAAAAATACCTGAAGATTTATTTCATAAATTGTTGTCATACTCTTGCTAGCTACTTTTGATTGGAAGTCCTATAAAAATGTAACCAGAAAGTTAAATGTGGGGTGAGGGTTTTGTATCAATAGCACAGTGAACTCTATTTTTTTTAAATAATAACATTTACTACTTATAAACTATTTATTAAATATTTATCAAACGAGATATGATTGAGTTGATATTTATTTATTTATTTACTTTATTAGGAAACTTCACAGCATACAAGAAACATTAAACATAAATACAATTAACAAGGATATTTAGCCATCAAAGAAGTTACAACTATATACTTTTTTTTTAAATGTATATGCAACAGGAGTAACATACATTTTAATCTGTAGTGTAGTGTGTGTGTGTGTATGTGCGTGCGTCTGTGCGTATGCATGTGTTTTAGCGCATGTATCTTATTAAGGCGAATTCAGGAGTGCTTCAGAAACATTGTTTAGAAACTGATTTCGTTTAAGATGGAATATGTAAATTTTTCCAAACATGTCATTATAGATTTGCATACACCTATATAAGGCTGAGTTCTGGGCATATTTCGTTTTTGTAAGAGGGACATAAAATAAATTTGTACTTCGTAGGCGGCGTGTTGGGATACGAAGAAGCAGAAAGTGGACAGTAGAACACTATATGGGTAATCAATATGACTTATCAGTTTTTAAGTAGTAATAGCTATTTTTCTTTTATAAACGTTAACTAACATAGATATAAGTTTTATATTGTGGTAACAGGACCGATGTACTAGTCAATCATATACATAATAATAAAACAGATGTTTAATTATTATCACTAAAGTTTCGGGTTATAATATTGATCGATCTCACCTGAAATACTAAATTTATTTCGTGATTATAATTTAAAAAGTAGAGTAAATAGCAGTCAAACTAAAATACTGTGAAAACTTCGCAGCAGACAAGGTAGCATGATGAACTAGACATTTCTTTTGCATATTGAACAAGTAAAATATGAGAGGAAATATACAAATACGCACAAATAATACACAAATACGCATATATAATATTCAAATAATCCTATTTTCCTTTGCGATGAATTAGTGGAGGATCAAGTGGCTCGAACCGTTGATGAAATTCAAAGGAATATTATTTGTTTAATTCACAAATACGCCTATATAATATACAAATACTCCTATGTAATAAACAAATACTTCTATTTTCCATTACCAAATTAGTGGAGGTCCGTTATCATCAGCACAGCCTATTAATACTACGCTGCTATACATGAAAGGCTCCCACATAAATTAACACAAAGCACCTGAGCCACCCAACATCTATCAACTTACCAGTAATCAGAAATAGGTCATTGTTCCATGTCGTGAAGGGTTATCCTATACTGCCTGTTTGAGGTTGCCACTCCACAATCTTTGTTCCCCATCATCATCTTCAGAGAAACCTTAGACTCGTTTGTCATTCCTACTTTTATAAAAAAAGATTAAATATTCACCTGTTGTGACAATATTGACTGTGCTATGATTAAAGAAATTACAGGCTTCGGAACATTAATTCATGACTGAAATGAATTATTGTATTATTTTGATGACGTAGCTTATGGGTAAGTTTATATCTTAATAAATCTATCAAACACTATATTATTTTTATGAAAATATATTTTTCTATACTTTCATTTTAGATTACACTTCTATTTTCCCACGAAATATCGCAGCTTTATGCTAGAAGCTTTTACTGGTTATTGGCAAGATGGATCGTTGACGGTTCGCTTTCTTAGACCTTTTATGGATGCAGAAAGTATGTCGACATATTGATAGTTTCTTAACTCTTGCCTTGATCTATTTTATATTATACGCCATAACTAAAATATTAAAACTTTAAATAATATTCTGTTAATAAAAATATATCTAATATATAATGGTTTAGGGTACAGTGTGCGAAACTTAAGGTCATGGTTTCGAATCCACCATCCTACTGGACCATCTCCTAGCACAAGTATTTTAAGCTGAGGTTAAGTGGTTAACCGATATGTCAGTAATGTCAATAGCACTTCTATATATAATATTCCTTTAAAAAAAATATATTTCATCAGAATACGAATAGAAGCACTAGTAGAGCTATAACTCTACGGAAATCGTATGCTATTCAGTATTATGATTCATACACAAATAATTCCGAAACCACTGAATTGGAAAAACACATCAGTACATAGTGCCAGTCTGCCGGCCTTTAAGGCCTGTCGGCTCATTTTTTGAATGTCCCCAAGTAGTGTAGGTTCGGAAATACCGCTAGCGATAGCTGATCCCACAGAGTAGTAGTGCGTGGTGCAGAAATTTTCGCGTAAAGCTCACAGTGCCAACCATCGAGGTGATGTGGATGAAGATTCGAATCTGTGTTGATTTACGATGTTAAAATTTTGCGGGTGGAATTAATCCGAACAATTTCCTCAGAACACTGAGGGCACTCAGAACACCCCAGGGCAAATTCGATAAAAAATATACATAAATTTAATTCATTTTATTTGCATAACGTGTGCGCCCGTAGACGTTACATTCTACAATTGTCCAAATCACATTAGGCCCTTTTTGTTGATGCAAATATACCAATGCTAGTGAATCGAGCTGATCGTCAACGATTCGAGCCGCTATTCGTTCAATGTGGTCAAACGGAAGGAGTTGCTGAGCATAATGCTGCCATTCTGTACGGCGAGTATTATCCAGGCACCCAATTATAGGTAACGAGGTGTTACATTTTAGTCCTCAGGGATGACTACACTTGTCCATTTTGAATCTTTGTTGTCATCCATCCTGTATGTAGTTGGCACGAACCATACTTATTTATTACCATTGTCTGAACTGTCTCATTTGTCACCCCTATTTATATAAAAATAACGAAATAAGAGAATGATTTCTTGTAATTTACTCGATTCGAAATGAGCTTGAAGATCGGTCTTCCGAGGTCCTAAAATTATTTCAGGAGTCCTTCCGTATCAATTCGTTATTAAATAGCTATTTATTAAATTACTATTCTAGCTGCAGAATTTTGAATTGGTCAGCTCGAACGGGGTAGGACCACGCCCTCAAAGAATACCAGCTGTGTTTCGTATAGGGATCCGGAGACCTTTATTACTGGTTACGAGGCATTCCATCTCAGTTTTTAAGGGTGACAACGCATCTCCATTACGATTCCTTTTCAAGGATGAATGTAGACGTTATGGGTCGCAGGAATCACTTACCATCACGTGAACTGTGTGCTCGTTTTTTACTCTCAATGTAAAAAAGTATTTTTCCTTCAAATAAGAAACTGGAAAGAGATGATAAGTAACATAGTTTCTATTTTTATAGCGGCTAGATCCATAAAATGAGTCTTCGTATAAAGCTGTTAAGGGACAACGTCACAGCGCTGCGAAATCGAACTCGTCCTTTTTTATGAGTGTAAATAGAATTATCTTTTTGTCGATCGTAAAGGTCTTGATTGTTTTTTATAAGGTACGTAAATACAATTAAGTTACCGTTTATTAATGTAGAGTTACATTACAGCTGGTTTAGTTATAATACTATATGCATGGATCGCCTTTACCATGTGAGGTCGACACCCTCAAAGATTACCATCGTGATATAGAAACATAAAGCTGCTGTGTTACGTATGGTAAGTGTTCGAATCCGTCGGCCCAATTATAGTTAACGAGACAATTCATCTCAACGCACTGGGGTAACAACAAATATTAAATCGTAGTTGAGGTTGAATGGATAGATGTTCGTGTGATGGATCTCATTCACCATTTAACATCAGGAGAATAGTGTAAAGGTAACTGATCACTATCCACCATAAAAGCCCACGTTGTTCCTGACGTATTGGTATGAATAGTTACTTCTAGGTCATGACCTCTATTGGAATAGCCGAACAAATGTCTGCTTAATATTTTCTGTAACAAAAAATAAGGATAAAGGGAAATAGAGAATTCGAATTAGTAATTTCTACTAACTGTTGTTCTTTGAATATATTTGTTTATTATTATATATTATCTACTTGATTATTTATATATATAATTACATTGCGTGTTTAATTATTAATTAAAGGATTCATCGGGAAAATTACAATTCAGTAACAGTAGCAAAAATCCCACTGTCAGCATAAGCCTCCTCTCAAGAAACGGTGATAAGCATAGTCCACTGTGTGCCTCTACTAGGTATATATATATAGGTACTAGGTATATCTGTAGTCTCGTATAACTGTGTTGACTTAATTCATAGCCCCTTATCACAACAACACAACTATTATATAATGGAAAAATTATTTTATATTATGTAATAATATTTTGTTAAAGTTTATTAGTAATGCTATTAATGTAACTAATTTGTTCTAGATGTTTCAAGACTAGTCGAATGCCGTATTTGAGTCTACGTAAGGTCGTTTGCAGATTTTCACAGATGGTACCCTAAATCAAAAGGCTATTGACGCTTTCTAATTATTTATTTGTTTTTATATTATATTATAAATTTAACCAACATTTTTCCCGATTGAAAAGCAACCGTATTTTGCTAAAGTTCAGAAAAAATGAACATCTTGACGTGAAACATGAATACCAATAGAATGTAATATTCGCGTAATATAAAATTTGATTATACAAAAGACGATCTTTAATCCGACCTAAAAGTTAATCTCGTCGAATGGAAGACATTAAAGCATATTTTCATGTAAATCGTTCCTCAAGCTTTGAATCAACTGACAAGTTGTCAAGTTACTTGTGATTGATTACTGCCTCCGATGTAAGTGGGCCTTTAGAATTCAAAGCTAGGACGAGGGCGTATTTGTCTCTTTCACATTGTTTTGATTTTTTTTTAAATATAACTTTTTTTATGTTTTTAGCATTATTATCATATGTCACTCTACAAGTGTAGAATGGGGAGAACGGGGCTGCGAAATCTGTAGTCGTAGCCCTGTTGTTATCAAAACATCTATGGCGATCATTAATAGTATGTTGGAAGCCTTACTGTACGCAACACCATTGATCAATATTCTTATAAATATTTTTTGTAAATGTTCTCTCATACGATGGTGCCTACATATAACAGATATATATAAATATATGTATATATATATATATATATATATATAAAATTTATGTTCATCCAATTCTCTTGTACTACTTACATTGACTTTCTGATAATAATATTGAACTAAATATCCCTGTCAATAATATGTCGTATTTCAATTAATAAAACAACTGCTCGGCAATTCCTTCAAAATCGAACACAGTATATATAGTACACTGACACGTTCTTACTGGCATTGTCGTAATAACGTATATGCGTAAGTTACGCGCACACAAAAACACATTTATAAACATTCACTTATATTCCTTAATTCAGGGGAGCTAAGGCTGAATTTCCTAAATACACGTCATTAAATTACCTAGTTAGGAGACTAGTACTACCCAACCCACAAAGTTGTCTTTATGATTTAATTGTTTATGGTGTTTTTTTTTTACTACCATTTTTTACATTTTGTAAATACTTATTTAATTAAAAAGAAATTATTATGATATTATATTCGCACACAAAAAAAATGTTTTATTTTTATCCAAGATACCATCAGAAAAATCAAGAAATCATGGGTTGAATTTACTCTCTTTTCATTTAGCAATAAATAAAAGATGCGAGATATTTTAATCATAACGTAAAAGTCAGTTCTGACCCTCTAAGTACTGTTCACAATAACGTAAAGTAAAAACCACTTTATTACGGATTGAAAATAATATTATTAATCTAGATTATTATATATATATATATATATTATATTATATTATATTATAGTGGACTTATATTTGTGTTATATTTATTTATCAGTTTCAGTTTTTGGATTTGGGTGTGTTGTATGTATATCCATGACCTTTCTCTGATTTCTGCAGCCCACGATACCCAGGATTAAGATGTATGTATGCCTCATCACCAGAAATAAGAGTCTCCGCATCCTTACACTGACCAAACGAAACACAAAAGCGCTCTGCTGGTATTTTACGCTGATATTCTATCAGGGCGTGTTCTTTCCCCAGTCGAGCCGACCCATTCATGCCACCGCTAGACATCAAACTACACCGTGGCTTTACCACTATCAAAAATCTTAACGTCAATAACCAGGTATCGCCGTCGTCAAAATCACCAAGAGGAAATCATTATACATATATTAGACTACTAATAATGATATTCTTAAGAATTTTCGAACGATGCTAACGCAAACAAAGTCACGAGTATTGAGAAGCATTTAACAATTTCTATAACGTTTCTTTTTCTATTCAGTCGTTTTATAGAGATCACTAAAAAAAACAAACTAACTATTCTATTAATCTAAATTAAACTTCCACTATGTATATTTATTTTAAAACAAATCCATTGAACCTAGTTGAAATTCCGTTTCCGCCGAATCCATTTAACGTCCCGCATTTCTACGGCGCCTTCATTATTTCCTTCATTTTATCCCCCCTTCCGCCACTTTGACTACAGAGACCTCCCAGTTTCAGTTTTAATTTTATAGCTTAGGCTTACATTATTCTTAAAGGTTTTGTTTTAAAACTAATTGACTATTGAGTGATTGGTCTTTGAAATTTTAAGAATATAAATAAGAAGAAACGTATTATACTTTTTAGGTTACAGTAAATTCGTGTGTAATGGTGTGAAAGAAAAAATCAATTCAAAATCATCATCACAGGCCATCCATAGTATACAGATGGTTCTATGGAACGCCTTCTCCTTAGATTGCCACCAAGCAAAATCTGGAGCCTCCTTTATCCATCGACTTGTATAGGTTGTCCCTCCATTTAGGGGGGTGTCATCCTATACTAGTTAAGAAATATTATCATTATGTTAAAATAATAATTCAAGTATATTTTCTTTGAATTACTTCCTCGAAAGTTAAATAATAACGATTATATATTTTGGTATACAAAGTGTGTAAGTAACAATTGGAACTTAAGAACTTGAGTTGTAAAATCAATCGTGATACATGGAGAATGCGGTTAAGATAGACCAATCCCAAATAAATGTTTCGTCTGACAACTCATCTGCATTATAATTCCTTAAAGAGTATGATTGTGTGCCGCCAGTATCACTTTCCATCGGGAGTACTGTGTGCTTAATTGTCCTACTATATCTACCTATATCACAAAAAAGATTCGGATTCACTCGATCACTCACAAGTGACACAGGAAGTAAGAATACGCAGACCCAAAAAGTAGAAAATTATGTTTACAGAATTACAGCCCAAACAGGGAATGGCTGTTCAAGCCGGGGACCTGTAAACTATCGAGACGTAATCCGACACTTATAAATAATAATCTTATTTCCTTAATTCTTCTTCAGTAGGTAACTGTTTGATAGAAGATTATATCATGAAAGAAAATTTGTAGTTTATATTTCTTGCATTACGTACGTGTTAGTATCGCATTAAAATGTACATAAAAATTCGAAACCTCAGAAGTAACATATGACTGAAGGTTAACAGGTGAACTTGAAATTATGGGGTTGTGTATTTGCAATTTCTCCTACGTTTATTTTTTTTTTTGAACTTCCTTTAATTAACGTTTGAATAAAAAGTGTTTATAAGGTTCACAATTCAAATTAAGTATTAAATCCATGACATTATACTCTCTTGATAAGACTTGATTATGTCCCCTACAACAATAATAGTGAAAGCGGCTTGATTAGTAATATTCAAAGGTTGTATAAAGTAGCAAAAAACAACATTTAACCTAATTAGAAGTCGTTGGGTTTTTATTGTTGCGAGCGAATTAGCGGGCTTTAGAATTAAAAATTGACATTAGTACATTAGCATCAGAATGAATAAGGTACATATTTTTTTTAATTACAATGTTAGAACAAGTGTACCTTATACATTTAAGTTAGGCATGTGCCAGTACTATTATATATTCTTTTTTTTAACGTTTGTTGTGGGTGCGATCGCGTGGGCGAACTTACCATGTATCTGATAATGTTAACAACAGACATTGTTTTGTTTATTTTTAAACACTGATTGTGTTGTTAATTGAAACTTGAAGGACGGCTTCCCCTTGGAACATGAAAATTACGGGACTATATTTTAATGTTTACTTACATTTAACACACACCTCACTTTACACAAAACATCATTACTGAATCCTGGAACTAAATATCCTGAACTTGATGATCAAATAGAATCCAGATTTTGTATTGCTCTCCAATAAACAATATATAGATTATTTGATTGGCTGTTTTTGGTGATTTGGATGGCGACGCCTTTTATGGGACCCTTCTCTGTGACTAGTGTTTCTTTTAAATGACCCTATGAGGTGATTGCAAGTACATTTACAAAATTTATAATTATAAAACATGTAATATATAAATCTAAATAGTCTTTATTATCGCACATAATGAATCCATTTGTATGATATTCACGTTATACTAAATAACATAAAACATATTTAATTATAATTGGAATATATCTATTAGTGGGCACATTATGGAAAAAATTAATTTGAACTTTCATCATCATCATCTTATATATTAACATAAAGCACGACCCCGTGCCGCTTGCATCTATCGACTTCCGGCAAGGGGTAGTCCTGTACAGCGATTGCCAGCCCGACGTTGTCGCTCAAGAATCTTTCTTTTTTTCCTTTCCTCTTCTTATTTTTTAGGGAAACATACAAATTATAAATATTTTACAGTATGGAAATAAAGATATATAAACCAATAAAGTTTCCACATCTATTTAGCTCTTACAATCTAAAACAGTAAAAAAAATGTTCGTTCAACAAACAATTTTTATTAAAAATGTATTAAGGATAATTTAAAACAAATCAAACAAAAACAAGTCAATAAACTCGGGCGAGGTTAGGACTTGCGCGCTGTTTTTAGAATTCATCTTTTAAAATGCACAGAGGTTTCAGGAAAGATATCAAGATTGGAAAACTTATCATTATAGGATTTACATACAAGCATAATAAAACTATTTTTACAAAAATTTATTCCCATACTAGGGTTATGAAATAAAAGTCTATACCTTGTAGGTCCTTGACAGTTGTTTTTGCTTTAAATAGTATTGAAGCTACAGAGGTGTGAAGATTTTGAATAAGAACATTTGGTCCCTGACAGTGCGACGGTTTTGAATGGATAATTGAGATGTTATGCTACTAATACTCGTATATCAATATAAATGTTGTATTGGCAATTCCAAACTGTTGAACAGTATTCCAGAATAGAACGGACTAACGAATTATACAAAATTAAAAGGTTTTTTAAAGTCCATCAAACCAAGCAATATGTCTTATCGGTAATTCTATCAATATATGACTTAAACAATAACTTATTGTCTAATTGCACAAGCTCACTTACTCTACACAATGGCACATCATTTGTTTTGTAATTTAATAAAATAAGATTATTTTTTCTACCAAATGTAACAATCTTACATTTATTAATATTTAGTTGAAGAGGATTTTGTGATTGGGCACAACTTATTCAAATCTTCTTGAAGCAAATCACAATGTTCATTTTGTACAAATTTAATTTGTATCATCGACAAATAAATGTATATTTGACTTATGAACTGCAACGAAATATCATTTATAACAATATTGAAAGAAAAAAGACCGAGGGGTTACCCCTGGGGTACTCCAGAAATAACTACAACTAACACTGTTGCTGCTTGACTACGGTTTTGAAAATAGGTAGTCAGCCATATAAGAGATCGTATTCCGAAAAGGTTTATCCAATAATGTTATTTTTTCACGTTATAAAAGTTAAAGTTTTTAAGTTTTCTGTTAATAACTTGTTTTCTAATAACTTCCTTATAGAATAAAAAAAATTGTTCTTCAAAAAAACGCATACAATAAATACGTAATAAGGCAAATATCAGTAAATATTCTCATTGACACAGATATAAGAGTGAGATAAAACTACAAAATGAATTAGATTTCTGCTTGCTTCTAACTTATATGATATTTTTGTTGCACGCTCTGAGCAAACTCAATTTTTAATTATTTCTATTGTTCGCCGTTGACAAAACGTTGTGGGAAAAAATACAGAAACGGTTACAGAACAGGAACTATTTCATACTGGTATTCTATGAGGGCGTAGTCCTTCGCCGATCAGGCCGAGCCATTGATGCTAAATACTGCAACGTGGCTGTACTGATAAATTGTACCTAGGAAGACGAGGGAATGCTTCTGCGTTTGCGCGAGTGATTACGCCACAATATTTGATACCATCTGGTAGCCATACTGTATTACCGTTTGTATTCGACATTAACAACTATTCAATACCATTAAGTTTAGTTAAATTAATGTAGATTTTATTATCCTGCTTTAGTTTTATTCTTATTGAGAAGGCAAGGTGAAACCAAAATAAAAAAAATATGCGATGTAAAATACCTGAGCAATTGAAATAATTATAGCACGTGTGTTATAAATATTGTTTTAACATATTTTAAATAAACATAAAAACAATTACGGTCGGTATAAAAACAATAGTCGTCAAGTAGCACATGGGTTTTTTTTTCATTAGAGTTACAGGATGTGATCACATTGTTAATTATATATTACGAAGTTTATTATAATAAGTTAATAAAATGTCGAAAAATAATTTATATACAATGATTTACATAAAACCGAATCATTAAATTATAAAAAACAGTTCATAAATTATTTAAAATTATATTTTTTCATTATCTTTATAATATCAGTTCAACATTAGACAAATACTGAACATAAACCATTTCATATGTTGCTACGAAACACAATTACGAAGCTTCCACATAAATTGACTTTACTCAAATTTGCATAGGTAATTGCACCCTTTATTGGACTGCCTGCAGAGTATATATATATATATATATATGTATATATATATATATATATATGTCTATATATATCTAAACTCCTTATGACGAAACTCAAGGGACCGCGAGCATTTTCCTAACTGTAAAATTCCACGACTGTAAAATTGGTCTATTATGGTTATTATATCTTACAACTGTTAGCTAACGCAAAATCCGTATGAAACTTCATTCGGTAATCAAACTTCTAAACCTTCATCCACATAGACGAACCAAAGAGCTGGCAGCTAGCGCCGAAACCAATACCCAGAAGTACATAAAATATGTTTCAAATAAATAACAACCTTACATGATGATCCTGTATTCACCTGATCAAGTCAATGCCACTGTGTAATCTAATATGTCGGGTGGGCTCATAAGTGTAGGGTGAAACTTTCTTTATATATTAGGGATATAGTTCCGCAATTTGTTTGCTTTAGGGACACGCTTTCGTTTTCGTTCACATTTATCACAATTTTACTCACCAAAAATATTTTTTTTAATCGCGGTCCGTGCTTTTTCAATTGTATTTTACAAATGCTGCCGTCTGTACAGTTATTATAAGTTAGTACCGGTTAGCGTCGTGAATATCTGTAAAATAACAACTAAGATAAAATGTTATCTAATATGAAATAAAAAGACGTCGATGATTCACTTTCGGATGAACGAATTAATCAAACTTAAGAGAATTAAATCATTTGACATTGCTGTTTAAAGTGAATACTGACTGATTTTAGAGGATCAAGAGATGAGCTACTAGTACTTCGACGTATAGTGACGGTATTTCACACTTATATGTGGGAAAATTCCTTTTGCCTACCCGCCTTTTCGGGGTTCGCCAGCTTTTAGTCAACATAAATTGTGTGATTAAAACAAAAGTGTTCATATCTATTGAAATATTACGTAATAATATTATACAAAACTAAAAAAAATCCGAAGAATCTACTTTAAATTCCATTCAAACTGAATCCATTTAAAGCGAACGTTTTGCGGTTCCTTCATAATTTCCTTTACTTTATCTCTTTTCCTGCTTCTTTGATCGCTGAAACCCGCCAGCTTCAGCATTAATTTGCCAATTTCAGGCAAAGTATTTCATAAAGGAGTATTTATGATAAAAATGTACTCATGTAATTGATCTGGTGTAATTGAATAGATCAACAACATCTGTCACATAAGTCATCACGATAATTTGGCCGCGTAGGAACACAATCATTAAAATTATAAAACATCAAATTAACTGAATAAAGCGGCATCAAACGATTGAGACTTGTGATTGAATCTTATACGAAATAACGATTATGAAGTCCAAAATTGCGACCTTATATCTGTATGTACCGTGTATCTGTTCTTGTTATGAAAAGTATTTATATTTTAAAATACTTATATTTTGGGGATTAAAAATTGTTTCTACCTATTATACACAAATTTATTTAAATCATACATATATATACTAAGTAGAAACTAGGTATATATATATATATACGGGGTTATTGGTAATTCGACGTATTCCCGTTAGGGCGACTATGACAAAAGTGAACCACTTTTCAGTTATCATGTTTTTTAGTTTTTTCAAAATATTAAAAAAATAAAACTGATCACAAAGGAAGCAGGTGCATATTCGTATTCGAACTAAACTTAAGGTCGTTCTTTAAAATTTCCATAAAGTTACCTAAAATACCCAATGTAAATAAAACATAATATTCAAATTTTACATAAAGTTTAGAACAAGTAACAGTTTATTAATAATAACAATTAACAATTAATAATAAGTAAGAAAAAATATATTTTGTAACTTAGCCTAATTAAAGATCTCACACGAAGTGACTTCCTCCATTGGATACGCAAAGTCGCATTATTTTTCTGAGTTGTGACTTAACTACCGAAGTATCAAAGACTCCGCATCGCATTTGGTGCGTTTATAATTCTTGTTTATCATTTCTTCTGCGGATGTCACAGGCGAGACGTCGTAAACTAAGGATTTCATGTGACGCAGGCCACGGAATGGGTTCTCCTCGCCCCATCCAACGATTAGGAAAATGGCTATCGAGCCATTGTCTAACATTGACACCAAAATGTGCAGGACATCCGTCTTGCTAGTACATCATGTTTTGCCTTGTAGCCAAAGGCACTTCGAGGAGGTCAAACATTTCATTTGTCAAAAAAATTTCGTAAGCTGCAGCAGATTGCTCGGTAAAAAATGTGGTCCGATTAAATTGACCGAAAAACGGCGTTGCGACCCTTTTGGCCGCTTTTTATAAGGATTTTTGTGCATTTTCTCACTGTAATAAAATGATCCACTATCAAAGATCCTCACTAAAATAATTCATTGTGGTAGTGAATAATCCCATCTAGATCGAATTTTGATTCGTCGGTCCGTAGGACGCGTCTTCTAAATACGTATTTAACATGAATCTACAGAAAGCAACTCTCCTTTCAGGGTCCTTCGTGAATGCACAGAAGTATAATGGTAAGGATAGAATTCTGCATTATGCACTGTAGACCACGCTTTCCATTGCGTTACAGAGAGTCGTGTGACGACGGTGTTTGTCAAAATTGTTGGTTCATCGACAAATTCTTGCAGAATATCCTCTTCGTAATTAATTACATGGAATGGGTTTAATTTGTCGTCTCTGAACACTACCAGTTTCTCGGATTCACCTATACACTCCCTTAAAACTGATACATGGGATAACCGGCGATTAGGAAACCGATGCGAATAATCTTAACGAGCAGCTTCCGTTACAAAAGCCGTAATAAAATACAATATCGGCGTATTCTTCATTTGTGTAATTTTGAAACATTCGCTATTCATTTTGATCAAGTTCTTCCATATTTCAATTCAAATCAACAATCAAACTACAGTCGTTAGTGTATTTACTTCAAAAAACACGGCGCAATTTGTAAAACAAAAACAATACACGCGTGAAAAAACTATAAATCATTAATATCTTGCTAAGAATGAGTCTAAGCATTTAGTAAGATATTTATGATATAAAGCGTGGTAGTTGATTAAATTAATCAGAAAAAAATATATTCTCATAAATTTTACATTAAATGATCGAGGCTTTATAAAGAAACATTTCATAGCAATAAAAAGTAATTCGTTATTCATTATTATCCTAAAAGCAACATTTGTTTTAAAAATATTATTCTGTAGCTCCGTATTTTGAAATAAAAAAGGGTGAAGCGAGTTAAATACATTTTGGATATTTCAATATTATAATTACTATTGTTATACAGCAATAAAAGCTTCAAAACTTTATGTTATTATTTTATAATTGGTTTATTATTTAATAATTGCCAATGTCAAATTCAAGCAATATGGAATAAATATACAAAGTCTCGCGTCTATAACTTAACGTTAGCAAATTCCACCTATTTCTCATTACACGGATAACCAGTTAAAGACCACACGTAGTATGAAATTTAAGTTAGTGTTTGTTGCAGATGGGCATATCGCCCTGCGCGTGTGGATTCAGATGTAACGGGTCTAATTCAAAAATAAAATAATATTTATACATACATGATTTTATATCTCATACGCCAATATATGATTTTCATAAACTTCAAAGTTCCACGGTACAATAAAGCTATTTTTTAACAAACTATAAAACTTCTGCTTTTATTGTAATTGCGCATGAAAATATTAGGTGCCTGTGCTTGGTTTCGGTCACAGATATCTTCTCCATGTTGCCATATCCTAGTGGATGTCAGCGATAATCATACGATAGTCAAATCTATGTTTCGCCACTCTACTGGGAGTGGAAGCGTCATTAATACCGGTCCAGTCCCTGGTATTACCACACCATATTGTTTCGGGTCTTCCTCTACCTCTTCTTCCTTCAATTATTCCCTCTATTATATTTGTTATGTTGGCGTATTTGCTATTTCGGTATATATGTCCAAAATATGCCGTTTTTTTTCCTATTTAAAGGTGAGTATCACTTCCATTTTCTTTATCTTTTTACTAAGCACTCACTAATTTACAAGTCATAGATATACCTTCTAGGTTTTTTTTTATTAAATTGAGAGTAACAAACGAGCACACATTTTATCTGATGGCAAGTGATTCCTGCGGCCCTTGACATCTACATTCATCCTTGAGAAGGAATCATACTGCAGATGCGTTGTCACCCTTGAGGACTGAGGTGGAATGCCTCGTTACCAGTAATAATGGTCTTCAGACACCTACACTCACCAGACGAAACACAGCAATATTATACAGCTATTTTACGCTGCTTATCTATGAGGGCGTGGTCCTACCCTGGGCGAGCTGACCCATACATTCTGCAGCTAAAAACAATCTGCAGTGTAGCTCTACTACTGTTAGTAACCGATAAAATGCTCAGTATACAATATATAATGCCATAAGGTATACAGACGAAGTGACTCATCGTCCTTCCCTGGTCATGTAATGCATAACATACAAAGATCGAATAAAGGTTCTTAGTTGAAAACCAACTATTTGTATGTCACGATAATCCATCTGCTGGGAATGGATCCCAGGACCTCAAACTTATAGCTTACTGAATACTGACCACTACGTTACAGTCTCTACTAGTCAGTACTTTACATTTATAAGAAACACTTTTTCAAGATGACTTATCGGATATATATCCGACAGATCCTTCGCTATTATTCTGTTTCAAAAGGAATATAACACCGACAAAGGGCGGCGCCGAATTGTCTGCACAGGTAGCGTTACGAACACAGAGCCATTTCCCTAATCAAAGAGTTTCCTTTCAATATTATAAAAGTTTAACTAGGCTATGTTATTAGTATTGACTGTCTGTAAGGTCAGAGAAATGCGAGGGTGATAAACGAGCACCCATGCAGCTTGTTTATATTTTGCATCATAGGGTCAACTCAACCCCAAGTATTATGAAGAATGATTTCTTTTTATTACATTAACACTAAAAAACGAGCACACAGTTTACCTGATGGTAAGTGATTCCTACGATACCAAGACATTTCTGAGACTGAGATGGAATGACTCGTCATCAGTAATAAAGGTCTCCAGATCCCTGCACTCACCAGATTAAACACTACCAGGGTCCTACCCAAGTCGCGCTGAACAGTTCATTCTGCAGCTAGAAACAAACACATGTGAAACACAAACAAATGCATGTATACAATTTATTACAGCAATAATATACAATAACAGGATAGGGTTGCTGTGATTTTTATGGTAGATTCGGGGACTTATTACCATGGATTTTTCAGTTTTAAAATAGAGATTGAACCACAATGTAACTAGAAACTGTCTGCGGAGTAAATCGATGTGATGGCTTGTTTAAATTTATGTAATGAAATATATACCTTTGTATCCCATGAACATATATGTTTCTTTCTGTTGTATGTATTAATCAATACTCCCATAATTTATTATTAGTATTATTATTTATGTCTATTAGCAGTATTTTATATTTATATTTATTAGCATTGTTTGTTATATTTGTAAACGAGAAATGTTTGTTTTTGCTTTGATTGCACGTGACGCTATATTTATTATACTGTTGAAGTGAAAAATATATAATAAAAATATAAGGTGTAACATCTCCAAAAGATCTCACTCACACGATGAATGAGTCGGCATGCAGAGGAAAGGCCACATTTCGCGAGGTGAGTTTAGGGATCAGGAGACCCAATAATGACGAGACGAGACAAGAATGAGACCCAGCAACAAACAGAAGTGAGATGGAATACATCGTGGATTCCATCTCATTCATCTGAATTTGATTCTGAATCTGTGTTGGGGATGGCTTTAGATGTAAGCGGCCGTGGTTATTGTAATAACCACCAATACGATCAGATGAACTCTGTGCTAGATGAACCTTTACTATATAAGACTTAATTTAAAAAAACTTCAATATAAAACTCTAAGAAATTAATATTTGTAAAAAAGAGATAATTAAGGCTTGTGCACACCACTCACAACACTGTGTTTGTACATTGCACAACTCTTGCAGTAAGCCTCGTTTAATGCCTTGATAATCCATATAAAGGTTTAAGGGAACATTGCTTTAATTCGATAACTCTATGTTCACGATTTAATCTTATACGGCAAAACAAATAACTGACTTGACAATTTTATTACTTAACAAAGCAACGGATAAAGGAGTCTACTGACGATGGCATTTTCATATTAATAATAATTATTAAAAATAAATATGTAGTTAAATTTTCGTATCAAAGAAATACTAAAACGATCCGTGTCCCTCGAATTGCAACTAAACCTTTATCCGATCTTATTGCCCATATCACCGAGGGGGTTTTAGTTGGTAGAAATTCTACATAACCTCGTCTATCCGTCACGAGGAATCCTTTAAACCATTTAAACAACATACTTTATTTTATATATTTGTTATTATTACAGTTGTCTTAATAATACGTATTTTACAAAGGAGAGACGATTTGTTTACAGATAATAAAATGATTGCTTGTCAATGATATGTCACCAGCTTATCAGTTTATCTGCGATCTCCTTAAGTAAAACTTAATGAACACCAACGAAATTAATTATCCATACCAGCAGACAGTCTTAATATCAATAATAACAAAGATGATAATAAAATCTGGCTATAACACCTTTATATCCCAACAAACAAAATGCCATTTAATAATAATTATGGAAGTAAAGTACTGCGTAAGAACACGAACATCCTGAACAACAATTCAAGATATGCTAATGATTGAACCCTCGGGGTTGGACTGAGTTGGATTGTGTATAAATTTCTACCCGTAAATATAAGTAAATATGATAAATTATATATATAAATACAGTAAATATATAATTAAATATAGACAATATAAATAAGTATTTAATCGAATAATACAAACAACTTACGACTATATATTTTTCAGAATCACTGAATATTCGACGACATAAAAACGTCTCTTTAAGATTTATAGGAAGAGCAAGGCGAAGTATGTCGTTTGTTACGACCATTAATCATGCAAGGAACAAACGAGACTATGTTATTCCCTCCGTGATTTAATACTAAATCCATATAATTTATACGTATCAACGGCTTAGGTTTAACATTATAAAAACATTACGCTGTCTTTCAAGTCACATATTTTAACAAAGTTATAACGACTTAGATTCGATCGATTAATCAATTTACATATTTTTTTAATGCAACTAGTGGTGACAAATGAGCACTTAATATTTCACCTAATATTGAATGATAATTGCGGCCCACGATACATGCGTTGGCACCCCTGTGGATTGAGATGGAATGCCTCGCTGCCAGTAACTGGCTCGACGGATCCCTCAACACTGACCACTGCCACGTCGACCAGTAATAAAGGTATCCAGATCCCTGCACTCATCAGACGAAAACAACAGAGTTATGCTGCTAATTCACGCTGTATTTTATTTGTAGTATTAGGGCTAACGAACGAGATTACAGTTCACTTGATGGTGGGTAGGCGCTGCACCCACGATATCTACATGTATCCTTAACAAAGATTCAAGACACACATGAACACATATGATATAAACGTATAATAAAATTCAAAGATTTGGTAACTAGCATAGAAATAGCAATGTTCAAAGCAATCGAGTCTCTTGATTATGTTTAAAAATCCTATAATGAAACTCTTTGGTGTTGGATACGTTCGTTAAAAGTACTTTACATTAATTTGATCATTTCACCTATATATAATTAAATATAAATAGAAAAAGTCCTTATTTACACAAAATTATACCTTTTTTTATTTATTGTTAATAGAATTAATAACAGATTAATTTATTATTACCAGTGACAGAGCTATGCTGTTTTTTCCAGATGCAGAATGAATGGGTCAGCTCGACCGGGGTAGGACCACTCTCTTACACAATAGCAACATTATGCTGCTGTGTTTCGTCTGGTGAGTGTAGGGATCTAAAGACCTTTATTACTGGTGACGTGGCATTCCATCTGTCCCCAAGGGTGACAACACATCTGCATTATGATTTCTTGTCTAGGATGAATGTAGATTTCATGGGCCGCAAGAATCACTTTCCTGTGAACTGTGTGCTCCTTTGATACTCTCAACTAAATCAAATAAAATATAAAATTAAAAACACGATCAATGGCTATTTATATAGAGTAACTTAGTATTAAATATTTTCAAATATTAATTACAGCCTATTTTATAAACTATCTTATACAATGTTTGTAGAGGTAGACGGGGTATAAATAATGGTAACATTAAATTTTAAATAAAAGGGGTATGCATGCATTAGTTGTACGTATGTGTGTGCGTGACTGTACTTTTGTGTTTTAAGAGTTTAAGATAGTGAAATACACTCTGCTAACTAGAATTTCGAAAGCTGCATTTATATTCAGGAAATGATCCTTTATTGATTTTTCACGTGATTGATGAATGTTGCAAAGGATACATTTTTCTCTATTCGATCGACCTATCCAATAGAAGCATCGATTCAGATTTTAAATTAGTTTAGGTTTTATCAACGGTGGAGATAGGTCACAGCTCGTTTCTAGCTACAATATAAATGGCTCTGCTCGACTGGGGAAGGAGCAGGTTAGTACAGAATACCAGCGTTAAATAGCGTACTAATGACTGTAAGTTACTAGGTATTCTATTTCATTCACCTTGACTCTTTGTTGAGGAAGGATGTTGATATCATGAGCGGTTTTATCACCTGAAATAACAACAATTATTATTTATTATAAGCTCAAACTCTACTCTTACATCAGATAGATGTATATATATATACATATATATATATATATATATACATATATATATATATATATATATATATATTTATATATGTATATATTATTTTAATTATTGTATGTAACGCGATTCTCAATATTGTCTTCTTTTCTTTCTATAAATTGAGTAATGGTGTATCGTAGCTAAAGCGGAAAAAATGACAAGGATTTCAGAAATACGTCAATTATATTTTATATATTTTTTGACACCTACCACAATTTCTTAACCGTACGTTGTAATCAATGAACAAAGACGATATTTTGTAGGCAATGAACTATAAATAAAAAATAAATCATACTACGTTACTTAACTGATGTTTAGATACATACAATTTTGAATGTTTTATCGAGTATAAACTAGATGAGTTTCATTATTTACTCTAAACTTAAAATCTTCTCATTTTTTCTTCTGTAGCGATGGACCTGTTACAGAGTATAGTTTAAATTGAGCTTAGAGATACCAATATATGAACTAACCCATCAGTCACAGTCACAATTGAATTACGGATATGTGCGTGGACTATATTCAAAATTGAAGCGATTCCACACTAACTATAGCAGAAAAATTTCGCTGAGCTTACTGGTGATCGCATTGTAAAAGAAACCTTGCTTGTTTATTCAATGCATTGAAACTGCTTGCCGCATAAAAGGGCCACGCCTTTTTGTAACGTGCTTCCTAGATATTTTTTTTTCAATGCTTTTGATACTAACATTCCCGTAATTTTCTCATCTAAACATGCTTGTGCTGGGAGATGGTTCACGGCAGAACAGTGGATTTAAATTTTGTAGAACGTACACTGAGCCCTTGGGATATTGGTGGTATTTTTGATATTTTATTTATATATCACAATATGGTATAGCTACTTATTAAAGCTCTGGTGGGTATAACTTTAATAAGTACCGATATAAACCGCTAATACCATAGAAATACGTACCTGCAAATGTAATCCTCAACTTAGATTTAAGTAAATAAGTAATAATTTTAATAAAATAAGTTATGTAAACCCATTCGAGTCCAGTATATTAACGCCTATAAAATGCAGTTGGGCGAAGTTGAAGCTACAGAAACAAAGGAGTCGTGCATCAGGGATGTTTGCAAAGGCACTAGTTAACTGTTTTTACGAGACAATGCGAAAGAGATGTGCGTCTCTGATGCGCAAAGTACGGGTTAGTTCAAATAAATTTCTTGACATGACAGCTAATTGGTTAAATTGTTTTTATAACAACCACTGCACTAGGGTATGCTGAAAAAATAAATATCTAAGCATTTTTTAGTCATATTCCCTTGTCTTTTTAATGTTTTAATACGAGCAGTCAAAACATATTTCAATTAGGGCACGTAGACACAGGAAATTATTTACGGCTTCGTTTATTCGTGGTATGATTGATAACCGTTATGAACGGCAAAATTTGTCTTTCTGTGCGTACAAATCATGCCAGCTTTGTTTACGTGAACCGATTTTTTTTATAAAATTGAGGTTCTTCAACAAAAAACTGTGACATAGCACTACGTTATTTATTTTTCAAAACTGTTGCTATAACAACAATTTTTATTTAATATTCAAACATTAACCGATCACAAAATATGAGCTTATAAATATTATGAGTTTTAGCGAGCCTTTAATTTTAAAAAAAGGTAATAAAACTACATTGTCCTTAATGCGGTTACTTAATAATTTCATATTATATTGAAAACATAAATTCGCACAAAACGCATTTTTGAGTACAAGAGTACAAGAGAAAAGTTTTATGAATTGGTAGTACTAAGCGCAGCCAGAAGATAATCTATAGAAAAATACCACGCTCAATATTTCTTTAAAATAACGGCTTCACAATGTATTTAACGTATAGTGAGTGAGGGATTCCGACAATCTAAATACGAGTACTGAGAAAGAAGCAATTTGTCTTTTTCTTAGAGAAAATAACACTCAATTATATTGGTTTGATACAGGAGAATAATACAAATTTCAAAGGGCCATATCTAGATATCAGATAAATAGTAAGCGTCATATGAAATAATGCATGGAAAGGCAACCCTCTACAAATGTTACCACCGAGTTACCACTAGAAGGAGCATCAACAAAGGCAAGTTTGCAAGAAATCGATGTAGATAAGGAAGGGCTTATCTATATTCGCCATTAGCCTAATGATAGATCGAAATTATGATGATGAGAACAGTGTCCCATTTGTCTATAAGAAAATCTTTCGTTCAATATCGCCCAACGCTCAATGTATTTTATTTACGTAACAACTCTGATCGAATCTTAAACTATCAAATGTAATCAATATGGAATGTACCTACGTTACTCGATTAGATTTATCTCCCCACGGTCGGATATACGTCGGATTGTTCGTAATAGTTCGTATAACATTCATATTATCCAAATACCAACTAAAGGAGTTCGATACTTCGGATAGATATTAAAGGTTTGAATCTAACCTTAAATTGATTAAACTATTCATTTATACCATAATTTTGCATATAAAATAGATGGTAATATTTCCATAATTGCTGCGTCTGGCGAGCGAGTTAGCAACCGAAGTTAGTCGCCTCTCATAAGGATGCTGACCTATGCAAGTTTTGAGAGAATTATATAAGGATGCGGTTAACTCATTAAAGTGTTCATTGTTTGCTTTGATTATCGTATCCAGATGTATTTTTCTACGTATCACTGAATTGTAACGATATTCTAATTTTATTAAGCTATCACATAAGTTAAGTCACATAGTTAAATACCAAAATTACAGAGAATATTACTGTATTGGGTCAGTTACCAAGAAAGGTACATCATTCCTCGCTTCGTTGGTTGATCGATGGTATTGACTAACGACATTACAGCGTAGGCAATTTTTTACCGATTTTCCGATGTTTGTTTTCTCGGAAATTTTATATCTGGCGATATAGGCACAGTTAAAATATATTAACAGAATTCGTCCGCATATTGAGCGATATATAGAAATGTATATCAATTTAGTGACATGGATATCTCCGGATCTATAATAGTTAAAGGTTCTTTGTTTGAGAAATCATTTATCGATTATCTTACTGCGAGCACTTAATTTGTAAAAATAACACGTTGTTTCTCTAGGCAGCGTACTCTGTTCGACATTGCTTCTCGTTTACGTATCAATATATAATATTTAGGCATATTCTAACTGCACTTTTCATAATTCATAAAAATTGTGTTGAATGCCCAAATAATTATAATTGCTTGCAACACGCGTTGTAAGACAATTCATAGAATATAGTACAAGTATTTAGTAGTTGTATGTATTTGATCTTGAAAAGGAGGCTACGAGTTTGTGCCTCTGCATTTGTTCGAATGCTGGTTGCACTATAATTTAACCTGAGCAGTTGACATCACCTTGTGTTAAACAAAATCGTAATCAGAGGACATCATCGACGCGTTTTAAAACGCTTTTTTTTATTATTAAGTTGAGAGTAACAAACGAGCACACATTTCATCTGATGGCAAGAGATTCCTGCGGCCCATGAGTTCTATATTCCTGACAATACCTTTAACAATAATTCCATACGTCCTTGACAAGGAATCTAAATGCAGATGCGTTGTTACCCTTGAGGACTGAGATTGAATGCCTCGTCGCCAGTAATAATGGTCTTCGGTCCCCTACACTCACCAGATGAAACACAGCTCCATTATGCTGCTTATTTTTACGCTGTTATTCTATGAGGGCGTGGTCCTACTCCAGTCGAGATGACCCATTCATTCTGCAGTTAGAAACACTGTAGTGTAGCACTACCACGGTTTTTATAAAAAACAAAATTTCTAAATATATTGTTAGAAATTCATCCTATTTTTTTTTACAAGTAAGGTTGACAAATGATACATTTGATACGGTCCATAAACACCTTCACCCATATTCAACAAAGATTCAAAATGCCCATGCGTCGACACCCCTGGGGACTGAGATGGCAGGCCTTGTTTTCTTCAATCGAGTCTCTGTTTCCATACGAAACATTTGTCAGAATCAGAATTTGCATACCCTTCCAGATTTTTGCAATGATCTTTAACAGTATACTAAATAAACTGTTTGTTAAACTTTGATAGCCTCAGGTACAATAAAAGTGAGAACAAGCTTCTCGTTTCGTTTACAAATATTCCAAATACTAATAAATATAAAAATGATAAAAGTACTTCCATAATTTATTACTAGTACTTTTTATATTAATTGTATATTATATAAAACTAATTATTTTTAGAAAACTGATGTTAAACAAGCTACCGCATCCAAACCCTGTAGCCATTTTTTAATTACATTATAGTTCTACCCAGCTTTACAAATCCATCGTAATATAGTGTATATTTTATATTCCCTAAATGTATACATTATAATGAATACATTTTTATTTATTTATGTAAAAAAATTAAGACAGCGTTCCAATAATATATTCAGTTCACGCACATCCACAATTTGAGAGGATGCTCCAACGATACTTTTGTAATTGTGTTATCTGGATAAAAACCTTTATCAAATATTTATTGCTTGCAGCTCGTGCCAGTTTACCATAGAGTTTTCAATCTGAATTGAAAATGAACTACTACGCCTTACGAAATTATATCATCACATTGACAGGAGATAACACAAAATTAATCTTGTAATTACAGACGTTACTATGCAAACATCAACATGGGTCAACAAAAGTTTACTAGTGGATAATAAAGACATCACTGTGAAATAAAGGCACATTATTTATTGTTACAATAACTTGGCTTTTTATATAATATGTAATACAAATTACAGTTATCATATAAATATATTATAGTTCAGTTTTAATTTATTAACTTTTAATTTTAATAAGAAGTCCTTATTATTTACTAACTCTATTCTGTACTGAGAACAATTTACTTTTAATATCTCTTTTAATGTTTAGTCTAGTCTTATAAATTAAATTTTCAATATCTTCTTGCATATTCTGTTTAATATTTGTAAAAAAGTTGCTTTTGGTATTAATATTATTCAATTTTCTAATCATGACAGTTTTGTCAAAGTAATATTTAGATCAAATATTCTAATCTAGAAAGTCTGATTACATTTTTTGCCAGAGGAACTTAATTTGTTCCGAATTGCAAATCAAATTGAGGTATTATTTCGTGTCCCTTAAGGGAGACAACTTTTAAATTAAAACGAACGTTGTATTATACTTTTTTTATTTATATTTAATCAAGCCGTGATTCCAGTCACAAGTAACTGAAGCAAAGTCAAAATGGTATTTACTATTTTCGTATTTGCGATTTATATAATATTTTTAAAGCGTAGTCCACCGTGCGGCTCCAGATTGCTTCATCTTACAGGAGCACTAAGTCATGTATTTTTATTGTAATTAGGGTGACATCCGAGCACACAGTTCACCTGATGGTAAGCGATTCTTGCGCCCCATAACACCCACATCTATCATCAATATGAAATCATAATGAGTCTTTGACTAGTGAGTGATACTGGTATCCCTGATCTAATAAACTCGGATCTAATAAAACCGAAAATTAACACTGTGATGGCGAACGACGTCACTAGTATACGCTAGCAAACCCTAGTGGGGCTTTCTCGAAAAGGCCTTGTAGCAAAACAAAAGCATTTGTCTGCAGTGTTATGAATATTTTTTTTACACTTTTTTCATTTATTTTTTGTTTTACAAAATAACATATTTTAATTTGTTTTCTTTGTGTGTACGTTTCTTATATGATTTGTTCTTTTTTTAATTTTTGTATTATTGGTGCTGGATCAATTAAATTATTTATTATTATTATTAGTTGTATTTTTTTATAGCAAGCTAACATGAAAATTAAAAGAAATAATAAGAGATCTTTAAGTAATTTTTATTCCGGTAGTTTTTAAAGGTTAAGCCCAGTTCTATCTTCTTACATTGTCTTATATTTGTAAAAACAGTATTATTCTGATAAATACGTAGAAGAATCCCGAAGAAGACAGAGTCTTTGATGATTCCAACGACGGTGAGGGTGTCGCAAACAAAAAAATTTCGCGATATTTCAACCGATTTTCACCAATTATCACAGATTTTGTCACAGAGCGCTGTTTCTCGCGCAACTTCTCCAGGCCAACAATTTCCGAAGTGGTGGTACAAATCGCTAATGATAAACTTGATATTAATTTAGATAATCCATCAGAAGCAACTGACCAAGCCGAGGTTCGGATGACTCGGGCGCCCCCGTGTCAGCCGTTTTTGCGCAACAGGGTAACGGTCCAAGCCGAGGCTTCCTCTCGGGAACCGTGGTTGTGCTGGTTACTCACTAATATAGGTCTTGGCTGAGCGCCCTAAGCTTTTCGTTATCTTTAAACATGGTGAACCTGTAAAAACCCTCGGGCTAACACCGGCCATCAGCCCGAAAAAAAATTGATGTTCGTGGGCAAGCGCATCATTTGAGAACGGATGGAATAGTCCGAATTAGGTTTGTATTGCGTCTTTGTATGGCATTTTTATAATAATATAAATAATAAATTGTTGAAATTTGGTCATGACTAGTAGTAGTAAGCTAGTATATACATAATCTATATACAATATATATGAAATAGAGAATAATCACAGATATGTCAACAGATTCCAGAAAGTGACTAAGAATTAGTTTATATATCTAACTTAAAAAACGAATAGTTTTGTCAATTTTATTCATATCAACTTATAATACCACTATCTGGCGTGCGTAAAAAAATATGTGATTTTAAAAATTAGGATACGGCGACAAATTCGCCTTACCTCTAAATAATACTAGTCTGTATAGTGGTATGAAAAGCAAATGTATTTACTACATAAATAAGTAACATAGTAAAGGCAATTAATATTCACCAACAGCACCTATTGAGAGAGAATATTTCTGTTAGTTTTGGATAGTGTAGTTGTCTCGGCCTGACTACAAAATTCCCTTCACGTGTTAACTTAGAAACATGTTGAAGGGATACCATTTACATATTGAGCATTCAAGTCACGTGAATACTTACCCCGGGAGGTAATTTCAAAGACACGTCTGGTAATTGTATTAGCTGGGTAAAATGTTTACCTGTCCTGCATATTCCACAATATTTGCGTATACCCTATTGGACCAAGTGGACATATATTTCAAAACAAAAAAGTGATACCATACTTCTTTTATTAATAAATATATAAAATTTCACATCGTACGATTAAAGATTTCTTACATTTCTGATTATTTCAAATATTATTAAATTCGCACGCGAAATGTTTATCGGATCATCAATGCGAAATTCCTAATTCCGTTATGCATATTAATTTTATTTGTCCTTTTTGGAAGAGTAAAACAAGCATTGTACAAAAAGGTGGACTTAATACCAAAAAGCAT
The DNA here is from genome assembly GCA_029286865.1 of Teinopalpus imperialis. Taxonomy (NCBI): domain Eukaryota; kingdom Metazoa; phylum Arthropoda; class Insecta; order Lepidoptera; family Papilionidae; genus Teinopalpus; species Teinopalpus imperialis. Next base: position 279,023 of record JAGSMU010000034.1, read on the forward strand.
TCTCTATCAGTCTACATTTAGGTTGAGCAGATTAATTAGTGGGTGCAGGAAAAGATACTTATTTTAAAAGTATGTAAATCTTATAAATAATGTATTGTTAGAAATAATATTCATAATTATTAATATTCTCTGTATTTTACATAGGTACATATATATTAAAAGCTCTACCAATTTATTCACATGGGTAAGATCAAAACAGTTTAGTAATTGAAAATTAATCGGCGGTGTGTTATCAAGCTCTATTTATCTTCAAAGGTCATTATTAAATCAGTCCTTGCCTATGAATATGACGAAATAGCACATGTTGTCAATAGGCTTATTTCTAGACAACGGTATCGTTAGGAAACCGTACTAACGACAGTTCAACGGAGTTAATTGACGCTTATTTGTAGTAGTTATTACCGTTATTCTTAGCTATTATTCAAGACTTGTAGGTGGTCAGATCGATTTCAAGCACAGCGATATCATCTGACTATTACCAGAGGACATCAATTGAACACGATGTATTTTGCCGAGAGCATTTGCTAAAACAAAGGAGCAATAAGATCGGAGCAAGATTCAGATATAATTCCAAATACACATGATGTAGTACAAAACCAACGACAACAAACAATTACAGTGTAGTATAATTACAGTGGTAGAGCTACTCTGCAGTTTGTTTCTAGCTGTAGAATGATTGGGTTAGCTCGACCGAGGTGGGACCACTCCCTCACTGGTAGAATACCAGCGTGAAATAGGAGCATAATGCTGCTGTGTTTCGTCTGGTGAGTGTAGGGATTCGGAGACCTTTATTACTGCTGACGGTGCATTCTATCTCAGTGCTCAAGGGTGACAACGTATCTGAATTATCAGGGATAAATGTAGACGTCATGGGCCGAAGGAATCATTTACCATCAGGTAAACTGTGTGCTCGTTGTTGGAAACATTTGTAAGAAAAATATATAGACACATATACTTTTCTTCTGAGAATCGAAGGACCAAGATACGCAACGTGACTAGGTCTAATGCCCTTTCTAGTTATGAGACATGCGCCTTGCAGTTAGATATAAATTAAAGACTAACAGGCCTTAAATAACTTTTTAAATTATAATTCAAATATTTACTTAAACCTTCTGTTTAACTACGTTAAAAGAAATCAAGGGACATAATTAGTAAGTGTTAACTTTATTATGTTTGAAAGTTCCTTCAATATGTTTGTTTGTTATATTTAGTAAAAGTTTAAATCGTCTCTTCCTGAATTATTTATGGGATATTTATGGAACTTGTGGTTTTTGTTACGTATATATTTATTAATGACCTACGATTATTATACACATTCTATGTATAAGTAAGACTTTTAAGATTTTAACAATTTATTTTTAATTTAAATAATATTAGCAATATATATATATATAACTATAGATATTGCAGTTAACTTCTCCAACTAAGCTGAAAAATGTTGGTGCTAGAAGATAGTCCACGACTATAGTCGAATAGCGGATTCGAACCTGCAACAAGTAAGTTTCACAGACCGCACCCTAAACAATTAGGCTGTTGACGCTTCAAATAACAATAGTTTGTAGGTGTAACTTACAAGTATCAGTGTAGTATATTCTAAAATTGATTTACATAACCCGACCCTTGCTTGTATAACGACGGTGCTTTGCATCTAAAGGTAAACGATAAATTAACTGAAAATCTCTTATTTCATATTATGGATCTATGAAAAACCTCAAGAGAGAAACATTTAGAGGAATATATATTAATTCAATCATGAAATATATATAAATAAAATCATCAGATAAAATAAAACAAATATTTTACTTCAATCTTCTGTACTAGTTTTACCATGTTGTCGTAATAAGAAAATATTATACGTATCTATGTTATTATATGTATGTATTTATCTATGAATATTAATATTATGTATGTATTACTTGTATATATTTATTTATATTTTTTATTATTATATAAATGTATAATAACACATGTATAAAAACATATTAAAAAAAAACAGTTGTCCATTGAACTCAGCAAGAATTTTTAAGCGAACAGAACACTGGATCAATAAATGTATAGGTGAAAATGCTCCGCCATAATTCTTCACTGCTTGCAGGAATAAAAGACAATTGCTAGTGCCAACCTGGCTTCTAGAATTACAAGAAACTTCCTGCAATATTATAACATAATATAGTAACATAATTGAGGTTTATTATCATCATTTATGTCGAAATCTATTTATACTTTTGTATATACTGGTAGGCCGCTCTCAGAAACTTCAGTAAAATGACGATCCAAAACCATCATCTTCCTTCAGAGTTGCATAAATCATCGTTAATTTGGTGTGGAGAGATCCCACACTGCGCTTTAAAGATGACATTTAAAGATAGACAAAAATAACATGCAATCTAAATTAGGTATATTCCCAAAGCACATTTACATCGTAGAATTTTGTAAATATTAAACTTGGAACTCTCCGAAAGTTGATCTGTTATTCAACAGCATCTGTTATCAGATTCTCGTCTACAAGTTTCCACTTTGATGTTTATAGCCGCTCGTAGTACTTTTAGAGTTTGAACGATCGCAGTGGATTCCCGGTAGACTGACCTACGTTGATTCGTTTAAAACGCTCAAAGTAACTTTTCATCAAAAAGATACCACGAATACATACAATGCAAAACGGTGGTACACAAAGGGATTCTTTATGCTTTGTGAATTTAATAGTTTTTGATTATTTCTTATTTAAAATATACTTTAAATAACACTTTTTAACATTTGGTATAGATCACAATTCTATACAATTGTGATCTATACCAAAAATATAGAATATATGACCAACTTTTTGTTCGTAGATTTAAAAATTAGAAACTCTATAAATGTCACATAAATTATTGATAGTTATCGAGGAATGAACTATTTACTGATCAATAAAGAACAGAAATTAAATCCATTCCTTATTATTTGGACCATCAAGCTTAGACAAGTTTTGAAGTAAATTAGATTGATTCAGGCAACAAATCAAGCGAAAGATAAGTTATAGCAGCTACATAATTATGTATTAACTACTTTTGCACTTGTGGATGAGTTTTGAAAATTTCCAATATTTTGAATTAAAACGCAATACGTGTCCAAAATAGATAGCAGATCATCTGTATACAAATAGTACGAGTAATTTATATATAATTATGGAGATAGAATTTATAAATAATTAAATTAAAAGAGGAAAACGTATTTCGCCTTCATGTTTACCGATGTAACATCATGAGAAATCTAATACTATGATCCCACACTGGTAGCCGCAAAAATATGTAATAAACCACTCTAAGCCAGGGGTTGAGATAATAAATAGCTTATAACTTAGTTAATACTTGAATCATTCACTAAAATTTCGTTATGCTCTATATAAAAAAATTGTACGGTCTTAATAAGCTACCTTATCTTTACCACGCTACTCCAATCTATAAATAGAAGAAAATATGACCTTAATTTAACCAAATTTAATAATAAACTTTTCCTTTTCTTTTTCTTATAATTTTTGTAACATATAATGCTACACTGGTAGCATTAATAGTTACAAAAATTATAAGGCATTTGTTACAAAAATAATAGGCACTGGCCTAGCAAAATACTAATGCTTAAACACATATTACTGCTTAATGTAATAACGTACTAATGGTGATCACGAACGTCGAAACACAAAATCGTTAATTTGACAATATCGACTTTCAATATATAAAAGAAATTTGTTTATTTTAAAAATTCGTTTATGCTTAAAGAATATTTATGAAAAAAAAAATGAAAAATCGGCGGCAAACCATTGCATACAATGACGAAAATTTGGAAATTTCTCCAGAATTTCTTTTCCCGCTTTAAATTAAAACGTGTTCCAAGCAACTTTCTAAACTTTCTTATCTGGTACGCTGGAATCTTCGAAATTATAATCTTAATTTAATCTCAACGGTCTTCAGTAAAATTTACCAAGGCCTGTAAGGAATTTGATTTAAATATTATATCAGAGAATCAGTAATTTTTAATGACGAAATATTTAAGCATCATACAGAATAGTTTTATAATTATCATTATTATTTTTGAAAAAACATGTCTTTATTTTTCAGTTATGCGCGTTACTATATCTTAGGCTTATCTATACTACGCATACAAGATTAATTAAGCTTGAGATTGCACTGTGTGTTATACCACGATACTACGAATGGATACCACGAATATCCATTAAGTCCCACGATCTTTATATATCGTCCGGGTACAAAAAATTCGCATCAGGATTATTCAAAATCCAATAATCAAAATTAAATCCTCGGTGCTCGATCGACTATGTTCGGCTACAAAACCTTTCTGTAGCGATACGTTTGTGCTGCATTCATTATTTACCGGATGTCGATGAGCTGCTTTTGCGAGAACCTCTTATATTATAGTAGATATCTGAATGTCATTGTTAAGATTTTGAGAGTAGGCATATCTTCTTCGTCCATGTGCATGGGATGGCGTTGAGAAGGAGCCATTATGTAACAAACATTGATAGACACTTAGTACTGTATATTAGCTAAGTAGCCTAGAGTATAGCAACACACAATTTTTGGCACACGCATAAAACTGCACTCACATGTTCTCTAATAGATTCTACAAGAAAATACGCATGCAACTTAAACAAATGTCCGCGAGACTTAAATCTATAAGCCATCGTTAAACAATAATTTTTTCAATAGTTGATAGGTGAGTTGATTTTGTGAGCGTTAATATTTTTTTAGTGCCGGCGACAGTCGTCCAGTTCCATGCTGCCGTTTGATATTAAGCCGCCTCGATGCGATGTGCTTTATTTTAGGTTCTAGTTTGTCTCTACAAGTATATCATATTTTTTTATTCCGTCTTTGTTACTTTATCCATCGTATTTTATTTCAGATATCAGAAACTTTAGAAGTTTCATGCTATTCGTCCCTCAATTTCATCTTAACACTCTTTGTATATAGTGGCCAAGATACTAAAGCACCTGGAAGATGAGATATGATATTTTAACCAGTTGCAGAAGGACATCGAATGCAGATTTCTCTATCAATTATTCCTCTATCATGTACGGAAAAACGGAGAAAAACAAAATGAGCGATTGAAAACTTTTACCATTTACTCAAAAAATTCAATTATTTTAAAGTCTCTTTTTGGTATAATTCCACCTATAAGATGCCAGCATTGTATAATTCAATGAACGGTTGATCTGACTGATTCGTACCTACAACTGCAGCAGCAACCATTTTGCATAGTAATGACTTTAAATGTAAACAGAGCTGATGATAGGATTGAGATCATACCACTTTCATTATACTACTTTGCACGGCCATTACTCTTAAAGTAATGACAGCAGTAGAAAAATAGAACGTTATCAATAGTACTTTTAGCTTCGAACACCCTTTCCGCATGACATTATATAAAGAAACTTTATTCCAATCGTTTAAAATGAATCAACTTTGGGCAGTCTGTTGGGAACTAGGATGATTCAAAGTAGGTACAGCTGAAGGTACAGCTGGTATAAATTTCGAAGTTGAAGCTTGTAGTTGAAAATCTGATAACATCTGCCGTTGAATAACAGATCAAGTTTAATTCCTTCCGCCTCTATAATGTATATATTTATACATGTATTTTGTAAATGAGTTATACCTTTTGTATTTATAATATCATAAATTATATCTATACAGATAAAAATCATAAATATTGATTATAAAATGTATATAAGTTTAGGAGACGTATGTAACTTACATAGAATTATCCGGAGAGATAAGTTACAAAAGTTTACATCAACATGCTTGTTGCTTTTCTTTTCGATGAGAGGATCTAGACACACATAAAGTTTTGGACTATTCTAAGTAATTGCATTTCTAAACTCTAAATGTAATCAATATTCGTCAATTAATGAATCTTGTAACGATACCTAATCTTGCCACTAGTTCGGAAACATTAGAAGTTTCTATTTTTTATTTTTTGATTGTCCGAACAACAATTATTTTTACAAATAATATAAAACAAGAACCGAAAAAGTGTCATAAAACAAACACTAAATAATATAATTAACTTAGCATACTTCTTATTTATCATATTTATTATTCATTGACTTGGACAAATGTATACTTTAATCTTAACCAATCACGAATCAAATCTGTTACAATTCTGTTCCAATCAAATGATACCAATAAAGCATCTCCTATCCTTATTTGGTAATATTGAATGTAGTTCTAAGACAATCATACCAAATTGTTCTTTGTTCGATCAATTGAGAAGTTCATTATCCCTTATCAATTCGGCCAATAAATGAAGCCAAACAAAAGGATATGTTTGGAGAAATGACGATTTGATTGTGTAAGTAATTTGTTGTTAGTTAATAAAGACAATAGACTAATTACTGATACAAGCCAGCACTAGGGATTGAACACGGTTTGCCTTCGTACCTAATAGTAAAAACGAATGTTTATACACTGAGATATCACAACTCATATATCTCTCGTTATTATATATATATTTATATATATATATATATATATATATATATATATATATATATTTATATATATATATATATATATAATATAATAATAATATTTATTTAAAACATCTATATACAAAAAGTTTTCCTTGAAATTACGTAAGAACTTTTTAAGAAAAGTAATTTTTAGGTTACCTAGTTATATAGAATATAGCAGTTACTTTATATTTTGAAATAGATCCCATATGTTTCCTCAAGGGTCTTAAAATTATGCATAATTTATGGAAATAATTCATACTATACGAAAAGAGTGCACACACCAGCCGTTCTTTTGAATTAATGTCGAACCTTTCGCACCCTGGAAGGCAATATTTTAATTTTAAATTGCTAGTCATATGATATGAAGTTTATACACTCTGGGTCAATTATCATACGTCTATATACCAACGAAGTTTTAGGATACGTTAAGAATTGCTTTAATTTGATATATTAATATTAGTGCCTAACTCATTCAATATTACCACCGTTCCCTGATTATTGCTGGCTTAGGCACAAACAAAGTGTCTGATTGCAAATAAAAACTGAACTGAAATACCACCAAGAGTACTCGTTGGACTCGTGGACAAGACGAGATACAAACGAATAAAATATAATTATTCTTTATTTTCCTATTGTGTCATGTTTTTAGTATTACATCATAATATTAATCTTTTTATCGATTTACATATAATACGGATATTACATGTACATAGCTCTGTAAAGCTCAATAATCTGTACATAAATAAATAAACAAAAATATTGTTGCGTAAATAGTTTTATTGGAATGTAATCATGTCTTTATAATGGTCAGTAGAACTGTTTATGCATATTTTTGCACATCATATGTTCTTAATTATTTAAACAAATTAATTGCAACTGCCAATAACATGACTATTGACGGGTGGAAGCAACCACCGAAACTTTTAAGCCTTCTGCGGCTATTCTATGTGCTATATTTTAAGACTGCTAGTACTTCAATGCATGCTATATTACGATGAATTATACAATAACCCAACGATGCATATATATTTTTTGTAAATAGCTTAACATCAACTTAGTACGATATTTCTCTTATACAAACTTACAAACAAGTTATCTGAGTTTCAAAAGTATCATTAATTATACTTTCGTTTTCAGTGTCTCGTTTTAGTATTAAAAATCTATTTTACTATGCTATTGTGCTTATAATTTGTCAAGATATATTTTCATCTTTTCAACAAGCAAAAAGTCTATCATTGTAGCATCAGACATCTGAATCATCTTGTCCTTGACACAGTCCCTAAAAGCAAACGTTTTCGAAATAACTGCAATACAATGTGCATATATTTTTTTTAATAAAGTTCCTGAGTCGGTTAAAGAGTTACAATTCCATAAATTTATTATTTCGCTAAAAACTAGGTTACTGAAAAAAAAATTACAGTGTTAACGAGTTCCTAAGCTATGAATAACTTTTCTCTTAAACACTTCCCTTACAAAAAGATGCAACACCCTGCGAATAATAAAACATTTATTAATATAAAATAGCGGTAACAAATTGCATATAATTCTTTTAACATATATCAAAATTTTAATTAATAATAACAAATTTGTGTTTTTGATATAAAATTTGACTCTTTGACAATGATCATAATTGGCGTTTAATATTTTTGTGATGTAATGCATTATTATTAATTTTCATGCTATGTGTAGATGGCAAAATAAGAGAAACCATTGCATAATTTGAAATTATATCATCCTAATTAATACTTTGTATAATGGAAAATAAATTAAAATAATAATAATTATTTTATTTCTTTCATTTTCACGGATTACGTGTGCCAATTTATAAGTGTTTCCACTGAAATTCAATATTAAATTAGATACAAAACTAAAATAAATTAGGGATCTATGACCTTTACCTAATCTTGCTGGATCATTTAGAAATAGAACAAGTCTATTGAATAAGTATTAATTTACTTAAATAGAACGCTTTATTATCAATCGTGTTGCTTAATAGTTGATGAAAATATAGTTAAAAATAATGATATTAAATGAAATACTCGTACATTATAAAATTGACAAGCGTAAATTCGTGACATTGTGAGGTAAAAATAAATATACAAACAGTAAATAAAATATATCAATTTGTTATTCACGTAATACACAACTCAAAATTAAATTTGCTTATCTATCGTTACTTATTGCAATTAATTTAACAAATCAGCTGGACAATCCGAGCCATTCAATTCCACGGAATGCCTAAAATGTAATCGTGATTCCCTAATACTTTTTTTTCTGTAAACATAAATTGCAACGCCTATAACAATACAAATTATTGTTAAAACTAAACACCAAATCAATGCAACATAAGATGTCGAAAAACCTATAGACTTTTGTACTTCTGTTTCCGACTTAATAGTTGTGGTAATAAAATTTACATCTCCACATTTAATACCATATACATTGTCTTCGTGATAAACTTTATCTATTGATGTTACATCTAGGACTCGGGTGGTGCTGAGTTTAATACTTCTGACAATTTCTTTGCACAAAAGTGGATTTCCACCTATACTTAAAGTCCTAAGTTTCGTTAATGTATGCATGAGATTTATTATATCAAGTGACTTAATATTATTATAATCAATTATCAGCTTAATCAATTCGGTGCATTCGTGAAACACATTTACATCAAATTCTAAAATATTATTTTTTGATAGATCCAGAACTTCAGTCCTATGTAATCCTTTTAGGCTACCATAACGTAACTTTTCCAATATGTTTGAAGATAAATTAAGAAATTTTAATATCTTAATATTGTTAAAAGTACCAGGTGGCAGGGTTGAAATATTATTGTTACTTAAATCCACCGATATCAAGTCATCGACCTTTTGGAAAAAGGAACTATTTATTGTTGAAATTTTATTGTTGCTTAAATCTAAGCTTATTAATTCTCTAAAGTATGTTAAGTTTATGTAAGAAATTTGATTGTGGGCTAGATTTAAACTAGTTATATTTGACAAAGAATTAATTTGAGGATTATTAAATTTTATTATATTATTGTGATCCAAGTGTAGCACTCGTAAATTTGGAAAATTAAAATCAGTCTCTGTCAAATCAGAAATATTATTAAAAGACAGGTCAAGGTATATAATGTTCGTTGCGTTAGAAAGTGATTTTGATATATTTTTTAATTTATTTCTTTGTAAATAAACTGCCTTTAAATTAGTAAATGAGCTATTATTTAAATAAAAATTATTAAGTCTATTGCAAGAAATATCTAAGCTGTAAAGATTATTTAGGCCATAGAAATTATTTGATTCAATCACCTCAATTTCATTTATTGAAAGATTTAATCGAGCTAAAACGGGGAGATTCACAAAAGCCATTTCGTCAATTCTGTTTATTTTTAAATTACTCAAATCTAAATATCGTAAAAACTTTGCGGGACTAAACACATTCTTCTTAATATTTCCGATAAGATTATTACCAGTAATATTTAAATATTGCAAATTTAGTAAGGGTAGAGAATTCTGTTGAATTTCTGTTATTTTATTCATCGATAAATCTAGCTTGATTACCTGTTTCTGACTGTTAAATAAATTTTCTTGCAGAGATACAATATTGTTATTATTCAAGCATATATGTGTCAAATTGGTTAAGGTATTACTCAAAAAGTCTAATGTTGTTATGTTGTTATAGGATAAGTCTAAAATCTTCAAGTTATCTAAATTAAGGAAGCTGTCCTTATCAATATATGTAATGCTGTTAAGACTCAAATTTAAAGAAATCAACATTGCCGTATGTGAGAATGCATTTGCCTTTAGACTTGTAATATTTTGATGAAAAAGACTTAACTGTGTGATAGAGTTTAACCCAATAAATGTAGCATTTGTTATGTCTCCAGACAAAAAATTATTATCAAAATTGACGTCCATAAGATTACACTTTTCAAAAGACCCGTCTTCAATTTTTTTTACCTGATTATTACTTATATTAAAATATTGTAATTTTGCATTGTTGCCAAACATTTTAGTATCTATCATTGAAATAATTTTATTGTTACTAAGGTCTAAGATTCGTAAGTTAGCTGCCTGAATAAAACAATTTGATTCCACAACTTCGATAGCATTGTATGATATGTTTAGCATTTCTAATGCAAGTAAACGGTTTAGCTCGTATCCAGCTATTTTTGTTAATTTGTTAAATGACATATCCAATTCTTTTAGGAACTTTAAGTTTATTAACATCATGTTCAGGGTTTCTATTCTGTTGTGATGTAAAATCAAATTTGTTAGGTTTTTTAAGGCGCCAAAACTGTCATCAGATATAATTTTAAGTTGATTATTTTGCAAATATAACATTTTTAATTGAGGAAAATTATTCAGTACGCCGTATTGTATCTCAGAAAGTGAATTATGGGATAAGTCCAGCACTGTAAGAATAGAATCGGATGCTATGTATAAAGAATTTGGAAATAGGTTTTCTATTTCATTGTTTGAAAGATTCAAGTAATTAAGATGTCCAAAATTTTTAAAAGCTTCATTTTTAATTGTTTTTATATGATTGCCAGTTAAATCTACTGCTACACTTTTTGCATAATACTTAAACGCATACGATTCTATAGTGTTCCACGAATTACTATTGAATTTTATTTCACGAACTCTAGAGTCAAAGTTAGTTGAGCCAAAGAAACCAGCTGTTAGAGTATCACCACTGGAGTGAAGCATAATAAACTTGATATATGGATCTAAACTACAAGAAAACACTTGTGCACTTCCAGCAAAAATATCACATGTCACAGAGTATCTGCAGCCATCTACATAGTCGGTGACCAAACAGGAATTAGTAGGATATGCAGGTGGTGCAACAACAAGGAGAATTATGAAATCTGAAACAAGTGTAGCATACTTTAAATGTTATTTTACATAAGGCAAATTATTTAAATCATATGTTTAAAATATTAATGACTATTTCAGTTAATATGTTTTTTCAATATTGATTGCTTTTTTGTAGGCTTAAGGTTAACCATAAGAACACAATGTCACATTACGTGATTTATGTGGCCACAGGGCCTGAGTTGTATAACTAAAAAAGTATTTTAAGCTCACATTTTGATATATATATATATATATATATATATATATATATATATATACGTGTATGTATATATATATATATCTTTACTTACATATCAACATTTTTTTCACAATTTTGACACATTCACATTTAAAATAAATAAAACTTCTTTTATTAGACATTTTTGGCCTATAACTGTTTATTGTTTGGTTTTTAGTAAATAAATTCACAACTCAGAATACGAACGTAACTTTCGTCTCTTTGTTATTTCAATGATTATTGTATTCCAACGATAAGGAACAGTCAGACCCTATGTATACCGTACGCATGTATATGTACCGTATAAACAAGAGAAGAGAGACGAATGGAGTTGCTATCTGGCGCGAATTCTATTCGACAATTTTTTATATTAATACTACACATTTAATCATAGTTTTTACGTTTGCTCTCTAATCACTAACTCTAATACTCTAAACTTTATTCTGAGAATCACAGATTTATACTTTAAACTTGACTTGACTAATAATGTCATCAGGGTGTCGACTCAACCCATTCATGCTATAGCTAGAAACAAACTATAGCGTAGCTCCAGCACTGTAAAGCTTAAAATAAAGGCGATAAAATTAAACTTAGCGTTATCATTTCATATTGATATTTTTTTTAATAAAAAATGCATTATATAATTAAATAATTTATTTACGCCTTAAGTTAAAACCTAAATCAATCATTCAACAGTTGAATTAACTGTAGACACGTGATAGAGCACACTGTGGCTAAAACTGACTGTAGCACAAGCGTTTTTTCTGTTAAATGACAAGGCAACCAGACGCCCAATCACTGGTACCTATTTGCTGTGCTTTTAACAGTGGTAAAACTTTGCTGAAGCCAATTTATACCTCTTACTCAACCGGCAAGCCTTCACATAATACCGGTGTGGAAATGCAGAATAATATCTGCTGTGTTTTGTATGGTGCGTGTAGAGATAAGTCTTTGAGGATGGATGTAGACGTCATTAAACGCCCTCATCACTTACCGTCATATTAATTATTTGTGTGTATGTGTGTGGTGTCACACCTATTATTATAAAAAAAAACAAATCCAATTCAATTCAATTGCTCAATGATCATTGAGATTAACATTTGTTACCAAGAATGAAGATCGAGAACTTATTCCTTGTCTCTCATTCCTCGAAGTAAAAAACTCATATGCACTCTCTCGCGGTGTCTCGTGACTAGGTTCTGTTTATGTTGATGCTGTTAGCCTGTGCGGCTCTTACAGCTTCATCGGACACAGGGCTCACGGAACTGAGGGGTCCGGCAGCTAGTTAAGTAGTTGGTGGCTCGTGATAGTCATTAAGTGGATGGTGGCAGTGGGCGGATGTGTCGGCTAGCTGAGTATATTACCTAAAGGTTGTTTAACTTCTGGAATTCGATTATTACCCGATTATATTGATATTAGTAACCCACAGGACGCATATATACATATATTATATATAAGTGTATGTTTCTAAAAACAAAGAAATAGATCCTTTAATTTTTAAATTATATTATTAAATTTATTTATTTATTAAATTAATCTTCCAGTCAAACATTTTGATTCTCTATCAAGAATAACTGTGGACTCGCCATGAGTCGCTTTGATCATATCTCATTGTTTCAATACTTGTTTGTTTCTGTAAAAATGTTGTTAGTTGTATCTTTATCATTATAGTATAATGTTTTTTTTCTTTTCTTTAAATAATCTAAGCTTAATTTATCCAAAAATTTAGAAAATTTGAATTTGTATAAGCACTGGTATATTCGCTATGTTCTATCGACTTGAACATTTTTTAGTGTTTTATTACTCAAATTTTTGTATCGCTTTATGTTTTTATATTTATGCGATGATCTAGAAAAACGTCTTTAATATAATTTGCACAGTATTTTATATATTCAACACTGGCATCTGTTCTGTCACTTCAAAAATCAAACTGCAGGCTATGCAAACTTTTGAATTGTTTGTTAATGTTAATATTTAAATATTAAAAGACTACTAAAATTGAATTCTTCTAAAGTTACACAATGCTCTCCATACATTTTTGTTCTGTACCGGAAACTTTTATCTAGCTCTTCATGCTCTTAGCAGCGAACACAAAAACTATAGATATATGTGCAGTGATCGCGCCCACGCGTTACTGTTTGTATAAAATTTTATTTAAATATCTATAACATATACACTGCTAGTCGTATGAGCATGCTCAAAGTAAATTAGCAAGCTATGGAGAGGGTGTTTATTTACGTCATAGAATTCGCAGGTATACTTACATATATCCCACTGTGAGGGAAGGCTACCACTAATCTAGTTCATCTAAATGAACCTATGCAAGTCTTTGGGAAGACGATGCATGTAGGTGGATCAGAATCGTTCTTAGTAGCAGTTAGTGGGGGTGGCTTAAGTTCAACAGTGGTTTGATGGTTGAAATACCAATGTAAGATGTATTCTAAACATTTGGCTAGCTCCAAACTCATTAAAAAATATCTATAATGCATATCAAAGACAATCCAGGGTACAATTAATCTTTGTAGGGAACGTTATAGATCATTTATAACTCTACAATATTTGAAACCAACCCTTCCCACCAAAAAATTCCCCTAAAACTTTTCACTCCTGATAGTTAAGATGGGATGATTATTTACTAATAGATTTTTCAAATACACTCATCACATGAAAGTGACTGTACTGTCCTGCATTCTGTCAAAGCATAGGCCAACTGGCCAAACTGACTCTTACTTTTACAGCCGGTTTTTAAGAGCAGCTTAGTATAGTATATAAATATAGTATACAGTAAAAGGTAAAAAATCTGAATCATCCCACATAAAAATCACTTAACAAATAACTTAGTGTTAATAACAAAAAGTCATTTAAATAAAATACCTAGTTTTAAGTGCACCTACTAAAAAATATTTATGAGCCAAATTTAATTCTTGTGTCAATGGAGTTACATTTTGTTTAAGTATAACTACAGTTATTTATACCAGGGCGTGGTTTTGGGAACGCATTAAATTGTGTGTTGTAATGCCCATACAGAAAATTAATTACAACTACCAACCTTCAGGTCTAATGTGCCTGAAGGTCTAAAACTAAAATCGTACTAGTGCGTGTTGCCAGTGATAACCTGCGGTACAGAAATATAATCCTTCATGACTGTCCGTAAGTTTGGATCCCTCGGCGAGCTGTGGAGCAGGTTATACCCGTATTTTCCCGTGCGTGATAGAATAAGCAACATAATCAAAATTAATCAGAATCTTATTTCTTCTTCAACCTTTTTAACATGTCTAAGGAGTTCACCATTTTTTGTCGTAATCACCTTACTTTAGTTGTTCAATCGTACTGGTGAGTTTATGTTATCAGTCACACAAATATTAGTGAGTAATATTTTTGTAGGTATCCAAAAAACGAGAACTTACTGATACAAGCTAACTGTAAAGGTACTGCGTCGTTGGTAGCCTAGTCTACCAAAAACGTCATCATCTAAATTATCATTGGCTTGTTGAATAATTTAAAGCTCCCTCAAAGATTGCCTTAAGTAATGATAAGGCTGCATAATT
Source organism: Teinopalpus imperialis (assembly GCA_029286865.1). Lineage (NCBI taxonomy): Eukaryota > Metazoa > Arthropoda > Insecta > Lepidoptera > Papilionidae > Teinopalpus > Teinopalpus imperialis. Next base: position 294,170 of record JAGSMU010000034.1, read on the forward strand.
ACGGTGTATAATTTATTTCAATAAGGAGTAAATAAATTAATATTAAGATTTTACTCACCTTGGCAAAATAACAACCATTTATTTACTTTCGTGTCAAATTTTCTGCGCCGTCTGCAAAGGACTGTGTAGAATAATTTTAATTAATCCTGCTAAGAACAATTTATAAAATATACAAACTGCTCCTGTTTTAATGTAAATCTACTGAATATTTTATAAATCTATTTGATACAACTAACTAAACTTGTTCCATGAACAGCAATTAAATTTTTCTTTTGTCCCATAGCTTAATAATACGCGACGTCGGTTCTACTAATAAATGCAATTATTCTGATCCAAAACTGTTCTAATTATGTTATTAGTTTTGGATCCTAAAACTTAGCTGAGTATCGTATATGGTACTTGTGACGCCGTACGATCACTAAGCAATGTGATCTGAGCACAAAGTGGACATATTTTTCGTCCATTATCGTTCGTCATTACCCCCAGAAAGAAAAATATTACCAAACTGACACTCCCTGGTAATATTGCCCATACTCAACACACTGCATAGGTGGATTAGTGACTACACTGCCAGTAGCCACGCATTCGGAATAATCTCCATAGCAACACCATAAAATTTGGATGCCGAAGAATTTTTTTTTCATTTCGTGCATTAACCAATATGCATGCATCACGTTCATGTCCAGGTTTTGGAAAAAAAAATTATGTAGTCTCCAATAAAATATAAGTACGTGATAAATATTGCAACAAAACATGACTGGAAATAAAATCTTCCGTAAAATAGGCAACAATGCAACCATTGAGTTCGCTATTATGAATGCGATTTCTGTAAACATTATCATATAACTGATTACGACTGTACCACCTCATAATGGCTCCTTTTATGAAACTGAATTTCGACACAAACAACTGGCTTATATTTCATTCGCTTTTCACTAGATTGTTTTTCGTGCTCGTTTACACAAAGGATTTTATTTGTTAGTTTCAATAAAGTAAATCTGCTTTTAATCAATTCCGTTTGTTTAACTAAATAATTAAACAAAATCGAAAATGGTTTACCTTCATTTATATTGTTGTAATGGCGCCTTTACCTCGACGTACATATATTAGTCATATACAGGCCCTTGCATATGAAATTGGTGTTTTATCGAACCTGCCACTTTGATCTCAAATAATCTATTTCTCGTTTCTGGTAATCGTTTGGTTAGGAATGCCGTAGTGAAATGTATTTCAAATTTAGGCTGTATTTGTGTTTTAAACATCATTTGTTTTCGCGCCCTTTGAAATATCGAGTTATTTACGAATATGAGTTCCACCGTGGCACCATCAACTCATCGGAATTGCTCACCACAGTGGTTGAACCCAGGAGAACTGGCTAAATCCTGTCCCACTGCTGCTTCACGACTACTTTAGACCCCATACTTCATGACAGGCGGTCGCTAAATTAGAGGAGCTAAGATTACATACACCCCGGACTTTGCTCTAACAGATAACAAATGAAAGACAATTTCTTGCAAGGAAAAAATCAATTCCGATGAGGCAGCCCAAACCGCTATAAAAGATTTTCGCTTGCAAAATTTTTTCAGCCATGGAATCAATGAATTACCTATAAAATGGTGAAAGTGCATAGATAATAATGGTACATACTTCGATTGATTAAATATATATTTTAATAAAAAAATCGTTATTTACTTTTTCATATAATACGCTACTTAGATATCTAAGGACCTAATATTGCGTACTCGTATAGTTACATCGTGTGACCAACAGCAAAATTCTTCATTGGATGCAAATGTTAGGCATAGGAAGCATGCTCATGAGAAAAACAACTTTGGTGGTGTGGATATTTTGTTTGCATGGAGCCCTTCTACTTTGAGCTCAGCTCAGGAAAGCGCAAGCCTGGAGGGCAATACCTTTTAAAGCGACACCTTACATAGCAAGCATACAGCACGCATAGTGAATCGCGGCAGGAACTTGCGATGTGAGGACCGGAATGACGATCTACTGTCAATAGAGGCACAAACAGTTATGAACAGAGCTACCTCAACAACCGTGATGCCAAACGTCAACTCTGCAAGACCTAGCTCAATGACAGCCAACAATTATACTGCTTTGCTTGCGATCGAAAGTTCTAGAACAAGTATGGTTTCGCAAGTCATACTCGCTATCACGCAAGGAATTCTCGACAGGGGTCGTATTGACGGATTCTAAGACGCCATCATCATCATCATCATTTTAATTCCAGAAAAGTTTATAAAATAAAAGCTTTTAAAACTTTTGACCAGAGCTGAACAATAATCCGTGGTAAATCACGTAGATGTCAGAGTTTTCGGGCGAAATATGTTCTATTCTCCGTAACACCACCAATAAATATAAATAAATGATTATGATTTTATTGAAAATATAAAAAGTGTGTTAAAATTATCGAGTACTTACTTTATATAACGCGGCAACTGTTAGCGCCACCGTAAGAATTTATTACGCTGCTGTTTGTATGTTTAAGTCAAATTAACGAAAATGCGGCAAGTCTAACTTTACGAGCAGCCACTTTATTACACGCCACGCGGTAGCGACTTACTAACGCTAGTCGTGAAAAATGCCGTGAATATGAAAGAACTGTTAATTCATTGGCTTTGGGATACGTTAATGTTTTAAGAATATTCATTAAATTTACTGAATTTTTTGTAATATGAAAGACAGCTAAGTTGATTCGGTAATTTTATTCGTTTTGCAACAAACTAGAACAAAGATAAGCTTTAGTTCAGTTCCAAGTAAATTTAATTTATAATATTCACAGTATAATATAGCGGCGTGCTTACCGTTGTTCCAAGAAGTGTTTAGGCTTGATCGTAGAGAATTTTTAGTTTTCAAATCGTATCATTTCAGCCATTCACCATACTACTGCCAATCATAAGCATCCCCTACAGACTGCTACGCGGAGCAGGATCCTCATGAGCCACTTGCCTCCCACACTCACACGTATTCCTGCTGGAATAGATCATCCCTTTATTTAATAAGAGGGGGTTACCTTTTATCGGATATCGGTACTAAGATCTGTATGGCACTTAATTGATAGGCGACGACAAAAAAAACTGTATCTGATGGTAAGAGATCATATGGGCTTACACACCTGTATATTCTTGATAAAGGATCAAAGCAGTAGAATTTACTTATTATTATTACTATCATTTCTCCCACTTTACAAATCACATCACCATTATATTACTATAGTAGAATGTCTGCAGAAACCTGATCCAATTTGCATTATTTAACTTAAAGCATTTCTTTCGGTTCTTCGTTATATATGTGTGGCTGAATACACAGAAATTCATTCCGATGCCTATTAATGGGACATTTAATTTTTTTTTAAAAAGAAAAAAGTTTTATGAGAACTTGTCACGTATATCGCTAGACAAATGTCGTAATGAGTATCTGACGGCACCCGCTAACGAAATAAACTTTCTTGGTTTAGGCAAACTGACGCTACCAACTTTACAAATTTGCCCGGGGATTGCGTATAAAACTTGGTAAATATCTCTGGGGCACACATCTTTTGGCCCAACGCCGAATGTTTCATGAATAAAAAACTTTTACATGTATCTCTGATTTCACATTATTCAAAAATATTCTAGTGTTGTTATTTCCTGCTTTTTCAAATATCAATTTGGTTTTATTTCATGTAATATTTATACTTATAAAAGAACTGAAAGGTACCAAAATAGCGAAAAGAACTCTGGTGCCTTTTATGAATTCTACCAAATGGAAGGGATAACGGGAAAGAAAAATTTTAAGAAGTATTTAAGCGTGTCATCAAAACACATAAGCCTTGAACTTATTATGTAAGCTAGAGGTATTTGAAAATAATACTAGATTTATGACAGCGAGTAGATTCCCGAACTTTACGATCTCCATTTGAAAACTTAACATCGTTTTACGATCGAATGCCTACTACTGTACGGGACATACCTGACGTTTATATTCTGGCATGAGAGTTCCGTTTGGATTTGTTTGCCATTAAAGGAGTTGATCTCTGATGTAATTAAAAGGAAATTACCTTATTCACTATCATTGTCGATAGAATAAATCTTATACACAAGTTTTACAGCAAGTCACCTATTAGTTAATTTAAAATTAGAATCTCAGTTCGGTGTCAGAAATCGATAATTATTTATTTTCAGTTCCTGTGTATTATTAGTTTACCTTTAAAAATAGAATTCCTTGATGGATTGCCAAAAGGAACTGAAAAAGTAAGTTAATAATAAAGTTACCCTTAAATTAGGAATTTAGTTAGTTAAAAACCTGTCTAAAACATTTCTTTAATTGAAAATATGTCGTTAGAACGTAATCAAATGTAATTATATACATTTTTTTTAATGGAACAGGGAATAAACGATATAATGGCTCATACGTTGGTTAATTATCATCGCTGGCCATGAACATCCGAGGTATCGTAAGTACGATGATAGCTATTGCGATAAGGCTGGTCTTTTTTCTTTAATGTTGCTAAGTCGTCTGGGTTTATTATTAAAAAAAAAACTAACAAATCTTAAGTACATTTAATAAGAGTACTTTAAAAAGACTGATGACTAAGTAATAACGTAAATCAACCTGAATAAGAAGTCAGAAATTCTTTGTTTAGAAGCGAACCAACGATGGGCTAAAGTTAAAATAAATATTTGTCAACTTATGGACGGCTCGGAGTTTATAATTTTAAAATAAATAAGAAGTAACGCATTGGGTAATACAGCTTTATTCCATTGATATTATAACTAGTTCAATATGTTTTTATACATTCAGAATCATCGTCTTAATTGCCCTCTAAATTACTTGTTTGTAGAAGAGCTTAAAGTTCTGGTATAATACACAAAGACAAGTCTTGATGGATATTCAATGTCCAACTGTGGATTTAAATAAATCGCCGAGGTTACTAAAATATACCTTACTTTCATCACATCATAGGGAACATATGATGTTCCCTATGATGTGATGAAAGTGTGTGGTAGTCTGGAAATAAATAACTTTATATAGTTATAGCATTTGATAAATTGTGGAATATATTTCATTATTCCAGTGTACAATAAACATTGTATTTTCGTATATTCGTAATTCGTGGCACGAGTGCTAGTTATTTTGCATTAATTATTGCGATATTGGGACTTTTTTTTTTCACCGAAGAATTTGGTTTTATGGTGGTTGAGCTGGTCTCGATAGAAAATTTTTTTGTTATCAAATTTTTTTGTTTAAAATTAATTTTCCCATGACATAAAACAATAATTCCATTACACCGATTCTGGGCATCGTTTATAAAAATAACTAACCCGTAATATAAAGGAATCGGGACCACTTTCGTAACGACCAAACCTCGGTTCGGTCACGTTTAGGACATTCATTCTAAAATATTTAATGCTTGATTTTTCTTATCGGACCTTACCGTACGCAAGTTCAAATGTATATAGGACATTTAAGCGTGAAATAATCTAGGGTCAAACTTATTCAAGGTAAGAGAAATTAACAATTTGTTTATAAATGACATACTCCAAATGAATGTGTTGCACTCTACCAGAAAGTGGCCAATAAGCTTATAAAGCCATATGACCTACCGGAAGCAATGAAATGCCAAAGAACACACTTCACGGCCTTTTGACACTACGAGTAATACAAGAGGTATTCGTTTTCTGTCGTGACGTCGGCAAAGCCATAGATAATATCCACTTTCGTTGTCGTTTACTTTCGTTGATCTTATAACCTCGGACCTCCGGCTCCCCGAGTGTTCCATCCGGTGTTGGAGGACTCAGGTAGCCCTCGTGAAGATATATGGCTGTGATTTATTTAATATTTAGTTAAAAACTAACTATACATATATATATATATATATATATATATATATATATATATATATATATATATATATATATATATAGTTACTTTAGTTAATAGTTTCAAAACATACTTTTGTGTTATTTTAACTTATTAACAGATTTAAAATGGTCCTTTGAAAGTTTTGAAAGATTGCATACAATCTAATTGGGGGCTTTGAATGTCCCCCTGGGCTGGCCGGAAAAACATCATGATAACCCCACGTAAAAAAATAATAGTTACCCCACTAACATATCTAACAAATTTCAATAGATATGATACCAAATCTTGTACAGTTGGATTTATTATAAGCCACAACAAAATGTAGCTCTAGTTAAAGTGGATAAGGTTACATATACATATATGTACATCTTCTGTATAAGATATTAAATCTTAATGTTTCTTGATTTTATGTATCTAAAAGCAAACAACGTATTTAATTGGTCACGTAGTATCTCGTCTTTACCTATTAGCCTCCGAGTGGAATGTGGGTACAACTAATACGACTGTATTTACCGAGCCTTGCAAGGGAATTATGTGATCATTTAGCTAGCAACTCATTTAGGAACATGTCATAACCAGAAACCGTAAGAGTAATCAAGGCAGTAATCAAGACGAAATGTAGTTTTGTTAGACCCTTCAGTATTTTGTACATATAAATATAAATGGAATGTAATATAATTAATAAGGTAGTACAGTATTTGCGGCCGACTTCACAAGACTGAAATATATTTATTTCGTAGACGTGGCTGTTTTCCTTGCAGTGCAGAATATTGACTAACACTTCAAATTGGAACGAAAAATATCAAACTACAATATGACTCGGATCAAAATCAATTAAAATCCTAAATTATAATAATAAAAATAACAAAAATAATATTTTTTTGAGCAAATTTGAATAATGAATTTTTAGACAAAGAAAATTAAGTCTATGTTGGACCTTTATTGTTTTTTTTAATATTTATATTAACTAAAGCATGACGAACTTCAATAATTTTAGACCCAATGCAAAATATATAAAAAATGCATACACTATGAAGACTTTTCACTTTCAACAACATATGGATGTCAGTTACTGATGATATAATAATACCCATCCCTTTAAAAACTATAGTACACGAATATATTCTAGTTAAATCCGGTATTATAAACGTGAGCCGTAAGCTTTCTAAAAACGAAAACCACATTTGAATGGGTACAGTTTTTTTTCACGATACGTAAATAACATAATTACAAACTTTCATGTAAAAAATATTATTAGTTTGCGGTATATGGTATATGGGTATATAAATATATATACATACCATTTACTACAAACTAATAACTTTTTTTATGAATGTTTGTTTTTATATATATATATATACAGTGGTGGTCATATAATTAGAAACACTTCTTATCAATAAAGAAAGTGTAACTTCAACGTACTAATGTTCGTAAAAAATATACACATTCAATAATTTTTAATCATGCAATAATATAGCCACTCAAATAAAAACTCATTAAATGCATAAAATATGAAACATATCTTACTTTTAATTACAAAATGAGTCTTACACATGTTTTTACACATTTATTTTCTGTTACTGGCCGCTTGGACGCCTAATTAGAAACATTTAAAAAAAGCATCTATAGCTCGTTCTTTTTTTGAAATTGGAGAATAACATTTCTGTCTTGGCTGTTGTAGGTTGACAAACGAACACACAGTTGACTTGATGTAAACGATTCCTAAACCGAAATTTGTCCTCGATAAGGAATCATTATGCCGATACATTTTCACTTCTGACTATTAACATCAAATACATCGCCAACAGTAATCTAAGTCACCAGTAAGGGCCTCCTATATTCACCAAACAAAACACAGCAGCTCTATGACGCCATATCAAGCTGGTATTCTGTGAGGGCAAGATACAAACAGAAGAGTGGCTTCACCAATCCTAAAATTGTAATATAATATTATTAATCTAATCTAATAATATTAATCCCAATATAATATTAAGATTAACTATATTAAGGTCCGTCTAAGATTATAAAACTCACCATTGTTTACGAAACGACAATAATGTTATTAAGGGATACAATAAATCAATTGATAAAAACCGCATACATATGTTATCACGATGGTACAGAATATTACCATTGATGATAACGTAATCAAATATTTTCTTGGGTGTATAACGTGTTACGACGATCAGTGACAACCCTTACTAGCTCACTGTCTAAGCGCTCGCTTTTAACACACGGTACGCAAGCAAATTGAGTTCAATCCCTAGTATCAAGTTTTCAAAAAATTGTCACATCGCAATTCGAAGTGCTGATTTACCACATACTCAGTGGTGAAGAGAAATGTCGTAAGGAAACATGCATGTTTGCAACTTAACAATACACAACTTAACAACTTACGAGAAATTTTCTGACACACGACTATTCTGTTGATTACCGTACTGTTACGACTTATGGACCTTCAAGAAAAGTGCCTATACCTTCCTTAAACGCCGGCAGCGCATCTGCGACTGTGTTGGTCTTCTCTGGTGTTGCGGATGTCCATGGGCAGTGGTGAACACTTACCATCAGATGAGCTGCTTGCTCGTTTGTCACCAATAAAAATTGTGTAAGAAACAAATTAAAAATTGTAAAATCGCGTGATGGACTATACACCCTTGCTAGAGAGGAAGAGAGGAGGCCTATGCCAAGCAGTATGGCAGTTACTTTACTTATCATGCAGTAAGTAAAAGATAAAAATTAACTGGGTTGCTGAAATTAATATTGTAATAGGTTAAAAAAAGGCAAACAAAAGTTCTTTGAAGAAACTAAGAGAAAAGCCGATCTAAATAATGTTTATTCATTCAATGAAGCATATTAAGTTATTTTCTAAGCATTTCATCACACGGCTAATGGTTACGGCGCCACAGTTGGAAAGGGTAAAGTTCGCAGACAGGTCGTTACAAAGACATTTTGGCAACAAGATTATACCTGACTAACTGATACGATATTGTTGCCTCAATTTGTACAAATGAGTTATGAAAATAAGTATTTCATATTATTTGTTCTTATTAATCAAGATGTTAACCCTTCCACCAATATTATTGTTACACTTGCGATTCATTTTACGAAATATCTCCAATTTATTTTAATAAAAACTTATGGAAGTGATTCAAGGCGATGGCAGAAATAATATTGAGTACCCTAAAAAGGAAACCCATGCTCTCGAACAAAACAAATGTAGTATAAATAAGAAAAAGTATACCATTAAATATTGCAAGAACACTCATATAAATAATATCTTTGTGAAGTTAAAAAACTTAATTACTAGCTATGGCTATCCATCAAAAAAAATCTCTTTTGTTTAATTTAACTTATTAGAGTTCCCACGGCTACAAGTTTTACAGAATTTTATTTTTATTAAACTATAAACTTAATTTCATATTTTTATAGTTTAATAGAAAGCAAACGAACAAACAGCCCATCTTATGGTAAGTGATTACCGCCGCCCATGAACATCCGCAATACCAGAAGTCGCAGATCAAAATACTCTCCATGGTAAATTCAATAAAAAAATCATAGAGACTACATTCCTTCGCAAAGACAGTGAATGAAGTGAATCGCAAAGTACCTGGTCGTCAACGATACGAGCCGCTCTTGCTGGACTGGTATGTCCCGGCCCAGAGATGAGAACGGTATTCCAGGCCTTGCCTTTCAAGTGACCGCGGAACTGAACAGTTAAATAAGTATGCAAAGCAATACTATAATTTGTAATTGATCAATATATTACATCAGATATATATACACATGTGTTAGCTCAGGTCTCCAGAGACAGGAGACACGGAATTAAAATCACGGTCCCAACCAAGTTTATTCCATATTTCCGGGACCAACGAAAGTTTGCGTGTAATTTTTTATTGCTTTACAAGGGAAAGATTCTGAAGAAATCTAAATATATAAGAATTGTTCGTAGACATGTGAGTGCCGCTAAACCCCAGTGTATCCGCATGGTGAACTATGGTATGCTCCAATATCTAATCTAGAGAAGAGGTCTGCGTTCAGAAGTGATATGTGTATTACTATCACAATTTCTTTACTTTTTATCATTTAAATTATAGTATAATATTTACATTAGGTAAAAAAACATTTATGAACTTCCTTATTAATACGTTAAAAATTATAAACAATTTATAATACTATTGGTCAAGACTTAAGAATATCTATGAAAAGGATGTTTTCCATTCTATAGATATACTTTTATTTATTGTATTAACCTAAAGAAAATTAGAGGTTCACAAAGAGCGGGCTTACTTTACGTATCAGATAACCTAAGGAATGATGAGAAGTGAAAGATGTAACACCAATAAAGGTCAAGTAATTAAAACAAAGAAAAGACTAAGACGACTAGATAAAATAAAATTTCAATAAAATATATATCCAATTTCATACCTAGTACTATTTATAAGAAAAATGGACGTCCAAATGATTAAGTTTCTATAGACTCATAAATAATCCCATATCCATATCAACAATCTGTTTGTTACCTCCCTAAGAGCTACTTGCAAATATTTATATACTATTATATTACCAGCAGGAAATCATAACGGAAATATAAGTAATAGAGACATAGATAGACGGTCAAGAACACGTAATTAATGAAGTTGTTTCATAAATCATATTGCACGATGGTTTGTGGTTCTGATAACTAATTTATTCGCTATTAATTGGTTTTTTATTTTTAAATAAGCATGATATAAACTTTAAGAAATCAAAAGTTTATATAATAAGTGATATTAATAACGTTACGTCTGTAAGTATATTAGCGTAAAGTGGCGTAATATAGCAGAGGCAAATACAGGTTACAAGTTTAGGTTAGATTTCAGTCCTTGCTCAGGGGCGTCTGCAAGTGTAGTCGGCAAAAAAGTTTTTTCGCATTTTATATACATTCAAGATATTTTCTATCATAGTTTATTTACATTTGATAATAATATATTTGTGCCATCTTTCCGTAGTGATATAATCCCATTGTTATAGAATTTTGGGTCTTTTGATCAAAAAACTGCGACCACTATCTTCCTAAATTCTATTTAAGCCCTAATTTCAGTCTTCTAATTATTCAAAGACATCCAATTATTAACAAATAACATAGTTAAAAATATATTAACAAATACTGTTTTTAACTATGTTTATATCACATTTCTATTCATATGAATTTTTCGTGTCTGCAATTTCACACGCAAAAATGTTTCATCTACGCCAGTGAGAATAATTTTAAAATAGACATATATTTTTATTTATTATCCGATTTAAATGAAACAAATACTATACGCTATCACAAGTTTAGCTGAATAAATCGCTGAAAATCATAGCCTTATTGATCCAGCCATTATGGAGATTAGAGTGCACAACCACACAGACAGCTCACACAAATTATTTGTTTATGATTTTATTATGAGTTAGATAGGGAGATAGATGAATAAAAGTGTTTTCAGAATTGGCATAACTCTTCACTACTAAGTACGGCTTGAAAAAAGGAAAAAAAATGTACAAGTGAGGCAAAAAGAACTTACTTTTTTGCGACAATAATGAAAAAGATACCATGTCCCTGAGTAATAAAATTACACTATACAATGCGTGCATCCGACTCATAATGACATACGCAAGCCCCGTCTTTGCGCATGCCTCCCTGCGTCATATTCACTGACTTCAAGTAATTCAAAATCGTTTCATGACCAAGGTTCTTGCGTAACGAAAATCTACTTATAGATCGTGAGCTTCTGATTAAAGCTACCTGAAGCAGGCTTCCCTCCGATAATTCATCTCCGCCACACATAAAAACCTGCTGAATATATGTGCCGCTACTTACAATCCGAATAATAAATTCACCAGCGTCCGAAGGAGACTGAGGGACGCCCTCGACGATCCCGACGACGTGACCACCAGTTCCCAAGCTCTTCATAAAACACTACACACGCAAATTGCCCCCTAATACCTCCCTCGCCGACGTCCGCCTCCGCCGTCGCAAACAAGTTTATTCGCGATACCGCCATGTCACAAACCGGTTCTCACTAGACAATAATGATAGAAGAGTCGCTGAAGTTTCTTGCGCCACTTCTTCTCCAGCGCTCACGCATTGCGAAGTGGTGGTACAGATAGACAATAATAATTATAGTGATATTAATCTAGATAATTCTTAGTCTGAAGCAACTGACCAAGCCGAGCTTCGCCGCCTTGTGCTGATTACCCACAAATGGAGGTCTCCACTGAGCGCCATAAGCGCTCGGTCACCTCCCAGTGAAACTGTAAAAGCCCTCGGTTTACAGTGGGCACCAACCTGAAAAAAAAATTATACCAACTGGCTATAATAGATACAATTTCATTTCTGAACAATACATATAACACAATATTTTTTCAACGAGTTTTTAAATTTACGTTACTCAAGAGATGGTCACATTATCAGTAGACTGATTACACCCCGCTTGGGAATTCCATGTCCTTGCTAGATGATTCAGGAGAAATATAGATGTCATGCCATTTTAATGTTGCGAAATTTAGATAAGAATCCTGATTTTTCGTTTTTATTAAGACACTATTACTTCAATTTTAAATAATAATTTTTTCTCTAATTTATGTTTAATATTAATATAAAGAAGTTATTAAAATTTCTTAGTCTTATCATTTTTTCATAAAAATAATTACTTTGTAAAAAGAAAACAATCAGAAAGGGTAGCTGCTTCTCTCGAATGTTGACACTCGTTTTTAAAATTTTGGTAGAGCCGCACTGCAGCTAGATTCCAGCTTCGGCATGAATCGGTTCGACCGTGGAAGGGCAGCATAACACTGCTCTATTTTGTATGGTGAATGAAGTGATACTGGTATCCAATGATCGTTACCGAGGCATTTCATTACAGTAATGAGGGGAGCCAACACATGCATCTTAAACCTTTGTTGAGAATGAATGTAGATTTCATATCTCCACATCCGTCGCTTACTATTAATGTTTATCAGCCCTTTGTGAAGTAGTCTATCTATAGTTAGTCTTCTTTTTCTGGAAAATATAAAGAAAGTTTGTACTTAACTAAATAATCTCTGAAATATAATACGACGAAATAAGTTCGATATGTTGTTAACCCATTTGCTTAATTACATCACTTAGTAAATATTAAGCGATTTTACAATTAGGGAACACTCAGAACTTAGTTATAATCACCGCATCTGTTAGCAAGAGGAATTGTTTGTTTGTCGTGAAGGAATAGTAAATTGCTGCAAACATTTACCAAACTTGTTCAATTTGTCTTAGAATCCTGTTGTGCTATTTCAAAAGCAATGTTAATTTGAAATGTATTTCAGGTTCATAAGCGTGATCAATTGTACTTCTTTATTTATCAGGGGAAAACTCCTTCACGGTTACCCCAACACCGCGACTATAAACGAAGAAGCCTTGAAGAGATCGTAGTAAAGTACGAGACTCAGTTGTTAGTATTGTTGTGTACGAGAGGGAAAAACTCAATAACCTGGCAACCAGACGCTTCTTTTAATTTTGCATAGGAAGTATCGAGGTTTAAATCTTTGATATTTTCGTTTCCAATGTAGCCTTTGTTAAAGAAATAGAAGGTACGGCGCCACCACCCTGAAGATAATCAAAGGACCATAAAAATATTTTTTGTGGGCAATAAAGTACTAACTAAAAATTAATGACTTAAACTACTTTTAACTTAGACTTAATTTAGGTACTCATAAATCTTAACCTATTACAAATAGTCAAATCTACTGATGACAGACAATCAAGTTTTGAAATTTTATTTACAGTGTTTCATTGTGCGTTACCCATTTTTTCAGTTTGATTAATTAAGGAAATGAACTGTTTTGTTAGCGAGTTTCCAACCCATCCCAATTAATAATGCTAACCTAAATACCGGTATAAAGCTGAAAGTGAATAAGAATTATTCAAAAAACTCGTCAAGTTCGAGCTGAACTCGTGTGAGAAAGGTTCCTTACCATTTCATTTTCTTTAAGACATAAGGCTTTTGCTTTGACTTTCATATAAGCTAGAAGTTCCTCTAGTGTTGCGATTGTCTATGGGCGTCGATGAGCACCTCGGTGTTCCCGCCGCTCGTTTGCTCCCTTTTTCTATAAAAAAAAGTGAGGCCCTATATGCCTTTCTTAGAATTTCAGACTCACTAGTTTCTTACAAAGGGAAACCATTTTAATATATTATATAAAATATATTAAAATGGTTATATATAAGTAAATTATAATATACAATTTAAAAAATATATTTTGTATTTATCATGCTAAGCCTTTTCATTTTGATATGTCACATGATACACATGTATTAATTCTATTAACTTTATTATTTATAAAGTAAACACAAATACAAAAAGACAGGTTCTTTTTTTATTGGATATATGGTACCCTAAAAAACAGCATAAAGCAATATATTTTTATCGTTGCATTAAATGGGCTAAATTTCCACTAAGAAGATTCGGTGAAAACGATGTAATGATTATAAATAAACATAATTAAGTGTGTAGGGTTCGAAGAACGCATAATACAATTGTGCAGGAAATTTGTTTGTGGAATATAATTGTATGTGTTGTGCTATTTAAAAAACTAGTGAAAGAATATAATATATAATGCTTAATGAAATATTATGTAAGCATTATTGTATGGTATATATATATATATTATTATATATTATATGTATTATTATTTATGTATTAATTAATAAATTTATGCATATTTGTAAATAAATAGAGTTCTGTATTTATTTTTATTTTATTATTATTATTTTTTCTCTATTTTCCTTTATTTCCTTTTATATATTTTTTATTTTTGTGAGTACATTATGTTTTTATACCCGATAGTATATCCAACACCAGGAAGATATTTTAATTGTATAATGTGCTGCCCCTATGTACATACGTTTCCTTTATTAATTCTCTTATATAAATGCTTTGTGTTAATAAAACTTAAATAAATATATAAAATATATAACATTTCAATAATATATTTTGAAAGGCTATGCAAGTTTTGGCACAAACTGAAACAGATGATGAATTCGTGCTCCATGCCAATCTGTCTTTAGCTATGTATCAAATATATAGTTAGATGATGGAACAATAAATTATTATATTTATTATATCTCAAATAACGATATATAAATTAATTTTTATTTTGTCTATCCTATATTCATATCATAATTCTATCAATATACAAAATCAAGTCAATGGCTAATTTCCATAACAAATGTAATATCATACAAGAATGCTGCGTCTGGTCACGTTCTAGACATTTGCTGAGAAATATTTAGCACCCGTTTCTTTGATCAGTGGCAAACATTATTATCTTAACTTTTTGAGTTGGAGACTATTTACATATGGGGGATTTATAATCAATGATAATATTTTTTATTTAAAATAAAAAAGTTAATCAAACTCTGTAGTTATCTATCACAAGGCGGTAGGCACATTGATAGGGCTATCGCAATTTCACCTTAAGCATGGCAAACGTGATTTTTGTATCCTTAATACTTTTCTTTGGTTCTGCGGTCAATCATTCACTTATCACCCTTCCCTAGTTCGATGTAACGCATGCATAAAAATAACGGAAGCCGATTTTTTTATACACGTAATTTTTTTTACACATCAGCTGGGACTCGAACTCTGGACCCACGACACGTCACGTATATGACTTATCAACGATGAATGTGTTTGTACAGGAATCACTAACTACATTTACTTGTATAGTGAACTGTTTTACCTTCGTCACTCCTAAAATCACAGAAAAAACAACAAGAAAAAAGAGAATGCTTTGTACGTAAGAATTCAATATGCAAAATGTAATTGGCTAGATCTTATCTGTTCATAATCTAATCGAAACTGCTTCCACAATTATACACATAACATTTATAAGATTACACATATAATATTATTGATAATCATTATGTATATTTATATATTGTAGTGACTTTGTAGTAACTTTTATTTGATTTACAATTTCAATTTCAACCATTCATTTATTCTGTTTAGCAGTCGTGCTAGGTCCTAGACTTGTGTTACAGCTGCTGAGCCCCTCCTCCGGAATGAAGTATAATTTATAATAAACTTATAAATACTATTACATTAAAACTGTAATTTAATTCAAGAAAAAGAGGAATATCCCAATAAGGGAGGTAGTAGTAAATTATTTTAGTTAAACATCGTACATACATATTATAACTAGTCTAGTGAATTAACGTTCTTGTTAATCATAATTGAGCGGTACAAGAGAAGGTTAAGGGCGATTTTTGTAAATGTCTCAATAATATTTGGTTAAATTAAATATGTAAGCATATGTGGACATTTAAATAATATATAATATTAGGTCTTTACCTATGAAATGCCGTTCTTCAGTATTAGCCATTTCAAACCAAAAAAAGTTATGATTAGCTGTGAATTCAAATTAATTTTGTTTTAAAAACCAGACATTCTTTTTACAAAGTCAGTCTTTTGTTTATTGATTAGCTTTGTATATTTATTACGTTTGAAAATTTTTCGTCATAATGGATACTTTAAAAATTCGTGTAATTATGGAATATGAGTTCCATCGTGGCATCAACGCGGCACAAACAGCACTTAACATCAACAAGGTTTACGGAGAACTTTACAAACGAACGCACCACCTGTTATTGGTTTGCCCGGTTCCGTTCTGGAAATTTTGATTTGAAAAATGAATTTCGTTGTCGTCGGGACACTTTGGTCAACAATGATGAATCAAAGGCGATTATGGAAGCTGATGATACTCAATCAACAGCCGAGCTAGCAGCAGCTTTTGATGTTAACAACAAAACAATATTGGTCCGTTTGCGACAAATTGGCAAGGTAAAAAAAGCTTGATAGATGGGTGTCCCACGAACTTAACGATCGCCGGCGCAACGTAGACGTTGAGACCTGCCTCGCGCTGCTCAACAGGCACAGAAATGTAAGAATTTCGAACCGAATCGTTACGTGTGATGAAAAGTGGATTCTGTTCGACAATTTAAAGCGTTCAGCAAGTTGTTCAGATCCTGGTTCAGCACTTAAGCAATGTCCTAAACGAAAAATTACCTCTAGAAAGTTGATGGTCACTGTTTGGTGGTCTAGTGCGGGTGTGATACATCACAGTTTTCTGCATGAGCATTACTGCAGATGTGTTCTGTGAAGAACCGAATAATGGTGGAAAAACTCGCCCATCTGCAACCAGCTTTGGTCAATTGGTCGTCCCTGCTGCTCCTATACGACAAAGCTCGACCCCATACTGTACAATGGACAGTCTCCAAGCTACAAGAGTTGGGGTTGGAAGCTCTCCCTCGTCAACCTTACTCACCAGACCTTGCACTCACCGACTATTACTTTTCCCAAAATTTGGGCAACTTTTTAGCGGGAAAAAAAATTCAATTCCCGAGAGCCAGTACAAAATGCCTTTGAAGTGTTTGTTGCCTCCCGTCCAGCTGATTTTTACAAGAAGGGCATCAATAAACTACTACTGCGTTCGCAAAGTTGCATTGATTACATGGGTGATTACTTTAAATAACAGAAATAACAAAAGTTTGAAAAAAAAAATACTTTACTTATTTCATACAAAACGGCAATTTCATAGGTAAAGACCTATTATAATTGATCCAAATATAGTGTTTATATGTTTGAACGTATGTTTGTACTTTAATTTCTTATTATTGAAAGTAGCTGCTATGCACTAATACTAGAAGAACAGTGAATCTATATTATTATCACTAGTAATTAAGAAGATATTAACTGATAGTTTTTACATTTGTAATGTTATGTATCTATTAGAACGAGGGATGACAGATTTGCTTGAAGAATTAGCAAGTTAAATGAAAACGACCCGTAGTAAAAGAAAAGTAGTGTTTATACTTTAATTAAAATTTGAAATTCCTATAGTGCTATGGCCATGGTGGTCGACCGGTCAACGGCCTCTCAAAATACCCACGGTTAATAGCAGCATAACGCTGCTGGATTTTGTATTGAGCGTTGGAATCCAGCAACTCAATTTCAAGTAACAAAGCATTCTTAGTAATCTATTGTTACCCACACATATGCATCTTGAATAGTTGTTGAGAATAGACGTAGACATCATGGACCAGCATCCATCACATTCCACCAGTTCAACTGTGTGCTCGTTTATCGCCCCCAATATTTACAATTTTAGTTAAAATATTAATTTAATGGATATAATGTTGGGTAAGATAATTATAAAAAATTTTTACAGTGGTAAAGCTACATTGCAGTTTGTTTCTAGCTGCAGAATGAATGGGTCAGCTCAACCGGGGTAGAACCACGCCCTCACAGAACACCCACATGAAATAGCATCATAATGCAATGTCTGGAGTGGAGGGATCCGGAGACCTTTATTACTGGAGATGCGTTATAATTCCTTGTCAAGGATGAATGTAGATGTCATGGGTCGCAGGAATCACTTGCCCTCAGATGAACTGTGTGCTCGTTTGTTACTCTCAAGGAAATAAAAAAAACATTTATTTACAAGGTACTTTACATTTAAATATATATATATTAATGTAAGCGCTGCTCCTGTGAGAAAAGCAGCTTAGTTCTACATCCCTTTCTCAAACTGAACACGCAAAGTACCCTAACGAGTTCTGTGTAATACAACGTATATGTGTCTAAGTACTATGTGATAAATGACAGTTCTTATATAGTTATTTCCTTCCTCATTTTTATTCCATTTTATATATTCATATATTAAACAATGTCTGTCCGAGTAAAGTCCTCAAGTATAAAATCTACCAAATAAATGAAATGTGTTACTTGTATACCGACAATATCGTCACGGCTGAAATTCTCAGTGACCTGGGCACAATGTTCAATGACGTTAATAGTGTCGTCCAAGGATAATCATGGACAATAAGAAGATGGAGTTCAAATTTTTAATTACTGTTCATGACTAAAATCACATGTAAATTTAGTATTTATATATTAATATGCATGTTTGTAAATAAATATAGTCCTGTATTTATTTTTATTTTTTTCTATTCTCTATTTTTCTTTATTTCTTTTTTTTTGTGAGAATACTATGTTTTTTTTTCCCGATAATATGTCCAACACCAGGCCTGCTGGAAGAGATTTTTATTGTAAAATAAGCTGCGCCTTTGTTATTCTCCTATGTTAGTTTCCTTATATAAATGCTTTTTGTATATTAAAGTTAAATAAATAACGACCAAGATCACGTTATCAAGTTCCTTTGGATCTTCCAAATTTTACCAAGTTTATATTAGTATCGTGTTTATTTCTATTTAAAAGGAGAAATTTTCATGCAAACTTCTATAAATACACAACTTATATCATAGCGGAGTTACTAAGAGCGAGTTCCTCGAATGCACGGGTCAAGGGGCATGGAATAAATTAACTTGACCTCGCTCGTCTCAAGTTGGCGTCCAAGACGCCTACAACATTCAGCTCCTATGATTAAATGATAGAATAGTATTTTGGATTCGTAGTTAAATTTTCGTAATATATTTTGGAGAGGGTTAATGGGTTCTCTCTACCGGGGAATGATGACGATGGAAATGAGTTTAGTTTCATGAGTCTAGGAATCCAGGGATCCCTCAGATATTGGTAGCGAGACGTTAGATCTCAGTCATCAAGAATGACAATGCTTGTTCATCTTGAATCTTTGCTGAGGATAGATGCAGATGTTTATAGGCCGCAGTAATTACTTACCGTCTAGTGACCGGTTTGCTTATTTATTCTCCTACTTCATTAAACAAGTTATTAAAAACTTTCTGATATAATATAACCAATTTATATTTCATAAGTAGTGTCAGCGTATAACCTAGCAAGAAAAAATATCTCGCGGTCACGTTATGGGTCAACTACAAAGTAGATGGCAGTTATTTAGGCAGATATTTTTCAACCTACAATGATCTGGATATTAAGTCTCTCATTTGGTGCATATCATCAAGAATTCGATTAAAATATATTTTCGGTCTCAATTTTTAATAACGAAAGCTTTGGATAATATCACTTAATTCATTTGTAGTAATTTCTAATTCCATTTGTAATAATATATCGCATTTCTATAACAACTTTGTGTATATACATTAAAAATACGTTTCTTATTTTAATTAAAAATTAATAAGAACGCATGTTTCTCATCTCTGAGAAACAATCTTTATTTTTATATAATATCCAGTCTACATAAGTTTTTGATGCTGTAAATATACGTGCTGTTGCTTTTGGGAATTTTTTTTTATTTATTTGCGTGGTGTCATAACTATCGACCAATTTTATAGCACTGCGAATTAGATGGAGTATCACGAATATCGGATCGTTCTATAAATATTAGAGTCGGCTGAAAATTGTTAATACAAATACAATAGTTACAACTTTATACGATAAACTACTGAACATATTTTGTTTAAATTTAAATTATTCAAACACATCATTGCTAACCTATTTGAGGTTGATTAGCAATGATTTGTTTATGTGTGCAATTTATAAAGTTTGCAGTTGTCGTGTGTTCTTTGGTGGGTATGAGCTACCACTTTCTACTTGGTAAACCGCTAAGTCGTCCCCCACCTGTTCTATATAAAAAAAAGAAAAGTACAAATGTACAACGCAAACTGAAAACTGCGGACGAAGTCTGGTCGAGGTGCTAGTATTAATAAAAGCCAATTTAAGTAGCAATATTTCATAGCGATTCTACTTTAAAGCGCTTCATATCTCTAGACAGTGCATTTGTCTTTTCGGAGCACAATAAACTTATTGTTTGTTGCTTTCGCGTGAGGAAGGCAATAAACGCAGTTATTGCGACGCCGATGCGACAAATTGACGTCAAAACGCTAACTTAATTTATATCTTTATTGGTTTAATTCACGCTTTCTATTTATTTATTATCAATAATTTATCGTTGTAAAATATGAGAAACGAGCATAATCACAGTATCATAAAAAATACATATAAGACATTTTTTGTATGAAAATGGTATATAGTTTATTTTTTATTTATTTCACTTTTCTGGTACACAAATATTTATACAGGGAAACTAAGATAAGAAAAGTATGTACAAAAGCGCAGCTTATTTTTACAATAAAAATCTCTTCCAGCAGGACTGTGTGTAAACATATTTATTTATACATTTTTAATGCAGGTTAATTGTAAATCTTAATCAGGATGGAACTAAACAATGATGTACCAATAATGTAAAGGAAGGTACAAGAAAGGACCGAATACGTGGGGAAGTGAGGGAAAATAACCGGAGGTCCCCGTACTGGCAATATGGCATTGTTTGTTAATCTTCAAGGCCAACAGTTTATCTGGATCTTATGCATCTTAATTTTAGCATCTAGAACAGATGCGTCGTAACCAGCTAGTATCACTTGCTCTTACTACATCAACTGATCTATGTGCTCTTTCACACCCTTTGGACTACGTCCGCAACGAAACTATAGTACACTATATATTATCACTACGGTGCCCAACAGCTTGCCAGGCGTGGCGTGGCAAATATATTATATCCCCCCGAGTAAAATATATACCAATTTTCTACCATAAATTTTAAATATAAATACAATGAGAAAAATAAACAGTGACAGTGATAGAGCTTCGCTGCAGTTTGTTTCTGGCTGCGAAATGAATGGGTCAACTATACCGGGGTAGGACCACGTCCTCACAGCCAGAGTAAAATAGCAGCAAAATGCTGTATTTCGTCTGGTGAGTGTAGGGATCCGGAGACCTTTATTTACTGGTAATGAGGCATATTCCGTCTTAGACCTTAAGGGTGACAACGCATCTGCATTATAATTCATTGTGAAGGGTGATTATAAAATTCATTGGCAGCAGGAATCATTTACCATTAGGTGAACTGTGTGCTCGTTTGTAACTCTCAAGGTAATAAATAAATAAAAAAAACTACAAAACTAATTAACATTTTTAAATTGCATTTTAAAACTTTTTGTACCGTAATACTAAAACATGTGAAGGCTATAACACGTTCTTTTTTCTTTACAGATTTCATTCTATTAATCATCACTAAATCAAAGGTAAGGTTATTTAAATGTGTTTTTATGATCACCGTCTTTCAATATTTAACCTCACACAGAATATAATCATGCTGCTATGACGTTGTTGTGTTTCATATGGTAAGGGGATACGTCGATCCAATTACAGTTATTTCATTTCAGTCCTCAGGGTTGACAACGCATATGCACCTTCAATCTTTGTCAAGGATGGATGTACGTGTTTATGGGTCACAATCATCTCTTAGAATTAGGCGATTTGTGTAATCGTATCATAATAATACATTTGTTAGAAAAAATTACTTAAATATTATCGATGTTTCATTAAATTAACTCAACTATGAATTTTACATTTATAAATTTACGTTTATCTTACCCTCCCGCCCCATCACGTCATTAGATGCTACTGTATGATATTAAATGAAAACGACGATTAGAAGTAAGAGAAAGCTAATATCATCACAATATTATACAAGTGTTGCCACTAGAAACTTAGAATTTTAATTTTAAATTGAATCAAGTACTGTTCCTATTTACTCTTAATAATATCAATAGGTACTTTATAATATTTCGCCTTAGTAGATACCGGGAACAGCAAAGAAGCTCTTCTATGAAGTGGCGAGTCTGACAATTTTCAGAGAATATTTTCCGAGTACTAGAGTATCTTCCGAACCAGGCCCTTTAACTTTGTTCATTGCTCGTTCAAGAGTAAAACTCGATTGAGAAACCTTTTGTAAAGGGCCCAATAATAATTGGAGCTTAATAAAGTTGTCAAGATATTGACGATAACAATAGGTTGTTATTGACTTTATTAGATAAGACAGAAGCAGAAGTCATATTTTTGGTTCCTTAACAATTAAAAAATTCTGTTACAAGTTGAATAGCTATTATTACTATGAAAATATATTGAAAATTGAAATTAGAACCAGACTTTTAATCCGTCTCATACAAATTTCAAAATAAAATGTGTTTGTTAATGTAATCTTACATCTTCGGCATTTATGAATAGATTAGACGTATTTTTAAGCCTTGCCTATTGCTTACACAATGGTACTTCCTTTATTTATTCAATTACATATATCTGCAATCAACGTAGATGAGAGGAAATTAGGAAGGTAGGTGTAGTGTTTTTAAAACATCTAAAGTTTCATTATAACATATAATAGGTTACAGAAATAATAGGTTATACTCATTGATGGTATGCTACAATAAGCAACAATCTTACAGCGATACAGCCACGTTGCATGCAGCTGACGGAAATGCGACTTACGACGGATATAACGTGGCTCTCATCATCATTTCAGTTCATCACTAGTCCACTGCTGAACATAGGCCTAGCTGCTGCTATTGACTCCTAACTAAGAGAATATTAGGTTAAGGCGGTAGCGACCAGAGAATAAGTGATATTAACTCTTTCTATCCCTCACCATTTAGTATGTAGGCGCGATGACGTGTAAACATAGGATCTACCTGAGCCATCAGTTTCGCGTGATTCGTCAAGTGTATGTCCGGGTAATGGGGGAATATCTCTGGGGCCTGAACACTGCGGCCCTTAAGACTTTTAGACGTTCTTAGATAGGACGGCGCTCCATCTAGATTGAGATGTCGCTATCGTCAAAATGAATCAGAGGGACGTCATCACATTCTTAAAGCAGTATTTAAATCTCTCGAGGCCGATTCAAACTTTTCAGGAATGTTTAATGGCACAATAAGTTAGATTACGTAGATGTCATGGCAGGGCATTAGGGGGCGCGATAACATCAAGAGACTCCCGAGTGTTTATCGTCCGTAACGTGGATATTTTGACTAAGATATATGTCGTGTCATTTAGGCTATCTAAAATATCTCTGCATGTAGTCCTTTGTGCCTTTACTATTAGAGTGATATTTAAATACGTGACCATCGAGCCTGTACTTACTTTTTGTAGAGTCTTATATTAAAAAAAAAAAATTAAAAATATGTTTTGCAGAAATATTGGTAAAGGTTAATTGTAAAACAAACATGGGAAGGACACCTGTATGTAGAACGCTTAATATGCTCTAAGACAGTACGCTCTAGACAGGGTCTAGAAAGACCAGTTCCGTTAATAAGACCTATGTAAACTAAAAGTAAAGTATTTATTAATTTAATTTTAAAAGTATGGGTTTCAAGTAAGAACAAAAATAAGAACTTCCAGAATGGATTATTTACTTCTCAAGACTCGCTTCCACATATAAAAATTTATACGCTTTTTATAACATATTGAAAAGACGTAAAAGTTGTTTAATGAAATACTTTATTACAAATAACATAAAATTTCTCCAGTTTTTACGTTTACTTTCTTTATTTTAAGAAGAAATAATGTTAAATATCCAATTTGTTTTTTTTTCTAGCTTATCCTCCCTCTTTTTTTCATGTGTTATAAGTCCCCTTTGAACTGGGGTCTTCCCTTAGCAAATTAAATTTTATTTATTTACTGCCTCATACTACATACATACATAAATGGTTTACAAAATTATCCCGTATATTGAATTTTCTAACGTTGATCCACACATATTTTTTTTTTGTATTTTGATGTTCACGCTACAACTTAAAAAAATTAATGGCCAGTCTTGGCCGGCATATCATCTATGCTACGTTTGATAATGTGACTGTAGGAAAGGAACACAATCGACAAGGCTTTGTTTGCTGTTAGTATTTAGGAGTGATAACACAACTGCATTTCAGTACCCGCAGAAACCACTTGACATCTCATATTTATATAAAATATTAAGAATGTTAAATATGCACACAGTTAATTGTAAGTGCTGAATGCGGACCATAACATTCACGTCCTACTTTAACAAAGATCCAAGATGTATTTGCGTTGTCACCACTGAGGACTGAGATGGAATTCCTCGTTACGCATAATTTGGTCTCCGGAGCTAGAGATCCGAAAGTGTTGTATATCGTATGATAAGAGTAGACACTTATCATACGACACACAACACTTTCGTGTTGAAATTTCACGCAAGCATGATGTTGTTGTAGTTTGAGCAACGGTAGAGAAAATGATTATTTTATATTTTTACTATGAAAATGTATATCTGTATTTTGTTTAATTATCTGCCGTTATTAAAACTATCAAGGATTACAAATAGAAAATAATGAATTGTTTAACATTGTCTTTGTTAGATTTAAAAATAATAAAAAAAAACTTTGTTGGAGAGTGATAACAACATTTTATTTTAAACGGAGGATTACTTCTTCGTCTTCATTATAGCGATGTTTAAAAAGAACCTTACAACTCATTTTACCTCATGATATTTTTTCGAAAACATCTTTTTACTCCACTCCTGTCGATCAGGGTACAGTAGATAACTTAAAGTTGTTAGAAGCCTTTTTCAGAATGAAGAAATAATTTAAAGATAAAGGAAATGTCCGTTTCAAATAGAACTTTCTCAATTTTCTTTTTGCCACTGATTGCGACGTTCAAAGAAAGTTTTATTTCGTTGGTACTTGTTTTGACTACGTTTTCATAAGAATGTGAAGGTATGTGCCCATTTATTCTGGCAATCATTTTATTAGAAAAAAACTTCAATAAAAATGGTACTATTTAGACCTAACAGCCTCATATACCTTTATAATTTAATTAACATTTTTTAATGCCTTGAGTCGTAGGCCATAAGCGCTTGCCTCTGAAGTTCCAAGAAAGAAAGAAGGTATATTTTTTAAAAGTATCCATTAATCATTATAATAATTCATATTTAAAAAAAACATCTATTTACCTTACTTACGCTGCAGTTTGTTTCTAAGTACAGAATATGGGTCAGCTCGACCGGCGTAGGATTACGCCGACACAGAATACCAGCGTGAAATAGCAGCTCCTGTGTTTCGCCTCGTGAGTGTAGGGATCCGGAGACATATATTACTGGTAACGAGGCATTCCAACAATTCCAATGGTCAGAAGTGAGATGTAAGAAAGCTTCTATATTGTGATATTTCACCATTAGTCGTCAGGAAAGAACGTCAATGGAGCCACAGCGAAGAAGGTTTTCTGACGCCCGAGCTCAGATCCGCTAGCACTCAGGATAGTGGCCTACCAGGCCTTTGTCACTTACTCAATTTTTCTTAATATAATAAATTTAATAATGGTCGTTTTTAAACCAAAACACTAAGTTTATCATTTTATTTTATATTATAACACCGCTAGGTTATTAGCCTTCTATTGTCCGGGCAAGGTAGAAGCAGACCCCTAGGAATAGCAAATGGTTTACATTATACGAGACTTGAGGTCAAATTTAACTTACACGAAGGATAAAGGTCAAAATCGGTTAGAAGTTGAGTAAATCCTGCTGGGAAAAGAATACAGTGAAAGATATTGGACATTTGTTTTTTAAACTATATAAGTTTAAACTTCGCTATAAGTATCTAAAGTAAAATGTTAAATAAATTAAAGCCGTGCTCAAATTTTATGTTTTTGGTTTAACAATTCAATTACCCCTATCAACATCATTATTTACATCCTTCAGTAATTTTTAAAATTAAAGACCTTTATGTTACTGGTGTCGAGGCATTCCATCTCAGTCCTCAAGGGTGACAACGTATCTGCATTATGATTTCTTGTTAAGGATGAATGTAGATGTCATAAATACCATTAAATGGAATACCATTCATCTTACCATCAGGTGAACTGTGTGCTCGTTTGTTACACTCAATGTAATAAAAAAAAATCCGTTCTTCTGAACTCGATGTTCCTTGACGCTGTGTTGTCCTTCACCTAGGTTAGTCGTTTTATAATATGTTTGCAATTTCTAGGTAATAACACTGAGTAATGATAAAGTGTGTTTTTACTTTGTTTGGCCTTCTTTAACATCAAACCGGAACAGTTGGTCATAATTATAGACGGAAGCGAAGAGTAATTTAGGTTACTTTATATCCCAATACTTTTATTCCAATTTATTATCTCTTTCCTTGGGAATAATCATAATGAAAGTTAAAACAGAGCTTACATCTTCCTTAAAGGCCGGCCGTGCTGCGTATGTTCATGGGCGGCGGTGATCACTTACCATCAGATGGGCTGCATGCTAGTTTGCCACCTATAACATAAAAAAAAAACGTAACAGTCCACTGACCTCAGTTAAAAGGTAGACAAATAAATTGGGCGCGCATTTTTCCTTGTAAGATTATTTTTTTACATGCATTTTCTATTCTGAGGCTGCCAGCGTAAAATGCAAAAATAATGACGATAATATTAACTGAAGTATATTTTTTTTCTGGATGGCGCTGTATATATATTACGATAATGTACATTGAGACCCCTTGATTGATTATAAAAATCGGAGGCTGTTATCGGACTAATGGACAAGACGTGTCGGTGTTGTGGCGTTTTTAAATGGAATGATGAGAGAGCAAGAATGTGCTGTGAAGTTTCACTTCCTTTACTTGGTGAGCCAGAAGAACCTCTAAACACTCTCTCTCTCATTTATATAACTTTGATGAATCAAAGAGCTTTTTTAATAGAATAAAGAATTTAAAAGGTTTCAGTTCATTTATAAATCATCTTTAGAGAACCTTCATAAGGGACCTTCAATCAACTTTCCTTCATAAGGAACCTTCATCAACTTTCTATGCAGCCCCCATCCACACATAGTCAACATACTATCTATTCGACGGCAGAAAATAGGAATAGCGTATAGCTGAATACCGATACTTCTGAGTAATATATATAAGATACATTTCGGTAAAATTTATTATTGACATATAAAAGAAAAGATAAAACAATGCCGTTTCACATGAACGTTGGCTACATGAACCCCGCATTCTTCTTCAACCACTTTAAAAATAAAATAAATATAAGTTCTTTGGAAGAAAGCGTCAGCCATTGGCACTACTTTGAATATTTTACCATAATCCACGCTGGGCAGAACAAAAGAAGAGAGTAGTGGTGTACTAGTTTTGCTGGTCTTCACCAATTTCCTCCGAGATTTTGATGTTGTTGCATATTGGGGGTCCGTGCAAGATGCGTGCTACGATTTTTACCCATGCGCTGTTAGTAAATCTCCTACAAACCTTTACAATTGACACCCTCCCCCTGCTCGGGCATCATTTATTTATAATATTAGTAGTATCGAACGAATATTAAGTTCATTTGCGATGACTTCAGCTCATAAATCCCACATTATCAACAAAGATTCAGAATGAAAATGCATTGTCACCTTGAGATATAATTCTATCTGTATCATAAATCCATAAATCATAATCATAAATACCATTAATAAATATAAATTTTTGATGCCATTACAAAGCATCTCACTCAACCAGCATATCCGTCACAAAGCGCTTCAACTCTAAAACAAGATTTATAGAAATGGTTAGTTAGATAGATTTAACAGGAAGATTTGTACCTATAATTTACAAATATATTCAAATTATGTCAACGGTAACAGTAAAATGATATGTTTTTATATTGTGCTCTTCAAGAGACAATTAATGTGACCTAAAAATATAGAGTAATGAAGGCTTGACTTACGTTTTCTCGTATAATCTTTTTTTTTACAACATACATATTTTTGAATATAATCTTATTCAGATATAAAAAAAAACCTTTTCCACCTCACTTTTAATCCAAAGTATATTTTAGGTTATTCAACATTTCTGACTGTTACTTTACTTTTTACATACGAGTATACATTACTGTCCGTGGATATTAGTTTTTTTAATAAAAAGGTTACAATACGTTTTTAAAAACTCGTCAATGTCACTCATACTTGTAACCTTTTGTTATTCTCTTTTTACGATACGAACGATAAGGGTTACAATCAAACACATAGTTCCCCTTATAGTAAGGGATGATTGTTTCCAATAAAGGCTACTTTTATGCTGCTGTGGCATACGGGTGTTCTGTGAAGGCGTGATCTATCCCCGTATCCAATGTATGAGTACGAAAAAAATCACCTCTTAACATATATGACTGACGTTAAGTGATAAACTGCCTGTTTCGTTCGACATTTGAAAAGAAGAAAAGATAGTGCCCGCTATCTTTGTCCCACCCGATGGGATAGAAGACGTCGGAGCTTTTTATATTTTTATGTTAACATAATACGTTGTACGTTTTCGCTTCAACCTTATACTCTCCTAGTGGTCCCTTCGTTTAAAGGGTCGAATGATTGATGATGTAATAAGTAGGATTATACAAATGCCTTCCAAAGCACATTAAGGTCGCGCGATAATATTGGAGGATTTAGTCTGTATATCGTTCGTATGTACTAAAAATTAATATTGCCATACATACTTGAGTATAAAAAATAAATAGTAAAATTCTAAAATATGGCCACTTTGTTCAATTTGCCGCTCAATTGTTTGGATTTTAAAAAAGTTTATATTACTAGCACAACATTCATCAGATCCTTAGATTAGGTTTAGGTTAGGGATAGGTTAGGTTTAGGTAACGTTTTGGTTAGGTTTAAGTTAGATTTAGGTTAGGTTTAGGTTAGGTTTAGATTAGGTTTAGATAAGGTTTATTAGGTTAGGTGTAGGTTAGGTTTAGGTTAGGTTTAGGTTAGTGTAAGATTTTTTTTTAGGTTTATTCCTGTATTATCCGTTATTACATATATACATATATTTTTTATTTGTTTTTTTATATTAGGTATTTTTCTTAGTAATTAGTTTGTTGTTATACCTGATAAAATGTTATAATAATAATGTGTATGGTAATAATATGTTACACAATTTTAGACCAAAAAACTAACAATTTTGCGTTGGGCAGAGATTGTTCCTGGGGTTGGAGTTCGATACAATACCCCAGAAACAATGGAAAAGTACTCAACCTGAATATATCGTAAAACAGACTAACTAACGTAGGTGAGTCTAAGTAAATCATAATGTCACTTCATAATATCACATGCGTGATAAATTATTTCGAAGTTAAGGAAAGGAACGAACACGAAATGTTAACTTAAGGAAAAAACTATTTTAAGAATATGATCTCATGTATAAGTTGATAAAATTCGACAAGCTGAATGTTCTTTCTGCAATGAAATACTTTTGCGAAATATTTGGTAGAATATTTGGGCAGACAGGGTTCATTTACTTTATTTATTACATAGCCGGTCAGACGTCAACTTTTCTAAGGATGACCAATATTTCTGACCACTGATTTGATGGCTTCACATTTTTTTAATAAAAGTATCCATGTTCTTTTTATATAAGAAATGGTATCATATTTTTACGCTTAAGAGTGATATATAATAAAACTGTCAATGAATATAATTTGTGGAAGCTATGATGAACAAAAAATAAGCGAATCTTAATTTGATTCCTTACCGCATTTTAAGTTGCGATTTAACTATTGTGTTTTCCTTTAAACTGTAACCGTGCTAGAGTGCATCAAGAAAAGGACAGAAGTGACAGTAAAGCTGGAGTACCTAGGCCATATAATGAGAAACACAAATTACTAACTGCTGCAGCTCATCGTACAAGGCGAGAACCATGGAAAGTGAAGTGTAGGTCGAAGAAGAATATCCTGACTCAAAAACTTACGCCAGTGGTTTGGAAAGAGCACCCGTTCGCTGTTGAGAACCGCAGTGTCAAGAGTTCAAGTTGCCCTAATGATCGCCGAACTTCGAAAGAAGATGGCACTTTAAGATGTTCCTTACCCTTTACAAGACAATTAAAATTAGATAAAGAAATATTCTCTTTATTTAAGAGTAATATAAAGCTTGAATTATATTTTGAAGGATTATCGTATTCGTGATTAAATTATTTTCTTGCTTTGAACTAGGAAAGATTCCGACGCTTCAATAATAACGTCTTAGTGGATAATCATACCTGTCAGGCAACGCAATATCTCCTCCGCTTCTTTTATTTCTTTCTGCTTAATGTTGAATTGTTTGATCTGATTTTAATTGTTTTTTTTTTGTCAAACGGTACTTTTTATTTGCACTTGGATGGTTTTATGATTGCACGGAGCGTTATAACGTCAAAACTGGCAAATGTCAAATATTGCTATAGATGATAATAATTGTTTAGTTTACTAATGCTGATGTTCCTTAGTCAGAAAACGAGTTTATGCATAATCACTGTAAACTGAATATAATACGTCACTTATATTTTTTCTTATTATTGGTCCCTATTCCCTTGGAGTAAGATTGATGACTCAATAACTTAGATTACGCAAATGTCATGGCGGGACATTAAGCCAACGAGATAACATCAGTAGATTTATGAGATTATCAGCCTCTTTTTATTTTATACGAAAATCAATTCTAAAATGAATAACAATGTTTTTGTAAAAGCACATGCCTTAATTATTTTTTTTACTAAATCGAACGAAACATGTTATGATACTTCATCTGGTTATTTATCGTCTCTAGATTATTTTCATTACTTATTTCATAAAAAAAAGCATAGCAATAAATATTTACAAAATGACTTGTTTATAAGCATCTCTTTAGAAAAAATGCAAAACTTTAATACTTTTGAAGGATCATTGAAATAATCTCAAAAGCCGGTAGCGCTCCTGTGTTTCCCCTGGTGTTGAGGATTATCATGGTCAGCAGTAAGCACTTACCATCAGTTGAGCTGCTTGCCACCTATTCTGCAAAAGAAATAAACTTGCTATTACCACGTCTAAGGGGGTAGGTTTTCCCAGATCATATAGCGGTGATATTTTACTCGTTATTTCAAATCTACATAAACTGTATAGGTTATTTTGTAGTGCCATAAGTATTCGCGCATATACATAGACTATATATATATATACATATGTATATATACACATATATATATATATATATATATATATATATGTATATATATATATATATATATATATATATATATATATATATATATTTATACTCACACAATATCCATCTATTCTGATGTATGACCAATAAGATCGTAGACCGTAGGATCGCCCAGGAAATATATACAACAAGCCAATATCCGATAAGAACAAATCGTGATTCACAAATTTCGTTTGGAATCGAACCCTGGATCCCTGACGATGCAGCCATGTACCCTACGTCACGCGGTGACGGTGACAATTGTATAGTAATCGCTCTGCACATAGACACCTATATGTATTCTCTACAAAGAACTAAAATTACTTTCATTACTCAACGATTACCAAGCAACAGTTATTTTATTCCAAATGTGATCCTTACCACCCCTATTCAAGTATCTCCGTTAAGCCTGAATAACTGAACTATGACGCCGCGCGCTTCGAGCGCTGCGTTTTCATGGCCCAAACTTAAGAACTATTGATGATTATTAAAGTTCCAAAAACTTAAGTAGAAAAAAGTACTTCCCCATGGAGTTAATCAATACATTCGTAAAGGAAATTAAACTTTTCTAACTTGAAATACTTAAACTATCCTGCATCCGCACCATCCGAGTCAAAAAGGTCAAGTCAATGTGAAAATGTTAGAGCAAAAAAACTTTTTAACTGGCACACACTTCATAATAGATGCAATTTGGGTTTTATTTTGGGTAAAATTGGGTATCCGCGCTAGTTTCTATCTACAGCGTCATTGAAATTTATTCTTTGCCAAAAATCTGTGCGATTCTTCCTTCATTATTTGAATTTTTCGCCGTAATACAAAAAACCGAAGCGATGAATGCTACATTTGTAATATTAAACCAGAAATCGTGCAATACGTTCACATAAAACAAATGTATCAAATTCGTTTATTAAAATTCCATCCGTAATATTCTTTGTAGGCACAAAAAATTTCGTTATATGTTATGTGTCGACAAAAGGCCGGGCGTCGTAAAAAGGAATTGAGGAATCTCTGGAATATTCCGATGAACGCATTTTAACGCTATATAGCTTTTGAGTATAGGGCATATTTTTTTGATCTGAAAATATTTTCATTAAACATGCTTTGTATAATGCAGACAGGCTCATAAGTCTCCATGGAGTAAATTTCATTATATTTTCGAGATATATGTATTTAAATTGAATTTCAATCACCTATCATCAGGCGGACTGTATCCTCCTTTATCACCCTTCAGAGTAAAAAAAAATTTCAACATTTGGTCATTCAGTGTCGACATTCACATTTCAGTGCTAATGCAAATTATATACATGTAAGAAATCGTAAGTAATCAAAAAGGTAATTCTTTAGAGAAAGTTAACGGGTTATTATTCTGAAACATGTAACTTTATGAAAGTGTGAAAACATTGAAAAATGAAAGGAAAACATTTTGCTTCAACTCTTATCAGCTGATTCAAGTCGCATGGCTCGTTTTTCAAGATCCAAGTTTGAAAAGTCAGCTTAAGCTTTTAATGATCCAATTTGCAGCGTCATTCCGGGGCAAATAGCGCTTTAAGTTATGGCCATTAAATAAGCGGTTTGAGAGAAAGAGCTAGGTATAACACATTGTACAATTTTTTATTGCCACGTTTATTCTACATTTTCTTATTTAATACATTCTGATTATGTACTTCTTAAGTATGTATTTATGTATTTTGAGGATTTATAGGGTTAATTCTTAAAAAAATTACATGAATAATGTTGTAATTAACTAAAAAAATGAAAACCTAAAAAAACGCACTGTAGGTCGAGAGGCTTGATGGAGCAATATCTTCAAGAAGCACGATGTATATTATTGAATGCGAATGACTCAGAATCATATTTTAGAGCAATCTCCAAGGTATCGCAGTGATACTAGTGTCAGGTAGGCAGCATAAATATTCCAAGCAAAGTGGCCAGCTTTTTGGTGTGTTAAAGGAAGATTTACAATCTGTTACTGCTAGTTTGGTCAATATTTTCCTTATCACAAAACCGATAACTTTAGGAACCTTAATATGAAAATCTTTCCTGACTAATAAGGAAACGATTTATAATTAATAATAAATAAAACATACGTTCAAGTAAGTTTAAATCTTAAATTTAGGAGCTTCATTGTGATTAAGACAAGGGAATATTTCGCAAATATTTATGTAATGGTTTTACAAATAACTGCCGGAAACTCTGTGGCGGACGCCATTACAAATGATTGCCTTTCCCGCCTCTAAAATTGAATTATCAATGTTACATTTGTGAAATCCAAATTATTTCGACCGTACTTTAATGAAAGACAATAGGATAACAATAATAATAAAACTGTCTCATCATCATTAAATAAAGTCGTAAACTTAAATAAAATAAGTATAAAAAAATATATCACTATCAATCCGTAGACTAGATATACAATGTTATTGAAACAATAAATTAAATAGGCACAATTGGCAATAATGAAACTAAGAATTGTTATGAAAGAAGAGGAAAGGTTCCTCGTAGACGAGTAGACAATGAGTTATTTATCCTGAATACAAAGGAATTCTTAAATTGCTGGAAAGTATGTGTGAAAATGAAAAATAAATAGAACTATGTAGCCTTCGAATGATGGCATTACGGTTGTAGTTAAATTCTATTGACTTATACCGTTCGGTTGCCATTTTCTAGTCCCACATAGGTATATTCACTCTTGCTACGATACACCTACAACTTGTACGTTTTGTGTTTAAAAATCTCCAATTAACTTGACATCTGTTAACTATAGACAGTCGCCTAGCATCTTATAACTACAAGACCACTATAAGAGCCGTGGTAGCACAGTATCTAAGCGCTCACTTTTAATTCGTGGCACGCGAGCAAACCGAGTTTGGTTCCCGGTGCTCGATGTCCGAATGAAATTGTTAATTGTTTTGTCGTTGTTTTATCGTGTTTTGTGGTGAAAGAAAAAATCGTGAGGAAACGTTCATGTCTAAGTATTATTTGTATTTTTATGATTAAGATTGAATGTCGCGGGCTGCTTATTATTGTCAGATGGTAACAACACGAAGTTAAAGGATGACAAAAATGATTAGGAGGATATCATCACCTAATAAATGTGCCTTTTTTTAATAAAGAATGATATACATATGTACATCATCTGATTTACTGGTACATCTAGGACATTAAAATAAAATATTTTAGTTTTACCTGTATTTGTTTTCATATAATTTACGTCTACGATTGTATTGACTTCCATATCCAAACCCAATCAAGCTCTTATTTTGATCAGATTGCTTTCACTATAAATGCCTGCTGAATCAATGAATAAAAAATAAACGGACTTATTTCAGTCCCCTCGGTTAGTCGATAGCGCTTTAGATACCTAGGGATCGGGTTACAAATAGGTTATCGGTGTACAACACTCCTTTTTATAGTCCGTATCGGATGATTCATGACCGAGGAGCACCGTATATTGCAGCTCTAAAAATCTCTTTCAAGACATTATAGACCTTATGATATATTTATTACGTTTTATTTCTATAAGTTTCAAATTCATATTAATTTTATTTAATTGGTAATCTAACAGATTTTCTTAACTAAAGCCATTGTCTTGACGTCTTCTAAAGTAATTGTTTTCTTGCTCAATTTAAATAGAGTGCTAATGTTCGTGTCAAAATTAGCATATAAAATATATAGTTAAAAATAAACAATACAGAGTATATATATATTAAATACAAAAAGGGTATCCACTATGTACGTATGCGTATTTTCATGTCTTTGTAGATCTTAGATATTTAATGATTCAACGTAGCTAGATAAATAAGCAACAGATAGTTAATAGAAGTACTGAACGCCAGTGAGTAGTCTCAACTGTGAAGACCCTGCATAACGCATCTGTGTTCGTATGGTATGTGTGTATGTATGCGGGGACTCATTTACAGGTGACCAGGAGTTACATTTTAGTTCTCAGAGGTGACAACTTATGTGGATCTTGAAACTTTATTAAGGGTACGTGTAGATGGATTCTAGTTAGCCAACCTAAATAATTAACAACCCTAATATTTTAAAAAAAAATAACCAGTTTTATTGTGACTTCAAATTTTATTTCAATTGTGTTTTTTACTGAAAAAAATATCACTAAAATATTTTAAGCTCCTTTTGTAAGCTTGAAATTTTATAATATTAAGCTTACATCTGTAACGATTGAAAGGAATCAAATTATCAGCCAGAATTTGCCATATTAGCCACGCTTGGCAGAGAGCTTGCAACTTTCAAGAGTTTGAAATTTTTGATCTAGAATTTTACCTCGTTGCACCATCTGCCGGAAGGAATAAACTTTTATTTAGTCGTCTCTTAGACGCTTTTAAGACGAGGCGCGATTAATTTTATAGCAGACATTTTTTAACAGAAATATATGAATCATTTTCATTGCAGCTTCTATTAAGTATTTAGGCCACTTAAGGGTGATAAAGATGGTAATTGATTACTGCACCCTCAAGCAAAGATACAAGAGAACATCGGCGTTATACAGATATTTATCTATGAGGGCAAGATTCTTTTCCGGCCTTTCATGCTGTACATATAAACAAACTATAACATGGCTCTAAGACCGTTAAAATTTATTTACACAAATCATGTCAAAATCAATTGTTTAATTTTTAAAGAACAACGTCTTTTCTGCTCAAGATATATATATAGATATATATATATATATATATATATATATATCTATATATATATCTTGATATATATATATATATATATATATATATATATACATATATATAGATAACATTTATGTTTATAAATCCCACTATTAGTCATAGGCCCCCATTTTGGCCGTGATTTCATACGCGCAACCGAGCATCGGTTTTTTCTTCCAACTTGTGTACACGTCACGTCAACGATGTTTAAAATTTTCAACCTCTTGTTTTTTTATAGGTCAACTGTTTTATAAAACAAACATTAAATAATAGTCCAAGCTTATAACAATAAATCACTGAAAAATAAATTCCTATTGGCACGGTGACTTTTATAATGTTGATTCAGAACAATAAAAACTTATTTTAAAAAAATGAACAATTTTACTACTTAAAAAAATTGAGTTTTCTCATAAATTTAATAAATATTAATAAATTATTATTAAAATTATTATTATTATTTAATTCAATAAATATTATATAATATTATGCACTAACATAAACGGCAACTGAGCGCTTATAGTCTGGCGAGGGATGCCAAGTGTCACGTACTTATAAAGCTTTTTGACGCCACTGCTGATATTGGTTGGAGGGTCATATATTCATTTACTCGTATATTGACAAGTTGTCACCCTATCACCCCCTACCAAAACCTTCAACTCCTTTTACTGGCTTTATAGTATTTTCCGGAAGATAAGCAGGAAATTCTGATAGTGTGTGATTCAGTGATTTTTATTTTACGAATAGTAAAATAATACCAATAAGAATAATAATCCAAAACCATGCGATAGAAGCATATTTTTTATGTATTTTTACACGCTTTTAATTATGTGCAATTTCCACGCCATGGGTTGACTGGTAGAGGAATTTATTCCACCTTTTTTGTTAGGTGTCAATTATAAAACCTAAATATATAAATATAATATACATAACTTGTTTATTTTTCGTAATCCAATAGAGCAGAACACATATTTTTATTCTATTCAAGTCCATATGAGAATATAGCAATGCTAGATGATATTAATGTGAGAACATACTAACTAGTTTTTATTAAACGATTTCGTACAAAACGTACTAATATTATTCGGATAGTGCCGTAAGCATGCCGACAAAGGACATAGGCACTTCCTCATCATCCGTTTCGCTTACCCCATGAGCTGTGTTCAAAAAAAGATTCTAGTTCTAAAGTTCTATTTTACAAAAAGTTTCCTGGGCCCGGAATCGAAACAATGCATCTCGGAAAAAAAACAAATCTAAACTGAACACTTTATTATAAGATTTATTTAATATAAGGATTATTATAAGACGAGTAATGACGTCATACAGCAATGTATTACCGTTTCTCTACAAAAAGGAATGCACCACGGATGGTTGTTTTATATTGGCTTTGGTCCAAATATCTTCATAGATTTCCAGCATTATTTTTATTGCTGATAATGAGAGCGTCACTTTTAATAATAAAATAATCATAGAACTTGACATATCCTCGCGATATGTTGATGTTATTCGAAGTTCACCGAGATCTTTCTGGCAATTGAATATTTTCGTGTTCTTAATGGTGACTATTTAAGTTTTATTATATAATATTAGTGGTGGCAACACAAGCACACAATTCACCTATTAGGAAGTGATGAGATTTACATTCATCCTGAAAAATGATTCAAGATGCTAAATAGAGCTGTCATCCCCGAGGATTGAGATGAACCGTTACGTATTGGATATTACCAATAATTTGATCACCGAACAGTGGTAGAGCTACACTGCAGTTTGTATATAGCTGCAGAATAAATGGATCAGCTCGAACAGGGTAAGACCAAGCCCTCACAGAATACCAGCGTATAAAAGCACCATAATGCTACTGTGTTTCGTCTAGTGAGTTCAGGGATCCGGAAACCTTTATTACTGATGACGAGGCATTCCATTTCAGTCCTCAAGGGTGAAAACGCATCTGCATTATGATTCCTTGTAAAAGATGAATGTAGACAACATGGGCCGCAGGAATCACTCACCATCAGGTGAACTATATGCTCGTTTGTTAATCTCAATGTATGATAAAAATCGTAATAAAAAAAAGAACATGATACTCACCGAACATACGAAATACGACAACGTTGTTCTATTATTTTACGCTGGTATTCTGCGAAGGCGTTGTCCTTCTCCGGTCGTGCAGACCAAATCATGTAGCTCGATAGTATCAGTAGCGTACCTCTACGCTGTTATGGAGAGACACAAAAACTAAACCGAGAGTGGCACGAATCGGTCTGCGAGACCATGCGGTCATTATTGAAAATCGTGATACTGATATGATAGAAAAAACCAAACCTTTTTACTGGCAAGATGTGTAGTCAACTGTAGTCTTTCATCCTTTTTTGCTATTATACCAAGCTTGGAAACCTGCATGTCTAAGAAAAAATAATAATAAAAAAAAATATTTCGAAGGCAAGTGTAGTCCGCCAATCAATATTGGAGCGACATAGTGGACTATGCTCTAACATCTCTAGAAAGTAGGTTTAAGCCCAGCAGTGGGATTTATATATGAAGGCTGTTATTTTTCTTTTTCTTTACAGTCAGACTGACAATCGCACATATAGCCTATCATCAAAGTTTCGCCTTTAGGGATTTGAGAGCCCTAAAGAGAGTATGTTTAGATGTTTTATGGAACTCAAAAGTGTCAAAATAATTCTTTAATTACCACGGCCATACTTTTATTCCATAAATATTTTCCTGGTAGTTGTAAATAAAACACATAAAGGATATGTCTGCTCATAAAACTTTAGGATAGCTAGGTAAATAAATGAAAATTAAATTCTCCTCTCCTCCTCCAGACTCTCCTGAGAAAGCCTCTGACAATAACCGCCCGAAATCTGCACAAAAGTGGACTGAATAAGAATTCTTTCAGTTGTACCAATGTATAATGTGGCTCTATGCTTTTTTGTATTTTCAGCATTGATACGTAAAACAGATCAAAAAAGGTCTTTGCATATTTAATAGTCTAAAGTATTGTCGAAACTGAAAACAATTATATAATATAAGTCATGTCACCAATGAAATAAAGATTAAAAATAAACATTATCTTAAGCACACGTAAGTATGTCAGTATAACAACACTGCTTGTGTATCTTGGTTATTGTATATTAATGGTATTAAGTCAACAGATTTTTTTAGTCCTATGGCCACTGTTAACCCTAGGGCTTTTCTTCAGGTTGAAAGGTGGCCGAGCGTTTTGGTACTCAGCCGAAACCTTTATTTACGGGTAACCAGCACATGTGTTCCCAAAAAGGCCGAGGTTCAGCTTATGTTGGATTAAATATCAATTCCGAAATAAGACCAGTGTTATTATTAACTAATTGTTTAAAGCGTCAATAGCATAATGGCT
Organism: Teinopalpus imperialis; assembly: GCA_029286865.1. NCBI lineage: Eukaryota > Metazoa > Arthropoda > Insecta > Lepidoptera > Papilionidae > Teinopalpus > Teinopalpus imperialis. Next base: position 333,821 of record JAGSMU010000034.1, read on the forward strand.
TAGGGTACGGTCTGCGAAATAGAAGGTCGTAGGTCCGAATCTACCATTCAACTATTTTCGTGTACCTTCCTAGAACAAGCATTTTCAGCTTAGTAGGAATGGTTATCGGGAATATTAGTTATGATATTAGTATTGATAATATTCTTTAAAAAAAAATATTTATCAGGTCGAATACTTTGCATCCTAACTTTCTGATGTTATTGGACCGGCATTGTTTTTGTGAAAACTATATGTTTTCGGAGGGTATTGACAGCATTGTAGTAAATTACGCAGTTATCAGATATAATTTCATAGTTAGTCGAGACCAGTTGAGTATTGTTAAGATGATCTTTAAAATTTATGACATAAGTTTTACAGTTTATATGTTTTTTGCAAATATATATAAAATTTTGAATTAAACAAATAACAAACAAAGGTTTTGTGTTTCATACTACTTTTTAAAATATTAAAAGTACTAAAGTACTATTCAAATATCGCTGAATTGTGAAAAATGTATAAATCAAACTAACAATACGAATATGTTAATTAAAACCTCCAGCAAGATTTATTGCTAGACCGAAATTAGTCATACTCATGAGAAAAAAAAACAAAAGGTTGAGCGAAAAAATGAAGAATTACATCTACATACGAGTAATAGATTAGTTCACGTATACGAAGCTATTTACGATGTTGATTTTGTATTAACTTTTTTGCAATATTAAATACTTTGTTTTGTGTTTATCGAGAAAAGCTTGGAATGAAAAATAACTGTGATATTAATTACATAAGAAACAAAATTTCTGCTGAATACATGTAAAGAATCGTCTGTGTGAAAGATATTCTAGAAAATTTGAAGCATCAATAGCCTAATGGTATGCCTACAATCTGCGAAACTTAAGGTCATAGGTTCGAGTCCACCATTCGCGTATTGTCATGAACCACCTCCTGGGACAGGGATTTTAAGCTTCATTGGAGTGGTTAACAGGAATGTTAGTAATGTCAATTAATGACTGCAACCTATAAAAAGTACATTCATCCTTAGCAAAGACTCAAAATACATATGCGTTGACGTAAGTCTCAAAATGTTCAATTTTTTTTTAAATGTTTTATTTCGTTATGATTGTACATCGTCATAAATTACATCGTGGGACAGTTTATGTACATTTGCCAAAAGGCCTCTTTTTAAAGCTATTATCAGGAAGCAAAGTCAAAACTCATGAGTCGTTTCTCAAGAAATAACTTAAAACTGTCAGCTTGGGAATTTAATAGCCCAATTTGCGGTGCTATTTGCTCGCGAAGCCTAAAGTTACTACCATTATATGTGCGATTGATAAGAAATACGGAGCAAAGCACATACTAAACCTATTTATAACATTGTTAACCTTATCTAATCCTCTTGTAGTATTTTATCGCTGATGATTTTTTTATTAATGACCAATATATACTTTATAGTCTCCATATAACCTGACAGCAACTGGATGCAAGAAACCGATATATAGGATAGGTGGGATATGGTGCCCATAAAATTATTTCAATTAACTGTTTAGTAATTGCTTCAGATTTTTATTGTAAATATTATTTCTTTTAACAATAGAAATCAATTAAAATATGCCACGTGATTTATGTACTACCTGATAACGCAAACAAAATGATTCACTGAAACTTAAAATTCACGTGGGAAATATTACTTAGCCTTCACGAATGATAGGTCAGCAACCGACAGTGTAATTCCGCTTATTTGAAAAAAAGCCATATAGCGACTTATTGAAAGATGATTTTGCCTCAATGAATTTCTACAATATCTACAGGTGAGATGGGGAATGGGGTAATGTGTTCTTTTACAAGATATACATCTAAATCTTCATAATAACCACTTATATACTAAGTCCATCTGCATGCGCTCATCTCAAAAACTGCCGATTATATTCTGGATTTCACTAGTCAGTAAACTGATTCACAAGAAAGGGGACAACTTATGATAATTTTATTGTATATAAATTTAATAAACTGAAAATTTCAGACGATGCCGGGTCGATATGCAAGTGTAAGGATAATTTGCTTAAGCTACTCGGTGCTTCTTTATCTTGCTGGCCAGTGGGTCTAATGGAGATCTATTACTGAAAGTTGGCGGTCAGCCCCACATAAGCTACTCATGAAATACAATTTACTTTTTATTTTCTCTCTTAACTATATACTTAATAGCAGTAATATATTTCACTTAGGTTTCGTATTTCGTTGTACTTAGTAAATAATCCCTTTTTTCCCTTCCATTATATTTTATTAATTAATCCACTTATGATACGATATTGGAAACAAATAGTTCAATATACAATTACTTAAACATAATTTATAGCTTAAAATAAATAATATTTTTTTCATCCTAAAAGAACATACCATATAACATATAACAAACCTAAAAGAAAATACAAAGAACAAATGATCAAGGTTATGATCATTTGTTCTTTGTATTTTCCATTTTGGTGTTTACTCAAACTAGCAAATTTTAAAACAGCCCCGGATTTCATTTTTAAAAACAAATTTGTTCGTGAAAACAGATTTCTTTTCAAAATTTCGCGGCTGTTAGGGGGAGAGAGTGGATACTCGTATATAACCAGTACGATGCAATGGCGTGAGAATTAACATTACACGAGGAACTGAGAAATATGATGTGGTGAATGAGAATCTAGATTCAAAGGCAAAAATCCAGGGGCATAAAGATGAGAGTTTCGTGGTGCAGATTATCATAACGTATCTGCGTTGATGAGTAGGCTCCATATCCGAGTTCCAAAGGGAAAAACATGATCGTATTTAAAGAAAGAAAGAATAGACAAGTAAGAGATTGACAGTAATGGTTGGTATAAAAATATTCAGATGGTAAAGAGATCACAATGTTGCAATCATTTGTAACTTACGTCTTGAGCCTGCTTCTTTCGTGTAGAACTGATATCAACATTATCCGATCAACCAAAATTATTAACATGGGAAGAGAAAACAATGTTAATAATTTTTAAAACATTGTTAATAAATATAACTGAGGCAACGTTGTTAAATCTGATTTTGATAAGTTTCTAAAGTTAGTAAGCATGACTTATTTACGTCCTCGATGATATGATCAGAGCCATTCGGTTAGAACACAATATCTTAAATGGGAGAAGCTAGCCAATAATCATGGTCAAGAACATTAAACGCATTAGGTTGTAGCCCCTGTGGATTTTTTTATACCTCTCGTGTATCCTTTGCTACCCTCCGAAGCGCAGCAAATCGGAAACCAGATTTCTTACAAACATTCTCTTATACAGTTTTGACCTTATATTTTTATTACTTTTTTTAGATAATTGGATGGTCACATAAAATATTTCAGACATTTTGCCAACAGATTCCGAAAACTTTCCAGTTATGACTACAGACCCTTGCCATAACGAAATAATTCAAAGCAAAAAAATGTCCACTACGCACTGGAACTTTCTCGATTTTCTTTTTGTCGCTGATTGCGACGTTTAAGGCAACTTTCCTTTTATTAGTTTTCGCTGTTCTTTGTTCCGTTTTGTATCGTTAGTTGTAGCTAACATTTATCATATTAAATAATGAAATAACTCCTAAGTTTCTCTCTTAGGTTTCTATTTGATTATTATTTATTAAGTATGAGTCAAGAAAATAATTTTATTAGATCGATTACGTATTAATCAATTTCGTCAAAGTGAACATGTAAACGAAACTAATAATATTTTTTATTACCTTTTACGTATGAAATATAGCTGAATTGTATTACATATATATATATATTTATATATACATATATATATATATATATGTATATATATATATATTTAATATACTAAGATCTATGTAGTAAACGTACTTAGGTAAATAAAGTAATAATATTTCGTACCCAACTACTTAGATAAAACTTGTTTCTGTTTACAGTCGTTTATTTAATAACCTAGTGATGAGGTTTAAGGTTCCATAATTCCTCATTTGATAATATTTTAACAATTTGGTAATAAGCAAAAGAAGATCAAATTAATAACGTTGATATATAGTCTTGTATTTACTTGCTTATCGATTTCCTGCACGTACATTTTCCCTTTTTATTATTTTTTTCAACCTTTTCATACAATATTACTAGCTTGTGTAAATAAAAAAATGTTAACAGAATTTTCGTAACTTATTCATATATATATATATGTTCTATTTGTCATAATGGAAAAAACAATACCATCACTTTGTGTGTGTCAAGGGCCTTTTCTCAAAAAGAACTGGAAGTATGTAGTTGAAATTAACATCGAATCTCAGGATTTAATGCAAGAAAAAGGTACTATAAACACTGACTAATCATCGTAACCTGTAGGGTATTTCCTGGCTCATACAGAATACGTCACTACTATTTTTAACTTTTATGTATGTCTTCCACACAACGGAAAGAATAATTATCCAATATGCCACGTGGCCGTCATGATACTAATTATGCATATAATATAAATATACTTACAGTGTAAAACATATACATCTCAGTCCCCGTGAAACGTCAAAAGGAATCTATCATCCATAAACTTATTAATTAAAATTATTCTCATTTTTAATATTTGGGGGTAGTAAACGAGCAAACAGTTCACCACTGTGGTCGATGACATCTTCCTCCATCATCAATACGAATTCAAGATGCACATACCACGTAGACCAGATAATTGAGATTTGAATACCCCGCTACCAGTAACCGGGTTTCCGGATCGAAACGAAACACAGCAGCCCTATGCAGCTATTTCACACTGGCGTATTCTAAGAGTGCGATCCTGCCCTGTTCGAGTCAACAGATTTATCCTGCAGTTAGCAAAAAGCTGCAGCGGGTTTATATCACGGTTGGTTTGAGTAGGTTAATTCTGAAAATAGAAACGAATAACAAATGAACTATTTCCTATAGTGCGTTATTAACAAAGTTTGAGGATGCATATGCGCTGTCACTTCCGGGAACTGAACTGGAATACCTCATTACCTGTGATTGGTTTACCGGATCCTTACACTCACCATACGAAATACTGCTATTTCACACTGATATTGTGTGAGGCTGCGTCCCAACCCCTGTCGAGCCTACCCTTTAATGTTGTAGCTATAATCTTAAGCATCTCTATTACTATTGAAAACAGTAACATGTAAATAAAATAAAAAAAACATTAACACGGACCTAACATAAAATATGAAAACAAAATTGGTGAAAAAAGGTATATTAGAAGTAATTCCTCCAGTTTTTCCTTATTTCCTCTCTCGAAAACGATTTGCTTAAGAAGTTTAGGAAAGCCCAGAAAAAGTGGGACAAACATGTCAACCGATCCATTTCCAAGTTATGAAAAGAAAAGGATAATGATATTTGTATGTGGGATACAAAAAAGTTTATTTAAACAAAAGAGAACCATTTACGCCAGATGAGATTAGGGTTTTCAATTCATGTGAGATAAAATAGTTTTATAACAAAAAAAAAGTATATTTTATTCCTAGCATCTATTTTGTGTGAGTTAAAAAAAAAAAGACAACGGTACTGTTTACCTGATGTTTCAAGCGTATTTAATATATATGATATACTTACATACATTATTCACCCTGAGTATGTAGACAATACATTACCTTGTTCTAGTAATGGCTGTGCATGGCTGTTCATGTATTCGATACCCAAACAAGGAACCACGTGTATCACATTTTATTGGTTTTGAAGTCATGCATGTCTCGGGCCCCGTTGTTGCACTTAAACTTTCTTTCAATCTTATTACATGTATCGGAATAGAGAATAGATTGAGTGCATCTATGCTTGCCATGTATATTTGCGTTAACATAATATATTCTGCGCAACATAATATATGTTGACGTCATCAGGTAATAAATAACCAGGAAATATAGACGTGGTTTGTTTCGACCAGGAGGTCTCACTCACTAGCCTCGGCCTGCACAGCGTGACGAGGATATACAAAAGACCAGTTATATATATATATATAAATATATATAATTTAAAATCAACATACTGACTTGCCTCTCAACTGAGTAATGTCACCCTTAACGCTAACTCAACTGACGTACTATCAAATAAAGGAAATTCCGTTACGCTATTAGATATTAATTTGGATGTTCTGACAAAATTATTTAAATGAATGCTTACAAAAAGGTATTGTGTACATCCTAAATATATATATATATATAAATCCAACTATCCAACAGTGGGAGATTACAATTGTTAAAAATTGAATCTTCAGTTTATTGTAATTATTGCAAATTAAAAAATTAAGTATATATTATATACATATTGGTATATGGACCAGGCCTGTCTCATAAGTTGTCTCATAGTATAGTCCCCCACGCGGTATATCTGTGCATTTGCGTACTACATACTATGTATATATATTAAATATGCAGGTGTCGTCACGATATTTTCCTTACGATCGAGTACGTGTTAAATCAGCACGTACAATTGCAATCATCATTTCATTGGTGCATACACCCAGAATCGAAGTCGGTTTGCCAGGTGAAAAAAATAGAGTGATTTTTACTACTATTGGTGAGGACAAAATATACATTTCCGCTAAGAGTTTTATATAAAAGGCATATACGTGATAGAGCCACGTTGCTACGAAAATATGCTCGTAGCCTAAATAGGTCGGCTTAGCCAAGGAAGGTGAACGCCTTTATATAATTGCCGGTTTCCGTATAATAAGTGAATAAAACCGTAGACCCAATTATATTTTTAAAAATCTTATTCTTCAATGTACGTCTTGTCTTTGATGAAGATACATTTCTTATAATGAATCTAAGTTTTTTTGGGCACTTAGGAATTTTTTTTATTTTTATTTATTTATTTATTTTCACCACAACTAAATACATAGAATAAAAATTTTACATAATATAAACACGTTCTCCTTAATAAAAAAAAAACAGTAGTACATAGTCGTGGCAAACTGATTCCTGCAGTAGGTATTAAAAACCTGTAAATCACAGGACATCAGGTCAGTCACTCCGCAGAACTTACGTTATACAAAGAGTTTAGTAGAGTTTGCCAAATATTCCAATTATAAACATGCATTTAACATTAGGAAGCAATAACTAGTTATAAGACTTATGATAAATATGCTTATATAATTACCTTATTAAAATATCTGAAAATTTTTAATAAATCTAAAATATACATTATTAAAATATATTAAATAGTTAACAATCTAATTAACTTAATTTTAAGAAGTGCGCCCAAACACATGTTATGTTGTGAAATACGCGCTAACGTATTGAAGCGTATGTGTTTGCGTGTGTAATTGTCCCTCATGTTTGTAATATAATATATACTTTAACATAAAATTATTAAAAACTATTAAGAGATCACTTCTAGGAATTTCTCAACGTCAATGTAAGTTTTTTAAGCAGCCATTCCCGAAGAATACGTTTTAAATTGAACTTGTTTAAAGCATACAATAACAATTTCTTATTAAGTTAATAAGAAATTGTCATTGTATTTTTGTGGCTTGTTTGTTAACCAAGTACCATAAGACGTGGATGGATTTATCAAAAAACTCTGTAGTTTGCTCAAATGTGATATTTTTATTTATTGCATTGTAAGTAACAAACGAGCACACAGTTCACCTGATGGAAAGTGATTCCCACGGCCCATGACATCTACATTCATCCGTGACAAGGAATCATAATGCAGATGCGTTGTCACCCTTGAGGACTGAGATAGAATGCCTCGTCACCAGTATTAAAGGTCTCTGGGTCCCTGCACTCACAAGATGAAACACAACAATATTATATTGCTATTTCCCGATCGAGCTGACCCATTCATTCTGCAGCTAGAAACAAAGTGCAGTGTAGCTCTATCACTATTAATAAATTTATACTACTTTTGTTGTACTTTTGACGCAAGATAGCGTAGACACCAACCAAAGTTAACAACCGAAGTAGATCCGGTGGAAATGTTATATTAAAAAGCTATTATAGACCATGGACGTCGAGGGCATTTTCATTCTTTGAATTCTTAAGTGTCCGTCGAAACAAATATCTAGCTATCAAATGTTATGTCATTTGATAGCTAGAGATATAGATCAACTATTATGTCAGGGACGACTAATAAGTTTAAGGAGAAGTGTGGATAGTACTTACTATCTCTGTCTTCTGCCATGGAGATAAAGGACGTAAGATATATAAATATATATATTATTTTGTCTCATATTAATCTTATTAGAATACAAAGTTTCCTATGTTCCCATACAAACAATTTTAATATACTATGCCCTAAGGGAACGTAAATTACCGTCAAATATTTACCAAGCTTGTTTATCAATGCTGCCTTAGAATAATGATGTGATATTAAACGTACGGGCCTTACAATTAACTTCTCTTTTAGTAAGCGATATGTGAAGTTAAGAAACAGATTCCGGTGTTATTAATTGAAGTTATAATGGACTATATTTTATAAACAGGGCTTAGAGCCAATTTAATGAGACAGAAGGCTTGCACCAGGGATCTGCCTTAAGCCCATATCTGTTTCTTCTGATAATGGTTACAAGAGAAGACACCCTGGTCTTCTTTCTGTGTTCTTTCCTCATGAAGGGTTCGATACAGCAGAGCAAAGCGGAAAAATGGAAGCACGCATTGGTCACTGTTAGCTTGAGAATCAGCAGAACAAAAATCGAATATTACTTTAACGTTCTGCGATTTCGACGGAGTCTCAGGTGCTGCGTAACAATGGACAACTTGGTTACGTTACACCTATTCATAGGACGTATCATCAATACAGGCTGGCTGCAATAAATGCAGGTCACATCACTACTTGCGAACCTAAACCTTGTGAAGCATAATTAGACGACAGTTCTCGGTAATGCTGTACGGTATTAAATACTGAGCAGCAAAGCTGATACATCAGAAGCGTCTCCACTCTGGTGAAATAAGAATGTTAAGATGAATGTGTAGAGATAAAAGAATACAAAAGATACAACATGCATAGAAGATAAATTTGGACAGTTGCTTTTGAAACGGGCAAGTTGAGATGCTATGGGCATATTTTACTCATTAGAATGAGTAGGGGTTGAAGGTCTGATTAGGAGGTTTGTGATAAAAATTGGAATGAAAGGAAGCAATGCAAGAGGAAGATACGAAAAATAAGAAAAATACGACATATCGTACTATTCGTGTAAGTTACAATGTGAAATAACTTATTGTGAACAATATGAACAGATTTGATATGATTTTTAGCTTACAGGAATACAAGCTTAAGTGAAATACGATCCTTGACAGCATTAAATACAATCTGTACAATGTAAGCGATTCAGATTTATTATCTTTATTATTTTGATTTGTCAAAAAATATTGATCTATTATTTATTTATTTATTTATAAGTTGTACAGCATTAGAAACTAATATGTACACCAATAACAGGTATGCACAGCATTTACCAAATTGTGACATTGATATATATTTAGACATTTTGAGATACAGTATAAAATATGGACATAAACAATTTTAATATACTATGCCCTAAGGGAACGTAAATTACCGTCAAATATTTACCAAGCTTGTTTATCAATGCTGCCTTAGAATAATGACGTGATATTAAACGTACGGGCCTTACAATTAACTTCTCTTTTAGTAAGCGATATGTGAAGTTAAGAAACAGATTCCGGTGTTATTAATTGAAGTTATAATGGACTATATTTTATAAACAGGGCTTAGAGCCAATTTAATGAGACAGAAGGCTTGCACCAGGGATCTGCCTTAAGCCCATATCTGTTTCTTCTGATAATGGTTACAAGAGAAGACACCCTGGTCTTCTTTCTGTGTTCTTTCCTCATGAAGGGTTCGATACAGCAGAGCAAAGCGGAAAAGTGGAAGCACGCATTGGTCACTGTTAGCTTGAGAATCAGCAGAACAAAAATCGAATATTACTTTAACGTTCTGCGATTTCGACGGAGTCTCAGGTGCTGCGTAACAATGGACAACTTGGTTACGTTACACCTATTCATAGGACGTATCATCAATACAGGCTGGCTGCAATAAATGCAGGTCACGGGCACTACTTGCGAATCTAAACCTTGTGAAGCATAATTAGACGACAGTTCTCGGTAATGCTGTACGGTACTAAATACTGAGCAGCAAAGCTGATACATCAGAAGCGTCTCCACTCTGGTGAAATAAGAATGTTAAGATGAATGTGTAGAGTTAAAAGAATACAAAAGATACAACATGCATAGAAGATAAATTTGGACCGTTGCTTTTGAAACGGGCAAGTTGAGATGCTATGGACATATTTTACTCATTAGAATGAGTAGGGGTTGAAGGTCTGATTAGGAGGTTTGTGATAAAAATTGGAATGAAAGGAAGCAATGCAAGAGCAAGATACGAAAAATAAGAAAAATACGACATATCGTACTATTCGTGTAAGTTACAATGTGAAATAACTTATTGTGAACAATATGAACAGATTTGATATGATTTTTAGCTTACAGGAATACAAGCTTAAGTGAAATACGATCCTTGACAGCATTAAATAGAATCTGTACAATGTAAGCGATTCAGATTTATTATCTTTATTATTTTGATTTGTCAAAAAATATTGATCTATTATTTATTTATTTATTTATTGTAGACACACCAACAATGTACATATTCACACATTCATAATAGTTAATAAAGTTGTATAGCATTAGAAACTAATATGTACACCAATAACAGGTATGCACAGCATTTACCAAATTGTGACATTGATATATATTTAGACATTTTGAGATACAGTATAAAATATGGACATAAACAATTTATAATGAGAAAATATTAACAATATACAAAAAAAGCAAAATATGTTAATTACACCAAAAAAAAAGACTTAATTATAAACTTTAAATTAAAAACAAAAAGAGAGACAACCTAAGAGAATGATTTTAGTACTTTCGTCTTAAATGTATGTAAAGTATCGTTAAATAAATCAATCGTACATTATCTATCGTTAATTATATTTTACTTTAACCGTGCAAGTTATCTGTAAAACCTTTTTGATGTTGTGACATTCATATCCTTTAGTCCATCATATAACTTATTCTAAATATATATAGCCTATAGTAATGGGAAGGCTAATATATTTAATTGTTTTATGCCCCTGCTATTTATTTCTTCTTCTCCTATTATTAATTAATTATAACATAATTTAGTACAAAGTCATATTGTGTAAATATAATGACTAATAAACTTAATAACAGAATTGCTTTAAAAAAAAGCTTATCTTGCTCCAAATCTTATGCATTATTCAGCGCTATAAACGCATCCAGCGTTATGTTTACGGAAAAGAAATTCCCCACAGCGCAATACCATAGCGGAAATTTGACGAAACTAGATCAGGGTAAGCGAGGCTTTGAGTTTCTTTATCCGTCTATCGAATTTTATATATATATAAAAATATAATAATTTATTTTTTCATATATACAATGTAACCTCTCACCGCTAAGTGGAAAATATATCAACCCTATACCATTGTAATTTTAATTGACTCCATTAACATGATTCCGTGATTAAAATGGAAATATAAATTATCCGATAAGGTACTGTTGATTCAACGACCGTAAATGATGTCACATTGATTACATTGGACGGAAGGAATTACGATTATTGGCTACTATAAAAATCAATGGCATGATTTGCATCGTGACTCTATAATTAATTATTTGTACATAGTAACGTTGTATGTGTTAAAATAGGCTACGCTTAATCTTTGTCACTTAGTATCATAAAATGAAGTTACCCGTCGCGTTTATTCTGGCTAATGCCGAAATAACTGTACATAGAGTTATTATCGAGAAAGCTTTTTAAATGTAAATTATATATAAAATACAACTGCTAGTATAGTAGTACAGTATATAAAAAATGTAGAGATTTAGTTTTATATTAGTATAAACTATAAATTGTTTATTTACTTGTTCTTATATATACATATTTTTTCGTTAATCTTTTGTAATCTTACATTAAAGTACAACACTTTTAGTTTCTTTTAACAATTCTACTACTCCAATTGATTGTTTTGAAGTGCAGAAATCTTGATAAAGTTTCTTTTCACTCACCGAAGTGTTTCTGTATCTAAAATATAAAGTATTTTGAAAAGGAATGTTATTTATTTATCAATTTAAAATAGATAACTTCGTCATATCCTATTGATAGTATAAAATATGAAAGTATATCATACTAGTTGTTGTTGGCCTTGTGCAAGGGTTCTAGTTAACCCATTTTAGTTATTTTTATTAAAGACGATGTGAATCATTAAATGACCTCAATATTTTTTTAAATTATAATATTAATTAAAATTTATAAAATTTAATAGCATCGTTAGTTTTGACACACATAAATAATTAATACACTTTATCTAATAATTGTTTTCCGATATTTTTCTTTACTTGTACAGAGACGTCAAGCACTATCCGTTTTACATCTTACCTGGAGTTTACTAGGTCCCAAACGTGACTTCAACAGCAGCTACTATTTTACGTTAGTAGTCTGTGAAAGCGTAATTCTTAACAAGATGAGGCTCCCTGTTCATGTTACTTGTAGTTTATAGTTGCGATGTGGTATTAACACGTATTATGGGAATGTCTCTTTATGACTAATAATTACTGGTGTATTTCACTTACCATACAAAGCATAGTATTTAAAAAAGTAAAGTGACAGCCTATAAGCAGTTTATACGAATCGTCAAAGAAGTCGTTGGAAGCATTCATATATATATATATATAGATGTTTCTTATATGATCGAAATAAGAACCATCGTTACCTTCTATCATAATTTACTTCATTAAAGTTAATTTACTTTAATAAAAGGTCGCTAATAATTAGTTCAAACGTTAATGTTACTTATAATGAAAAATAACACGATTTAGCGAACACAATGGTGACACTTTAATATCATTAAACGGGAATAAATATCGTAAATACCTATTAAAACTCGTAAAATTAATTACTGTTCCTGTTACAATTACGCAAGGAATAATTTATAACAATATAATTTAAAAGTAAAACGTTAATGAGATAGGGGTGTTTCTTGAATTGTATGCAATATGGCAATGGTACAGGTCATATATTTTATAAAACATAAGCAGTATTTATTTTCTGTATTGAAAGGTAAGCAATGTGCTCATAGTTCACCCGATAAGGTTAATATAGACCTCATGCATATCTTCTGAATACTATCAGATTCTGGCATATCCAAAAACCAATAATCTGCGATACACAAATATTACTTCTCGGCTGGAATCCAATACAAAACCTCTGGTGCAGCTGCCAGGTAATCTGACAACACGCTCTCGGGCTTATAAAATAGGGCTAAGACAGTGACAGAAACAGTAAACTGCCTGAGCCCTATTCCATAAGCCCATATGACTTTTACAAGACTGTAGTTTCACGGGCGATCAGCGTGGAAGCCCTAATCGTCCACTAAGCCATAGCAACACGGGCATTCTTTCCTATACGGCTTATCATCTCTAAATGGCGAAAGGACACCCGCAAACCCGTTGGTTACGAAAACCAGGAAGGAAATCGATCACTTCACCAACCATCCCAGACCGCTGGTACCGATTAGGTTTATGATTCTATCGCCGAGCACAATTTAGCCCAAGACTATACTACTCTTGGTACGGCCCCAAAATATGTCGGTCATGTGTAGTTTCCTCTTTATACAGAGCCAAGGCTTAGTCAAACACGGTGACGGTAATATTAGTTCACTCGTACCGCGTATAATTTCATAAGTGCTAAAGGTGTAAATAATAATAATAGGTCGCAAATATCTTTCGCATATACTCCTATATCCTTGATAACGAATCAAGCTTAAAATTCAATCTCTTTCTTTGCTTCTTTAAGCCGATTCAAATTTCTTATGATATTAGGAGTGACAAGACAAATGAGCACATATTTTACCTGATAGTAAAATCTGTGGGGCATTATACCCATATTCAACCTGGGCAAGAAATCATAACACAAATGCGTTGTCATCGATGAGGACTTAGAGATAATTCTCGTCACCAGTATCAGGCCTTTGGTACCTACACTTATTATACGAAACACAGTATAATATAATAAAGAAATAGTTATGAATTATGTTTTATTTTATCCCTATTTAATTATGTTGTGCCACCAAGGTGTCTTTGAAAATAGCAATCCGGTCAGGCTGCATTCATTTTGAGATAACAGGGACGTTCAGGTAATCAATTCAGTAAGTTTATATAATACTCAAATCCAAATCCCATATACAAACAAACCATACAATAAAACGTCAAATTCTTACTGTTTAAAATTTAAAAAACATTGCACCACTATTTTAATAAATATATTCTCGGCGTCAAACCTTAAATATTTTCGTTACCATTTCAGTCAAAGCAGTGGACCGAAACATAAGTTTCCGCATGGAAAGAAATTTTACAACAAACATCGCATATATTTGGAAATAAAATCAGTTAAAGAGAAACAAACTTGCACTTAATAATAAATTATTTCCGTCAACATGGCAAGGCATGAATATACCCACACTTATGAAAATTTGAATTTTCACACTTTACTTTACTGTGTCCTGTTTTCATTTGGCACGCAATTATTAATGATCGAATTTTCATTTTAAATTACTACTAATTAGAATTCAATAAGTTATAAGCACTAACGTAAAAGTACATAAACACATTAAAGTAGAGAAATAAAGTAAAACTTCAATAAAATATTAAATGTTTAATTAACCTGTTTAATCATCTAATACAACATTGATTGACAAACAATATACTGTAAAAGCGTAAAGAAATATTAATAGTCCATGCAAAAAAGGCTATAGTTAGCTAAACTGATTTTTCATCAAAAAATCCTCTTTCACATTTTATGACTTTTTTCGCAAGTCTCGGCATACGGGCAATCAATTTGTTAATGGTGTCTTGTGATATATTGTTCCAAATTTCGCATAAAGTATTCCAAATTTCTTCTCGCAAGGATGGGCCACGATTACGGACGTTCCTATCAAGCTCTTCCCACAAAAGTTTAATGGGATTGAGATCCGGGCTCTGAGGAGGCCAAGCCATGTTTTTTAACATCCCTTGTGTCTCTTTCTCTTCTAAATATCCTCTACATAATTTTTAGCTATGCTTTGGATCCTTATCTTATTGGAAAATGAATCCATCTCCAATTGATCGTAACGAGGAAAAAACGGCATTTAGTTCTAAAATGTTTTTGTACTGTTCCTTTTCAAAATTCTTTCAATTTTAATCAAATCGCCCGTTCCTTGGCCAGAGAAACAGCCCCAGACCATAATTGAGCCACCATGCTTGATTGTTGGGACTACACAATCTGACATCATATTTTCTTGAGCACGGCGTCGAACGTAAATTCTACGTTTTGAACCGAATAGTTTAAACTTGGATTCATTGGTCCAAAGCACTTTATTTAAAATCTTCTTCAGTCCAATCTCGATGGGCAAGAGCCCACTACATCCGTTTTTTCTTGTTTTGCGGCCTTAGCGGAGGTTTTCGAACGGCAACACGACTATACAACTTCGCATCTCTTAGTCGCCGTTTTACTGTAGTCAATGATAAAGGTTTAACTCGGGTTCTGTTTACTTCAATGCGGATTTTTGTTAAGCGTCTATTTCGCTTGCTGGTAACAACAATGAAATTATCTTCACTAGACGTGGTAGCTCTCGGCCTACCCAAGTGCGGACGATTTTGAAAACTGCCTGCCTCCCCATATCAAGTTATTGTGCCATGAAATAAAGTCTTCGATAACTTCAGTTGTGAAGCAATCTCACGTTCGGATTTGCCTTCATTATGTAAAACAACGATGGCAGAACGTACGTCACTGCTAATTTCTCGAGCTTTTCCCATTTTATGACGTCTTTACTGTAAATACCACAAGTTTAGACTAATGGAGATTGTTTGTGAACAAACCCAAGTAAACTCGGGTAGTAATAAGTCAGAAACACGTGTTTTCAGGAGCTAAATAATCCTAATAATAGACCATTAATGGTGAATGAGGACATTATAAAAATATTATTACGACTCTACCACCTATCTCTATTGCTGCTCTAGTCGGTGTTTGAAAACAATAGATGTTTATTGTCTAATAACTTGAAAGTAAACAAAAGAATGATTTTCTAAATAATCGATACTGATAATAGAATATGCAGATGTGAGAGTGCTTTAATTTATCCTATGGGATTTTATTACAATTGATGGATGTTGTTTATGTGCGGTCTTAAACTTTTGGCCGGCAGGGTATATTCTCATATGGGGTAAACACACACAGCGACACGGCAATTTGATGCCATAATCCTATCCATTCAAATTCCAATTTAGAATGGATTCCGTCAGTATTAATTTAAGCGTATGATATAACATAAATAATTACGATATATTATATATGGTATATAACGATAAAGTATAAATAAACAATTTATATGGGAGCCTCGGCTTAACTTTATATAATTTGGTGCCAATATTTGTACCGCGTTAGTAGTTAAGTTTTGAGTTTATCTGGGTTTATTATGAGTATATCTCTGAAGCTGTATCCAAAACTTCCTCCTGCCATATCGAATTAATAAATGAACCTTACAATGGATTATAGAAGTTAAGACGAACGAGTGGTTACGTGTTTCCGAGAATACTATGATATAAATAAAGGTCATCAAACACTATAGACTTACATTACAATGTTGTACACCGGAGGCGAAATTACTGAACAGATATTAGACTTCATTTCTTAGCTGTGACAAAGTATCTACTTCTTAATTTGTGATTAAAGACGTATATGAACTTAACTGCGTATCACTTGGTCACCCTTTTTAGTTTCTAACGTAATAATACTATTCCTAAAGTGGAATTTACACAATATGTGCACTGATTGTCCGTTGAAATGCGTCCTATGAATTTCAATTACAGTGTCGTCTGAATACTTCACGTAATTGACACATAGTGTTAGTCAGTTTATGAGCTATACGCTTATGCTCGTGTTTAATTCGATAATCACCGAAGTTCTGTACACGTCTAGCATACCTATTTATGATAACGTTGCATATTAAAGGATTTTCAACAATAATGAAAACACCCCTTTATGCTTATGTTCTTTTTTAAATAAAGTTTCTATACCTATTTTTTATAAAATGGTAATTGACAAATAAATACATAATTTTAGCTGATAGAGTGTCATACTGCAGTGATACAAGCAGATTCCCGCCCAAGGACTAGAATTCCTAGTTATCGGGTAATTGGGTCTCCTGTTTACAGGTATTTAAGTAAGGAGTCAACTCGTTCGTGCTATAGTTAAGTTATACCATAACAACTAGATATGGATATAATGGTCAACAGGGTTTTAGATATGAGGTATTTTGTTTTGCAATCACCTATCCGGTTGTTAAACATGAGGATAACGGCAAAGGCCTCGTGAGAAACATAATTAGATAGATATTCATAGATTGGTCTTAAAATTAATTGAGACATTAAAATGAAATTAAATTTTCTTACATTCTTGATAGAATAGTAATATTTCAGTGACCGGGTGTTTGCTTTTAATATCAAGGTACGCGAGAAAGCCGTGTTCGAGCCCCGATACCAACAATATTGAATTTTAAGTGCTGATAAACCGCGTACTTAACGGTGAAATAAAACGTCTTGAGAACACCTAATTGTCTAAGAAATAAAAAAAGGCATATAAAGTCTGCCAATTCGTAGTAGAGCCACATGGTAAACTATGGTCATTCCTCCCCAACACTTTTTAAAATGATGAATACCAATACTTATTATTTGTGATTCGAGTAAACGTAGTTTTATAGCTACTCTACATATACATATTTTATTTTTATATGTGTTTATGTAATGGTGTCTAAATAAATATTTAGAGAGTCTACTCTTAAGAACTCTCAACCCTTAAGAATATATCCTCTAATTTTACTTTACGATGAGCCGATACAAAAATATTTTCGTTTACGTTTTTCGAACAAACAGCTATCGGCGGAAAGGGAACTTCCGCTTCAGAAGAAATTTATGATAACGAAAAACACAGGAAATCCAGCGTTCATTTTCGACTTGAACCAAAAGGATGTTAGAAATTACGTCACTGCTAATTTCTCGAGCTTTTCCCATTTTATGACGTCTTTACTGTAAATACCACAAGTTTAGACTAATGGAGATTGTTTGTGAACAAACCCAAGTAAACTCGGGTAGTAATAAGTCAGAAACACGTGTTTTCAGGAGCTAAATAATCCTAATAATAGACCATTAATGGTGAATGAGGACATTATAAAAATATTATTACGACTCTACCACCTATCTCTATTGCTGCTCTAGTCGGTGTTAGAAAACAATAGATGTTTATTGTCCAATAACTTGAAAGTAAACAAAAGAATGATTTTTCTAAATAATCGATACTGATAATAGAATATGCAGATGTGAGAGTGCTTTAATTTATCCTATGGGATTTTATTACAATTGATGGATGTTGTTTATGTGCGGTCTTAAACTTTTGGCCGGCAGGGTATATTCTCATACGGGGTAAACACACACAGCGACACGGCAATTTGATGCCATAATCCTATCCATTCCAATTCCAATTTAGAATGGATTCCGTCAGTATTAATTTAAGCGTATGATATAACATAAATAATTACGATATATTATATATGGTGTATAACGATAAAGTATAAATAAACAAATTATATGGGAGCCTCGGCTTAACTTTATATAATTTGGTGCCAATATTTGTACCGCGTTAGTAGTTAAGTTTTGAGTTTATCTGGGTTTATTATGAGTATATCTCTGAAGCTGTATCCAAAACTTCCTCCTGCCATATCGAATTAATAAATGAACCTTACAATGGATTATAGAAGTTAAGACGAACGAGTGGTTACGTGTTTCCGAGAATACTATGATATAAATAAAGGTCATAAAACACTATAGACTTACATTACAATGTTGTAGTACACCGGAGGCGAAATTACTGAACAGATATTCCACTTCATTTCTTAGCTGTGACAAAGTATCTACTTCTTAATTTGTGATTAAAGACGTATATGGACTTAACTGCGTATCACTTGATCACCCTTTTTAGGTTCAAACGTAATAATACTATTCCTAAAGTGGAATTTAGACAACATGTGCACTGATTGTCCGTTGAAATGCGCTATGAATTTCAATTACAGCGTCGTCTGAATACTTCACGTAATTGACACATAGTGTTAGTCAGTTTATGAGCTATACGCTTATGCTCGTGTTTAATTCGATAATCACCGAAGTTCTGTACACGTCTAGCATACCTATTTATGATAACGTTGCATATTAAAGGATTTTCAACAATAATGAAAACACCCCTTTATGCTTATGTTCTTTTTTAAATAAAGTTTCTATACCTATTTTTTATAAAATGGCAATTGACAAATAAATACATAATTTTTAGCTATGCTTTGGATCCTTATCTTATTGGAAAATGAATCCATCTCCAATTGATCGTAACGAGGAAAAAACGGCATTTAGTTCTAAAATGTTTTTGTACTGTTCCTTTTCAAAATTCTTTCAATTTTAATCAAATCGCCCGTTCCTTGGCCAGAGAAACAGCCCCAGACCATAATTGAGCCACCATGCTTGATTGTTGGGACTACACAATCTGACATCATATTTTCTTGAGCACGGCGTCGAACGTAAATTCTACGTTTTGAACCGAATAGTTCAAACTTGGATTCATTGGTCCAAAGCACTTTATTTAAAATCTTCTTCAGTCCAATCTCGATGGGCAAGAGCCCACTACATCCGTTTTTTCTTGTTTTGCGGCCTTAGCGGAGGTTTTCGAACGGCAACACGACTATACAACTTCGCATCTCTTAGTCGCCGTTTTACTGTAGTCAATGATAAAGGTTTAACTCGGGTTCTGTTTACTTCAATGCGGATTTTTTTTAAGCGTCTATTTCGCTTGCTGGTAACAACAATGAAATTATCTTCACTAGACGTGGTAGCTCTCGGCCTACCCAAGTGCGGACGATTTTGAAAACTGCCTGCCTCCCCATATCAAGTTATTGTGCCATGAAATAGTCTTCGATAACTTCAGTTGTGAAGCAATCTCACGTTCGGATTTGCCTTCATTATGTAAAACAACGATGGCAGAACGTACGTCACTGCTAATTTCTCGAGCTTTTCCCATTTTATGACGTCTTTACTGTAAATACCACAAGTTTAGACTAATGGAGATTGTTTGTGAACAAACCCAAGTAAACTCGGGTAGTAATAAGTCAGAAACACGTGTTTTCAGGAGCTAAATAATCCTAATAATAGACCATTAATGGTGAATGAGGACATTATAAAAATATTATTACGACTCTACCACCTATCTCTATTGCTGCTCTAGTCGGTGTTTGAAAACAATAGATGTTTATTGTCTAATAACTTGAAAGTAAACAAAAGAATGATTTTTCTAAATAATCGATACTGATAATAGAATATGCAGATGTGAGAGTGCTTTAATTTATCCTATGGGATTTTATTACAATTGATGGATGTTGTTTATGTGCGGTCTTAAACTTTTGGCCGGCAGGGTATATTCTCATATGGGGTAAACACACACAGCGACACGGCAATTTGATGCCATAATCCTATCCATTCAAATTCCAATTTAGAATGGATTCCGTCAGTATTAATTTAAGCGTATGATATAACATAAATAATTACGATATATTATATATGGTATATAACGATAAAGTATAAATAAACAAATTATATGGGAGCCTCGGCTTAACTTTATATAATTTGGTGCCAATATTTGTACCGCGTTAGTAGTTAAGTTTTGAGTTTATCTGGGTTTATTATGAGTATATCTCTGAAGCTGTATCCAAAACTTCCTCCTGCCATATCGAATTAATAAATGAACCTTACAATGGATTATAGAAGTTAAGACGAACGAGTGGTTACGTGTTTCCGAGAATACTATGATATAAATAAAGGTCATAAAACACTATAGACTTACATTACAATGTTGTAGTACACCGGAGGCGAAATTACTGAACAGATATTCCACTTCATTTCTTAGCTGTGACAAAGTATCTACTTCTTAATTTGTGATTAAAGACGTATATGAACTTAACTGCGTATCACTTGGTCACCCTTTTTAGTTTCTAACGTAATAATACTATTCCTAAAGTGGAATTTACACAATATGTGCACTGATTGTCCGTTGAAATGCGTCCTATGAATTTCAATTACAGTGTCGTCTGAATACTTCACGTAATTGACACATAGTGTTAGTCAGTTTATGAGCTATACGCTTAGGCTCGTGTTTAATTCGATAATCACCGAAGTTCTGTACACGTCTAGCATACCTATTTATGATAACGTTGCATATTAAAGGATTTTCAACAATAATGAAAACACCCCTTTATGCTTATGTTCTTTTTTAAATAAAGATTCTATACCTATTTTTTATAAAATGGCAATTGACAAATAAATACATAATTTTAGCTGATAGAGTGTCATACTGCAGTGAATCAAGCAAATTCCCGCCCAAGGACTAGAATTCCTAGTTATCGGGTAATTGGGTCTCCTGTTTACAGGTATTTAAGTAAGGAGTCAACTCGTTCGTGCTATAGTTAAGTTATACCATAACAACTAGATATGGGTATAATGGTCAACAGGGTTTAGATATGAGGTATTTTGTTTTGCAATCACCTATCCGGTTGTTAAACATGAGGATAACGGCAAAGGCCTCGTGAGAAACATAATTAGATAGATATTCATAGATTGGTCTTAAAATTAATTGAGACATTAAAATGAAATTAAATTTTCTTACATTCTTGATAGAATAGTAATATTTCAGTGACCGGGTGTTTGCTTTTAATATCAAGGTACGCGAGAAAGCCGTGTTCGAGCCCCGATACCAACAATATTGAATTTTAAGTGCTGATAAACCGCGTACTTAACGGTGAAATAAAACGTCTTGAGAACACCTAATTGTCTAAGAAATAAAAAAAGGCATATAAAGTCTGCCAATTCGTAGTAGAGCCACATGGTAAACTATGGTCATTCCTCCCCAACACTTTTTAAAATGATGAATACCAATACTTATTATTTGTGATTCGAGTAAACGTAGTTTTATAGCTACTCTACATATACATATTTTATTTTTATATGTGTTTATGTAATGGTGTCTAAATAAATATTTAGAGACTCTACTCTTAAGAACTCTCAACCCTTAAGAATATATCCTCTAATTTTACTTTACGATGAGCCGATACAAAATATTCGTGGTTCCCCTTCTGGGAAACGCGAAACCGGAAGGAGTCGACGCAAAACTTGGCCTTGGGTAGTGCCTAGCCAAGGTTGACCAACCCGCTGGACTTATAATAGTCCCACGCGTAGTTTTAGTTAGCTCTAAGCACACCCAAGTGCACAATAAGACTGGCACTTGGACGCACTAGGGCTACACAGCTAGGCACACATCCTCCTGCCTATACCCGGCAGGGGAGGGAGTAAACTATTCACCCCGGCATCCCACCGGTGGCCACACTTCCCAGGAATAAATTAGAAAAAAAATAAAAACAGAGTGCACAATGGAGGACTCTTCCTCAGAGTCGTTGCTGCACTTCATCAGCATACTAAAAAATAAGTACCCCGATGTCTTCCAGGACATAATCAAAGAAAGACCGCTCCCGGATAGACCCTCCTCAAGGGCCTCCTCCATATCCTGCACTTCATCCGCAGTCTCCGAAATGGAGCTGGATAACGCAGCGTCCACTGAGTATCCCCAAGCCGAAGACACCAGCGATTTCACGCTGGTTGAAAAAAAAAGAAAAAAGCGGGCTTCACCCGCCCCGACGCCGCCTCCTAAGGCGAAAAAACGGGAAATGAAGGCCCCCTCTCCCCAGCCATCTACGTCGGCCCTGCCCCAGGGCCCCTCGCTGCCCACAGCAAGCCCCGCCGCTCCTGAGCGCGCCCTAGCTGGCTCAAAAACCTTCGGCTGTCTCACAGCCATCGAACGCCCGCCGCCTGTCTTCATTCAGGCACAAGACAAGTGGCCGATTGTCGCATCGGCCTATCCAATCGCTACAAATATCAAGCGATCCCCACCGCTGTAGGTATTAAACTGCAGCTAGAAACCACGAACGACCATAGAGCGGTAACTCGCTTCTTGCAAGACAAAGGTGTTTTCTTTCACACCTACACCTTGGCAGAAGAGCGCCAACTCAGGGTAGTAATTAAAAACCTCCCGCGGGAAATCCCAGCTGATCTCATCAAAGAGGACCTTCAGGCCCAGAATCTCCCAGTCCTGTCTGTGCATAGGATGTACAGTGGGCATAATAAAAAGCCATTCAACATGGTGATAGTGGCCCTCGAAAGATCCGAGGCCGGGAAGCAGGTATTTAACCTGAAAACCTGCTGCCACCTCTCTGGGCTGACTATAGAGCGCCCACATAAAAACGGCCCACCAGGCCAGTGTCACAAATGCCAATTATATGGCCACTCAGCACGCAATTGCTTCGGCAAACCCAGATGCGTCAAGTGCCTGGGTGACCATGGCACCACCGAATGTCCGAGACCCAGGACAAGGCCCTTCTGGCCACTTTCGGTCCCCGCATGTGTCCTATGCAACACAGAGGGACACACAGCCAATTACCTTGGCTGCCCAAAAACCCAAGCCGAAACGTCCGGCACTAAAATCGCGCCCAAGGTCGCTACCCCGACCGCCGCCCCGCGCCAATTCTCGCTCCTGTCCGACCTCTACGCCCTCATGGCATACGCCGATCGGCGTAGCGACCGTTAACTCAACCGGTTGAGCAGCCTCCTCCATCAGCCGGACGGCCGGTTATCGAAAGCGACCTCGACTTGGTGTGTCGCTTCGCCGCCGTCTTCAACGGCGCCGACGTCTCAGCCCTAGCAAAAGCCTTAAGGGATTCTAATGGCAAGCCCGAAGTCAGGATTGCTGCCACAATGCGCTACCAACATGTAGTGTCAGCCATCGTCAACTTTCAAGCATAGAGGGCCTTTACAACGGCAGAGTAAAACCGCGTTCCTTAACGTCGCATTTTTAACGCGAACGGTATTAACAATCAACGCGACGAAATCTTCAATTTCGTTCGCGATCACCAAGTCGACGTGCTCCTAGTGCAGGAGACATTCCTCAAACCGCACACTCGCAATCCCAACATTGCGAATTATAACATCATTAGGAATGATAGAACTTCTGCCGCTAATGGCGGAACTCTCATTTACTACAAAAAGTCCTTGCACTGCGTGCCCGTCGACACGCCAACCCTAACCTTCCTAGAAGCCTCAGTCTGTCAGCTAGCCATGACCGGCCATGCCCCCATCACAATCGCGTCCGTCTACCTGCCTTGCAGACGTGATGCACAAGTATTACGAAGCGACTTCGTGGCACTCCTTTCCCTTGGAAACTCAGTCATTTTGGCAGGAGATTTCAATAGCAAGCACACTCGGTGGAATGCAATTAAAATCAACCCCGGGGTTGGCTTTAGACTCGCTAAGCGACGCACTCGACTTCGACGTCGTAGCGCCTACTACGCCTACCCATTTTCCATATATATTGGGTCACGCACCGGATGTGCTTGATATTGCCATCTGTAAGAACATCAACCTCGCCTTCCAAGGGATAGACGTAATCCACGAGCTCGCTTCCGATCATCGCCCCGTTCTTCTTCGGTTAGGGCCCTCCGCCCCAACCTCACCCTCCACCAAAACCATAGTAGACTGGCACCGACTCAGGAACGACCTGAAGGAAGTCACATCACCACACCTAGATGCTATTCCTAGGAACATATCTTCAGTCCACGACACGAACCTCGCAGTTCATGCCCTCACTAGGCACATCCAGACAGTCGTCGAGGATTGCTCGAGGCAGGTTCCCTCGGTGGAAGACCACCGATGGACCCTGCCAAGCGACATAAAGGACCTAATGAGGCGCAAGAATGCGGCGACTCGTGCCCACGACTTATATCCCACTGAAAGTAACCGGCTGGTGCTACGTACCCTTCAGCGTGAAGTCCGGTCACGCATAGCCCAGTACAGGAACGATCGGTGGGATAATCACCTCTCCAATATCGAACCTTCCCACCTCGCCTTCTGGCGACTTCCCAAATCCCTAAAAGGGGGCAACGCCCAAACAATGCCTCCCTTAGCGCGTCCTAATGAACCACCCGCCTTCTTAGACGAAGAGAAAGCCGAATGTCTGGCTGACAATCTGGAGCTCAATGCTCACCGAGCACACTACCGATCGACGCCGCTCACCTTGCAATGGTTGAGAGCGAGGTCGACCGGAGGAGTAAGGAACCACCTCGCGATTCCGTTACACAAGTCACATGCACCGAAGTTGAGTCCATAATTAAAACCTGCGACCACGCAAGGCTCCGGCCCCGACGGCATCACCAACAAGGTGATGAAACTCCTACCATGTCCATTTTACACCTACTGGTAATAATCTACAACGCGGCCATATCCAAAGGCACCTTCCCGAACACCTGGAAGGAAGCCGACGTCATAGGGATTCTCAAGCCCTCAAAACATCCAACCGATCCATCAGCCTATCGACCCATAAGCCTACTCAAAGTCTTGGGTAAGGTATATGAAAGGCTCATCCTCGCCCGCCTCAAGGACTTCATGCTGTCCCGAGGGCTACCAATCAATGAGCAGTTCGGGTTTCGCACCCAACACTCATGCACACATCAAGTGCACCGCATCACGGAGCACATCCTCAGTAAATTTCTTCAGGGCTACCAAACTGGGGCACTTTTCCTCGACGTGGCGAAAGCTTTCGACAAGGTCTGGCACAACGGGCTCATATACAAACTATATGAGCTCGGTGTGCCAGATCGACTCGTACTTATCATACGAGACTTTCTCCGAAATCGAACCTTTCGTTACCGCGTCGAGGGAACGCGCCCGAGGTTCACCCTATTTGTGCCGGAGTACCACAAGGCTCCGTCCTAGGTCCTATTTTGTACACACTCTACACTAACGACATACCGCGCACTCGCGGTGTAGAGCTAGCCCTTTTCGCCGATGACACCGGTCTCTATGTGTCTGGGTTCAAACCAGACGCTATTTGTAGACGCC
The DNA here is from genome assembly GCA_029286865.1 of Teinopalpus imperialis. NCBI lineage: Eukaryota > Metazoa > Arthropoda > Insecta > Lepidoptera > Papilionidae > Teinopalpus > Teinopalpus imperialis. The sequence continues at coordinate 359,870 of JAGSMU010000034.1, forward strand.
TCCAATCTGCAGCCAACACCTTGGGAAATGGTTTCGGAAATGGAGGATCGAGGTTAACCCACCAAAAGTGCAGCCATGTACTTCTCTCGGCGCAACAAAACGCCGCATCTCCCAACTATAGAGTTATTTGATCGTCCAATCCTGGGAACAGACAGTCAAATACTTAGGCGTTACTTTAGATGAAAGACTCACCTTCGGTCCGCATGTCAACCGCGTACGGAATCGAGCAGCGTTCGTCCTAGGTCGTTTGCACCCGTTATTCAATAAAAATAGCAAAATGTCCTGCGTAATAAAATTACACTATACAAAGCGTGCATCCGACCCATAATGACATACGCAAGCCCGTCTTTGCGCATGCTTCCCCGCGTCACATTCACCGACTTCAGGTAATACAAAATCGTTTCATGCGCAAGGCCACCGGTGCACCGTGGTTCTTGCGTAATGAAAATCTACACATAGATCTTGAGCTGCCGACCATAGCTCAGTACCTGAAGCAGGCTTCCCGCCGATATTTCGATTCTGCCGTCACACACTCTAACCCCTTGATTGTAAGTGCCGCCACTTACAATCCCATCGCGAATCACAGATTCACCCGCGTCCGAAGGAGACCGAGGCACGCTCTCGATGACCCCGACGACGTGACTACCAGGGCCCAAGCCCTTCATAAAACACAACACACGTACATTGCACCCTCACATCGCCCTCGCCGTCGGCGGGGCGTCACAAACAAGGATATTCGCGATACCGCCATGTCACTGGTCGGTTCTCTCCAGTCCATACAGATAGAAGCGTCGCTGGAGTTTCTTGCGCCACTTCTTCTCCAGCGCCCACGCATTCCGAAGTGGTGGTACAGATAGCTAATAATCATAGCGAATTTAAAGAATCCTCTGTCAGAAGCAACTGACCGAGCCGAGGTTCGGCCCTCTCGGGCACCCTCGAGTCAGACGCTCTCGCGAAACAAGGTAACGGTCAAGCCGAGGCTCCCTCTCGGGAGCCCTTGTGCTGGTTACCTACATATAGAGGTCTCGACTGAGTGCCATTAGCGCTCGGTCACCTCTCAACCAGTGAAACTGTAAAGCCCTCGGGCTAACAGTGGCCTTCAGCCCGAAAAAAAAAAAAAAAAAAAAAAATCAAGGTCGTCGCTCAATATTTCTTCATAAAATATTAAGATCCCATCTTTCTTGTTCGGAGTAATATTTACCTTGCAATCGTATGAGAGATAGGGAGTGAAGTTAGGCGTGAAAATTTAAAATATGTATTATAATCGTCCTTCGTCTTTTATTGTCCGTGTTATTAGGTTTTTAGTTTCCTTTTGTGAATCGTTTTAAGGATGCAAAGGGATTTGTAAAATGTTTCTTCAATTTATATTTGCATTCATGGCACGTTTCTTATGGTTTTTCACATGCGATGAATATTAAAATAAGAAACAAAAAATACTCGGATCCTCTAGCGTTCGTAGATCTGGGCCGCCTTTATCATTTACAATTGTAAAGGTATGTGCGGTCAAACTGTTACCGTAGCAGCACCTAAGTATTGTAAGTTAAATTATTGATCCTCTAGAAATGAGGTCATTAAGTTAGTTTAATGAACAGCGTGACAATGCAAAGGTGTGGTCGAAATAGGACGTTGTCACAAGGGGTCGAGAAAAGAATAGTTTGGTATATCATGTCTCAAAATAGCCTAATGGTTTAGGGTACGGTCTACGAAACTTAACGTAGCTTCGAATCCACCATTCGACTATTGTCGTGCACCATCTCCTAAAACAAACATTATTTTTAGCTCAAGTGTTTAACGGGAATATAAATAATATTAATAAAGTTATTAGTATTATTTACAAAAAAACACGTGGAAAGATTGAATGAAGAAAAAACATTATAGTTTTGCCAGAAACGGTGAAGAATCTTGTAAAGGTTCAAAAAACCAGCAGTCTCGACCAGACTAATAGTAATAAGTTTAATTTAATATATGAAACACCTGTCAGAAGCCATTGTGATACTAGTAAACCTGTCAAACACCGATTCGGTTAGGTGGTTATCTCACGTATGTTTAAATTTAGATTAACTATGATGTTCTCCTGAACGATTTATGCCACAATGTGTCGTATATATACTGATGATATCGTGTCGAATAGTATCGGAAGCATTTGTACAATTATAGAGCACAAAGGAACTCCACGCACTCCCATTCCTCAGTCCAATGTAATACATGTGCGATAGATCGTATGAAAATTTAGATAGATTTAAATGCAGTAAGAAAGGCACGTAGATAAAACACACTTGATCATAAAAATCGAATAAAAATGTCATCATCATCAGCCTGTAGCAGCCTTTTGTTGGACGTAGCACATGCATTATACGCATTCAATTGCTTCTTTAGTTCACGATATCTTGGATTCTGATCCAACTATTAATCTATTTGGCAATGGACACCCAACAATTATCTTAACATCTTTGAAATTCTTTGAGCAAGATGCATTACTGGTTGTCTAATTTTAATTAATATTATATATTTATAGCCTAATTTTAATTCTATAATTCTATAATCTTTCAATTAAATTAAAGTTAATTCAATTCTTAATACCTAGCGTAGGTCGTCCATAACGTAATTCCGTAATCAGTCAGTACTTGGAGTACCGTCGTGATTACACCATCGTGTGAATTATACTGCATGTTACCTGCACAGGATCATTATTACGATGCACATTTTTTCACTGGTTTGTTTTTATTTATTTTTTTATATTTTAAAATAAAATATACAAAGCAACGATAGTAACCATGAATATGAAACGAAATAATATACTCACTTTAAAACTTCAACAAGAATACAGCATCATTATAAATCAAACATATTACTATAAAACCTACATAAAAAAACCTTTGCTAAGATAAAGATGTCAAATGAAAAAACTATAAAGAAAACGTTCATCTTATTTTAGATAAAATATAAAATAGACTTTTACTTAAGACCAATAAAAAAATCTTTTAAATTGAATAGGCTCCTGTTCCCACAATCCGTTCCCACAATCCGTTTTAAGATTCCCCAAAATTATTTTTCATCGAAATTTTTACCAATTACTTTTGAGCAAGTATTAACTTAAGTGATATATATTTTAAAATAAAATATAAAATAGACTTTTACTTAAGACCAATAAAAAAATCTTTTAAATTGAATAGGCTCCTGTTCCCACAATCCGTTCCCACAATCCGTTTTAAGATTCCCCAAAATTATTTTTCATCGAAATTTTTACCAATTACTTTTGAGCAAGTATTAACTTAAGTGATATATATTTTAAGGGTATTGGAGATCGAACGCAAATAAACATTTTACCAACTTTAGTACCTCAAGGGCAAACAAGACGAGCGTCTAGAATATTCAGCTCGACTAGCTTTGAATACAAATTATATCCAGACATCATTTTGAATAAGATAAGAAAATAAATCGCACTTCAAAAGATGGAAAACAAACGAATCTGAAATTTTAATAGCGAATTCTCTCGAAAAATGGACCGATAGCGAAGAACGAATGGCACGCTTAAGTATAGGGCTTTCAACGCTTAAAACGTGTCCAAAGCCCTTATAAGAGAAACCAATACAAATTTTGCATACTTTTAATTAATATTAGGTAGAAATATTCTGCAATTTAACTTTATGATTTGTGGTTTATTTCTGTACAGCGACGGCGTAGCTCAATTTTTAACTTTTGAAGAATAAATAAGTAGGATGGACCAAGGCAGGAGCACGTACTTGCAGAATACCACTTCGAAATAGCAGCTGATGTGTTTCGTTTGATATGTAAGTTTAAGGAAAAAAAAACTCTAGTTTAAGTTTTCAGTATTCACTTTTTCTAACTTTACCTAAAGTTACCGCCGCCGATGAAATTTCACAATACCAGAAGAGCTGCAGATGCACTGTCGGACTGAAAAAGGTGTAGGCTGTCGTGATGTACTGTAAGTTTACACTCAGTGGCTGAATGTAATCCGAATAACTCCTCAGAACCACACCCCATGATAAATTCAGTCGGTTTCTTATTTGTATTTACAATTTAAAATAAAATATAAATTTAATGACTATAATGTTGTTTTGATACCTAAGTAGATCTTTAATAAAGATACTAATTTTATACACATGTAAAGGCAAAACGTTATGATTTAGTCGACATAAATTATAAGTGTAAAATGAAAATTGGTATTGTTGATGATGTGTCTTTCTCAATAAATAATATAAATGAATAAGTCTAAACAGATTTTACTCAAAATTTTAAAGACAACCTTATTTTTTAATATGATAGATATATGTTAACAAGAATTAAGTAGAATAATATATAAAAAAAAATAGTTACAGAACTTTTCGTAACCCGTGGCTGACTGTACGATTTAAATTTGTGTCTGTGTCTAACCTAAATTATATTGATAGATCTTGAATAATGAAGGTGCGTAAACATACATGATTATTATAAAAAATAGTTAAAGAAACAACTACTGGTCTTAACGATCTTTAAGCGATCTTAACATTAAGAGTTTACAACGTATCTACTCCAAGCGACGATTGATTAAGATACTATAGGCTGTGATACCTTCTCATCAAATGGATCTCATTGAAGATTGTATGTTAAATTATAAGTAAAAGAAATAACAGTTTCTTCAGACAATCTTTGCCGTTTCTAATAACACAGTTAAATTGAATTAAACCAATCCCAAACAGATTTCTAACTTCTACTTCTCTTTTGTTCACCGACTTAGCCACAACCAATCTACTTTATCCATTACAGAAACAGAACCCTTAAGTAAGCGGTCTGGTAACGTTAAAGTTACTGTCGTATCTTTGAACTTGTAAAAGTTTAATTGTACATTAATAATGCGTCCAAAGTTTAATGTAATGGCAAAACCGTAATACTGTCAACTCATTTTCAATAAATTCCGTTATCAACATCGAGTCCATTTTCTACTTTGAATGTTAAATTTTTTTTTTGCCGCTGTTAGATTTATGATTTTTGATGGCTCTTAGCAGGAAAATGAAAATTCATAAATGGTAAGTGATTCCTGTGAGACATCTACATTCATTCCTGACAAGGAGTCATAACGCAGATGCGTTGTCACTCTTAAGAACTGAGATGGAATGCCTCGTCACCAGTAATAAAGGTCTCCGGATCCCTACACTCACGGCCCACACGAAACAAAGCATCATTATGCTGCTATTTCACGTTGGTATTCTGTGAGGGCGTGGTCCTACCCATTCATTCTGCGGTTGGAAATAAACTGCAGCGTAGCTCTAACATTGTAAATATAACTGTATAAGGTTTTTGAATTTCTACTCTCACCAAACTACAGAAACAATGCTTCTGTAATGTAACTATTTAACGTTGGTATTCTACGATCACGTGATCCTCATTCGTACCATGAGTGTCAAGGAAATACATTTGACAACCACTCCAGATTTGAAAACCATCACTTTGTTGTGTAAAATTATTGGCAACTGATGTGCCCATCGCCCGAACACACAACTATCCAATAAATCTAAATAATAAAACAAACCTACCATCATTCTATAGAAAAAACAAAAATGGATGCATTTAACTTCCTCATTAAAAACAATTCCAGTAGGCTATTTATGCTCAAACTTCATTGTTTACAAAGCACAAGCCATTTTTATAATCACTCGAAGCGTCTGGAATCAAGCGTCGCAAAACTTTGTATAAAATCGTTTTGTTGAAGGCGGAAACCATTTAAAGTCTGATGTCAGCAAGTCTTTAAGGGAAGAGTTTAGGTGCCATTAAATAAATCTGGAATTTATTGCTTGTAAATAATTTCGATACGGTTACCAATGACTAAGTTAAGCACTCGTAAATGGGACGTTTCAAGGCCTATTTCACGGCGTAGATTCGGATCGTTAAATTTGTGTACGTAAAAATAAGGGGACGGAAGTTTTATATACTCTTACAGTACGGCCAGGTTTTGTCTGTAATTTTCACATTTATTTTATATACGACACTATTATATACCATGTGAATAAGTTAGTCATATAAAATATCAATATCTGAACAACTATTTTTCAAATCTTTCTACAATGTATGTTATATTATATGTTTGTATGTATCAATTTAATATCTTAAAAAAATGCAATACACACGGTATTGCATTTTTTAAGATATCGTATACAAAAAAACAAATGAGGATGAAAACTTCGTTTTATAATGTTTTATAATATGAGGAGCATACTGAAAGATTCTAGAACAGGCCACTTACAATAAAAAAAAAAAAGCAATCACGGAGTTCCAAAATGGAACTCTCTGGGAACATGTGACTTTTTTTTTGCAAGACTGTAATGTAGTCCTTTTTATTGTGGCGACCTTTATAGAAAATTGTGATTAAAATTTTAATTATCAAAATACAGAAACTTTCAGTACGATCTAAGTATTAGAGCACTAGCACACTGTGCACACGACAAGTTTAGCTCACATTTTCACCGACGCATGTGATGAATTAAGGATAGAATTGTTTGTATCTTTTATTAATATGTGTTTCATTATGAAAAATAAAAATTGCTTGCGAATAACTTATTTTTCTCACCCCAAAAATTTTTTTTGTAATATTAGGGGTAAAAGACAAAACACAATTCAAGATGTAGATTGAAGTCAGATTGAAGTTGGGTCTCGTGATAGGGATTCGGGGTGTACGTAAACTCAGCCTAACAAACACAGCTGGCCACTGGCTTATAAATTATTTGAATACTATCGAAGATTTTATCGGATGTAAATTTGAATTTTCAGTTAAAAAATAACGATATATGTTAAAAAAACTTAAACGCCTTATTAATGAGTTTTCCTTTGCAGATGAGAAAGGCAGGTGCTTTTGTCCGCAACCTGGTATTATAAAACACACACATCCTAAATGTAACAGTTTGTGAGGCAACATACATTGCGGGTTGCTCTGATCCATTACATGCCATCTTGCAAGTTAGATTTGTTAGATGTACACATGTGTAGTTACTATGGACTAGTGTACAGGGACTGCTACTGATTACGACGATGATAATTAACTACAAATGTCATTACTATATTGTCAGAAACGGTGCTGCATAAACATGAATCTTTCACCGCGACCGTAGAAGGACCACACCCTCACAGAATACCAGCGTGAAATAGCGGTATACCAGCTGTGTTTGTTAGGCTGAGTTTAGGTACACCCCGAATCCCTATCGCGAGACCCAACTTCAATCTGACTTCAATCAACCTCTTGAATTGTGTGCTCGTTTGTCACCCCTAATATTAAAAAAAAAATATTTGGGGAAAAGCGGTGAGAAAAATAAGTTATTCGCAAGCAATTTTTATTTTTCATAATAAAACACACATTAAGAAAAGATATAAACAATTCTATCGTTAATTCATAACATGCATCTGTGAAAAAGTGAACTAAACTTGTCGTGTTAACAGTGTGCTGTGTACATATATATATATATAAACGTGGAACTAAAAACTAGCGACCGGTCACTGAGCTATTATGGGTTTAAAAATATACAAATATCAAACTTTATAAAGTATTGTCCTTTCCTAGCACATTGAAAATCAAATAAAAAAAGTACTATTCGTGAAAGCTTAGTAGAATTAACTTAGATTCAAACTAAATGATTCATACTAAGCGGCTTGGGTGATTTGGATTCCAAACGTGCACGTAATTTGTGCCTGCCGCATGTTTAATTCACCAACGCCAGGCAGTATGTGAAAGCAAACGTTATTTATATAAAACACGACCGAATAACCACAAACCCCGCTGTTGAACAGTTCGTTTCATTTTATGTTCTTAAATAAATTATGACGCCAATGTTTATAAATTATTATAAAAATATATTTAAACAAATTAAATGATATTAAAATAACACTTATTCAAAAAAATATATGTAAAATGGCTCATAGCAATTTTTATAGCGGGGAATACACATGTCGACTAAAGTAAGAACCTATATTAATATAGGCCCCACGGTTACGGCTTTCTCTTTAGAAAGTGAATAAGAGATTGATTTTATTTATACTAATTACACTAGTACTTTCGATAAAATGGACCACAATAGTCTTATATTAAAATTGAAAACATATGGAATGCACGGAAATCTTTTCGGTTGGATTAACCCATAGAGATAGATTACAATGTGTTTGTTAGCGGTACATGGCTAATCTTCTGAATTTATTTCTCCTTATGGTGTGCCACAAGGGTCATATCTCTGCCCAATTCTTTTTCTAACCTTTATAAATAATACTCCTAATCATATCAAACATAGTAATTGTTTGATCTTTAGTGATGACTTAAAATTATATAATTTTATAAAAAAATAAAGAGCATATTTCATTACTTCAAGAAGATAAACGCAATGTATGATTGGTGTAACATAAACAAGATGGTTCTTATTCCTCAAAAATGTACTTATTTTAAGTTTACTAGAAACAAAAACATCATTCCATAGTTGTACAATTAATGATAATATATTAAAGGAAAACACTACCGTACGCGATATTGGCATTCGTATGGATAACAAACTGACACTGAATTTAAACGACATATTGATAGCATAGTAAAACTTAGTTGGAAGGCGGTAATATTTGTAAAGCATATTTGTAAGGACATTAAAAATAGAAAAACCTTGATTACCATTTACAACACCTACGTTCGAAGCAATCTAGAATACGTATCGACGGCGTTGAATCCCTCTTTTTTGTTTGTTGTTGTTCATATGCAAAGAATAGAACGAATTCAAAGAAATTTAACCCATTGTCCATGTTTTTTATGTCACGAGCAACAAATTACAATTAATTTTACCTACAAGGTCAACAAACACTAGAACTTTTGGCGACTAATGCTAAACCACTTATTCTTAAAATATTGCAATGAATAAAGTTATTTCATTCTCTTCTAGAAAACGTATATTTTTTTAAAAGAATAAAATAATTTGGCTCGGAAATACGAGAGGATTATGAAACAAGCCTCATCAAAGTAATTAGCTATTTCTTTTCTATCCCTCGTAATCGTTAATATTTATTCTGTAGAAAATTTTGGTTATTTTTAAAAGACGAAATTCATAACTGGAATAAGGTTTTTCTTTTTAATCCCGTGGCAATAATCATTTCATTAAAACGAAATACTTTTGACGTCATGAAATTGAACACCAACCATTATGACAGAGATGTATGCCGAAGTCCCTAAAGGATTACTGAAAATATGTATAAATGTTATTAAACCACACTGTGTCATGATAAACAGTTTAATGAAAAAAAATACTATTATATACTAATACTAATACCAAGTTAACCTGCTGCAAGGCTCAGTACTATGCAATCCTGCTTCGCAAATTAAACGATACATTTATGAAACTAACTTGAGAATCGTTTTGATCATAGTCGAAGTATATGTATATCATAGTCTTTTAACATATTTCCTTTCAGTTAGATAGATGAATATTTTTTAACAATGGTAGATTGATACAGCTCGAAGAACGAAGTCCACAATAGCAAAATAACATTGCTGTATCTCTAGTGAAGGCGGATCCATAACTGGTACCGAAGCGTTCCAGTCTCGAAAAGCATGTATATCTTGAATCTTTGTTGAGTATGTATTACTTGCTATTTTAGGGCATATTTAGGACTTATAAATATATATATGCATATATATATATATATACATATATATATATATATAAGTTTTGCTTATGTTAACATATATCATTGCTCACCATGCAGAACTCAGTTAACGATATGCCGATCAAACAAACCAAGAATATATTTTAGTGTGCTATGTAGACATGATCCTTTCCTTGGCCATCCAATAATCAATTAAATTAACCTGACATTTACCATCTTTATCGAATTTTCCATGGGGAGTTTTCTGAAGAGATGTTTGGTTCAATTCCAGGCGCTGAATCTAAACATCGTACATCACGACAGAATTCAAAATTTCATCATTATCATCTCGATGGTTGGCAATCAACCACCATGAGCGCTTTAAGCGAAATTTCCTGCCACGAACAAGTACTCTGCGGCATCAGCTGTCGCCAGCGGTATTTCCGTGCCGATCCGACTTAGGGTCCTTCAACAAAAGACCTTAAAGATTGGCAACTCATATGCAACTCCTTTGGTGCGGCGAATGTTCATGGGTGTAGGTAATTACTTATCATCGGGTGAGCTGCTTGCTCGTTTGCACCTATTCTATAAAAGAAAATCTAGAATCTGAGAAACGAAAATGAAATATATAGACATATAGCATTCATCAGATTCTGCAGATGCATTGTCATCCTTGAGGACTGAGGTGGAATGCTCGTCATCATCAGTAAAGGTCTTCGGATCCATACACTCCGTACGACTCCAGACGAAACACAGTAAAAGTAAAGAAGACATTGTCCTGGTATTCTGTGAGGGCGTGGTCGTACATCGGTTCATCTGACCCATTTATTTTGCAGCTAGAAACAAACAGCATTGAAGCACTACTACTGTTATTTAAAATATAAATAATTATAAAAAGATGAGTTATGAAATGGTAATGCAACAGCCTAAATTGAAATTAGCCCATTTCTTGAATTCAATTACAGCCTTTTTTAGGGTTGACGAACGAACACTCCTGCGTCATCTGGACAATTGACAAGGAAACATAATGTCGATGAGTTGTCGTCCCTGAGGACTAAAATGGAATGCCCCACCACTACTACCTCATAAAAACGTTTGATTATGGTATTATTATTAAGTTAAAAAAATACAATACATAAACAAAATATATTACAACCTTTTTTTTGTTTCCAGGTAATATTGTTACTGCCGTTCCGCTACTATTCAAAACTTTATAGTAAGTAAAATTAACATTTCGTTAATACTTTAGTAATATCGTGTTCGTCTCCAACGTGACCAAACGTTCATTTTAGTTTCTCAGATTATAGATTTTCTTTTATAGAATAAGGATGTTAAGTAATTACCGCCGCCCATGAACATTCGCAACACCAAAGGAGTTGCATATGCGCAGCCAACCTTTAAGAAAGATCTTTTCTTGAAGGTCCCTAAGCCATATTGGCTCGGACATACCGCTGGCGATATCTGATACCGCAGAGTACTTGTGCGTGGCAGGAAATTTCGCTTAAAGCGCACGGTGGTAGATTGCCAACCATCGAGATGATGGGGATGAAATTTTGAATTCTGTCGTGAAGAACGATGTTTCGATTCAACGTCTGGAATTGACCCGAACAACCCCTCAGAACACTCCCAATGGAAAATTCGGTAAAGATGGTAAATGTCAGGTTTATTTAATTAATTATTCAACGGTCGAGGAAAGGATCATGCCTACATAGCAAACTAACATAAACAGGTCAACGTAGCTGTGTTTTGCACGGTGGCTGGAAGAAATACTTTTTGGCCAATATTACATTTTTTTTGTGTTTGTGTGATTCTGTTGCTCTGGAGAGACTCGTTGATAAGGGAGACAACGACGATGCTGGCAAAAGGACTGCTAATGCACCACCGCTGTGCACCGACCCCTGGGGACCTAGCACGACAACCGAGGGCGATATACGATCCGAAGGCCCCTCATAACCAATATTACTTAAGTTTGTCATAAGCTTACATAAGTCCGTTAATGACACAAGTTGCAATTGAAGGATGATGTAACAGTAATATTGATGATGTCCACCTAATCGACCTATATATAACTATACGGCACTATAATAATATAATATTGTTATAGTGCCGTCAGCCTCTGCAAATAATGTTCTATTGTCAACATAGAATAATGAACGGTTAAGTTTATGCTATGATTAGAGCTAACTGCAAATACGATGGTTTACCTGCTCATTACAGATACTAAACTGATGCCTAGATCCATCCTAAATAATACTTTGTTTAGGATGGATCTAGGCATCAGTTATCACTCACTCGTTGGTTACACCTGATGTAATAAAACTTGGGTAAAATAATATATTAAAGGGTACTAGTACAGATTTAAGTTTACATAATAAATAAAACATTTATAAAAGACAGAAACAAACCTTGGTAGTATTCCATTCTATAACTTATTCATTATGTTCTGTCCGTGAAAGTGTGAACCAAATTTGTACACTGCTGCAAAACAGCAGGAGACGGTTGTAGTGATACAAATACTTTATAGACTAACTACACGTAAATATTGGTCATAGGAGAACGTGGTATATCGTTATCCGATATTTTTCAACTCTTATCTCTTATATTTTTGAAAGTGGTAAAGCTACGTTGCAACTATATTTTGGCTACAACCGACCAACCGGGGAACAACTACGCTATCGTGATATAACAGCGTGAAACGGGAGCAAAAATCTGTTGCGTTTCGTTTGGTCAGTGCGGGAAAATAGGAGTAACGAGGTATTCACTTTTAGTCTTCAAGGTTAACAAGACATTAGCATCTTAAATCTTTGTTTAGGATGCATGTAGAAGTCACAGGGTGTAGTTATCGACTATCATCAAGTGATCTGTGTGCTCGTTTTGTACCCCTAATATACTTTTTACCTTTTATTTAACCTATTTTAACCTTATTAATATTATTTGTATTTATATCATTATTATTATTATTATTTAAGAGGCTTTAGAGTTGCAATAATATTACTGCGGTTTTAATTCAGACTAAATCATCGAATTGTAATTGAAGGATAATGCCTATTTATGAACCGAGTTATTTTAATTAATCAATTTTGTAAAATAATGATCCCATTTCTTTCTTTTTGGAGTTTTTAATTTTTAATTTAAGCCCTTTAATATGAAGGGTGCTTAATAAATTAAGTACCGATTTATTATCAACTAGATGATGAAGGAAAAGAAGTGGGTAAAAGCCAACTACAATAATAATTTATAGTAATGTGACAGTTTGCCGCTTGGCTCAACTACGCATTTGTGGATTGTTATTTAATATTCCTCTATTTATTTTATTTGGAACTTTTGGACTATTAAACATAAACAGTTAACAATAAAAATTATTAAATATATATGGGTAAATATGAAGGGAACGATCCATTGATTGGTAATTTACTGAAAAGTTTATATAAATATAATTTTAAAGCGTTCTTCAAAATTACTAATTTAAGTAATCTGAAAGATAAATATCATGGAAATTCTTTCGATGATACTAAATCTTACCATTTAGATTGTGTACTTTAATTGACTGTGAAAGAGACTATGAATGTTACATTACCAATTTAATTTCATAAGAAAACAATACCAATTTTGTTCCATAGACGTGTACAAACATGTAAAAATAAAATTCGACATGTTATTACTTCAGTAAATTTTCCCACGCCATAGCAAAGAAATGGAACGAAAGATTAGACGGACAATATCCACAAGAACGTGGTCCTTGTCGAATAAAGTACGGAATTCTATCTGAGACCATTATTTGATTTCGCAACGGTAGCCATTATCCCCTTTCGATTTTTCAATCCAATCCTATTGGACTACCGTTGAACTTTCAACTGATATCTCTTCAACTTTTACTCGCTTTTAATAGGATGGTTTTGCTGTGGTTCTTTATTTTTATACTATACACGAGTATATACGAGTTCTCTCTGCACATTAGATTGAATAATCTTTTGTGACAGCCAGTGTCAGACCCTTTTTATGTTCATTTGCACAGATGATCAGTTTACTGGATGGGCTTCCAGGTTCTTTTACTTTTAGGCTACTGTTACTTTTAGTATATCGCCCTGATTTAATAAAAAACGTGTACTAATTTAAAATCAGACAAAGATAACTTTACAACTTGCATTAACCCTACTATCAATTCGCATAACTTTATGGAATGTCTTAGAAATCTCCAGAACAATATTAAAAATATTTTTGTTAACTTTCTTATAATTTCTAAAGTATGCATTACGAAAGTTATTTTTGCTTTATAAATTTACAGTCTCACGTTAATAAACGGATAAAATATCGGGGTTACTGGATATTTTTTAAAATTAACATATCGTTTAATTCATGAAACGTTAAATATTATTATTGTCTTTATATCAGACTTTCTGAGCTAGTTTAGGATTTCAAGTGAGAACGCCCAGCCAGCTCTCTGAAGAATCTGGCCTTGAGGGTTATAAACACTTAATAGTATGGTACACGATTGTTAAAATTGTTATGTAAAAGTGGCGTGGGTGGAAGTCGGATTCGTGAACAGGAACCAATTGTATCGAGGAATCTGATATATAGCCCCCATCATAGAAAATAATGGTTCAGGTTAAGATGTAGGTTGGTAAGGTTAATTTTAACAGTGGTAATGCTTCGTTCGTTTCTAGACTTAGTGTGAATGGAATGGCTCAATCGAGACTGGATCACGCTCTCACAGAATACCAGCATATTTAAGCAGCATAACCCTGCTATGTTTCTTATGGTGCGGGTGAAGACCCAGAGACATAGTTAATGATTCGTTAGGCATACCATCTCAAATCACGAAGTGACTATGTACGATTGTACATTTTAAATTCATTGTACATTTGAGGAAAGAGATGTTTAAGTTAGATTTTAAATTCATTGTACATTTGAGGAAAGAGATGTTGCATCTCTATGCATTTAGTGGGAGTGTTCTAAGGAGCTGTTTGTATTAATTCCATCTACTTAGTTGAAACATCGTGCATCACGACCGGATTCAAAATTTCATCCTCATCATTTCGGTGGTTGACAATCTATGCGCCTTACGTGAAGTTTTCTGCCACTCACAACTATAGACAATACATCAGGTGATGCCAGCGGTATTTCCAGATCGATATGACTTAGAGACCTTCAAGAAAAGACTTTACTACCTTTCTTAAAACATCTGTGGCATGCGACTCCTCTGGTATTGCGGATGTCCATGGGCGTCGGTAATCATCAGTTAAGCTGCTTACTCGTTTGTCACGTATTCTATATAAAAAAATAACACTTCATTACAAATTTTCTTTGATCTTTTTTGCACTGATATATATATTATAGCTCTATAATATAGTTTTAGGAAATACTACCAAATTTTGTGTTAATCCTGGACTCTCGTCCCCTCGTTTTATCAAATTCTATTTTTTTTGGCCTATTTGCACTTTTAGTAGTTTAAGTTCGATAGTATACGATCTTTTTGGATAATAATTTCCGAAATGTTTGAAAAGAAGCCAAGATGCAAATCAACCGAGACTCAATTAAATCAACCAGGTCATAAATAGTTTCTATCACGCTTAGCACGCTCAATTTATGTTTGAATTATGTAAAAATGCGGTAGTTTCGAGACGTTCTACTAATATTTTCTCAATAGGAGATGTAGATATTGTTTTATCTAATCAAAAAAAAAAACTAAATGCTATTCGTTGATAAGCACATCACTTACGAGTAAGAACGGCTGAACCGATTAGGTTTTTTACTGTCCGTAATAGGGCGAATTAAGTTTTTATAGAAAGAAAAATTGGACAAGTTGCCCAGAAAATTGGTAAATTCGGGAAAATATGAAGGTTCTTTTTTCTATGGGATTTTTATATGATCTCAAGACCATAATTCACGATTCGGTTATGGATAATTTTCATAAATTCACCAAATGGTCTCTAACAAATTTATTGGAATTAGCACATTAGTAGGGAGACAACGACGACGATGCGAAGCTTACACGAAGATCCACCTACCCAGCGGGCCTCCAGCTCGCGAGTCTAATTAAATAAAGTCTCGGGACCAACAGCCATACTCACACTTAAAAAAAAATGAACATGACAATGTTTGTCGGGTCAGTTATTATTTCAGTAATTATAAAATGTTTTGTATCACTTTTATGTTATACCCACCCGTTATACAAGAGCTACGTTAAGTTTAAGCTTTCTAGGCCAACGGAACGAGTACGTGTCATGTTTTGAATGACGTGCTCTCATACCGAGACTATATTAGTTTGCAAACTAAAATATGAGGAAATTATTCTCTATGTTCAATAATCAAGTTTTTTAATTTATTATAAATGTTTAAGATGAAGTAATTAAAATGATATTTTTTTTAATTGTAGGTAGTTTTTGAAAATGAAAAAAGAGAAAAAAAAAGAAAAGTATTTTACTCGTAAATCGACTGACGTAACGTAACACGTAATTACATGTTGCCAAGCGCTGGTTTTTAATTTCAAAACTTTATTTTGGAATATAAACATCGGGGCGAGTTAATAAAAACAAAATCTTGTGAAGTCCGACACTCTGCATTGGAGCCGCTTTTAATACCTTTATGCATGATATACATTCGTGTAAAACCTGTACACGTAGATAGAATATCTGACTACGTACCATATGAAACACAGCAGCGTGATGCTGCTATCATGAGATATCAGCATGAGCTGGTATTTTGTAAGCCTTCTCGTCGACCCATTCATGCTATAGATAGAAAAAACGCTGGAGCGTCGCTCTACCACTATCGAAATAGCCGTTGCCATTAATAATATACGACGGGCGTGTGTGTTAGTCAAACTACCTAGATACCTAGATAATGGCGTCAGAAATTCATATAATCCTAATTATTGGTATTCGGCTAGGTGTGTTCTTTAGTTTCAACTATGGCCCAAACTGTCTTAACGGGGACAGGACCACGTTTTTCAGAATACCAGCGTAAAATAGCAGTTTAGCATCTCTATGTTTCGTCTGAAAACAAAAAGACCTTATGACTGGTGACGAGGATTATATATATCTTATTTCTTGGGACTGTCAACGCATCTGCATGTAATGCGGCAGGAAAGAATCAGTGACCTACAGACAGACCGACAGGCCTAAGTGTAAGCTTATTTATCAGACCAAAGTGGAGTAAAAAATTTACCTGCATTCATCCGAATCTTGCACCAATCTGTCAACATGCATAGTACATTCAGATAACTATTATAAGATATAGCTGTGTGTACCAAAATTTAAAAAAAATAGTTCATCAAAAAGTTCATTGTCAAAAAAGTTTTGTATTTTAAATATATATTATTAACTAAAATATTTTATAATATATAAAAAGATTTCGTCTTTGACTAGACGTCGTTTGATTTGACTGGTTGTTGTCTCGTAGGTTAGAGTAGCTCTACTCAAAGGTAGTGGGTTCGATTCCTGGCCGAGGAATAATACTTAACGTATCACATATTATTGGATTTGCTGGATCTGCTTTTCTAGTCTTCTTCAGCTATGCTCTATATACCATGTCGATATATTTAATATTGCAGCGTCTTGGTCTTTTGCGATATTACGAGTATCTCACAACGAAAGGCCGAAGAGAAGTCTTCCTATTTTTCGAGACCCAGAGATGTTGAAATCTATTGAAAAAGCCGAAATATAATCAGCAGGTCTCCTCTTCACTTGTCCATACTACCTCAACCTACTATTTTTCAGCATATCGACGATTTCCCGTATACTGAGAACGCTACGAGCTTGTTGGTATATTATTATTTTATCCAGCCTCGTCATTACAGTGCTGGAGCTACACTGCTGTTCGTTTCTAGCTGCAGAATGAATAGGTCAGTTCGACCGGGGTGGGACTACGGCCTCACAGAATACCAGCGTAAAATAACAGCATAATGCTACTGTGTTTTGTCTGAGGGAGGGTAGGGATCCCGAGACCTTTATTACTGGTGACTAGGCATTCCATCTCAGTCCTCAAGGGTAACAACGCATCTGAACTATAATTACTTGTCAAGGATGAATGTAAATGTTACAGGAATTACTTTCCATCAGGTGATCTGTGTGTTCGTTTGTTACTCTCAAGGTAATGAAAAAAAAACATCTTCGTCATTTTGACCTCTTGAATAGTATGAACATAGAGCTGTATCATAGCCCAGATTTTACTTTGTTGTTTTCGTTTTGGTAATTTTTTGTAGCATTATCTGCGCAATTAATGTTACCTGATAATAAATAGCAGATAACGTCGCAGTCGAAATTGACCATCTCCTGGTCTTATCCTTGTTATCACAGAATCACTAATCATTTACGTTTACTTTCCCCGAAGCTAGCAATTATGAAATACCAAAACAAAACGTAGCCTAACATTATCTCTAATGTTCTACATAATAGAGTGAGCTTTCATCGGAAATGTTCACTCGCTCGCTCGAGAGAAAATTACGAAATTGTCTTCTCCGCTAGTTCTGCCAACATCGCATTACACAATAGCAATGCAAAGTTTTAGCTTTCTAGGCTAACAGGACAAGTTTGTGGGACGTTTAGACAGACACTTCACACCTGATCTTTACCCGGCTTGTAGGTAGTAATTCGAAAACTCAAGACGTCATATCACTATTCTTGAACACCACAGGCGATACTGGATCGTATCCAAGTAAAGATTCAGAAAATATATCAAAGAGACTACAACAAAACAATCTCAAAAACAAACGATGAGGCAAAAATCGACTTTATAGTTATATATACCTTAAATGTGTCGATAAGATTGTGTTTAGACTGTACTACGACCTTTTTTACATGTTACTTTCAATAATACAGCTCATTTTTCTATGGAAGTTTCCCGAATTGCAGCGTGTCGTTAAGGCATTTATGAAATGTCCGAAACGAGGCTGTTCTCTGTTCTCATGAGATAGATAGAGTACAATACAACGATTACTGACAAGACATATGACTTCTGTAGTGAGTTAGTGCTAGCATACTGTTAACGTTCCGTAACTTATAATGGAAGAAGAGTCCGTCTCTGATATCTGCCTCTCAGAGCTAGACGTAGTGGATTAAAATTATTATAATATCTAATACGAAGATATATCAAGTTTCCAGTTTAAACAATAAAAAGACACGGTCCTTAAAAGTGTACGTTAATATAAAAAATCCCATTTATTGGCTGATCCTCAAAATTTATGGGTACATCTCGGTGACCTAGAATTTTTTAAGTTGGGCACGAGGAATTACTTTTGGCCCAAGTGAAGATATAATTCCGAAATTCATTAATTTAAAAATTCCGTGTGTAATTATTTAGATAAAAAATATATCGGCGGATTATTTCTTTAGTACTTTATTGGAATTTAAGAAATAAATGAACTGGTGGGGTACCGAGCAAGTATTAAAACAAGACAAAAACGCACGTGAACAGGCAAAAGAATACACACTAGATGATAGGCCATATACGATAAGAAATACATATACTGAGTCTTTGGACGCAGTTGTCAAGGTTAATGTGGTAAAATAAGTTATTGTAAGCAAGGTTTTGTAAGAACATGAAATTATAATAAAACCTTTTTAAATTATCTTCTATACTATAATAAAATATTGGCTATACAAGAAAGATTGAATGATGACAGAAAGAAAGATACCATCAAATGATTTATCGTTTATCTAACTTTCGTCTATTCGTTTGTTTTTAAAATGTGATATACGTATCCGATAGAGAATACGCTTAAATTTTATAGCTTATTAATTTACTAAAGATACTTATTGAAATGATGCTGAACAGTGAATAGGGTTTAACCAGTACAATTTATCTTAATCGATATTGCATTAGATATTAGATGGATTATGAGGCGGCTTTGAAGTGTATATATATAATATCTTGTATTGGGTATACAGGTAGGAGAATATATATCCTCAGTGTATCCCATAAATGTAGGTGGAAATGACTCATTAAATAAATTGTCTGGATATAATAACATAGTTAAACATTATGGTAATATCGCCCGTTAGATTTCAGCCACTATATCACTTCTTCCTTTAAACTTTTAAATTATCTTCTATACTATAATAAAATATTGGCTATACAAGAAAGATTGAATGATGACAGAAAGAAAGATACCATCAAATGATTTATCGTTTATCTAACTTTCGTCTATTCGTTTGTTTTTAAAATGTGATATACGTATCCGATAGAGAATACGCTTAAATTTTATAGCTTATTAATTTACTAAAGATACTTATTGAAATGATGCTGAACAGTGAATAGGGTTTAACCAGTACAATTTATCTTAATCGATATTGCATTAGATATTAGATGGATTATGAGGCGGCTTTGAAGTGTATATATATAATATCTTGTATTGGGTATACAGGTAGGAGAATATATATCCTCAGTGTATCCCATAAATGTAGGTGGAAATGACTCATTAAATAAATTGTCTGGATATAATAACATAGTTAAACATTATGGTAATATCGCCCGTTAGATTTCAGCCACTATATCACTTCTTCCTTTAAACTTTTTAAGTAAAAAAGTAAAGTATACATAAATCCCACTATTGAACCTTCTATAAGGATTGTTGTATTTTTAGACTTCACATGTCTTCCAAATATTTTATTTTAATTAAAACATTTTCTTGTACATGTAGGTGTGCACACATCCTCACGGTGTGTTCTGTAACCGCCGAGTACGTAGTAAATCAGCACATGACACAAACCTACAACTAACAGTGTCATTAGTGCTCGCATTGGAGATAGAACTCGGTTTGCTATCGTAACATGAATTAAATGCGAACCAGAAACCTTTACTCTTCATCTAACTGATGACCCTCGAGTACGGCGTAATCTTATGGTTGTTACCTTAATATGGTACCAGAAGATCAGTATATTATTATACATGTAATATTAACACAATCACAGAAGCGCTTCTTCCCTTAACTAAGGACATACGCTATAATATAATAGAAAGTTTAGAATTTAGATTAAGGATTTTTACACACCCAATTTTGTGTGAAGTTATTTTTTCATCTCGATGGTACATGTAACCCAGATACTGGATTTAATATCAGGCTGCTCTGACTAGTACTACACCACGAAGCCGTGTTATGTTATGCAGTTGGCGAAAGTATCCTCACAAAGATTTCTATCTAGCAGTTGATGTACCTCTAACCCGTTATCCTTTCACCCTAACCTCATCTTTTCGGATCCGAACTACCAGAAAATTATATTTTTGTCTATAGTGAGTTTGTCCTAACTAATACAATGTGGGTCTTTTCAAGGCTCGAGTGTCTTCTATCGTACTAACCACCCTCAACACTGCATCAATCAACATCATATGAGATGACCAAACGTTGGCCTATTTCATCTAAACTTCACGAAAATATCTCATCCATGATTAAGTTAATCCAGAGTCAAGGGTAAATCAAATGACAGGGAATTATAATCTATCCAAATTATAATATGTATATAATAATATATTTTGGATTGTTAACCTTGGCAGGGAATCCTATGAAGTAACTTGGTAACTGAATCTAATTGGAATAAGCAATGCGATGAAATTAAAATAACATAATTAGATGTATCCTTTTACTCTGTGGAGTCTCATACTCTTGTGTGATGAAGTGCGATTTCGACCAAGACGACGCTTACTCAGCTAGACCTGGAAATAAATGTGTTAAATAAATGTTGGTACTGGCTGATTCTGAACGTAGGGAATAGGAAGGTTCCGGTTCGGAAGGTAGTAAATGGATCCAGAGACGGCTCTGATCCATTTACTAGAGCGAGTTTTTTTTTTAATTACAGTAAGTGTATCAACGAAGATACAACAAACGAGAACACAGTTTACCTCATGGTAAGTGATTCCTGCGGCACATGACATCTACATTCGAGAATCATAATGCAGATGCATTGTCACCCTTGAGGACTGAGATTGAATGCCTCTTTACCAGTAATAGAGATTTCCAGATTCCTACACTCACCAGACGACACACAGCACAGCATATAGGTATTCTGTGAGGGCTTGATCCTACTCTGGTCGAGCAGACCCATTCATTCAGCAACTAGAAACAAAGTTTAATGAAGCTCTACCACTGTTAAGTAGACAGATTGTCAAGAAATATGAAAAAATAAAAGGTACTCGTGTTCATGTGCGTATTTTATATTTACCATGGAAGTAAATCATGTGCGAATGTGTTTTGAACAGATATTTATGCACCAATATTTGGGACGTTCAGTCATCGATGTCATTGTAGCACTCAGGCCGTGCTTGCGAATTGCAACATTGAGATTCCTATCGGTTATGAAAGTCCATGTGTGGATAGAGCAAAATTAATATTGACATTTTTAACATTTGTACCGATATGAAGTGGATTTGGACAATTGACGATTAGCCTTTTGTAAATTCAAAGTTGAACTTGATACGATTAGATTAGCGGTGTTACGAGCACTTTTATTATTATTTTTATAGTATTAAGAGTGGTAAGCAAGCACACGGCTCATTGATTTGATGTCTCGTTACTTGTAATTCAGTCCCCAATCCCTGGTCCCTCAACTCACCATGCGAAACAAAGCATCGTCGTGCTATTTCGCACTAGAACCCTGAGAGTTCATGCTCCTTCTGGAGTCATACGGTTGTTATACCAATACAGGTACGGGAGTTATACCGATAGCCTAAGTTAATCATTGATTGAACCGTCAATGATTAACCTTGAGAGTAGTTAACGGAAATGTTAGTAATTTAAATATTACTGATAGCGTTGTTTTTAAAAATATATACCTTTTTCCATAAAAAAATATAATAAACAAAACGCCTATACTCTAGCACTCGTATATACAGCTTTGTCATTGAAATATTAACTATTGCATACAAAATGGGAAGAAAATTACTAAATAATGTAAAAAAACCAAAAAATAAATAAATGAGAATTCACATAACTGATGTTAGTACTGTTTTTATAAGTAATGTGTCGTTATAACAATATTGTTAGGATGAATATTGCTCATTCATATAAGAAGATTAAAGATTAAGATTAAGTAAGATTCTTCTTATACAGCTACTCTAAGATAAGAGACGTTTTTTTCTTCCTCAGTCGTATTTTTCACGTTATACACACCTCATATTACATAAAATAACATTAGCATCGGCATTGGCCTGGTTAGTTGAATCCAGTAGTTGAAGATGAAAACAGAGGTGTACAAGTTAGGATTCACTACATATGTACATTTCTCAACTAAAGCAGTTCTATCCCTGGGTACCAGTATCGCATTATTTTGGTTCGTTGCCAGCGTTTTGATCTACGAGGACGTAGATTCTAGGAACCTCGACGAGCCCGGCCGAGGTTCAACTTAACCTAACCATAAATATCTTTTTTTGCAATTGATTAAAAAATATAGTTAGACAATCCTTTATAAAAAAAATAGTAACAAAACTTTAGGCTACATTACTTGATTTGTTAACACCGAGAGCGGTCCGATTCTGTGTTTTCAATCCAATTTAATTAAAGAACTCTTCAACTTTCCGTGAAGAAATGTGAAACTTTAATTTTGAATTTGTGGTTTATTGTCATTTACGTTTTAAAATTATTATCAATTATTTATAAGTTTTTTAAATAATACAATATTTTAATCTAATGAAGAATAAATATTTCTTAATGTTTTATTTTTATTTATAAGGACTATGGGACTGCTCTGAAAATAACGTTTTTGAAATAGAGAGAATTTTTTTATATTTCCTTGGTATTCAGATATCAAACAAAATAATTTTGAAGTCATAGGTTTTGATTCAGTAACTTTTAAATTGTGGTAATATTTGTTTTTTTTTTGGATTATAGAGTTTATTTTATAGGATAGATGATAAACGAGCCAACAGCTTGTCTAATGCTGTTTTATAATAGAACTGACTTAAGATAATACATAACATTATAACAGTTAGTACATAAGGATATTTAATAATAATAGCATCTTAGGTTTAAACTATTATTAACTATATCCTAAACCTAATCAACCAAAGAAAATTTGCTGGCACAGTAAATGTATGGTAATCAATTCATTTTGGATATCCAGCCTCAATATAGCAATCTCGTAAGTAATTTATGGTGGTGATAGCGTACTTGAGTTAAAAGCTAATTAGTAAAGCCCATATGGCATTTAAAATCATCTATCCTGGATGTGTGATACATATAATAAAATATGACACGGGAATCTAGATATAACAATTATAGAAGTACCCAAAATAATTGGTATTAATATGAAAAATATCTAACAAAATGGTATTTAAATGGTACCTAACGCATAACTTTCACTTCAGTTTTATTACGAAATACGAACGCAAATTAACAAACGAAAACAAACTGATATTAAATAATTACTCCAGCCCATCATAGTTAGTCTTAACAGGTCTTGGGACATACTGGAGTCGTAGTTGTACGTCATGTCCCTTTATTTATTTCTATTTACTGTTAATTGCTCATCACTCATAATTCTTAACACTACACATACTATAATATTTTCCACGTTCTGTGTCTCGGCTCGCATCTCTCCACTTTCATCCCTGTTATTAAATATTCAAAACATACCAATCTGTGACTGCTCAACTGTCCGTCAAAGGTATGTATAACATTTAAACTTCCTCTTCTGTGGTCATTCTTCATATTACTTGTCGTAATAACACTCCACACATCTAACTTAAATCAGTCATAATTTAAGAAGTACATATACATCTGTACATTACTCTAGCATACCAAGCTTATTGATACAAATTATATTTAACCAACTCCTATATGAAACAATTCTTAACAAATACCTTGAAGCAATGTTTGTTGTGTTACAAATTACTTGCATTCACCTTAGCTTAACGCTGTGTCATCTTAACCTAAATACACGAAATCTATTTCACAGGAAAATGGGAGGCGGTGAACGAAAAATACACGCAACAAAAACAACAATACACTGAAGTCGATAGGTTTTATGATAACAAAGATGGTGGGCTTTCGTTCAATGTTGCGTATTCGGTATAAAATAATATTCTTCAGAAATTATAAGAGCATTGCCATGTATTTACATAATAGTATTATTTAACTTTTAACAAATCTCAATCTCTCTTAAAACTTAAGAACTATATCACCGACAGTTTACAGTAAACTATCGGATGATATAGATTCATTTAGATAAATGTTACATATTCAACTTAATTAAGACTTAAGTCTTTTTTTAACTAATTAAGCTTGAAAACTGATCTGAAATAAACGTCATTATTATTAATATAAGTACTTAAATATCAATAAACATCATCTCCTTATTTTTAGTATTATATGTTACATTTATTACTTTAGTCCCATTATTTTGTCCACACTAAATGAGAACGATATTGAATAATTATTGTATATATTAATGCATAAATTCTTCTTTTAATGTTTTGGATATTTAAGGATCTTTCTAAGCAAAGTAACTCAACCCAAAGGCAATGGACAAACAAACATCGCTGCGTGAAACAAAAGTTTTATTTACAAAAACATTTTCTCTGTAACGAACATATATTCTTTTGAACACAAACAATGTAGAAGTCATTTATAAGAAAAAGTGTCCTACACACTAATATATAAAAAAAGAAAAACTTTTAACACACACGTTTGAGACTTAATAAAAGGTCCACAACAAAGAGCTACAAGTTAGGCCTTTAAAGTAACCGCAATCGATAGTAAGTTCAAATAAAATTTATCGAAGACCCTTTTCAGTATCTAAAAACATTTTACGTAATCGCTGTTAGCAGTTCTTCAAGTTGTTACTGCTTTATTAATTGACAAACTACCCAGATAGTAAGTCGTTATCCTGGGCTTTTCTGTCTGGGTTTATCCTACGTATGGTATAGTAATCTTTTGAGCAGGTGACAAAGTGGTCAAGCAATCTGCCTATTGCGTCCTGGGTTATATACAAAGCCGAGGAGTAATTAGCTCAGGACCTTTGTGCCAATTTATGGGGAGGCCTATGTTTAGCAGTGGACTATGGATTCGGATGTCGAAGAGTTGTGTTTGTGTCGTCTTCCTTACACTGCATCTTATCTAATTTAATTGTATATATGCAAGAGCGGAACAATAATTGAGTGCATTTGGGTTTACGTAAATACACATATATACCACTTAGTTGTCTATCTGATAATCACTGTAATAGTTAACTCTTAATAAGTCCTTCAAACCTTCGATGTTATGGCATAGTCGACACATGAAATTAGGGTAAGCAAGAATATTTTTTTTGTTGTTGCTCATTGGAGCTTACGATGCTGTAATATGTTTGCCATTTTTCTGGGTCCTTGACATCATCGTCTGTTATTCCATAATTTCCTGTATTGACTCACACGACCGCGTCATTAAAGTCTAGTTATCTATTTTAGTCTTCAGCGTTAATGTATTTAGATTTAAGTATTATTCTTGTAGCATTTCTCTAACAATCACAGCGTCGTCTTCGGTGTCTGTATAAACATTAAATATAGGGTCGTAAGTTTTCAGATTCTTTCTCAATTCCGATTTATTAAGTAAACAGATTTTTTTTTAAACACAAGTGAACTGTAATTATTCTTTTGAAATTTTGAGCCCTTGTAAGTGTGTTAACAATTAACTATCTGTAATATATTATACAAAGTAGAAAATAACTGCTATTTATTAGTAAGAAGATTAAAGCATAAACGAAATAACCCTAAATGGCACCGTTTTCAAAATTATGTCAAAAACCAAAACATACTATAAAACATAATAGCACGTCGCGACTTACGATACACATCCAATTTAAAAACTACTTAAATAAGACTTTTTCATCATGAGATATTTTCAAACCAAGTTTCTATTATTACAATAAAGAATGGATTATTGTAAAGCCGGTGTACAATAATTACGTACATCACGTGGTATTATCGATTACAAAGGATCTCGTTCATTGGAAACTTAGTTATACCCTATAACGAAAACATCGTAACTTAACGTGCCACAGATCTTGTCAAACCCAATAAAGTAGCGATATTCTACTGGTTCGGTCGCAATTTCACAAGATAAAAGAGCCAACAATTTCGCTCCTTAACTTAGCCCGTAGAGAATCTTGAGGCAGTCCCATCGATCTACAGACGCACACACATTTATTATCTCCTAACGAGGGACCTCAAATTTACAGCACCCTTTCCACCATTTTCGAGTTGATACTCTGTTACACGTAGCTTTATTGTTGCTTGCTTCAGGCATCGGTTACGTCTAAAGAGATATAGAGGTTTCACTGTGATATATAGTTTGACCTTTGAAGTTTGTCGTATTTAGGAAGTACACAATTTTTTATATGTGGCACGCGTTTGTTTTTTAACAAATTATTTAAACTAAGACAATTTTATGTCTTTCCTTCAATTCGTGAACTTTTTTTCGCCAATTGCACATCGGATGATGCACTGTGGATGCTGCTTTCACATACTCCATCCATTTTTACCTTGGTTTTCCTCCCGTAATGCCTACGATATTTATATATATAGCTTTACTTTATAGTTATAATTTATTAAACATTCTTACAATCGAGCACGCAGTTCAGTTCATAATCAATGAGCACTGTAATTTATGAGATAAACATTTTTTCGCATAATAAATTAAGAATCTCCTTGAAGAAAAAAATGTTTTATTACCAGCAGTAGAATAGACGGTTTATTTTACGCATGCTTAATATGTACTGTAATTTTAAGTATATTTTCACAGAAAGTTAGCATCGCCAAACAGTAGCTTTATACTTAATATTTAAACGAAATATTAATTTTACGAATTATTTTAAAGTTCAAAAATTATTACAAAATAAAAACATGAAACTGAATAAAAAATATATCACTTGTATTTCGTTTATATAATTATTCAAAAGATGAAAGGCAGGAAAAGCTTACGATCGCTAAATAATTCATAGCCAATGTCTTTGAACATCCCGGCTTTGGATTGCAATCGTACACGTGATTTGTGGCTGCGGCATCGTACTTGCATGAGCGCTTAGAGACAATTAGTGAAGCCAAACGGCGTTCAAAGCATCCACTCTGAATAATTAACGGTTTATCTTACATAGTATTTCGATGCAAATTGCACTCCTAATGAAGAGCTTAGCTTGTAATGTAAATATCACTAAAAGCTTTGATGGTTTTCTTACAATTTATTTATTTATAGCTTCCTTGCAGTTCCTATAAAAAAATACAATATAAAATCCTAGATTAAATAGTTACGAACAAATTTGTTTGAACATTTTATTGTCAAATTTAAAAATTATATGCTCAGTATAAATTCAACATCGGTAACAATTACATTTAGTTCAATCGAGATGAAGAAAAATTCAGTTTCATTACATTACACATACATAAGTCAATTTTACTGCGCTGTTTACGAACTTTTTCCTTAACTAAATTAAATTCAAGTTTTTTGTATATCATCTTTTCTTTCATAAAGTATAATTTCAAATCATATATCATCTTTCCGCTTTCCGAACAAGTATGCGATTGAAAAGCATTAACAGAGTTGGTGATAACGAGGCGTTCCCTTAGCGCTCTTAGGGGTGACAATGCATGTACAACTTGAACCTTAGTTGAAGATGGATGTAACTGTTTATAGGCTTCTGTTATTACTTGTCTTCAGGTCAACTATATATTTAACAGTGGTGGAGCTACTCGGCAGTTTGTTTCCAGCAGCAATATGAATGTGTCAGCTCGACCAGGTGGGACCACGCCCTCACACAATACCAACGTTAAATAGCAGCATAAAGCTGCTGTGTTCGTTTGTCGAGTGTAGAAATCTTTATTACTAGTGACGAGACGTTCCATCTCAGTTCTCCACGGTGACAGTGCATCTGCATTATGACTCATTATCAAGGATGGATATAGATGTCATGGGCCGTAGGAATCACTTACCATCAGGTTAACTGTGTGCTCGTTTTTTACTCTCGATTTAATTTAAAAAAAATGCTGGTTAGTCACTCTTATTATTTTACAATGAAATCGACGACACATCCATATTTAAGCAACAATTAAGTTTTAGACATTGGGTTCGTATCCCTACGCCCAACTGCACTTGTAAGTTTTTCACAAATATTTGCACTAGGATTATGTCAATAAGCATCAGTAGTTAAGTAAAACTGACGTTAAAATAATGCGATTAATGCACGATACTGATAAATAGATATTTTTAAATACAACCGATAAATAGATTTTTGACTTTTTCTTATGCAACTTTTCACCTTTTTGTGTTAAATGCTACAATAAAATTGACTTGTTAGGCTACCCTTTAGTCGTATTTTCAATGTATAGGTTAGGTATCGTTGGTATCACATGTTCGGGGTCACACCTTGCCCGGGCTCATATAAGCATGAGGTTCTGACCCAGCCAAAGCGATGGCGATGAGCTCTGAACCTAACACCCAGAGACCAGAACCTAAAAACCAAAGACTAATAACACTTTCGTAAAGCATGCCTTTCGCCAAAGATATTTTGTCTGCGCAAAACAGGTGTCTATGTTTTGCCAGGTGCGTGCAAAATACCGCAATATTATAATACTACCTACCTAGCTAGTCCTCGATAGGAAAATGGCAATAGTGACTGTGACAGTTTCGTATACCACTAGATTATTCTAAATATTAGAATAATCTAGTTGTATACGAAACTTCGCACAGAGCTTCTGAAAGAACATGATGGCAGATACTACCTGCGCTAGATGAGATGGTCACACAAATTCTCTTTGTCCACCAACCATATATATTTGATAAAGCACAAATAATATTTTTTAGAAAAATATGAAGATATCTTCGGGCCACAGTGCACCATAAGATAAACCGCCGAATCAATTCATGTCAAAAAATATTTTAACAACCTCCCATTATTTTTTTTTATGGGTGGTTGGAGCTTGGTTTCTTCCATCTCTACCGACTAATTTTAATTTGTCTCAAGTTTATACTTTATAATATTAAATGATTGTTTAGATCATAACGAAATAATGGATTATAGCGAAACTATCCTAAAATAAACAATAGCTAAGCGGTGTTTCAGCAATCTAGGTCATCCTCACTTGTTTGTTGGAGGCTTTGATGTTACTGTGGTACTGTGTGTTGGTACTGTGTACGTGTTCTTTTTAGGCGAAACAGATTTAGCTGCTTAATTCCTTACATGAAATCTCTTACAAGAAACAAATTTTACCGTCAGACCGATATTGTGTAGAAAATGTTTCCGTTATTTAGCCAACATTATCTTTCATTTGATCCAAATATTTTTACCTTAAGCGTTATTGCAACCTTTATTCGTGACATACTTTTATTTTACACCATACTTGTTTTCAGTAGTCAACGGTATTGGGAAGGAAACACCACTCACATACCAGAGTTACGCTGCTAATTCAGGATGATATTTTCTGTTCGTATCGTCCATATCCGGTCGAACCTTTATTACTGGTATTCCATCTTAGCTCTCAAGACTGGCAACGATCAAATGCAGATGGCATTATGATTCCTTGTCAAGGATGATTGTAGATGTCTTGGGCCGCAGGAATTACTTACTATCAGGTGAACTGTGTGCTCGTTTGTTACTCTCAACTTAATAAAAAAAAGAACCTATTTATGTCGGAACCAGAAACAGTGTATATCATGTCTCATGTTTATTATCACAGTAATACTATTTTCATCTAATCTAGTTTAATCAGGTGAGCTGTGTGTCACCTCAAAGACAGAGATAGCAAGTGATGTCCACGTTTTCATCTTGATCTTATTAGATTCTTAATGAAGCGAAGGGTTAGCAAATTTTGGATGTAATACTCTGTAGGTTTTAGACAGTCGCTTATCATCGCTTCTTAGCAAAAAGCCAAGAAATATACTGAAAGTATACATCAATACTTTTAAAGTAACTTATATTTCCTTTTAAAGGTACAAAATGCAAATCTCTCTCTTTTATGTTGGAAAATAAGCTCATTTACATTTTATTTAGGTTATAATGGTTTCACCTTAATTACACCTAATGGAATGGTTTGACAAGATAATCATTATTTAAATGTTAATTGCGTTCATCACACTGATACGTCAGAGACACGTTAGAGAAAAAGGTTACTAAGTTGTCTATGAACCGAGACGTCAAAATTATATTTCAAAATTATTGAATGGTTGTATGTATACAAGATAAGACTCGTATCAAAAACACACGATTATATCTTTTATTTATTTATTCACACAGACCCGAAATTTTAGGGAAAATATTTTGTGGGACTTACAATTATTTACTGATGAGCCCAAGGCTATGCTCTCTAAATTTTAGGGACAATATCTTGTGGGACTTACAATTATTTACTGATGAGCTCAAGGCTAAGCTCTCTAAATTTTAGGGATAATATTTTGTGTGACTTACAATTATTTCCTGATGAGCCCAAGGCTAAGCTCTCTAAATTTTAGGGACAATATTTTGTGGGACTTACAATTATTTACTGATGAGCTCAAGGCAAAGCTCTCTAAATTTTAGGGACAATATTTTGTGGGACTTACAATTATTTAATGATGAACTCAAGGCTAAGCTCTCTCAATTTTGACTAGACTGCTATTTTGTTTATCAGAATTCTAATATCGTCAGTAATTAAGTAGAAGATAATCCAAGTTGTATAAATACACAGCCAGATCAAGTTAATCAATGGAGAAGTCAGACAATAGGAATGATAATACTGCCAAGTCTTTGATCAATAGAGCGTAGTTGCCTTAAGGCAAACGCGGTGAAATCTATATTGAAATCGTTAAATCGTTTAACAATTTTAGAATGTTATCGATAATATATGAAATGTCATTAATATGAGAGTATGGGTGAGCACCTTTAAGAGATCTACATACAATCTCGGCGATAAGAGGAGAACGGTCGTAGGTTCGAATTCACCTTTTGCCTATAACTTACTTAGTTTCTTCTACCACAAGCAGTTAGGCTTAGTTGGAGATGTTGTCGGGAATGTAAGTAATGATATACCAGTATTCTTAAAAACAAAATAAAAATCAGGACATCTCGTTTATTTTATACATAGGTGTATCGTTATATAAATTAATATATATAAATATAAAATCTCGTTATAGGATACTGGTATTATCTAAAAAGAATGATGTTCTACAGAGATATAATATATATATACATATATATATATATATTTATATATATTTATATATATATATATATATATATTATAGCTGTGCAGAACATCAAAATTTTGAAAGTGGTCTATTCGAAAAAAAAGTTTGAACATCTGCTCTAGAGACTACAGTTACAGATAATTCAAGTAACAGATTGAAACAAACCGCATTCTGGCCTCATATTATTTTTATAGTTATTATTACTATATTAAAATATTATTAACAATATAAAATTTAAATTGAGTTAAAAGTAATGTTCAAACATATTTACTTACCATACTTGGTTTAAAGTTTTTGAAGGTTTAAATCAACAACGGCCCAAAACACACCGAAGAAATAAAGCTTATAATTTTTTTGGAAAATTTTAGTTCTAATATAAAATTAAGAACATTGTGTAATAAAAGCATCAACAAACGTTACGCTTATAAATATAATACGAGCACTGTATGCTCTATTCACACCATTTTTACGATCTCCGCGACTCCCTTTGATGAATATGTACAATACAGTATATGCCAAGTTCCCGACACTCATTTCTTATTGACCCAGAAAGCTGCAAATATGAGCATTGCTTGCTATATTAAAGAGCGGTTTTGGGATAATAATGTTGGTGAATTTGGCCTTCACTTAATTGAATATTGACATTTTAATTTTAACTAAAAAAAGGTTTCTTTTAAATTTATACTGCTTTTGGGGTTTTATGAAAAAATAATGAGAATGCTTTTTATATGATGGGGTGACATTGCGTCTATACCTCGAAGTTGTTCGCTAATGACGCGAGTTGCACTCGCTTTTAACTGTGTGTACATATATATATATATATTTATATATATTTATATATATATATATATATATATTATAGCTGTGCAGAACATCAAAATTTTGAAAGTGGTCTATTCGAAAAAAAGTTTGAACATCTGCTCTAGAGACTACAGTTACAGATAATTCAAGTTACAGATTGAAACAAACCGCATTCTGGCCTCATATTATTTTTATAGTTATTATTACTATATTAAAATATTATTAACAATATAAAATTTAAATTGAGTTAAAAGTAATGTTCAAACATATTTACTTACCATACTTGGTTTAAAGTTTTTGAAGGTTTAAATCAACAACGGCCCAAAACACACCGAAGAAATAAAGCTTATAATTTTTTTGGAAAATTTCAGTTCTAATATAAAATTAAGAACATTGTGTAATAAAAGCATCAACAAACGTTACGCTTATAAATATAATACGAGCACTGTATGCTCTATTCACACCATTTTTACGATCTCCGCGACTCCCTTTGATGAATATGTACAATACAGTATATGCCAAGTTCCCGACACTCATTTCTTATTGACCCAGAAAGCTGCAAATATGAGCATTGCTTGCTATATTAAAGAGCGGTTTTGGGATAATAATGTTGGTGAATTTGGCCTTCACTTAATTGAATATTGACATTTTAATTTTAACTAAAAAAAGGTTTCTTTTAAATTTATACTGCTTTTGGGGTTTTATGAAAAAAATAATGAGAATGCTTTTTATATGATGGGGTGACATTGCGTCTATACCTCGAAGTTGTTCGCTAATGACGCGAGTTGCACTCGCTTTTAACTGTGTGTACATATATATATATATATATATATATATATATACTATTTATTTACATGTTTCTAGATACATAAGCCCATGGTAGCTGAATGTATAAACGCTCTCTCTTAATTAACGGTACGCGAGCAATAACGTAAGATATATATATATATATATATATGTGTGTGTGTATATATACTAATATAAATCCCATAACTAGGTATGCCCGTGACTCGCGCTAGTGACGCTGCTGCCCGTCACTCTTCAGTTCTTTTAGCTACGCCATTTTTGAATGATAATCCACCATTTGTCGGTTGCCAGAACCTCGTCCGTTGATCTGCAGGGGAGGTTGTCTTGGAGTGAGAAGATGGTAGGTATCTTTGCATCAAGATTCTTGAGTGGGGATCTTGAATCAGCAAACGTAGTGTAGGGCGCCCTGTAACTAGGTGGGTTGAAGATATTCGTAGGGCAGGGGGAGGAAACTGGTGAAGAAGAGCTGAAGACCGAGCTCAGTGGCGTGCCAAGGAAGAAGCCTATGTCCAGCAGTGGACTGATACAGGCTGATGATAATGATAAATCTCACTGATATGTAATAATTCTCACGATACTTTTCTTCACCGGCGAGATCTGATTTAAAACTTTTTTGTATTCGAAAGCTAATAAGGTATATTGTGTGTCAAACAGCTAGCTAGTTGTGGCTAGTAATTGGCTCCCTAGAACCCTACACCCACACGAAGCACCGTAGCGTTATATTTCTATATATTTCACACTGGTAATCTGTGAGGGTGCGATACTTCACCGATCGAGACGACCCATTCATATTGTACGTAGCAATTAGCTGAAGCGTTGCTCTATCAACAATAACACTATTTTAATGATGTAATATAACTTTAAGTAATGAATCGGGGCCTACGTAGATATTGAACTGCTTTTTAATAAAAGCTCGCTTTTTTTTAAAGCTTTATATTATATATATTTGGGGCACATTAATTAGGGTTACTAAAACACTCTTTTCGAACAGACATTAGGGAAATAGAGGACCAGTCTCTTATCGCTAAAGATTAATGCGAAACAAAGTAGCCTTTACGATTCCGAGACTTGTTAGATGTTTCCGTTTTATTTTAATCTTCTGTTTTTAAATATGATGTACACTGTCCTTAATTACATTTTAATTTTGTTTGTTAGCTTGTTACATATTATATTTTACAATAATTACATTTTCAGCTCGTTGAAATTATTTACAGTTTATAAGTTTAATAAACTTTCAATTCATTTTTTACAAATAATATTGGTAGTTGAATTCTCTGTAGAAGTACCAACAGAAAGTTGAATTGAATTAAATTATTCTATAATATGTTTAGATAAATCAATGTCACATCTGTTAATATTAAACATTTTCAATTGTTATATATACCTTAACGCTCTATATGGTTTCCCCTGGCACAGTCGTTATTATTTTATGTTCATTGGAAACAAAACATTGGTCTTTGGTTTCTATTTCTACTTAAAAAATCTCGTTA
This sequence comes from Teinopalpus imperialis, assembly GCA_029286865.1. NCBI lineage: Eukaryota > Metazoa > Arthropoda > Insecta > Lepidoptera > Papilionidae > Teinopalpus > Teinopalpus imperialis. The sequence goes on from JAGSMU010000034.1 coordinate 394,691, forward strand.
TAAGATACTGGTATTATCTAAAAAGAATGATGTTCTCTGTTCGTAAGATATATATATATATATATATATATCTTACGTTATTTTCCTTCACCGACGTGCGCTTAATAAATCAGCAATTAAAATTTCAATTACAATGTCAATTACAATTGCTCGCGCACCGTTAATTAAGAGAGAGCGTTTATACATTCAGCTACCATGGCTTATGTATCTAGAAACATGTAAATCAATAGTATATATATATTTATATATATATATATGTATATATATATATATATGTATATATATATATATATATATATATATATGTATATATATATATATGTGTACACAAAGCGAGTGCAACTGGCGTCATTAGCGATTAACTTCGAGGTATAGAACCAATGTCACCCCATCATATAAAAAGCATTCTCATTATTTTTCTCATTAAACCCCAAAAGCAGTATATATTGAAACGAAACCTTTTTTTAGTTGAAATCGAAATGTCAATATTCAATTAAGTGAAGGCCAAATTTACCAACATTGTTATCCCAAAACCGCTCTTTAATATAGCAAGCAATGCTCGTTCATATTTGCAGCTTTCTGGGTCAATAAGAAATGAGTGTCGGGAACTTGGCATATACTGTATTGTACATATTCATCAAAGGGAGTCGCGGAGATCGTAAAAATAGTGTGAATAGAGCATACAGTGCTCGTATTATATTTATAAGCGTTACGTTTGTTGATGCTTTTAATATAAAGATAGAACTAAAATTTTCCAAAAAAATATAAGCTTTATTTCTTCGGTGTGTTTTGGGCCGTTGTTGATTTAAACCTTAAAATATTTTAAACCAAGTATGGTAAGTAAATAAGTTTGAACATTAATTTTAACTTAATTTAAATTTTATATTGTTAATAATATTTTAATATAGTAATAATAACTATAACAATAATATGAGGCCAGAATACGGTTTGTTTCAAACTGTATCTTGAATTAGCTGTAACTGTAACTTACTGCTAATATACCCGATTTTATGAGAAAAAACTGATTTCTCTAGGGCAGAGGTTCAAACTTTTTTTTCGAATAGACCACTTTCAAAATTTTGCTGGTTCCGGTAGACCCCTGCATCTACATTTCTACCATATTTCCAAACCTCGACAAAAAATGTCGAATATGCAAGTGTTTACAAGTAACAATCGCTGAACTTCTTAAAATATTATCTGCCTACATTGATAGGTGAAGTCAAGCCAACATTTTAGTTCTTCACTATCTAAAGCAAATAAATTTTCGTGGAACGCAAATTGTGAACCCCCATTTTTTTGTCACGCCAATATATATATATGTATATATATATATGTATATATATATATGTATATATATATATATATATATATATGTATATATATATATGTATATATATATATATATATGTATATATATATATATATATATGTATATATATATATATATATGTATATATATATATGTATATATATATATATGTATATATATATATGTATATATATATATATATGTATATATATATATATGTATATATATATATGTATATATATATATGTATATATATATATATGTATATATATATATGTATATATATATATGTATATATATATATGTATATATATATATGTATATATATATATATGTATATATATATATATGTATATATATATATATATGTATATATATATATATGTATATATATATATGTATATATATATATGTATATATATATATGTATATATATATATATGTATATATATATATATATGTATATATATATATATATATATATATATATGTATATATATATATATATATGTATATATATATATGTATATATATATATGTATATATATATATATGTATATATATATATATATATATATGTATATATATATATGTATATATATATATGTATATATATATATATATATATATATGTATATATATATATATGTATATATATATATATATATATATATGTATATATATATATATATATATATATATATGTATATATATATATGTATATATATATATATGTATATATATATATGTATATATATATATATGTATATATATATATGTATATATATATATGTATATATATATATGTATATATATATATGTATATATATATATGTATATATATATATATATATGTATATATATATATATATATATATATGTATATATATATATATATATGTATATATATATATATATATATATGTATATATATATATATATGTATATATATATATGTATATATATATATGTATATATATATATGTATATATATATATATATATATATGTATATATATATATGTATATATATATATGTATATATATATATATATATGTATATATATATATATATATGTATATATATATATGTATATATATATATATGTATATATATATATATATGTATATATATATATATATATATATGTATATATATATATGTATATATATATATATATATATATGTATATATATATATGTATATATATATATATATGTATATATATATATGTATATATATATATGTATATATATATATATATATATATGTATATATATATATGTATATATATATATGTATATATATATATGTATATATATATATGTATATATATATATATATATATATATGTATATATATATATATGTATATATATATATGTATATATATATATGTATATATATATATATATGTATATATATATATATGTATATATATATATATGTATATATATATATATGTATATATATATATGTATATATATATATATATGTATATATATATATGTATATATATATATATATGTATATATATATATATATATATGTATATATATATATATATATGTATATATATATATATATGTATATATATATATATGTATATATATATATATATATATATATATGTATATATATATATGTATATATATATATATATATATGTATATATATATATGTATATATATATATATATATGTATATATATATATATATATATATATATGTATATATATATATGTATATATATATATGTATATATATATATGTATATATATATATGTATATATATATATGTATATATATATATGTATATATATATATGTATATATATATATATGTATATATATATATATATGTATATATATATATGTATATATATATATGTATATATATATATGTATATATATATATGTATATATATATATGTATATATATATATATATATATATGTATATATATATATATATATATGTATATATATATATGTATATATATATATATATATATATGTATATATATATATATGTATATATATATATATATATATATGTATATATATATATGTATATATATATATAGATAGATAAGGGTATATTATTGAAATAAGTTAAAACAAATTTTGTAGTTACCTTTAAATTCATAAGCAGAACAGCGTGTTTATTTATTGTATTCTTACACTTAAGCTCCAGAGAATTAATAAAAAGTCTATAAAGGTCCTTTGCTATGCTTGTCACCAAATTTATAATCAAACTATCAATTTCGCTAAATAGATAGGGTATTAGAATTTAGTCCAAATGGCTTTATGACAAATTGGTGAACTTCACATGATTATCAAGTATGGCATATTTCTGAGACATGTACATACATGGTAAATTAGTATTTAAAACTGCTATTAACAATTTAATTAATGCCGGTACTGGGGATTAAACTCGGTTTGATCGCGTAACTCAGCACTTAGAGCCTCCAAAATATCAATGCATTATTGCTTTCCATGCCCTTAAAATTAATCTCGAGTAAAACACCGATTATAGCCCACACCATAGCGCATTAAATATATACTTGTTTTAATTAAATCTTCATTAAAATTTTTGTTTGAATGAATTCTATGTAATCTATATATCAATTTTGGTATAATTAGTAAAATTCCAGGTTAAAGTAAAACTCAAAATTAGCTTTAATTGTGCTTTGATGCCTTGCTTGGTTCATGACAAAAGTCGAATAGCGGATTCGAATCTACAACGTTAAGTTTCGCAGACCGTACCCCTAAGTCATTAAGCTATTGACGCTTTATTGTTTTCAAGCGTCTACTATGAAGCGTTTTAATTTTCTTCTTTACCGTTCACCTTACCTCACTCAACGCTTTTCAATAATTTAATAACAGATTTTATACGCGGCCGCCTACACTTCGTTGATCAAAGACTCTTTGTTTCCATAGATTGCCTGTCAACTACGTCGTATACTCCAAATTTGCGACGCAAATTTATGTTGGTATTGCAATTTACATTGCTGAACATGTTAAAATTAAATAATTGATCCCAAAAATTATTTACACTTAAGTTAAAATTTACATTTTTATTCTACGACCAGAATTATTAAACATAAAGTTTACCCCCAAAATACCATTCCAATTCAAATTATCCAAAAGCTGACTATAGCAGCCTTGCTTACTATCAGGTGAACTAAACGTGCTCGTTTGGCAACCCTATAATTTTATATAAAAAAATATTCCTCAGTGACCGAAACATCGTAATTCCTTCATTCACTACCTACATTTTTGAAATTGAAGTAGGCAAATTACTTCAACGTGAGATAAAGGTTTTATTGTGTCAATCTTTTTACACCAGGCGTGAATTTTTTTTCATTACATATGAATGTGAATAATTGTAAATAACTCGTTAAACCAGCTAAGATATGTACCGACAACCGCCAGATGGTGAGTCCGATATTTTATCTTCTAAGTTATCACAGCTGGTATGTAAACTGTTTTTGAACGTCTTTGTCCTTAATTCTTGAATTATGTCTGAACTAAATAAATATTTATTATATATATAGATATTTCGTAAATTCTGTGCGCGTTGGACAAAGAGCGTCCATGCTATAAAATTATTCTATTCCACAATGTTCGTGTAAGGAAGACACAAACCCGAAACCGTTTGAAATAAAAAAAACTGTAGTACGGTCAAAGACATAAACAACTTTCAAGGGAGCGCAGGGAAAGGACTTAATAAAGGGTCAGGAATGAGGGGAGAAAGGGAATTTGTTCATTGAATGGACCGCAACTAATACGTTTTTGTTATACTCACTTGAAAGATTTCATTTCCGTCGATAGTTTTTTTAATCTCGAATTGTTTACATGTAGCTTTTTTACAGTTTACTAGAAATGGCGTAGAAGTAAATAATGTTTTTTTATTTCATTGCTCATATATTGCATAAAGACACGAAGTTGGAGGAAACTTAAAACATACAAGTGCAACTGATTGAATTTCATTTTTAAAAAAATATTATATAAATTAAATAAAATATTATAATATTTAGTATGAATAAGCATTAAATGAAACTACATCAAGACTCCCCTGACGTTACTTAACAAATAACGAAGATTGGTTGATTCAGTGACGTCTAGACATGCATACATTACATTTATGAGCTGCAAAAAGAATAATAAATCTTTTATGGTACCCCTTTTATATCAAAAACCAGACTTAGGGCGTGATCGTAAGATATCCGAACAGTTATTTTGCTGCATCATAGTACGTTTTGAAAATATTTGACAACTGTATTAAAAAAAACAAACATAAAAATAATAATTTGACAGTTGTAGAGCTACACTGCAGTTTGTTTCTAGCTACAGAATTAATAGATAAGCTTTACCGTGAGGAACCATGCCCTTGCAGAATACCAGAGTAAAATAGCAGCATAATGTTCCTGTTTCGTCTGGTGAGTGTAGGGATCCGGAGACCTTTATTACTGGAGACGAGGCATTCTATCTTAGTCCTCAAGGGAACATTGGGACATTGCATCTGAATCATGAATCCTTGTCAAGGATGAATGTAAATGTCATGGGCCGCAGGAATCACTTGATGGTAAGTGGTGAACTGTGTGCTCGTTTGTTACTCGCAGTGTAACAAATAAATAACACAAGAAAGATTCTTAAACTACGTAAATGTCTGCAAACTAATAAGAAGCATCGTCTATTTGTAAGATAGACGACCGCGGAACACTACTTTTGACACTGGAAATTTTAACAATGGTGGAGCCACGCTGCAGTTTATATCTTACTGCGGCACAAATGGGTCGGCTTGAGCGGGGTAGAAATAGAGGCAACATAACGCTACGATTCATCTATTATCCACAAATAAATGTACACAATTTACCGGGATCGTTTCTTTGACCTTGGGACTTGCCAATCACAGCACCGAATAACGTGATTTTCTCTTTTTTGTCTCTTTAATTTCTATTTTCTTCTCTTTAACAGAAATTCCCTGCTATTTTAACACCAAAAATGAAAAACTCGTTGTCGAGCTTGATTGTTTCAAATCAACTTGATGACCCAAAATTTGGAGCAGTATCTATTTGGTAATGCGACTATTTATATATAATAGAATTTCTTATAATATTTTGCTTATGACGGCCCGAACTCCGTCGCGGCTAAAAGCACTTCAACCTATGTGCATATTCTGTTTTTATCACATTTACACGCCCATATTTAATGACCGCAAAATTCGTCCTCTTTGGTATAGTGATTTATCCCGAAGAGAAGTGCCTGAATTTTTTTGGGTTTTGGGTAACCCATCCCCAAAAGATCTAACCCTTTCTCAGCTAGTATTAGTAGCATTTTAAATTGATCACTTTCTTACCTCAGATGGCACTTTTAGCCGTGGAAAGCTAAAATGTCGAAGTACTTTTATTTTTCAGCTTTAACAGAAAACTTAACTTGTCCAATGATCACTAAGTTGCGTACAAATTTATTATCTTCCGTTCGAGAGCCCTCGAATTTACAGTATTGTTACTCTATTTTTCCAGTGGATACTCTGTTACGTAGCTTTATCGTAACTAAATGGGGATCGAATACGACTGAACAGACATCGTGGTTACGTTGTGTTCGATAATTTCATGTTATCGTTGAGTGTTTCATTTAGTGGTTTGTACACAAATCTCAAATCTGAATAAATCATAAACCCAGTGTATAATATATTAATATCTATATTATATTATATTTTGTATATATATATATATATATATATATATATATATAAATATATGTCTATATATTAATATTCGCTTCGTGTTGTTGTTTATTGGCAAAAGTTAGCAATGTTTTTTTCTTGGCGGACATAGACGCGAGGGTGTTTCACCAGATACGCGTCCTACTCCAGAGCGGTGAAGGCGAACGCTAAGAGGCGCTCGAGGCGGTGAAACTGCAGTAACAACGCATCGTGTTCGCGACGTGGCACGTAGGGCTCCGTTAAGAGCATTATGCGAGAGCGCAAACGCATCAAAGCATTCCTACAGGTCTTCGAAACCTGGATGCGGCGAAGAGGAGAAAGACTCACCTATAAACTTACGCAGGTGTTCACCGGGCACGGGTGCTTTAGTCATTTGTGCCTGGATAGGATCGGTCCACTGCGGCGGCGACGACCGATACTCCGCATCGCACGCTCTCGCTGCTTGCCCGGCGTGGGAAGCCAAGCGGCGGGTCTTGGTCAGGCACATCAGGCGGAACCTGTCGCTACCAGCAGTCGTGTCGGCGATACTACGCGGGGAATTGGCATGGAGGGCCATAGCCTCCTTCTGTGAGACCGTAAAGGTCTGAACGGAGGCTGCCGAGCGAGATGGAGAGAGGACTGATCCTGCTCGGAGACGGCGGCGACGCGGCGCTACGGGTCGCTGACAATCATAGTGGACTTCAACCATCCAGTATTAACGACTCCGAAGAGGACGACGGCACGAAGTGGTATCGTATGATCGTGGTAGTTCCTCGAAGGTTCTGGGAGTGATCATAAAACACGCCCCCGGAATGGTCCATCCCAGCGAACCGCGGGGGTATGCGGTTGCATTCCTTACGCGATATACGCGACCTCTCGGGACCGCACTTGGCGACCACCGTTGGGTTTTCGTTGGTGCGAGTCCGACATAACCTGTCCTCGCCCCCGCGAGGTAGAGTATGCGCACGCATTTCCACACATAAAAATGGTTTTATACATGGTTCACATATCGGATTTACCAACGTTTAATTTTTTATTCTATTACGGATTTCTTAATCATGGATAAACACCAAGAATACAGGACTTTTGGTTAGTTATTTGAACTTGCTCACATGACGTGCAATGAAAATTCGCTCTAAATAGTCTGGCCATAAATACTGTTACATAAAAACTTTTCTTTTTTTCAACTTTTTAATTATTTTGAATTTGGAACACGTATATTATTTTAAAAACTTCTTTCGATTTTGAGGCATTTCATATATTTTTTCGTATTCATTATCAAATTACAATATGGAATGGGGTGTTAAAGAAAATAGGATTGCAGTGATCGCCTTGCACAAAGTGGGTAAGGAGCCGTCGGTCATATTTTGGACACTTCAAAAGCTTGGTATCAGCCGCATGTTCGTATATCGTACTACTAACAGATACAACAACACTTCCTCTGTCGAAGACCAGAAGAGATTGGGGCGGCCGCGTGCTGTTTGAACTACAAAAGCTGTTAATGCTGTTAAAGCCAGAATTCGTTGAAACCCCATTAGGAAGCAAAAAATCTTTACGCGAAAAATTAAGATTCCCGCTAGGACTCTGTCGCGTACTATAAAACAAGACCTGAAGCCCGGTGCTTATCGTCGATATACAGGACATGTCCTAAATCAATCTTTACAATTAAAGAGAGTGGATCGATAAAAACGCCTTCTGTCGCGATACGCCAGTGAAAGGCACAGAAATATCCTCTTAACCGATAAAAAAAAAATCATGATTGAAGAACACTACAATAAGCAAAATGATAAAGTGTATGCTCACAGTTCTAAAGAAGCTGCTCAAGTGGTCGGAAAGGTTAAACGTGGTCATAATCCTGCGTCAGTGATGGTGGGGCCTGTCCTATCAAGGAGTCACAAAACTACATTTTTGTGAAAAAGGAGTGTAAACTTCAGAAAAAGTGTATCAAGATACAATCTTGGATCATGTTGTGAAACCTCTTAGCAATACTCTTTTTAAAAATATACCGTGAACTTTCCAGGAGGACTCTGCACCTGGTCACAGGACACGAACTACCCAAGTTTGGCTTGAAACCAACGTTCCGGACTTTATAAGAGCTCAAGACTGGCCCTCATCTAGCCTAGACCTTAACCCTTTAGACTTCAAATTATGGTCAGTTTTACAGGACATGGCCTGCACTAAACGACACGGTGACATTGAGTCTCTTAAAAATCTTTGGAGCAAGCAGTGGCCAAACAGATTAAAGGCCTGTAATAAAGCCAAAGGGGCCACCTTTCGAATAGAATATTTTTTTAAATTTTTGCTGAGACTAATAAATATGTGGGTATAAATTTTAATAATATTACATTACTTCATTAAAAAAATAATGCATTTTAATTTGTAACAGAACTTATGGACTAGGTATATACTCGTGTATATATATATATATATATATATATATATTTGTAATTTTGTACATTACAATTTAATGCCCATAAATTTATGGCGTTCTCAGTGCAGGTGCCTAGATTATGTCAATTTTCATATCGATATAATAATAATGAGTAAAATAAGTGAAAACATTACACATTGTTAGAGACGACCTAACCTGATAAATGGTGTGCAGTAATAGAATGTCTAATTCAATAAAATTGAATGTTACATTCACATTTTAGAGCTCCCCGCTCGGGTTCGAGATCTGGGAAAGAAATACGATTCGAGGATCAGATACAATATCCGTTGGGACGACCTATATGTCGGATAAAGTGTGGAATTCTATTTGTCGCTTTTATATGACTCTGAGATGGCAAAGTCGATGCTATTTCGTTATCTATTCAATTCTATAGAAATCATTAATTAGCATGTTGTTTCTTTTGTTTATAAATTTTGGAATTGATAGAAATTTTAAAAGCTTAATTTGAACAAGTTGTTCTTAGTACTCTATTTAAGGGATATATGAGTATCTTTTTCGTACCTTCCTAATATTATTGTAACAGAAACACAACCGTTCAATATCTAAAATAAAGCAGACCCGTGGCCTTAAAAATAATCTTTCTTAATTTTTTCACTCTGGTTTCCCCACTATGTTAATCCTCATCAACCATGGCAAATCAATTCAATGAACGCCATGGAATGATTTTTCATTACTACTGTACCACGTAGTTATAAGTTAGCACCCGAGCTAATCCAGTGATGCATGCTGTATATATAGTATCTTTTTACCAATTTTTTTATTTTTTTGAGACCCTTATATTAAATTTGTAAGTTAAATGAAATTTAAGATCTACAGATATTAACATTATCAAATTTAAGATGTACTAAATACTACCACGTTTTAATTAGAGAACCATTCCCCATACTGAGTGATAAAGACAAAAATCGACTGCACAAGTCGTTTAATTTTTCGGTTATAATGTGTAATTAAATTTAAAAACAATTCAAAAATATGCATTTCGGTATAGTTCATATTTTGGCCCTCTTACTCAATGATTGCCAATTCAACTATGGCCTCACGTAGGATTAACTCATATATACTAGCTTGTAAGGTCATAAGGTAACAAAGACGTTTTTGTGTGTTTATTTATCTTAATCGTTACTTTATACATGTAAATTCGAACTAAGCTGCGCTATTCTTTTCGAGAAATCCCCTCGAAAAGCCTATTAAACAAATCTGCTTGCATACATTTAAGACAATACATTTTATCTTTGTTCTCGCGTTGAACACCGACTGCGCTCATGCATGACAGTTGTTCTATATACGGCATAGATTATTTCAGCCTTTGACAGCTGAATCGGAACAAATATCATTATAAATTTAGATCTAAGGCGGCATTCTATAACACGCTTTGTGGAACATTAAATTTATCACAGATCTAAAAATATAGTTTCTGATGAGAAAGGTATGGATAAAACGACAAATCAAAGGAAAGAAGAAACGTGCTTACAAGATCATATCGATTTAACAAATTAGTTCATGGTAATGGATACCCGTCATCAACTTCTTTTATCTGATAATTGAAGATATGTTCGAATACCCAGGACACTAGGTATGTAATTAATATAATCAAAACTAAAAACCAATAATTTACTTGCACAAATTTTCACTTCGGATGGTAATAAAGAACCCAAAAATCAGCAGCTGGAGACTGTGGTCAAGGAAAATTCCTTAACATAAAATATTTATATCTAGGTGGCACTACCACTGTACGTGTTCGATATTTACTAGTTTTCTATCACTTTAATTCTTCTCACAAAACGTATACTGCAACTTTTAAAAATATAGGCAGATAGCATATATATTTTTATATCTTTTTTACACATATTCCATCATTAATAGTTCATTTGTGCTTTAATGCTTACTTAAGTAAAATAGTGATTTAAATTTTAATATCAATAGCCTCGCACCGAGGCTTACTTTTTCTCATTTATGGGGCGTGCTATTACCTTAGGGTGAGTACTCATGAATGTATTTTTCTCAAATGTACTATTTCAGCAGTTTTAATTTTTTATTTTTTAAGAAGTGTACATATGTAGTTATTAAAGCATACACGCATTAATAGTATACTAGTCCAGTGGATTTCCACCAATTCGTGATGGTACGTTCAGTATTTTATTAGCAGGTATAAGACTCCATTCGACCAACTTCTTTCCTCAAGGGTTATTTACCATTTAGAATCGCCAGATCATCACCACCTAAGGTTATTACTCTTTAGGACTGTCTCTATACTTTATCTCTGCAATCAACAGACCTGAAGACCTTAAAGCATCAATAGCCTAATGATTTAAGGTACCATCTAAGAAACTACGTGTTTTAGGTTCGATTCAGCCATCGTATTTCCTAGCACAATCAATATTAAGTTAGGTGGATTATTTTACCTGAATTTAAATAATGCTATAGCACTTCTAGGATTCTTCGTATAGAAAAAACATTTCCTTTATTCGGATTGAATCAAGCAGAAGATTAACTTATATATATTTTAATTAAATTAGATGAGCTTTTGACGTAAGAAGTTTGAATTAAATTTACACAAAATCATGGACTAAGTCTTCAATTAAACTGTTTCCATTACAAATAATTTATTTACAAATCTGTTGGTCCACGCATGTCCAACTCAAAAACGAGTATACAAAATTATTCAAGGATTCTACTTCACATACTACCCATTACATCACTCTTTGTTTTATCGAATGTTATGTATTGTCGCTAACAAAGTCAGTGTGACAAAGCTTGTATATTATAGAACAGACTTTTGGATTAAATTTTTGACAGAAAAACGATACTAGTATCACAGATACAATATCCGCTGGGTTCGGGAACTGTCAAATAAAGTGTTCATTTATATTTTACGAGGCTATTTGTTTGTTTGCTATAACGTACCTCCCATTTGATTTTTTGTTGGAGACCCGTTTACTAAATCTTTTTCGACCACAAGTTTATTAATTTATTTTGCAATCACGTTCGCTATTATATCTTATTGTCTTTCATCCTAAGAAAATTATCCTAAGTATGGATTGTTGGTATTGCTCGTCATAAAGTGAACGTCCTGTTTTTTGGTCCTCCTAGTTTAAAAAATTTATTCATTATCTATAAGAAAAGTCATTGTTGTTTGGTCGCTAGTAGTAGCTATTTAGTAAAATGCTAGGTAAATCTAGTTACACTATAAAAGATACAGTACCGTAATGCTTGTCAACTTTATTGGATTATATCAACAAAATTCTCCGAATTTAATTATACGTTCATTTGTTCTAGATTTTTTTAAACTATATAGGGTGGCAAACCAGTGCATAGCGATTACAGTGGCCCATAAAATCTACATAGGTACATCCTCAATAAAGAATAAAGATGGACATGCGGTGAAACGTAATTGGGCTCCTGGATACTTATACACATCATCCGAAAAGGAAGCTAGTGGAGTAAGGCAGTGGCTAGGATGTTCTCCTGTCAACTTGACCTATTCATGTTCATCCGGAGACCCTTAATACTGGTGACGTGGCGTTCCATCTCAGTCCTCAAGGGTGACAAAGCATCTGCATTATGATTATTGACTTATCAAGTATGAATGTAGGTGTCATGGGCCGCAGGAGTCATAATCAGGTGAACTGTGCTACTAACAAACTGACAGCGTAATAACACTAAGTGTTAATATTTTTGTATTTAATGTTATATTTCATTAGAACATGAACAGACCACGTAGCTAGATGGAGTTACGTCAGCTATGTGGTGATTCTTTGCGCTTTTTGATGAGTCTTGCGCAGATGTACAGAATGATTAAAGTAAGACAAACGAATGCTGATAACTCTAACATAAACGGTCTCTTCTAGACACCATCGATAAGAGTTTTAGTTAGTTTGCCGTAGAAAATGATCAATCTTTCATATGTGACCTTGAGTGAAGGCCACCGTAACTATTGTGGAATACACTACTATTGTACACAATATTACATTATAATGAAACACTTCCATAGCGGGATATGAAACTTTCAGTACTGAAATAAATATATAGTTTTTTGCATCGGTTTGAATTAGTAATTTAAACAATCAGTAATGTAAATATTTTCTTACAATAATTATTATCATCGTTTTATGTATAAACTTCTATACTTGAATATTAGCTCATACTATAGAAAGAAAGAGTATGTATTTTGATGTTATCAAATTTAAATAAGATGTTACAACATAAAGTTAGTTGATTTCACCTTTACCTAAAGGGTCAGCCTAGCCTAGCCTAGCTGCTGTACAACTATAACGTACATAACTATTATATGAACGATTTAAATTTATTCATTAATATCGTTAAAACGGAAACTGATCATGTTGACTGTCATGACTGACATGCTGACATTCCAAGTCTTAACTGGAACTATCAGATTATCACTTCTATAACTTAATAGCTAACCTATCACTACTAAACTTAAATGCTGTCACTTATACATTTAATTGGATTCAATTATTAAGCATATTACATTTAATCTCACAATTTCTATATGAAACTTCAGAACAATTACATCGCCGAATGTACATGGAAAATTACTTCGTTCAAAATCTTAGCGCCGCAAATGTTCGCAATGTGAACACAATGCCTGTCTCAGAAGTAATTATCTTAAACAGAGGGGTAGTTTCGCCGCGAGGCACAAGCTTTAATATTCTAGGTATTCTGTTTTAATATCTTTTGTGCATGCAAATAGGTCAAAGAAGTTAAAACAATAACCAAAAATTCAGCACCAACGATGTTATTTCTGCTAACTTTTTTATAATTGGCATGATAAAAACTGACCAATAGTCTATTTATTGAACACCTCTCTAATATATTACATACAGTGATTTATAGATTTATAACTAGCGAATTATAAAATTATTGTTGCACAATTACAATAAAAAATTAAAATAAAATAAAAGCAACTGGATTCGACCAAATTTATATTATAAACTCGTAGATCGGGAAATCAAAGTTTTACAGTTATTTCCAGTTAAAAACTTAAATACATTTCATTACGCTATTAAGATATTTGCTCTAATATAGAAGAGTTAGGAAGTAAGGACGTATAGCAGAGGTATTGAACTATTAAGCTTGGTATATTTTCAAACTCGATGGTCGAGTTTCGCGGTCAATTTCATATTGAAAAGATATATGAGATCATATTATATCAATACAATATGTTATAATGTTATCAATAACGTACGTTAAGTTATCAATATTTATTGGAGTACTACCAGAGACTGTCAAATAACTGAATATGTGCTCAACTAATTCTTCTGCCTTTCAAGCAAACAAACAACAAAGTTAAATAGCAGTGAAAATGAGGAACAGTATTGATTAAGATCTTCTTTGATGATAAAATCAATTCTTACTGCACCAATATAAATTCCATGTCTACCTATGAAATTGCCGTTTTGTATGAAATAAGTTAAAGTATTTTTTTTCAAACTTTTTATTTCTGTTATTCAAAATAATCACCCATGTAATCGATGCATCTTTGCCAACGCAGTGGTAGTTTATTGATGCCCTTCTTGTAAAAATCAGCTGGACGGGAGGCAACAAACTCTTCAAAGGCATTTTATACTACCTCTCGGGAATTGAATTTTTTTCCCGCTAAAAATTTGTAAAAATTATTGAAAAAGTAATAGTCGGTGGGTGCAAGGTCTGGTGAGTACGGTGGATGAGGGAGAGCTTCCAACCCCCATTCCGCTTGGAGACTGTCTGTTGTGCAGTATGGGGTCGCGCGTTGACGTGTAGGAGCAGAGGGGACGACCGATTGACCAAAGATGGTTACAGGTGTGCGAGCTTCTCCATCATTGTCTTCAGTTCTTCACAGTACACATTTGTAGTAATGCCACTCATGCCGTTGGGTAAAATATTGTGATGAATCACACCGGCACTAGACAATCAAACAGTGACTTTGGTGCTGAACCAGGATCTAACCAACTTGCTGAGCGCTTTCGATTGTCGAACAGAATCCACTTTTTGTCGCACGTAACAATTCTGTTCAATTTTTTTACATTTCTGTACCTTTTGAGCAGCGCGAGGCAGGTCTCAACGCCTACGTTGCGCTGGCGATCGTTAAGTTCGTGGGGCACCCATCTATCAAGCTTTTTTACCTTGCCAATTTGTCGCAAATGGATCAATATTGTTTTGATGTTAACATCAAAAGCTGCTGCTAGCTCGGCTGTATTGAGTATCGTCAGCTTCCACAATCGCCTTTAATTCATCATTGTTGACCAAAGTGTCTGGACGACCACGCGGTTCATTTTTCAAATCATAATTTCCAGGACGGAACCGGGAAAACCAATAACGGGTTGTGCGTTCGTTTCCAAAATTCTCTCCGTAAACGTTGTTGATGTTACGTGCCGTTGGTGCCGAGTTACACGAATTTTTAAAGTATCCACTATGACGAAAAATGTTCAAACGTATTGAAAATACAAAGCTAATCAATAAACAAAAGACTGACTTTATAAAAATAAAGTCATGTTTTTAGAACAAAATTAATTTGAATTTAGAATTCACAGCCAGAAAAAACTTTTTTTTGTTTGGAATGGCCAATACTGAAGAACGGCAATTTCATAAGTAAAGACCATATATGTAGATTAACTGCAAGTAACAATTTTTACTTTCAATCTTTCCATAACAAAATGAACTAACGCTTCAAATGAGACGTAAATGTAACCCCAGCTTATATACTAAACCTAATAAAAGACCTTAGTTGAACAAGGTCCTAAGTAAAAAGCTCGAAAGTTGCACTGTTAAGCAAAAAACTTGTTAAAAATTATTTTACTGCTACAAAGAATAACGAACAAACTTCGTGAGAAAAATGCTCCAATTATTTTCAAGATGCCTTCAGAATAGTAACAATTTTAGGTTACTATTAACGGTTCAACGTTCTATACAAAATTTTTAAAAATTTACCTTTAAATTCAATTGTGAATATAAAGCATGAATGTTTATTTATAAAGTAAACATCCAGTTATAAAGTTTACCGGACCGTCTACACAGAATTCTACTGAATCGAGTAAAAAATTAGTTGGAAATTTGAAACTTCTAAAGAGATTCTGTTTCTCTCACGATTTTTTTAACAGCGTAGCCACTATTTAAAAAAATCGAAGCAAGTATCTAGCTGCACAATCAATGGGGCGCCTCGATCAAGAAAGAACCACGCCCTCGCAATATTTCAGTAAGCAATAACATCGCGAAATAATAGCCTGACGCTGCAGTGTTTCGTATAGTGTGTGGGTGTGTAGACCCTATTATAGGTATTTCATCTCCATTCTTAGGGGTGACAACGCTTTTGTATTACAAAGTCATCACTTACTGTGTGTATTCGGTTGTCAGCTCTAATTTTATAAAAAAAGTACATTACAATAATAAAACTACACTCCCTTTATATAGATAACCGCTGAAGAAAAACTTCGTGACATATAATTATGTACTTTATTCATTAGTAGTAATTACGTAGAGTGTTAAATTCTCGGTGTTTCAGAAATGAATTTGTTTCACGTAAAAATAGAAAATTGAGAGTATTACTGCTACTATATATTAAACTAGTTCTCTGCCCCAATTTCATGTTGTGTTTTCAGTTGTAATAAAAGGGAGACAGTTTATACAGATAGGTATATCAATTTTTCATGTAAAGTTGTCCATTGTTAAAAACCTAATTCACGGTAGTAGCTCTCAGCGAAAAATTCTTAATTAGTGATTTGATGTAACCAGTTACACTTATTACCAATAGCTATTCCCAGATACTTGTCCTTATCAACATAACCAATTTTAGGTCATTGGAAGGACCTTCCTGTAGTATGCATGCATTGATGTTCATGAGCTACAAGGTATGCGTCAGAGTTAAGTTGACCCGTGTTGTACGGCGAGCGAATATGGAGCGTTTAACACTTGTGCATTATCAAGACACCACTTATAAATGTTATCGAATTCTGCTTGCATTTTGGCTAGGGCAATATTAACATCACCATCAGAAATGAGCAGACAAGTGTCATCCGCATATTGGTAAAAAGTGGACCAGCGAAGGACACCATTCATATCATCGACATAAGCAATAAAGTGAAGAGGACCAAGGACAGAACCTTGGGCTGTTCCTTTTTCAACTGGTAAAGTTTTACTGCTGATATCCTTAACATTAACGCAGTATGTCTTATGTTGCAGGTAGTTCTGGTACAATTTCAGTAATGTACCTCGCACATCAGTATTATGTAGTTTAGTAATAAGTCTGATATGGTTTAAGGTATCAAATGCTCTCGAAAAGTCAATAACAAGAGCTAAAATGCTCATGCTTCTTGGAGTGTAAATAAGAGTTAATCAGTCATCATTAAATTGAGATAACAGAGAAGTTGTACTTTTATTAGGTTGAAATCCATACTGAGTTTTACATAAATCGTTGTGCCGTCCATAGAAATCATGAATTTGTGCGCTTATATATTTTTCAACATGCCCCTTATAGACTGGTCGCACACACCCTAGTTTAAGATCGTCTGGATAATTACCAGTGTTGAGACTAGTATTTACTGAATTAGCAATTTCAATACATATTTTATTACTAATCTTAGTATGGTTATAGTTTAACAAAGTGATTCAATGTCAGAGAAGGAGCGTATGATGTTCACCTGTTTAGAGTCTTTTTTTCTTTGCTTCAAACATATTTGTATGATCCTCCCAGACGTTGTTTGGCGTTATATAGCAAAATTTTGGTATGTTGCGTAAGTGTAGTGTAGTAAGTGCTCTGATGTAGATACGGTAAACTGCATTTTCGGCTGTCAGATCGGATATCATATTCCCTGTAAGTAAGTGCTGATTCCTCGAAGATGATATCCACTGCTCACGGGCACCTTTCGAGAGAACATCGACGATGATAGTTCCTGGTCTGTCCTTACGGCGTGGCAACCAACGACAAGCACTCACAATCTCTGTACATTCAACTTTTAGTTTAGCTGCAACTTTTTCAAATATCTTCAGAACGTTTTGGTTGGGTGTGTCAGGGAGACCAGCTATTTCCAGAGTAGACGCTAGGAGTTTTTGATCAATTTCCTGTGCACAATGTTCTTATTAACGAGGTCTGAGTTTTTGTCTACTAACATTTTAATAGTATTATCGTGTTGCTTAACGATATTTTCTAGGTCCGCTAATTGACTATTGATGAATTCTAAGGAACATGTGATGCTCTAGTTCATCTTTAACTATCTTTCTCATTTCTCGCCCGACGTCACCGAGCAATTTTTTGGAATAAAATTTCATAAGTCTTCATTTCATTGTCTTCTTCGTCGGTGTCCTCCGGTAGAAAAAATTATGTTCTTTTTGTGGTGTTGCGCAGTCAAACATCGCAGCTCCACTCCAGACCATCGGAATTGCGAAGTGTTGCAATTTGTTTGTTTGTAAGGTTGGTACAGACTATAGTTGCATGGACGCATTTATTACATCTACTGCATTCAAGCCCTGGTGCCCTTTGGGTGATATTTTTATTACAGCAATAGCACTTTTTTAAAACCACTTTTATGTAGATACTTTCGAAAAGAAAAGAAAAAAATACGTGGAGAGACAGATGAACGCTGCTCAACGATCACGAGTTGAATTTTCTATCTTGGAATCCTGTTTAACGTCTAATAGTCTATATATTAATCTCACTGCAAGTCACACGCCTCCTCTCTGTTAGTGAGTGCTAGAGTATAGTCCACAACGCATCTCCTCTGCGAGGTGGGGGATTTCACGTTTTTGAAATATCTTTTTCTTTTATTATTTATGATTGATTATTGCTATCGATATTGTTGTATTTTGTAATTTTTAGTTTAAAAAAAAAACTAAAATGACACACGCATAGTCGTGAAGTTATTATTTTCAACGGTTCTGGCGAATATACCACGGTAATATAGACCTGAAACTTCCTTCGATTTACGTATGTGACGATGATAATGCACGATGAATTAGTGCCTCTGCGTGGATATGAATGATAACAGTACTAACTGTCATGCACAATTTTTGTATACAACCACAATAGGATATTGTCAGTACTATTATTATTCCGAACGTTCGATGCCAGTACTAATCAACATTGTTAATTGTTATTTTTAAGTACTGATTTACCACGTAGTCAGTTGAAGCAATCACGGTGAACCTGCATGTCCAAGAAATTAATAAAAAAAATATTTCGATGACTTGTGATGTGCGCCAATCCTCAGCGGAGGCGGCAGTGATCACTTACCATCGGGCTCGTTTATTCTATATAAAAAAAAAAACCACGGGGCGGTCTACGCGGTGACCCCAACTCTAAAAAGGAGGCCTATGACCAACAATGGGATTTAAATATGGGGTGTAACTTTACTTTACTACTAGTTTGTATCTGTTGTGCTCTACCATGTATAAACTCATTACAAAATAACACAGAATAAATTCTAGTTCTATGTGACATTTTGGTGTAATACATTTTCATGTATATATAGTTTTATTAAAAATTACTACAAGAATCTCTAGCAAGCACATTAAATTTCTTTACGTACAACTTATCTGCAAAATTACATATTTTTAACATTTTTCTCATATTTCCCTCAGAGCCCCAGACGCTTTAAATGAAAATTAAATTTTTTCAAGGTCTTTATTTAAAATGCGATTGAGTCTTGTGCCAGTGAGTTTTTTCTTTATGTTAATTTAATAAAGGGTGTTAAACGAGCACACAATTCACCTGATGTCAATTGATGAATGCAGTCTATCAACACCTACGTCCATCCTCAGGAAAGGCAGGTCTTCCACCCTAAGGATTGAAATTAAATGCCTCATTACCTGTGATTGATTCCTGGGTACATTCACCAGTTGAGAGACAACATCTTTATATTGCTATTTTACTGTCAGGGCGTGGCCCTTACCCCATCATGCCGCCCCATTCATGTTGCAGATAAAATTTAGCTGCAGCGAGTCGCCACTAATTGTGAAAACTACGATAAAAAAAATCTTCTTACTTGGGATATTATACGATTTGCCGTCAATATCATGCTTAGCTCTTTTCTTAGTAGAAATCACAAACGCCGTTGCTGCCCATCAATTTATGTTTGGGCTGACCTGTCCATTTACAACATATCGATGTTAATACAGTTTCAGACCGTTTTCCTTTAGCTAATACGGATAACGGTATGTCGGCGCCAGTCTAAGCAACCGATACCGAGGAACTAAAATATTTTCGTTTTATAGTTTAGAGGATGACGAAGGAGAACTCAGCTGACTTAATGGCAAATAACTGCTGTGGCACTTGACATCCAGATTCATCAGAATTATAGCATATGTTGCAGCCCTAAGGTTTGAAATGAAATACCTCCTCACCAGTAGAAGACATCCTTCTTTTAATAAAATGGACAAATTTAAATATCGCGTTATTTACGATTATGTGTTCCAACAGCTCAGAGAGTTGAAACAGCTCGAAGGATTAGTAATGTGTATGGGGAAGCTACTGTAAAAGAAAGCGCGGTACGTTTTTGGTTCCAACGTTTTCGTTCTGGAGATTTTGACCTCCAAAACAAACCTGTGGACCGCTGGAGACTCAAGTTAACAAAGAATAATTAAAGGTGATCGTGGAAGCGGATCTATCTCGAACCCCGCTAGTGTAAACGGAAGGCTTTGTTGTGACAAAACAATTTTAATTCACTTGGAACAAATTGGAAATGTGGTAAAGCTCGATAGGTAGCGCATGCATTGATTGAAGCACACCAACAAACACGCATTGAGTGCCGCGTTACATATCTCAACCATCACAATATCGAGGGAATTTTTAATAGTATCGTTACTTATGTTGAAAAATGATACTGTACGGCAATGGTAAACATTCATCACAGTGGTTGAACCTATGAGAACCGGCCAAATCATGTCCAAGGCGAAAGTTGACTCAGGAAAAGGTATTGTGAGTGTTTGGTGGACCAGTGCTGGTGTCATACACTACAGCTTCCTAAGATCTGGTGAGATGAATACGGCATATCTGTATTGTTAACAATTGCAAACCATGATGGAAAAGCTAGCCATTAAAAAACCGAGACTGGTCAATTGCTCTAGCCCACTGCTGCTTCATGACAATGCTAGACCCCATACGACACACGGTCGCTAAATTAGAGGAATTGCGATTGGAATTCCTCCGACGCCCACCATACTCCCCGGACCTTGCTCCAACAGATTACCACATTTTTCGGAATTTAACAATTTCTTGCAAGCATAAAAAAACAATTCCGATGAGGCAGTCTAAACAGCTTTCAAAGACTTTATTCATTGTCGCCCCCAAAATATTTTTCAGCAATGGACTCAGTGGACCTATAAAATGTTGAATGTGCATAAATAATAATGGTACATACTACGACTGAATAAATATATAATTTCATAAATCAAATTGTTTTGTACTTTTTACATATAATACGCTAATTTCATATGTAAGTACATCTTGGGCCGCGGTCATCACCTACCATCAGGTAAACTGTGTGTTCGTTTGCAACCTAATATTTAAAAACAATGTACATATATTTAATGGAATCCATTGTAGAAAACATTTTTGTATAAAACTCAACGCCCCTACCAAGTAAATATAAATAAACTCCCCAATATAAGTTACTGTTCATATTTTACTTTTGTAGTTTACACAGTAACGCGTACTTCACTCTACATTTATTGTAATCATTATTCTACCGGATATACTGTAGGAGCTTTTACTTTGGATTTCGGTAAACATTTCGTCAAAATAGCTTATTACAGTGGTAATCAGGCTATAACTAATTTAACATTAACCATTTGTGTTATTCCTCAATAGCCTAATTAATAACATAAAATAAAAATTAACGAATGGTCAGCGAAACTTAGGGTTGTAGGCAAATTCGAATATTGCCGTTAACCGTTGTCCATATAATCTTAAAATAGTCCAATGAGTGTTATGTTATTACGATCACAAGCATTGTTTAAAGGAAACCCACTATAAGCGCTAGATTTTCACTTTACTATCGTCCATACGTTACATATTAACTTATAATAGAATTTTTTTTTTTTCGAAATATTTTAACATAAGTGTTTCACACACTTCATCGACATTTATTTAAAAAGAAATTAATATTTGTTTACCGAACAGTAACGAAGTTTATCAATTAAGAATAGAACTTGTATTAATCTGATTAATATATTGTACTTTGAGAATGGACTCCAGCTTCCTGAATTTAGCAATTGAGACTCACGTTATAATTAAGTTTCGTAAACTCATCTCTATGTTAATTGCAACACTGCAGTGAACTATGCTCTGTTGCCATTTTATTACGTTGGTATATATAAACTCCGAATTAAACAAATAAATCATTATGGTTGTTGGAAAGACTTCTATGTTTTTATTACAGTTGTACATTTATTATGTATATTTATTTCACTTTTCGTTCGTTCTAGGGAAGGACCACGCCTTCGCAAATACTAGTGTAGCGTTACTGTTTCGTCTGGTGAGTGTATCCGGTGACCTTTGTTGTTTGTTGGTGACGAAGCATTCCATCTTAGTTCTCAGTCTTGCCAACACATCTGCATTACAATTTATTATTGTGGATAAATGTGGGTGTCATGAGTAGCAGGAATTACTTTCCATTAGGTGTTTTTTTAAACTCAACAATAAAATTTTACAATTTAAGTTACGACATAGTCCTTACGAATAAAGTGCTGCTTACAAAAACCTAGCACTTCTTGAAAAGTTTTTCTTATCGGTTTGCCAAGATAGACACAAGGATTCATTGCCAGTTTGCTAGTACAAACACTTTGTTATCACAATTTATTTTTTTTACACCTAACTTCGGTAATTTATACCTAGAGGTAACAAAGCTCTTCAAAAAAAAAAAATATACACAATCAATAACATCTATCGATAATCACTTTTTAATTATAACGTCGATATCCATTAAGGATAGTATGCTTTAACGTAGGAATTTAAAAATCATTAACGAAGAATTGTGTGTTTAAAGGCACAACAAATAGTGTAGGACCTTTTTAACCTAAATATATTGTAATATCTAACAATTCAAAATTACATTCTCATCATCTCTATGGTAAGCAATCCACCAAGGTGGGCTTTACGCGAATTTTTCTGCCCCGCACAACTACTCTGTGGAATCAACTGTCGCCAGTGCTTTGCTGTACTGAGATGACCTTCAAGAAAAGCCTTTCTTAAAGATTGGCAGCGCATCTGCGACTCCTCTGGTGTTGCAAATGTTCATAGACAGCGGTGAGAACATACCGTCAGGTGAACTGCTTGCTCGTTTGCCACGTGTTCTATAGAAAATAAAACAACTTACAGGCTAGTAAAGCTATATTAGATACTTATCTAATCTAGGTGTACTAACCTATAAGTTGTACGTTTTATTAGTGACATTATTGACTGGTCGAGTTCCGGAATTTGCATTTAGTTGTACTATAGCCAAGCTACAACAAAAAATTTACTGTAGCATTAACGAGTCTATTTGACGGTAGGATAACCACATCTGCTCTTATCAACACAATATTAGAGTGAAACCGGTGATCTTATTGCTGGTAGTGGAGTAATTATTCTGTTTACTTAGAGATGATTACGCGGTGAGTTTCATTGTCTTTGAAAATATTAATGTCTTTAGATGGTGTGGGAATCAATGGATTACAGGACACACCAGTGTTATTTCTAACTGCAATACGAGTGTGTGGCTTGAAAGGGGAAGGACTACATTAACACTAGAATACGAGCGCGAATATATACATACGCATACTAGTTTTCTTTTCGTACGTTGGCAGTAGTCAGTATTTTTGTTTAAAGTATTTCTTTAATATTGTATATTTTAGAAGCTATCGAATTTGAATGTCATGACGATGTGGTTCGAATGAGTGATGGTTGAAATTCTGTATCAAAGTCTCTTCTCGTCTTTATAAATACCACTTGTTTGTAACAATATATTATCAATTATCGAATAATGCTGATTTTAAATGGGACTACATTTTCTGGTTGATATCAAATAATATTAAACACAACGTATCTGTGCAAACAGAAGCATTACTCGCGGTCACTATTCCTTGTAGAATATGAAGTTTTCTTAAGTTTTTTTTGTATAAGCTGAATTGGCGGTCTTCATTTAACACTTATAAATTCAAATTTCTGTATATTTTTTAATATTCCGAATAATAAACACAAGTTTACAATGATTTACTTCATTATAAATAAAATAATGAATTTAAAGTAGTCTTCTCTAATTATAAAAAGTTACTTGTTAAGCATTTTCTATTTCTACTGAAAAATGTTCTTACATATGTTTTATAAATAAAAAATTTTAAACAAATTGTTAAATAGTTGCAGAAATTAAAGCTTCACCTTAGGGAGACCGTTTGTAACTCGACGATTACAAATGCCATTTTAAATAGATTTCGTATTACACAATTAGTGCTTAAAGTTTTCTTCGTAATTTCAATTCTGTTTATTTGAGGTCGGTCACGTGTTAAGGACAGTTAGAAATTTGCATCAAATCAATTCTTAAATTACTAACAAATTTAAAGTAGACTGCAAGTAAAGACATCATATTAGAACATATACTTTACTTTGATGATGTACTTTACTCGATTGAAATAAAATGTATACTTTAGAGTTCATAAGATTGAAAAATACAGACGGTCTTAAAATGCGTTCTAAAATGTATACTTTAGAGTTCATAAGTCTGAAAAATACAGACGGTCTTAAAATGCGTTATAAAGTGTATACTTTAGAATCATAAGTCTTGATGTCCTGTGATTTACAGGTTTTTTAATACCTACTGCAGGCATCAGTCAGCCACGACTATGTACTAATGTTTTTTTATTATTTATTAAGGAGAACATGTTTCTATTATGTAAAATTTTTTATTCTATGTATTTTAGTTGCGGTGAAAATAAAATAAATAAATAATAAAAAAAAAAATAAGTCTGAAAAATACAGACGGTCTTAAAATGCGTTCTAAAATGTATACTTTAGAGTTCATAAGTTCGAAAAATACGTACGGTCTCAAAATGCGTTCCTATTTCATTACTATTTTTAACATACACAGGACATCTTTCGTTTGAACTTATGGTAGTTGTTGAAATACCTAAGCGTAAAGTACAAATGTGTTTACGCGAAGACTTTATACAAGTTGGAAAACAAATCTATAATCACTTTGTTTACAAAGAATTTAAAAATATTTATGAGAAACCATCAAAAATAACACAAAGTGTTCAAAATAGAAACAATAAAAAATAAATATGCAAAAGCGGAAAGCGAATTGAAATCACTAGTGCAGAATTGTAATGTAGACACTGAGCTTATGTTATAAAGATTTTATATGCATGTTTATTTTAACTAGATTCACTACTATTATTAGTACTGAATCTACCAATAAAATGAAATGAGAACAAAATGTGATTTCTATATAAGAAAATATCAATATCAATCAAGGAAACTAAGAAAATTTCATGGCCTACAACTATTAATGATAGTATAGGAACCATTTTTGTCGATAACGTATCAATTGTTATACACTTATTTTTTCCTTGGTAATCTGTGAGTGATTTGCATCTACGAGTACAATTTTATCAAACCTGTAATATGATATTAAATTAATATTATGGTTACAACAAAAAATTCGTAAACATTTTTCCTCTTTTAATCTTTTTGTAAATAACATGTTAGGTCACAGAAATAAATGAGAGGTTATGTCTTAAATACTTAATCTAGTCAGCATTTAGCTTTAAAGTTAGCTAGTGAAACAAAGCGTTAAAATTTAATGATGTTAAAAATAATGTCATTTATATCTTTCCCTTTTGAGAAACGGCTTCAGGAAAGAACGTCAAGGTCTGAAAAAGCTCATATTTTCGATGTAAAGATTATAATAAAGACGTCATAATTTAGCCCTAGGAAAACGTTAAACACTTTTAGTTGTATTTATCTAACACAAATATTTACTGCGTTAACCTGCCACCAAGATCCCTCCTTTTTATACATGTTTTGCTTTTGATTTAGATACTTTTATGAATACTTAGAACTACTTAGACGTTTCGTAAAATAACTCAAAAGAAAACGTTAATTAAAGTTAAATCTCGAGGTTTAAATTATGAAAACGCGATTATTAACCTAAAAATGCACTTTTAGGTATTAATTAAAACAGATAAATGTCTAACTTCAACAAGAACTGCCTGTACGGGTCTTACTATATATATTCGATGTCTAAAATTTAGGGATAAATTACGGATATTTCTCATATTACTAACCCATATTATTTCCCTATTGCAGTAATAATAGTAAAACGACATTCACCAATGTCTGCTAAGCATCGGCACTGTCACTGCACTGGACTATTAATTAAATATCAATGCAGTTGTTAGGTGATGACCTTAATCCTGTTGATTTAGGGATCACTAATTACTTACTAGTCTTTTTTTTTAAACATATGCTAGTAGTCATATAATTCCCTCTAACCACTCCAACTAAGCTTAAATGCTTGTGCTAGAAGAGTGTCTACAACACGACCCTAAGTTTTGCTGACCGTACCCTAAGCCATTAGGGTATGGTCAGTAAAACACTTCATGCGCAACAAGGTCTATATGAAAGATAAAGATGGGATAAGCACCTTTACAAGTCAATGTCGAGGATGTATGGCCCGTAATTATCGTAGACCATCAGATGAAATGGATATGAATTTGAATTGCCAAAAGGTTGAAGTGACGTCACTGTAATTGGCTCAACTGGAAAAAAATTCCCCTTAAAATTATATCAGCGTTAAATGAGAGCTTATTTTTTCGCCTAGTCAGTTAAAGAAATCGGAGACCCCATAGTGATCACCACTCTTCGACCATCTTATTTCCATGTGGAGACAGTGCATTATGCATTTTTTCCTAGATTAAATTGAATGTGAAATATAGACGCAAGAATTATACCTCAACTATGTGTTTTTTGTCGCTTATATCCTAAAATTTCATTTTAACTCATACGAATTTATTTTTTACTACTATCAAATGAAAACTAATATGACCAAATAAACTATAAAACACATTTTAATGATACATATATATATAAATATATCATATATATCATATCAATTAAAATCCGAGAAATAACTACCAATTACAAAAGTTTCCATGACAATGACTCTAAATCGGTCATAACAAATTCATCGTTTTATTATAATATTTTATTATCCAATACGGTGACGCATAACTTCGTTATTAAAATAGTCTTTAATCTTTTAAAATAATGTTGACAAATGAGTACACAGATCATGATGATAATAATGATATTAATTTATCCCTAATGGGAAAGGCAAAGGACTTTAGTCCATACAGCCAGGTCTTGTTCGTATGATGGTTGGTCTGAAACTCTGTACACAGATCATCTGATTGTAAGTGATGACTGCAACCCATAAACATTTATATTTATCCTTAGCAAAGATTTAACATGTATATGTCCCTGGGATTTTACAGGCATATGCCCCTCGGATTTAACGTGCATATGCCCCTCGGATTTAAAAGGAGCGCCTTGCTTGCAGTAACTCCTACGGATTTCGGGAACCTTACACTCAACAAACGAAACTCAGCAACGTTATGTGACTCATTTGTTGCTAAACTAGCTAAACGCTAGTACACACCATCGTAAAGATTTTCTAAGAACACTTGACAATAATTGCCTATAACTGATAACGTTTTTGTCCACATACTGGTTTTAAGTACAATGTTAGTTAAAATAATCAAGAGGCGGGATCTGGTGCCTTGTAGTATAGGTGTTAAACCTTATGCAAGCATCAACTGCCACAATCCCTATTAGAATTACTACTTATTATGTAAGATTGTTTATAAGGATATTGTCTGTGGAGAGGAATAAAGTTTTTTTATTATTATTATAATTAAATACTGGTTTTTCGACGCTTCAATTTCTAAATTTCCTGCCACGCACAACTACTCTGTGGTATCAGCTGTCGCCATCGGTTTTCCAAACTGATACGACTAAGGGACTTTCAAGAAAAGAGCCTACGCCTTCCTTAAAGGCCGTCAATGCATTTGCGGCTCCTCTGGTGTTGCGGATGTTCATGAACGGCGGTGATCATTTACCATCGGGTGGGCTGCACGCTCATTTGCCACCTATTCTATAAAAAAGAAGTAATGTGAGCATCGGAATATTCATTAAACACATAAGTTTTAAATAAATAAAACTTCGCATCGTACACAGTTCCCCTCTCATAGAATATATAGTGGTGCGTATTTCTCAACCTTGTACATATGCACTTTTTTATAGGAATTAAATGATATTACGTATCTCTTTTCTTACTTCCGAGCGAATGATTAACCATATTTTTATCTAAAATGCATATCTACTTATACAACTGCCAATTCCCGGTTTGTACTTGCAATGGTTTCCTGCTAGAATATTAAATGCAGTACTCGACTTCTGTCATTTCAAGTCATGTCGAAATTTCATACACACAACATAAACATAAAACACACAGCTCCCGGTTACACAGACCAATGACTTAAAGAAATGAGTCACTTAAGTGAATTCCTTTAGCTTAATAATTTACACAAAGGCAAGTTAACTATACTTTGGAAATTTACTGTCATCAACAACATTGTAAAATTTCAATGGAAAAATACTAAATCAAAAGGTAAGTATTTGTTCCACTCCTAAGTTAGTCTAGGGTTATTTAAGCACACATCGTTAAAATAATTTTATAGAGAAATTTGAATTTGTAGGAAAGCTTTTTAGTGTCGAATTTCAATCTGATCCAAGCAATGCACTCTACTATCAAGCGGACGGATTTCCGGCATCAGACGAAACAGAAAAATCCATTTGAATAAATCGTTACTATATCTCTCTGGATGTTGAGGCGTTGGGTACGAGTCCTACACTGACTAACAGAATTACCTAAGTCATAAAACAGATTTAATGAAGCTGGGGAAGAAGAATTTATAGAAAGAGTGACAAACAAGCACACAGTTCAGCTGATGATAAGTATTCCATAGACATGCCTATCCTTGATATATTTACCAATAATACCTGTCAATGCCAATTATATATGTCACCTTGATATGATCGGTTGAGCTCCTTGAGATAGAATACCAATCACAACACCGTGGTATGCAACTACTTTGTAAAATGGTGATTCACAGTCGAGTGGACCCATTTTATACAGAAAATGTTGAGATAATGATAAAGTAAGTCAAACAATACTCATAAAAAGCTTAAAGCTTTTTCTCGATTGACAATAAATTGTATCATATGTTAAATAAAGTTGTAATATAAATTTAACAGGGGAAAGTTTATACATCGGCCCCAGTAGTTTTGGTGTGTAGCCAATTTATTATAATGAAACAGGTTTCCTCGTTAAATGACCGAAATTTCATTTCGTGTAATTATCCCAAAGGTAATAAATCAATTTTTGTGAATGACTAGGTATTAATAAATTTAATTAAAAAAAAATAGTAAATGCAAGATGTGATGATTTTTTTAAATATACTTTAGTCTTTATAACTTATAAAACTTAAAATAGCTATCGCAATACAGTCAATTTTCCAAAATAAACGCTCTTTTCGCCAAGACTCAGGTATTTACATTAAAAAGCAATTCGCTAAGAACAAGACGAAGGTTCTTTTATAAAAAAAAAACTCTGGCATTCCTATAACCTTTAGCCGAGTCGCTTTAAGTCTTGTTGCTTTCTAATTATATTGAACGAGTATTAACTGTGTTTACTTTTGCTACTTTAATAAATCAATAGCTTGACTTCAATATTATAAAGTTAATTCACGGTAAGTAAATGGTATAATAAAAGATGTGCTTCAATACCCTCTCTATAAAGAATGCCAACGCCTAGAAGTTGCATATATCTATCAGCCGTTACTTTTTAATTGTAATTTACGTTAGTAAATTTATAACAATCTAGTTCTAGATCTTAATCATCATTACTAACTTCGGTTAACCTGGTTAAAATACTATCTTAGCTTGGGGCTGTAATTCAGTATATTTTAGGAAAACTGTATAGCTTGTAGATCCGACAATGGAAAGTTTTCTTGGGGTAATTTTGTGTTTGCAGATGCAACAATGAATTCTTTGAAGAAAAAAAATTTATGAGTGTTGCTAGCATCAGCTAGTCTGTTGTACATGAATTTTGCATCGAGGGTCTGCACCCTACTAACCTATGCTGTTGCTGATTGAACATATGAGTTATTTAATATTTTATTAAGCAATGTACAAAGTTTGTTGACAAAACGCTAAACTAACTCGGAAAGTTATAATTCCATCACAACAGTAACTTCGATTTGGATTCACGTCTCTGTGCTGTTATACTAAGCTGATAAATGGATTTTAGAAACTCATCAAAGTTTTGCTTTAAAGTTCTTTGTTTATTGTGCTCCTTCCACCTGTTTGGTGACGATTTGTTTGTACCTGATCAATTATGATTATGATGACATTTAATTGCTATCAATTAATATCTACGTGTCATATTGTAGGAAGAATTCAACCAAATACTTGTAGTAAGCCACTTCGATGTAATGCCATGACGAGAAAATCAAAGAAAGATTTAGCGGCAGTGTAACAGCAGCCTTGTTTAATATAAGAAAAAAAAGCTTAGAATAGAAATCGAAACGAGCCTACAGTCTTTGTTCGTATCGAGACGGTGGTTGGTAAAGTTTTACCATTTTTTGAAATTTTAAGTTGCAATTTTTTTTTACTTAATTAAACTTTTTATTTAAGGTTTTTGATTTATGTAATGATCATACAAAACTAGATCCATGTCATGAAGGCGACTGGTGGTGATCTTATTTTTTAAAACTAAGGAAAAAATTATATATTTGTATTATAAATAAATTACATAACCACGCTACAGATAAAAGCAGACTGCATCACTAATAGTCTAGTTCGATCGATCTGAGTAGAACACATCCACAGTACAAAATGCCTGTGTCAATTAACTACATAATGCTGCCACGTTCCGCATTCGTTCGTTCGTGTAGATATGCGGTGAACTAATTAGTGGTGAACAGGCATCAATTTCCTTAAAAGCCAGATTGAAGTTTCTCCTTGTCTCCTTATGGACTTTAAATGTATCTTTATGGATTTCTGTTTCAACTATGTCCACGTGGCATAATGGGCAGAGAGCTTCGAGTTACACTGCATCCCTAATTGTCATGTGTAATTGTCTCATTTTGTACCCCGATTATATCAAAATAGAACAGTAATTATAAATTTAGTAGACAGTAGACTACTACAAAGTATACTTGAAAGCCATCATTTTAAAAGAATTTCAACAATTCTTTATCAAAACCATTTATTACTTAGAACCTTTATAAAGTTTTAAAATGTTTTTAGTCTCAATATCTCCTTGGACTAAGGTCGTTTGTAAAGGTCACTCTTAAATTTACGGCTGCATTCTGTGGACGTTTGAATTATCGACTGTATATAACATAGTTTTTATACACTTTTGTACTTGAAATATTGCTATAAAGTTGTTTGTCTTACTGACATAAAAATACATAGAATTCATTAGGTCCGTGGAGTAAGTTCACATGTTATATAATTTTTTTTTAAACTTTAGTTTAACGTTTCATTTGTTAATATTTTTATTTTTTTTACAATGTTCCCCTCGCCACGCAAAAACAATGACAAATGTGGTAAGAGGCACTCTGCATAGTTTTTAGCTACTACATGAGCTAACTCTGTGTTTCGTATGGTGAGTGTATGGATCCAGGAACCCAATTCTATCACAGTGCTCACGGATGAAAACGCATATGCATGCATAAGTACACTTAGCACAGAGCAAACAACTCACCTGATGGTAATTGATGACTGCTGCCCATAACATCTCCATTTATACTCAAGATAGACCCAAAATGCATATATGGTATCAACCTTCAAGACTGAGATGGAATTGGGTCTAATGAAAATATGACATGTAGATGTCCATAATCCAAAAAGGCTCACCCCAGACGGCTGATATCAATTGTCTCGTTACCCGTAATTGGATCTGTTAAATCCTCCGTAATCATATTAAACGCAGCAGAGCTATGTTAAATTTTCTCAGTTGTATTATGTGAAGGGACATGCGGACCCATTCTCCGGTTCTCTACATTGAAGCTGATACTTTGCAAGGACGTCTTTCCCCGGTGAATTCCACCCATTCATGCTATTGCTAATAAATAGAGAGGTGGTTGCAGTGGGGCTCTGCTTATCATAATTAGTGTTACCACCATAATTTGTACAAACACTTGTTTTTCGTAAGATTATAGTTATCAATATATGTACGAATCAACAAATTTAAATAAAAAAAGCTTAGAGACTTAGAGAGAGAGGTGCGAATAGCCGAAAATCGTGTTTCTGGCGGCGACCCAGATTTATTAAGAACCTTCGTATTGCCGTTCCCGTATCGTTGTCATGTAAATACCTGACTCTGAAAAGTGAACGTAGCAAAATTATTCCTGAGATATGGCAAAATTTTAATTTTGTCGAGTAAGTATATTTTTCCTTCCTATTCTGTTGTACTTTTTTTTTTTACTTATTTTTATTTATGTATCATTACTTCATACCTTAGTGTTTTGGACTTGCATGTTGACTGAGCTGACTGTTGCGGTAAAAAAATATTTTTAAAATGCTTTAATGGATGCTAACCTTATCAGAACATCATCATTATCATCTCCCATTGCGAAGTTGGTTATACAGGGACCAAAAAGAAGTTGACCTAATGAAAAATTTTCTTTCCCAGCGGTTGTCGGTTCTACGAGCTATATGGTCAACAAATGACCACTCTTCATCAGCTTACTTATCCTTTGAGCTAAGCCAATTACCTTCTCATTGTGAATTCTATCACGCAGGCACACATAGCTTAGCCTTTTCCATAACTCGCTGAGTGGCATTGATGTTCCCTAGGCATCATTAGCATCACGCACCTTAGAAGATGTGTATTTTAAAATATTCGTATAAGCAATATATAACCAACACACTGCTTGCTTCGGTTTGCGGTATATTAATATGAAGTCTCTATTGTAAGTGTAATTGACGGTTATGGTTAAGCCATAATTACGTTTGTGGTTGTAAAATCGGGAATATTACACTTAAATGATATTACAAAGCTATATATGAATGAATTTAAGGATGACAAACGAGCACACAAGTTAAAATACATTACAATGATGCTTAACACTATGTATCTGTAAGAAAATATAAAAACGAACAATGAATATTCAAAAGAAATCGTTGTTAAAACGGTCTTTTTTATATAAAGTCTGGAAAGGGAAATTATGGTAAAATTTATATTTTCATAGTTTTATATTCTCGTTTAAATTCACAAGTATAAGTGCCAAGGTATTCAGAAATATTGTCTGCTATCATGAAATCTAAAATAGAATTTTATTTTAATAATTTATGTCATTCAAGTACATAAAGCAACGACTGAATTTGAATACGTAACGACCTAAAAAAGTAATGTTTTTGCTTGCACACTTTTTGTCGAGTCTTTTAACTGAGGTTTTATTTTTCTCACTTTTAATTTGACGCTGCTTACTCAAGCTGCCAGCTATTCCATCTCACGCTTTGGTAGAGCGGAAAGAAAAATAATGTTTTAAAAATATTCACAAAACTACTTATTTGTTATCCAAAAAAATGTGAGCGCAAATAAAAATGCATTTGTTATTTACGTTCATTTCGAATACTGGAGTAGTCAGGATTTTGTAATTGAAACAAAAATTTTATGCATTCGAAAATATATTTCAATTAATATATGTAATATCTATTTATATAAGCACATACTCTCAAATGTACAGACAGGTACATACACATATATGAAACAAATGGAAACCTAGTCTAATTCCATAGATTTGTACGTTTAAAGTGTACACTAAATTGGTAAATCCGAATAGAACCATAATAGAGATTATGTTTGTACGATCCATGTACTTCGCACCTAGATTTTGGTAATCGCTATCGAGTTTGAGGATTATAATCGCTTTAATGTATCTATTATATTATAAACTTGATTATAATTGTATAAAATAACAAAGAATTTCTAATTTCAAATGTAGATAGCAGCATATACACGTTTCGATGTTAAGCCTCATACCTATCCTCCAACGCTAGCCACTCATTGCCAACCACTCCTTGGCCCGCTATCTTAATATGAGCAACAAATCTGAGCCACGAATCTTGAAGTCATAGGAATAAGAAAAACGGTTACTTGGAAGCACCAACCTTTCTTACCCCCAGCGATAATTCCAGTTTATGACTAAAAGGATCGCGTTGTATCATAATAACCACTGCCAACCACTCTTAGTCCCACCATTGTCGCATCAGTATTGGAGTCGAGCCTTAGACCACCTTAGGTCATCTAGAGCAGTAGGGGGTGTAACGTTATAACTTTATCCTCTGCTCCCGCTAACTTGATGATGAATAGAACAGGTAAAAGGGATAGCCCACCAGCGCGGTAAACATGGGGAAGACGGCTTTAATTAGCCTTTTCGAATAAGCCGCTTCTTCACCAGCCGGGTTCCTTTTTGCTTCACCATGGATGAACAAACCAAACTAAGCAGAACAAACCCATTCAAGAGGACATGTTACATCTATATATTTTTTTTTTGCTGGCCTGAACTTCAGCCTTTTAGGACAGGGGAAAACGATGCCTTGGAAAACCGTTACTACGACCCATGTAGTCCACCTATGCGTATCCAAGAAGTCCATAGAGGCGGCCTCGAGCCAACTCCAACTTAACGCCATTGGTCTGTCTTATGTGGGTTCCTGTTTACTTTGACGGACATTCTAGCCACGACAGCTCAGCTCCTTTCGCACCGCATCAAAGCGAAAACCCGTTTGGATGAGCGATCTAATCGACCTAGCTGCGTCCCTTGCTTTGTTGAGTATATAAAATGTTTTGAGGAAGTTTTATGTTACGATTTCAAATGCTGATTTACCATTACCAAGAGCTCAAATCAAGAGAAAAAATCGGCACGGTGGAGATCCACATTTATTCCGTTAGCATAGAAGCAATTACTTTTTACGAATATACATGTTGTAGGTGGCAGAGGCACGGTGTAGCTTAGACCTAGCTGTAGCATAAATATATTGATAAACATCATAGCAGGTGTGTTTTGTATCATTGGTGAAAGAAAACGGACCCAATTACTGATAAAGGGGAATTTCAGTTTTGCCCTCTGCATCTGAATTCCATATGGACATTGGATTCGAATACCAAGAATCGTAAGAAACATTTATCATCATGTAGATAGTGGTACCCCGTTTACCTTCGTATACAACCCTTAATAAACACAGTAGGTAAGCAGATGGATTCCAACGTCGCCATCACACCACAACTACTTTACCAACAAAAGAGTAACGTAATTATAATAATAACTCAAGTGAATTAATGCAACAATATCGCGGTTATGAGTTCAATAATTAACAGAAATGAGGCTCTTAAATCACAACTGTTTGCTCAGTAATTTACACCGAACGTCTTTCAAGACCAAGATTATGTGAGTGCGCAATTTATTTCAATGATTTTCTTATACCTCTGCTAAACGAGCAAGTGATTTACTTTTACAAGGTTTAACGATGTATTGCTGTCACGTTGGTTGTCGTAATGAGTTTAGGATTGAAGCCTTAACCGCCCATAAATATATACCAAATTGAGATTTGGTTCCACAGATGTGTTTTTAAGGACCATTTAATTATTCAGATAATGAGACATAATCCGACAGTTAATTAAGAATTACGCTTTCAACTCAAATTAAGCAGCAGTATACTTAAGTCTCACACCGTCTGTTCCGGTGGATAATAATCTCAAGAAATCTAAGTATATTTGTGAAATATTGTAGAAATGACTTATTTATTTTTCTGTTAAAATAATATCTTGAATTTTTACATCGAGGTATATCGTGAATGACAACTGTTATTATGTCTCCGACTCGCAAAACTACAGCATAACACATGTTGCTAATTTGCGCTGGTATTTTGCGAAGGTGGGTCCGTCGTAAAGATCCATTAATATCGTTGCTAGAAATTAGCTAGCCGTAAGCAGCGTCCTAGTGTTAAAAATATATATTATTATAGTACATATACTTACTATATATATTATATTATACTATTGCCTATAGAAAAAACAACTAGACAAATACACACACATATGCACGTGGCCGCACGTGTTGGTCGAAATCGATTAAGAGGAGAATATTGTGACATTGTAGTAAGTAGGGAAATATGAATTGTGATATTATAAGCTCACTTTTTAAATATTTTCATTCAACAGCTTTATATAAGTTCTACCTCACCTTATAAAGGTAATGGTTGTTGGTGACGATTTCGTCATGTGCCTTATTTATTATAAATGACTTTATTATTGAATGATGAAATGAGTAGTTCAACCGGGTAATTATCGTGATGGACCTCTGGGTTCTTCACTCCCTGGACGAAACGCAGAAGCGTATGACACATCTACTTTACGCCAATATTACATGAGGTTGTATAGATTAGCAGACTTCACATATCTTCGAAATATAGGTATGTTGGCAAGATACGAACTGGGCTTAGTTTGAGGTCCAATGCTTTTAAGTTTGATTAGTACTAGTTCTTGTGTATAGAAAATAAAGCAAATTATATAAGTATTATTGGGGATATCTTTTTTGCTATCTCCACCTGGATGGTCAATAAAATAAAGAAATAAATAAAATACTATAAACAAATAATATAACAAATATATACAATACATTAAGATAAACATATGTAAAGACCAACCAAACGGGAATCTCTCGGCAGGGAAGTCCAAACGGTTGAGGATTAGGGCGAAAGGGAGAGAAATCTGCGAAATATACGAGCGATGTCGAGGAGAACCGCCTTCTGCATTTGAGCCCGGAGCTGTTCGTCCCGGAGTCCCAGCTGCCTCAGGTGATTCGAGAGGCTGGCATTTGGCATTACCGCTACAAGCATAATTAGGGCCGGCATACCGCCCCACATGTTTCGTTACCTTGTGTGCTATGTCCAGATTGTCAGATTCGGCTTTCACGAGGTTCTCGTCATGAGGGACGGTGATATCGACCAAAAATATCCTTTACTATGCTCGGTCCATCAACACGATATCAGGCTTATTCACAAGAATAGTCTTGTCCGTGATGATGGGCTGGTCCCAGTATAGCGGGATTCCTCACGATACGATTGAACTCAATTAGGTCGCGTACCGTAAAATTAAAAGACACTAAGACACTTTGATGTTACTCCTACACGACCGCGTATATTTGTAAGTTATGAAAAGAAAAAATCATATATAAAGAGGAAAAACGTTATCTCTTGAAAATAAATTTAGAAACATAAAATGCACTAGCTGGAAACTGAAATAAAGATTGCGGATTGTCTTCACTGTAATAAATATCTTATTGAAATCCCCTCGTAACAGTTACTTTAGAGTTTCCGTTTGCCAACACCGGAAAGTTGAAAATAACTGAAATCTCTCGAGTTAAATAAAATATTAATTAAGCGTGGGCTTAACCGGAAATGATTCTTTAAATTAATTTCATATTTAATCATTAAAGTCGCGGTGTGTATTTGAAAAATAAGGTTTTTTTAAGTGTTTTTCACTTCAATTTCATTTGTTAATTTAGATTAATAAAACCAAATATGTTGTTTATACCGTGAATTTACATGAAAATACTGCCCGATTGTATCAACGTCACTGTGGTAAGTCGGTGGCAATATATAGTTATGGGTGTATACCGACCCACATGTGACGTTTGTAGCTGATAAACATCCCTTCATCCTTAACAGATTCAAGATGAATTAGTGTTATTGACCCTGTGGACTGAAATGTAATGTACTACCAGTAAGTCTGGGCCTCTTGGATCCTTAAATTCTTCTCCTCCTTATATTCGATCTTGAGTCATTAACGATGAAGCTAGAAACAATTTGTAGCATGGCTCTTTCAGTTCAAATATGTATAAGGTTCTGATTACATTAGCTTTATTGGCATTCCGATAAGGACTGAATGCGTGTGCAATTAGATCGAATTTAGGAATTAAAGCAGTCTCAGAGAAATAATTAACTCACTGGAAACCAAACACAGGAGCCATGAATCAAAAATATTCCATTTCTGCACAGAAACAAAGACAAAGAATAGATATTCGACTTATTTGTATATTTCTATACTAAAAGATTACATTGAAACTACAAAATAAGTCCAACGCAAACATTGTCCTAAATCTCAAACCTCTGACAACTAAGAAAGGCGGCGGTTTATTCCATAATATGAGTGTCAAACTAGACCATAACTTTTTCATTCATCCTCAACAAACATTCAAGTAAACTCTTCAATATGTCAATTCTTCAATTGGTATTGGTATGCATTATAGCCCCTAGGACTGAGATGATATGCCTCGCTAACTGTAATTGTGTCCCCAATCCCTACAGTCACCGTAAAGAACACAGAAGCATCGTACCTCTTTATCTTTGCTGATATGCTTATTTAGTGAAGCCTAGCTCTTCCCCACGGAAGATTCTACGTCCTGTTGATGATACATTCATTTTCAAATAGCTGTAGCAAAGTTTGTCTCACTTACCTTATGAAATACGATTCTAGTGTGCCCTCTTTGACCAATATATATCCTATTGTTTAAAGTTACTACAATAAATTCACATTCACTTTTAAATTAAAACTTTTACAATATTTATGTATATATAATAGATGCCAAACAAATTGCTGTTTGTTTAGCATTGATTACTAAACAAATAACGTTTCATAAACAAATATACAATATTTGAACAGTTAATAATTAAGTAAAACCGTGGTTCAATCAATTTGTTTGTGTCAGTATCGCTTTACTTTAGCAGATAAGCAGATTTGAAGAGCTCCCCAAACTTTAATTTGTTTGCCCGCACCAGCTCAATTGTTAATTGCAATTTTAAGTGTTAATTTACCATGTGTTCGGCAATGAAGGAAATATCGCGAGGGAAACTGCTTATCTAAGGATATTTAAAAGAATATTTGAATAGATATGCGAAGTACGCAGATTGAACCCGCCTTTCAGAATACCTTCTGCTATTTTACTATATTGCCTATTTGTATAAAGTTACACTGCTATATATTTTGTATTTACATTCAATACTTTAATCAATGTATAATCTAGAACAATGCTATGCTCATATTAATCGATGTAGCATTAAAATAAAAATAATTGTCATAACATGATGAAATATTGTAAATACAGAATTTTAGATCTTAAATTACAAAAGATTTAATAATTAGTACAATCAAGCTCTATAAGCAAAAGTGCTTATAGGTAAAGACTTAGAGCCAGATATTGCTGTTAACAATTATAAAAGCTTTTTAATTCTAAATGAGTCTAAAAAGCTCAAACGATGATTGAATTCATTTATAATGTTAGAAGGTAAGCGGCAATAAATCGAAGCTCGAGCGAGACGAAATAATGCCGTTTTCTGTAATAAATTTAATAAAATATTCTCTGTTTATCTTTTGCCTCGCTAATGCCCTCTGAATGATTTAGCTCTCGATAACGAAGTAAGTTAAGGCAAGCAGATTTATTACACCGCAAAAATTGAGGGCGTTATTGATATCGAATTAATAAGGAACAAGTGCGGCTGCGAAATTGTAAATTTATTTTAAATTACAATTATAAATTGCATTAATGATTTATATTTACGCGAATACTACAAGAGTTGAGACATTGAGGAAAACTATTTTTACGGATTTATGGCGTTTCGTTTGTTAATGGTAAAGTGCACTTGTATTGTAAAATCGTGAGGATGATATTATGAATTCTTTTAGCTAAATGGATATTTATTTAAATCAAAACCTTCGCTACCGCACGACGCTATTTTTATTTGAATGAAAGCGTATACGTATAGTACAAAGACCTTGTTAAATAGGTTAATTGAACGCATCGACCTAACCTTCGCCTCGCTGTCCATCGTAATTTTCATCGTGTCATATTTGTAGAATAATCTGTTTTTTTACATTTCTTATGGCGTTAGCGGTTGACGTGCGACAGTTCTGGGCATGGTAAATTATTTTTGCTGCCATTGTATCTACCACCATTTTCGGTAAGGAATCATAATACAGATGAGTTGTTATATTGGAGAAACTAAAATTGAATGTCTCGTATACGGCAATAAGGTGTCCGTTTTCTTTCACTTCAGCGAAGTAGCGAAATTGGAAGTTTTTAAGTCTGGTTGTATTGTATAATTGTCTCGTATCGAAACCTTCATCCATACTTATAGCACATGCGTTCCATCTGACTAGGAAAATTATGACTAAAGAAAACGCAAAAGTATCAGCGAAAGATAAAGGTATAAATAGTTCACCTACCAGGTAAAGAATATAACTTTCAATTCTTCAAATTTAAATACTTTAACTTCGTTATTTAAATTGTTAAACATGTTACCACGCCGTAACAATAAAACGGCAACTTTAACAAACTTTACTTAGAGTAAACTTAAGTTTTACTGCACGTAACGGAATGTGATATTATCTTGGGTTATTATTATAGTGTGTTGAGATGTTGTTTTAGGCCCTATTGAGAATTTTAAACAGTCTGGCTAACTAAGTGTATACTGTTGTTTTAATGCTATACCCGTATATACAAATTGGTCTTTATTTATTATTCATCCGCCGAGAAATTATCTATAGCGTGATAAACGTCGTAATAAATCTGCAGTAAATAACAAAAACATTATAAAAAATCAAAATTATTATAGAATAGCGTAAGATGTGACCAAATAACAGATACAGGAGTACTGATAAATATACAAGTGTTGCTACCATTAAAAATATTTTTCAATAGAATTTTTTTAATAGAATAGGACACAACCGAGTTCAGGGAAGTAGCTTATTATCTGATTGACGTTGCCCATGAACATCAGCAACAGCAAACGATTGCAGGAGCGTTGCCCGCCTTTAAGAAGGGAGTAAGCTCTTTTGTTGAAGCTTTTACTCAGGTTTTGATTAGTAGAAACTTACAACAATGTGACGATGAAACTTATGTTATGATTTGTAGTTTGGAATGTTGAGTCAAATTGTAATATTTTCTAGTGGAAGATGTAGACACAGGAATGTTTATTCTTGAGCCCAACTTAAGCCTCAACTTAAGTCACAAATGTCTATCCACTTTATATTACTGCAATGAACCTTTGTACTTTTTTATTGGAAATTGCTTAGAATAAAGGCAAATGTATTTGGCTCATAAGGAGCCCCATAAAACTTCATTGGCTTTTCTTTTTAAATAGTCTATTAACGCTGGGTTAGGTTTTCTCAAAATACCAGTATTAAGACACGGCTTAATGCTGCTATATTTCAAATGGTTAGTAAAGGTGACAAATCGTTAGATAATTTAGTTGAAATACTCACTGTAAACTGTACGTGACGCCTATTTTTCGTGTTAGCATACGTATATTTAATAAAATCCCACAAATGATACTTGATTTGCTTTGAGCGACTTAAAATTCTGGTTAAAACTAATCAAAAATCCTACTACTTTTTGTCAAAATGGCACCTATTAATGAGACCTATTATATCATATATTAATGAGATTAGCTATCTTGACGATTCAATAGTGTCTTGTATGAATCTTCTTCAAAAAAGCATTTTTTTCAACCTCATCAAAGATTCACGACCACGTGCCTACGACCCCACAGAATATCAACGTGAAATAGGAGGATAACATTATTATTTCGGATGGTGGATGTAATCTATCTCAATCCTCACGGTAGACAACACCTATGCATCTTGAATCTTTGTCAACGCCTATCATTAAATCAAATGTGTGCGTAATGTGTGTTCATAAAAAAAAGTTATGAATATTCAGTAAATATACAAGTTAAAATAGGTTATAATAGAGTACTATTATTGGAATATTAATGTACGTGCCCCGAGGCATAGCTACTGCTTTATCAAAGTAATTGCTTCGAGTCTTGGAAATGGTAAACAAGTTACGAATATTTACTACATTAAGATTTTCACTGACATTTCCAATTTTCTGTTTATAATAGATAGCTAAATTGCTTTATAGCTAAATTGTTTGAATGGAGCAGGTGATAGTTTCCTAGCCACTTTTAGTTAGATCCACAACGGAGGCTGTATTATGTACATACGTATATCTAATTCTGATTTTGATGTAGTTTAAATAGTCCATGTCGCTAAGGCTAAATAGACTAGTAAAGACAAAAACGTGTGAGTAATATACTAGAATGATATCCTCCTGGTCGTAATCAGTTCACATAAACTGAGCAGAATACATTATAGTGCTGTAATCGTTTGCTCTAAAACGGACGCACCCATCTTGCCTCCTACGATATATGTAATTCATGTGCAATAAAATCGGACTACCGGCTCAGACGCTGTATCAAAGCAATACAACACAGAATCCAGACTCGAAAACTAACAGTTTGTGATATTTACCTTTATTAATGGTGACGAGGCATTCCATCTCAGTCCTCAAGGGTAACAACGCATCTCATCAGATTTCTTGTCAAGGATGAATGTAAATGCCTTAGGCCGCAGGAACCACTCGCCATCAAGCGAACTGTGTGCTCGTTTATTACTCACAATGGCATAAAAAAAATGTAAATACAGTGGTTCGATTCCCAAACGCGGGGCCCGCGAAGCAACGATTAACTATACTCTAACCACTAAACAAAGTGGCCTTCACTGTCTAGTGACACTAGAATACAGAAGCAATCACATAAATTATTTATTTATAATCTTTTGTACAACTAACATATGCACAAAGGTGGACTTAATGCCTAAGGCATTATCTACCAGTCAACCTTGGAAGGGTTCAGAGAAACAGATGAATAATAATAAAGAAAAAAGAAGCATACAGTACATCTAAATACTTGTACAATTATATATATATATCATTATTTATTATCTCAGGAATTTATAATACTAGATAAAATAATAAATTTATATACATTTACATAAACTATAAAAAAAATATATACATGTTATGAATACAATATCTTCTAGTTATCACCAGATGACATCAATTGGAAAGAATATAATATTATAGTGCCCCCAGTATTTGCAGATACAAAGTCACTCACGCGTTCACACTCCCACTACCATCACGTATAATGTATGGGGCATTAGATTGAAGGACCCAGGGGCATGGGGTATACATATCCAGATCAAAAAACATGTAGTTCCCGTCTTTTGAATCTCGAACCTGGATAACTTAGATAAGCGCGTGGAGTTGATTTCATTTGTTATAAGTTATAAGTAATTTGATGCTTAACTCATTCTCAAGTTAAACACGGTTAAATCTGCAGCATTTTCTTACATTGTAATGAATAACTTTCTTAACAACTTTATACTTACTTGAATAACTTGGAACCTAAATCTGCTTGACTGTTTTATTTTTGTGACCCAAAACTTTACTAAGCTTCATTAAAAGTAATTTCTGTTAGTGAATAATGAACGCTCTCACTTATCGAGTACAATGGGTACTTCAAACATTAGGGTTATGGCTTGCGTTCCATTAATGGCAGACACTTATTTCGTTCTTAGTTCACTGTCTAATTATTTTGGTTAATATTGTGTGAAGTTATTTCAATAATAACAATAACATAGAGTAATTGATTTGGGTCGCAGTATCTCTTTAAACTTTAGTTAATTAAATCACCATCCGAATTATTATCATCAGGAGAAGTGGAAACAATAATAGTGGTAAAACCACGGTGCAACAGGTATCTAGCAATACCGACTCGACTGAGAAAGAACCACGGTCTTATATAATACCACTGTGAAATAGGAGCATAACGCTGCGTATCTCATCTGGTAAGATGGGGGACATCTGAGCACCAAATTACAGTTAACAAGGCATTCTATCTCAGTCCTAAGGAGTCACAACGTATGTGTCTCGAATCATATTAAAGACGCGTGTAGATTTCATCTCTACGTATTAACGGTATCTGGGAAGGACCACGGCGTTACATAATATGAGTGGTAGTATGGGAAACTGGAGACCCAATTACTGCTAACGAGTGATGGAACACTCAAAGGTGACGAGGCTTTCTCGAGGATAGATAAACAGCTACCATCAGGTGAATTATATTATATATAAAAAATATTTCTTTTTTATTGCATTCATGCATTGCAGCATCTATGCATATATGCATGGAGGCATTCTGTAGTAATGCAAATTTAGGTTTCACGCCTGCGGTGTTCAGGGACCGAGA
Source organism: Teinopalpus imperialis (assembly GCA_029286865.1). NCBI lineage: Eukaryota > Metazoa > Arthropoda > Insecta > Lepidoptera > Papilionidae > Teinopalpus > Teinopalpus imperialis. The sequence continues at coordinate 439,347 of JAGSMU010000034.1, forward strand.
TATAATACCTCGAACTTAGCAACAATATGATTTATATCAGTAAGCCGCTAAAACGAAGGAACATAAATAAAGCTAATCGTATTTACTGCCGCGGTTTGCGAAGACATGCAATTTCTTTTAATGTTTTATTTTATTTGTTTTATGAGCAGCAATGCTGTTATTCCATGTATAACATCCCATAACGACAATTCTGTAAAATGATCTCCATTTATATTATATATTGGCTATAATAAAAAATATTTCCTTACATTGACTTATATTTGAATACGTCGGATATAGAAATACAAATAAGATGGTATAAAAGTAGTACATATGTAACAACGGCTAACCCTGCTGTCTATTTACAAAAGGTAGGTTAATCGTTCTGATCCGGCTTATCTCATATATTAGTAAATACTTACATTTATGTAGTTTATCTTTTGATGTAATTTTGTATTTCTTCTCTCACTTTCATGATCGTGCTTTCTGTTAATAACAAACTTTATACCGTTTATTTTGGATTTTTTTATAGAAAATTACAATCAAAAATAGGCATAAAGAACAACCGCAACCTTAACTTTGCAAAAGTCCAATAAATTATGCAAATAATTCTTATTTATCTTTCCTTCGCAAGATTTAAGACTCGATAAACCAATGGAGGTATAGCGAGGTGATTTATTACAATGTAAAATAATAGGAGTGTTTTGGTAGGGGAATATTAAGACTACAAATCTGTTACCACTTTGGCATAAAATGGTTCCTTATTATAAACCCCTCTATATGTAAGTTCTACACGTTGAAATATAGTTTGACAAAGTTACTATTTTTTTTCAATGATATCCATTTTATTTCTATTATTATTTGTGTTTTAAAATTTCTTTAATTTTTCGCATGCAGTTTCTAGCTTTTTTTTCCACACAGCTAAACGAGCACACAGTTCATCGGATGGTAAGTGATAATTGTGGTATATAAATATCTTCATTCAAGATACGAGTACATAAATGCATATATTGTCACTGTAATATGTTACTAGGTTTTCAGTCACACTGTCAATACGAAACACAGTAGCTTTATCGTGCAATTTAGCGACGCTTTTCTTTGCCTGCATTATTACCTGGTCAAGATAACCAGTATATTTTGTAGCTAGAAAATTAATTATAAAATTTTGAAAAACATTAGCTTTTACTCGCAACAAAACACGACTGTGTGATCATAATGGGTCTAATTTTAGCATTAAAGCTTTTGCTCAGTTAATGTAACCCAGGCTTTGACCTCTAGAGTATTATTTCAAAACTGAAGTATAAACAATAAGATAATTCGTTTTTTCGATTTTAGAATTGTTTAAAATTGTATCTTCAGTATTGTAGTAATATAATTCTTGTGTAAAATGAAAAATAAGTAAAGTGCCTATATATATTAATTATACTCCTGGGCATATGTCTCCTCTCGAAAGAGTCTATTTTGGCATAGTACGCCAGTGGTAGAGCCACGCTGCAGCGTGTTCCTAGATGCAGCATGAATACGTCAGCTCAACCGGGGAAGGACCAAGCCTTCACAGAGACTACCAGCGTGAAACAGCAGCATAACGCTGCCGCGTTCGTCTGGTGCGTTAAGGGATCTGGAGATCTTTAGTACTGGTGACGAGGCATTCCATCACAGTCCTCAAGGGTGACAACGCATCTGCGTTATGATCCCTTGACGGGGATGAATGTAGATATCATGCTCGTTTGTTACTATCAATGTAACCGTTGGAGCATAGTACGCCACTCAATTCTAATGTGGATTCGCGAATTAAAAAAATTCTCGTCATACGAGCACAGTTCACCTAATGGTAAATATTTCCATAATACCCACATTCACCCTCTACAAGGAATCGTAATGGAAGTGCGTTGTCAACCCAACAAGATGGAATGCATGTCACCAGTAATAATGGTCTTCAAATCGCTACACTCACCATTCAAAACACAATAGCATTACGCTGGTATTCAAGGCTATGTATTCCTGCCGCAGACATATATAACTGCAAGGTGACTCTGCTATTGTTAAAATGCAGACAAATAGGTCATTGTTTAAAACGTCAGATCTAGTTCGCCATATACATTGTTATCTATCGAATCAGTAAACTGTATGAAACTTCTACATATCTGTGGAACTCGGGACATCTGTAGCAATTTATTGATTTCTAATTAATATACTAGATATAATTAATTTAAAACTAAAGCTCACATAACCGCAAGCTCAGCTTTGTATAAAAATAAAGCTCGTTGAGTTTTTGATTTTGAAATAACTAGAATTTAAGTATGACTTAAAATAAATGTTGAGAACTCTAAGTGACAAAGTTTTATACACATTTAATAGCTTCTAACTTTATAAAACGTCCTTTATAAAAAACTGGGCACAATACGTAAACTTTAATGGAACGAAAAGTTAAGTTAAGTTTAAGTTAGGCAAACATTTTAAAACTTTATTCATACGAGTCCTGCCCGCGACGAGGTCCGCGTATGTGCGCCACATTTTGTTTGTTTTTTCAAAAGATTTCAAGTTAAGTTTAAATTTTATTCCTTCTATCAATAAAAATAGGTGTTTATCGTGTACTTTGAGATGTCCCAATTCTACTGGTGCATTTCGAATTCAATTTTAGACACGTACTTACCAAAAAGCTAGTGTCAATTATTGTATGATTTAGTCGGTTCCACCGTTGAAAGACCCCATACGGAATAGCATAAAGCTGCTATTTTTGATATGCCCTGTTAATGGTAGGCATTGCATTCTATTACATGCTATGTATTATTCAATTCCTTCGCTTAATAAATCTATTCTGTTGTAAACAAAGTGGCACGGTATTGTCTTTTTTTATAATATTAAACACTGTGTGTAAGATTCGGTGAGTTGAGTACCGTTAGCTTTACTATAGTGATAGGGTTCCCCATCGCTTGCCATATTTGAGTTTTACATATCAGGTTCACTACTGGACAAATGTCTTTGTTAAGGTTTGAGGACCTGCTTTAAATTAAACAATTTAGATTAGAACTATCGATCACGAATACAAACCTTCTAACTTTGTTGCTTCTACTCCTGCATATCTGAATATATTGTTCCAAGTTTTAGAATAGTTAATGTTACAAGATATATTTGTAAAACTTACCAGAGCAAATAAGCGTTATTAAGTTTTGTTTTAAGTTAAACATTGGTATTCGTTCATATGCCGTGTGACTGTAGATTAAAAATGTTATGTATACTTTTGCTTGTTATCGTTAATTTTACCTATTAAACGGACCTATTTTTGTGCATTACAAAAGAGGAAGGATTTAATCCCTGTCAAGTCTGTAACTCAAAAGAAACTCCTATGAAATGGAAGCATTAAAAATAGTAGGGAAAAACTATTAAACATTACTGACGTTAAAGTATAGGCATACGTTGATTTTAAGATACTTATATTGTATGCACCTGTAAAGGCAAATCATTCAGATTTAGTAAACAAAAATAAAAAAATAAAAAAAAAAATAAATAAAAAAATAAAAAAATAATAAAAAAATAAAAAAAAAAAAAATAATAAAAAATATAATAATAATAATATTATATAATATTATAATTAATTAAATATAAAATTCAAAATTATATTGCTGTGGTGTATCTTTCTCAAAAAATAAATGAATACAGTAAAGTACAAAAAGCCTTTCTACTTATAGGTTGATAAGGACGTGCAATGAGAAAGAATAAGAAACATTTTACTGGGAAGAGTGATGTTCGATGCAGAGCCAGTCAACGTCCGAAGAAAAAAATAAATGTGTATGTGTACGAACGGTAGTAGATAGAATAAGGAGAACAAAAAAAGAAAACTACCTCATATACCGGGAAAAAGTAATAGGTTAATGTCTCTGCAGAGTTAGTTATAATAAAAATATTTGCCGATGAGCATGTATATATTTTACTTGTTCAATTATTCAAATACCATTTATGAATAAAAAACATTGCTGAGGAAGTAATGAATTTTCATTGGACTTTACTAGTTTCTACATAGCGAGTTGATTCTTATAATAGACTATCGATTGCCGGCAATTATGATGATGTAATTGTCATTTATTTAGTTCGTTAAAGTAGGTACACATCACATTGGAATTAATAATAATTCTTATAATAATCCTAAGTTTATTGATTTCTTTCACAAATTAAAGTAAATTAATATATTTTAAAAAAGATTTTGATGTTACAAAACAGTATTCGTGTGAAATTGGTGTCCATAATTGAATGTCGTAACAGATCATCAGCACCTCAACTTTTTTTTTAGAATGGGAACAGAGATGAGAACAGTATTCCATGTGAGGCTGAACTTTCGCTTTAAAAAGTTGCACACAGTGGGCCGACATGAAATACTGTCTCGCTCTATTAAGCACGCCCAGTTTTTTAGAAGCCAATTTGACCTTACCCTCCAAGTGACCGCGTAACTGAACGTCGCTCGATATTTCAACGCCAAGGATTCTGATACTAGCTGAGGCAGCAAGGGGAATGTTTTCAAAATAAGGAGATGCGACAAAGGGATTCTTGTCCGTGGTAAACGTGCAAATTTGTGTCTTCGTGGGGTTAAATTGGACTAGGCTTTGTCGGCCCCAATCTTTGATTAAGACTTTGTTTAAGAAAGTTTCGACCTCGGACACAAGTTTGTCACGGCACTCATTGACTTTTTCTCGAGAGATCTTGGCGAGGCCAGTGTATAAAGCATCACCAGTGCTGTTATGCGCATAGCAATAAATGTTTTAGACATAAAAGAAAAAAAAATCAATACGAATGTGTAGTCTATGTGTATTTAAATACGTTTTTTATGTCTTCGTATGTATATTTGCAATTAAGCGTAAATGGAATATTAGAATATTGCTATATAACTGATGCAATCTTCACTATTCATGATGATTTTATAATATAAATTATAATCAAGGAAGCATAAATTGAGCAAGAATTGGTGTTTTGTGAGAATAACAGGAAAAATTATGTTGCCATTACGTTTCTTTGTGGGAAGGTCTGGATCGTTAAGGGAATGTTGTTTGACAATTATGTATAAAAAGTTGAAGTACAGGTATTCAAATTTGATAGAGTTTACTAGAAGGGTGGAAGAATGTTAAAAAGTAACTTGATTTTATAATCGCTCAATGAGAGTTTTATATACAATTCTAAATAAAATTCTAAAAGAAATTTAAATAAATCAATACCGCTTTTGATATATTTTCTGGCAAAAAGCTAAATAATCCCTCAACTACGAAGCACAGGCACGAGCTTTGTAGCTCAGGAAGTAACTTGATGAACACATGAACACTCGGGAGGAAAGGTTAGACCACCTGATCATCTGACTACCATACCTAGTGTAGCCCTTTGAGACTGAACTTGAGGAGGTTATAGAATCCCTCGAGCACCAAAACATCCCCATCATCGAAGCGCGCAGGATGACTGATCCTCGCACAAAAAAACCATTGCCACTCATCCTGGCCACCCTGGATCTGACTCCAGAAGGCAAGGCCATCATTCAATTTAAAATCTCTGTGCGGTCTCACCGGCATATCCGTTGCAAGCCCCTAAGGCCCCTGCAAAGTCAGCCTGGGTAATGTCTCCAGCTATGCCGCGCAAACAAGTCGCGCCTATCTCAAGGCCGAACCCCTCCCCGGTGCAGCCTGCCACCTTAGCGCAGCCTCACACCTCCCCAACCTCAGGGTATGCAAAACCTTATCACATACTCCCTTAATTTCATCAGTTCTCTAGACCTCAACGCCCTGGAGGACCTCACCAATATGGGAATCCATTGCTCTACTTGACGTCGGCAAGCTGGGAGACCGTGATATTACTAGGCCAGCCCGTTCACAATTATATGTAAATAAATAATACAGTTTGGCCCCATCACGATTTCGTTCAACTAGATTTTATTCCTTCTAATGCAATTTGAAATAAACCAGGCAAAAGTAAAATACGATTTATGCAGATGTAATCAACTTAATTATATTCATAGAAGTATAAATAGTATAGTAATATATAAGTTACATAGCAAAAAAAATATATTCAATTTCACACAGTTCACCTGATGGCAAGTGATTTTTGCGGCCCATGATATCTACATTCATCCTTGATAAGGAATCATAATGAAAATGCGTTGTTACCTTTGAGGCCTGAGATGTCTCCGGATCTCTGCACTTACCGGTCGAAACACAGCAGCATTATGCCGGTATTTTTTGAGGGCGTGGTCCTACCCCGTTCGTTGACCAATCATTATGCAGATAGAAACAAACTGCAGTGCAGCTCTACCACTGTTGAGATCAATTATCATGAGGACTTTGTTAGTTAACAATTATAATAAAATTTAAAATCATAAAAATTTCATTCCCGTGAAAAAAACTAATTGAAGAATTCGTTTGTGGACTTGAATTGAATTTTGAGAGAATAGAGACTCATTAAATCAAGTCGATTTTTATTATTACTTTGGGACTTTAGCACAATAGAACCTAAATTACTTTCACCACGGTAACTATTACTGTTGATTTATACAAAAAATATTATCACTATTGAATGTTTTTTCATTATATATATATAAGACGTCATTCAGTTCTCTTTTTTAATAATGTTTATATTCTTTTTTTATTTTATTTTTTATCTAATCTTTTATCAGTATGTCCAATTGTAATAAAAGTGTTATCGTTAAAAAGATCAAATTAAAAGAAATTAAATAATATCCAAAATGTTATTTTTATAAACCAGTGTTTTTTCACACTTAGTATAAGGAAAAATAAACTTCAATTTGATGCTCCATTAGCGATTTATCCTCGCGCTGTATTGACTTCAATATGCTTATTTTGCGTATTTTTAAAAAAGCTTTCTAAAACTTTTTCTTAGATAACCACTAAAACCTGTGAATTAATGCTTTCAGATAAAAAAATATTCAGAACAAAAACACGGGAAAAATCTGTTGCAACACAAAATGGTTACTGTTCCCTTGTTTTTGATTAATCAAAATGGCCAAATCATAGGATAACTGTTTGTTACGATGTGTTAATTGCAATGTTAGTTAATAGACGTGATAAAGCATTTATTGAGTTCATTATTAAATGAACTTGGAAATTATGTTTACAGATAAACAGATTCCAAATAACTAATATATTTATTTATATATATATTTGAATGGTTTGAAGTGCATTTGAAGTCAATCCTTTGTAGTATGTCAATCGTTTTGACGCCGAAGATGAAACCTAGAAGACAACTTCATTTAACTTTTTATTTTGTGAGTGTTGCTGTTGGTCCAGAGACCTTTACAGCTTTAATTAGACTCGAGATTAGATTACTTTTTTTACATGATCTGTAAGCCAGTGCTTAACCACGATCCCGTCTGGTGTTTAAAAGCAGCCTCGCAGAATATCAGCATAACGCAGTTGTGTTTCGTATGGTGCGTGTAGGGCTCAGGGGTCTGATTTATAGGCATTCTATTTCTGCCCTTAGGGGTGACGATGTAGATGTCATGGACTATACAGTCATTATTTACTATCAGATCTTCGTTTGCCGCTCCTAATATTATTAGAAAAAATGTTTTCAAAAAACACTAATTTATCTTTACAATCGTTGAAAGAGATAGAATAGTAAATAACCTCAATTCGCTCTCTCTGGTACCCACAAAGGCTGAATAATTTTAGCCCAACAAATCTCAAGAAGAACCATTGTTAATACTTCAAGTGGTCCGTGAATGCAATCCAAGCTTAAATGGAAATCCAACTTCTAAACTGACCTCAACAAACGGCCGCAGTCGAATAAGAACGCCGGCTCGATGCTTGAAATGCTTATTATCAGGAACGAAGTCTGGTAAAAGTTTCTTTTGTAGTTACAAAGAATAAATGGCGGGCGTCGTGAAAAAATACCAGCGGTTACAAACTGACCCGGTTCGGAAGTTACGTTTATTTAATTTTTTCGGTAAAGTTACGTTTACTGAAGCAATTATGCTCAAACCACTTAAGAGTTTAGCTTTCAAATTGCTGTAATGATTTGAAATTCCTTGTTTGATTTTATAACTAGCAATCGCCTGCTAGTTTATCAATTTTCATCTCATCAATTATTTATAAATACACCAAATGTGATAATCGCTGAAAGATTCACACAAACTCTTTCATCTTTTCCAAAACCTAAACTGGGCGAACATGTCTGATAACTGATCTGTTATTAATGTTTAGATGTTATGTAAATAGCTAAAACCACATATAAATATAAGTATTGATTAGAAATTTAAAAATATTATATTTTTTGCTTTGTCAACTTGTTTTTTATACTGGATTCGTAGCATAGGTGACACGTGAGCTAAAATCGTAGTAATGCTAGTGCTATATCTTATTCGTGTCTGTTGATTTAAAAATCTCATGTAATATTCTTCTTTTACGAGGTAGATTTACGCCGTCTTTATGAACTTGGTGTAGCTAAAATATGTCGGCACCACCACGCTCTTCAGTCAGTCTTCAGTCTTTATTAAGTTATAATTTTTATTATAACGTATATATGTTATTACCATTTATTATATACTTTTTTGTCAAGTAAGTAAAATAACTTCTACATTATTTTGTAAACCGCAACAGGACTTCCAACTTAAATGTTAGGTTTTCACTTTATCGATATTCACGTCGAAAAGGAAAATATTATTACACAAAATGGATAACAAAAGAATATACATTGCGCACTGTTGACATAAATTGTTTTATTTTAGATGTCATGGAAAGTGTTTTCTTAGTGTCGTTTTTTCCAACCGATACCCATCTAGAAAGGTACATAAAAGTACAAAATAAACAGATTCATCACTTGTTTTTATAAAGAAAAGTTTAAAAATAATATCAAGAAAAGTTGTATAAATCATAAGACCGTAACTGAAAAATACAATGCTTTACACCAATCGGAAAAGCGGTTATAGCCTAATGGTTTAAGATACGATCTGCCAAACAGAACGTCTTCAGATTCTGGTCAATTGTTTAGAAGAGGTCTCCCTGTTTAAAACCTTTGTGTATGGAGTACTTTGGTCCATTTAGGAATGCGCACTCTTGCGTCCAACAGACCTTCCGCTAAACGGAACGCGTTCTCGCAGGTCTCACACTACCAAATCCCATAGGTACTGGTGCACTATTATTCGATGTCGCAAAGGTATTTGACAAAGTCTAGGATAACAGTTTAATCCATAAACTAACAACATACCGGATAGACTCGTTCACATCATACGAGCCTTCTTGTCGAATCGCACTTTCCGCTATCGCATAGACGACACGAGCTTCTCAAGCCAGCCGCTCCTAGCGAGAGTCCTTCAGGGCTACTCTCTTTGTTCTCCTCACTTTACACAAGCAACATCCCCACAGAACCACAGGTCAGTCTCGCGCTTTTCGCGGACATATCACCATACGTATATAACTACGTCTCCAATCTGCAGCCAATCGCCTCGCTGTGTGGTTCTAATTCTTATCGCTTGACCGGTACCTAGTTGTAGACAGCTAGGACATAATATAACCATTCTCGACCATCCCATTCCATGGGTGAATTCATTCAATTACCTAGGGATCACCTTCGACCGCAAACTTCTATCGAAAATGCGATAATTAAGACCGCGTTCGTCAAGAGCAGACTTTGCACGCTCATCTGGGCTAGTTATAAAATGTCCCTAAGACATAAACTCCGGCTATACACGTCCTGCATATGGCCAATAAAGGCTATGCCAGCGTCGTCTCCACCCATGTAACACCCATCAGGATTACATTCCTCTAGAAGATACAAAACCGTGTCTTTCGAATAGCAGAGTGATGTCAGCGTGATATCGATCTGCACAGTGACTTACATCGATTCCGGAATACTTCCCAAGTCTCTCGCAGTGCTTCTTCGAGAAAGCGCTTTTGCACTCCAACCCAGCTAGTGGTAAACGCAGCCACCTACGAACCGCTATCAAATCCAACGAATAGGAGTCCCAGACCGAGTCACGTCCTCCATGACTCAAACTTTACGGGGTAGCCGAGCGCTAGTCTGAAAACAACAGACATCGGTATGTCACACCACATAAACACATCAAGTTGCCATCTCCTTCATACTTACACCAGATAAAACAGTGTCAGGGCGCTCCTCACCGCCCCCAGCTCCCGGAAAATATTGATAGCAGGTGACGACCGTCAGAGGCTAGGTCCGTACAACTAGCCTCTGATTACGTTACCTGTTAACCTCGGAAGGCGAAGAAATATCACCATCCATTTACAACTCTGGAGAATCATCAGATAGTTAGTGAACTCGGGGACAATTAGAGAGAGTTGCACAGACAGACACGCTTGGATAGTAGGTCCTTTATAATAACTAGCTTACGGACCCCCTGTAACAGATGAAGCTGTAAGAGCCGCATAGGCTAAGAGCACTTATATCAACAGAATCCAGAACTTTGGTTCAATTTATTATGACGTTGCAGTCCTTTACTCTTGTCCCCTCTTTGACCTCTTGACATTCGATGTCGTTATGTCCGTTCATATACAATGTTAGAATAAAACGATGCACAGAGATAGAAGTAGTTTTAATGAACATAATTTAGTCCTGAAATTTCCATATATTAAAATATAATTAATTCAAGTGTAGGTCCTAAATCCTAACATGTTTGGCAACAACATTTTCATAACAAGTTGTAAAGACAGATTAGTACGAACCCCCCCCCCCCCCACCTCCTCTCCATGAACCAATACTTTGACCTCGATGTCGATGTCAAGCGAATGACACTATAAATAATTAAACTTATATAAATGAGCATCAATAACCTCAAACCTTTATTTCACGTAACATCAGTCCTAATAGACAAGGCAACTATTGTCTGTTCATTTCATTTATTAGGAAACGTCCAACTGTCGCCTTAGCAATAAGTGGGCTGTTTGTCAAGGATGTCTAATCTGACGGACGGCTATCGATCTTCTACTTTTCTCTGCAAACAGTACAGAACAGTTGAGTAATTAAATTAAGTAAGCTAAAACGTTTTGGGATATAAAATATGGAATAGGTTTAATGAAAATGACTTTTTTTTGGGATACAGTTATATCTCAGTGTAAGTGGTAATCCAATTAATATTCCCAAACGCGTTTCTGGATTTATATGCCGGGGGATTTAGCCGCCATGATTTGTTCACCCACGGAAAAGCAGTTGGCCAGTGGCGTTGGGCCGGCATAGAGCGGCTACTCCTGGCCACTAAGCCCAATTTGAACGCGTGCAGAATTCTAGCGCGCGTTCAAAGCGTATAATTCGTAGCGTATTACAAAAAAATGGTCTCCCTACCACCCGCGGTCAAATTAAGTTTGGTGATTGATAAACTTGATGCACCCTTGCCCCCTCAGAGTACTTGCTGTCCCTGATCTGGTTCAAGGCCATGCCTTCGGGTACGGACTCGGACTCTCTTACTGTATCTGAAATTGAATCGAGTCCCCTATCTTATCTGGAAAGAAAAAGGAGAGAATTTTCGATACTAGTGAGGATTCCGCATCATGTGTGCAAAAGCATTCCCGTTACGGGCCTGCCGATATACAACAAAGGAATAACGTGGATATTTAGGTTTAAGCGAGACCTATAGTATATACAATACCTCCTTGTAATGTATGCATAAGGTATCATCCTTTAGGTTTTAGTGAAATCTATAGTAACCTCCCTGTAATGTATGCATAAGGTATCATCCTTTAGGTCTTAGTGAGACCTATAGTAACCTCCCTGTAATGTATGCATAAGGTATCATCCTTTAGGTCTTAGCGAGACCTATAGTAACCTCCCTGTAAAGTATGCATAAGGTATCATCCTTTAGGTCTTAGTGAGACCTATAGTAACCTCCCTGTAATGTATGCATAAGGTATCATCCTATAGGTCTTAGCGAGACCTATAGTAACCTCCCTGTAATGTATGCATAAGGTATCATCCTTTAGGTATTAGTGAGACCTATAGTATCCTTCCTATAATGTAAGCATAAGGTATCGTCCTGCGATCATCAAGTAAGATCCTCAATGTTGCTATTAGAAGGTCTCAACCCACCTCTTTGTAAAACAACTCCCAGACCCGAAAGCGTACCTTGCCCTCCCAGACACGAAGATGCACAGTTATCGATTCAATACCACAAATGGCCACCTATAGAAATAGAACTGAATGTGGCCATACACTTAAATAAGTTCCTTCACAAGTAGTAGGTGCGTTGTCAAAGCTTTAGAACTTAGATGGATTGCTTTCTGGCAGAAATTGAATTCTCCTCCTTAAAAGAAATGCGGCAACATTTTCGTGCATTGTATTCGTATTTTACGAGAAGTAAATCTTTAGCTTTCCTAGTCCAAACTCTACGTATATTTTTTATCAGAATAAACAGAAATAGCAAACGGTATCTAACTTTTTACCTAAAGCTTTTTAGGTTCCAAATGTGATAAAGGTAACTCCTATCACTATATATTTAACGTTACTAGAAGATTTCGCTGGAACAAATGTTAATAGAATTTTTTTACTAGGCTATGTAACTGGAAGAAATGGTAATTGAAAATATTGTTTAGAATATATAACTGACAGGGAAAATTGAAAAAGTAGTCGCTGTAAGTACATATGAATAACTCAATTTTGGAAAAAAACTTAATGTTTGAGATCTCCGTCAAACCAAAAATAGGCACTGAATTTATATGTTCATGATTTAAGTAGGCTTTATGTGGATATGGAAATTAGGTGTCAAGTTTTATCTATTGTAACAAGGTTTTAAGTATTTACGAGCCTCGTTGCACTGACAGACAATGTTCGGTATCAAAATTTATACATTTGTAAATCTTATCTTTTTTCCAATTTTTATGTACGCCTGTCAGCCGCCAGCCCCGTCATTAAAAATGTCGACGGGAGGTTATACGGATGTTCATGTGATTGACAACATAATATTCTGATCTAAATGTTAACTTATTTATAATAATAAAAGGATCTTACAGTTTTTATATTCATTTGCAACTTATCTAAAGCAAATAGTAACTAAAAAATAATAGTTGCTATTATACGACTATCAGTGAATCCTTTTGTTCCTTCATCCTAATTTATCCCAACATACTCAAATCCAACCTGTGTCTACATTAGTGCCTGCTGGAGCTTGAGCTAGCTAACGGACCAACATAACCTTATGGTTATGTTGGTCCGTTAGCTAGTCCAGTAAATTATTTACAAGTAAATAAGTATATATGTAAACCATAATTTGAAGAAAATAATAAGAAATATTTCTTGTTATTTCGTACGTATAGCTTTTACTTATTCTCATGAGAAATTAGCTCTGAATTCAATTTAATATTAATATTAACCATGCAAGATCCACCTCCCTTAAGTACACTTAAGTCGTAACAATAATCCAAGTTCTCTCTCTCTTCTGTGTTCGCTATCAATTTTAGATATCCTATGCGCTTATTCTATGACTATAATTCACGCTAGTACTTTATATATTATAAACTACAAGATTTCGTTAAAATGAAAATGCTCGTTTTGAGTTTCACGGTACCAATGAAATAATTAATTGCAATTACAAGTGCTAAATTATCACGTGCTTAGCGGTGAAAGAAAATATCGGGAGGGAACCTACATGTCTTAGATATTTTTTGTAATATAAGGGGTCACGAACGAGCGCACAGTTCAGTTGATGGTAATTGATGATTGATAATTGCGTCCCATGAAATGGAAAACCATACAAACCAAACCAAACCAAACCAACAAGCTGTCCTCCTGCTACTAAAAATGAATCAAGATTTAGTTGTTTATGTGTGTGTTTAGTTATATTATGAGTCCAGAGACATCAATTACCATCTGGTTGATTGTAGGACGTTCGCTTAGTTTTATAGAATCATCTTCATATTCAATCACGAGATCGACGTTCTATCGGTCATTTTATTTTACAATTAAATTTCAAATCGAATGAAAATAAGATATTGAATTACAGAAATCAATAATTGGCTATAGTTTGTATAACATATCTTAACAAAATAATCATTTTATGTATATGCTGTTTATTAAAATAAAAAACAAATAAATAAACTCCCCTGCGTACATGGTTTTTTTTCAATATAAAGCTGATGCTCGGGTTAAAGATGTCGCCGGAACATGAGTACTGCAAAACTCTCCAAATGTCCAGAAAGAAAAAAGTTAAAAATTAACTTTCTTGAAGCCTGATGATAAATCAATAAAATAAGTTTAATTTAATGTTACGCTAAACATACCTTACGTATATACTAAACTAAACAAACTGACATTGTTAGAATTTCAAGTACCTTCCAGAATACACAGCCAGTTTTAGAAGTTCGGTTAAGCAAGTGGCCTCGTTTTAACTAGGAGCAAACTTGAAACTGGAAATACTGATGCAAAATCTACTTAAAGTTTCCTTGTATTTGTAAGGACCGATGAAATAATACACAATTTCAAGTTCGTGCAATAAAATATGGATATTAGAACATATTTTTTTATTTATTTGTTGTTAGCGTTTGCTCGTTACGTTACTTTTTAAGGCACTCACAATACCGGCAATATCAGAAGTTAAATAAAAGTTACAGATATATCAAATACTAATGCCTGCCCAGATCCAACTGCAGTTGCTAATTATCTATTACACTATCTTAATATCTAGAATAGTCAATAGCCTAATAGTTAACAATACGGTCTGCGATACTTAAAGTCGTAAGTTCGAATCCTTCATTCGACTATCATCGTGAACGTATCCTAGCACAGACATTTTAAGCTTGGTTGGAGTGTAACCGGAATGTTAGTAAAGTTAATAGAAATTCTAGCATTATTTATTTAAAACAAAAAAATATTAAGGTTTAACAGTGGGGGAGAAATCTTGCTGCGACTTGAATTGGTCGGCTTGACCAGGGAAGGACTACGTTCCCTCATAATAAGAATGTAAAATAACGTCAAAATGCTGCTGTATTTTGTTTGGTGAATATAGTTTTCAAGCATTCCATTCCCCATAGGTGACAACGCACGTGCATCTGAAATATTTATTGAGGATGAAGGAAGATGTGATGGGGCGCGAAGTAATTATTTTACATCAGTGATCGATTATTACCCATAATATTATAAATTAATAACCTAACGGTTCAGGTTACGGTCTGTGAAACTTAAGGTCGTAGGACCGAATCTACCATTCAACTATTGTCATGAACCATCTCCTAGCAAAAGCATTTAAGTTTAGTTGGAGTGGATAATTGGAATATTAGTAATTATAGTACTGCTTGCATATTTTATTACCAAAAAGGTATATTTTTCTATCGCCTACGGTAATCGACATTAATGTCCTGCAGTTTGAATTCGACCTTCTTCTGGTCGATTCTGGATTTCGTCAACTATGTAGGTTATATTATATTGAGGTTACCATTTATCTATGTAAAATTTAATGCACAAATTGAAACATTCACGTAATTTATTAGCGTTCTTTAGGTAGGCGTATAGATATATAGAGAAACATAAAGGGGAAAGAATATGGAATATTAATAAAATAATAAGAAAATCAAAGGAAGTGTCAGGTACCCAAGAATCACATGATTCGAGTTGCGCAAATAGTGTATCAGAATAATATACCAGTATTAAAAATATACATACTGTCTTTATGTTAGTAATAAAATACATATAACAGATAAAATAAACAACGAAATCAAATTTTTGTATAACAGTATGATATTGTACGGATGTTGTTCTCTTAAGTTAAATGAAGTACCGTCATCATTCAGAACAATTTAGACAGCTGTGTAACTTTGTAGACGGAGGCTATATATCCCACAGGAGAACATCTGTAACTGACTCTGGAATCAGCTTCCATCCTATTATTAACACGAATCAGTTAAAATAGAACAAAGTTTTCAATGGTCTACTTTGTAGGACTTTGATGCTTAAAATAATGAATATACAATAATTTGATTTATCTCCTTTCAAATAAAATATATGTTTTTGAGTAATTGTGTTAAAGTTCCATCCGCGGTGCATCCATGTTGAAGGCCTGGACGATTTCAACGATTACGCAAACACTGCCAATATTTGTGCAAGACAAATCAATGATTATCGGCAATAAATAGTTTTTTTTTTATATAGAATAGGTGGCAAACGAGCAAGCAGCTCATCTTATGGTAAGTGATTACCACCACCCATGGACATCAAGCCACACCAGAGGAATCGCAAATGGGGTGCCGGCTTTTAAAAAAGGTTATTTTCTTGAAGGTACCCAAGTCGTGTCGGTTCTTAAACTAATTAATAGTTAATTAAATTGTTGCGTGTATAATCATAACCATATCCTTGATACTGCTGCAGTATCCGAAGCTATCTTTGTAATAATTTATATATAGTGTGATCCTAATATGTTGATATGACAGTTTAAGGAAGGTGTCAACGAGTGTCGAATGTCTCTGTGTTTGCTCTAATAATCGCAAAACTAATATATAAATATTGTAATATAAATATCTTATTATAATTATATATGGGGACATTCATAGTTATTATCGTCAAATTGGTATTATAAACGAAATTAAAAAAATACATAAGGACCAACGAAACTGGCAGTCAGGCAGTGCAGGCAAGTCCAGACAGCTGAGAGTTAGGAAGAAAAGGAAACTTGACGATACGGATTATTATTGTAGTATTCTGTTTTTGTTTTCATAAAACAAAGATAGAAACAGTCCATACAAACGTCTATAAACACTATCCACGTCCATCCCCAGTAAAGATTCAACATGAAAATACGTTATCACC
The DNA here is from genome assembly GCA_029286865.1 of Teinopalpus imperialis. Taxonomy (NCBI): domain Eukaryota; kingdom Metazoa; phylum Arthropoda; class Insecta; order Lepidoptera; family Papilionidae; genus Teinopalpus; species Teinopalpus imperialis. The sequence goes on from JAGSMU010000034.1 coordinate 456,057, forward strand.
CCTAAGGAATGTGATAGAATTCGTCGTTACCGTTAAACAATTTGACCCTGGTATTCAATGAGAACGAATCCCCGTAGTATCCAAAGCATTATATTTTTTAGTATATAATATTCGAAGGGACAAACGAAAACACGATTCATCATGTCTAGTGAAAACTGCGGCCCATGTTATTGACAGTGGTAGAGCTACACTGCAGTTTGTTTCTAGCTACAGAATTAATAGGTCAGCTCGACCGGAGTAGGAGTACTAATACCAGCGTAAATTAGCAGCATAATGCTGCTGTGGTTCGTCTGATGAGTGTAAGGATCCAGGGGCCTTTATTACTGGTGACGAGGCATTATGCCTCAGTCCTCAAGGGTGACAACGCATCTGCATTATGATTCCTTGTCAAGGATGAATGTAGGTGTCATGGGCCGCAGAAATCACTTGCCATCAGGTGAATTGCGTGCTCGTTAGTTAAACTCAACGCGAAAAAAAAAACAAATATTTAAGATGCACATGCATGACGCATGTCACTTATGAACACTAAAATATATTCCTCCACTTCCCATACGAAATTCTGTCGAGCTAACCCTATCATGCTACAACTAGAACCGACCAGCTATAGCTTGGTTCTACCATTGTTAAACGTACGATATTGGAAAAAGGAGGATCTTTATACCACAATTACCACCAGTTTAGTTCAAACATATGTAAGATACATTAAACTAATTCGCTACTCAAAACAGTTGCTTACATAAGAACGATCATTAAATGTTCCTTACGTATTTCCAACATGAAGTATTAAAGTATTTTATTATATCAATAATCTCTAGGAATATAAAATATTTTTCCTTGAAACACTCGAGAAACGGTAACGTTTTCACATTGTAATCGAAACGAGCATGAGGCAAAGATTTAAAAATATAAAAGGATCGTTGGTTACAAACAAAAGTTTATATCCAGGGTGAAACTAAAAACTGATTCTAAGTTTATTTAACATACGTAGGTTATTGCTGGTCTATCTAAAGTAGCATCTTTGATAGATTTGAGCATTCATTTTATACGGTCAAAAATTCCGACACAGACAAATTATTACAATTCTTAATTAACAATACGAAGCTGTGCAATACGAAGAATGATGTTTCTTTTCTTTAATATTTTTTTATAAAACTTAGGATGCCAAACACGAGCACACAGTTTACCTGATAGTAAGTCATGAGTGGAGGCCATAAAAAATTTAGATCCATTGACAACACAAACCTCTATATAGTAAATAATTAAGCACATTTTCAATAAGCTTTTACTTACTATTATTTTTTTTTATAATATTTTTTTTTCAAGAATATTGCCAATGCTACTAACAAAAAAAACAAAAAAACATTACTAATATTCCGGTTAACCACTCCAACTAAGCTGAAAATTGTGCTAGGGGATGGTCACGAAAATAGTCGATAATAAGTATTATTATTATTATTATTCATACCTACGACCTTAAGTTTCACAGACCGTACCCTAAACCGTTAAACCGTACCCATAGCATACAACAAACACAATATTATATGAAAAGTAAGCATACAGTTCAATACATTCATCCTCAGAAATTATTCAAGATGCACATGCGTTATCACCGCTAAGGACTGATATGAAAATGAATTTCTTATTACCTGTAATTGGGTCCACGGATCCCTTCACTGATCATACGAAAAATAGCAACGTTAAGGTGCAATTTCTCAGCAGTTTTCTGTCAAGGCGTGGTCTTTCCTCAGTCGAACCGACTCAATCAAGTGATGAATAGGGGCGTGGTTCTACCACTGTTTACATTGCCTCAGCCCACTGCCTATTGCTTACTATCTTATAGAGTTTAGTTTCAATTAATATAAATGTTATATGAATACGTTATATGTTGTTTTGCAATAACACAATGTTCCACTGCAATGGATACTCATCTTCTATCCCTACTCAGCGGGCCCCTCGCTCTTGAGTCTAAATAAAGCTGTAGGGGTCTCTGGACCAACAGCAATACACATACACAAAAAAAAGGAAACCCATCAACTAATAAGTAATAACTTAACTGTAGCTCCTAAGATACTTAAAACCAATGCTTTTATATTCATATATTGTTTGTTAGTTAATTTGTATTTATCTATCCACCACTGAACACAGGTCTTGAATCAAACAAATTGACATATCAATGCATACACAGATTTTCATTTCGCTTTATAAGCGGAAACATCTTACATTTTCTATTTCAAATTTAAATCGAATCATTAAACGAGTGAAAAGTAAAAACTGTATATAAATAAATTAAAACACTACTGTTTTATTATAAAATATTATTTGTTCTAAACCAACTGCTTCTTAGAATGATACAAACAGTAATAACAGTTAAATAAAAACTAATTACAAAGTTGGACTAACTGCTCAAAATTTGTATAATTTTTCGTAGAAACCAGCAGAGTTGCGTTAATTGCAATACGGTTATTATAAAAGTTCAAAACATTTACAATAACAATAACGACGGTTTGGACAGGACGAAGAAGATAATTAACCGACCAACTTTAACAGCATAGCAGCGGATACCGTAAACCGAGTCAGCAATGTTGGTTTTAATTTAAAAAGTATACTTTATACTTCTTAACTTCGTCGATTCTGTAATGATGTTTTTTTTTTCTTATATGCTGTGATAATTGGGCACAGGGTTCACCTGATGGTGAATGGAGGGCGTACAGGAAGGCGCGCCTAGTGTTCCGGTGTGTTTGGTCAGTTGTACTGAGTGTGAGTCTGATGCATACCCTCGATTACCCGTGCTAAGCGCCAATTTTATGCATAAGATATTTCGATATGTATAAAAAAGAGAGATAGGACTGACATATTTATTAGCTGAAAAATACATTGTAAATAACAAATAAAACAAAAGTGGAATTATCTACAATATTAAAAACATCATGGATACTATGAAGTAATTACAGTAGATTTAAACCAATAATATTATCATTCTGATTAACAATTTATCTTGTTCCAGATGAAATGGCGAGTGGCTGGAGGGATGGGCGTGCCGCTCGCCGTTGCCGTATTCTTTATGCTTCCACTGTTCACTTCATCCACTGGGGATATACGTAAGTAATATACCTTCTTAATGATAAATTCTATCACTATTTATCTCTATTTCTATGTAAGGCATCTACGATAAAATCAGAAGAAGCTTCAGATGCAGTGTTAAAGATATACCACACACACAGACATGAAAACCATCAATATGAGATACACAAATATTCCTAGACTGGGAATCGAATCCTCGACCCCCGACGAAGCAACTAGATATTCGAATAAGTACAGTCTACTGTATAGTCTACGGTTTTCCACATGCGTCTACAGTCTACGCACTCGTCATAGAACCTTTACAATGATATAATAAAAATATAAATTTTATAAAACAAATAATCAAAATATTTCTGCTCCTTATATATATTACCATGCCCGACAGGGTAACACAATACAAACCATATAAAAAAGACAAAGTAATTTTATTCGTTCATGGTATTCGTCCAAATTGCAAAGATAAAAATATACGAGTGAGTAACCATTTATTCATAATTAGACTACTTTATCGTTACTTATTATTTTGACCCCTAAATGACCTCTGAAGTTTTTTAAAATCTAGGCATAATCTAATTTAATTAATTTGTTACCTGACATGGGTATATTAGAAAATGTAACAGAAAAAATATCTAGTTATTTTTTTTCATTAAAGTAACTTAGTTAACTCAGGAAAAAATATTAGTTAGTTTATAGTAACCTAAGGAAAATAACAATAAAATGACCAGTAGTATCGTTGTGCATTTATAATTCATCTGTAAAAATTTAAGTGCTAATTAACTAAACTTCCTCCTAAAAGAATCAACAGCCTACATATATAAATCCCACTGTTGGAATATCCTCTCTGGAAGAAATGTTAGAGTAAGGCCTTCACATGTTTTGGCATATATTTTTTTATTTTATTTGTTAGAGCATTATTATTGTGATATTAATATTTACTGTGGTTTGGATGGATAAATAAAATAAATAAAACACTATAAAATTAGATAAAATCAATAAAACAAGAGTTTACAATACTATAAAGTAAATACATAAATCAGACAGACTCATATGTAGAGTATAAGAAAATTCAGAAAGGACTTTTTCTTGGATGGGAAAATTCAGAAGAAGAAAGGTTTTTTCTGGGTTATTCATTGTTATCCTTCTTTGGTTAGCTAATAAAATAAATAGACTATAAAAAGTATTAAATAAGATTTAATGAAATTGATAAAACTCAATTCGTAGTATTATATTATTATAGCATTGTGTTATGAATGATTGAATAAGATATTTTATCGGCCAAACAAGCATACATTTAACAACATAAATAATAACCTCGACTCATGCCCGTAGTCTTAAACGACGAGAAAATAAAGGAAACGCGATGTCACTTCCGAGGACTAAGACATAATGCCTCTTTATCGCTAATTGGGTCTCCAAATTTTCTCACGTTGAGTATATTCTTCTGTTCAGTGTGTCTATCTTCGCTTCTTTTGGACAAAAATTTAATACTGTGCACATATTATCTTATATTTTATAATGTCCTTAACATCTAGACAAATTAAAAAGAAATAACTGCTAAAAACAGTATGAACTTTACTAAACCCGTTAAACCTTCCAAATAGGCTAAACTACTTGCGCTAGGGGATAGTTGACGCCCGTTCGAACGAGTTCTCGCCTTGTCTTCGTGAGGGGGCTTGGTAGCCGTGGATTGGTCGCCCACTGAGTAGCTATCCCAAATGACCAGCCTCAGGCGCAATGGGCTGAAAAGGGGTGGCGGCTCCAGGGCACCTTGGACATGAAGTGTGCTGGTGGACTGTACCTATGCCACTGCGCCTGAGACCATAGATGGAATACCTTTACTGATCATCCAACAAATCGTCTCCAGTTACTTTCACTCAAAAACAGAGCAGACCTAAACTGCTATGCAGGTATACTAAGAATGAAGTGCTTTCCTAGCTGGGATATGCTAGCTGGTTGCCAGCTACGTACAAAATAGGTCGCCCTCATAGAACACTATAGTAAATTAGCCATTGGATCTGGAGACTCAGATATCTCCATCTTAGTTTTCGAGATTGATAATGCATGCGCATTTTGAATCTTTTTTAAGGTTGGCTGTAGATGTCCTGAGACGCAATCATATGTCATCAGGGAAATGTTCACTTCGAATGTCATTGCCTTATATTAAAAGTGACTGCAATGTAGCTGTCATTTTATGTCGTCGCTTTCTCAAGTTCAATGCCTTTGCGATGCCATTGAAAACTTTTAACGGCGTGTCAGTGACTCTTGGCAATTATTACACAGAATGTCCCGAAAAGTTATATGTATATAGTACATACATAAGTCACAATTGTAAAAATAGTACAAAACCTACGGCCAAATTTTCACAATTACACACAGACCACAAGATAGGGAGTATATTTTTGGTAATTCATCAATTTAGCATAAATGTTAAGTTAACATTTTCATTCTGGTCCGAGCCATGTAACGCCAAACCGGTCCCTTGTCCAGTCACTTGCCTTTTATGCACATTTGACTAAATCTAGAGCACCCTACCGAACGGCCTCCGATCGAACGACCTAAATATGCTTCCTTGCCTTTGTAATTCTTACCCATACTTTCCGGATGATCAAGCGAACAAAGTTTCTGATATTGATTTATAACATTAATCTATTAGGATTATAAACTTTGGGATTATTTTGAGCGTGTTACTAATATTCATACTTGATTTACAAAATATGTGTAAAATTTACATTACTCAACAATTTCTTTAATGCCACTGTGTTATTACTGAAACGTTAAAAATTTTATAGAATGTATGTAATCTTGCAAAACTATGATTAACAAAATTATATTATTGAATGCTTAAAATGAGATATGCGGATAGGGCCCTCCTCATTTATTGCTATCCATGAATGAAAATATTTTAATTATAATTATGATAACACCAAGTGAGACATTTTTTGTTTTTATAATCACAACAAATATAAATAAATGCCTATGGCGTTTTTGTAAGCTAGCCCTTCAGCCGTATTGTTATGGTCTTATAACGTAGGCTTTTTATATACCTAATATATCGAAAATATTAATAACTAAATTATATTATTATATACTTAAAACTTGAAATCTGGGTTGACAGCGACATGTTATGCGAGCCTCCTTATCCTTATCCTTAGTCAGTAGATTACAACAATATTTTAATTATGATTAAAATAATATCACAAACGAATAACAACATATCTTTTTTATCATTGAATAATAAACAATTAAATATCTAGGGAAATTTGGATTTCTATTTAAAAAAATGTTGGAGAAGTGACAAGGGTAATGACGGTCCGATACAACGTGTTGGAGCTTAACAGGATCATATGATGTATATGAACTTAAAAAATCAATAAGATTTACAGAAATATTAATTTTGATACCGAACATTGCCTGTCAGTATTATCGGAGTATGTACTACAAGAAGGCTCCTAGGTAATTAAAGCAAAACCTTTCACTGCCTCATTTTCCCTGTACACCTGTAGGCTAGATACATATATGCTGAAAGTCGTCAACTGCCTTCGAGTATATATGAGTGGCTTCAGGATGTGGTTCTGGCGCTGCACTGCTAATGTAGAGTCTCTGAAACGTTCACGCAGACCCGGACGTATGGTTATTACGCTAATCTTTGTTAAAAATGTTGTTCTCTAATTGGATGGAACTTGTTTGTGTACACGGGGTACACCAACAAAACATACTAGATAATAAAAAGTGTATTATTTGGCCAATTATTAAATTTTTAAATTTTATTAAATAAAAATTAAGGTCAGATTATTGTAATACAAGTAAAAGCAAATAGATAACTACATAAATAAAACAAAAAAATAAAAACTATTCTTAATTAAGTTCCACTATCGCATTAAACTAAAAAAATATTTTAATTTTTATTGATTTTGTTTTACTGTTTCTGAGATATACAACAAATGCTAGAATTAATTATGTATTCTCTATTTAATGGAATATCATCATAAAAAAGGTTTTTGTGCTGAAGTTTGACAAACGAAATTAAATTTCTCACGTCCTTAAAGATTTTCTTCCAATTCACTTCACAAATGGTCTTCGACATAAACAACTGCTGAATATATAATGCATCTACCATAGATTACCACAAGGTGCTATTCTGTCCCATGATATTACAACGTAAACTGCACAGGTCGTGATTTCATGGAGCGGGGTTTTTCTATTTTTTATTATTTTTTACGAAATACTAGCAATTTATTTTACTACTACTATTTACATATTGTTTATCAATACGCATCTACGAATTTACTTCATCTGAATATATAATGCATCTACCATAGATTACCACAAGGTGCTATTCTGTCCCATGATATTACAACGTAAACTGCACAGGTCGTGATTTTATCGAGCGGGGGTTTTTCTATTTTTTATTATTTTTTACGAAATACTAGCAATTTATTTTACTACTACTATTTACATATTGTTTATCAATACGCATCTACGAATTTACTTCATCTGAATATATAATGCATCTACCATAGATTACCACAAAGTGCGATTCTGTCCCATGATATTACAACGTAAAGTGCACAGGTCGTGATTTCATCGAGCGGGGGTTTTTCTATTTTTATTATTTTTTACGGAATACTAGCAATTTATGAGATATTAACATTACTGTGATTCCCGTTAATTACTTCAATTAAATTTAACGCTTGCGCTAAAAGATATTTTATAAGTTAAGACGTTAATTTTAGCAGACGATACCCTAAAACTTCAGACTATTGAAACTTTTGTGAAATCATCAATAGATTGTCCTCAAAATACTTTCTCTCTGATGGTTGGCAGTTTTATGTGCTACAAAGTCAGACCTCTTTCATCTCTTCTCACCTGATCCTTCAAAGCTATATTGGCAACTTTCTACACGCATATAACGAGCATAAATAAATTAAAAACGTTCGCGGGCGGATTATGAGATCCTAAAAACAATAAAAACTTAGTTGTTGCTCTAAAATCCTCAGAGACGGCTTACAAGTAACAAGGGTAGAACAAAACAACAATGCTATGCTGATATTTAACACTTTCTTATAATATAAGAGGTGATAAAAGAGACACAATAGTTCACCTGATGAAAAGAGATGATTACGGTCTATAACATCGGCATCTCAAGAAAGTTTCAGGAAGGAAATGCATCATCACCCTAATGACTGATATACTAGAGTTCATCATTACTATTAAATACCTACACTCATCAGATGGAACACCATAGCGTTATTCTAGTATTCCACCCTAGTATTCTGTGAGGACTTGATACTTCCCCAGTCAAGCCAGCCTGCTGCCTTGAGTCTCATGTTGCCGTTAGCTACTATCTGAACGCTCGTTCACTGTTAAAATACAGGTGTTCACACTGTATATAGTGTGAACATCTGTATTTTCAAGAAGATCACACTGTATAATACACTGTACTTATAAGTACAGTGTATTATACAGTGTGATCTTCTCCTGTCAAGTGGAATCAAGTGACTAGTTTACGGTGCCGTATGCCTTTACCACGTAAAAATATATATAAGGATTCTCCCTATAAAACAACAGATACACCGGCCGAGCCAACCTGTTGCCTTGTACATAGGTTTTCTGTACAATTGATTATTACCTTTCAACTCAACTCATTCATGCTGTAACTAGTGTTTCAGTGCCCTATAAATACCACGTAAAAGTATATGTAAGAAATCTCTCTATAAATATAAATATGTAGTAAATCTTCCAATTCCATTACTTGTAATCTCCGAATGAGTATAAAATTTAGAGTTAGGGCAACGGAACGTACGCATTGCGGCACCGTATGCTAACTGTACTACTATGAATTCGTAATGATTTAACTTTCGTTACAAAAAAGAGGGATATCTCATTTATGATGTTAAAAAAAATACGAACCAGCGACTTTGAGGAGTGAAACGAAATGAGTTTTTCAACAAAAGACCTGAACAACTTCGAGACCAAAGTTTTAAAAGCTTTATCCAATAAGTATTTTAATGTGATATTGACAGAAAGTATACTATTTAAGTGTTGTTTTTAATTTGAGGTCGTTTATGTATGCATATGTATGTAATATAAAGTAAGTAGGATAAATTAGTTTGTTCCCGAGAAATATTAACGAAGGCGGCATCAACTGTTCGCATCTCTTAATTATCAAACTCTTCATACTTTTCATGCCCCCATCTGTCCTGCCCAGCTTGACAACAGCGTTTTCGTATCAACGGTATTGTTGAAGTGTTAAGCGAGACAACAGAAGCTAACAAAATACCTTTTCCTGTGCAAAAAGGCATTTCAACACATCCATGCGGAACACACTCAAACCCAACGGGAAATTGAGTTAAGATAAATCATAAAATAAAAGTAATAAAGCATAAATCTTAGCTTCGGTTGAAAATTAATCCAATATCCAGAAACCGCCACTTAACTACGTCGTCAGAAGTTTAGTAAAGCTAATTTAATTACTAAACTATGTTCAAATCAACAGTAAATTTCGCCGGTATAATAAAAGGAAAACAAAAACTCGTAACAAAAGCAAATGAAACCTGGTTATAAAACTAAAAAACAAATATATGCCGTTCGCGTCGCTGCTCGTAAACAGGCGACAATGTCCCGTAAACCGAACCCTACCCTCAATCGTAATCTAGGCACACATTGCGGTATTATTTTTCACATATACTTGGCGAAATTACAAAGGTTTCTTCTACAAACCTTTTTTTATTGTTGAATTATATACACATGCTGCTTTCCTAGTGGCCTCTACAGCTTCACCGATGTAGACTCGCGAGCAGAAAGCCCGCTGAGTAGGAAGACAGACGATGCTGGCACGAAGCCAGCACCGTCATTGACGACCGCTGCAATACCGCTACAATCTGACCCTTGAAGGCGAAGACAGAAGATAACAACAGAGTCGTGTGAATAACAATCGGAGGGCCGCTCGTACAGAGGTTCGAACCTCAGCTCGAACCACTGCCGAGTCATATAATATCGAACAATTCAAAAACAATTTTTGATATGATTCGTCCAGTTAAACGCAAGTGAATTTCTATTGAAGAATGTGAATTATATGTGATTATATTGGAATTACATTGGAATTGATGCATGTTCAATAGACATTGGAATTGATGCATGTAGGAGAACGGTAAGTTCAACAATTGGAGAAAAAGTAAAACAGAATATGATTCTGTTTTTCGATTATGGTGTCTTCCTGGTCAATACCAACTATAGTATATCTGTAACTAAAGTATAAAATATCTTCAAGTAATTTTCCAGTTATTACCAGATGACGTCAACTGCGCACAATTTAGTATTTGAGCAGCTTATACGTTTGCGCAAACCCAAAGACACCCATTAGCCTACTCTAGTCTGATATAATCCACGCGTAATAAGATCGAAGGATGGTTCAGATGCTGGATACCGAACAAACATGCCATACCATACCATTGCACTGGGTTCTTTCATTATTCTTTCACAGTATACTCCTTTGAAATGCCATTCCAGTTGATGTTAAGAATGCAATTTGATATTTTCATCAAAATAACACTTTCTTTTATTTTTATACCTACTAACATATTCTCCCAGGATTGATTTGCAGAGAACGTCACTGGGCATTAGTCGGCCATGTAAACCTTATTTAAGGACCATAAAGTGTAAATAAATAAAACACAGCCTACACTCTATCCAAAAATCAAAAGTGTCACAACCCTTCACGACACAATCTACAATACCAAATATTATGTAATTTTTAAGTTATTTTATCTTTATAGTACATCTCTTGAACTTAGCTTAACTTATGGATTTATAAAATTTGGATGATCTAGCTATTCCGCAAAGGAATATTCCTATACCTTACAGCCAAATTGCTTGTAAACCGAATCTTATATTACCATATATTCCAAATATTTTTTTATTAAAAAAATGTATGTTTATATATGCTTGGTCTTACGTTTTCGGTTACGAAATAAACGATTAAATTTATTTTTTAATGAAACTATTTCTGTGGACTATTGACCAAATATACATAGGTGCAACATATCTCTCTCAATATCAATCATACGTGTGTGATTTTACACCAGAAGACTGATATGGAATAGTATAATAATTAGGCCTATGGATTCTTTTTTTTTAGTATTGGGGGAGAAATCTTCAAAGTACACCCTGCCACCTAGGGAGAAGACAAGGTTATGCGAGAGTTTGTACCCATTAAAATTTCCTAATTGGCCAACCTTAGTGCATTGGAAGGGTCCTCTGCACTGAGCTTAAACGCATCCTGAGATAAGAAACCCGGGACCACTCCATGTCCTCCTGGGCTCGCTATCCTGGATGATGAGAGCCCCCACCCTAGTCGTCCGCGAACCCGTAATCCACTTTTAGTTGCCTTATACGACAGGCAGAGGTCCTTTTGAAAACGCTGCATAATGTTGTTATTTAAAGAAAGGTATTCTGTGAGCCCGTGATATTTCCTTGCGTAGTCCTACCCCGGTGAAACTTATCCATTCTTCTACAGATACAGACAAACTACATCCATACTATAAGGTTAGGAATATGTTTTCAATCCTCCTTTAATGACACAATTTAAAAACAACGAATATTTCCTATGCCAAACGCATGTAGGTTAATTATTTTTTTTATCCGAAAAGCAAACGCTTTGTGTGAATGAATGTGAAATATTACACAAACAACAAATAGAGGGAACAATTTGAATTTTACGCATCTGCGATCTCGCTAATTCTCTCATATGTAGGTAACATTTTTTCATATAGCAAAACACAAAGGGAACGAATGAACATAAATTAGCTAACAAAGTGTATTATTATTCCCATTAGTTTTTTTAATTAAAAAAAAATACATTAAATTATTACATTAAAATTAAATTAACTTAAAATATTTTTACAATCAATAAGTGTTATGCTTTCTATATTAATTAAAGACATCAAAATAAATCAAGCTGCTTATAAATAATGAACCAAAAGGAATACCTGATTCAGTCCGTCCCCGTCCATTTGTGACAGCTGAAAAAAGTTTTTTACATCTCAATGTAGAAAAAAGCTAACGTTTAATCGCTGCTCGCTTTAAATAATGCAGCAGTTTAAATAATTAATAACCTGCCAATCGAAAAACACAGTCTGTCCGTTACTATCGAGCAATTTGTTTGTTCAATCGAAAATCCTGGATTAAAACTGAGCTACGAGCCGCTTTTTTATTACGAAACATTTCAAACTTTGATTAAACTTTTTCGACTTCAACAGATTTTAGAAAAAAAGAGTGATTTTATTTTCTGGTATTAATTTGTCATCTTGAGAATTTAAATGAACTTCGATCGACAATAAAACTTACACAGTACGCTTCATAATTGATCAAAGAGCATTTTTCGATAATTTATGAATAATATTATTTATTTAATAATCAAATAATTTATTTTATAATTTAATAAATAATAAATAATAAAAGATAAAATTGATAATTTAATAAAATATAAAAAATAATTTATGTAACCAATTCAAAATGTACTACAAGAAAAAATAAGTAAAAAATTCTTTATTTGACTAAAAACTATTGATGTACGCGAACACAACGTACGATCATCTTGTTTTAAACATTACTAAACTGTGGTCCTAATTCAAGCAGGGTGGTGGCTTGCAAAATGAGGGGGTGGCCCTTTAAAGTCGACCTATTCATGTTGCAACTAGAAACGAACTCCAGCGCGGTTCCACCATTGTTAAAAACATAGTTAAGTAACAAATTTATATACACTTCTAATATTTATATAAACTATGATCATATGACTATTGTACGTCGTAGTGTCGTAGGCCGTAACTAAAAGCCATCACTCAGCATGTTGCTGTTAAATTGCAATGCTCATTTTCGGCGATGACCGAATTTCGATGAATGTTTAGAGACTAATTAATTAGGATTTATTCCCAAAACATATCATTTAATCTTCACTCGAAACTATATCCTGCTGGGTGTGTGTGGACGTTAAGCAAGTGTTTTTCGCCCAATTTAAAGAAATTATAAATTAGAAAAATATAGTTCATTACACTCGACTATTAAAAAAAAGAATATAACTTGTTCGTTAACCTAACATTCGAATTAACGGTTGAATTTCTTGAAATTTAAACACAAAACGCTTCAGTTATAAATTAGGACAGTCATCATTGATAAGAAATGCAAAATATTATGCGCATTGCAGTAGTATGCATTTGCCCTTACATAAAAGTAATATAGAAAATAAATTAAAAAAGGCAGAATACTTTATTGCACACTAAAATAGATGCAATATTCATTTTGAAACACGAAGAACTTAAATTAGATAATACTTTGGCAATATTGTTTCTGTAAGACAATACGTCCAAACAAAATTTATTTGAAATAATGAGAAAGCAGTGAACGAAAAAAAAAAACGAGACTTCATTTAGTCTAAGCTATATGCTATCTATACACTATCTCTAATCGTGACTACATTACATTATTTTTTATTATAAATTGTTTATGTTATAGTAAATAACAAAGTGAATAACCTCTCATATCTCATTCCCCAATCAGGATCATCATATCATCTCACCACTAGTCCACTGGTGAATACAGGCCTCCCCCATAGACTATTATTATAGGGGTTTTTTTACCATAGATAGAGAATTTTAATTTAATCAGCCGAACGTATTTCATGTTCATATACAATTGCAAGTATGGAAGTTCACACAGGTTCTGCCATTGATGTAATTTATAAGTTCTCCAGGCGTTGATTTCGACAAAATGCCCCATAGAACGGTCAACTCATAAATTATAAGAATTTCTACCTTTAAGAAATTCAATGCGCATTGCGGTATCGTGATTTTTTCGAAACATGCAAAGTTTATTTGAAATGAATTAAGGTTGATATGTAGTACATATCAATATTCTTATTTAAAGTTATGGCGAGTGACCTAACTTAGTTTTTTTATACATCTGTTTCATTTGAATATTACAACGCAATGAAATACATTTATTTTTTCAGTAAAGCCTAGCAAGCTTAAATTTATTTATCCCGAACCTTATTACTAATAAGTACTATTAGGGGGACGGGGGGCTCTCTAGTTAGTTAGCTAGACTAGGTTCCCTTTAAAAAATATGCAAGCGATAAAGAGTTAGTAACTCTGTTTGCTTGCTATAATCTCCAATATGTAATGGACATTATTTATTGACAACCAGAGACTTAATTAATACTTCAACCCCAAGCAATCATTACAATCATTTGCTTTTTATACGTTCAATTTTGTAGAATATACTTTAACTATATATCCACCACATCTGCAATGGTCCTACTTTTATCAATTCGTAAAAGCGAAGTAAAATAAATTCTTCCAAACTTTTAAAGTCCATTTTCGTTTAGAGACAAACATTAAAAACTCGATTCAAGTTACTCAAGTTACTGCATAAGTCAATTACGATTCATGCGACGGATGGGCGGGCGCATTGTGTGGAATTGTAATAACAGAGATTGCGAAGACTAATTTAAATATACACGTTTCGTACTTTAGATGCTTTTGCTTAGTTGACATTTTTATTTCAGAGTAGTAAAGGCGAAAATACCAATTTCTTTTCTAAACTTCAACCTATCGAAAGTGGCATATGGTGGGGTAAAAAAAAATTTCCAAGTTTACTTTATTTCTGGTAAGATTCAGTTAATAAACATAGGTAAAATCTGAAAAAAATAACAATTGGTAATTAATGCATATTTATTCGTCCACATACGGTATTGGACTTTATTTTAAACTATTATAATATACCCCAAGGCGGGTTTAAGCTCCTCTCAAAGCTCTATATCGGACATGCTGAAGAATAAATTTGGAGTTATTAAGGGTAGTCCTTATATAACAAAGCTTTTTTTGTTTACGGCAAAAATCACAAAGCGTTCCAATGTTTCTTTTGTCTGAAACATAATTGAAAAAGTGCTAAACCTTCAATAAAAATATGTTATAAAAGTTTTCATATAACCTTTTGTTCTCGATATCGCTTCTATTTTAATCGAAATGTTTTTTATAAGTGTTAAAATTACTTTTTGGAATTCTTTTATTCTAGTAACAGCAAGTTGACACAGCTTTCCCCGGAATATTCATATACATAGATAATAATAAGTTGAGTTATATAAAATTTATAAAGCACGACTTTATAAATTTAATATAAAATCTTTAGGGATGAACGTTAACATAAGTGAAAATTGAAACAAAATATGTTCTGTATTTTTCGAGATCAAGAATGCTTAAATGGACCGATGACTTTATATTATAATATGTTGTGATATCAAGTATCTAAATTGAAATTTACTCCAAAGTCACAACGTGGAACAGGCATTTTTTTAATGTAACCTTAACGTGTTGTAAACTAGATATAGCTTGAATAGCTCTGCTCTAAGTAGGCTCTAAGTAGGCTGCTCGACTTCAATACACTAACTTCTTAAAATAGGTAGTAGACTGCTGTTATTTCGTCTGATTAGAGAAAAATCCGACAACTAAGTACTACTTGAGACTTACGTGACGTCATACTTAGGTCTCTAAAAAAAATGCCTGTTCGAAGTTGTGACTTTGGAATAAATTTTTTCCAGTCATTCTATCTTAGTTCTCTAATTTGACTACACATCATATTAATTTTGTTATCTAGTGTGGATGAAGATATCATAAGACTGAGATTACTTATCATTAAGAAAATTATACTCTCGTTTTATGACTTTCGCCATCGTCATAATTTTGCCACAAAATATGTTACTGAGCTGCGTGCATCAATTGACTCGCATTAGTAGGTTTTACTCGAAAACCTTAACCTAAAACCTAAGCTCGATAACTTCTACGATGTATATCACCACCCCATTTCCACTTTAGCTTACTGACCATGATACATGATTATCAGCTATTTCAATAAGCGTCATACTACCAGGGATATTATTATAACTCTCGTATAAAAATTATAGGACTGGCTATCACATAAAACAAGAACGGAATTAACGTCATTTTTGAGCAAAAAATTTGGGCAAGTAACCCTTTTTACGTATGTAAAATTTCGCACAACAAATTTACACTTTAATGTTTAACAATGCATAATATAAAATATATTGTCATTCGTATATTGATTAAAAGGACATTTCATATTGAGACACCTTAAAATAATTCTAGACAGTTTAGTTACTACTAAAGAAATGTAACGTAACTAATCTAAGCATGTAACTATAAAAAATAAACCAAGACGTAACACTACTCGTATTCTTATGAAGTGTACGCATTGCGGGATGTATGATAAATGAAATAGTTGGAGGCAAGAAATCGTACAGAAACAGCATACTACATTAAAAAATCGGTTAATGTCGTTATATATAACTTTTAGGTGTAATGGTAGGTAACATTAAAATATTCAAACAAAAATCTGTAGTACCATTACAGAATATGTGCATAACAAATACTATTTATTTATATAAAAATATCAAATAATATGTGCTGAAAAAATCTTGTACACAAAATAAATACAAATTTATTAAACTATCACAAATTTACCAGATATATTTTATATAAATGTAATACATATATTAATAAAAAGTATTTTAAAAAGTTTATAAATGCTTTCGCATAATGAATAAATAATTTTACGCAATATTTTTTAAATGATAACCGTTCGCTTACATGTGAGTTTCTTGAGAATTTCAGTATATAATTTAAAAAAAATAGCAAAATTTTACTTTAATTTTATATTTCTCTTTTGAAAAGTTTTCATTGGTAATTTTTATAATTTTTATAAAACCGAGAGATAGTACTTTTAAGTTTAGTATAATTAATAAAGAAAAGGATAAACACGTAGCAATACAAACAAATCCTCGACCGTGCTCGTAAACGAGGCGACAAGAGCCGGTAAATAGATACTTTCCCGCTGTTCTAATCTAGATTCAGGTTACATGTGATTTTACTTGTCGTGCCAGTAACAATTACGCTCTGTTTACTTAAGATATTACTGGAACGGGTTTAAGTTCTTGTAATTACATAATAAGTGTACAGTTTGAATTCTTCACGTGGACGAGTTAGACGAAAATAAAACTATTAGTAGGGTAGGTACTTTGTACGGACGCAAGTAGATTCTTATTGATGTTGGCGCTGTTAGCTATGCAGCTTTCGCAGCTTAATTGAACTCTAACGTAAGTAAAGCTAGTTTTTTTAGCTGTTATACAGATTGGTTTGACCGATCAAGAACCACGCTTTTACATGAACTACAAAAATCTAAAAATAACAGCATTGCGCTTCTGTGTATTATTTATTTACAATAAACTCTACCAGTCAAACAGTGTGGCGTAGGAGTTATACTCCAGCATAACACTACTGTACGAAATAAATTTAGGCCTAACTATTTATTATTACAAAAGATAGATTGCAAGGAAAAACTAGAATGGTATAGTGTATACTTAATTTTAATTAGCGTTTCTGGGTCGTACTCACTACAATATATTGACTCTTGGTATGATATATGTACACTCCAAAACGCGATCATCAATTATGAATAGCTTTTAAGGTAGAATTCAATAAAGAGACTCAGGAGGAAGACAATGGTGGCTAATCTAAAATAGGAAAAAATGGAGAGGAGTATAGTATGACTGTGTGTGCATGTGTGTGTGTCGGAAAGCACCATCACTATAAACAATTATTTAGTAAAAACGAAATATTGTGTTTTAAATAAATATGGAGAGAAAAAAAAATATTTGAAAAATTTGTAAAATTATACACCTTGCGAGATGACAGATTAAAGATTAACCACTAGCAACACCATTGCCCCTCATGAGCGAGTGCTGACACTCGCGACGATACAAGAAGAAAAAAGAAGAATATGATGAACCATTGTGGTTCATTAGAAACTGTTATAAACATCAATACAGTTATATTCTTTGACCGTCCCCTGTCTGATATCCACGATGACTAAGTTAAGTTGCATTCTATAACTATAGAGACCACAGCAAAAACGATCTGATAAACACTTAATATAGTAGATTATATCTATATGTATATAAACGTAGATGTATGTGTAAAAAGTCTTTACACATACATCTTTTGAGAAACAAGGTATCAGTAGGACGGTAATAAATATAAGGTCCAATACTTTGGGCAATAGTCTTACAAATGCTTCCAGAGTGTTGGATATTACCCAGATTCATTCTCCACTGCTAAACATAAGTTTTCTATAATACATGCTTAGAATTTTGCAAGTAATATAAATGATTATTTAAGTAATCTTAAAATTATATTATAATTATATTATTTCACAAAAAATCTCTGCTAAAGTTATTCTTATTTGCTAATAGTATAGTAAAACTCAAGGGTCGATTAAAATACTTCTAAAGAAATTAAAACTTTGGCTTCAGTCAAATGTAGGTTGATGTTAACAACTATAAAAGAACCATAACATTGAAATGTAGATAAGACTTCATCTGTGCGGAACTATCCGTCCGTTCTCGAAAGTCCAGGTAGTTTTATTTTATTTTAAAGTTATATTTATATCCAGATTAGTCCAGGTTTCTTCTTATTTTTGTAAGCGTTTAAAGTTATTATGGCCATAATAATAAAAAAAATATTCAAAGATATCACATAGCTTTTTAGTTTTGCCTTTGTACAGAAATAGATAGTGTAAAAATACTTTAATAGGAAATGAAAATGTGAATTAACATTAATTGTTGGTTGGTTTTGCTTTTTGATAGAAGCATTACTTATTTTCTTATTCATCGAATAAATATAACATATGGAATTTAAACTAACATATAAAAATAATATTGAGGGTATACATACATTTAATAATATAAAATAGAAATAGACAAGTTAATTATGTATTGAATAAATTTATACTAAATATATATAAAATTCTACAAAACTTTATTAGACTCATCTTATATGTACATTACGGGTTCTAAGCATAACAAGAAGATTTAAAAAGTCTTGAAATCTTCCTGACATTTTTTTTCTAAAAATCTAAAATCATTATGCACTCTCCTAGATAAATCTATTTCAGAAAATTCTAACTTAAATCTACAAGGATGTATGATGAACTTGTTTATATTATCTATTGAATAATTTATCTATTGCGTAAGAAATACCAATTAAAAATTAAAAAAAAAATGAATATTGATTAAATACTGAATCTAAGTTTCAGCTTATTGTTTTTAGGCATATTTTCTTTAAAAATTGACAATTTACTTGATGTAGCTGTATATTGAGTACTCTTAAGTATACTCTGTACTTATGATACACATAATTACATAAAAAATACATAATATTGCTAAACAATGTTTGTTTTTGATGATTGTTTTTAATTAAAAGTGAGAGGAATCAAGAATTACTCTTAACGTTATTACAATTGGAAAAGACAAACACATTGCAACACAAATAATTCCTCGGCCGCGGTCATAAACGAGGCAACAAGAGCCAGTAAATCTACACTTTACCGCAGTCCTAATCTAAATCCACGTTACATCTGAGATAACTTCTCCTATACGGGTAGACTCTGCGTCAGATATTAAGCACGTGTTCGAGTTCTTTTTTCAATGAAATAAATATTGACGTGTATAAGAATTGTTTTAGAGGCGTGCTTAGTTTCATATTTTTGCCACGCTTTAGTTTCTGCATGCTGCAGATATCAACCAGGCTCGACCAGGGTAGGAGTGCTATATTTCGTCCGGTGCATGTACGGCACCGAATAAGGCACTACATCTTCAATATTTCTTGAAAATGGATGAAGATATCCATGGCACATCATCAGTTATCATCAGGTGTACTATGTACTCGTTTTTTATTTTATTAATAACAGAGGAAGGAAGTTTAAAGGATTTTTCATAATCGTCATATTTGACAAGTGAAATGCACCCCATAAATAATTTGGGCATATTAAGGTTGCAAATTGCAACACATTAGCTAGCTATAAGGCTTTCTGTTGAAAGTAATAACAGTATTTTCTCATTTCCTGTAATAAGTTACTTCACAATGTGGCAGGCTACGTGATATAGTAATGGACACTTACTTTTTTATTTTTTGATATAAATTTGATACTATAACTCTCCATAATAACCGTTTTAATAAAAATTAAACATATTTTTTTTTAAATGAAGTGAAAAAATGGATATGTAAATATTGTAACTTTCCTATTGATTTATATACCAAAATATATATAACGTTATTATTTAAAGTTATTGGACGTAAATTGTTTTTAAATGAATGCTGTGACCGCCTCTAAGTGGAATTGTGTGTACGTAACGTGATACGTGTTAACTTATATTTATTATTATGACTTTTTTTATAATAGTAATCCATTTATATTATTCTTAAAAAAAATAACCAAAGTTAACATAACGTTTATATAATGTACGCATTGCGGGATTCAACACAGAGTTATGCTCAAGTGTATGAATTTTTATACGTGGTAAAATAGAACCCTCATTTGCATTGTTACGAGTCACGCACTAGACACATGAAACACCCAAAGAACATTAAAGTATATGTATGAGTATATCTGTCTATGCAAATATATATATATATAAGAAATCCTCTTAGGTATATATAAGATCAAGTTAATATATACATATATCAAAATATCCGACAAACCCAAATCGGTGTCCGTATTCTAAACGGTTTGACAATTTCGTCTATAACGACTGTTTTGTACAAATTTACCGTCACGGAACCTTGTTGTGGCATCAAAGGCGTTCTACCTCCTATCATTATTCCACCCCAAAATGACACAGATTTGGCGCCTTGCTGCACGGTTCCATACTTTCTCCAATTATCACGGACTCCTCATTTATCTGAACACGAGTGAGAACACGGGTTTCTTCAATGAAAAGGCAATTTACCACCAACTTCGGCCTTATCTTCTTAGTTTTAACGCTGCTTCCTCCATTGTTATCTGCGTTTACATCTTTGCCGTATGTTAAGTGGTGCTTTTTAGGACCTCATTCAAGGTCCGATAACGGCTTCCAACTATGCTGTGATTCGTGGTGTCGACTGTTGCATCACGGACAGTCAGCAGTCTGACGTAACGCTTCTGAACAGCAATAAGAACAGTTGGTCTACCTTTACTAGGTCGCTCAGCCTAGCTACCCATACTCTGTACCCGCAACGTGATTATGACATATGTTTGAGATACAGAGATTCTGTTCACTGTTTTTCTCGTATAGCTCTTCACTCAAAATTATTATTCTTGCTTGCAAAACTTCCGATAATCCTCGTGGCATTTTTAAATTACAAATAACAACAATGTTTCAGTAACATACACAAATATCTTGCAGCAGTAATAAGAATAGGCTCCAAAAAGCATTGCCTTAATTTTTTCATGAAAACTATTTTTATGAAAAGTTTTACGATTTTTTGGTTTTAATTCCATATTTTTAAACAAAGAAATGCCAAAAAATTAAATATGAATATTTTCTCAGTTTTTCCAAACAAAAGCAAACTTATTCATGTGTGTATGTGTTCTATCTTCGTTATACGTCTGCATATAAACTATTATTCGAAACAAAAAGTTATAAAAAAAGAAAATGTATCAGCAATTTAGAGCGTACAAGCAAATATCAGGGGCCCTTGTTCGTAATCGGGGCGACAAGAGCCAGTAAACCGACCGCTGACCGCAGCCTTAATCTAGGTACACATTACATTCTCCGTGTCACACCCTGTATATAGCTAAAACCCGTTGATATTTTCTACATGCTTACACACGTCCAATCTGACCGTAACATTAAAAGTAATGCTTTAGATCCGCGATAATTGTTCGTATTATTCGTATGACCTACTCTTTGTTAAGAGTTTATTACGACAATGTTTTTTATATATAAAAATATGAGAAAAGCCGGTATAGCTTATTTACTAAGTAGCTAATAAGTAGAATCTTCTTTGCTTTTATAAGTGGGAAAATGCCATATTGATATCCGTCTTCGAAGGGGCAACGGCGGCTTTTGTCAAACTTGTACCATATAAAACCCCAGGATATTCCATATCAGTCGCATATGGCTCTCAGTTGCTCTCGCAGCTCCATACACAGGAGGCTTTCCTCCTCTCCTACGCTCCAGCCAAGGGTGAAATGGAACACGGGCGTAACGATCTCATCTCCAAAAGAGCAACAGATCTCCGAGCCTGTAACCCTTCCATCACAGCCCAATACCAGGAAAATACCCTCGCGGCCCCATCGCAGCCGCATCAAATGTGCGGCCTTCTCAACGCAGCTGGTAACCGTGCTTTGTATAGGCTAGCTATCAGTTTCTTTACCGGAGGAAATTGTTAAATGTTTGAAGTGCTGATTACACGAACATATTCTTCCGAAAGAAAACGTTGGTAATAAACTTAGATATCTAGAAATTAAAAAAAAAACCAATTAAAGACTTCACAAAATAAATCCTAAATCGTCGGGTTTTATCATTTAAACATGCATTCAAATGCGTAATATGATAAAACCTGAGCGAACCTGTCAATAAATATTGTTAACAGTGAATAGGTACTAAATTAGTCTATTTAACGGTAAAGCTAATAAAATAACGCATCGTGTTAGGCGAAATAAAAAAAATGAATTCCACAAAATATAACTTGTTTGGTATCAGTTGGTATTTTTTACAGCCTCTTCCTAAAATGGTTTGATTTGCCTAAAAGAACCCAACTACCCAAGATTTTATAACCCACTGTATTAGAGAACATAGAAACATTTACTTTTAGTCGTTTTCTGACAGTCCCTGACCTCTCATCAGATAAACCGAGCCTGGTTGTAATTTAAGTCCTGCGTATTTTAAGCTCAGAAATAAGGAAATCTTTAATATTTTTCCGTTTAAATAACGGAATAAAGTATTCGTAACTTCGCAATAGTAATTAATTATTAAACTTTATATAAGACTTCTTCCGGTATCTACAAATTCCACTTCAAACTTCACAGCTTATCGTAGCCATGAGACGGTTAAGGATAAATGTTACTTAAGCTGACCGCGCAACTTTGCGCCATCGAGACGATCGTTAAAACAATCAAAATTATAGAAAGTTTTAGGGAGGACAGTTTGCAGTATTTGGCTACAATGCAAATACCTTTAAACTTTGGATTTTAACCGTTGTTTAGACCTGTGGTCATAGTGACTGACTTACGGGTCGTATTTATTCCATTCATTCATTCATTCAATATATTAAATTAGTTGTTGAATGTTCTGAACCTTCCTTCATTCTTATAATATACTCTTCAAATTAAATTTGGGAAATAAACGATGACCACAAAATAGTAATGGTGAAAAAAAATACTAACAGAACTATCATATACCTATACTAATATCATAAAGCTTTAATCTCAAACTACTGGTTCGAATTGATTTTTTTTTTATGTTGGGTAGTCCTTTTATTGAGTAAGGCTATGTTCTATATCACGGTAAAACCAATAGGAGCGGAGCACCAATGAAAAAAGTTGCAAAACCGGGAAAAAATATTCCTTTTGAGCAACGGAAGCTTCGTGTGCTGCATAATTGCTTAAGGTTACGCAAAAATCATGTATCACGGAATTGTTCCCCTTTCTATCTTCTAAAAAAGTGTTGCTTTACATGAGACGTACCAAGCATCCTGTAGTCTACGCGAACGAAATCGTGGGCACAGTAAGTCCCACATATATAGCTTTTATCATCTTCTGGTAATCTCCAACTACAGTAGTAGCTACACTGCAAATTGTTTCTAGCTGCAGAATGAATGGGTAAACTCGACCGGGGATGGACTACGCCCTCACAGAATACCAGGGTGAAATAGCAGCATAATGTTGCAGTGTTTCGTCTGGTGACTGTAGGGATCCAGAAACTTTATTACTGATGACGAGGCATTCCATCTCGGTCCGCAAGGGTGACAACGCATCTGCATTATGATTCCTTGTCAAGAATTAATGTAGATGTTGTGGGCCGCAGTAATCAAATCCGTCAGGTGAACTGTGTACTCGTTTGTTACTCCCAAAATAATTAAAAAAATCTAAATACAAGAGGTATACCATATCACTCAGGGGTGACAACACGTCTACATCCTGAAACATCATTGAGAATGAATGTAGATATCTTGAGCTCTCATTAGATTCCAACACGTACGCAATTCACCATAAGGGAACTGCATGGTTGCTTTATCTAATATTATAAAATAAACAATAGACTGTCAAAGACAGTAGAATACTTTGAGTGTTTTAGATTTAACATATTTGCTTTTTCAGGACACCATGGCACATCACGCTCGCGAGGCTGGCGTGGCGGTGTGCAGCCTTCGGCGGATGTGACAGCCAACAACTCAGTCAGTAACATTACCGCGCAGTTGGGGGGCACAGCCTACCTGCACTGTTTAGTGGGACACTTGAGCGAAAGAGGGGTATGTATATAATACAAAAATATATATAGATCTATGACATTGCTGGCCGCGCTGGTGTAGGGGTCAGAGTACCTGACCACTGTGACTCGAGCCCTGGGTTAGTTCACAGGCACAACATTTGTGCAACATAAAATAAACAGCTCTTTATCGTATAGTGAGTATATATATCGTATAGGGATCTGGAGTCGTACTTAAAGGTACCTCTGGCCGTGTGTTTTATGGACCTAATTTTAATTAAAAAATTAAATTAATTAAAAAATCCTATTGTTTGTAATATATCAAAGCCTTGTTTTTTCTTTTCACCTATATCACCATTCCGAACTGAGAGTATATATACTGAGATATTGATACTTGATGTACGTTAACATGTTTTGTCCTGGCATAAATTCAAATATATTTTTATATATGATATTTGGTATAGTGGTAGGCTAAGCCCTCACAGAATACCAGAGTGAAGTAGCAACATTATGCTGATGTGTGTATATAGCCCACTGGTGGGTATAGGTGTTCGGGGATCCTAGAAAAGGTAACAGGTCAATCCATCTACGACCTCATGTTATTCAAACATGCATTTATATTTTGAATCTGTTAAGAATAAATGTTGATTTCGTGTGCCGCATTCACTTCAGATGAACTGTATCCTCGTTTATTATCTTTAATATTATAAACTAAACCATCTCATTAAATACTAATGTTAATTAAATATATAATAACCTGATAAAAGATAACAACGCTTAAAATAGGTTCACTGAGTACTCAATAATATTCTCCATTCTATAATACTAATCTTGATAAAAGACGAATGATCTATTCAAACCTACGCTGGCAAGTTTTGTAGACCGTATCCTGAATTATTAAGCTATTGACGTTCAAAGTCAACATGATAAATAATAGAATTACATTCATATGTTTAACAAAGTTGATCCAATCCAATTCAAAAAGTTCTATTGATCCAATTACTGGTAACGAGGTATTTTAGATCTCCATATTGACAACGAGACCTCATTTTAACTCATACATGTTTGATGGACCATTATGATCAGATAGGATTGGATGGTGGACGTAAAGTTTTACCTCTGAGTATTAAAAACATCGAAATTCTTAACTCACCACATGAACCAATCATTATAAGTATATTAATATCTAAAGAATGTGAATATGGCATTGAAAAAATCATCACCAAGTAGACAGTCCACTGATAGACATGGGAGATCAGAAGTCTTCAGTGGTCCATGCATGTGCATCTGGAATCTTGGTTGAGTATGAATGTAGATGTTATAGACCAAAGTCATCATTAACGAGTACCATCAGATGAAATATATCCTCGATTGTCACCCCCAATATTAAAATAAAAAAGAACAAAACTATTCTGGAAGAAATTCATTCATTCAAAACATACCCTAGTCTTATTCAATAATATCATGTCATCACTCTTGTTACAATTGTATAATTTAATTGTAAGGTTGTACTATTTTTTCAGCAAGTGTCCTGGATTAGAAAACGCGACTGGCACATACTCAGTTCCGGCAAATTTACATACACGAACGATGAACGATTCCAGGTTAGATTTTTATTAAGCTTTTATACTTAAAAAAGAAGGTAATAAATGGCAATTTATAAAAATGTCCGTAATATACAAAACACAAGGGATAAATATGCTGAACTGCTAAAGGGTCGGCCAAACAATTCATAGAACCGATAACTATGTGCCAATGTCGAATTGACTAACACAGTTTGGGAGCCGCGATATCGACGAACGCAAGCGGCTCGGTAATGTGCTTCGTAGAAAACAACGGAAAGACATCGATTTAGATTTATGGGCAGTTAAATGGAGATAATAAATATATTATGCATTTTACATAAAATTCTTTTCGACGACCGTGTGGTGTAGTGTTTGGATTGATTCCCAGTTGAATAATAATATTTGCACATCACAAATCTGGGTGTACTGTGTATGAATCTTCCACCTATCTAGCATTGCATAGGAATGGGAAAAGAGAGGACGAAGTGCGCAGTGCTTTTGTGTTTGCTCTAATGCTTACGGCACTATTAAATATTTCGCATGAATGTAATCGGATGATAATCAGAAGATATTGCCGCAGTCGTAATCTACCAGGAGGACGTCATTTTCTGCATTTTATCCTTGCCAGGCTACACCAATAACGTTGGAAGTAATTGCGTTTAATTTTAATCGCACATCATTCCGTTTAAGCGCTGGAAACAGCGCTCTATTGGCGTAATAAAAACGAGCAAAACGCTTACAATTTCATTTAAAACCACCATAAAGCATTACGGACGCGCGAATATCGAATCGAATAGTTTTCCGATTGCGTCTATTGACCGGTCGTTAGCCATTCCCGACAATTCCTCGTCTAAATTAGACCGTAGTTAGTGGTCGTTGGATTACATATTCATTAGCTTTGCCCAACGTTAAATTAAACTGAAACATTTGTTACAAACTGTCCACCCGTAATTATGTTTATTGATGCTATTTTAATTAATGTTAAAAAGTGTTTTATTAAACGACTGTTTAATTTTGATAAATATCCATGAATACTTGACATGTTAATTAATGGTTTGTTGAATTGACAAATACAAATCATTTTCTTTTATGTAAAATTTATTGCGCTAAAGTTTTATGTGCATCCTTCTTAGAATAAAACAATAAACTTAATACTCTAAACTTAAAGTATATGTACATCGAGCTATAATGCGAGTAAAACAAAAATCTATATTTCTATCTTAAAAAATAACAAGGCACAAGCACCGGTCATACAAATATTTTAGGCGTTATTGCGCCAAAGTTTTATGTACATCCTTTTTAGAATAAAACAAAACAAGTAAAGTCATCGAGCTATAATGCGAGTAAATAAAAAAATCTAAATTTCTATCTTAAAAAACATCATGGCATAAAGAAAAGACATCGAGCTATAATGCGAGTAAATCAAAAATCTAAATTTAAATCTTAACAAATAATGGCATGGCACCAACACCGATCATACGAATATTTATAGTTGTAGTAATCAGTAAAATCAAGTTTTTTACTTTCTAAGTGGTTCATGTTCCGATTCCCAATCGTGGCAAAATAATATGCAAAACGAATAATTGATTTACTAATCCGATTATGTTCTATGGATGCCCCTTGTCGATCACAATGCTATAAATTTTAGTTTTCCATTGTAAGATTGTTCAGATAGACAGACAGAAGACGTTTATCTACACTATTATATTCTCTATTTACTAAGTGTTCATTTTTTTTTAATTCTACCAGTGTTATTAACTTTTCTAACATTCAGGTTAACCGCTCAAACTAAGCTGAAAACGCTTGTGCTAAGAGATATTTCACGACAATAGTGGATGAGCTAAGATTTAATTGGAAATATAATAATATGCTAAGATCAAGTATAATGAAACTAGTGCATCGTTTCTCAACATGGGGCTCGCATCTTTATTAAAAAGGGGTCGCAAACTGTTCAATAAATAAAACCTGTATATAAAAGTTTCGATTATGAAAGGAATAAATTTTTAATGTATTTTTTTATAAAATTACACATTACCATGTAATATGGAAAATAAGATTGCTTTGAGTATATAAACTATTAATTTGAACATTATTATATTTTATAATGAACGGGTCGCAAGCTTTTACATACCTTTTTTGACTTTTTCATGGTTCACGACATAAAATGGTTGAGACTAATGAATTAGTGTCATAATATGTAGTAACTGGTTGTTACGGAAACCTAGGAAGCTGCGACTTTCATCTTGTGTATATTTCAAGTATATATAGTACGCGTAGGGTACTATGTCGGTGCTTATTTAAAAGAATTAAATATATCTGTAACAGGTCTTACATGGCGAAGGGTCTGAGGATTGGACTTTGCAGATCAAATTCGTACAGAAGAGGGACAATGGTACCTACGAATGTCAGGTAAGTCATATATATGTTAGATGTCCAACTATATTCACGCCATCTTTATTTATTTATTTATAAATTATATATACTATATGTAAATTATATATCGAACCACCAACAGAGTTACATATATTAAACACAATATAAATATGAGGATTAAGGTTAGTAACAACATACAATTCCACTTACAGGCGGCCACTGCATGCATTTAGAAACAATTTACGTACAATAACATAAAAGTAATTTAACATTTTCTAGGTGTATATAAGTATCAAAAGAAAATTATTAAATTTTCATTTAGGGAAATAAGACCTACATTTTATTGGCTAAAAATAATGGAACAATCTTTATTGATGAATTACTTGAGTAATGTGTAAGCCTAGGCAATATGGAATGATAACCTAAATTGGTTCTGTAAAGCTCTTCGATTAATAATTGATAAATTTATGTAAGTATGCTTTTTTTAGAATGATAATACTTATTACACTTAGTTTAAATATACAAATCATTATATTTTTGTTTCGGTCATCTATTTAGGATGAACTTTCCCATGGTCCAATAAATCTCCAAACTTTTACATCTGCTATTTATATATAAATATTTTTATATGTATTTTAATTTTAATTTTAAAGAAATTATTATCTCAAATTAAAAAATAAAAAGATCAAAGAGTAGATAATCATACTATCTAATTGTTGAAATCATAAGCCAGTCATTCCATTTTAGCCGTACTTGAAATGTTAAATCTATCGATATGTACCTTTTATTACATTGTTTTTAAACGAGCACAAAGTTCACCTGTCGGTAAGTGACCTGCGGCCCATGACATTGACTTCCTTGACAAGGAAACATAATGCGGATGCGTTGTCGCCCTTTAGGACTGAGATGGAATGCCTTGTCACCAGTAACAAAGGTCTCCAGATCCCAACACACCATACGAAACACAGCAGTATTATGTTGCTATTTCTAGCTGGTATTCTGTGAGGGCGTGGTCTTCCCCTGGTCGAGCTGATCCATTAATTCTGCAGATAGAAACATCAAAATACAGCGTAGCTCTACCACTGTTAAATACATCAAGGGTTGCAATTAACATTTATTATTAGATAAAATCTGATTCCTTATTACCCTTACTTTTTAAAAAAAGCTTCCAAAGCTTATAGCAGACGTTAATTCTTTATTATTCATTAATCATGATAATGTAATTGGAAATCTTGGCTAGTAAATACGCATTGGAAAATGTAATGTAATATATATTATATAATTTAATATGTAAATATTTAATATATTGTATGTTTAAAATGTATATATACATGTTTTATGTGACACACATGAGCTCACAGTTCTCCTGATGGTGAGTGATTCCTGTGGCCCATGAGACCATTCATTCTCAATAACGAATCATAATGCAGATGCGTTGCCGCCCCTAAGGACAAAGGTGTAATGCCTCGTCCACCCGTAAGAAGGGTCTCCGGATACGTACACTCACCAAGCGAAACACAACAGCATTGTACTGATATTTTAAGCTGGTAGTCTGTGTGAACATGGTCCTTCTCTAATATAGACGACCCATTCATATCGCAGTTGGAAACATATTACAGCGTACTCAAAATTGTACGTTACTGTGAGATTAAATATGCATAGGTTCACCAATTCAGAATTCTAAATAGGGGATCACGTTTTAAATCATACGCGAATGCTAAAACACAAACACGCATAACAATTTGTTTCGGTTAATGAGTGTTTATGGAACGATTATTTATTCATTTTCAGAGACCATACACAGGTGCGGACGTGTTCAATGAAATATGCATTACATAATCCTATACGTAAACGCGCTAGATTGTAAATAAACACACAAACAATTTAGATTTTAGGGATACACCGTATATTTTGTTTATTGATTTATGTAGATTTTCTCTGTTTTTTGGATTATTAGAGGGATTTTAATCTCCATCTAGTACTAGGACAAAAAGATCTGATGTATTTTAGCATCATCACCAGCCTATCAACAGACCACTGTTGAACAAAAGCGTCCTCTATGTACTCTAACATAGACGCTTAATGTTCTATCGTATGAGTTGACCTCTAATTCTGATATTGAAATAAAAAGAGAAAGAAAAAAATTACACATAATTTCTTTCACATACTATTTGTGTAATTTTCTTTTCTATTGACACATGAAACTTTAGTTACAAATTTCATGTGTCAATTCTAACGGTGATCTTCTCCTTTTATTATTTATAAATAAGAAAAGATAAGTTACATTAGAGAAATTCGATTTGAGGTTCTGTTAGTACTAAGTTCACAACGTGAAAATAAATTGACTCGATTTATTTAGACTTTCAAGAGATATCCCATCGTAGACATCCCAATCCATAATGGCAAATTGAAGTCCACATTAAATATCAATTAGATATTTTTACAATAATCTAAATGGACTTTAAATTGTATATCAGAAATGTTAAATAAAATGTTCACTTGATAATAGTGGACTTGTTTATAAACTGTTGTGTATATAGTTTTTTTACTATTTAATTGTAAAAAATTATAACTGTAAAAGTTTTAATAACGTTATTGAGCACAACATGGGCAGGGGGGGGGATTAAACGTTCATTTAAAAATATTCTATTATATAGTAAAACTACGTCAACGTTTTTTACGATAAATTATGTAAGAAGTACAAACGGTTCAAATCTATCTAAATCTACATTGTATCATTATAATAATTAGAATTATTTGTCCTATTCTTGAGAAAAGGCCTACCTATGTACCTACTTCCGATCTCTCTACTGGCCATGGATATGGATGGTTAGCGATGAGACTTTACCTTTTGTATCCAACATATCTAAGAACATATTTTACCAGTGGTAGAGCTACACTGCACTATTTGTTTCTAACTGCAGAATGAATAGGTCAGGTCAGAATAGCGGCCTGAAATAACAGTATAACGCTGCCGTGTTTTGTCTGGTGAGTGAAGGGATCCGGAGACCTTTATTACAGGTGCCGAGGCATTCTATCTCAGTCCTCAAGGGTGACAACGCATCTGCATAATGATCCCTTGTCAAGGATGAATGTAGATTTCATGGGCCGCAGGAATCACTTAACATCAGGTGAACTGTGTGCTCGTTTGCAACTCTCAATGTAATAAAAAAAAAGTTTTAAGAAGTTATCACGGAACTCGCCTTTAAAGGAAGTTATGTACTTCTTTGTCATCTCAGTAATTCATTTTGTTATCGTATCCGTATTTACCATATTGAAAAACACTTCCAGTGTACCAAATAGTAATGAAATGGATTGCTGATTGCTCCATTCATCTGTATACAACTGTGAACAAAGACACGTATTTCTTTTACTTTGTATTTTATAATTTATATTCATAATGTCTATACTGTTTTATAATGTAAAAATATGGATTATATCGAAGGAAATTTTGAATGCGGCTTTACCGGCACGGGTCAAGTCCAAACATGTCATAATTAACAGACCCCAAAAACAACATAAACATTGGCCGTTGAAATTGGAAACAAACAGTGTCAATGAAAATGTAAAAGAAAAAGAAGCAAAAAGTGTGAAAGAAAATGTCTTTCTGGCAAGCCACTGCCAACATTTCGAATACTTATATATATGTATATATATAAGCATGCAACTTATACAAGTGACAAAAGTGAAACTTCTTTGGCGGTCTACACCTTGGTATAAATATATAATCGTGTTATACGTAAATATCGTATATATTATAAAATCGTAAAATGGCAGAAAAAAAAACAGAAAAGATAAAAACAAAAGCCAACCTTGCAAGGTAAATATATAACTTTCTTTTTTTTATCTCTTTGGCGAAGAATCTATTTTCATTCCTTTTGCGTCAGTATCTTTTACTTAAATATTACACACATGCAACGTTCATCTCAAATTCAAGCTTGACAATTTTATTGACAATTCGCCTATAGAAGTTTCACTTCAAAATTGTATATCATCAGTATATATAAAAACAAAATCCTCTTTTCATACCCGTGTCCGCCGTAATCGCTAACATGACAGAATGTTTGGATTGTTAACTACCGTTGGACTGAACTGGACATTCAGGTCCATACATGCAGATACTAGAATTGTTTACTTTTGCCATGGAAGTCGGCTAAAATTGAGAGTTAGAGATATATAGTTCACAAATATTGTAAATTGAAATCCAATGCCAAGCCGATAGTTACTATTTCTCTTTATTATTATAATGTTGGAGATGAAAGTCCAGTATTTCCATTCAATTTTCAATAAAAAGGTTTCCCTCGAAGTAAAACAGTTCCCTTTTAATGGTGGCAATAACAATTATTGAACCCTGGCGAATACAAGATAAAAGCGAGCAATTGAAATTCCTTTGTAAGCGTCTGCTGTATAGATTTGAAAGAGCGCCTAGATAGGGCGTCGAATTTAATTCCAGCTATATTTAACTGCAACCGTTTTGATTTTAGTTATAAAGTAATATAAATAGGTCATTAAATTATCTTGTTTATTTTCAATTATGTGTAGAAAGCACAGTGGAAAATTGTATCATGATAATATATATGATACATTTATATGAAGTCTATATGGGCTAAATAAATAAAGTTTATATAGATCCTTACATATGAAATTAACGTTTCATGTGGAAAAAGTAAATAACGATTTTTTTTATTACATTATTTATTTAATCAATCGAAGAAAGTAAGAAGTAATAATGGTACATCCATTATTATCTTTGTAGTTTCGCCATTTTATACGTAGTTCGATGATTCCATTGGTGAAAAAATTTTGGGAGCGTGTATCAATAAAATCTTTGAAAGCGCTTTGGACTGCCTCATCATTATATTATTAATTAATTTCCTTGCAAGAAATTGTCCAAATTCCGTAAAAAGTGGTCATGAGCAAGGTCCGGGGAGTATGGTGAGTGTCGGAGACATTCGTCGCAGCTACCCCAATTAATCAACCGTATATACTGAAGCGCGGGGTTTAGCGTTGTCATCAAGCAGCAGTGGGCTAGAGCAATTGACGAGCCTCGGTTGTTTAACAGCTAGCTTTTCCATCATGTCTTGCAATTTACAATTCAGATCTGCCGTAATTATCTGGCTAGATCTTAGGAAACTGTAGTGTATGACACCAACACTGGTTCGCCAAACACTCACCAGTAACTTTTTCTAAGTTAACTTTCACTTGGGACAGGATTTGGTCGGTTCTCCTGGAATTGGAACCACTGTGATGAGCAAATCTGACTGTCGTACAGTATCCATTTTTCATCACAAGTATCGATACGATTCAAAATTCCCTCGTTATTGTGACGGTTGAGTAATGTCATGCAGCAATCAATGCGCTCAATCCCTTCAAGTGCATTAAAATTATTTTAAAGCCCGCCGCTAACAGTGACGTTGTTAACTAAGGAAACAGAGCAGACATCACGTGTAGGTAAGTGGTGACCATAAGAACCTACGTCCATCTTCGACGATTTAAGATGCACATTATTAAACTTGAGGCCTAACATGAAATACCTAGTTACTAGTAACTGGAACCCCATTTCCCTACATATATGAAAGAAAACATCAGCATTTTGCTTCTATTTCACGCTAGTAAGGTGATCGTCCTTCCCCGGTGTAAGTCAGATTAGCTAGGAAATAGCTGTAGTTCATTTTCACTGCTATATTATAATTTATTTAAAGAAGTCTTTTTTTGAAAACTCTATTGAAGTTATTACTAGACGATCACGACCCTCACCTGATGCATGGAGTATTTACACCATGAATGTCATTAGGTGCAGGTGTCTCCGGATCGTACCCTATAGCAGTCGGTATGCTTATTTTCGGTAGTGAACTAGTGATGGGCTAAGATAATAAATATTATTCCACTGCTGTGCTCGATGGATCCGCTTCCACGATCACTTTTAATTCTTCATTATCAACTTGGTTCTCCATTTTATTTTGGAGGGCAACATTTCCAGAACAAAAACGTACCGTGCTTTTTTCTACAGTAGCTTCCCCATCTGCATCATTAATCCTTCGAGCTGTTTCTGTAGGGCTGGTGCCACGGTGGAACTCGTATTCGTAAAAAACGCGATTTTTCAAATTTTCTATTTTGTTAACAGAAGGATGTCTAAGAAAAACAATTGGAGCGAAAACAAATGAATCATTAAATTCGAAACACAAATACACAATTCTAAATTTGAAATACATTTGAATTTGGAATTCCTAACCAAAAGCCAGATTATTTGAGTATAAGTAGTCAGTTTGACAAAACGCCAATTTAACCTAACCTAACAAAAATGCAATCAGTGTCCTGATTTTGCACGCACCTTTACCCTTTATATATTTTTTATTTCATTACATTGAGAGTAACAAACGAGCACACAGTTCACCTGAAGGCAAGTGATTTCTTCAGCCCACGACATCTTCATTCATCCTTGACAAGGAATCATAATGCAGTTGCGTTGTCACCCTTGAGGACTGAATTGGAATGCCTCGTCACCAGTTATAAAAAAGGTCTCCGGATCCCTACACTCACCAGACGAAACACAGCAGCATTATGCTTCTATTTCACGCTGGTATTCTGTGAGGGCGTAATACATATATGGATATGTTATACCATAGCTAATAATTATTTACCATCAGGTAAACCGAGTGGTAATTTTTCAAAGATGTTGAGATATTGATTTGAACATCGCGCGAAGTGGTCAAGTCCTTTGACATTTAGCAACATGCTCATTTAATCAATATATCATGCATCGGAATCAGAATTATTTATGCAGTATACTAGTAGCTTATTGGAAACAAGCGACCGAATTTGCACAAACGCTTATTATGCAATAATCTACCGATAGATGGCAGTATAGTCAAACTTAATTAGTGCGGCTTCGTTACCGATGATTCATCAAACTGAATTCGAATGAATCAATCTTCAAATGCAAAGCATAGCTGATTTGAACATGAAACCAAATGGCCGATTTAGAATTGTGATTTAACCGAAAGAAGCTGTAATAAATACCCTAGTGACTAGATCAGGCTCGTTAACTTACAGATGTTATAAACTGACATACAATTTTATTTTACTGTGCAGCAAAAGTGGAAAACGAAAACAAAATTCGCATGATGGTAAGTGATCTCCGGTCATTCCACATTCGGACTCGATAAAATAATGGATAGAAAGATGGGTGGTCACAACCGAGTACTCGCAATATGAGTCTAGTTTCTTTTCCTCACCATATGAAAACGCAGCAGCTTTGAGCTTTCTAATAACCATATTCCTCCATCGCACCGAACCATTTGTGCTGCAGCTAGCTTTCAGCTGCCGTTTTAATCTAACGTAAACGTAAACGTAAAAAGAATCGTAAGCGACACATCTATTACTATTACTTGTAACCAGTGTACAATGACATAGTTACACTACATCACTTTTTTATCTTGCATACAGTTCGAGGAAGAAAAAGACTCCTGGTCAAAAAAAAAAGTATGCGGCATTTAGTATCAACGATACGGAACAATTACAATAAACATAGATACTAAAGCATGTTTCTGTGAATTGCAGATTTTTTTTATTGCAATTAAATTAAAATGCGAGAAAAATGTTTTTTTTTCAGTCATTCAAATTCAGTGTATAACTTTCAACGAAACTTCGCAGGTCTGCGAAGTTTTGTAACTATTATATTCCATCAAGTTAAATTAAGCTACATATGACTTGTTACTCTAAACTAGAACCAACAAGTTTGTAATGAAGATGGGCGTTCCCGAAAACTTTTTATAGCCACGTTAATATTTATGGTATTTGATAGAGAAATAGTATTTTTTAATGAAATTAGAGTAACTGTCGCCTACAGATATATATAATGTGATAGACTATCATAAATATCATTAATACAAGCAATCAGTTCACCCGACGGCAAGTGATTCTCGATGCTCATGACAACCATATTCAGGGGTCATAATGAAAATGCGTTGACGCCCCTAAGGTTGAAAATGGAATCCCTCGTCGCCTGTAGTCCAGTTACTTTCCTTCAAATAAACAAAACACCACATTGCTTACGTTGTTAAATTGTGTCCATACTTATCGAATCGACCAATTTTCACATAAACAATAAATAAAAAAGAGTATTTGCTTTCTTTGTATATTTTATATTCATTATTTTTAGTCTTTTCCTTGGGATGACTGGTAGTGAATGCCTTTAGCATTAAGTCCGCCCTTTGTGAATCTTTAACTTTGTTAAGGTTAATGCAATAAAGAATAAATAAGTGAAAAAATAATATACACTATATTTACTGCATAATATATGAGTTTCAAACTTGTTTCAGAGTTTGCGTTACAAAATTAAAGTAAGCTCTCAGCAAGCACTGTAATAACGTTAACACGTTATACTTTTGACTATGCAAGTCTGACGTGAAGGAACTTTATATTTATATTATATAATAAAAGCGATTTTAATAATTATACTTCTTATCTTTGTACTATTTAGATCAGAGGTTATCAGACTTTTTTTCTCATAGAGCACTTTCAAAATTTAGCAGGTTTCGGTGGTGCAGCAACATTTCTACTATGTTCCTAAAACTCGACAAAAAATGTGAAGATTGGATCTTACTACGGAAATTTGCATTGCGGCTTAGTTCCAATCACGAATTAATAGTTTTAGAAAAAAAAGTGGGAATTGATCGATTGTGCCGCGAGTGGATGTCCAAAAAGTAAAGATGCCCAATCAAAAAACTGAAGTCACAGTCACTGAGCTTCTTAAAATATTATATGCCTACATTGATAGCAATCGAAAGCAAATAAATTTTTCGTGGACCCCCGCTTACGAATTGTGAAACCCCATTTTTTTGAACGCCAACGTAGTAGACCCCCGTCGAGTCTCCCGTGGACTCCATAGGGTCCAGGTGGGGCCCACTTCGGAAACTAAGAATTTAGATCATCATAGTTACTTTATTACTACAGACCTGGTAGCAAGATATTCCATCTCAATCATAAGCATCTAATAGTAATAATAATATTATTAATACTGCTGGAAATAGGAGATATATTTCGTATACGAAGCTGGCTACAAGAACAAGACAATATGTTGCAAGATATTTAAAATCCGCGAAGATGCATAGGAGCCGAATGGTAAACCGCGCTCCAAAAAGGGAGTATTAGAGAGAAGGGGGCTAAAGAGAATATTTTAATAACAGCATTTTTAATATATTACCTTATATTATTATATACTCTTAAAGCTGTATTAAGTACCAATATAATATTAACTGAGCAAACTTCAAAACGAGTTCTTACTAAGACTAACAATAGCAACGTAAGTATAGTGCATAACCGCGAAACAGCAAGAAGATTAGCACGCACGACCCTGACGTGAAAGTGATATAATTGCTTCGCTCTATCAAGTCTATTGACTATGTTGATATATGTAATAGGTCAAGGAATAAATATTTTCATATTTTGAACGCAGGGACTTGAAATCAAATCTCTTTCGTTGTAGTAATTTGATACCATTAGACGGTGACATTCTGAAAAATGTATAAAAGAAAAATATTTTCCGCCATTTGATGTTTTCTTTTCAGTATGTATTAGGACCGTTAAACCTACTTGTCTCTATTTGTTGAGTGTAAATAGATGAGTAAATAAATAATTAAACAATCTATAAAAAAATTATTATGCTCAACACACTATAACACTACTTTTCTTAATTTTAAGCACAAACACTCCTTGAGGAACACGCACACAATTTGTTCTTGTTTTCAGCTTCTATATCTGTTTTTATTACTTAGGTTATGCCGTTAAGAATATAAGAAATGCTATTAACATAATTTTAATTACTAATATTCCGGTTAACCACTGCAACTAAGCTAAAAATGCTTGTGCTAGGAGATGGTTTACTACAAAAGTCTAATGGTGGATTTGAACCTGCGGCGTTTGGCAGACCGTACCCTAAACCATTAGCCTATTGACGCTTCAAAGATGAACAAGCATGACGGGTGGATTTATTTTTATAATATGCAGTTTAGTATTTATTATACTATAATGATAGTTGAAACTAAATAAGGCTGTTACAAAAATAATTTAAATTTTTTTTTACAATTTATATGAAAAGGATGGTTAAGATACTCGTAACATTGCAATATAAATTTTCAACATTTTCTTAATAAATTTGTATAATATATTAGAAGTTAAACTACTTACCAAGTTATTTCAGAAATTTACGTAACAAATTAAACTTTGTTCACCCGCCATAGACTCCGTCATTTTCACACTTCGTTACGCTCGTATGCGGAACAGGGAACTTACAAAGCACTATCGCGTTAATGACGTAATGGTTTAGGCTAAAGTATGCAAAACTTAACGCCCTAGGTTCGAATCCGCCGTTCAAGTATTGTCATGAAACTTTTAACACAAACATTTAAGTTTAGTTGGAAGTGTCTGTAATGTTATAGTATTGCTATCTCTTTTTTAGAAAGCAACTTTAACTATTGTACGATTTAGTCAGTAATTTTTAACTAGCAGTTAAAGGATTAAATTGATTTATGTTACTGATTTAATTTTGACATCTCCATGAATTAAGACATGCTAAACAAAACATAATTTAACCGTCTTTAGAATAAATCAAAATGCAATTTAGTCACTGACTACAGCGAGATTGTGGACTTCACATATCGTAATATTTATATTTTTATCATCCCCATCATCTTATCTAATCTCCTTCATCTCATGTATCATCATCCCATTCCCAGTCCCATTTTCGATAGATGAGGGATCAATGTAATTTTCATATTTTTTTTCGTTTCCATTTGTTTTTCTTTTTTTCAGTTAATTGCACATCCACTCCCACTACTTACATATAATTCTTCACGCACTCTATCGATCTACCTTTCTCTTGGCATTCCTCCTCATTCCTCTTCATCCCTATCCTTTTCTATAGGTGAGAAAATACATTATACATATCGGCCCTTGAGGGCAGGTGATCCGTTACCCAGATGTCATGACGAACAGGAAAAGCCAGGAAAGTGAACACTGCACCAGGCATCCCAGCCTATCGATCAAATTTATTTGGTCGCGAAGGGGAAGAGAGAGTGGTGTAGCGTAATACCGACCCTTCTCTCCATCTCAGCCGCATCGGTGGTGTGGCCCCGCTTGACTTGCGGAGGGCAGGAAGAGTGACGCTGAATGATACCAATAATCCTGAAGCTTCAAAGTGGGGCTCCGCGATGCCACCAAGAGCTGCTACCCCCTGGTTCTGGCCTTTCAATTACACTTTGTGTCACCCAAGGCATTATCCTAAACGAAAACATGTCAGTCAACAAACAAGCCAACTAGTATTTGAACCTTGAAACCAAATCGATCTTGAATTGGATATCAGCCTAATGGCTTGTAACCTGTTAACGATTTACCGATAATTTAATTAATACAGCAAATGATAGAAAAACTTAAGCGAACACCATTAAAATTTTATTCAAATCTACAACCTAAACGTAGGCACTTAAAAGTTTCCTTGACGTTGATTTTTCGCAGAAAGGAATAAGAGTTTAGAAGAAGGATGAACAGGTAATCCTCCTAAAGTGTAAATCCTGCAACGTTAAGATCAACAAAAGCTTTCTTTTTGTACTGAAATATGGATGAAACCGGCGCTACCTTCCTACAGATTTTGTAGATATCTGACACTGATATTTTCTTAATTCTAAAATATTTGTTATACATTAACAAGAAATTTTATACTCGTATTTTATTTAATTATTTTAGATATATCATGCAAGAAATGCCTATATAAATTGAAATTTATGTATATATGTAATGATTTTGCAAGTTTTTATTTAGCTACATATCGGGTGCCTATGATCGGAATGTCTGTTTAATAAATGTTCCAACCCGCAAAATATGCCAGTAGTGAAAATTTGAAATATACAAAGTGCTTATGGCAATGTCGTACAACATAGCATCATCTCACTAGCAAATAGTTCAAATTTTTATCGACGGACAGTCACGAACAGTAAAAGTGGTATATTTTTCATGAACCTTTTATATTGTTGTAGGTATGTTTGATAACACTTCTATTGAACTGAAGAAAAAATAAATAGACAGAGCTTATTTCATCGTTTCGTCGATCGCAGGTTCGAATCCGCCATTCGAATATTGTTGTAAACCATCTCCTAGCACAAGCATTTTTCAACTAAGTTAGTAGAGAGGTTACCCGGAATGTGAGTATTGTTAGTAGCATCTATAGCTTTAATTTTTTTAAAAAAAGAAACAACTATTCAAACGATATTAGGGATGACGAACGAGGACACAGTACATTATTCATATGACCCAGGCCGTATGAATTAAATTACTTACGATCAGATATGTACGAATTACACTTTTTTTTATAAGATTAGGGGTGACGAACCAATATCACATTACATCTGCTGATTAGCGATAACTGTGGCCCATGACATCTTCATCAAAAACTGATTCAAGATACTCTTGCGTAACACCCCCGAAGATTCAAATCATGAACGCCTCGTTCCCCGTAAGATACCCTGCTGTACATTGTGCTTCCAGCTGCTGACCGCATAGAACTTGTTCAACAAGTTGTGAACCTTTTTAGAGTTTTGAGCGTATACTCCCACTAATAGATGTCTCGGCTGAGCGCCATAAGCGCTGGTTACCTCTCAACCCGGTGAAACTGTAAAAGCCCTCGGGATAACAGCGGCCTATATCCCAAAAATTGGTGTAGTGCTCTAATTGTATTTTTTTTATCCTGCAAATTGTTTTTTTTTTTACATTGAGAGTGATAAACGAGCACATAGTTCGCCTGATGGCAAGTGATTCCTGTAGCCCGTGATATTTACACTCATCCTTGACAAGGAATCATATTGCGAATGCGTGTCACCCTTGAGGACTGAGATGGGATGCCTCGTCACCAGTAATAAAGGTCTCCGGGTGCCTACGCAAATACGACAGCATTATGCTGCTATTTTACGCTGGTATTCTGTGATGGCGTGGTCCTACCCCGGTCGAGGTGACCCATACATTCTGCAACTAGCGTTTTGATCGATTCGTTCTTTTAAGATGATACGTCCTGTGTATGCATGTTAGCTAGCTTCAGGTCTTG
This sequence comes from Teinopalpus imperialis, assembly GCA_029286865.1. Classification (NCBI taxonomy): domain Eukaryota; kingdom Metazoa; phylum Arthropoda; class Insecta; order Lepidoptera; family Papilionidae; genus Teinopalpus; species Teinopalpus imperialis. The sequence goes on from JAGSMU010000034.1 coordinate 497,485, forward strand.
TTTAATAATTCGCTACAGTCCAGCTCGTACCTTCATTTCACGTAATAATATTTTTTGTTTTCATATCAGATTTAATTAAATTCTGCCTTTGACAGCGAACTGTGAAAGTTCTTTTGACTCTAAGACGACTCAGAAGTTGATGGTGTACCTGTAGGTAGTGCGATATGCAAACAAATGGTTCACGGCATGCTTTTGAAGCGTCAAATATGACCGACAGCTCTATAACCACTTTGTAAAAGCATTCTTAATTATAATTCAGAAAAAAAGAAAAAGTAATTTTTAAAATTATAACATTATTTATGGTCAGGCTTGTTAACGCACTCATAAGTTTATCTTTAACATAAGCTCTTTATTAGATAGTAGTATTACTTTTAATATCTATTTGCTTATTTGTTTTTGTTGCAATATAATAATAAACTTCTTGATATAAACTAGCACAGTAAATGGCATCGTGGATTCTAAAGCTAGATGTTCACCATTCATTACTCTGAGTGCGTCTTACACTAATGGATCTAGACCACAACAGAGTCCGCGAGGCGTTCGCGTAACTAGCGTCAATCTGGAATTTAATTACTATAAGATAATTACTTTATACCTAGTAGGATGTATTTTTCCTAGTCTGAGATGTTTGATACTTTTTTTTATTTTAATCTGTTCATAGTTAATAGTGAAAAATTTTTACCTGTAAAAAAATATCTGCTCTTATATTGCAGAACAATTAAATTTATTTCATTGGTATATACTACTATTATATGCTATCTTATCCAAGAATAATTATGCAATGATCGCACAGCCCAGGGCTTAGAGTACCTGACTGCCAAGCCAGCAGGACATTAGCTTGGTATCTATCGATGTTAGAAAATACTATATAATATACAACTATTTATCAATATATATTATTTATTAATAACAGTTCACCTATTCACGAACCCCTTTGGATCGATTCACACTGACGCAGAATCGTATGAAATGCTTCACGAATTAAAGCGAAGTCGTGCGAATGCACGCGTATTCGCACGTACTCGTTTAGGGTCGAATCGCAGTATCGCCATTTGACGCAAGTCGGGCCTCGTGTGACGTGACGCCTTTATTTGCTTGAGGGCGGATGAGTGTGCGCTACATACGTATACAGGGTTATTGGTAATTCAACGTATTCCGAGTATATAGGGGTGACTATTTTCGATCACCTCCACGACTGTCACCTCCTAACGGGAATACGTTGAATTACCAATAACCCTGTATAAACGCTTACAGAAGGCAGGCGTCTTTATCTTTTCTACAAATTTGTGCATTATTTTATTGATATGGAGATCATTATGTTATATTGAATATACTGGAGCGTCAAAAGCCTAACGATTTATGGGGGATATGGTCTTATTATCCCCTTAATGGGGGTACGGTCTGATTTTTAATATTGTACTAGTAGGTTCGAATCCCGTTTCGAATCTCCTACCTCTTACTCACAAGCATTTCTCGGCTTAGTTGGAGCGGTTAACCGGAATGTTAATTACGTTAATAGCACTGCTAACATACTTTACCAAACAAAAAAAATACATTTAAATTTTAGTGCGTCGCTTCAATACGCTTCGGCTACATTTATGTAAATGGTTAAAATAAACGCGATCGAATAAAATCTGTAAAACCAGTTTTATTCACTACAAACAAATATTTTGTGCCCTTAATATAGATTTCAGCAATGAACACACAGAGAAGAATGAAGTTATTTTTTGATTATGTTGATGATGTCCTCGTGGACAATTTCAATCACAGCTAAATCTTTTTTCTTTTTTTTTCCGAGACCATTCCATCTTAGTCCTTAAGGGTATGGTAATGTACGATGTATGATATGTGGTATGCAATGATAAAGTATGGTATCACCATAGCTTATCGAGGATGTATGTAAGAGGGCACATTGAAAAGTTTCGAGCCTAAGGTTGACATTTAAATTCAAAAGAAAAAATAATACTGGCATCCTTTTTCCTAATCAGTTCATTATGCATGTGCAATACAGTCAGAGGAAGGTAATATACAGTACATAGTAGAAGGTGCATACATACGACCCATCCAGATTCGAAAACTAACTAAATTTGGGATGTCCTAATATTGTTTAAAGACTGAATCGAACTCATACGACACCTGATGATCACTTATGATGATGATTAATTATTCTAGGATCCGTTATTCCCATAGTTTTCATGAAAAATACTACTCCGCAAACTTGTCAATACCAATATATTAGAAAGGATTGGGGTCCTTAGAAAATTGTTTTACTAAGCTACTGAAATAATTTTGTGTCACACAAAAACTCGTGATACATTTCAGATTAACATAGTCGTGACGTTTTGTATCCCTCGTATACACTAAAATATTCACGCACTTGCCGTTCTCGTTGAACTAAATTATTTGGCACTTGGGACGCAAAGGGTGCCTCTAGGTACGCCCTCAACCCTTTCATGTTAAATTCATAAGTTGTTATCATTTTTTATTCGAAATAAGGTGTTGGCATTTGTCATATCCTTTTACACGTTATTACCAGTGGAACAAATCTGACAAATACTTCATTATTTGCAATAGATAGAAAGAATCACAATTTTGTCTGTCTGTTCGGTACCAACATTGGTACACATTTTGCAATCGATTTTAAAGTAACTCCCCAGTAAGCTTGAAACTTTAAGGCAGAACTATATATGACTATGCACTATTACTGACCACAATGCAGAAAATAGTTATTTAAATATTTTTTATCATTATACCATTTTAGAAAAAGGACTTGAAAGGAAACCCGTGGGGCGGCGTCGGGAGATTGTATTATATTGACTCCAATGAATGTGAGAAAAATAAAAATAAATACGCATTACGATACTATTTACCTCACAAATTGCTATAAATATTTTTTTCATTTCAAATCGATACGTTAAGAATTTACAGTACAGTTACATAATATTTAAATTTGATAAAAACGCTAAAAAAGAGAGGATGTTTGAGTGCACGCAGCTCCCCTACGGATTGACGAACTTCTGATGAATATATATTTTTTTATTTTCTAGGCAAGGTATTTTGTTTTGTTCAATGTTTTCCATAATGGCTGAGGTAACGTGGGAATTTTGATGGCATTATATAATTTAACGGACGTTATAATATAATATTACATATGAAACAATATACCTATAAAAAGAAGAAAAATAGCTAGCATTTTCGCTGTTTTATCTTTTTCTCTCAGTGTCTTATGAGGGAAAGTGGAAATGGAAACTCTTAATATTTAAATTAATATTATTATATTATTAGCGCTGTAATAAATATTTTTTACTTTTTTTTTATTCTAAACATCAATAGAAAAACTTACTCGAAATTATGAAACAATAAATAAATTATTAATAACCTAATAGAAGATATAACCAAAGCTTTTACACCAAAGCTTTTACAATACTACATTTCATTAGAATAATATCTAATAACCAATTGAAATTATTCTATGAAAAAAATCGTAGAGTAGCTCTTACAAATTTGATTATTCTCTCATGGGGATTAACTTTGGTTCTAATGTAATTAAACTTATAAACTTTTCGTCAAGGATAATCTTCCAGCGCCGCAACTTGGCGTACTATATTACTTGAACAAGATTTACATACGACTTTTTATCAAATTACGTCATGTAGCGACTTTTGAAAAATCTGTTAAATTAAGTGATACGTTCACGATGACATCTGATTATACTTTTGCATTTATCTTTCTATATTACAAAATATATGCCACCATTTATTAATATTTATTAAACACTACGCAAAGTAATTATTATTACTTTACGAATCCGGTTCTAGCATACATTGTAATGTTTTTTTGTTATGTTTTGTTGTAAATTCGGGACCAAACCTAGAACCCGCCGGGATTTTGTGTTGAGCTACTGAGATCATAATGCCGCGTGGTTGTCTAAAATACATACATCTATCACAGGTAGCATCATCTAAGGCCGAAGTTCCCAAAGTGGTCCGGGTAGACCCCCAAAAGTTAAAAAAAAAAGAGGGATTCACAATTCATAAGCGGGGGTTTGCTTTCAATAGTGAAGAACTAAAATGTTGGCTGGACTTCACCTATCAATGTAGGCAGATAATATTTTAAGAAGCTCAGCGAATGTATTTTTGGTATAAACTAGCATCGATCAATCAATTAATTAATTAACCAATCAACTCTCACTTTTTTTTCGAAAACTATTAATTCGTGGCTGGAACTCAGCCTCAACGCAAATTTCTATAGTAAGAGCTAATCGTCACATTTTTTATTCTTCATTTCTTCGAGTTTTAGTAATATGGTAGAAATGTAGCTGCAGGCGGTCCACCGGAACCAGCTAAAACTTGAAAGTGGTCTATGAAAAAAAAGTCTGGGAACCTCTGACCTAAGATATGTAAAGCCGAAATCATTATTTACCCGTTAAGCGTAAAAAATCGGGTAAGGCCAATTAGTAATAAGTATGTTTAATTCTAAATTGAAAGAAGCCTAAGGAGAATTATATATAATAGTGATTAATGAAGGATCTAAGAAATAATAATTTGGTGTAATTTACAGATTTTGCTTTTTTTTGTATATTGTTAATATTTTCTCATTAAAAATTGTTTATGTCCATATTTTATACTGTATCTCAAAATGTCTAAATATATATCAATGTCACAATTTGGTAAATGCTGTGCATACCTGTTATTGGTGTACATATTAGTTTCTAATGCTATACAACTTTATCAACTATTATGAATGTGTGAATATGTACATTGTTGGTGTGTCTACAATAAATAAATAAATAAATAAATAAATACATAAATAAAAAAATAAATAATCCATAATATGTCCACTAGTTACAGTTATGTCCGTTGGTATACAATTATGAAAAATATCCTCGTGTCGTAATCCTAGATTTTTTTTAGTATTATAAAATGGGTTAAGAGTTCATTACTTTGATGTTCACAATTTGATATTAATAAATCTTTATCGAGTCTTTAATATTGTTAAGTACATTCATGACCTAAAATATGTTCACGGAAACCATTCTCCATTCTTACAAATTCGTTGATTTTCATATTATCTGGAAGTCCAGTCCATGCGTTACAGACGCTCAGTATTCATTGGATACTATATAGGAAAAAAAAAGCAGTTTGTTGAATAAAAATTGAGTAATGAAGAACTCATACTACGGGCACTGCAAAGAGGAATTTGAAACAATGAAATACATATTGTGTGTGGTTGAAATCAACACTAGCGATCAGTAAGTACGTAAACACTACGCACTAACGATTTGCGGAGGTCGAAGTGCTACCAGGTACCGACAGATTCACAACCCCCACAAACAAGATAAGATAATATATATATATAACTATATATACATAAAAATATGTATGTATATATATATATATACTTATATATATATATAAAATAAAAAAAATATTATACATACATATTTATTAGTCTCTGCAAAAAAAAAAGTTCTATTCGAAATGGCCATCTCTGGCTTTTATACAGGCCTTTAAATTGTTTGGCCCCGAATCTATGGGTTTACGCACTTTTTCCAAGGGAAATTTCTCCACTGCTTGCTCCAAAGATTTTTTGATTGATGAAACCATCACTGACGCAGGATGATGACAACGTTGTACCTTTCCAACCACTTGAGCAGCTTCTTTAGAACTATGAGCGTACACTTTATCATTTTGCTTATTGTAGTGTTCTTCAATAGTGAAAATTTTTTCATTGGTAAAGAGGATATTTCTGGACCTTTTACCTGCGTATCGCGAAAGAAGGCCTTTAATTGTAATGATTGATGTAGAGCATGTCCTGTATATCGACGATAAGCACCGAGTTTCATGTCTTGTTTTATAATACGCCACAGAGTCCTAGCGGGAATCTTCATTTCTCGCGATAAGATTTTTTGTTTCCTAATAGGGTTTCGACGAATTCTGGCTTTAACAGCATTAACAGCCTTTGTAGTGCTAACAGCACGCGGCCGCCCCGATTTTTTCTGGTCTTCGACAGAGGAAGTATTGTGTGTATCTATTGATAGTACGATATACGAACATACGGCTGATACCAAGCTTTTGAAGTGTCTGGAATATGACTGATGGCTCTATACCCACTTTGTGGAAGGCGATCACTGCAATCCTATTTTCTTTAACACCCCATTCCATATTGTAATTTGATAATGAACACGAAAAATATATGAAATGGCGCAAAATCGAAAGAAGTTTTTAAATAATACGTGTTCCAAATTCAAAATAATTAAAAAGTTGAATAAAAGAAAAGTTTTTTGTAACAGTATTTATGGCCAGACTAGTTATATATATATATATATATATATATATATATATATATATATATATATATATATATATATATATAAATATATATATATAATTAATCGTCTAATGGAACTACATATACATTTAACCGTATAGACATCGCCACATTAGTCGTTCGGGCAAGCTTATTCACTGAGCTATGGAGAGTGCTATGTGCTGCTCTGCATGACATATTAAATGAAGACATCCATAGAACGAAGCTATTGCTAAGAATTAGATTAAGTGGCAAGGTGGTTATGAGCCGGTTACATAGTAGACCCGTCGGGAAAGAAAGGTTTTACGAACCTCTCTCATTCCTGAAGACCCCACGTGGCTTAGGATCTACCTAACGGCAATCTTCAAACGGCACGTTTCATTCATGTAAATCTTTAAATAATTACCTTCAAAATTCTCAAAAAGATCTTTCAATCGCCTATTAAATTTACCTGAGAATAAATTATTGCAATAATACGAACCCATTCTTTACTTTCTAATAGGGAAGAGGTCTATTCTACTTTGTCTATTGTAGTTTAAGCCTGTTTAGACAAGCGTAATAAGCCGCTTATTGTTGCCTGTCCGTGTGGAGATGGCGTACTAGTACCTCGGGCATAGTACAATATTCCAGCTATTGTTGTAAAACGGATGGCTTTAAGACCCTTTTAGAAATTAGGAACGTGTTACGAAGTTTCACTAAATAAAATAAGAATTGTAATGTCACATTTTAGCAGTACTGTTATGCGTATACCGAAAATTAACTAACCGTTACTACCAACTTTAAACTAAATTCCCTCCATCGGTCTGCGCGTAAGCGGTTTCCCATGGCATGTATATTCCGTATAGCACAATACATTCTCAACAAAGGATCAATATTTACATACGTTGGCACGTCTCCTAAGGTCTAAGATGTAATTTATCATCACCAAAAAAGGCACCGTACATTTGGTGACCAGTAGTGAACACAGTAAAATTAAATTATTTTATCTGTAGATACTAAGAAGCTGGCAACCCCTTCCATGTGCGGCTAAGCAGTTTTGTTTTAACAATAAGTGATTAATTAAGAGGCATTCTCCGAAAGTTAAAACCTAGGAGTTATATTTTGCAAATACTTAGGCGTCACATTAGATGAAAGACTCACCTTCGGTCCGCACATCAACCACGCACGAAATCGGACAGCCTTTGTTCTCGGTCGTTTGCACCCTTTACGTAATAAAAAAAGTAAAAAGTCCATCTTAACAAGGAATCATAATACAGATGCGTTGTTACCCTTAAGGACTGAGATGGAATGCCTCGTCACCAGTAATAAAGGTCTCTAGATCCCTACACTCACCAGACGAAAAACAGCAACATTATGTTGCTATTTCACGCTGGTATTCTGTGAGGGCGTGGTCCTACCCCCGTTGAGCTGATCCATTCACTGTAGATAATTACTCTACGTAATAAAATTACACTTATCAAGCGTGCATCCGACCCATAATGACATATACAACCATAATGACATGGCTACTTTGCGCATGCATCCCCGCGTCTCATTCACCGACTTCAGGCAATCCAAAATCGCTTCATGCGTAAGGCTACCTTGGTTCTTGCGTGATGAAAATCTACACAAAGATCTTGTGCTCCCGACCATAACCTGACCGAAGTATCGGGATACTTCGACTCTGCCGTCATACACCCAAGCCGAGTCTCCCTCTCGGGAACACTTGTGTTGGTTACGCCGTAATAAAGGTCTCGGCTGAGCGCCATAAGCACTCGGCCACCTATCAACCCGGTGAAACTTTAAAAGCCCTGTAGCTAACAGCGTCTATCAGCCCGAAAAGAAATGAAAGCTACTGTACCGAATGTGGCAACAGTATTTCACATTCGGCTGGATCTGCACTCTAATATAGATAATAATGACAAACGAGTACATAGTAAATTAAATACTGATCTAGATAAGTGATCATCGTGCGTGGATGTACATTCATAGATCTACATTTAAAAAAAATGTCAATAATGGTGTCAGTAGTGGTGGTATTATCATTACAAACATGCTCATTATTTATTATTATTATTTGGCTTTAGGCCAGGGCTGTCTACAGAAAGTGCTATACTGTGCCTTAAGCACTCCGTTAGGTACTATACCTCGCGAAAAACATCGATCTTTACTTGTTTCCTTGATCTGTCCAAGGCTTTCGACCTGGTCTCCTATGATGTTATGTGGAGAAGCTTGAGGAACAAAAAGTTCCACAGGACTTTATTCAAGTTCTCCAGTTCTGGTATGGAAACCAAGTTAATATTGTTAGATGGGCAGGCAATTATTCCGAGCCATATCATATGGAATATGGTGTTAGACAGGGAGGTCTGACGTCACCTGCTTTGTTCAACCTGTACATAAATGCGCTTATCGTAGCGTTCAGAAACGAGCATATCGGCTGTCTTGTTGACAGAATATGCGTTAATAACATTAGTTATGCATGCGACATGGTGTTGTTGAGCGCATCGGTCTGCGGCTTGAGAAGGTTGCTCACAATTTGTAAAAGTTATGCCAATAGCCACGGGTTAAAGTATAATGTAACAAAAAGTGAATATATGGTTTTTGAGGCACGCGGTAACAACGTCAACAATATACCTGAGGTAAAACTGAATGGTACGCCGCTGAATAGGGTGTATCAATATAAATATTTAGGACACTTGATTACTTCTGACCTCAAAGATGACACTGACCTGGAGAGAGAACGAAGGGCGTTGGCAGTTAGGGCAAATATGACGCACGCAGATTTGCGCGTTGCTCAAGGGAAGTAAAAGTAACGTTATTCCGAGCGTAATGTACGTCATTTTACACGAGCAGCTTGTGGGCGGTCTATAAGAAAAAATCGTATAACGCCCTACGCGTACAATACAATAACGCGTTGAGAGTGCTGTTGGGGCTTCCCCGGTTCTGTAGCATATGTATCATCAGGGATGTTCGCAGAAGCACGCGTCGACTGTTTTTACGCGACAATGCGAAAGAGATGTGCATCCCTGGTGCGCAGGGTGCGGGCTAGCTCCAACACTCTACTAGCTATGATAGCTAGTAGACTGGACTGTTCATGTGTTAACCATTGCATTAGGGTGCATATGACAGTAAAGTCAATAAAAAGTTCCTCCCAATGCGTTTGCTAGGAGATTGTTCCCGACAAAAGTCGAATAGTCGATTCGAGTCTACAAAGTTCAGTTTTGCACACCGCACCTTGAATTTTATATCTAATATAAGTTTATTTTTTTACATTACCATATTATTTTTTTATTCGAAGTCATTAGTTTCAACTAAAAATGTTAAATGAGTACACTGTTCCCCTAATGATAAAAGATGGCTGACTTATAAACACCTATATTCATCCTGAACAAAGAATTAATATCCACTCCTGAGGATTGAGGGATACCTCAAGCTGATAAGGCTTGCAGTCAGTAACTGGGTCTCTAGACCACACACTCGTCGAGGAAAATATAGCAGTGATGCTTGATTAAAACAAATTTCGTTATAACCGGGTAATATTGAAATTTAAAAGTGATATTAATTTATTTTACTTTTATTTATACAAGGAAATTAAGATAAGAAAAGCATATATAAAGTCGCATATTATTTTTACAATGAAATCTCTACCAGCAGGCCTGGTGTTGGACTTATTATCGGAAATAAGTAACATAGTGTAATCACAAAAAAAATAGAGAAAAAAAAATAGTACAGGTCTATATAGATTAACATACACATGCAAATAAATACATAATAATACGTATAATATATCATGTAAACATAAATATTAAGTATGATGTACCTTACAAAGAAGCTATATATTATATTATTATATTATATTCATTATATATTCAACAGGATATAGTTTTTTAAATAGCTCAACAGTTATATAAAAATTACGCGGCACGAATTTTATCAGGAAGAGCATTCAATTCCATAAACGAATGCCCTCCACAGTGAAGGAGTTTGTATAGAAACAAGTTTTATGAGAAGGAAATTGAAGGAGGGATCGAAGCTGCGATCTGAAGGATTCATCTTATATATTAATAAATGAATAACATTAATGTTTCAATCAATTCTGTAACTATTAATTGATAATACACCCGATAGCATACACCAAATACTTTTCGAAGGATTAAATTCAATAAAAAATTTCGCTAACACACCTGTTTTCTTTCGTGTCTTAATAAGATAAAAGAGAAATTTACGCTCGCTTACCTTGATTAGGATATCAGATGAAAGAGATTTATTTATAATCATATTTTAACCATTAGTTATTTCTTATTACTTCACTAATTTATCTATTATTTATTTTCATAAGTAAAATAAACATTGTACAAGAAGGCGGACTTAACGCCAAAAGGCTCGTGGAGAATACCTAGTGCCTTTTGGTTGAGCAGAGTATATAATGTGGTTGCAAGAAAAAACTTTGTTTAATTTACTGAGTACATAATATCTGCATTCCTTTCCTTTCCTTTTCCTTTTAAGTCCACCCTTTGTGAACTTTGAACTTTGTTAAGGTTAATGCAATAAAGAGTAAATAAAAATATACTATTTATTTTCACACATATATATACAAAATTGCAAAATTGGATAATACACAAATTATATAATCAAAATATTTCGAGCTGGCCCATTTATGCTTCAGACATGCTGACATGACATGACTTCACTACTGGCTATTTGAGAAACTACCCCTGAATTTAGTAGTTAAGGTAAGTTATTAAATTGCTTATAGTGATCATGAATCAAGGTTTAGATGCTATTAAACCTTTACTAACTAGATCTCGGGATGCAAAGTTTATCCCTACGAGAGCGTAATCCAAGGTTCATAACTTATCAAACTAAACTTACAACAATAAAGTACAACTAAAGGCTATAACTTTATTAAGGCTTGCTTAATACATAAGGTTATAACTTACCATGAAGTTCATATTTACTTCATTGATTTGCGGTTAATTCGTTACATTATATCGAATAACAAAATTAATGATTACATAATTCTAACGGTTTAAGAACCATTCAACATTCCCCAAAGTCTAAGGGTGGACTATAATCCAAATCTTTTCCTCTATAAAAAGGCTACTTACCACCACTTTAAATAGTATTTAAAACTTTATTATGCTTTAGAAATAGATTTAGACGCAGCAGCGTTATGCTATTGTTTGACTATGGTATTGAGTTCGGGCGTGGCCCTTCCACGATCCAGCCGAACCATTCATGTTGCAAGTATCAAACACTGCAACATGGCTACAGGCTACAACCGGTATAAGGCTAGTTACATAAAATCATTTTAATTTAATTATTTTATATAACCAGCTTTAAATATTTAAGAATTGGCTATAAATACATACTCGTTATATGGTTTAATGGTACGAACGCACAATAATAAAAGAGAATCATAAATAACCCTCGGAGCTGTTAAGAAAGGCATAAGTAGCGCGTAAATTGTGAATTTTAGTAACTTCTAGCAACCAGTTAAAGACGCTAGTGCTATCGTTTAAGTTGATGGGGCTTGGGAGTTATGAAAGTTTCCAGATCGCCTGCGGATGGCGTGTGCAATAATTTTCATTTGTGCTATTTTTACCGCAAGACAAATTTGTTTTCAGCTTAAATTGAGAATTGGTTTAAAATTACATTTTTTTTACAAAATAAATTTGGTTTTGTTGTATTAGGAGAGCGCTTCCGAAAACGAAGACAGATGATAGTACTAATGACACCTTTAATGATGGAACGGAAAAAAAATCGATCGTGACGAAAAAAAATCATATTTTAAAACGTTTTATTTGCATTATTTATTCCATCATGTTAGTACAGCTAAATCAAACGATATTTTCATAAAAATACATTACTTTACTAAAACAAAACCAGCAATGAAACACAAAATCAAAAACAGCTGATGCTCGGATCAACGAACGCACGGGTGAAACTGTCTCAAAAACTAAAAATACTAAACATAATAATCAATCCCGCCAAAACAAACTGCTCCTTTTGCGGTGGGCCGCGGCCGCCGTTGATGGCACTTTGATCATTTCCCCAGTATCAGCGCCGCGCGCCCGGGCGTTTATTGTTTCGAGCATCAGCTGTTTTTGATTTCATTGCTGGTTTTTTTTAAGTTAAGTAATGTATTTTTTATGAAAGTATCGTTTCATTTAGCTGTACAAACATGATGGAGCGTAAATAATGCTAATAAAACGTTTTAAAAATATGATTATTTTTTAATCAGGATCGATTTTTCTTCGTCCCATCATCAAAGGTGTCATTAGTACTATCGTCTGTCTTCGTTTTCGGAAGCGGTCTCCTAATACAGTATGTACAATATGGCCGTGATCTACAATATATCATCAAATTCATAATCATTATTTCCATGCATTATTACATACATTATTGAGGATTTGTATTCCTTTATATTCATATATTATTGTATGAGACCATCATATTAGATATTATGCCTTATTAACTGATTTAAATTTGCAGCATGTGTAAGTTAAGTACAGCCATTGGTCGCATTTTAATTAAACAGCAAACTTAAGCGGATAACTGCTACTGCACAATCTCATATGTACGAAATTATCTCGGCATCGTGTTGTTATAGTATCATTTAAGTTTTATAAGCTTAGGTTTTTTTATGAAATTAACATTCTATTCATGAAAATAATTATTAATAAAATTCGCAATGAAGCCACTCACTGACTCTACTTAGAAAAACCTTTGTCCTTCAATCGACTAAAATTGAATGATTTAAAGTAAAGAATATATATTTATCTATATATCTGTTTATATATATATATATATATATAACATATGTATTAGATGATAGGTCTGCAGGTAGTAGTAGCAGAAAAGACCAATTTTACTATTCGTACAAATATAAATAAGGAACCGATGCTTGAGTATTCTTGAATGCACCTCACGTACCATTGGAACTTAAAGTAAAGCTTAAAGTGCTTAAAATTTCAAGTTTAAATAGAATGGAACGCAAAGTTAAATCTTAAATTTTCAAACGCTGACACTTCGTTAACTCTCTCCGACTTGCTGAAAGGATTATTTTCCCCTTAAAATTAAAGAAAACCCTTTAACAAATTACAGAAAAAAAAGTCATCTGTTCTTAATGGTAATTCAGCTATTTTACTTAAAATAAGATTTGTTCTGCACCAAATTCTCAAAATATACAAATTTAATTACATAGTCTGCACTAAAATCTATCTTCGAACTTATTAAGGTCTTAAAAACCATTCGTTATACAGGTGTACGTAGTATCTAAGACAGAAATTTCATACCTACGACGTCTAGATTATAATCTAGACGTGTTTAGAAATCTCAATTGCTATGGCAATTCTGCATTTTGGTTTAAAATATAAAGAATCACTCGTTGTCCCTTATGCCCAATGCCATTGATAAACGATGAACATTACGTTCAAGATTTATGAAGATTAAATGTAATATGTAATACGTATCTATATGATACGGTCGATTTTATGTATGCCATAGTTCTATAAGCATTTGCGCAGTTCACAAAGTCACTTACTCGTCATCCTCCTCCTTGATCCGATTGTACTTTGCATAACACAACACAACACACCCAGACCCGAAAACTATTTGAAATGCACAAATATTATTCCTCTGCTAGCATTCGACGTAGGGATCCGGAGACCTTTATTACTGGTGATGAGGCATTCCATCTCATTCCTCAAGGGTGACAACGCATCTGCATTATGATTCCTTTTCAAGGATGAATGTACATGTCATGGGCCGCAGAAATCACTTACCATCAGGTGAACTATGTGCTCGTAACCGCTACGCTACGAGGCCGTCAATATAGGTATATCGCCAATTGCGAAAAAGATGTTACTTATTATTATCGTATCGCTTATGTCGGAATTCGATCAACATTTTACCTGCCTTAACGTCAAAAATAATACACACATTATGTTTTTTGTGCACAACCATGTCACAGTACCTTTCGAATTATATAAATTTCAATCACCTGTATAATGAAAAATAAAAAGGGTACTTCAATTTTAGATTTTCAGGTATTAATATAAATGATAATATATTTAAACGTACTGGAAATTTATGGCAGTCTACGCTGCAGCTGATTTATAGCTTAAGGAGCTTTAATCTCGTGAGAACTTACAATTCACTTGTATGAGATAACAATATACAAACACAGTGTAACGTGAGCATAACAGTTTACTTAACTTAAATAAAAGGAGATATTTGTTTTTTTTATTACATTGAGAGTTACAAACAAGCACACAGTTCACCTGATGTTAAGTAATTCCTGCGGCCCATATAACATCTACATTAATCTTTGACAAGGACCATAATGCAGATGCGTTGTCACCTTTGAGGACTGAGATGGAATGCCTCGTCACCAGTAATAAAAGTCTCCGAATCCCTTCACTCACCAGACGGAACACAGCAGCGTTATGCTATTTCACGCCGGTATTCTGTGAGGACGTGGTCCTACCCCGGTTGAGCTGACTGATAATTAGTTATTAAATATGGTACACCATTAATGTGCATGACATGATATCATTGAGTTGTTGTTTTTTATTACATTAAGAGTAACAAACGAGCACAAAGTTCGCCTGACGGAAAGTATTTCCTGCGGCCCATTATATCTACATTCGTCCTTGACAGGGTTTCATAATGCAGATGCGTAGTCACCCTTGAGAACTGAGATGGAATACCTCGCAAACTGCAGCGTAGCTCTAACACTGTCTTACTGGATGTGGCCTTACTAAAAATATATACATTATATATATATATATATATATATATACGTATATAAAAAAAAATATATATATTATATACTTACTAAAAATATATTTTGAGAATTTTGTAATTAAGTCCTCGGAATTGAAATTCTTGTTTATTCACAATAAAAGCAACGGAACATTACACTTTTTCTAATCTACGGATATGGACATCAAAACAATGCTATACAATGGTTATCCTAGGAGATGGTTCGTTACAATAATCTAATGGTGGATTCGAACCTATGCCCTTCACTTTCGTAGACCGTACCCTAACCCATTAGGCTATTAACGCTTCAAATTATATTTGCCACAAAATAGACTATGGGTTCAAGAGATAAATATTTTCATGCGGAATACTTTTTAAAAAAAACGATAGCAGTGCTATAATTACTAACATTCCAGTTAACCACTCCAACTAAACTTAAACGCTTGTCCTAGGATTTTTTAGTTAGTTCACGACAATAGTCTAATGGCGGATTCGAACCTATGACCCTAAATTTGGCAGACCGTAGACTAAACAATTATGCTATTGACGCTTAAACACTGTAATTAACAATGTTGTTGCTCACTTAAGTAGACAGTATTCATTAATAAAAATAGGTTGCTTTAGTTTATAAGAACCTTTTCGCTTAGAAATAAAAAATAAAATACTACAAGAAATAAAAGCTAATGTAGAAACGGCTTAAATAAAATAGCTCTGTGAGAACATTGCGGTAAAATTCAGCTGGCTTAGAGCGTGTTACGCTCCATCGGGTTAAAAAAGGAGGCACTCCGACTTCAGTAAAACTTTAGCTTCTGAAAGTAACACGTTACTTACATTTGAAGCGTTTGTTACGTATGATCTTTCATATTTTTCTCTATCTTACTTTTATACCATGGTATTTTAACACGTTTCTTTTATTGCATCGTACTTAACGCCAAAGCAAAGCGTGTTTATAAACAATTGTATATATTTGGAAATATAAGGCGCGCGAATTTACCGATTATACAAGTACATATTAGAAATATTGATTAAAACTAATTTTACGGTTTATACCGCGTTTATTTTTGCGCTTTTTATTTGCTATGTATTAGGGACCGTATTAAAAATCAATTAAATCTCAAACCAGACGTAGCATGCGTAGATGGAATTAAAAATAAATAATTTATTGAAGCTTAATGGTAGGGTACGGTCTGTGAAACTTAAGGTCGTAGGTTCGAATCCACCATTAGACTGTTGTCGTGAACTATTCTCCGGCACAAGCATTGTCAGTTTAGTTGGAGTGATTAACCAAAATATTAGTAATATAAAAAATCTGTACCGGTAGTTCAAGTTAACTGTGACATCAAGACTTCAAACACCCCACTCGTGTGTTGTTTAAAATAGCTGTGATAAAATCCGAAAAATTAGTTTTATTCAATCCGCAGTATTTACATAAATGTAATAAATCGTTACATTATAGAAATGTTTAATATTGAGTGTGTCATACTAATAATTGCTAATAGGGAATTCAAATGGGATTGTTTTATTTATGCTTTATTTTATTTTATATATATTTTTTATTCATATGATAAAAGCTTCGCCTGATATAAAGCTCAAAAAATCACATTGCAGTACATGGTCCACACGTTAGCCTAGTAAGTAAAAAATATGTTATTACACTCCTAACCTTATTACCATCATATGGCTACTGTTTTGCATGGTGCTTGAGTAAAAATGAGACGCAGTTACTGTTGAAAGTATTCCATTTTAGTTTTCAAATGTGAAAGGAAACACACCAGTCGTGATCACTTTTGAGAATATATTTGACACTTGTCTTAATCTAGTTACCACTTCCCCATAGACTTAATATAATAGGTCAATAATAAAATATTATATACATATCTTTTATGTTTTTAAAAGTAAAACCGTAAGTAGTCTGTAGGTATCAGATTTCTTCAGAGGTGGAACTCTATATGGAGTTTATTGAGAAGAGAAAGATATTAAAGCCTGATTTTAGAATATATATTTTTAAGAAAGAGTGTAAACTTTTTATATAACTACGTTGTTAAAGTGTGAGCTGGCAAAGAAAGCATATTTAATAATGTTTTCCCCGCACAAGCCGCTTTGTCAGATTATTTCTTTTCCGTAGAGCACTAGGTAAGCCTGTACGTAAAAATTTCATTTTAATAATATCAGTAAACCAAGGGAAGCACAAACCTCCATATAGAAGTTAATTCCACATAGAATAAGATTCCAATAAGATTTTTTTTTAATATTACGGATAAATGACAATGGTAGCTGCCTACTGTCGACCTTGGCAATGATAATCATGTGTCAACCCCGTGGAATGAGATGGAATGCCTCTTTACCGGTAATTATGTCCTTGTATTAGTGTAAGGGCACGCACCATACGAAACACAGCAGCACTATGGTGCTTTTCCCCGCAAGTTTTCTAGGTGACCCATTCATGGTGCAGCTAAAATGGAATGCAGATTTATAAACAAACAAACATCTACAAAAAAAAGTTACCTACCAACTACCGTTGTTTTATATAATTATGATAACAGCAAATATAAAAGTTATTGTCATAAAAAAACAATCTAAATGACCGAATTAAATCAAAATTATTAAATAGAATGCCCTCACCTTTTCTTAGAACATAACATTTTTATAAAATTAGTGTAGCTGAATAAATCACATGTTTTTGGCTGATTATGGAGCGCAACCTCCGAGGAGTAGTAATACCTCAATAATATTGAATCAATTTAAACATTCACTACACAATTACATAATAATCGATTATTCGGTAAAAAAATATTATTAGATTGATGTTCAACATTCTTATTCTGTTTATATTAATAATTTAGGTAAAATATATATACTTACATAAATAACAATTTAAAGTTAATTTTTATTCCAATCTTCGCGAAAAACCTTACACTTTAAAGGTATTGTACAGGTATCTTATGACTTAGGATTTAATTTCAATTAAATCCTAAGCCATATATATAGATTTCAATTTGCATACTAATGGATGCACCCAGACATCTTTTATATTGAAATAAGGATATTTTCTAATTTCACTTACAAACATACATACCTACATCCAATAGCCTTACAAATTAGTCTTGGTAGGAATCGAAATTCTTTTGTAAGGATATTAACAAAATGAAATAAAAGTACACAACCCTTGTCTTTATAATCCAAATATTCAAGCATGTGAATTAAATTACACATTCCCAACTGCCCCGAGGTTATTAGCTAAATACGGTTGAGAGCGTACTTTGAACTGTATTCAGTTAATAACCTTTACAAACTTCACTCTGTAAAACTAACTGCTAACTAAAGTTATAAGATGTTGATGATTTCGTAACATTTTTTGTCCATACATGGAGAGCACTATAATAGCACTAGTCCAAGGTCAGAAGCTCTCCCTTGTCCCCTTCCCTAGATAAAGCAAGTGCTATGAGAGTAAAGTTCAGAAGGAGTGTCTACGACGTAGGACATACAACACGCCCAGACTTCGAAAAATACAATCTGTGATGCACCAATAGTGTTGTTCGGTAGGATCCGCTACTCAGTAGCCAGGTTCACTAACCGTTGTGTTAGTTCAGAAATAATGATAGCGTCATGCTGTAATTAAGGTTTCTTTTAATTGAAATTAAATCAATCGTGTTAAAACTCTCAGTTAAAGTTATTGACAAACATACACGTACAGAGATACCACTTAAGGCTAAGGAAGCATTGAAATAATAATAAAAGAATTTCGGACCTAAACTGCTACGAGCAGTAGTAATTGTTGAAAGACCAACATAGAAAAACCTCCGTAAATAAATACGATGAAACTGCGTGGTCTCTAACGTTATACAACTTTAATGACTCCGCTCCCAAGCCGTCCTAGGCAGAAATTGTGTATAATATTTTCTATTTATGCTCGTACTTTCTGCAAACAATTCATCTCTGAATCCTATTTAAAATACAACATTAATATCCATTACTTGGAACATGCTAAAAGTTCATTTATTTAACGTCTGTTGCTTTTAAATATATCATTACTGAGAACGGTAGTAGCAGTCAGTGTTCTTCTTTTTATTTACAATGTATCTGAGCAAACCGAATTAGTTAGTTGCGAGCACCAGTGAAATTGTCACTAGCACTATTAAATATCAATATTACCACGTGCTCTGCAGTGAAGGAAAGCATCGTGGGAAAGCCTTTATGATATAAGATAAAAGGAAAATGAAGAATAGAGCGACACATAGAAAGACACACAGATTTGTGTTTCATAATTATCAGCGTTGGCTACTAATCGTTAGCAAGACCCACAGTCCCTTTTTTTGACATGGGGAAATGACTACGCATACCCAACTCTGCGGAGGCAAGGATGTATTATGTCGGACCCGACTCAGACCCTATGGTGTTCCTCCATCGTTGCGTATGGTGGGATCACGGGAACTCTGTCGCACACATCCACGATGCCACTTGTGCCGACCGACCAAGCGGTCGCTCCTCCGGGCGGAGGACATCCCTGTCTCCACCCCTCCAGGCAAGGAGCGCCGGACACGAGCGCGTATTCCTACTCGGCCTCCTCTGTAGGTGGGAAGCGGTCCACCCCCCAGAGGCCATGGTGTCCAGGTAAGCAATCAACAATCCCAGCCCCCTGTGGCGAATCTGGGGTAAGGCTCCGCCGCCAACTATATTTCGGCCTCGGGGGAAACGGGAGAGCGGTAGCGTAGACCAGGGAAAACGGTCCCCCGCGCCACCACCCTATCCTCCCGACTTCCATTCGACCGCGGTGAACAGGGAGAGCGGTTGCGGATCCGCTCCTTCCAGACCATTACGGTCTCGCAGAAGGAGGCTACGGCCCTCTATGCCGATTCTCCGCGCAGCATCTCCGACACGAATGCTGGCAGGGACAGGTTCCCTCCGATGTGACCGACCAAGATCTGCCGCTCAACTTCCCCCGCCGTGCAAGCGGCAACCGTGTGTGATGCGGAGTCTCGGTCGTTGCCGCCATAGTGGAAGCAATTTGCCGACGCTCTAGCATAGGACATAAATCCGGTGATACACCATCGCATCCATGTCCACCAGTATGTGCAGAGGTGGAAAGATTGATCGGATTGTCGCCACCTCAAATGATACCGTCCGGTATCCTCGTACGACCCGTATGGCTATCCTACGCTAGACGCTGAAGATTTTAAACCTAAAACGTTGGATGGCCAGCCTCTTCGCGCAGACGGGTGACCCGTACAGGGCTACGGATCATACGACCCCCGTGTAGAGGCGGCCGACTTCCTCCCTCGATCACCCGAGATAGGCAGCAGTACCTGGCACCCGCTACCCTCTCGATTCGGGGACAAGGCGCTCTAAATGCTCTTCGAAGCTCCAGCGACTGTCCAGAGTGAGGCCCAGGTACTTCATGTACCGCCCCACTCTGACTTAAGAATCAACTACTCGGATGCATGAGTTGGGTGATTCCCTACTGCGTGGCAGCTTGTGGAACCATGGCACCTAGGCGTTAACTCCAGTCCCAACTCGTGGACTTTGGCGACGACGATATCCGCCCAAGCTCGGTGAGCTCCTTGGTCCACTCGAAGTAGTCTCCACTGACACAGACCACCAACGTGTCATCCGCGTAGCAAACAACATTAACGCCACCGGGGAGCTCGACTTGCTGGACAGAGTCGTAGGTGAGATTCCACAGTAACGGGCCCAACACCAACCCCTGCGGACCCCACATTGGATCTCAATCCAGATGTTCTTACCGTCTCGGTCCATGTACATGATGTACCTGTCGCGCTAGTAATCCGCGATCACGCCTTGCAGGTAGGGGGAACACCGTGGTGTGAAAATCCTCCCCTAATCGCGCCCCAGGGCAGGGAGATAAAGACGTCGGTAATGTCAAAGCCTTATCGGCTATTTCCTCACTCGGAGCTCGGCATCGCTTCCTACGGGCTCTGGTGTACTGGCAGCGGCTCCGCAAGCGGTTCGCTTGAAGCTCCACGATCTCTGCCGACCACCAGTACACCACCCCGCGCTTGGGGCGACCGGTCCGGGGCATTGATGCGTCGCAGATACGCGTCATCGTATCCCGGAACCAGTTCGCTTCCACATCCGGATCTGACGGAACCTCTTCTGGCCATATCGCGACGTTGACGGCGGCACTGAGCACCAACGTCACGTGTGGCTTCCTTATCGGCGGCTCGATACAGCGTCGGGGCGGCGGATTGCAAGTTCGAACAAAATATGGCAGTGATCGGATTGCGTGACCACATCCTCTGCCCGCCAGCCCGACCTCCACCCTCGACCCCTCCCACCCCAGTAGATCGCCACGGAACCCAGCTCGTATCCAGCAAAGATGGTCAGGCACGGCATAGGGCTCCACTACTGCCAGAGTAATCCAGCACTCCGCAACGGTCTGAGCATTACGGCAGTTGTTCACGTTACTCTGAAGGACCTTGAAAGGTGTGAAGAGGCCTAAATGGCCTCTATGCCTGAGCTGGTGCTTGGGGTTGCGGCGGTGGCCGCTGGGACTGCTGCTACGCTCGTTGAGGCAGGAGGAGATGCGTTTCTCCCACTCTTTTTCGACGGGGGAAGCACATCTTACCGTTAAGGCGATGATTAGAGGGACGCCCCAGATCCAAGCACAAGGAAAGTTTGAGTGTAGGCGCTCTGCACTCTTTGACCCTGTGCCCGGTCTCTCCGCACGTGTAGCAGCGCGCGCTCCATTTCACCTGGTTGGGGCACCTGCTGCCAACGTGCTCTCTTTCTAGGCACCGGAAGCAGTGCATGGGTCTGGGATCCAATAGCTGCACCCGAGCAGCACCCCAGCCCACGCTCACGCGCCCTACAGCCACCAACTTATGCATTGCCGTAGCGGGGAACGGCACCCAGCTAGTGCCCATACGCGTTGGTGTTCCGTGGACCTCCCCAACCGTCACGTTGTCCACCGAACACCCTCCCGCCTCGGCCACCGCTGCCGGGCCAGGCTGACGGCATTGTCGAGGTCTCCCAGCCGTACGTCGCCCGATCGGACTCGTTTTGCGGCCACCTTGGGCTAGCCAAACACCATAGGCCTGCTACGTAGGTCACTATTTTCTTCACTGTGGGTGACTAAGCTACGGCTACTTAAGCAAACCGTGAGAAGGTAGTCATTAACGTGAATTAACGTAAATGTAATATTTCTAGAATATTTAAAGGTATTTCATATATATACCAAATGTATGTACCAAAACTCTCAAAACGCACGAATACACGAAATCATTTCGTTACATAAACGGAACGATTTCATCTACATACAATGTGCTTTTCGCTTTTAAAAAATTCAGCACCGATCCTTTTTCTTTTTTGTTTCGTGTCGAATTCGGGAAATGGGAAACTTAATGGTCTGAACACAGTTTTGGCGTTTATTGAGTACTACGGATGCTGCGAATGTCTTTATTCGAAATTGAAACTGACGGAAATCCGTTTCGTTAACCGTTTAAATATGTGCTCAACAATGTCGAATAGAATGAGGCTGTCTATCTACATTTATCTTACAAATTATCAGATCAAAACAGATACTTTGTACATTTTTGCCCTACGTGCGGCGAAAGATTCAATATAAATAAAAATGGCACATGATACGTGGCTCTACTTCAGTAATATATAAAATAAAAAGTTTGAAAAAGGTATTTAACTTTTAACAAGGAACCATGTAACAAAACAAAGTATATAAAACCACAAAATTATTTAAAATCAGTACAACTCAAAATCTACAAATTCCTACCATGAATTCTTTGGGATCTTCAAATTGAAAAAAAACATCACCCGTCGAGAAATAGAGCCCATGAAAAGAACCTTGCTATGAAGTTACAGCCACTCTTTATAACAATTTCCCACAAACATTCTTATTCATTCGAGTATTATAAAAAGACGCACGATATTTCCTAGACATCATAAAGCATGTATTGAATTTTATGTACAACTTGAACATTTTGCAAAGCTTTGTAACGTCTTCAGAATCTGGAGTGCAGTACGAGGTACAGAGCGGGGCTATTTTAGAATCATATTTTATAAGAATCTGATATTGCCTTTGACAAAATCTTCCTGGATAGACCTCGTAGAGAATGTTTTTTCTGCGAAGCGCGTAGACTGCATCTACGATTATATTATTACATTTGGTACGTACCAGATTACGATAAGAGTGCAGTATATATTATAATGCCATCTCGTTCTTTATCTCCTTTAATTATAACTAACTTTTTCTTTGGCAGTGTAAGATACGGTCTACGGTCTGCACGGAATAATTTAATATACGAGGACGTAGTAGTTTACAACGTAAGTTTCAATCCGCTAATGTTTTGAATTATATACTAGCATTCTCTACACGAAAGTACTAAATTAGATTAGCTACGACTAGACTTGCATTGTACATTGCATCCATAAATCCCGGATAATGTACACATTCATTCAATGTGTACTTTCACCACGATTTACAATCCGTATTTTTTATTAGCTCAATTGCTGAATAGGGCCTCCCCCATAGTCTATGTGTAGGTAACTTTGTGCGTCCAAACCCAATGTTGGAGAAACGACCGATGCATCTTTGCGTGATTTCGATGTATGTATTAGGATCTCGTTTAGCTTCAAGTAAAGTCTATGTTTTTTTCGGTAATAATGATGAGCAGGGAACAATTAATCAATTTCTATGGTAATAACGACGATGATGTTCTCCTGGTTGATTTCGACCACGTCTATCTATTCTGGTCATTAATTTATGACATGCGCAACTACGCATGATACGAATATTTCATCAGATATTAATATTCACAGATGCACAAACTTGATCCCTTACTTAGTTCTATATAAAGCGTGTGTAATAAGATCGAAGGTTTCGATGCAGTATCTATGATACGGGACATAGACGATACATAGAATCGAATAGTGTACTGAAATAAATAGTGAACTGAAATAAAAAACAATTGTGACGCATAAATATTGTTCCTCAACTTGAAGTCGAACCCTCGGCGTCTCAGCCAAGTTCCACTTCGTCACACGGCCTTCTATGGTAGTACTATATTTGTTGCTATAATTTTCATTATTACTGCGTATACTTTGTTAGCGCATATTATGTTGCGTAGTACATATAATCCGTCTCATACATTTGCGGGTAATCCCATTGTAACCAAACTTAATAACCAGCCCTTAATACAAAAAATATTATATTACCACTCCGAATATTTAGCTTAAAATTTTATACATTTTTAGGTTTTGAGCTGTTTTAATTCTTTACAAAATTTATTAAATAAAGTTTGTTGGAGTAAAAATAGGTTAAAATTAATTCTCTTCTAAGATTTATTATAGCAGTCAAATGATGATAGACTAATAACTTATAATTCCAATCACATCATCTCTTGACCTTTAAACATCGTAAGCCGAAGTTTAAAATTGTTCTATAATTCCTACAGACCAGCCTAAATTATCCCTCGCAAAGAAATATAAGCGTAAGTATGTATAATGGATAAGTTTACATATTTTAGAAATAACATAGATAAACAAAAACATACATATCGAGCTTAAATTTAGTCTATATAATACATATAATGATTAATTTTTTCAACTTAAAGTATTCGATTAACATTAATAAAATTCTTGTTAACTCCATTCTCCAAATAAGGTTAAATGCTTGTGCCAGGAATCTTCAACCCTACGACATTAAGTTTAGCACGCCATACCTTACACCAGGTATATAGCCTGTAGACGCATCCCTTTACCTTTAATAATTTTATATTATATTTTTTCAATTTAAAGTATTCGATTAACATTAATAACGATTCTCGTTAACTCCATTCTCCAACTAAGCTTAAATGCTTGTGCCAGGATTCTTCAACCCTACGACGTTAAGTTTAGCACGCCATACCTTACACCAGGTATATAGCCTGTAGACGCTTCCCTTTACCTTTAATAATTTTATATTATATTTTTTCAATTTAAAGTATTCGATTAACATTAATAACGATTCTCGTTAACTCCATTCTCCAACTAAGCTTAAATGCTTGTGCCAGGATTCTTCAACCCTACGACGTTAAGTTTAGCACGCCATACCTTACACCAGGTATATAGACTGTAGACACTTTCCTTCACCTTTAATAATTTTATATTATATTTTTTCAATTTAAAGTATTCGATTAACATTAATAACGATTCTCGTTAACTCCATTCTCCAACTAAGCTTAAATGCTTGTGCCAGGATTCTTCAACCCTACGACGTTAAGTTTAGCACGCCATACCTTACACCAGGTATATAGGCTGTAGACATTTCCCTTCATCTTTAATAATTATTATATTCTATTTGCATTTGAGATAAGATATAAGATGGTTATATTTTTTTTACTCTCCAGGTTCATTATTCACAACAATTCTATTCATTTTAGTTTTTGTTTCATAGTACTTGTGATGTTTTTAACTCTTTAACCTGTAAAATGTATTATTAAACATTTTAATTTTCTTTATGACTTTCTTTCACCGAGTAATATATATGATTAAAGATCCACTCTACCAAAGAATACTCGTAATGAACACATGTAATATTTAATTTAAAGTATTTATTACAATTTATTGAATAACTTTCTATAGATAAATTAACTCTCTGCATTAAATAAGTACAATGAAAAAAATCACATATTTGTATAATAATTTCTTAAACAATGAGAAAACTCATTTCGTAATTATTCAGAACCGCGCTAGAATTTAATTATTATGAACTTAGCGATTAAAAATGTTATGTAACATACATATATCTGTCTCTCTTGGATACCGTACTACTCACAATATCCGTAATACGTACTCAATAAATAAGAGCGTGCTTCATTAAGTCCATCCCCTTTACCGAGACAAAGGGAAAGATACGGGAATCGATGCTGAATCTTTAAAAGAAAAGGGCAAAGTTGTATGCAAATGAAATCGTTTCATTTACATAAAGAAAATGATTCGTGTATCGAGTTCTTGGTACAATATAAGGCTAGAGTTACCAGCTGATGGAATAAATTGGGATATCTTTCTTATTTTTAAGTACCTAATATATTTACGGTTGATGGCTATATAACTAGTAGGGTGGTGATAAGTACATACATCCCTACATTCAATTATGTATAATTGACTACCGCGTGGTGTAATGATTAGAGGAGCCGGCTAATGCATCGCGGGTCCTGGCTTCAATTCCCAGCCGAGAAACAATATTTGTGTCTTTTTCCTTTTAAGATATGATTATTCACTTCACAATTTCCTTATTAGATGCACAATGATGTTTTACATGCAAAAAAACTTTAGTAAACACTAGAATGAATAATAACAAAAGCATATTCATAATGAAAACACGGCTATAAAAACATAACTTGGTCGGAAGAGGCTAAAACAAAGAACGCTACAATTTATATTGTCGGTATACAAACAAATTGAGTGTTCGCGTGAATTAAGGCACGCCAGCGTCATTGTGTTGCGATGGAAGAGACAACAATCGCTTATGTTACAGCGCTAACTTAACGTAGAGGTGACAGCGTACCTTGAGGTTTCACTATGCTATACGTAACTAGAACATTAGCAAGCAACAAAGCAACGGGCCCTGAATGTAAATTTCTAGTATCAAGTATGTCTAACACTAATTGTTGGTGCCTCGACCTCTTTCTTATCTCATTCAATGTCAGATTCAGTCGGATAAGAGAAGGCGAGAGATAGTAGGGTTTTGTCTCCACAAATACTTACGGTACAACTGTAGCTATTTGTATGGATATAATTGAATATATCATCATGCGAAGCTCACTTCGCTTGGAAACCTGATTGTCAAAACGGACACACGGGAAGGACATAATAATTAATGGTAATGGTATATAACATAATAAAACTTAATACCTAGACCTGGTATATCTTGGATATGCCAATCGAAATAAACCAATCGGCCTCTTGTGCCAATCGAGGTGATTGGTACTACATGACGTGCCGCTCATAGCTCAAATACAGTAGTCCTCCTCGATGCAACCCGTATCGTCCACCTGATTCTCTCCCTCTCCACTTGAACTCTCGATGGGCGGGTTACATATGCTTATTTTATTGCTCTACCAGGCGAAGTATGGAAGTAACGTCTCGCATAATAATGATTATTTCTTTGTAATTGAATTCGATAACTGGTGTATTTAACATTGTTGCTCCCACAATTTGTCCAATACACAAATAATATTGTTCCACAAATCATACACACAAAGGAAATAACTCGTTATCTCTAAAAGAATACAAGTTTTTACGTAATAATGATTGTAGCTCGGCCTCAGGGCGCTCGCTTCATGGTAGGCGATCAATTTTTGCTTCTGTTAAGATGTCATAAAATAAAATCTATATATATATATATATATATTCACATATTTAAATATATATATATATATACACATACCGGCCAAAACTTTAAGACCGCACATAAACAACATAATTATCCATCAATTGTAATAAAATCCCATAGGATAAATAAAAGAATCATGCATATCATATGCTATTGTTAGTATCGAATATTTAAATATGTCATTCTTTTGTTTACTTTCAAGTTATTGGACCATAAACATCTATGGTTTTCAAACACCGACAAATGCTGCGCTAGAGCCAGTTGGTAGAGTCGTACTAATATTTTTATAATGTCCTCATTACTAATTACTTTGCTTTTCTTACGTATTGGTCAATAACTAGGATTAAATAACTCCTGAAAACACGTGCTTCTGACTTATTATTACCCGAGTTTATTTGGGTTGGTCACAAACAATCTCAATTAGTCTAAACTTGTGGTTTCTACAGTGAAGACGTCATAAAATAGTCGAGAATTTAGCAGTGAAGTGCGTCCTGCCATCGTTGAATTACATAATGAAAGCGAATCCGAACGTAAGATTGCTTCACAACTGAAGTTGTTGAAGGCTTGTGTTCATGGCACAATAACTCGGTACAGGGAGACAAGCTGTTTTCAATATCATCCACGCTTGGGTAGGCCATTATCATTGACTACAATAAAACGGCGACTGAGAGATGCGAAGTTGTATGGTCGCGTTGCCGTCTGCTAAGGCCGCAAAACAAGAAAAACGGATGCAGTGGGCTCTTGCCTATCTAGATAAGACTGAAGAAGATTTTATAAAAGTGCTTTGCACCGATGAGTCTAAGTTTGAACTATTCGGTTCAAAACGTGGATTTTACGTTCGACGCAATGCCTAAGAAAAGATGATGTCAGATTGTGTAGTCCCAACCAAGCCCAAGCCAAGGAACTGGCGATTTGATTAAAATTGAAGGAATTTTGAAAAAGGAACAGTACAAAAACATTTTAGAACAAAATGCTGTTTTTTCCGGGTTGCGATTAATTGGAGATGGATTCATTTTCCAACAAGATAATGATCCAAAGCATAGCTCAAAATTATGTAGAGGATATTTACAAGAGAAAGAGGCACAAGGGGTGTTAAAAAAACATGGTTTGGCCTCCTCAGAGCCTGGATCTCAATCCCATTGAACTTTTGTGGGAAGAGCTTGAGCTTGATAGGATTGCCGTAATGGTGACCCATCCTCGCGAGAAGAAATGTGGAATGCTTTATGCGAAATTTGGAACAATATATCACACGACACCACTAACAAATTGATTACCCGTATGCCGAGACATGTGAAGTGAAGTCATAAAACGTAAAGGACGATTGTTTGATGAAAAATCGGTTTAGCTAACTATAGCCTTTTTGCATGGACTGTTAATATTTCCTTACGCTTTTAAAGTTGTTTGTCAATCAATGTTCTATTAGATAAACAGATTAAATAAATATTTTATTGGAGTTTTACTTTATTTTCCTACTTTAATTAAGTTGGTCTAAACTTTTGGCCTGCAGTGTATATATATATATATATATATATATATGGATATATATAAAGTGTATACATATATATACAAACTTTTTTCTTATTGTTAAAATTCTCTATAGTTTCTCGTTGTATAGTAATTTGCTATGGAAGCATCTAAGAACTTTATGTGGAGCACGTTTTCACCTTAAGAATGGACAGCAATGAAAGGCAAGAGACGTGATCTTTCGGATCGTAATTTAATAATCTGTAAAGACTTTTGAAATATAAAGGCAGTAACAGGGTAACACGAACGTCTTAAATAACTCTAAGACATGTATAGACAGCTTTATTTCCGACATGTAAATATATATATATATATATATATATATAAACTGCGGACAGCTTTCTTCACGAGCTAGATACATTTTATGAATCAAGCGAATTTAATTCTTTTCCTATTTTATCTATTAAAGTATAACCTTACTTTCAAACTAATTGTAATTTTGAGTTATAATTATGATATAATTAGAAGGCAGAGGAAACTAAGACATTTACAATACAGCTCTCAGCTCGATGAGGGTATTATTAATAAGTAACTTGTTTTCATTATTGAAGACACCTTAAAAATTACTTTCCCAAAGGGTCATGGTTATGATTCAGTGCAAGATAGAGGATTCTTTCGTAGGAAAATTTTCGTTAATTGTTTGAATTTGTATGGAAGTGGAAGTCATTGGTGCATATGGCAGGGTACCTTCTGTTTCTATATTATTCTGTCACTTTGAGTCACATTTCTACTTTTTGATTTCTGATCATTATTTGTATAATATTTTGAATTTTCAAAACATTTTCGACTCCCGCATAAAATCTACGGGAGTGGCTCAGAAAGCGCTATATGAGACTGCAATCCCGTGTTACCAGTTACCTTTTACCATTGTTTTGTAAAGTTGATTTTGTTTTTTTTAATTGGCATTAAACTGTTTCATTATTGTTATTTAACGTTCGCGTCACTCACGAAATTTTAATTGATTTTTGAAGTACTGTTAGTTTGAGTATTTACATACTCATTACCTTCCCACTTCCAAGTGATAAGTGCAAAGAGAGTGTGTTAAGGAAGACACGTGTCTCGTTTTAAGAGTGGTAAAGCCACGCTGCAACAAGTTTCTAACTACAATATAAATATTACATTGATCTCTAATAGGACTACCCTCAATTATAGCCTAACAAATTATAAAAGTCTTTAAAATTGCTTCACAATACTCACAAAAGTCAGTCAAATTCAGAACTTTTTCTCCTTTTTGTAGTTTGTTATACCCTCTTTTTGTACTCTCGACAACTAACCTATTAGCATATATTTCTGCATGACTCTTTCTTTCAATCAATGTGGTAATTTATATATACTTACACTTATTTATTATAATTTATATAATTACATATAAATGTAGCATTTTGCAGTTTGATATGATAGCATATCAAACTGCAAAATGCTACATTTATCGTTTCTTAAATATAGTCCCCAATAATATATATAAAGAATCCGTATTTCCTATGTATATATCAAAGATCGTGCGTTGAGTCAAAAATGGTAAGGTAAAACTATTCATTTTTAGTAAAATGATGAATAAAGTTATATTATACAACCATCACTCCCAGACTCGTAGACCTTTACTATAGCGAAATATTAGGAAACATCTGTACAAGGTATTAAGACAATGAGAGTTTAGATAACGCTTCATATCTCAATAACAAGGGCTATAAAAATATCTGATGTAGAAGAAAATAAGCGAATAACGAATATTAAATCCTATTTAGTACATGTTCTGATTTTATTACGTCATAACATTTTACGATCCCGCATTGTACAGGTTCTGTGTGAGACATGTTTCTTATAATATATTTTTAATATACTTTTGATACTTTTAGTCTTGTTGATTTAATGATATGAATTAAATTTATTTTTTCAGAAAAAAAATAGTTGTAAGAAAAATAATCCAAGACAAAGAAATTAACTTAATGAAGAGAACAAACAACAACGTAATTGTAAACAAGCTTTATCTATTGGATATGCGATACTGGCGTCAATTGTCTTACCAGGTCCAACATCGGGGTAGTACGTCATATAATTCTCACTATTTTTATATTCATCGCTCTATTAATATGACTACTATCCATATTACATATTTCAAACTATGCCAACCTGTGTCTTATTATCCGTCACTGATGCATCTTTCAAACTCCGTCTTACATAAATTCATTCTTAATCTTGTCTAATAACTGTTTAATGATGTAATTTCAGCCAAGTGGACTTTCTATTCGACACCTTTGAGTGGTCGTAACAGAACATTTAGGCCTTTACTTAAGAGATTCAAGTAACGAGCACTCAAAAAAAAACGTTTTAAAAATCCGTAAAAATATTATTTACTAACAATGGTATGGTATTCTAAACTCTTAAATTCTTAGTAAATAAATTATTTTTTCGGATTTGCTTTGAATACTATAATACTACATAATATAATACTTTAGTATTATTGTTATGCAATCGGTTATAAACATCTCATCATTAACCAATTATTGTTAATTGGTTAATTTGTTATTTTTAAATAAGTGTAATGTGATCATTCTTTTTTTTATTACATTGAGAGTAACAAACGAGCATACAGTTCACCTGAAGATAAATGATTCCTGCGGTCCATGACATCTACATTCCTCTTTGATAAGGAATCATAATGCAGATACGTTGTCACCCTTGAGGACTGAGACGGAATACCTCGTCACCAGTAATAAAGGTCTCTGGATCCCTGCACTCACCAAAGGAAACTCAGCAGCATTATGCTGCCGCTTCACGCAGCTAGAATCAAACTGCAGCGTAGCTCTGCCATTGTAAACGTACATTCTGAGTAAATTTCTCTTAAAAAAAAATATATATAAAAGAAATAGATATGGCCTTTTGACACAAAATTAAACGTAAAAACCTCTAACAACATATAAAAAAAATTAAAACGGGCCTCGAAAAATACAACTTAATAAACAATATTTACTTGAAAAATAAAATTGAATACTCCATTTTTTATCCTTAATAACTACAAAGAGGTAAAGGGTGAAAGAGATTAACTATAAATTGATATTTAACTAGAATTTAGTTCACTGCGTATTAGCTGGAATAATAAAACTCGACGTTCTCAATGGTTCAAATCAATCGGTTTCTTTTTAAGTAGGAGCAGTAAATTTCATCTTTAGTACAACTATAATTATTTATTGCATTTTTTTATTTATTGTTTTTAGCTATGTAAACAAATGTCTAGAAAAAATATTGGCAACCGAGTTCGTAACATCATTACTGTTAAAATTTTAAAACTAAATACATTTAAGTTTTTTTTACTTTAACGAACTACGTCACGGTGTTTCCTCATAACATATCTTATTTAATTCTTAGGGTATAAGCAAGTTGAGTGTAGCTATTTTAAGTGCTATAAACTGGTATTATAAGATAATAAAAATCGGATTCACACACCTTATCGTGTCCTTAAAAGCACGAAAATACTTCCTTCTAGTTTTAGTATATTCACATATATGTATATATTATATATTATATCATGTATTATTCCCATTCACTAATCAAATAGAGCCCAAGCCAAAGTAATTTAATCTAGCAGATCCAGAATGGCAAGTGAAGTTTCAATAGCCTCCGTATTCAAATTGCTACTATTTTATTGACTTCAGAATTCCATAAAATATATGAGGTACCCCAGTCCACGGCTCATTGATCTAATATTTAAAATATTATTGAATGTAAATAGAACGTATAAGTTACATTAGATATGATATAGAATATATGAGCTATATTATTTTCGCGAAGATAAAATTTTTAGCACACGGATATTTCCATCGCATCTGACTGAACGACTTCTGCGCATTAGTCGGAACGATTTAGTGATACTTAAGTTTTACTGCTTACGGTTTTATTCCAAGCAATCTGACTTAGATGAATATGTTATTTATATTGTTTTCGGACTTGATATTTTAAATAACAAGTCCAAATGTAATTTGGGATATTATTTTCAGATTTTTCTTTAAATATATTTTGAAGATATTTTTTTATTGATAACGGGATTCAGCTAAACAAAGTTACATGGTTTTATTGTAAGTGGATTTATGGATGAAGATTATCGTTTGTTAGTCGTATAAGTTATAACAATATCAGAAGTATAAAGCGTCTAAATTTCGGTTTCAGACTGCCACGTATGTCGGCGGTAATCCACAGCTGCAATAAAATTGCAGGTAGAGTTGGATGTAGTGTGAGGAACATTGAACATATACAATACATTAGCTCACAAGGCATAGGTATCTTGAATCTTTCTTGAAGGTTAGCAGATGTTTAAGGACCGCAGTCATCACATACTATTGGGTGAACTGTGTTCCCATTTGTCCCTCGTTTCGTGATAAGAAGATACTATGCACACTACCCTACTCTGTCATGCAATATGAGGTCATGCAATATGAGTGATATATATGTAATCTAGCAAAGATAAAAAGCGACAAAACGCTATTTCAATGTAATCCATACAATCATAAAACCTGAAACCACAACAAGCTATGTAAATGAACAAAAGATGTTCTGGCAAGTAAAACATTTCACCGGTAGATTGCCACATAGAACAAAAGCACGCCGCATCAGACTAGCACTACACAGCTTTGATTAAACAGCTAATTCCACGGGCTTACTGTCGGCAGCAAACTACTCAAACGTTTCATTAAATACAAATGCGTTCGTGGAATGGTGTGCAAAAACCAAAATGATTAGCAACTTTTAAATGACAATAAAAGACAAGGATTATTTTTTACACAAGTGAAACCATTTTAATTGTGCAAACGTGAACAAATTCATAATTGTGTACATTCAGAAAGAGTTATGTAAAAATGTAAAAGCAAGCGCACAAACATATAATTACGTGTAAATAAATTCTTGATACATAGTAACGTTTGGTAGATCCCTAACTCTGCCTACACTTTCTAACAACAATAATTATATATATTAAAAAAAATACTATTAATGTAATTCCATCATATGCGAGCTATATACCACCATAGCTACTCTTGATCGACTCCTGGACCAACCAATGAAATCGCGTTTTCAGTGATGGTTTAAAATTTAATTGTTTTAAAATAAATATTGAAAATATATACTAAATATTTTCTTTTCCTTTCAGGTATCTACTCGTACAGGGATTGTATCCCATTACGTCCGACTCCAGATCGTGGTGCCAGAAGCATTTATATTGGGCTCTGGTGAACACCATGTCGATTTGGGCAGCGTCATACATCTTATTTGTATCGTTGAGAAGGTGAGTGCATGCAAAAGCATTTAACAGTATCATGTAAACGTTGCGGAGGACTCCTATACCTTAAGATTGATATAGATATATTGTGACTTTTAAATTAAAGTCCTTAGATTCAGCTTTATACCGAATACATTTAAAATACACAAAACATTGGTTTCCTTGTTTGGATGTATAGTAGCTGCCTCAAATCGTCGACTCCCCTGAATTTTTAACCATCTTTTTTCAAAGAAGCTGCATTGAATTACAAAGACGGGCAGGTTTGAAAGGTTCTATGGTGAATGTAGAGGATCCGGGGATTTAACAACAGGAAACGTGGCATTCAATTTAAGTCCTCAGAGGTGATAGGTTGCTCATCTGCATTATGGTTGCTTATGGAGGATGAATGTGATGTTATGGGCCACAGGAATCACTTGCCACCAGGTGAAGTGAAATAGAAAAGAAGATTCATATGTCTCAACCACTACGCAGACATAACATTAAATAACAACCTATAAATATAGGTCTCACTGTGGGTAAGCTTCCTCTCTAAAAGATATTCGAGTGTCCACTACCGGTAAATAGACTTCACATTTAAAATTTTATTAATAACTTATCACACACGCTTAAGTTTACACACGATATTTTACTTTGTGATACTTAAGATTACAAATAAACAAATTATTTGTTGCTGCCGTCAGATATCGAACTTCGGTTGTTTACGGAAAAATATAATGAAAACAAACAGCCAGACTGAAGTACCTCGCCAGATATAATAATAATAAAATCATTCTGGTCGTCTGGATTTTACATTCCAACAACATCAAACATTTGTTCCAACCAAATTTCGTGATCCCCAGAGGATAACTTACATTTTATGTCCGTAATACTATATCCTTAGGTATATATAGTCCGGAATTGGACGCATAAAAGCTACTATTGTTATAGCGATGAGATCATTCGTAACTTTTATTGGTCACTAATGGTATTCTCACTGTTACGGGTTAACGGCTATCGCTATGGTGGTAATAAATGCCCTAGCTCGCTGACCAACAAACGTAGCATATACGACTGGGGCAAGGCAAATACGGCTGTTAAATTTTGTTTCTCTTCTGAACAAAAAGGAGAACACGTAGATTTCTTTTTATACTCTGTTTTGTTCGTTATTTAAATATATCC
This sequence comes from Teinopalpus imperialis, assembly GCA_029286865.1. Classification (NCBI taxonomy): domain Eukaryota; kingdom Metazoa; phylum Arthropoda; class Insecta; order Lepidoptera; family Papilionidae; genus Teinopalpus; species Teinopalpus imperialis. The sequence goes on from JAGSMU010000034.1 coordinate 532,839, forward strand.
TTTTTTTATTATTTAACAATAGATCATGTGTCTGATCTGTGTATGTTGACTAAATAGCACACAGTTCATCACATCCACGTACATACGTACTAAATCACTTCTGAGGGCCGAGATCAAAGGACCCAATACACGAAAGCACTATACGCAATACATCAGCTTTATGAAGACAATGACTGCTTGTATTCTGGGTTTTTTTATTCTTCCCATTGAGATTAACAAAAGAGCACACAGTTCACCTGATGATAAGTGATCCTTGCGGCCCATGATATCTACATTCATCCTTGACGAGGAATCATAATGGAGATGCGTTGTCACCCTTGAGGACTGAGATAGAATGCCTCGTTACCAGTAATAAAGGTCTCCGGATCCCTGCACTCACCAGACGAAACATAGCAGCATTATGCTGTTATTCTGTGAGGGCGTGTTCCTACGTGTTCCCGTTTAAGCTGATCCATTCATTCTGCAGCTATAAACTGCAGCGTAGCTATAAGAGAGAAGAGAAGACCCAATCATGTTCTCGCTAGAAATTAGTTATAGCGTGACTCTATCACTGTTGGTGTACTTTTACTTTAAAATTTTTATTATTTATTTTTATAAACTAATTTATCATAAGTTTATATAACATATTGATTCGTTTATTACTTTATAGTTTATTACACTATTCCTAAAAAAAAATTATGTCGTGGTCCTAAAAAGGTAAGTAAAAAGCCTTGCAAGATCCCATCGCTAAAACATAATTTAATTAATAGTTTAAAGAGGCAAAGCAAGTCATAAATTTATTTTTTCATGTTGTTATTACATGGTAATATTTAATTTTATAAAACTACATTCAACACATTCCTTTGACTAAGTAACCTTTTATATATAGGGCGTATTATTTAAACAGATTGCGACCCCTTTAATAATAAACGCCCCCCCCCCCCCGCCCCACAGATTGCGACCCCCAGGTTAAGAAACGGTGCTCTAATATTATTGTATCTAACAGTAAAGTGAGAACAGAGTGAAACATATTTATGAATTGTTCACAAACATGGTGTCAATTTACGATTCCTTTGACTAACTAATAAGCGAAATTGTAGTAAAATGTGTCAACGGACGATAATGTGTTTTTTGTACTGTTTTGTACTAAATAATTTGAGACGTAGTAGCAAAGCTGAGATGCGTCAGAGTTTTGTGATATTGGGGGAGGTGATAATCGAGCACACAGTTCAACGATTCCTTCACATTCGAATCAAGGAATCGTAAGAGTAATCCGACGATTCCTTGTTTGGAAACTACCCCTTAACCAGTTTTCTTTCATTTACTAGATGCAACACAGCATCGCTAAACTCTTGTCCTTTGAGAAAACAATAACAATAATAATATAAAACAGATAAGCCCTATTCCTAAGTGTGGACCGGAATCTTTATTTGATGACGTCTGGGAATTATCCCACGTATTTAACACTGTATCTAAATCCCCTTCTTCCTTTCTTGATCTTAATGTACACTCATTACGTCTAGGGAAGGGAACGACGAGTGAGTGCCTATGTTTGTGTGCAAATAAATGCTGACGGCCTTAGTTATCCTGCGGGATGAATACTATCAACTATCAGAAGATATCGCTTCGATTAAAAACGGCCAAGGATGTTTTGGTATACTTGACACACATTTGATGTAGATGTCATGAAATTTTTAAATTACTTACCATCAGTTCGGATCTGTGCTCGTTTGTCACCCCTAAAGGTTATTTATTTTCAGAGCCCCACACCCCCTCAATACGTATTCTGGTACCATAACGATCGAATGATTAACTACGACGCCACCCGTGGTGGGATTACCGTCGAGACTGAGCCCGGAGCACGCACGCAGTCCCGCCTCACTGTCCGCGGTGCCACGCTCAAGGACTCCGGGAACTACACCTGCAGCGCCAGCAACACCGAACCGGCCTCTATACATGTGTTTGTCTCTGAAGGCAGTGAGTACTCTGAAATATATTATATAGGTATTTTTTTATTAATTCGAAGTATTTCAAAGAACAAACCTTGTCCACTCCCTGAAGCTGGCACCAATTAAAATTTTAACTGCGATTTTATGTGCTGGTTTACTAAGCGTTCGGCGGTGAAGGAGAACGCCGGAAATAAACCTACATGTCAAAAAAATAAATAAAAAATATTTCGAAGTTAACCACCCATATTAGTATACAAGTCAATCCGCGGACACTTTCACTCGACTTGTCAGCGAGCAAGTATTGCTCTATTTACTAACGGCACATTTATATATCATGGCCTGACTAATCTGGTATTTACCAGAAAATATAACCGCGATTGAAATAAACCACAACAACATCACAATTATCAATATAATAATATTAAAAAAATAATTACAACGTGACTATAAATAAATTAAACGGATTACGGGAACGGCAAAAACATGCCTGCGAATTGCAATCAACTTAACGTATAATCACTACTTTTAATTGTTAAATTGAAAGACGAAAACAATCGAACGAATATCGGGATCGTTAATTCCATGAATATAATTATTTATCCCTTTGATATTGAATATAATCTGAATGCAATTACATGTTTATTAAGATTTATTATATATAACCAAACGCGCGAAATAGCCAGGTGTCCGTATTTTCTGAAAAATGTTTATTCGTTGGATTCTTAGGAACAAATAAATTACTTCCCATAGCATGTGACCGAAAAAAAATAGGTTTAATTATTATACTACATAAATAGGAATAAATAAATTGGCTTCCCCAGGCGCATGATGACGATCATGCCGTTTTTATGCTCGATTTTATCCACCGTCTCATCTGATAGCTTTTGATATTACATTGAGCATTTATTCAATGGTTATTCATTGTTTCGTTCCGCATTTTAAATGTTATCATGTCTTCCCGTAGCAATTCAGCGTATTAATAAACTAGGAGTAGTACAAAAACTACCCGTTTTATTTATTTTTTAATTAGCTATGAGTACTAACTATGCTATTAACGTTACTAAATTTCCGGTTAACCACTCCAACTAAGCTCACGACAATAGTAAATGGTGGAATCAAAACTACGACTTTTAATTTCGCAGGCCCTTCAAAATTATTAAACATTCAAGAGATCTAACAACAATTTTGCATCATTCCAGGCAACAAGATGGCGGCAATCCTTCGTCGCAATACTAGCGCGATACACGGCATTACTTCAAGCGTCACCAGCCTATTATTGCTGTCGTCGGTGATGATCCACTTTGGCCTACGATGACGGTGATATCACATCGGTACAGACATCGGTAGAAGAATTTGGTACTGTATACAATAGTTCTGTTGTTGTTACTTTACTGTATGAAAAAAAAAATGCTTTACGTACGGTTCAAAATTAATGTAATTTCAAAGGGTTGAAGGTTTGATAACGGACCGTAAAGCCACTAAAAACATACCACATTTTCTATTTTAACCCAAATCTCTAATATTAAATCTACTCAAAATTCTAACTGTGCATTCATTTTTGGTTCAATTATAATGTGTTATATTTTGAAAAAGTCATAATAATATTACAGTAAATAACAATAACAAATACAAAGGAATGACGGCTAAATGACATTTTTAGGGAACGAGTGCTAAATAGTAAAATGCTATAACGTTATTTACAAAGCTATAGGAATGATTCTTGCAATTCTCGAGTGCTCGAGCTTTACTTGTGGTAAGTGCTATATTCGTGTCGATGTTTTTGAATGCGACGAAGGCGGTAACCGAAAGTTCGCTCGCGAAAACCGCTACATAAAGCACACACAGCCACAACGTACACGGCTAACCACACGTAAAGCCTACGCGCGCTCGCGAATTCGCTTTTACGCACTCGCGCGCTCATAAATTGCAAGAAGTGAACGATTATAAAATTGCAATTGGTGATTATAGAAACCTATATTACATTAAAGTATGTATATAGTATATATTACTTAAGAAATCGAACTTTGGTAACAGTCATGAGTCTCCACGAATACACAGATTAGCGTTACTGTTTGTTTTGTTGCCCAACTATAAAATTGACGGACGGATTTCGAAGCGGCTATCAGACTTAGATCTCTTAGGCAGCAACTTTAAAACTGATATGCTTTTCATTGCAAACTTTTTTTAACTGCGAATATAAATATGAGTTACCTTACATTGCCCATAATAATGACACCAAATTTGCGACTGTATACTGTTAATAAATAAAATAAAATATGTAATTTAAATAACCCAACCAAAATTATCATAAAACCCTATTCCTTAGGGTAAGATGCCAAAAATGGTGGCTACAATTTCCTAGGAATTGTTATGCTCAACCTTTGAGTGAGAAAAGGATCAGTCGTCACCAATGGCAATGACGAGTCATGGCTTTAGTTCTTTTAAAAGTTTTATCGCTTGAGGACCTCACGGATCCAGCGTCTCGACAGCAAACGTCACATCTTATTTACCCCAATTGGTTTATCACAATCGATTTGGTTTGTTATGTATTTCTACTACAATTTATTCAAGGAAAACTTAGAAGCTCATTTACGTATATCACGTACAAAAAATAAAATTATAGGTTATATTTTAAATAAGTAGTAATTTCACTTCATTATACAGTACCAAATAATAAACATTCACACACCATTTCATTCTAGTCGTTACTCTAAGCTTCGTGAGTTGATTAACATTCTTAATTATATGAAAACTAATAGATTTTTAAATATTGGAATGTCTATTTTAACAGTGTATTAATATCTGTCTCTAAATTATATAATCGATGTTGGTTTGAAGACAATAAATACTTTTTTTTAACTGCACCAAATGCTGTTAAACAGACATTGTGTGCTTGCATCTTTCATTAAAGTGTATTAGGAACTTTTGTTAATTGCTCATTAAAGCAAGTTTAAATAAAAAAAAAAAAAAAAACCACAGATAGCTTAATATGGAAGAGTTACACCAAGTTACAAGCGGATGATATTTTTGTGGACGCGTTGATAAAGACTATCGGTGAAAATGTAAATAACTTCAAATAACCTCTCGTTATCTATTATTAGAGCGTTGTCTTCATTTTATATTAAATAAGTTGTGATTCTAGTTTGATACATGTGTACTGTATAGAACTACATATACAATAAGATACATTTATCGGCATAGTAGGCCAAAACATTAAAAATGGTGAATAAAAATATTTGATGTCATAGAAAATAATTCTAAACCACAAAACATATAAAAACAAAATAACTTGCTGTCCTTTTTTCTAAGTATTTAGATTAAAAATATAACATTATCACGTCTAGTAAAAGTAAATAAGTTTGTAACTTCATAAAGATATTAAGTTATAAGACCAACGTACCAAGAAAGATACTTCTTAATATTTTTTGATTTTCACTCAAAATATAATTATTGTTTACTATAATTGTATGTCATTATTTAAAGATGTTTTTATTTGTAAAATGGAATAAATAACTTTATTGTAACTATTTTATCAAGAATATTATTTAAAACCACAATTTCTTCTAGATAATTGTATATAGTGTCAATTAAAGATATAGAAATAATATTTAAATATCAAGATGGCAGTAATATAATATCTGTCACAATAAAAATCTTTTATGCTATTTATATACTGGAAAACTAATTAAATTTACCAATAATTTTGCGTAACTTGTCCACCTTAAATTCACATTACTTTGAAACAAATCCGGTATATACCTGATTACGAACATTTAATTGATTTAATTAATAATAAATCAAATATACCAGACTATTTGTTACCTTTAATATAAATAAAATAAAATAGTTGTAACAACTGGAAAATTTCCAGAGTTGTCTATAATACAATAAATGAAAACTTGTAATTTGTACTGAATTTGTGTGTGTTTTCAGTAAATAAAATAAGGAAAAATGTAAATTCCGAGTAATTAAAAATAGATATATTGTAATTTTGAAGCAATTGACAACAAAGCTGACTTGACAATAGAACATTGAACATTTTTTTTTAATAATAATAATCAACAATGGTTTACCTTTATTTAATTGACGTTTGACAAATATCATTTGTAGGAAATATTATATTTTATATATTAGCTTACATTTAAGTACGTTACATTAAAAATGTACTTTGATGATATAAACTTCTGGTTCTGGTATCATGCTTCACAATCCACCACTAACCGTATTATTACACAACATATATTTTTTTTTCTTCCATTTATAGTTTAACCTATATCAAAAAAGATAACCAGTAATTACTATAAACATTACTTTTTCTTTAAATACTCCAAGTAAAATGCTTGTGCTGATGTATGAAGACAATAGTCAAATGGTTGATTCGAGCCTACAATGTTAGACCATACCCTAACCCATTGGACTATTGTGGCTTCCGTTTTTTTTAATTTGTTAGTGAAAGTACTTTCTTAATAATTAGTAAAGCAATTTTTACTTTATTGTGAATTTAAACAAGTTTATTATTATACGTAAAAGATATTTTTCTCTTTTACAATTGGAAACTGAATTACTTATGGTAAATTGTACAATAGTTAATTTTCACATAACTCCATGCCGCTCCAATATTTGAGTTAAATTTCAATATATTGATTTTTTGTATAAAACAGTTCACCTTATGATACGTGAAAACTGCAGGCAATAAAGACTTATTTCCAGCCTCACCAAGGATCAAAGGATACTATTCGTGCGCATGCGCTTCCAAACCTGAATATTTGAGATGCAATGCCTCGTTAACGGCACAGTACCGAATCAGTGTCTTTGTCTTTTTCTACTACACCAAACGAAACGGCGTTATGCTTCTAATGTTGTGTGCATGGCCGTTCCCATGGTAACCACCATTGTAGTTTTGTATTTGTATGTATTGTCAAAATTGAATATAGAATAAGTTATAAACAATGTTCAGGTCAAAAGTCAGCTTTGTCAATTAGTAGTTTTTATGGCAAGACCACAAATATATTTTGTGTGTGGTAATGACATAGATGTTATTAAAAAAATATAGACGTAACGTACGATCAGTATACTTGAATTCTAAGATAAACATTGTCTAATTCTAAAATTTGTTATTCTATGTAAATATAAATAATTAACTGTAAAATCGATGGGTAGATGATACCTACCAATAGTTATTGTACATAACTTGTCAGTGTTATTTAAAATTACCTACTGTACAAACAATTTTGGTGATCCTATATGCAATAAATACTTCTTCGGATGCGAGTATTTTATTTTAATTGTCTTTCCTATCCCAAACTAAAGACACCTTTTTTTGTATTGAGGTGTAATCTTTTAAAAGATCCTATTTAGTCAATTTAAAAACACTGAGTGATCATTTCATTCAGAGCTAAAACTATTATTTAGGTTTAGTCAAGATATCAATAACTATGTACTGTACGATGTACTAAAGAATTTTTTTATCTTTTTTTAATTGTTATAAAGAAACATTTAAGATTCGTTAGTCAAAGGCCGTTGGTTTTTTCGAATTTATTGTGGTATTTTTTTGATCCTAAAATTTATACACTACGCTATAGGAAACAAAATCAGTGCAATTAGTTTTTACATACAGGATATTAGGAGACCGCTTCCGAAAACGAAGACAGACGATAGTACTAATGACACCTTTAATGATGGAACGGAAAAAAAATCGATCGTGATTAAAAAAAATCATATTTTTAAAACGTTTTATTAGCATTATTTACGCTCCATCATGTTAGTACAGCTAAATGAAACGATAGTTTAATACTTAAAAATACTTATTAATTTTATTAAATATTACTTATAATTAAATTTATTATTGATTACTTTACTAAAAAAAACCAGCAATGAAACACAAAATCAAAAACAGCTGATGCTCGGATCAATGAACGCACGGGTGAAACTGTCTCAAAAACTAAAAATACTAAACATAATAATCAATCGCGCCAAAACCAACCACTCCTTTTACGGTGGGCCGCGGCCGCCGATGACGGCACTTTAATCATTTCCGCGGTATCAGCGCCGCGCCGCCTCCGCGACCGGGCGTTCGATGATCCGAGCATCAGCTGTATATGATTTTGTGTTTCTTTGCTGATTTTTTTTTAGTCATGTAATGTAGTTTTATGAAACTGTACTAATATGATGGAGCGTAAATAATGCTAATAAAACGTTTTAAAAATATGTTTTTTTTTAATCAGGGTCGATTTTTTTTCGTCCCATCATCAAAGGTGTCATTATTCCTATCGTCTGTCTTCTTTTTCGGAAGCAGTCTCTTAATAGACGTTACTACTAAATCAATAGTGGAATTTAAATAGACTATATTTTTTTTTTCTTATCTGTATAGATGAATGATTTCTTGCATTAACACGAATACTTCACGGATAAACTAATCTTCCGGATTTTATCGTTGTGTAATCTTAACTTTTTTAATTTCCAACCATATAACTAACTTTTATTAATTAAAATGTTTTAGCATAAGATATTATATAGCTTAGATATTTATACTTTACGAGATATTTAGCGCTTACTAGGTTAGTGTACAGTTGTGGTCTGGTTCTAGCCCACACAAACTTTTCCACAGAACTTTAATTGTTTATCCTCACTTTACTTTAAATAATGCAAATAATTTATAACAAAATTTACGCTGTTTAGTTCTTAACTAATTTGCGTAATTTTAAGTGCTTTTTATTAAATTGTCTTCTTATGAAAACAAAGTAGGGCCTAGGAGACAAAGTGGCGCTTGCTAATCTCACAATACAAACTACCACAATGTGCTTTTCGAAGGCGTACCTTGTAAATTCACGATTTAGTTTAAAATATTCATACTAGTGACGCTAGCGTAGGATTTGGTTATTTTGTTACGTGATTTGAGAGGATTTCCGAAAGCGCCAAGTAAGCTTGCAAATACATGTAAATATTGTACAATTTGTATATAAAATTACTACAGTCTTATAAACACATGATTCAACAAACAAATCCAAAAAAAATCATGAAAATGAATTAAACGCTGCTGAGATGGTCCGAGATGGACCAGACGGATTGAGTTCTCTATGTGATAACGCTTTATCTTGCTTTTGTATTAACAAAATATGGAGGTGTCTATAGACACGGAAGAATTTCTTAGTATCAGATGAACTCTGTTTTTGTTTATAATTATATTTCTATAAAAACAAAATGTCACAAAAACTTTAAAGGTTACTTGCAGTTTTAGGAACGAAGACTTTGCTGATTAGATCCAGACAGTGACCATGAATGGAACTATATTTTGCTATATACTATCTAACGACTGAAAGAAATCAGTGAAAGCAGTTACTGATAGGTCTTATCGTTATAGTAATTGACGTGTAAAATTGAGACGTGGCAACACATCTTAATTGTTTTCCCATTTTTTCAGTCAAAATCCATAAAAAAAATGCAATACAATAGTGTGGTTAAATGAAACATCAGCCAATGATCGATACAGATGAGCAATATTTGGTATAAATTTATAATATTTCGAACTAAAATTATGTATAGAAATTGAAGGTTTTAAAAAAATAAGTCGTATTCGACTACGACAACATCATCAAGCAATTATCTAATTACATCAAAGACGTAAGAGTATAGTGAATTATTTTTACTGTTAAAACATTATTTATAAAAATAATACTTAATAAGTTTATTTCTTCTCAAACATCAAAAATAGTGTTTAAAATAGATATACTTCACACTTTACACCAATCACTCCCCAGCAGTAATACATAAATATATTTTGTGACTGACACTCTCACACTGATGTTCACCCCCTGGGTGCGCTACACGGGTAAACGCACGTGTTACATGCACTAAAATGTAATTTTAAATAAACTATAAATAAAACCTCACTGATATTTAAACTATATTTGTATACGTTCATTAATGGTTTAAAATCTATTCATATTAAGGTGGATTATGTAATATTAATATGCTGTAAAGTTTGTTGTTTTTTTTTACATTAGAAGTAACAAACAAGCAGACAGTTCACCTGATGGTAAGTGATTCCTGCGGCCAGTGACATCTACATTTATCAATCATAACGCAGATGTTGTCCCCTCGACATAGAATTTCTCGTCTCCAGTAATAAAGATCCCCAGATACCTGCACTCACCAGACGCATTAAACTGCTAGTTTACGCTGGTATTCTGTGAGGGCGTGGTCCTGCCCTGGCCGAGCCGACCCATTAATTTTGCAGCTAGAAACAAACAGCGGTGTAGCTCTACCACTTTTAAACATAAACTACAATGTATGTAACATTTTCTAAGGTTTCTAATACATAAGATATGGGTGTAGGGGCTCCAGGGATACTAGCAGGACGTGCGGATACGTAGAATATTTCGTAGCCGTATATCCCCACGATATTTCCCTATATCGCCGAGCACGGAGTAAATTAGCATTTAAAATTGCAATCAACAATTTCGTTAGTGCCAGAAATCTGTTTGGTAGCGTACGTTGTATTAAAAGCTAACTCTTAGATACTGAGCTACCACGGCTCTTACCTACGTCAAGATATTTTTTTTTATTTATTATATGTAATGTAATAATATTGAATTCTGAATAATAAATATTAATAAAATTTAAAATGACGATGATATGTTAACTTACACGACCGCATGGTCTATTGGTAAAAGTATATAAATATATTCATTATCACGCAGAGAAAGATATAAAATAAATAACTACAATATTGTGAAACAAATAAAAAATTATCAATATACATAACCTGTGGAATTGTAATAATACAACGGAGATCAAAAGTATAAAACATTCTAGACGGTGTCGTACCTACCTCATACATAGTTACAACACAGTTATTGCCAACGCATTTGACCGGACGCTCTACGAACCTTTGAGACATTTTAGTAACAGTAAATTTTTACTGCTTATGGTAATGCGGTTTGATATCTAGTAACGATTATTTGATGAATAATAAGTTATTTATTTCGATTTTCATACTATCCAAGGAATTAAACTAATATATGAATCTAAATTATAATAAAAATAAGTATAAAATATATAAAAATAATAAAATAAAAGTATTTATTGCGTGAAAAATGTTAAAAAATATTTATATAAATGTAGGATATTATATATTAGTTATTATACAGTATGTCATATGTTATATTACATACATTACTACATAACCTGGCCCTTCATGTTGCATAGATATGCGACTACAAGGCTAGGGTGTTCTTATTAAGTTGATTTTCTTTTATTATTTTCATTTATCTAAGTCAAAAATTGTATGGATTTTTCCGTCATATTGACCTTCTAGTTGTGAAACTACGCACATTTATACTAATACTAGAGGTTTATCTAAAAGATGGCTAAAAAAAGATCATAAAATCATTTTATTTCACCCGTTGCCAATAGCAACTTATGTACTGGATCATCTATTGTGAAACTGCCTGTAATATACATTTTCTAAAAATTGTAAAGTATACTTTTAAAAGTGAACTTATTCCTTCCATTTTATCATCTGAAACTTTACATATATGAAATATATAATAAATTCATCTTACGAGTACGAAGAATATAAATTCAATTATCAGCGCACTTAGGCTAGTGTTTGTATAACAACTTTATACAGATTTATTCCAGAAAAATCAATGTGTAAAACTGTTAATAAAGTACTTATTTGTATAAAAAGTTGAATAATGTACCATCAATATATTCCTATCAAAAAAGTATAGAAACGTACACACAATCATACTTCACATGACATGACATATATAAACACACACGACATACACACACGGCTTGGTGTCTTTTTATTTTAATATTTTATTATTTTTGTTTTAGTTATAATGTGAACCACTATCTTTAATTGTCATTTTATATAAATTTATTATACGTATTTTCTAATAAGAATAATCCCTTATATGTCAAATTCTACGAAACTAGTACATTAACACAAACTTGAAAATAACCTTTCAAAATTGAACATTGCTAAAAACTTTAGGCGCCCATACATACATTGATAAATAGCATTAGCTGCATAAAAACGAAAAAGATGAATTCGATGAAACGGCTCCAAGAGAGCTTTATTTAAACTGAAACTTCTCGGGCATAAGCTTTATCTTTTTATTATACAATTGAGACCTCGGCTTGCATTAAAGCTAAAAGATTTTGACCTATAAAATTTTATTTAAGAAACCTTTTAGAGTTAAATATTTCAAAAATGATATTCTCTTACGATCATGACTATGAAACTGTATGATAATTTAAGTAAATGATCAAAATTTAGCATCTAACAGCCTCGTCACCACTAACTGGACCTTCCGATCTATTCATTTATTATTACTACCATAATTATTGCCAAATATTAATCACGACTGGGAATCAAAATTAAAAGATTGATAATAAGCCATTCGCTTCGCGGCCGTTACCTGTGAGAATATTACTGTACGGCTCTGTCTCTAATCTATACTTGTAGATGAAATTTAAAGATTTCACACATAAAATTTTTGTCATAGCGGAACAAAATACGCAAGAGTGGATTTTTTTAATTTTTATTACACTTAAAGTTATAAACGAACACACAGTGATGGCAAGTGATTCCTGCGGCCCATGACATCTACATTCATCCTTGACAAGGCATAATGTAGATGCGTTGTCACCCTTGACGACTGAGATGGAATGCCTCGTCACCAGTGATAAAGGTCTCCGGAACCCTACACTCATCAGGTGAAACACAGCAACATTATACTGCTATTTTACGCTGATAGTCTGTGAGGGCGCGGTCCATTCATATAGCAGCAGTGGAGCTACAAACAAAGTGCAGTGTAGCTCTACCACTGTCAAACTGTCTTTATTTTCTGTTACTAGTTCGAAAAATTTACTAAACAGGTAAAATGCAGCTGTTGCCACTAATTGTGCATTTTAGTAGATACTCTGTGTAATCATGATTATTGCCCGATCTACATATTCGTGATACAGCTTGTTAATAGCTGCGGTGTCGCTCTACCACTAATATTAATGATATTAATAATGAAAATATCTATATGACAATGGTACGATTTCTACTGGATAAGAAACGGCCAACAGCTACTGTTTCGTTTGGTGAGGGTAATGTTCCAGAGACCCAATTATAGATTACGTCATTTTTGTTGAAAATGGATGTAGATGTCATGGACCACAGATATCGCCATCAAGTTAACTACATGCTCGTTTGTCATAGTTATATTATACAAAACCTTTTTTTTTTGTATAAAAATATTTTAATATCAATTTCATTGTGAAATTCTATCGTAGTCCTGGTAATAATGTTGTGAAATTAGAAACTAAATGTTTTTTTATATATATCTTTATTTTATGTAGTCGGAAACGTTTTTATTTTACAATACTCGTTACATTCAAATAATATTTCTATCTGCTCTATATCAATAACACTACGTCTGCTTCGTTATATTTAACAGGGCCGCCTGTCTGGGTAAATACGCCGCTGTCATGTTCAATCGTCGTCGTTCCAAACGAAGATGTGCTCTACATAAAATTGTAGCGTGAGAACTGCTACGAATCGTTTGCTACGAACACAATTCGCTATTGTTAAAGTATTTTGGTATTCGATTGAAAAATCTATGTATTGTCTTTGCTTAATATCGTTTTATAAAACCAGTCAGGAATCAGTCTTCTTCGTCTTTGCACCGTATACCATCTCTACTTAAATTAGAAAAATATTTCTATTGGCCAGGCATATTGATAATAAGTCGCCGTTACCCTTTTTATATATATTCACCAACTCTCTAAGCAAATATTATATACACTACCATATCTGCCCTAGTCATTCCGCTTTGCCAAGCAAAGGCAATCACAATAATTTACATTAGATACAAGGAAGGTTTTCACAATTTTGGGTTCATTTTAAAATCTTTAAGTTCACAGAAGCGTAGGAGGAATTTAACGATACATTATTTGGTTAGACCTAATTAATAATGAAGCCATTTTAGTCATATTATGTGACAATGCATCAGAATTCCTTATCGCTGAACAATGTGGCTGTAACGAGTCTCAGGAATCAGTTATACAGCAAGTGTTAGAGCCCTTCTTGTCTATAATACAAATACTGTCCTATCCCTTTTTTTAAGTTTGAATTTGCATTAGGATTGTTCTCAAGAATTTATTTATTATTTAAATTATTTCTACGAATGCGGAAATTTGAAAATAGGAAAAGGCATGTAATTAATGCATTTTTCATGCATGCAATTTTCATTATTATAGTTCACCTATTATGATTCTCAGCTCGTTGTCAGTATTATAAGTTAGCCAATAGTATTCTACGATGACTTCAGGACTTCGGCTTGCTTGGGTCTACAATCAATGTTTGAAGTGCTTTGCTGCACTCATAGTTAAAATGTGACTGATATGTTTTAACATCATGGTGTCATAATTAACACGGGTTACTAGCAGCTTATTTGTGTTGCACAAATAAAATACCACCGAATTGAAAATCATCTTCGCTATTATAGTAACCCGTAATAAAAGGAAATAAAAGTAGAGTCCTACGAAAGAACGAGAAAATTTCTTAAATTTCTTCTTCAATCTTCGTCTTGCCCGATCTGATAAAGAGAGGTTTTATAATTTTTTTCCAATTATTTTTCATGTGAACGTCCGAAAATTAAAAACAGCGTGTTCGCTTTTGGAATTAACTGACACGGCGCATAGAATAGAAATATTTAACAAAATTGTTTACACGCGTATCTACCAACAAATAGAATATATCATCGGGACCGTATCCCCGACAAACTTCCATGGTAAAATTTTAATTAACTACAGTATGAAAAACGGACCCTTCTGTTGACGAAGGCAATAAAAAAAATACTTAAAGCATTGGATTACGACTAATCTTCAGCCGATAGCGGGTTTGCCAGCTATTTTATAATTTATTGTGATGATTTTTGCTGTCAAAAGAAATAATAAATTAGTGATAAATATATTGTTTAAATTTACGAAAATATTTATTCATTGGTAACGGTTAATGGTGAATAAGGATGATAGACAAGTGCGCAGTTCAACTAATCCAAGGGATTTCTGCAGCCCGTAGAAAAACCGTCGCCCATTGATAATTCGGAAAAAATGCCAGTAATTATAGTATTCAGTTGGATAATTGGGATTTACGACTTACGACTCATGTGACACGAATATAATATTATAATAATAATACTAATAATAAGATATTAAAAGAAAGAAGAAGAAGGGGTAAGGGTGTAAGGGGTCCGAAGAACATCGAACGGACCCTAGCTAACCTAACCTGCTCGTGGTCCATCTTACTAGACTTCAAACGAGGCGCTGGTTCCTTTCGGGGCTTTGGAGGTCAAACAGCAGTCGCTCTATGTCATACCACAAATCTGTTGCTTATTATGGAAAAATCGGAAAGAATTTTTAAGTACTATGGATAGGTCGTCGCCGCATAACGACACCACAGGCACACCGCCCTACAAGTCAAGTACGGGCACGGCTAGAGACACAAGTACCCAAAATTAAACTCCGTTTAGCTATTTGACATAGGTTCTCCGTAGGTAGGTTTGGCAAAGGATCAAGAGAAAGCAAAGCAAGACATTACTAAATGTCTCTGCGTAAAAGACTCAGATGGCACGCTGTAGTCAAAGTGAAAAAGAGGTGGCATAACTACTTCAAGGCATTGCTCAACAGATAACACCTGAATGTCTCGCCGCGGGAACTGCCCCATAACCTTATACTTGTTGCCCCAATAAAGCCTTATGAGGTACAAAAATGTCTTCGTAACATGTAAAACCAAAAACCTGAATAACTTACCGATTGAAGCTTGGAAATCGATGGGTCCGCATGGTGTGACTATACTGTGACCTTTTTAACCACGAGCTTACCAGCCATAAGATGCCCGACTCTTGGAGATCAAGTATTATCACTCCAATTTACATATGCAAAGGTAGGGTACAGGACTGTGGAAGCTACCGTGGTATTAAGGTCAAGTGTCACACCACTCTACGAGCGTATAATCGACTCAAGGCTCCAGAAAGAGTGCGATGTCTCGGATTGTCAGTAAAGGTTTCGTTCTGTTTATGGCACCATAGACCCCATCTTTGCCCTAAGAAGTAACCTGCTAGTGGAGGCTTACAGGGATATTAGAAACCATTTCTATATGGCTTTTCTTTACCTGCAAAAAGCCTTTGAATGCATACCGCACCAGGTGATCTGGTGGGCCTTGAAGGCGAAGAACGTGCCAGAGGACTGCCGTTAGCGATACTTGGCCATCTATCCCAAAGGCTACGTGTACATATGCATCATCCAACCAGTCTTATTGTATGGCAGCGAAGCGTGGCCAGTCCCCGGAAGACACATCCAGCAGCTACACGTTGGGGACATGATGACGCTGCGATGGATGTATCGCTCTACGCAATAAGATCGTATAAGAAAGTAACACATCAGTGGCACCCATGGAGTCAGTAACAACGCATTTTTTCGATGACGTTTCAAAATTCATGTGCGTTGTTGTGTGGCTAATGTGTGGATACTCTTCGAGAGCAAAGTGACTCCCACTTTGCCGTCGAAGAGTATCATGTTACCAAGCATGTACGAGGAAAATTTAGTCCTTTGCTGAAATCATAAATTGTATTTATGAACAAAACGTTAATATATTGAGAGATATTATTCGACGGGGAACTATCATTTAAGCCAACAAGAAAATAAAAGTAAGAGGAGATAAGTATTCATGGTCATTTTGAATAGATATTGATCAAAGTATTATTACACGGCCGCATGCACGCTCTCCTTCTGGGTGAGAACATCTTGCTAGGGCCCTCTCCCGACTAAAAGGAGTCGCGATCGAGTCGAGGAGGTTGAAGAGATAGATATTATACCGCTCAGCATGTATAAGGCTTAGGTTGTTACATGTTAAAGCCCTCTTGAAACTGTTTCAAGAGTTTGTTATAGGAACTTCTCATGTTTGTTATAGAACGTCTCAAGAAATAAACAATTTATGTGTGAAAATAGAATTTCAAGTAAGATTAACCTTAATAAGGCAGTATAATACTTAAATTCATTAATCATCAAATAGATTGATCATTTCTTAAGACTTTTTGCTACCATGAAATAAACGAAAATTTCATTAAGGTGAAATAAATGAAACAGCTTCAATAGATCTGTAACTGTAACTATCTCAGACAAAACTTTACTTTTTATTACACAATAGCGATCTAGCTTGTATTAAAGCACTTCATAAAAGATTTTTATCTATGTGAAGTGTAAAAGTTTCAGCCTTCTTTTCATAAGATTTACATTTGCTTTTTAAGTTTTTATAACTATTTATTAATTCTACCGTAAGTCATACTAAATGTCTTCATAATAAATTAATGTAAATACTGACTATTATACATTGATATTATACAGTTCAATTAACTTATGAAATTGGGATTGCATTCGGATGGATAGTTAACCTAAATATACATAACTGATCTATGCCCACAATGCTAATGCCATGCTGCCGTTTGGTTTTTGCTATGGCATAACAATGGGTGGGCTCATCCGGGGAATGACCTCAGATAATACCAAATTAAAGCAGCAAATCGCACCTGTGTTTCGATTGGTTAATGTGAATGAAGGGATTCGAAGACTATTATCACATGGGTTGAGACATTCCATCTAAGTCCTCCGGGGTGACAACGCATTTACATTATCTTTCTTTATCGAGTATGAATGTGGATATGAGCGGAAGGAATCACTTTTAGTATCTTTTGTCAGCCTTAATAAAGTAAAAAACAACTATATCATTTTTAATAAAGATAAGGCAAGATGATACAAAAAATTGTCATTAATACTAAGATGGTCGTCGTGTGATGAGTCGTTACTTTTAAATGGATATCCCATTTCAATTCACTGACCCTACGAAATACATCAGTCAACTAAAACTTTTCAGTTGTATTCTATAAAAGCGTGGTCCTTCTCTGGTCAGCGTGGCCATATCAAGTACAAAATTAAATTTAAATGCCTTAAAAGATGGGTATTTTATAATATATATAGTGGAAAAAACATTAACTAGTTTCTTCATGGTTAACCTACAGGGCGAGTTATCGGTTGGAATATGAAAGAAACAACAACCCCTTATTGTATAATTATAGCAAAAACAATCATATTTTAAATACCATACGGTTAATATTTGCTTTACTTCTTTCATTTATGGTAAATATACTAAATTGGCATACATGCGAAAGTACATATTCCAAAAAATTAGTCTCGCATGAACCGTATTTTGTTTATTTACGATTTTTGCAAAAACAAGCAAAAAATGTATATGGATTTATATTTGCATATGGTAATGACCTTTATTTCCTTTGTGTGAATATATATATATACATATATATATATACATATATATATATATATATATATATATATATATATATATATATATATATATATATATTATATATATATATATATATATATATACATGTTATATGTGTATTATACGTTAATATTGAGAAAAACAGAAGTCGTCGATAAAAAATACCACACGTTAGTGAGTCAGTTCACGTTCGGCACGATGTTTTGTGGATGTTTTTCTTATTACCAGTTTCCTATCACGAATAAAGAAGGAAGCTTTCGTGGAATGTTTAACAACATAGTTATGATACATTGGGGCCTGTAGTGTATACAGAGATATATAATAAAAAGCGTTTGCAAGAAAATGCAACCAGCATTCTTGCCACCATGGAAAACATTTATGATGGTCTTTCGTGAATCGTAGCTGTAAACATTTTGTTACGGTTTAATAAAGATTGTCATGCAATTGTATTTTTATTGTTTTTTTTTTTTGTAATTTCATTATTTATCTAGGCAAGCCAGCGGTGCTCCAAACAGAATTATGATCCTGGGAGCGGCACGTACTAAACGATATTGTACACAAGTTCATGCTCATTGCTGGGTTCGTGTTTTGGGTGACGTGTGATGAATGACAGCTTGGCGTATTAACACATGAGCTTCCCTGTATGCTCTAACTGGAATTAGAAGCATTCCCAATTCATGCACTTTTATATTCATTTTAGCCATGCTCCTAAAACACTGGTTCTAACCCGAGATATAGAACTCACGCAACAAGGATAGTCAAAAAGCAGGGCAGTAAATGCTCGGGTAATAGGGTAGCCCCGAAGCCCGCCACTTGCAGACTTTAAACCTCCTCATAGCTGCAGGAGTAGTAGTAGAACAACGACAGTGTATACGTTTATGTAGTACATGGATTTCCATAGCACAATCCAACTTTGATAGCGTGATTCACGTCACTATGACTTATTGGTTGTAGTCCGTAAAGCCACAGCGACACCACAAAGATTCAAAGTTTATAAGAGACAATTATTAATTTCATTATATTTTAGATTAAATATTTTGTTATGTATTTTTTGTTACATTTCAGAATTAAACGTACTAAATATTTCTAATTTCTTTTGGCGTCAAAGTTCAAGGTGATAAACAATAATGAAAGTAAACGAACCCGCCGTCAGCGTAGCTTTGTCCTAATCCAATACTTCAGTAATTTTTTATTACCTTCGTCAACAGAAGGGGAACGTTTTTCATTCCGCAGTTAATTAAAAATATTCAATGGATTTCGTTGGGATTACGTTCCCGCTGTAATGGATTCAATTTTCTGGTAAATACGTAAACAATTGAGGCTGCAGTAGCTCATTGTCTAAGCGCTCACTTTTAATTACGTTATGCGACCAAAGTAAATTAAATCCCTGGTGCCAGCATCAATGAAATTGTCAATTGCAATTTTAATTGCTGATTTACCACGTATATAAATATATATTTATATATATATATATACACATATGTGCAATATATGTATATATATATATGTATATATAACTGCAATACACCGACAATAATCGTAGGGGAAAAAAGAAAAACAAACTAAAAAATTACAAACTAAAAATAACACTTCCCACATATATATATATATATATACATATATATATATATACGTGGATAGATTTCCTGCTTTTTTTACCTGCAGATGTTTACATAACGAGATTTTCTACATTTTGCGACGTAAAATAATATAGGTACATTGAACTTACTATAAATTATTATTACTGTCTAATACCGAATGATAAATATCCCGACTCGTTATCGAGAGCCGTGTATAAGGCGCCAGTCTTTTCATGCAGTTATCGTCAACGCTTTTAGTGGACCCAGTAACTTCGAAATGGTTCAAATAGCTATACTGTTTTTCAATGTTTTCTAATCTTGACGCTTTCGTCTTTACTATCTAAAATATAATGGTAATAATTAATAGCATGAAAATCGTTGTAAGCTTATAAGCTTATGTTGCTTATGTATAGAGTTAACCGGTTTTGACAAACTTTGCAACACCCACTTAATTTAAAATTTTAAACACATGCTAATACTGAGGGGAAATGTCGATATTTTTATATACATAGATCCGATGAAGCCATATAAGAAGATTAGGTTCCTGATATTTTATATTCCTTAATCTCAGAATTCTAGACATAAGGTTGAACAAATTTCTAAAGACTAACATATATAGAGGCTTCCTGATGATCTTTCCTTCATAGTTTAGCGTGTGTTAGATAAGCAATTAAAATTAACGCTTTTACTGAAGATTAAATTCAGCTTGCTTAATTTAATCTATATCTATTATATATCTATTTAGTTTAAGCTATAGCGCGAATGGATTTACGTTGGTGGTCCTTCTATGTAAAGACTTTAACATATTACAACCGAATTCAGCACGCTATTATATTATATATATATATATATATATATATATATATATATATATATATATATATATATATATATATATATATATATATATATACATATTTAAACTATGACTTGCACAACTTAAAGCAATATTTCTTTATGATTTGGTCATAATACGTATGATTGTATCCTACATATCAAAAAATTATGTATCAATATACCAATACCATATACCAATGCTTGTAAACGTTCGCTATTCTATAAATCGGTTGACACTTCTAACAGACATTTTCTAATTATAGATGTACACGTATTACGTTTTGAATTCAATAAGTCACTTTTACACCAATTAATATCTAGGAATGTTAGTGTCTACATTTTATTACTCTTAAGATAAAAAAATGGTACCCACTTCTTGCTTTATTCGGTTTTTATAGAATAAGTGGCAAATAAGGAAGTAGCTCAACAGATCAAGAGTAAGTGAATACCGCCGTCCTTGCACATATCTATAACATCTCCCCGCCTCTAAGAAAGGGGTCAAGAAAGTCTTCTCTTGAAGGTAACTTAGTCGCATCGATTCGGTAATACCGCTAGCGACAACCGATCCAGCATATTGGTGGGCTGCGAATCATCATGAAGATAAGGATGATATTTTGAATTCTGTCTCAACGTATGATGTTTGTCTGGAGTTAATTCGAACAACTTCTCACAACTTTCCTCATGCCGCAGAAAATGATAAAAAATAAACTGAGTGCGGTGCCGAGGCCTAGAGGTGAGAGCAGTATTCTAATATATAATGTGACGACCAAATGCGCCAATTGCAAAGTTGCAAGCACTGTCTCTGTCTCGTTTTCAATTCGAAGAGATTGAAACTCTTTCCAAAGTTTACAATAAGTTATAATAAATGAAGGTAAGAACTATAATTTATAATTGTCTATAGTCCTTTATATAATGTTCATGTAACTCTGTCTATATATTTTATAATCGTTTTATTTACTACAAATGTTATATGAGAAATTCATCGCTTAGGAAATTCGTATTGAACATAAAGAATTTATTACACGCTACCTCGTAAATTCTGTACATTTATATGTTAGAGATATAATTGGATATAATATAAACATTTATGAGTTAAGGAAGACGAAATAAAAAAATAATAACAATATATAAATACGACTCCCTTGCCACAATGAGCTAAAAAAATTATATACTCATATTTATTTAATCTAATATCTTTTTATCTAGTATTTAAAGTGCTCAATACGCCGTCTACGGGAAGCTACTAGATGCTTATTGGTATTTCCTATAGCTGCTTCTAATATGATATATGCTGACAAATTCATAAGCTGCTATGACACAGCTCATTTCAATGTTTTTGAATTTTATTGCCGCGCACAACTACTCTGTGATATCAGTTGTCGCCAGCAGTATATCCGGACCGATACGACTTAGGGACCTTCAAGTAAAGAGCCTAAACCTCTCTGAAAGCCCGGCAGCGCATCTGCGCTGACTTTTGCTTTTTTTAATACACTCAAAAAAGTATATATATATATATATATATATATATATATATATATATATAAATAAATAAGCCGGATATTGTTATGATTTATTGTTACGTTATCATAAGTTAATAAGTAAAATAATGTCTTTTTTACATTCGACAAATATACTTTTATAATTATACTTATCACAGCGGGGACTGACTACATACATATAGAACAGTCCCCGAAGCTTTTTAACCGTTTCGTTAAACATTATTCAAGCAGGAAACTTGTAATACGAAAACATCCACAAACATTCGTGCCAAACGTGAGCTGACTTCTAGTGGATACAAACTACTATTTCCAGGTCATTTAAATACATTGGATTCATATAATATCCTACTCGTCTATTTTGACCATGAGCGGCATTTTTTGCTTATTACCAAATTAACATCGATTGCTTATTATAGTCCCCTTCCTATGTCCTATACAATAAGACCGCAGGGAGGTTCAAATGCAGTGTTAGAGACACAGAACATAGTACATACCCAGACCCGTAATCCAACAGCTTGTGATACACAAATATATTATTCCTCGGCTGGGTATTGATTCGTACATACAAATGATAAATTAAAAACCTGAGACTAGAGAGTTGGTGTAACATTTTCACATGTACGAGTATAAACAATAACACCTTATAATGTTAAGTATTTAATGTATGTATTCTTATTTGTATTAAGGTAAAAGTATTAGTAGTTTCATTATATTTTAAAAAAACAAAATCTAAAATATTTTATTACATTATTAAAATAGTTTAATTGAAAGCAAGAGCATATAGCTTCGAAAAAAGAGGATACTCAGTGGGCCTCCCGCTCGCGAGTCTAATTAGATTAAGCTGTAAAGGCCACTGGACCAACAGCAATACTCACACACACAAAAAGAAAAACGAAAAGGGGAAATCTCCCGCCAGGTAGATGATCAGTCTGGGGAGTTACGAATGCCTTACTGTTGTATAAGATTCCCTATATATACCACATTATTCAAAACATGATTCATTCCAGCACCGCCACATGTTTATAAAAAAATGTTTTTTTTGTAATAATATTATAATCCCTGTGTTAGATTCTTAGTTCTTGGCTTAACTATAGCTACAGGATTATAAAACCCTGAGAAGCTATTATACCGTATAAAGCGTAAACGGTATACGCTCTGGCATAATAGTTAGTCTAGCAGACTACCTTAATTAAAGTAGGAAAATGAAGTAAACCGGCAATAAAATATTAAACGTTTAATTAACCTGTTTATTCATCTAATAGAACATTTATTGACAAACAATAAACTTTAAAAGAGTAAAGAAATATTAACAGTCCATGAAAAAAAAGGCCAGCTAAATTGATATATTGTTCCAAATTTCGCATAAAGCATTCCACATTACTTCTGGCAAGGGTGGGCCACGATTACGAACGTCCTATCAAGCTCGTCCCACAATAATTCATTGGAATTGTGATCCGGGCTCTGAGGAGGCCAAACCATGTTTTTAACACCCCTTGTGCCTCTTTCTCTTCTAAATATCCTCTACATAGCTGTGCTTTGGATCATTATCTTGTTTGAAAATGAATCCCTCTCCAATTAATCGCAACCCGGAAGAAACGGCATTTTGTTCTAAAATGTTTTTGTACTGTTCCTTTTTCAAAATTCCTTCAATTTTATTCAAATCGCCAGTTCCTTGGCTAGAAAAGCAACCCCAGACCATAATTGAGCCACCAAACTGCCTGTCTCTCTGAGTCGTATCGAGTTATTGTGCCATGAACACAAGTCTTCGATAATTTCAGTTGTGAAGCAATCTTACGTTCGGATTTGCTTTCATTATCTAAAACAACTATGGCAGAACGCATTTCACTACTAATTTATCGAGCTTTTCCCATTTTATTACGTCTTCACTGTAGAAACCACAAGTCTAGACTAATTGAGATTATTTGTGAACAAACCCAAGTAAACTCTGGTAATAATAAGTCAGAAATACGTATTTTCATAAGCAAAATAATCCTAATTATTGACCAATACTTAACAAAAGCAAAATAATCAGTAATGAGGACATTATAAAAATATTATTACGACTCTACCACCTGGCTCAAGCGCAGCGTTTGTCGGTGTTTAAAAACTATAAATGTTTATTGTCCAATAACTTGAAAGCAAACAAAAACTTTTTTAAATATTCGATACTAACAATAGAATATGGAGATGTGATTCTATTTATTATCCTATGGGATTTTATTACAATTTATGGATAATTATGTTGTTTATGTGCGGCCTTAAACTTTTGGCCGGCAGAGCACTTTTTCTATTTTGAACCGGAAACCTTCCTACTATAAAAACCACAATAAGAGATACAAGCTGAGTCCTTAGGGTTGACCTGGATTTGTCACTTTGCGTAGGAAGCTATTCATCGAGGTATGATGATAAAATTGTCTTGAATTTCTTCGGAAAAATTTAAAATTTTTGTTCTTAAAATTAATAAATCAATAGAAACTTTCCCGAAGTCTTTCTACAATTTTTGATTAAAATTATGGACGATGTGGTAACCTCTGGTTAGACGCCAGCCTTCAATAAATTGTGAGCATATTTTCGCAGAGCTTTAACTGCGGATATCCGACGCCGTCACTACGATCACTGACTTGGATTACAGCTACAGGGCAGATTAATCCTTTAAGATAAATCTTCTATATACGAGCATGAATAGGAAGGCATTTGAAATGAGTGCAGTATTCGTCAATAGATATTATTATTTCTTTCTAATTGGAGCTTGTATTCTATATATTTTATTGATGGAAATGAGTAACAAGTCAATGTCATTAAATTACTAAATAAATTAAAAATATTTTTTCTAGTTCTATATCAAGTACAAGTACCACATATGTTATGTTATGTTCGTCACTTCGTATTTGACGTAATATTTTAGCAGATAATGCACTCTTCCCGAAGCTGGTGTTCTTGTGAATACACGAAAACAAATTTTATAATCCGGTCTCACACTTACTTTCAAAGTCCAAGTTTAAAATACTTTTCCCGATACAATTTATCGAAAAGAAAAACCGGCACAAAATATTTGAAACATCCAAGAGATACTTGGACTATCGAAGCCAAGTGTAACATCATTATCTGCGCGATCCAATGTATTTAAACTCTTAAGTCAAATACGAAGTGACATTTATAACATATGTAGCTAAAACTAAACATATATAGTGTCCTTCACAGAGTATGTCTGTTCAGAACAGACTTCATTATATTTAACAGCTCTGCGTGTCTGGATAAATATACCGCTGTCACATTCAATTGTCGTCTTTACGTGCAAAGATGAGCTCTAAATAAAATCGTAGCATGAGAATCGCTACAAACTCTGTATTACGGGTACAACGCGCCATTGTTAAAGCAAATAGTCTTTTGGAAGTCGGTGAAAAAATGTACGAGTTCCTACGTAACGTGTGTTCATGCTACATGATAATATAAAAAGGTGCATTTTAACACTTATTTTATCTTATCTTTTATTTATATGACCATTGAATAACAAACACAGGTTCTCAGAGCAACACAAATGGACGACAATTGCACAAGGAATAGTTAATCAAATTGCAATCGTGCCGCCACGGAACGACTCAAACATGGATTTCGCACTGTATCAATGTTAGAATTGATACTAGTTTTAGATTAGTTATTTTATTATAAAACTAACAGTGAGAGAACAACAGAAACTGGCGGCTTTCGAAAGGAAAGGTGTTTGGTCCCTTTAGAAATGACAACAGTGTATACCGCCTCGGGATAAATCACGAGCTGAAACAGGAGACGATTATCAGATTGTCAGACTTATCAAGTCACAGCGCCTTAGGTGGGCAGGACATGTTGAGAGCATGGAAGACCATAGGGCACCCAAGGTAATGAATAAACGGAAGCTGCAACAAAAAAAGACCAAGAGGGAGGACGAAGAAGAAATGGTGCGACAGCATTGAGGAAGATCTCAGTGCCATGGGATAGTTTACCGCTTGGAGAAGGAAAGCCAAGGATCGGAACGAATGGCAAAACACTGTTGAAGTGTTTTGCCATAAAGGGTTGTAGCGCCGAAGTAAGTAAAGTATTTTATTATAAATATCATTATTTTTTCATCCTTTACTTAACTGGTTATTTTTTATTTATTAACAATGTTATACTAAAATTATAGTAATAACTATAATATAAATATAAGGGTCAGCGTCAATAGCCTAATGGTACAGGGTACGGTCTGCGAAACTTAAGGTCGTAGGTTCGAATCCACCATTAGACTATTGTAGTAAACCATCTCCTAGCACTAGCATCTTAATTGGAGTGGTTAACCGGAATATTAATGTTAAAAGCATTGCTAATATAGAAGTATATTTAAAGAAGTTTATTAAAAAAAGAGAATAGATCCAATGATATAAAGTATCATTGGATTTTCATACTTCCTAACTGTCAAATTAATCATAGGTGATTTGTTAATCCCGTGTCATTAGGGTATAATGAAGTACCACGTACAACCTAATTGGGCTTAAGAATGTTCATGAATATTTTAATATTAACCATAAAATTAGACAATATTGTCCTAGCGCTTCAGTTGAACGCAGAAGCTTTGCCAATGAGGTCGTTACTTGTCGGCGATTAACTTCAATATTAGCCAATTTTCTACACGATATACTGTGATTATTTAAGTTTGTATAAAGTTATGATTAAAACTAAACAATATAATTATAATAATTATAATAATTATAATCACTACCATCAAATAATCACATGGCTTCGATATTTACGATCACCATTTCTAAAACATGCAGTTTTCTTCCAGATATTTTCATCACCATAGCACGTGATAAATTGTTAAATCAGAACTCAAAATAATGTCATATACCTATATACATCAAATGACTTAAGTTTTCGAGAATGTTTGTAATAGGTCTTTACCTGTGAAATTGCCGTTTTGTATGAAATAAGTTAAAGTATTTTTTTTTCAAACGTTTTTATTTCTGTTATTCAAAGTAATCACCCATGTAATCGTTGCATCTTTGCCAATGCAGTGGTAGTTTATTGATGCCCTTCTTGTAAAAATCAGCTGGACGGGAGGCAACAAACTCTTCAAAGGCATTTTGTACTGCCTCTCGGGAATTGAATTATTTTCCTGCTAAAAAGTTGTCCAAATTTTGGAAAAAAGTAATAGTCGGTGGGTGCAAGGTCTGGTGCGTACGGTGGATGAGGGTGAGCTTCCAACCCCAACTCTTGCAGCTTTGAGACTATCTGTTATGCAGTATGGGGTCGCGCGTTGTCGCAGTTGCGACGACCGATTGATTTGCAGACATTGCATGATTGGTTGCAGATGTGCGAGCTTCTCCATCATTGTCTTCAGTTCTTCACAGTACACATCTGCATTAACGCTCATGCTGTTTGGTAAACAACTGTGATGACCGGCACTAGAGCATCAATTTTCTAGAGGTTATTTCTCGTTTAGGGCATTGCTTTGGTACTGAACCAGGATCTAACCTACTTACGCGCGCTTTTGATTGTCGAACAGAATCCACTTTTCGTCGCACGTAACATTCGGTTCAAAATTCTTTAATTTCTGTGCCTATTGAGCAGCGTGAGGCAGGTCTCAACGCGTACTTTGCGCTGGCAATCGTTAAGTTCGTGGGGCACACATCTATCAAGCTTTTTTACCTTGTCAATTTGTCGCAAATAGGCCAATATTGTTTGGATGTTAACATCAAAAACTGCTCCTAGCTCGGCTGTAGATTGAGTATCATCAGCTTCCACAATCGCGTTTAATTCATCATTGTTGACGAAAGTGTCCGGACCACCATGAGGTTCATTTATCAAATCAACATTTAGCAATTTTCAAGCAAATTTCAAATAGCAAAGGCCTTCTAAATGGCCCATAAATTTGTCTTAAAAATATCGACATTTCTTATAAGCAAAATTATCGTGTACGTAACACACAGAAAAGCTTTGAATCATATTTCGTTTGAACGAGATTCAAAATTTGTTGCATACAAGATCTATACTAATATTTAATAGTTTACACGATATAAGGCGAAAAATTAAATTTTCTGCAACGAATATTTCAATAAGAAATATATGAATATAACTGCTCCCTGGATGACTGAGGGCGTACGGTTGGCCATGGCTAGGCGGAATAGGGATTTTCTTCGTTTTAAGAGGGGGCGCACTGATGATTCATTATTTAAATGGGCTAGAAATATACGTAATTAGATGGTATGGCCTCTAAACGCCGATATTTCTTTGATAGTATTAATAAATCTTCTCCTGCAGAAGTATGGAAATTTCTTAAATCTATTGGCATTAGAAACAACAACACTTTTAAATGGCGAATACAAGACACAAAAATTAGCCACAAAGTTACTGCCACATTACAGTCTCTTTATCGTCTAAAGCATTTCCTTCCCATGAAAGCAAAGGTCATGCTTGTCCAAACATTAATATTGCCTATCATTGATTATGCACATTGTGTTACCCAGACCTCTCCCTTGAACTTCTTAACAAGCTGGAGCGCCTGTTAAACAACTGCATTCGTTTTATTTTTAGTTTGCGTAAATATGACCATATCTCACAATATCGATCTCAGCTTAATTGGCTTTCCATACAACAAAGGCGTAATTCCAGAATTTTGCTTGTTCTCTTCTCCATTTTAAATGATCCGTCATCACCTTATTATCTTAAAGATAAATTCCAATATCTCTCTTTATCTTATGACAGAATTCTTCGATCTTCGTTTATTAACAAGATCTGTATTCCAGCTCACTTTACCGGTTTTCTTGCAAATTCATTTGCTGTCCGAGCTACACTATCAGACAGGTCAGTAATAAAAACAGTTTTAAAAGTTTGGTTCGTGATCACTTACTTAAGTTATCTGAAGTCAGATAAATTAATGTTGCACATATGAAATTTATAGGTAGCTACCGCTATTGTATTGTATACTTTTGTGTATGTATGTGTATGTTGTGTATATATATATTGTGTATTTATACATGTATTATGAATTTAATATCTATGTGTATGTATTATTTTTTGCTTGTATTAGTTATATTTAGTTTTTTTTTTCTTCTTTTATTAATTAATTTATTGCTACACATATCTCACCACACCTTGGGTTGACTGGTAGTGAATGCCTTTGGCATTAAGTCCGCCCTTTGTAACTATGAACTTTGTGAAAAGTTAATGCAATAAACAAATATATATATATATATATATAAATATATATATATATATGTGTGTACACCTATATTTATATATTTCTTATATAAGTTCAATATACAAGACTATATACCTAGACGCTTACGGAATCAGTTAATTACAGGATTATAAAATTGTCTTACAAGTTTAATATACAGTTGGTATTTATCTATGAAATTGCCGTTCTTCAGTATTGGCCATTTCAAACCAAAAAAAAATTTTGATTGGCTGTGAATTCTACATTCAAATTAATTTTGTTTTAAAATCATGACATTCTTTTTACAAAGTCAGATTATTGATTACCTTTGTATTTTCATTACGTTTGAAAATTTGTGTAACTATGGCATATGAGTCGTGGCATCAACCCGGCACAAACGGCATGTAACATCAACAATGTTTACGGAGAGAACTTTACAAATGAACGCACAACCCGTTATTGGTTTACCCGGTACGGTTATGGAAATTTTGATTTGAATAATGAACCTCGTGGTCGTCCGGACACTTTGGTCAACAATGATGAATTAAAGGCGATTGTGGAAGCTGATGATATTCAATCTACAGCCGAGCTAGCAGCAGCTTTTGATGTTAACATCAAAACAATATTGGTCCATTTGCGACAAATTGGCAAGGTAAAAAAGCTTGATAGATGGGTGCCCCACGAACTTAACGATCGCCAGCGCAACGTACGCGTTGAGACCTGCCTCGCGCTGCTCAACAGGCACAGAAATTAAAGAATTTTGAACCGAATTGCTACGAGTGACGAAAAGTGGATTCTGTTCGATAATCGAAAGCGCTCAGTAAGTTGGTTAGATCCTGATTCAGCACCAAAGCAATGCCCTCAACGAGAAATAACCTCTAGAAAATTGATGCTCTAGTGCCGGTCATCACAGTTGTTTACGAAAAATTACCTTTAGAAAGTTGATGGTCACTATTTGGTTGTCTAGTGCCAGTGTGATTCATCACAGTTTTTTACCAAACGGCATGAACATTACTGCAGATGTGTACTGTGAAGAACTGAAGACAATGATGGAGAAGCTCGCACATCTGCAACCAGCTTTGGTCAATCGGTCGTCCTCGTTGCTCCTACACGACAACGCGCGACCCCATACTGCACAACAGACAGTCTCAAAGCTGCAAGAGTTGGGGTTGGAAGCTCTCCCTCATCCACCGTACTCACCAGACCTTGCACCCACCGACTATTACTTTTTCCAAAATTTGTACAACGGAAAAAAATACAATTTCCGAGAGGTAGTACAAAATGCCTTTGGAGAGTTTGTTGCCTCCCGTCCAGTTGATTTTTACAAGAAGGGCATCAATAAACTACCACTGCATTGGCAAAGATGCATCGATTACATGGGTTATTACTTCGAATAACAGAAATAAAAAGTATGTAAAAAAAATACTTTAACTTATTTCATACAAAACGGCAATTTCATAGGTAAAGACCTATTATTACTGTTAGACATATCTTAATCAAAAACTCAACACCTTTCCATTTTTTTATTGATTGATCGTCTTTTTTTTTTATTTTATTAGCAATACAAATAATACAAATTTGATCAATCATTAGTTTATTGTGTAAAAAATTATGCAATTGTATCGTTTATTACATCCCTTTATGTTCTATTGAACTTTTTCGTCTCAATTCTTACACTTAACTATTTGATAGAGTGGGGAGGGCGATAGTAAATCCTTCGTCTTTGGGTCCCTCAAGTGTTCTCACAATATGATTTACTACGTGAAGTTTATTCGTAGTACTCCCCTTCCGTGTCCCTACGGTCATCCAGTAAATAGTTTGGAATCGGGCATTTAGTAACTTTATATATAACTAGCTTTTGTCCGCTGTTTCGTTGCTTGCATAGACAAATGAAATGAGTTTGTTTTAGAGTTAACGATGAATAATAAACTTTATTTACTATATAAATGTTGTATGCTGGCAACTAGTGGTGCAAATGAGTGACGCAAATGTATCAGAACACATTAATTTCTCGTTCATCGTCTGTTTATTGCGAGATGAGATCAACTGCAAAGAATATTTTTTAGTGCCGTAAGCATTTCTGCAAACACTCATTCGTCATCCCCTTCCGTATTCCGATGTAATGTATATCCAATACAAATACAAGAGACAAGGCACATACCTACATACAACACACGCAGACCCGAAAACAAACATTTTATGATGCACAAATATTGTTCCGCAACTGTGATTCGAACTCTAAACCCGCGTCGCATACAGATACTGTACTTAATAACAACGCGGTCGTCTTCTCATATACAATCTATATAGGAATTATATAGTAAAATAATTCTTTTTTTTTACGGGTTGATGGCCACTGTTGACCTGTTGGCTTTTACAGTTTTACCGGGTTGAGAGGTGACCGAGTGCTTATGGCTCTCTATTAAAATAATTCCTATCCTTATCTATGGGAATTACCGATCGATATCTGCTGAATCTTATCACATACTATACTGATTATATTCATTATATCAGCATTCAGAATTGGGGAGTAGCTTCAACTCGAATAGTTGAAGCTACTTAATTAAATGTAAAATGCGCTAATAGTTAAAGTTTAAAAAGAGCTTTTAAAAAACATTACATTAAAAACGCTCAAAGTGAAATGATTTCTTTTTAGCTATTGAAATATAAGTTACGTAAATATTTTCTTACGCCAAATAAGCTTATAAAAATTCAAGAAACAATATGAGCGGTGCCGACGCCAGGGATCGAACTCCAGTTGCTCGTACACTATGAAATTTATGAAGAGCGCCCGGCCCGGCTCAAGGGTTCCATAAAGACTACCAAAATTATCGTGGAATATTTTCCGCTATTTGCGAGAATATTTTATGGGCTAACCCAAAGAGAATAAATATAACAATCATAAAACAAAATGAAGTGTATTTATTATTTAAGAATTCAACAAAAATTCCCGATTGCATAAATAATATAAAAATATATTCCTTCGTCTAACCAACCTACCTACATCTTCGTTTTTTTTAAATAGTCTAATATGGTTATCCCTGAGGTTCCGGGCTTATAGAATTGATCTAATCCAAAGAGAAAAGAAATTTTGGAAATTGTACGCGGACGTTCCTGGTCGTGGTTCCACAATTAAGTGAAGCATGGTAATACGGACTGGTCCCTTACTGTACATTCTAATTTATCGATTAAAACCCAATTGTTAGCCTTGTACCATTTACCGTTTAATATACTCCGGAAGTCAAGACAGCAACTTTTTTTTATCCCTAAGTGCAAAACAAAGTTGGGGTTAGACAGGATTTGCGGTGAATTAGTATTATACTCTGTATTACTTACATTTATTATTTTTTTTATAATAAGAGTAAATAATATTTTAATTACAAAAAATAACATTTAGAAAACCGCAGAGGTTTGTCGAGAATGTTACTTGGCAATAATGTTTTCAATAAAAACGTTGAGCAATACATGCAAGTACCTACATTAAAAACTAAAAATATAATACACTGAAGATCTTAATTTACACACACAGAAGTAAATGTGGGTAGAAAGAGCACCGATGCATTCAATGCATGTACAGGTTGTTCAAGAAATGAGATTTTAATTTTTGCTTGATGTTTTTAACTGTGATGCATTGAATGAAAGATGCATCCATATCATTAAGAATGCGTGGTATGTGATACGGAGTGGTTATTTCACCATAAATATTAGTTGCTGCGATAGTGACCAATTTTCCTTTAGTTTTGTGCCGTGTTTGGAATTGATGGGTTATTTTGTTTTGTATACTCTTATTAAAGAATTGTTCTTTTATGATGCTGTAGGTGGCTTTACTGTGAACATGAAGTACCATATATACACATACAAGTATATATGTGTGTAACAAGTAAAAACCCTGAAATCGATATATTTCACGATTCAATTGGTAATTTTAAGCGTAAAGTGCTGAAAGTATTCCACGCGCCAGCGATGCCACGCTGCGATTTATCAATTTAACTTCTTTTTTTCATAATTTTTGTTGTCTTTGACATTTAATTTAATTCCCACTTAATTTAAATTTAATTTAATTATAAAATTTTATTAAATAATAATATAATTATTTTATTATGACTTATTTTATTAATAATTTAATACGATATTAATTATCTCATTTTTAATTCTGAAATATGAAATGAAATAATTTAATTCTGTTTTTTGGTTTTATTTGGATTCAGTAATTGTTTATTTTTCTCCGTTAATTATTTGTTTATGTAACACCATAACCGTTAATGTGTAATATGTCAGATTTGACTATGTATTTATGGATTAAGTGATGATGAGATTATTTGGGTAATCTACATGATTACCCAAATTAAATAAATAAAATAAATTAATAGTATAACAAACACGTAGCTGTTACGTTGCTAATCCTAGACTTAATTTCTAATCGATGCCGATACAATTATCTAATGGCGAAACAAACTGCTTTTCAGGTCCGATTCATCCAATGTGCATCTTGAGGCTGACAATACATCTTAGTTCCTAGCCTCATGTTATGGCACTGAGGGAAAAAACAGAATGTTTTGGCAATTAAGACTAAGTTCTCGCTGTTATCTAAGGCAACCTGAAAGACGTCATCGCTTAGCTATACTAAAAAATAAGAAATAAAACATATATATAATAATAAATATATTTATTATTCCTACCATCGTCTATGTACTAAAATATAATTAATTTTCTTTGTGGTAAAGTTTCTTCCTGATCTTTTCTGGATACTCTGAACAGTAGACCGAAACACGGTTGGCTAGGTTACGGCATAATATCAATGCCTTCAAGAACAATCACTATATCACTAACGAATTTTAACACAAAAAACTAATTTATACACATTAACAGCGTCATCGGTTATTAAAATTAGTTAAACAATTACTTTTTAATATACAACAGAACATTTACGGCAGAATGCTAATAGATTTTATAATTTAATTAGAATATTTATTGATCAACTTAAAATTTTTAAATTAAGAACGTTTACTCTTACCCGCCAGCGACTCTTGGCACGTATGGGAGTAATTGGTATGCATATAAAATCTTTCTTTTTTTATGATTTCTGTAGCTCTATATACAAAAGATTACAGTGCACGTATTTTTTTTTCTAAAAGTATTTAATTTATTCGAAATAAAACATCAAGATTAATAATAAATAAATTTATTATTCTCAACATTTCCCATCGCCTACGTTCTAAAATATGAACAAATTAAATTTTTTAATTTTTCATTTATCATTTGGTCTACAGAGATATCTTTTAATGATCACAGATTTAAAAGTCAGCAACACACATTATATCACAATGACAAACTTTATTTAAATTTCAAAGTCATTTATAATTAAATATTGTATTTGTCAGGCTTAAAAAATCAAACATTTTTTTTGGTTGTATTAAAAATGGGTGAACTATTAAGTAATAAGGTGTCATTAAACATCGGGAGATATGTTATGCGTTTGCTTCACTTCGCTTGCTTATTCTTGAGGTGACAGAATATGACACAAACTATTAAATATTATGCATTATTGTTATTTGCATTTGGTTCATTTTTGCTTGTAGGAAGCACATTAACAGACAGGGATAAATAGTGTCATCCGTCCCTTTTGCTCTTAGCATGTCATGCATCAATCGGTCTCTGTTATTATTACTTATCCGGTCTATTATATACCGAGAGACGGCGCTCTGTATTGACTTGTTTCTTATTGTAATATGAAACCATATCGTTAAGAGATTTTTTTTTCTGTTGTCAAGGTATTCTATGTAGGTGACGATGAATTATGCTTATCGAGAATCCATGTGCGTTATATGGGTCACAAGAATCTTCACCATCAGATGTACTATGTGTTCTCTATCACATACAATATAAAAATATATTTTTTCATTATATTTATTTTTTTATTATTGAATTTTATACCTACTCACTTTGGACGTAACCTTATTATATTGCATTGTTTTCACATCGTTTTCATGGGGCCTAAGAATATGTGGTGTTATAATCGCAACACGCGCCTCGTAACGTCTGGACATGCATTATACTTCTCATGGGTGTTCTTGTAATGAGTTGAGCCAATTACGACGCCCTTTCAAGATTGAGGCCGTTTAGTTTTTTTCGTTTGTAGGGTGCATATATTTAGCTAAATAATAAATTAATTTTTAATAATAACACCCACAAAAACACTACAAAAGCTCTGCTTAATAATTCCATTACAAACGGACATAATTGTCTACTTCTGTCTGTGCATTAATTAGGGTCATTGATATAATACGTACTACGTACAACAGGAAGCGTTCTAAATATTAACCTTACGATGTTTATTTTTGCCAGTCGTACAGAAAACGCAAAAATGAAACTACCTGTGTCAAATTTGTCTATTTCAGCTGAAAATTTTAAGTAAAACTAGTTTTTCGTTAATTAAATAGTGACACTTTAAAAACGAATCGTCTAGAAAAAAAATTGTTTTAAAACTATTTGCGCATTAAGACACATTGGATCTAATACATTTACACCATTATTATTTCTGTAGGTTAATATTAAACATAACAATTTAAAAGACACGGCGCTTTTGTTTGGGCCCCTCTTTATTGTTTTTATATTTCCATATAATAATCTAATTTGTAAAACCTAATTCCATTTCTTTGCCAGAATTACAGCTACACTAAGTTTTCCTTGATCTAAATGTGAAATATTTTCTATTAAATGGTCTAGTTAAAAATTAATATAATGGTAACATGTCATAGGAATCCTAACATACGCACGGAAATAAAATGTTACCAGCGTATTTAACACAGCATCTTGGGATTCCTTAATTTCTATTTATAATACACAGGTAACTGAACACGCATTCCAACACCATATGAAATTACATCAGCTAAATCACTCCCAGCACATAATAAGTTATTTCAAATAAATATTGTAATTACATTATTTTGAAGCAAAGAGATACAAAAACTCGCTAAAATACGCAACCAATTTACATGCGGATCTTATCGAACGAAAAAAACGAACGAAGTAAAAAAACATTTAAAGAACACAATTAATTATTTTAAAATTCTTCATTCTTCTTAATTTTTAAGGTATCCAAAAATAAACTAAAGGTTATTTCACTACATTTTCTTAATACTAGTATCCTCATAAGGCTCTAGTACTGTCGGGATCTTGGTCTTGTTGCTTTATAAGATTCCAGTAAAAGCCCTTTTGCTTCTTCAGCTGTTCATGGTTTCCCATCTGTAAGTAATGACGATTTTTTATTAAACATATATGTTTTTGTTAAAAGAAATATTTCAATGAAATTCAATTTCGCACAGCTATCAAGAAAACCTCATACGGCATCAATGAATATGTAGTTGTTTCTTCTTTCTTCCTTAATGGGAAAGGCAAAGGACTGAAGTCCATAGAGACAATTCTTTACGTTTCTTTTACTTTCTTATTCATTTAAATGTCGTTTTACTTTAAATTTTTCCATTAATATTAATGTCAATTTAAGTAAAGTGGTTACCTTTAACAACACTTCCTATGGAAAAACTTGTTTCAACTCGAAACCAAAGCTGTGTACCATTATTTCAAATTCAATACAAACGTGTGCTTTATAAAAACTATATAGCTTATAAAACCACCGAAATAAAATTATATAAAATAGGAGCAATGAATTTCTCGCCAAAAAAAACTCCAATGAACACGTTTCCTTTTATTTTAAAAAAATTACACTTAAAATACTGTGAATTTTAATATGCAAGTAGTATTTATTCTATAAAATCTGTTTATAGTAATGATGTGTCGATAGGTTGTAGAAACAAAAGATTAATTAATTTATTTAACTTTTATGTACACAGAGCATAAATATAAGGGAAGTAATATAGGAAAGGTATGTACAAAGGCACAGACCTGGTCTTGGATATATGATCGGAAAAAAAAAATAACGTGCTCACTCTCAAAATAAAAAAAAGAAACAAAAACAAAATAATAAAATAATAATAAATACAGAACTATATTGATTTACAAACATGCATAATTTTATTAATTAATACATAAATATAGATGTATATATATATATATATATATATATATATATATATATATATATATATATATATATATACATATATATACATATATGTATATATATATATATATATATACATATATACCATACAATAACTATAAAATGAAAAGAGCTCGAGAACCTTTCAATCGGTTAAAAAACCACCAGGTTGGTTAAACACGCAATGTCCTCTAGAACTTTAACTTAAACTTTAGTAAAAAAAGTACTTACTTCAACAATTTTCCCCTTGCTCAGCACTACGATGATGTCGGCGTGCATCACGGTTGACAGCCGGTGAGCGATCACGAGCACGGTGCGGCCTTTAGTGACGCCTTCCAATGCCGTTTGGACCACTTTCTCACTCGCCGAGTCTAGGGCGCTGTGGATGTGTATATTTTTATGAATGCTTATATCAGGGGTGGCCAACTTTTCTTGATATAGGATTTACTTTTTATCTTAGAAGTGGTTGGTAAAAAAAAAGCTGTTAGCCCGAAAAAGTACAAATACAATATACAATGCATAAAGACACTTCACACACAAGGCACTTCTGTACCACCTACCAGTTATTACGACACCTTTTTGGGTTAAGTTTTCATTAAATCTTAGGTTTCTTTGTGCAGGGCGGCACCAAATTACAATGAACAAGATATCGAGACGAAATTATCAAAAACTTTTCTTTCCTAACTATTCAAAATCAAAATCGTTTATTTTTACAGCCATTGGCGAACAGTTGGAAAGAAATAGATTCACGTAATGCGAACAAACCGACTCCGATCCCCGGTGCCGAGAGCAATGAAACTGTCAATCGCAATTTTAAGCACTGATTTAGCACGTAAGGACAACACCGTGAGAAAACTTGTATTTATAAGAAATAATAATAATAAAAACAAAATATTTCAGACATGTGGAGTCCACCAATCCGCAGTGGAGTCGCGTGGTGGACTATGCTCTAACACCCGGTCTAAACAGGAGACATATGCCCAACAGTGGAATTTATATATATATATATATATATATATATATATATATATATATATATATATATACAGACTGTTAGTCTGTTTATTGTTCCAAATGAAACGTGAAAAGAACTCAGAACCCGCTTTGTTCACAATTATGTATTCAAAAATCACGATGGCTTCATGTATCGGCTACAAGACATAACCGCGCAGCGAGGTAAGTTAATAATTAAGAATACAAAATATTTTTATCATTTAAGTATTCATTAAATGTTTAAGAGCTCTAGCTGTACGTGCTATGTGAGGAGTCCATTGCTACTTCTGTTTGCCGATCATTGAAGCAGTGCAACTGTACCGGGACAATGGTGACGCACCTTGTAGCTTCGTCCAAAATCATAACCGGTGGGTTCTTGAGCACGGCTCGCGCAATGGCGATTCTCTGTTTCTGCCCTCCGGATAACGCCATCCCCCTCTCTCCGACGAGCGTGTTGTAACCTTCAGGGAAACCGCCGATGAATTCGTGCGCGTTCGCTGTCATCGCCGCTTGATATACCTGAAATAGAGAAATTGAAATTGTAACACGCCAAGGATAGATATAGATAATAAATTATTTTGATTTTAGTCTAGTTTCGTAAACGGCAACGGTTTATTAAATTTAATTAAAAGTGATTTTTCTCCAGATGCCCACCACGGCTGCTCGCGGAGCATACCTTTTCCCTTCATCTTCTTTTGTAAAACAAATCAATTTTAATGGAAACACAACCTGAACCTTCTGCTGAACACCAAACCTGACAGGTGCGATGTTATTACTTCCGCATTGGGAAACCTCTGATCGTTGTCTGGTGAAATCGGTATCGTCGTACTCTGAGAATTTCAATGCAGACGGACGGCGTTGGGAGTCTGAATGGAGTCGAGTGATGTAGCTCGTCTCCATTCAGACTCCCAACTACGTCCGTCTCTCTAACGGTCAGCAGATTGGGATATTCCTTTTACATCTCATGTTCGATTATAGCTCTCGTTCCGCATCCATCAAGTTGTGCTTATAATGTCACCGATGTGGTCCGTGAAGCCATGGATTATTTTATTCCCTGTGGCTGACGATTGCTGGTAAAACTGGCAGATGGTTTGACTCCGAATGTGCTCAAGCTGAAAGACCTGACCGCATTCGCCTTGAAAGATGCTACTCCAAAACTCTCACCTTGAGATGAGATTCTCCGACACCATTCGACGTCTTGGAGCAAAATCACAGACAGAATAGTAAATCTCTCTCTCTGAACCAACTGGGGGCCGAGACTGACTTTTCAGCAGCATGATTACAGAAATAGAGTATCGCAGACTATTAACTATTTACTTTTTATATTACGCTATTTACCTAAAATATTCAATACACATGAGCACCCGCAACACCGATATTCATTATTAAACATGTCCAGATATTTTTATCATAATCATTAATAATTCGTAATTTACCTCTTCATCAGTAGCTTCAGGTTTGCCATATCTTATGTTTTCTTTGACGGTGGTTGCGAACAGCACCGGCTCTTGGCTGATAAGACCCAGGGCTCTGCCCCTCAGCCATTTGCAGTCAAAATCTTTAACGTCCACTCCATCTATTGTAACAACGCCTTCGTTGACATCATAGAACCTTAAAATACAAAAACATACTTATAGAGGAAGTACATATATTAAATATAATATTTTTGGGGTAAAGTATAGCAACATTTTCTTCCTTGTAGAGCTAGTAACACTAGCTAATAATTATTTATGCCACTGACCGTTGACAGTTAATAAGCTGTAAATATATTTGAAGTAAAATACGTCGTAGAAAGATTTTTGGCGCGAAAGCTCGTACCGCGAAAATATTTTTTTGTTTATTCAATATTTTTCGTATTTAAAATAGATAAACTAATGTCGTGAGACTATGCAAGTTCATCTTACACATCCCCAAAAACTACAAAATCTCAAGCTACACAATCAGGTGAACATTGGAGATCAAACAAAACCATTCCCAGTGAGTTATAAACTCAGTTTAGTTTAGTTCTTATGGGTTTGTGGCCAGCACCAGGAGTGTCTAGTGGGACGCCGGTTCAGGTCCTCAGCTCTAATGGGCACGACCAAGGTGATGAATAACGCCATCAAGTATAAATTAAGTCAACTCAATCGAAGAACAGTTTATCCCACTGTGTAATGCATCTTGGATGAAGAAAACGGGGTAAGCCGTGTTTATGCTCATAATGTCTATTTACTTCGATGTAGACAAAGATAACATATATATATATATATATGTTTCATTTTCACACACTACAGATAAAATATGAGAAGTTTAAATT
Organism: Teinopalpus imperialis; assembly: GCA_029286865.1. Taxonomy (NCBI): domain Eukaryota; kingdom Metazoa; phylum Arthropoda; class Insecta; order Lepidoptera; family Papilionidae; genus Teinopalpus; species Teinopalpus imperialis. The sequence goes on from JAGSMU010000034.1 coordinate 573,565, forward strand.
TTATCTAAATAAGTATGCCATTACTTCACACATATCAAGAGCGAATACATAAAATATACGAAGAGGGTTATTATCGGAGAGGCCATGGACACATTGATGGACTGAGTCCATAAACCGAAATTATGATATTACCATAGATAAACTAAAAAAGTTGGGTGCATCTTCCACAAACATCTATGGTTGTATTTAAGGGAGCATACTATAATTTGTTGTCTCCCGAGAATCGTCCATAGACAAACTAAAAAAAGTAGGATTTATCTTCCACAAAGTACTGTTCAATTAGATTATCTATTTACGAACCTCTCCAGCAAAGCAGCAATGGTCGACTTCCCATTACCCGATGTCCCAACAATGGCCACAGTCTTGCCGGCTGGTATTTTCAGATTGAAATTGTTCAAGACGATCTGAAAATGTATTGAAATTTAAAAGCACTATCCGTGTCCGTGACGACAGCGTCGCTTTGTGTCGATTACTAGCCGACTAATAATATTTGTGCATCACAAATTGTGGATTTTCCGATATGCGTGTACTGTATATGCCCCGTGTCTTTGATATTGTACATGCATTACATCGGAAGAGGTAAGGGAAGGACAAATTCCTTTGTGTTTGCGCGAATGTTCACGGCACTATAAAATATTGTGGTGGTAGTGAAGTTTAATTAAATAATTTTTAATTTGAGCCCTGAAAATCAACAATTCCCCAAATAAAGGTTCAGAATCGAACACAGAAACAGCGACTGCCCGCCCAGAGCAATCCATCCGGAACGATAATAATATAAAAAAACACTCACAGCTTCAGGTCGCGTCGGATAAGCGAAGACGACGTCCTTAAACTCAATGTCGCCATGAAACTCGTGATATTTTATGATCTTCTTGCCAGACATGTCCATCTGAGATTCCTTATTGATGTACTGAAATAGAATAAGAGTAACATCGTATATATATATCTCCACAGTTGGGCAAAAGCCTCCTATTCACAAAGGATGTTAAGGCATAGTACGCTAGCGGGTCTTCTTCAGACTGGTCGATTAATTTCTGTTTTTAGTTATATGTTTAATATCGCGCAATATTTTTAAATTAATTTATTATTTTTACAGGAAAGTTCATTATTCAAAATCAATCCAAATATTGCTTGCTGGCCAGTATTCGAAATTTAAATTAAATAAGGATGTCACAAAATTATGATCCGACTAGGGATGAGAAAACTATGACGAGAATACGAATATTTATAATACTAATAATTATCTTCAATATAACATACCTCGAAAACTCGTCCGCCTGCACTAATCCCCTTCACAAAGGCTCCGAAGAGAAGAGATAACTGGGCAACTGAACGCTGAACTGTTTGGGCGTTTACAAGGAACGCCATGACGTCACCGGCCGACATCTGACCCGTGGACATCAAATGGCCGCCGAGGAACATCGTCGCCAATACCATACTGAAGTTATAATACTTAACACTTAATAAATAACCTATTGCTATTCGTAAATAGAAATGGAAGTAAAATAACCATGGTAACTCAATTGTTCGGGCGCGGGTGTACGAGCGACGTGAGTTCGATTCCGGATGCCTGCACCAGTAAAATTGTTGTGTTTTTTTATTACATTGAGAGTAACAAACGAGCACACCGTTCACCTGACAGCAAGTCATTCTTGCGGCCAATGAAAACTACATTCATCTTTGACAAGGAATCATAGTGCATATACGTTGCAGCACTCGAGGACTGAGATGGAACGCCTCAAAAATAAAGTAACTAGTTAATTATAATTTAATGATCCACTAACCCGCGTCCGCGGAACCACGTATGATCGAACGCCCTCTTTAGACAGGCCCAGCAGTGAGACATATATATTGTTTGTTCTTATAAATAATTACTTGTGCTGACTGACAGACCGATTCATCAACGCAGAGCCTAAATCGTTGGGGCCTACAAACTTGAAATTTTGGCAGTTGAAGTTTCACCACTAAGGAGGTAAAATAGGGGTCGAACGATTGTATGAAAGTCCGTCACTTCCAAAATATAAAACACAAAAATAAAATAAAATATTATTAATAAGTTTACATCTAAGCCCGATAGATGGCGGTGTTCTGAATCGCGCTATATATCGCACTTTTTTATCTTTTTTGACTACTCAAACTACGACCCTACGAGTATTTTGATATACGCATGCGAATTTACGACAACAGCTTGTTCTTATATATGCCGGATACCCTTATTATTGATGAGGAGGCATTCCATCTTAGTCGTCAGTTCCTCGCATCTGCAGTGTGATACGTTATCAAGGGTAAATGTGGGTCTGAGAATCTGTCATCACTTAGTATCAGATGAGACGTGTGCTCGTTTGTTCTTCTTCATCATAATACATAGATCGACTACCCAAAAACTTGTACAAGTGGTCGCTCTAGAACTAGCCATTGGGGGTAGGATTAAACGATACTATACAAGAACTTCTTCGTTGGTTATTATAATCACTAAATACACCTGTTTCGTATATTTCTTTAATTCTTCGATACAAAATCGTAAAACATTTTATGGTATAAACATTGAAGCAGATCAAAGCATATAAACGTCATAAACTTTTAAGCTACGCAATTAACTATTGTCGTGTTTTTTCAACAAAAGACAAAATTCTTACCCATTTAGGAACAAATTAGTTCCCGCTTGAAACAGTCCTACGCCTAATCCCAGCTCCATACTAAGGTCGGCGGCAGTGTCGCATTCGTGCGCGAACATTCGCGTCTCGTTCTCTTCGCCAGCGAACGCGCGAACTGTTCGCATATTCGCTATCGCCTCTTCCGCTACTAAAGTAGCTTTTTCTATCTGAAAATGTATTTCTAAACTTTTAAACTTGATATAACCAAACTGCAGCGAATGTACTAGCTCCATCTTGGACCGTTTGGGATGGCATCTAAGCGATGCTGTTCGTATGGTCGAACTAAAACTGGCCTGATTAATAAAATTAATTTCCAAACCAAACATACCACTGCAAGAACTCAGGGCACTGTGAGTGAGCTTCTTTTGCATCGATCGGAACAAAAATAAATAATTAACAAAGGTGACGCTTAACGTAGTTCGGATTAACTATGACATCGGGACGTTAAAAAACAGTTCTCCCCGAAACCTTTACAGCACTGAAAAAGTCGATAATTTTTTTTTAATAAACGCGAACGAATGGGCTGTAGTGTCAACTCCATCAGTAGAACTATATGCTCATTCCATATTCGCTCTATATTGAATAATTACCTATTGCTCGCTCTCCCTCAAATAAGATATATACGTATATTTATGTACCAGAGAGAGCTCTTACTAACACTGCCTTAAGTCTATAATCGTCACATTTTTTTTCGAACTTGGAGTGGCTTTTTGTACGTAATAAAACTTCAACATTTACGGACAATAAAACAATAGAAAATTGGCGGGAAACCGTTTTTAATTTTTATTTTTCTGTTTTTAAAATGTCATCTATTTAATGGTATTAAAACCAGCCAGATACAAACTGTACAACCAAAGAGATTATAAAGCAACTTTTTGCAACGTTTCGTATATAATGTATTGTACAATAACAGACTTATCATCAGATCTCAAGTCCACATATACGTAAAGAATAGAATACAATATTACGTGGTTGTACGTAAAGTTGACTTCTAAGGGTCCATGAAACAAGGGATGTCTGAACTTTATTAGATTTTATTCCACTATACCGTCTTATACGAAAGTTCGCTCGTTTGTTACTGTCAATGTATTAAAAAAAAAGTAAATTAAGTCAAATTTCAATTGTTAAGAAAATAGTCGCCTCGCCGACACTCCATCGGTCTGCGCTGAAGACTAAATCATAGAATAAAAAGATTATTCTACTTATAATAACTGACTCATGACTTATTTAAAGAATACAAATTTTTTTTATTTCTATACTATTCTAAAAATAAGAAAAGTTGTACATTCAAATGTGCCATTGGATTAAAAAAAATTGCAATTCTAAACCTTAAAAATAAAATGTGTGTTCGTTGTTATATATGTAGTTGCAATCGTTTTTAGGTTAACATTTTACTCTTTTCCATAGAGATATTTAATTTTTATTTTTACATTTTTTTGCTTTGGGTTATCAAAGACAAAGCTTTTTAATGTATGAGATATCCAAGAAATTAGTGTAATTTGTTTATATGTCTAAGATTGGCAGAATAAAAGTATAAACACAAAAATAATCACTTACCATAGAGTATATGTTATAATCAATCATATTATTAAGAAAAACTGACCTGAGCCTGAGCTTCTCGAGAGAGTTTCCTTAGTAGAGATCCAATAAATGTTCCTCCTATGACGACAGATGGAACACATATCATCGTCAACCCTGTCAGGTGTGGTGATATCACCAGGAGACTGACAGCTGACCCAACTACCTTGAAAATGTAATAATAGAATTGTTTTTATTTAAAAATAAAATAATAACAAACTATTAGCATCTATAACATTCCCGTTATTACTCAAACACAAAATCTTGTGGCTAGCTAGAAGATGATTTATAACTACAGTGAATGGCGGATTAGAACCTACATGTTAAATTGCGCAGATTGTATCGTAAACCAAAACACTATTGATGCTTTAATTTATTATTTATTAAAAATTATCAGTTATCACTTAAAATCAGATGAAATGTGTTTTTTTCGTTTTATTAAACAGTATAAATAAAATATGAATACATAACTTATTTAATTATTAATAATTGAAGCGTCAATAGTCTAAAGTTTTAGGGTACAGTCTTTGGAACTTAAGATTGTAGGTTCGAATCCACTATTCGACCATTGTCATTTGCACTACTAGCATTTCTTTTTATAATATATATATAATTTCAATACATATTGTCCTTAAAAATTAGTCTAATGGTGAAGAATTGAACAATATCTATTCACTAGTTTCTAGAAGAGACATTAAGAAGATTTTGTTATATTTTTAGTGATTATGATAACATTAAGTGATGATTTTTTTTTAATTAGTTCAATTTTAAACATCTCACTTGTGTAATGGCCCTCAATCCTCCAGAGATAGTTTGTTTGAAGGAACTCTTAAAGTCTTGCACGTCTACTGTTAATCTGTAAATAAACATATTTTAATTATCAGTTTACATAATATATTTCTGTATTATTTTTCTTCAAATGTATTTCTTCTATTGAATATGATGAGATATTACAAAAATAAAGTCACATTCATATTGTCATGAGTGGTATAGAGTGCAAAACAGATTATGAAGCCAGTGAAAGCCAAATTTTTAAATTATCCGGAAATTAATTATATAAAGTGTTGTGAATACAATTTTTTATATAACAGAAACCAAAATGAACAATATATAATTGGTAAGAGCATGTAAATATGCAGTTGGAATTTTAGAAATTTACAAATTAACATATTTTTAATACTAACACTAAATCTTACATTCTATTCATACATTAATGTGTTTTGCTTATCTTATTTACTCTGTTTAGCCTGAAAGAAATACTATACAGCAAACTAAATGTTTACTGTAAATAGTTAGTACATTTTTTTAAACATATTTCATGTTTACCTGTTAACTAGCTCCCCTGTCCTCTCTCGGTCAAAAAATGCCATATCCTGGTGTAATATTGACACAAACAAGTCTTGCTTCATTTGTGCTGCGACACGCTCCCCAACTTGAGCAAGCAGATGAATGTAGAAAAATGTAAAAACTGCCTGAGACATTTAATATAAAAAAGGTTAATAATTATTGTAAACCACTCTGTTGTTTTAAAAATAAAATGCCACTAGAAAGAGTAATATGACCCAGCCCAATTGGAGAAAATAGGAATGATATGTTATTACTATTTTACAAGTGAGGAAAAAAATCTGGCAACTTAATTGTTTGTAAACAAAAATAAGGAAGCCTGCCACTAACACACACACCTTTTGACCTATTTTTTTCTGCAGTCAAGTCTAGCTGTCGGTTTTTGTATGAGTATTATTTATAAATAATTTGTAAGTGGTAAAACCACATAGCAGTTGATTTCCAGATGACACATAAATGAGAGGGGTCAACCAGATTACAATTATACCTTCACAAAATATCAGTGTGAAATAGCAGAGTAAAGTTTTTGTGTTCCATAAAGGTGTAGATAACATTAGCCCAATCACTGGTTATGAGGTATTCCATCTCAATCCTCAGGTACATCACATACATACATCTTGAAACTTTATTGTGGATAAATGTAACTGTTTATGACACAGTTATCACTGTAATTTTTTGTTTGATAAAACATCCTAGGTGGTCTTAAGAAATAACTTACCTGTCCCATATATAATGAAATCAGTTTCAATGCTGGCACCTTAATCTCTTCAATGAAATCTGCAGTAGGATTGTGCTTCATATTAGCCAAAATATTTACTATTACACCCAACATAGCTGGTATATACACATTGAGGAAAGCCACTGCTAATGCCGACTGTAAATATTAAACATAAGGAAAATTATTTCTTGCAGTGTCAAAAGAAAAATTTGCCTGTAGCATACTGTAAGTCAGTGAAAGGAGTTTTGGTATGATCATATTTTTGTGTATTAGATGGGTGTATATATGTATAATGTATGTGGGTATTATTGATATATTGCTGTGATTGAAATTAACCAGGAGAACATTATCATTACTGGCGATAATCTTAGATCCTATAGCTACAAACAAGTGTACTTTAATTTGACCCTCAAAACATTGCCGATAACATGTATGTCAAGCAGCCACTTAGAATTCAAGGGTTTATAAAACCTTATAGGCCCTTGATGGTCTGCCTACTGTTCAAAGATCCCCTGAAAAGCAAATATGCAAATATCAAGAGCTACTTGTAATTCCGCTTTTTTATGCTTGCCTCTGTGTTATTTAAGTTTTAATTATTTAATTAGATCAATTGCCTTTGAAGATAAATTTTATTTTATTCAATTAAGTAATACTGTATATTTAACTAGAATAGAAAGGACTAAAGAAACTCCCTAAAGTAGGAATTTGTTGACATAATCCACAGTAAAGTCAAGTGGTGGACTATGCTATTACACCCTCTAGAGAGGAGGCCTATGCCCAGCAGTGAGGTTTATATATTATAGGCTGTTAGAATGCAAATAATCTCAGGCAATCTCTAATGGCAGTATAGGCAGTATTGATTGGTCAGCTGCAGAAGATAAATTTGATTTTATTAAGCAGCAGCTGAGTGTTATTTTTCAATACTATTACACACAGGCCAATGATCTGAAGTATCACAAATTACTTCTGACACTCATCTAAGTTATATTAGTGTTCAACCATATGTAACAATATTGATACATCTACACATTGCAGTGGTTATACTATGAAACATATGTAGATCTTATAACAGAATGTTGTCACCAAGACATTCACCATTACCTTTTTAATCAGGTCTCATATTTAAAGAGTAACAACAAGCTTGAAGTAAATCTTATAAATATTTTGTTGTGAATTTATTGTATGATTTGTATAAGGGTCTCGTTAATGTTATTATATAAAATAAGTAAAATATATACTTACAGCAACAGCTGCAGCCAACAACCATTTATGTGGCAAGAGATACTCCAAAAATCTCTTCCAATCAAACTTGGCACTATCATCGTGTAGGTTTGGTCTTCTTTGAATAGTCCTTGTGACATGAGCCTTGCAAAATGCAGATCCATTATATAATAAACGAATGCCCAAACCTAAACTAATACCCGTACATAGTTTCCATGGACTACAAATTACAAAAACATAAGCTTTCTCTGAGCTTTTCTTCTGAATATCAGTAAAATACCGCTTTGCAAACGAAGGTTTGTTTTTTATTACATTTGCATAGTATCCATTACTTTTGAATGGAAGCAATCTAAAAATATATAAGGTTCATTAGTTCTTAAAATTTCAGTCAACATTTATAACACAAACATTTCACACAAAAGTTTTACATAATTATAATAGCAAGGAAAATTTACCTTTGTCGTATTTGCTGGCAACAAGGTGCTTGGAATAATTGCCACATGTTTTCAAATTATAGTAATTTACGTGGTTAATATTATTTATGACATAATTTCATTTAATTTTAATAACTTACAAAAACAAGTAGACTATTACCGCATTTTATAGAAACGTCAACTTCAGTCTTCGTAGTGTCACTGTCAGTTGTCAGTTATTTTATAATCAGTATTACCAAAATTTTTCTGAAAAGACCACTTCTAATACAATCGACAAAATCCCTCTAAAATACTTGGATACAACTAGGAAGAGCAATGTAAAAATCACTATTTTAAATTATTTAATAATTTAAAATATCTAATATAAAAGTAAATAACTATTTGATTAAAATTCAACTTCATTTCATAATCATAATTTCATTTCATTTGACATTTAATAATTTTTAATCTTAGTGGAGCAGACCTAATTGTTTAATGTTATTCTTTGTTTGTTTTATTTTCTCTGTTTATTTTATGTTTTTGTCTATGTGTGTTGTGTATTAATTGTAATTTATTTAAATGTATGAATGTATTAATGGATCACTGTATAATAAATGAATTGAATTGAATTGAATTTCATAAATAACAAATGTATTTCTTATTTTTATAATTGATGTTAGCATTGGTCAATATTTTTTTTCGGTATTGGTTTTTTATAACCTTCATACTACTGAAAGGCTAATAACGAAGTTGCAAACGAAGCCAGTTGTTGAAACAATGAAAGAAGAGAATAAAATAAAGTTATTTAACAAAACTATAACCATCGAAAAAAATAACCACTAATTCGACTGAACACAAACACATAGAAGCTTTATATATAATTGTTAAACAATGTTATCCGTGTTTAAAAAAGTTAATTTTTTAGTTTTTCTAAAGTTATTTCTATGAAAATGAAAAAAATATTTTGGCACATTTTCCACGCATACATTTTTGTTTCTTGTTCTGATATGCCAAATGACAAAAACTATTACTTTTACATAGGAATAAATTTCTCAAACAGGTGATTTTTTTCAATCGGACTTCCAAAAACTTCGAGGAAGTGAATCTTGCCTGACTATCAGAAAATAATGGTAATAATGGTTAAATATCATCTTGCTGCAAAATATGAAATTTAAAACATGAAATGTAAAATATGATAAATAAAATACGGAATAAAAAATATGAAGTATAAATTATGAAATATAAAATATGTAATAAAAAATATTAAAGGAATAAAACATTTTACAAACAAATACATTTGACCATCAAAAAAATTCGGCTTGGCTGAAATTACTGGACCAGTCAGCATATTACAGTCGGCAATTATGTTTCTATCATTTTGCAACAGTCTTATGAAATTCGAAAGCCATTCAAAACGTACATTCCTACTATTCGGATGAAATAACACACACTAAGGGAAGTAATGAAATCACAAGTGCAGTCTATGATTTCATAAAGAAATAGAATTTAAACGAACACGTGAAGATTTTAAGTTATATCTAATGGGTACTCCTACCAAAATAAAAATACTGTTATGGTTGCTATACTAGGAAAGTGGCTTAACACTGACGCTCCAAAACACGTTAAAAAAACGAGAATTGAACCTAACTACTTCTGGAAAAATAGCTATACTACTGCAAATAAAACTCTGTTAGAAAGGAAAACTGAACGTCATTTAAGTTATATATTTTATATAATATTTCCGAATTAATTTTTTTAGGAGTACACCATGGAGAGCGTTTTTCCGAAAAATTTAACAAGAAAGTAAATCTAATTAAATATAATGACCAGGAACAATTAAAATTTAAATGTGAAAATGTTCACTAGATGGCGTTATCAAACTGAATTGAGCTGTACTGGTTTTGCAATATTTATAATTAGGTACTAGTACTAGTAATTTAATGAAAAAACCATGTTCCTTGGTCCACAAGGTTAATGTCAGAGAAATAATATTGATTATTAGTTTCTGACGCGCACAAAGATGAGTAATGTTTTGATACAAGCAGAAATATTATACATGTAAAGAAGGCCAAAATAATTTCCAAGAAAAATAAATTAATACCATGATACAACCTGCGCTGATTGAACCCTGGATACAGACCCCAGGGCCCGGACCCAGGATAACGAAAAAAAACCTGTGTGAGGCCGGATTCTAAGAAATAATTTCGAATGAATAGATTTTGTTAAAATTATTTCAGATTTATAAGAAAACTCTCTACAACAATGTTATGTTTTATTATAGCATTGAAGTTTTATTTTCGTACAAAGATTGTATTGCCTAACACTATCCCAACATTTAAACTTTGTGTAGATAAGTTCATTGCAATTCCCGCTAAAATGATACCTGTAAAATGTCATAACCCTCTAAAACTATGGGTAAGTTTCAAATCTCTCTGTTCTCAAAACTTACTTTAGCCATTAACTTTTTAATTAAGATAGTATTGTCTATGGATTTGTAATTTTCTCTTCGACTTTTTTAGACAAATTAAAAAAAAAATGATTGCATTTCTTTAGTCAGAAACTCATTTTTTTTTGTTTACTAGTTTTCAAAAAAAAAAAAGCGTTTCTACGGGATTCGCAAGTAGACGCCTTAAGTGCAGTATCAGGGGAATGGGCATACATCCTGGCCGTGGAAGCTGTTTGCGGAAGCTTGCACGCACCACATAATATGCCTACTGCGTCCACGGAAGCTGTCCTAATACCGCGCCACGCGTCGCCAACCACGGCCCATGACATCTACATTCATCCTTGACAACGAATCATTATGAAGATGCGTTGTTACCCTTGAGGAATGAGATGGAATGCCTCGTCACCAGTAATAAAGGTCTCCGGATCCCTAAACTCAAATGACGAAACACAGCAGCATTATGCTGCTATTTTACGCTAGTATCCTGTGAGGGTGTGGTCCTACCCCGGCCGAGCTGCCCCATTCAGTCTGCAGCTAGAATCAAACAGCTCTACCACTGTCAAAGTACATTTACAAAAATATACAATAACCCTCCATTTTCTGACGTTTACAGTGTATTTGGAAAGAAAAGTAGTTATCATACTCGTGTCCTCACTTTTTTTAAATGAAATTTAATATAGACCCGCAGTAAATTTCCGGTTAATGACAAAAATATTAGGTATATTAATAAGAAATAGATAAAGTTCCCTTTAATTCGTTTTAACAATACCTGTCCAGCGAAATTATTTACTGTCAGAAAAGCCATTCTCGAATGTATTAAGAGAATATTATAAAAACCTATCAATATTAAAAAATACCGCTAAACAATTTTGATACCATCGAAAACTTAAATACTCCTTAGTCGTATTTTTTATTTGAAAATCAAACAGATGGTCAAGTAGAGTACGGGCTCTTTCGCGCCAATACCGTCTATTGTTTAACTGAAGTGGCGCGAGCAAAACGCAATTATTTGTATATGCCTGTTTTTTTTATTTGATTTTATGCCATTTAAAGTTCTATTAGGGCGGTGAAGATATGCTTTAGAGGATATATTATGTGTGTTTATGTGCTGCAGTCATCGCATACCAGAAGGTGAACTGTGTGCTTGTTTGTGACCCTTAATTTTATTAATTTTCTAGGCCAAAATATAGAATATTATAAACAATTTTATTTCACAAACGAAATTACGATTACTACGAACTAATGAATTTGCACAGATCAAACTTTATTATTTACTTTTAAATTTCACACACGAGGGGGCCTTTGTTGCCAAATTTTGATCCGCTCCCACACTGACCACAATGACCAGCCATATCGTAGTTATAACATTAATCAAATCAAAAGGACTCTGGTGTATTTATCGGAATACCCGTCTGCTGCATCGTGGATTTCTATACGACGAAAAAAATATAATCGTAAACATTATCGGCACAGATATAAGAAAAATTATAATAATTGCACAATTTACTGAGATAAAATAAGACACTAATAGTACGCAACAATTATACTGCAAATAAATTTGAATGTAGGTAGTTTTTATTGGCATAAGAAGGAAAAATATGTTAATTAGCTATTATAATTCAGTACAGTATTATATTAGTTACTAAAACTATGAGACAAAAAAGAGAACACTAACTAAACATTTGTAAAAAAAGAATGGTATCATTGCTTTAAACATTTCGTTAGACAACTAAGCTTTACCGCGTGTGCCGAAAGACGGTTCATGTTAGATAAGCTATTAAAAATTAAAACTAACTAAAATATAACATTAACTACTACAAAGCTAAAAGTTAATAATTATTATTAGTAACTTAAATATATATTATTACCGTAATATCGTTAGCTCAAATCATACGATTAGTGAAATAAATCTTAGAAATCTGTAGTGATACGCGTTGGTGGCAGAGATCACCATCACTTGTCCTGTAAGATTCTTTATTATCTTCATCATTACCATCAGGCTATAATAGTCCACTGCTGTACAATTATTTCAATACACGCCTTGTGAAGATCGTCTCCAAGAACAAAAGACTCCATTTAGTCCGAGTGTATTCTATAAAACGTCTAACTTAAGTTAACAAACAATTTATAGTTAAACTATTTTTGTTTATTATGAAATCTTAAAACACTATAATTCGTTTATCATGAGCTCGAAATTAATTCATAATCTTTACGCTGTTAAATTAAGCGTTTATCCATATGTCGAATACAAAACCAGTAGGACAAATTCAAATAATGGAAACCAATAATGGTGGATATCGTCTAATACCGTAATTTATGGTCTGTGGTGACATCAGAATATGCAAGCATTTAGCGTGCGGCCCCAAATTGTCTATGCACAAATGGTTAGGGCGTGATAATTCAGAATGGTCGGGGATTATTATGCTTTTATTGGTTATGTAAATAAATGCAGTTAAATGAAAATAAAAATGAAACAGAAAATTTTTAATTTCCTTATATTAAAGAAATGTTTTTTTTTTAGTTCTATTTGAATCAGCGCGAGATTTATGTAATTTGAGACGTTCGATTTCCTGTAAATTAATTCTTCTATTTCTTTATATAATATTATCAATGTACTTACCGTAAAGAGTAAGTTTTACATACAAACTATATTTCATAGAATACTACTTTTTCTACATATAAAAGGTGAAAAAAGAATCAAAAAATCACATTCTGATCATATCATCGTCCAGGATAATTTAAAACACATGATAATTTAACGCCAAAGGAATTGTGCACTGTTACATTATTTGCTAAAGATCGTAATTATTAGCGTTCTACATACTAGCAATCTAATAATAAATTATCACGAACTTTCCATTCGTGATAGACAGATATAGATACCCCCATTTCATTTATTTATCATATTCATCACGTTTTATTGACTTTAAAGTTATAAAAACCTAACTCGCCTGAAGGCAATCGCAGGGTAAGTAGATACAGTTCCTGAGGATGTCTGATAACTTACTTTAATTTAAATTAAAAAAAAAATTAACCAATCATAAAACAAGTCCGTGTCCGTGGACAATTTTGTATTGCTTAGTCAGTCAGTTTGTCAAAAATTTAGTACTGTGACATGAGACAAATGACTTAGGACTAATAAGTAGCATTCTCAAAGCCTCTGCAACAAAACACGTAATCCTATTCCATGGCAGAGCTGCACACTTGTCTGTGCAAGTGTTTAATGAATCGGATTATAGAGACGTATTTGATTCCCGTAGTTAAAATTTTCGGAGATCGCTAAAATGCTGCATGTGGTTTTTTTTAATTTATCGCAAGGGTATTAAAACATTCATGCCGAATATAAAGAAATTGATTTTGTATTTCATAAAGACCAGTGATGAGTTCCAAATGTAGTGCAGTATTAACAATTACACAATACACAATTGATAACCAAGGGATTTTTGAGCTCGAAGATAAAAATAAGCTCTTTGGTACAAGTACACCGCTAGGCGATCACAGCATAACATTTGTACAAGATTTCTTATGATATTGTGCATATAAAATTCATTCTTATCATGAATTAGTACATCGTAATGACAATATTCTATTATATTCTAACGTTAGGTATTTGACCGCAGGAAATAAGTCGTTTTACCCACTTATTATTTATTACATAATACAATAAAAATAAACGAAGCGTCAGTAGCCTAACGGTTAGTTCGAATCCGCCATTCGATATCAATATTCAAGTACAAGCATTTAAGCTTACATCGAGTGATCAACGGGTGTGTTAATAAATATGACATAAATATTTAAAAAAAAAGTAACTTTTGCGAAATATGAGAACGATAACATATAAGCGCTGTGGTAATTTTTTATTTCACGATATACAAGTAAACCCAGTTCGCAATTTAAAGTACTGAATTACCAAGTGCCTAACTGTGAAAAATAATCTGATCGAAAATGAATAACAGACAAAATATCGAAGACATGCGTAGTCTGCCATTGCCCGCCAAGCCGCCACGTGACAATACTGCGGATTAGCGGCCGCGTGGAAGCAATACCTTCTCTAGAGTGGGATGTATCATCATCATCATCACAGCCTACCCATAGTCCACTCTTGAACATGAGCATCACTAAAAGATTTCTGCAAAAAAAAATTCTGAGCCATCAGTCGGCAACTTATCTAAGTCGTTGCTCCATCTGATGGAAGTGACAGGTAATTTCATTTAAATAGTGTTATTTTTTTTTCTAATAATCTAAATTAAATTGTAAATAATCGTAACTTGAACAGCCAAAATCTTTTTATAAGGTTTTAAAATTGATTTGTTCATACAAAATTAAATAATTTTAACAATTAAGAATAATTATTATTATCAATACTTTTTGTCTAAAGCATTAATTGATTACAACAGCAACATTTTAGCGCTTCTCGTGGTGTCTCAGCAGCTGGTAATGGCCACCCGCGAGGCAGAAGCTCCTAGCCCTACTACATATTTGACTTTACAATATAAACCACACTATACTTCAGTTTTGCAAATAAAAGAACAACTTTAATACAATACTTTAAAGTCCATTTTCGATTAATTTAAAATATTATCAGCTTGTAATATTTTTTTCAAATATGATTTTCATGTTTCGTCGACAGATGGCGTAGGGTAGGATAATACCACACTCTAATGCCCTATGAATATTGGGTAGGAACTTAAATCGATGTGTACGCAAGTATTCTTTATGAGCAATAAAATATTGTTTGTTTTATAATTGACCCGACGTTTAACTGCCGAGTTATTACACATATGGGGACTATCTTATGGGAATTCTTAATAGAATGTTTTGATTTTGTGCCCTAATACGATTGGGGGCTTGTTTCTTTGAGTTTTTTTATAAAACTAAGTATAGACAAACTAGTGCGCAGTTCACATAATTTTTTTTGCGGGAAATGTCACACGAACTTTTTTCGGGAATAAATAATCATTTTTGATTTTGAGGGTTGCTGTGGATAAAAATAAAATACTTCAAAAATTCGTCAAAATATTCAAATTCGTTTTTAAATATTCGTAGTATCAAGTTAGATTATGAACAAACTGAATGGCTCTTATAGGAATGGCCCGCTTTCCAACAGTGTCTTCTCTTCTCTGCCCGATCTTCGACATCCTCTATCGTCAGATTTTTCACCACATTATTCTTATCTCTGTTATTATTATTCTTAAATGGAACATTGCTCAAAAATCGCTTAACTCCATAATCTTATGACCGTATTAGACAGATGACGTTCTCTAAATATTTACACTGTGGGTAATCCGTCCGTGCCTTGGCGGGGATTACTAGAATTTTATTGTGAGAAACTCTCTCGTCGTTGAGAGTTTAACAATAAGGGGTCACTACAACCGTTTCACGGGTTGTAAACATACATAAAACTTAATTATACGTCTTATGTTGGGATGGTGATGACGTACTCCTGGTCGACTACGACCACGGCGCCATCTTCAGGTTATTGCCGTATGACTTCAACTGCGCAAAATATTTTATAGTGCCTTATGCATACATATGTGCAAACACAGAGGGAATCAAACATCCCCTCCTGCCCCGCCCCCTTCCCTATTGCGCTGTAATGCATGTGTCAAGAAATCGGAGTAAGGTTAAGATGCACTGTCAGGGTGTAAAAAAAGCCATCCTAATTCGGAGTTCATCCCTGCAGTCGACCCGACCGATGGTGTCGGACAAGCATTGCTTTAGGGTCTTTACTCACACTTAGGTGTTTCTAACAAAATGTAATATCATAACAAGGAAAAGTAATAACTTAAAAAACAAAACTTTTGTTAACCGATAGCTATATTTTTAATTTATGAAAAAAATCCTATCCTCATATGCGCGAATTATAAAATATGTTAACACTTTATATTTTTATATAATCTCTAGTGGTCTTTTTATCTATAATTTGGAAAGTAATACCTTTATATTCTCATTTTCAATTACCAAACGAAATGTCTACTATCCATAACCAAATGCGCATAGTTCAGTTTGCATAAGAATATTATAGAAATGACAACATCAAATACTAAATATATCACATTTTTTACGCGTTAGAACCATAGCATAACTATGAAATAACTGCGATAAGTAGAGATTATCTCAATTTCAACGTGCCATGCGATCACAGATCACAGTGATAGTAACTTAGAACTACCGTCTTCGTTTCGTTTGGTTAGCGAAAGAATCTGAAGATCTTACTAACGATAATGAGGCATTCTATCTTTGTCCTCAGATGTGATGTTATGTTTCCTTATCGACGGGCTGACAGACATCGGCCGCAAGAATCACTTACCATCAGGCGAGCTGCTCATGTATAACCCATAAATGTCTTCGAAGAAACCTAAAAGACCAAAATATTACGGAGCAAGTGGGCACAATTCTCAAAGTTGAACGAGGCGCAACAAGCGTATACTCTCAGTGGAAACTCGGCCGTCTAATAGCCGCCAGCCCTTTGACTCCGTACTGTATCAAATTTATAATAATTTGAGCAACAATTAACGTCCCCTTTCATCTCATACACCTTTGTGGTTTTGAGCCCATTGCGTCTCATTTGACTTTGAGCGTTTAATAGAGAGTAACCTCAAAGAAAAATGTACTTACAGACAATTACACCTACGTATGTAACTATGGGGTACTTGCTACTGAGCTGAGTCAGTCGCTAGTGTTGTAGTTGTCGATGACATTTTTGGCTATATTTATTCTTACAAATTAATAATTATGAAACTAGCATAGGCCGCACTAATTTCGGCATTTCAACAATGTTGCAGTACCTATTTAGAATCTTAAGTTGTTAGTTAAAGCATCTATTTAGTTTTGATTACCGTAGATAATTCTTTAAGAATGTCACAAATTTATTTGTCTATTAAACTTAATAAGTAAATGTGCAATAAAAACTTTATATTTTATATTAACAAAAAACATTTCTTAATTTTTAATGAAAGTAATTAACAATTAAGGAAATCTTTTTGTAGGTATGGTATTAATGGTTAATTTCGATAAAATTGTCAATATCTCTTCTAGTTCTTCGTCAACAACGCGTCATGAATGAAAGTAAAAGTAAAATATAAAAGTATCAGATGTAATGTCAAGACATATACAAATGTCCACTTATATTGGTATTTCGAAGTAATATTTCTCCTATTTATATCGATGATGTCATTCACATCACTATCTTGCCTTCGCCAACGGGTGGCTTTTGTGGTGAGCTCTCCAATATTCGCTTTGTTACTTTGAAAAATATTCCCTTGGCCGCATCGCGTCTTCTACTTTGTCCTCTTAAATGTTTGCCTTTATAATAAATACATAGAATTTTTATATCGCACAACGCATAAATGGAAGTGACATTTTTTGTAAGATGTTTATAAAGTAAAATGTATCAGGAGTACGGTAATAAGTGCACTGTTAAAAGAGTAAGGTTAGGTTATCAGTGATAATAATCTAGTATTTCGAACCGTTGGACTGTTACCATGTAAAGACAAGAGCTTTATGAAGACATCATACAGGGAGCCGTGATGGGACACTCTTTTGGCGCGATTGTACGTGGAGACATCGCTTGCTTATAGACATATATATCAACGCTCCAAGACATATTCCTAAGGTAACGCGGAGGCTATCATAGTCTAGTAAAGTACTCAGAGTACTTCACGGTAAAGCATGTACTCAGTAATAGCAAACCTCAGACGAAACATCTAAAAGGCGTGCGAATTGTAATTTATAATTCGAAAGGAGTGTTCGCGATTTAGAAAAAAAGGAACATCAGCATACAGTTCTCTCGGAACCTAGTTAATTAACTTTTTCTCATAAAGCGAATCATTTCAGATTGGGCGGTAATGGCCGGCCTTGACTAAAGTACCTAATAATTGAAGAATGTTACCTAATCTAGCGTCAAGATGAGTTAGTTCCTTCGACTTGGATTATAATTAAAAATTAGGACGTAATTGCAGTTATTGATAAATTATTGTGATATATATTAGATTGAATACTAATACATAGACTATCGGCGGTAAGACTCCTTTATGTAATAGGTCTTTACCTATGAAATTGCCGTTTTGTATGAAATAAGTTAAAGTATTGTTTTTTCAAACTTTTTTATTTCTGTTATTCAAAGTAATCACCCATGTAATCGATGCGTTTTTGCCAATGCAGTGGTAGTTTATTGATGCCCTTCTTGTAAAAATCTGCTGGACGGGAGGCCACAAACTCTTCATAGGCATTTTATACTGCCTCTCGGGAATTGATTTTTTTTCCCCCTGAAAAGTTGTTCAAATTTTGGAAAAAATTATAGTTGGTGGGTGCAAGGTCTGGTGATTACGGTGGATGAGGGAGAGCTTCCAACCCCAACTCTTGCAGCTTGGAGGCTGTCTGTTGTGCAGTATGGGGTCGCGCGTTGTCGTGTAGGAGCATCGGGGATAACCAATTGACCAAAGCTGGTTGCAGACGTACGAGCTTCTCCATCGTTGTCTTCAGTTCTTCACAGTACACATCTGCAGTAATGTTCATGCCGTTTGGTAAAAAACTGTGATGAATCACACCGGCACTAGAACACCAAACAGTGACCATCAACTTTCTAGAGGTCATTTTTCGTTTAGGGCATTGCTTTGATGCTGAACCAGGATCTAACCAACTTGCTGAGCGCTTTTGATTATCGAACAGAATCCACTTTTCGTCGCACGTAACAATTCGGCTCAAAATTCTTTCATTTCTGTGCCTGTTGAGCAGCGCGGTCTCAACGCGTACGTGTCGCTGGCGATCGTTAAGTTCGTGGGGCACCCATCTATCAAGCTTTTTTACCTTTGTACAAATTGGTCGCAATTGGATCAATATTGTTTTGATGTTAACATCAAAAGCTGCTGCTAGCTCGGCTCTAGATTGAGTATTATTAGCTTCCACAATCGCCTTTAATTCATTATTGTTGACCAAAATGTCCGGACGACCACGAGGTTCATTTTTCATATCAAAATTTCCAGAACGGAACCGGGCAACCCAATAACCGGTTATGCGTTCGTTTGTTAAGTTCTCTCCGTAAATGTTGTTGATGTTACATGCCGTTTGTGCTGCGTTGATGCCACGACGGGACTCATATTCCATAATTACACGAATTTTTAAAGTATCCATTATGACGGAAAATGTTCAAACGTAACGAAAATACAAAGCTAATCAATGAACAAAAGACTGACTTTGTAAAAAGAATGTCATGTTTTTAAAACAAAATTTAGAATTCACAGCCAATCAAAACTTTTTTTTGGTTTGAAATGGCCAATGACTGAAGAACGATAACTTCATAGGTAAAGACCTAATATATTTGGTCAGGTATCCAAATTAAAATGCTGTGAATCTAAGACTAAGATAGAAAACCTCGTTACCAACAATTGGGTTATAGTTTTTCATAGGTTTATGCGCAGCAACTCTATGGTATTATTTTCTGTTAGAAAATATAATTATCACGGACCTTACTCTGATTAAGCAGTCAAGAGTCAAGGGTCCTCTTTTATTGTCTTGTAGAGGGTAATAAGATCTTCGATTTCTTTCGCTTACCAGACGAAACACTGCAGCATCAAGTTCTATCTTTGAGTAGTGTTTGATTTGAAATTCTTTCCACTGTCAAGCCGGTTGGACAACGCTTCTATTACTTATATTCTTCTATTACGGATAAACTTCATAAGTACAATAACTACAGCCAACAGTTAACCATAAACCTACACCTACAATCCATCTTCAAAAATTGCTCAAGATACGAGTAAACTTGCGTCAACCTGGAGGCTTAAGATGAAATAACTCAGTACCAGTAACAGGGCCTATGGATCCCTCACCACATCTTCACATCAAGATCATCACATGAACCATACCAAGGTTATGTTGCTATTTTGCGCTGGTATCCTGTTAAGCGTCTATTCGCAGTTCGCAGCCATTTACAATGGTCATCTTCAGACACTGCTGTTCACATCGGCATTTTGTTAACACACATATGTACACTCATGTGTGTGTATTGAAGTGCGTGTTATCGATCCCTTCATTATCAATACGCCAATGGTGGGCGTTGTAAGGGCAATCCTCTCCTCACTAGCGGCCGAGAGATTGTTGGCAATATCGCGATGCCCGTCGGCTCATTTAATCACGCGACGGAATGTGCCGGTATAAAGATCGTCTCTATCGTCTAGTGTGGAGACGGTTCATTTTTTTTTATTGATAGTGTGACTTACCAAGCTTTACAGTTATAGATATACACTTTTTTTATAGTATAGGCGGCAAACGAACATACAGCCCACCAAATGATGGTAAGTGATCACCGCCGTACATGAACATCCGCATTACCAGAGGAGTCGCAAATGCGTTGCCGGCCTGTAAGGGAGATGTAGGCTCTTTTCTTGAAGGTCCCTAAGTCGTATCGCTAAACACCGCTGGCGACAGCTGATTCCACAGAGAAGTTGCGCGTGGCAGGAAGTACGCATGAAGCGCACAGTGGTGGATTGCCAACCATCGATACGATGAGAATTTACACTTTTTTTTTTTACACTGAACTGAATGAATGGTCAGCTTCACATGGGTATGTGAAATAGCAGCATAAGCATAATTATTATTATTATTTTTATATAATAATAATAATAATATAATATATATTTATCCTATTGACCAACAAGGCGGAGATAGAAAAAAAATATATCTCCAAAATAATAATAATGAGAGGCCTTTAAGCACCGTGACCATGCACAATCGCGAAGTGTGCTGCCTCTGTAACGACTTTCTGACGAGATCAGGTGGTGCCTTCCATGCGGACGTTATAGCATGTGACAAAGGGCTTATCCCTCTGTCCTTAGCAAGCCAAGGAGCAATGGCAGGACCCGGGTATACAGAGCGTCTCCAATCGGGAGGCCGCATGGAAAGAGAACGAGCTCCATGGGAGGTACCACAAGGCTCTTCACGAGCAGTTGGTAGACACAGTGGCCTCCCTTCACTGGCTACGCTGTGGTGAACTTTATGGGGAAACCGAGGGTTTTGTCTGTGCCATACAAGATCAGGTTATTAACTCAGCCTCTATGGTCCCATACTGGATATATCCCTGCCCCAAAATATTTAAAATAAAATTAATAAAAACAAATAAAAATTAAACTAAATATTCTGGCCATAAATACTGTTACATAAAAACTTTCCTTTTTTTTCAACCAATTAATTTTTTTAAATTTAGAATTTATATATTATTTTAAAAACTTCTTTCGATTTTGCGCCATTTCACATATTTTTTCATGTTCATTATCATATTACAATATGGAATGTTAAAGAAAATAGGATTGCAGTGATCGCCTTGCACAAAATGGGTATGGAGCCGTCGGTCATATTCCAGACACTTCAAAAGCTTGGTATCAGCCGTATCATTCATATATCGTACTATCAACAGATACAACAACACTTCCTCCGTCGAAGACCAGAAAAGATCGGGGCGGCCGCGTGCTGTTAGAACTACAAAGGCTGTTAATGCTGTTAAAGCCAGAATTCGTCGAAACCCCATTAGGAAACAAAATATCTTATCGCGAGAAATGAAGATTCCCCCTACAACAAGGTCATCATCTTGAGTCATCCATGGTTTGGTGGGGCGTGTCTTACCAAGGAGTCACAAAACTACATTTTTGTGTAAAAGGAGTGAAAACTTCAGCCAAAGTGTATCAAGATACAGTCTTGGAACCTCTCAGCAATACACTTTTTAAAAATATACCGTGGACTTTCCAGCAGGACTCTGCATCTGGTCACAAAACATGAACTACCCAAGCCTGGCTTGAAACCAACGTTCCGGACTTTATAAGAGCTGAAGACTGGCCCTTTATCTAGCCTATACCTTAAACCTTTAGACTTCAAATTATGGTCAGTTTTAGAGGACATGGCCTGCTCTAAACGTCACGGCGACATTTAGTCTCTTAAAAATTCTTTCTAGCAAGTAGTGGCGAAATTTCCCTTGGAAACAGTGCGTAAATCCATAGCCAAACAAAAAAAAAGATTAAAGGCCTGTATAAAAGCCAAAGGTGGCCAATACGAATAGAATATTTTTTTTATTTTTGCTGACTGACTAAAAAATATGTAGATATAAATTTTAATAATATTACATTACTTCATTAAAACAAAATGCATTTTCATTTGTAACAGAACTTATGGCCGGACTAGGTAAAGTAAACTGTAAAGTTCTTAGGACGTCGGTTCACGTAGTTCGGCTTTGTTTTATTACAATGTTGTACAATTGTTAATGCTCCAGTTATAAGTTAATATAATAATTGTTTTAATAGTAAAATTAAATGTGAGCTAACTGTCCACTTGATATTAAGTGATAGTAAGTAGGCCCAAGTCTCGTAAACTCGTATACCCATACTATACAAATATTCAAGATGCACCTATGGATTAAGATGATATGTTTAACTACTAGAAACCTGCGTCACCGGTCACAAACTCTTGCAATGATTGATGACAACGCATATGCATCTTGAATCTTTATTAAAGATGGATGTTTAGAAATGACTTATGACGCGTGAACTTTAAGCTCGCTTGTCATTTTAATATAATAGGAAAATGAGAACTAAAAATATAGAACAAAAAGTTGTCTTTTTGAAATATGAATGATATTCAAGATTATCCTATCATTAAATGATTAACTTTATAATAGATATAAAAAAAATTGTCTCCATACTTAGCGTGCACAAAGCTGATAAAAGGCGCGCGGACCTCGCACGTTTATTGGACGAGTCAATAATGTTCCATTGTAAGGCCGACGCCTGGACAAGGGAATATTTGTGTATATATCGTGAAAAGGCCATAAACGATGTCAACCATAATGTTGGCTTGTAGCTTGGCGGCCGCAAATTGCGTGATTTCGGGTTCCTTTCCGCTTTTATTGCAGTACTGGTATGCTGATGTTGGTCGAAATTTATTTTGTTTTGGGATATCGATGCTCGTGATAAATTAAAACTATGCTACTTTATATGAATTGTTTTAGTTACTCAATGTTTATATAAGAGACACAAGTTTATTCATTTTTCTTTATTTGCACAAGAAAAACAAACAGCATTCTCTACCGGACTAGCTTTGGGTTGAGTAGAGAATATATTGGTGAAAGAAGAAAACCTGTTTTAATTTAAAGAGTACATAAATGTAATAAATAATACATTAATAGAAATAATATATATAATAATTAAAAGTAATCTGTACTTTACATACATATAAACTGTATATTTTACAGATGTACATTTTTATACACCTATACTAATTGACAGTGTCTGATAACTTTATAAAAATAATACACATTAGTAGGTTTATATATCTTTAGATATAATATATCGTTAATCTTAAAATAGTTACTCAAGTTTCTAAAGATCTCATAAGAAGCTCACTGCAATTTCTCTACATTCAATTACCGACTTGTTAAAATTAAATTTTTATATAGTTCAACGAAACAAGTCTAAAAATAGTGGAATTAATTTAAATGTAATTGTTTTTTTTTTAGTTATCTCAAGGGTTATAAACGAGCACACAGTTCACCTGATGGTAAGTGATTCCATTCCATCTCAGTCTCCTAGAATGACAATGTATTATAATTCCTTGTTAAGGATGAATGTAATAAATTGTCAATATAATAAAAAAAAGATACTTTTTCACACCCGAGAACTGATATGGAATACTTCGTTAGCTGTAATTGGACCTCAGAACCACATCGTTGTTATGTTGCCATTTCATGATGGTATTATGTGAGGAAATGGTCTTTCCCCAGTCGTGCTGACCCATTCATAGTGTAACCAGAAACTGTAAAATTATGTATTCATAATATAACCTGACCTTTGTGTCTTATATTTATATTATGACCGCGTGGCGAGAGTAACTAGCTGCTGCGTTCGATTCCTAACCGAGAAACAATATTTGTAATTCGCAAATTTTTGGTTTTCAAGTTTGGGTGTACCTTGTGTCATGTTTTTGACACTGCATCTGAATCTTCCTCTTATTGAATAGAGAGAGAAAAGACAAGTGAGTTTCTCAGTGCTTGCTTATGGCACCATAAAATGTTCTCCTTAGTTGATATCTTCTGTCATCCATATCGTTGCGATTAGAAATCGGGCATCGCAATCATTATTATATTTAAATAAGCAACCTAAGTTTTTATAAGAATTTGAATACTTATCCGTGATAACTAATTGTGTAATAAATACAGAGAAGATATCATTTAATGATTTCTAACGATAAATTAGACGATATAGAGTAATATAACAAACTGCACGATTCGTTCCCTGAAGATGCCGTGAGAGCGAAACCGGTCGGAATTGTGTTATTTTAAATTAAATAAAAGTGAAATGAAACTAGTACAAGTTGGTTTATTTCATGAGTATTAGTAGTGAACCAACAAGTGTAAGAATATATTTATTAAAATATACGTAAGTGTAAAAAGTGTAATAATATTATATATATCATAATTATACGAATGTACATAAGACCACATACGCACTCCATAGTAATAATTAAAAAGTTTTCGTGTGGTGAATATGTTTTTTTTAGAGTAAAAACGAGTACACAGTTCACCTGATGGTAAGGGATTTCTGCGGCCCTTGACGCCTACATTCATGTCTGAAAAGGAATCCTAATGCAGATTCGATGTCACCCTTAAGGACAGAGATGGAATGCCTCGTCACCAATAATTTAGGTCTCCGGAACCTTGCACCAGGCGTAGCACAGCAGCATTATGCTGCTGTTCCACGCTGGTATTCTGTGTGATCATAATACTACCCCGGTCGAGCTCACGCATTCATTCTACATCTAGAAACAAACAGCCGTGTAGCTACCTAAAACTTAACTAAGTCGATGTCTATTCCCAGTTGAGAAAGAATGTGTGTCGAAAACTTTTATTTTTCGAGTAGAGTTATTTTGTATGTATGTTTCATCCTTGAAACTGCATTTTAATCTACCTCCGATCTTACTGCTCATGCATTATACTTCGGATTAGGGAAGGGTACGACGAGCAAGTGCCGTCGAGTTTGTGCAAATACTATCGGCACTATAACATGTTTAGCGCAGTTGATCTGGTAATAATTAATAACCGCAGTAGTCGAAATCGTCAAGCAAAACATTACTAAAAATCGCTTGCACTAGAGCTTGAGTGGACGTTTTCAACAAGTATTCGAAACGTTCGGTCTGACACCTATTTGGAAAGGTGATCGCTGAATGGCAATTTTACAAAATTGCGCTACTGTTTTTCAGCTGGTATGTTAATTGTCATAACCTTGAGTTATATTAGGATATATATATAATATAGAATTTGTTCCATCTTAGTATTCAGAGTTGACGCATCTGCACTATGATTGATGATGTGATCGAGGATCGAGTATGGGTGTTATAGGACGCAAGAATCAGTTTGTTTTCGGTTATGAATTGTCTTGCATATGCTACTTGCCTAGGCTTTACAGCGGTCTTAAATTCCCAACGACCGCTCTATACGAAGATCGTAATTAATTATGTAATGCGTAATAAAAAATTGATATAAAAAAACCGACTAGAATTACGTACGGAAAACTCAATATCAATACGTACCCTAAAATCTTTAAAATACCGTCACTCAATGTCCGCAGGAAATTCTATTCATTCCCGGCAACGCATCTTCACTCTTTCAAGTGCGTAATCCTTCAGGAGTCGACACCATTGTTGCAGCGAGCCATTAATCCTGCCTTCACAAGACAAGAGATATCCATCAATTGTCAACATTGGACTGGCGTACATCCCTACTTCGCTCCCCTGTCGAGGGAGCTCCCCCTTTTACACACACAAAGAAATGCGTCAAAGAATAAAGTTAGATTTAAATTTTGAGAGAACATTGAACTGATATAATATTGATTAATAGATGACAGTTTCAATTTATCGATATAAATATATAAGTTCAAAGTTCTCTTGTACGAATTTTTTTTTTATTATAAATTTATAGTTTTCCTCTGATATGGTGGTCGCAGACTTTTTCAGTCCTTTTCATATTTATTTTCTGAATTATGTTTATTGCGAAATAATGTTCTGTTATTTAAATGCTTAAGTTTTTACACTAGTTATTGTATAACCATAATCTTAAACTTCAAGTACACAATAATCAGTGACATATATAGGTATATATAGGTGACAATATATAATATTTTAATATATAATAATAAAGTCGTATTTAGATTTTAATAACTATTCTGTACATTTTGTCTTATACTCATTTTTATTACTACATTTATATGTTACGATATAATAATAATAATAATTATATAAATAATAAGAAGAATAATAATAACAGTAAAGTTACCTATTTCTAATTATTGCTCTTTTTGCAATATTTTAACAATATTCTAGGAATTTTATTCTACTTTTCTTATTACTAATTATTTTAGGTATATTACTAATTTACTAATATAAATTCTTATTCCTAGTTCTATTTCCATATAATTTATCTCTTTGCCATACACGGGGCATTCTATCGTCATGGGTTCGAGGCTTGAAGTCAAGTTAGATAATTTTTAAAAATTTATAAATCAATCACAACCAATTTCATTGAAGTTTGGACAGGATAACGTAGGTATGTCGGTTCAGCTAGTTATTAAGAAAAAAAATTCAGGGAATAGTCCGTCTCTACTATGTTTTTTTAGGTAACTCTTTATTTGTAAGATAATAGATGAGTGTATTATTTATTCATTCCGTCATATAACAAACTGTGGGAAAATGAATGAATTTGTATTGCTTCACTACAATTTTTAAGTAACATATTTCTTGAGTTACGAATGAAATAAACAAAAGAGTACATGTACCTATCGGTAACAAAATGTTTATTGTATTGTATTCTATTATGTATGTATATATATATTTTGTATATATAGTGTATTTATTAGTATTACGTATTTATGCATGTATAATGTATTAAATATCTTTATATATATGTATTATTCTTTGCTTGTATTAGTTATATTTAGTTTTTTTTTCTTCTTATATTAATTGGTTTATTGCTACACCTATCATACACATATCTCACCACACCTTGGGTTAACTGGTAGAGAATACCTTTGGCATTAAGTCCGCCCATTAGTAGTGTTAAAGTTAACGAAATAAAGAATAAATAATAGTCAGCGGAATATATCTGACTAAACGAGATGACTGATAAAAGAAACATTGTAGAAAAATAATAAACTTATTTAGCCTTGGTAGATAATGATAGGAAACTAGCTCTTAATGACGCATAACAAACTGGATTACTTATGTGTAATGAGATATATTTAATCCGAGTATTCACAGGTGAAAACGAATCTAAAACCATTTTCGTTTGGATAAATATGTATTCTTGATCACATAAAATAAAACACAAATCAAAAAACAAACAAACATACATATTACTTGTTAAAAATGATCATGATAAATGAAAATTGTTTTAATTTCTATATTAAATTTGTTGTTTAAAGTATTAAATGAGAGCTTCTAGGAGTCCTTTTATTTAACTATGATACGAAATGCTAGACAATATAACGTAAAGTTTTACTGCAAACAGCATTCAAAGGAGTGTACAAGAGTGTTGACAAACATTTACAGCTTTAAGCTTTGTTAGATAAAGCTGTAGAGGTCGAAACCAAACAGCAATACTTACACAAAAAAAAAACAATTTGTTAGTTTTCGGGTTTGGATGTAATGAATGTGTGCATATCCCACGTCGTTGACATTTCATCTGAACTTTCCTCCGATGTTATGTACGTTACATCAGACTAAAAAAGGGGACGAGGCGTGAGCGCCTCTGTGCGCAAACGCTTATGGCACTGTGATAACCAGCCAGTTTTAACAGTTATACAGGTACACTGCAGTTTGCTTCTATCTGCAGAATGAATGGGTCAGTGCGATCGGGGTAGGACCGGAGGTGGTACACAATAGCAGCATAATGCTACTGCGTTTCGTCTGGTGAAGACCGCAGGAATCACTTGCCATCGGAATCTGAACTGTGTGCACGTTTGTTACTCTCAATGTAAATAATAAATTAATAATAATAAAATAAATAAAAAAATAAATACGTGAGTATACTCTAATTTTTTTTATTACGTATAGTTATAGTATTTGTATAACTTTTGTTTCATGGATAATGTCGTGTCTGAGTTAATATTCTTTGGCATCCACCCCGTCTGCGTGGATATAGACGAGAGAGCTAGTGATTGTCAAAATTTGGCTTCGTAGAACAAAGCGTTATTTACCGAGCGAGAGGGGCTGCGGAGGGGGGGGGGCTTCCTTTGTGACGGCATTACACCACTCTACATAATATTGTGAAAGTTCTCACAATACACTGTTTGCCTCGGCGTAGGTATTATGGGGCTTTTTATAGGGAAATAGAGACTTGTTGGGAATCTTTGAGTTAGCGGCGACGGTGATTAGTTTTGCGAAGTTTTAATGACGCCTGTATTGTGTTTGTGTTCTCCTGTTTTCAGTTGTTTGCCGCTTTCTACAATTGGGTAGAAGCCATTTGACGCTTATTATTACTTATTTCTTTTTATTTATTGAATATTTGGATATGAATAGTATCTTAGTATGTGTTTAATCTTAAATTAACGAAACGTCCTTATCTCGTCGTCCTTATCTAAGATTTAAATTTATCAATAGATCAGTAATCAATTAATATACTCCCAAGAACCCTTGTATCATACATCGCATCATATTATAACCAATTAAACAACAATAGAGTATTGTGGGGAGCTCTGCAGAAGCCGAATTATGCAGTAAACCGAAGTTAATTGGCCGAAAACCGGTTACGGAATTGAACACACGTTCGGAAAGCTCGCGTTCGAAATTCAAATGAGGCGGCACGCCCCACCCTCTGCCCCGCCCCGGCGCCATCTTGAATCCGAGGGAGGTAGAGGGGGCTGTTAAATTATTTCATTCCGCATCGGGCCGCGCTCGCTATAGGATTAAAATAATTGCCAGCGAAAGCGTAAACGGATAATGATTTTCGTGAACAAAATAATATGCTATGACAATTTAATTCTCGGGTATTTGTTGTTTTGTTTTACATTTCTTCATGTATAAAACGATTCAATACTTACACAAGATATACATTTTTTAAGTAAGTCGTTAATAATTAGTAATACTTCAACATTTACTTTAAGTATTAAGGAAACGCAAGTTTGTATTCTGTTTTTCCCAGTTACTATTAATTTATTGTCATTATCGAATGTTGTTATTAAAGAAACAATATACCCTTTAGAATTTCTTGTTCAGGTTTTTAGAAGAAGTCTTTTTCGAACCAGTTATACTTGTACATTTTTATTTTCGTACGACTTTTTAATAAGCGATAACCGAACCGAAGTCGAGAATATTTGATCCTTGACTGACATTTTTCATTGTTCACGATTCAATTCCTAGTAGAAATTAATATTTTTTCCATAGGCGAAATTTTCATTCTGAATTTTTCAACGCTGCCAACATTGCTTTTAAACTTTTCTCTTGGCTTTTACTAAATTTGACAATTCTTTACTATGGGCTAGAATTTCGTGAGCTGCATAATAGCGATAAACCTTAAATAGGAAAAAAATAAAACTGGTTTTGTGTGCTACTGAATATTTAGATAATTCTTAGCAACTGACCGAGCCGAGGTTCGGCCCTCTCGGACACCCTCGAGTCAGACGCTCTCGCGGAACAGGGTAACGGTCCAAGCCGAGACTCCCTCTCGGAGCCCTTGTACTGGTTACCCATATATAGAGGTCTCAACTGAGTGCCATAAGCGCTCGGTCACCTCTCAGCCCGATAAAACTGTAAAAGCCCTCGGGCATACAACGGCAATGTTCCCGAAAAAGAAAAGTAAATAACACGATGAATGTCTTTACGGTATTATAATAAATACTGCACGATTTTATAGGTCAGGTTTACTTAGAAGCATTTGAAGATTTTTTTAAGTATATTTTGATATTCAATAAATTTAGTATTTATTATAATCCACTGAAACATATAAATATTATAACAGGAATCTCAAAATTTCATCTGCCTATTTTTTTTTTAACTTTCAAGCTGAAAATCGTGCTGAAAGTTCAGATGATTGTAAATAATCATTGTCCTGAAGACAAAAACATCTGTGATGCAGATTCTGAACAACTGGCAATGAGACATGATGACTTGACACGCTTTCTAAAATAGTAGTTCATTGCTACTCTTTCGAAAAAAGAAAGGAGCCGGTAGCCTTATTACCCACGAGGCATTCCATCATAGTCGGGCGAAAACGCATCAGCATAAGATTCTTTTAGAAGGATGAGCGATGATTTAATATCACTGGAGTATCTTGCGCCGCTTCTTCTCCAGCGCCTACGCATTCCGAAGTGGTGGTACACATATGACGAGGTTCGGCCCTCTCGGGCAACCTTGAATCAGACGCTCTCACAAAGCTAGGGACCGGTCCAAGCCGAGGCTCCCTCTCGGGAACCCTTGTGCTGGTTATCCACTAATGGAGGTCTTAACTGAGCGCCATAAGCGCTCGGTCACCTCTCAACCCGGTGATACTGTAAAGGCCCTCGGGCTACCAGCAGGAAAAAAAACAAAAAAGACACATTCCATTTTAGTATAAGTAGAGGTAAATAATTAAAATAAAACGAGATTAAAAAAAAAAAAAAAAAATTGTAAAATTCAAAAAAAGGTTCTAGTCAGGCTTTCTTTTTTCCGAATTTTGACAGTAAAATAGGTTTTTTTTTCATTTATCGTTTTCAAAGATAAGTACGTATAATAAGAGGTATTCAGTGTATGTACTTATTTTGGCAGTGGCCATGTTGTAGTTTGTTTCTAGGTAAAGCATGAATGAGTCGGCTCGACTGGAGATGAACCATGACCTCTCGCTTATGTTGCTATTTTACACTCTACGCTGTGTTTCGTCTGGTGAATGTAGGTGTATCCAGAGACCCTTATTGCTGGTATCGAGGCATTCTATTTCAATCCGGGGAGGTGACAAGAGGTGCGGAGGTACTTTTTTATTTTTTTTATGGATGATTAGCCCGAGGGCTTTTAGAGCTTCACCGAATTGAAAGGTGTTCGAACGCTTAGGGCACTCAGGTGTGACCTTCATTAATGATAGAAATGTTAAATGTTACTTAGAAGATTGAGGACTCAGAATCTAATGCGACTGATTAGGACTTCGGCAATATATTTCATGAACATATTAAATACGCGGGATATATTAGGTTTTTACTTATGAAATTGCCGTTCTTCAGTATTGGCCATTACAAACCAAAAAAAAGTTTTGATTGCCTGTGAATTCTAAATTCAAATTAATTTTGTTTTAAAAACATGACATTCTTTTTACAAAGTCAGTCTTTTATTTATTGATTAGCTTTGTTTGTCATTACGTTTGAACATTTTTTAACATAATGGATACTTTAAAAATTCGTGTAATTATGGAATATGAGTTCCGTCGTGGCATCAACGCGGCACAAACGGCACGTAACATCAACAACATTTACGGAGAGAACTTTACAAACGAACGTAAAAACCCGTTATTGGTTTGCCCGGTTCCGTTTTAACCTCGTGGTCGTCCCGACACTTTGGTCAACAATGATGAATTAAAGGCGATTGTGGAAGCTGATGATACTCAATCTACAGCCGAGCTAGCAGTAGTTTTTGATATTAACATCAAAACAATATTGGCAACGCGCGACCCCATACTGCACAACAAACAGTCTCCAAGCTGCAAGAGTTGGGGTTGGAAGCTCTCCCTCATCCACCGTACTCACCAGACCTTGCACCCACCGACTATTACTTTTTCCAAAATTTGGACAACTTTTTAGCCGGAAAAAAACTCAATTCCCGAGAGGCAGTACAAATAGCCTTTGAGGAGTTTGTTGCCTAACGTCCAGCTGATTTTTACAAGAAGGGCATCAATAAACTACCACTGCGTTGGCAAAGATGCATCGATGACATGGGTGATTACTTTGCATAACAGATGTAAAAAAGTTTGAAAAAAAAAATACTTTAACTTATTTCATACAAAGCGGCAATTTCATAGGTAGGTATTATTTATAATTATGATCTCGGAAGCGTGCGGCCAAACACAAAGGCACTCGTTCGTCTCCTTCTTCTCTAATCCGATCCGATTTAAGAATGTCCAATAACATTTGAAGAATACCCAGATGCAGTGTCAGGGAGACGGGACATTTGGTGTGTTGTGAAAAAATATATATAATGCACTAACTGTGTTCCTTTATACAGTTATACTAAGCCGGTCGTACCATATCTAAGAAAATTAAAAAGAAATAAAGTAAATAGATGAGAAAGAACAACAAGTCTACATACGCCAGTAACCTGATGGTTTAGGGTACGGACTGAGAAACTTGACGTTATAGGTTCGAATCCACCATTCGATTAATTTCATGAACCAACTCCTAACAAAAGTAATGAAGCTTAGCTGGAGAACGTTATTAACCCTTATGATATTCTTTATGGTTAAAAAATATTGAAATTCTTCGCTAATAACAACGAACATCACCTTATTAGTTAAAGTTAACAGTCCGTATATTTTAAACGACCCAAATGTCCCGATTTTGAAATAACAACAAACTGTCACACTGTAATGTCAAACATTCTGTAATGCACAAGGAATTATTGCAATTACTTTTGTAATTTCTAAGCAATAAGTGGACAAAAATAAATTCAAATAAACATTTTAAGTATGTAATTTTGGTATGTCCCCTCGTAGCATACCAAATACCTACAATTATTTGATGCCTACAGAACTACATACCACACCACCACCAAAACTACACCAGAACTTCTTCTTTGGATCATTTAAAAAATAGTGATACCACCAATAGAACAGCTGCTATAAATCTGCTAAGATGTAACTTGGGGAAAAAAACTTGCAGAATTGACCTGGAAGCGTCGCAAAAACTTGAAGTTCGCTTAGCAACTTAGCTAGTGCAACTTGCGGCTAAGCCGGGCCACGCGAGGCGAACATTTTGCGGTCCGCCGTGTCGACTAGCGGAAGCCGGAGCGCTGGTAATGTTGCTCTACTTTACCCACTATAATAATTAATAAAGAATTTTTATTTCCTTAACAAGTTACAAGTTTTGCTTCGTAATAATATAATAATAATAATATATTTATTTCAGGCTTGTGCCCATCTTGTTAGTAACAATTTTACTTACATACTACGGTTAGTAACATAAAAAGAAAATAAAAAGATAAACCAACTCAAAATTAAACTTAATACTTAATACCTAGACCCTCAAGACATTGTTTACTATGTGTGCAACTGCACCCAATGCCTAAGGATCTGGGAGTCCCACCGATCCGTTAGCACATTCAGGATGCTGTTGGAGCTGGTTCGCAAACTTTGCAATGATGAGGAGCAACGCTTACGAATAACAGCGGAGAAACCATCAGTCCGTGCCTCAGCCGAAGCGCGGCAGTCCCAACAACACCCTGAATGCGTTGTCATACTGCACACGCAGGGGGCTATATGTCGTTTGTGTGTAGCTGACCCACAGGCTGCAAGTGTAGATGCTGCAATGATCGGTGCCTCCTTTTAAGCGTACAATGCTTGTGCCAGGACACTCCGCTCTTCCATAAAAGAATAGGAAATTATAAAAATTACCTAATACCTTAAAGAAATAATTATAATATAGTTGATAGAAGAAAAGGAAAGAGAAATTAAATCAAATTAAAAAAAAAATACTTTGTAATCATGTGCATGTGTGTGTGTGTGTGAGTGTTCTATTCCGCTTATGTTATATTGTCATTGAGTTTTTCTATTTCCTCGTATGTAATACTTATCCACTGTATCAAAACATTGTTTTAGTCGTAGGGACCTCTGATTATTGACGTGATTATGTTATATTATATTATGGTGTATCAGGTTTTTGGGCTGGGGGTACAGGTAAAATTCGCGCGTTCACTCTCTTCACCCACATCCGAGTTGCTAATGAATTTATTTCAATTGACGTGTTCGCACAGTCACTCGTTCACACCTTTATTTATATTACTTATTATTAGGTAGTACCTTAGGTGACTGATAAAAAAATCACCATTTCTGCTCACAACCAAAAACAAAAATAATATTGAAATTCATTAATTGAGTATTAAAAAAAATTTCAACACTATTTTTCGATTTTTTATTATAATTAGGGCGTCCAACAACAATCCTTGATAAGGAATCATAATGCAAATGCGCTGTCACCACTAAGAATTAAGAATAAAATTTATAATTATTAATGCAATGGTTAGTCATCAGTAATGAAAGTCTAACAAAATTGAACACGGTTTTATGACGTGGTCCGGTCCATGCCGAGGCTCCTAAAGTTGTCCTATAAGAAAAGTCTCAGTTGAGGACCCTTGGTCACCTTTACATCCGGTGTAGTTGTAAAAGCCTACGGGCTAACGGTATCAATCATCCGTAAAAAAAAACAGTTTCATGCTGCTATTTTGCGTTGGTATTCTATGAGGTTGGCCGACCCGACCCATTCATGCTGCATGCTGCCAAAAAACAAACTGCAGTATGATCCTACCACCGAAAATAAGCACTGAGAGGCGGTCGTCAGTCTGAGTTAATATATGTATAACAAAATTGTTTATTTTCGAGTTAACGCCCTAGTGCTGGTTTCACTACACTCAAATCTTTATCTGTGGTAATAGACATGTGTCGTGTAAGATTAAGGGAAGGTACTGACGAGTTAAACTGTCTTTGTTCGCCCTAATGCTTACGATTAAAAAGGAGAGACGTGATGAGGCGCATTCTATGATGGAACCCTCATATCGCCCCGCCGACGGCGAGGGCGTCGCAAACAAGGATATTCGCGAAACCGCCATTTCACTGGTCGGTTCTCTCGAGTCCATACAGATAGAAGCGTCGCTGGAGTTTCTTGAGCCACTTCTTCTCCAGCGCCCACGCATTCCGAAGTGGTGGTACAGATAGCTAATAATAAGAGCGAATTTAAAGAATCCTCTGTCAGAAGCAACTAACCGAGCCGAGGTTCGGCCCTCTCGGGCTCCCTTGAGTCAGACGTTCTCGCGAAACAAGATGACGGTCCAAGCCGAGGCTCCCTCTCGGGACCCCTTGTGCTGGTTTCCTATATATAGAGGTTTCGACTGAGTGCCATTAGCGCTCGGTCACCTCTCAACCCGGTGTAACTGTAAAAGTCCTCGGGCTAACAGTGGCCTTCAGCGCGTAAAAAAAAAATTCTATGATGGATGAATATTTAAATAGGAATGTATTTTTTAATTATGATAATTTTAAATGAGATTAGTGATAAATAAATAATTTAGATA
This sequence comes from Teinopalpus imperialis, assembly GCA_029286865.1. Lineage (NCBI taxonomy): Eukaryota > Metazoa > Arthropoda > Insecta > Lepidoptera > Papilionidae > Teinopalpus > Teinopalpus imperialis. The sequence continues at coordinate 609,205 of JAGSMU010000034.1, forward strand.
TTATCACAAATATAATAAAATAAAATATCTCCACAGCCTCACTATACATATCTCCCTCACTTACTGCCAGCATTGTATCGCCGCTTTCACTCGTTTCACTGTTTTCGCTTTGCTTCAAATTATTCTGCGCAATTAAGATTATCAAAATTAGTTATAATCGACTAAGATTGATCTTACTTGCGGATTGATATCTTGAGAATATCATCGCTTATTTTATATTAGCATTATGATTTTTAAAGAACAATTAGGCCGTTCTTTCTCCGTTACTATTGCATAATTTACGTAAAATTAGATAAGGGAAGATTCTTTTCTGATCTTCCGACATAATTGACGGTCTTCAATAATAACCAGAAGATACTCCCATCGTCGACGTTGAGGAGGGCATCGAAGTTATGGATTAGTAAATAGTTCATTTAATATTAAATGATCATTGCGATTTGTAGATGGTACTGAATAAATCGTTTTCTTTCTTCTTTCTTTCTTTTTATTCATTCTAAACGATGGCAAATAAAAGACTAGCATCAACCCCTAAAATAAATGAAACGACTCTTTAGTGGTAAATCTAATTGGATATCTACACTAAATCATTACTTCTCTCAATAAAATACGAAATAAACAGATATCCCTTGAAAGTATGTCCTTGGTTGAGTTGACCCGTTCATATTTAATCAGGTTTTTTTGCAGATTCACTCCATTACGTACAAAACGTTTTACGTTAGAATTATGGTCAAATTTAGGAACCAATTCCCGTTGGTGGTTTTTCCGAAGAAATACTAAGAGTACTTTACAATTTGCAAGAATCGAGTTTATGTTTTGTTTGTTAATTAATTCCTCGACGAGTATACTTATCAAATACTTTATAATAATATATAACACAAAATAACATGCAAACCATACTATTTTCTGTACATAACCAGAAAACTGTACAGAACTAGTAAATAAAGAAGAATTTACACAGCTTGTATTCGAAATTTTTGCGTAAACATGACACGATATACATTTGCATATACACAGACACGCCCTCACAGAATACCAGCGGGAAATGGACAGCATAACGCTGGAGTGTTTCGTCTTGTAAGTGAAGGGATCCGTGGGCCTCTATTACTGGTGACGCTATTCTATCTAAGTCCTCAAGGGTGACAACGCATCTGCATTATGATTCCTTGTCAAAGATGCTGATGGGCCGCAGGAATCACTTGCCATTTGGTAACTGTGTGCTCGTTTTTACTCTCAATTTAATAAAAAAAAGCTTTTATTCTCTTTGAATAGACACGTCTCAAGTCCCTAATCGACTTTTTTGCAATATTTATTTCTAATTGTTAAAAACTTACACATATAAAAGTTGTATTTTTGTTAAGTAGAGCATACTCACCATCCGTATCAAAACGCCATTCAGGTGCGAGTCGAACACGATTTAGCCATCAGCGTTCTGTCGTCAGTCGTATCTCCTCGTCACCCCCTCCCGTCCGCCCTTGTCTCCGATTCAAATTGAACCTAGTTGCAACACTTAAACTCGCATGCGGATGTGGCGAGTTGCAAGACATATGCGGTGGAGTTAAGGCGACGAGTACACTTAGTCAATCCAATCCGTTAGACAAGTCAGCTCCTTGATGAGATTGCTATGGATCGGGGTATTTACAAGATGAGCCTATGACAGTTAGACTCATATAGTATTTTTTTTTTGGTGTGTGAGTATTGCTGTTGGTCCAGAGATCTATAAAGCTTTATCTTATTAGACTCGCGAGCGGAACGCCCGCTGAGTAGCGATAGTAATTTTACTATCAATATTTTTTACTAATGCTCCCGAGAATGGACACGTCATTTACTGTTTTGAATAAGACGATATCTTAAATTAAACTTTACATGTGGTTTCGTCTACATAGTGCTTGGAACATAAATCTCTCACAGGGTATTGAATTAAGTCTTATTTTTTTACATGAAACCCTTAATTATTTTGGAATCTGTTTAGTAGGTTTCAAGAATGTAACAAACAAACAGACAATATTTATACAAACTGTGAGGGTTTAAATATTTGTTCCCAGTGGCTTATTACAAATGATTACTTATACATTTTCTATAGACTTACTGAACGAACTGTAATAGTTAATTACCAACAACCTTGCTACAGCGATAGTTAATAAATCTGCTGCATCAAATCGTCCTTAAATTCATAAAATTTTCGATTTAACTTGTTTTAACTTATCGAGGATATTGATGCCATGCGCTCCATATCTTCGATAACCACTCAGAGTCAGGTGAACTGTGTACTAGTTTATCAGAAAAAATATTGTAATGTAATATGTTCCCAAAAAAGGATTTAATTTAAATACATCGTTTCGTAATTTCATCGTTAAAAAAGTTAGCAGTATTTCTTACTAGCTCGTACCGAATTAAGAACGTAATGGTACTTATTTCAACACGCCCTTCCTACTAGAGTTGGGGGTGAGGCGAGATTCGGCACGGCTGTGGACATCAATAATGCACGCAAGCGGACAAATCACTTAGCAGACGGTGGGGTAGTGTTGTGCCTATTTACATAACATTATCGTTATATAATACATAATATTATATATCGACACGTCCAGATATCGATATAAGTTAGTTACTGATATACATATGTACATCCTCTATATTTATATATTTGAGCGTGATTTTCTCTTGAGAATTTCTCTAATTTATTTCTTTATTTATTTAAACTTTATTAGTCACTCCTTACAAAAAGGCAACTTCTGCCGTATATATATATAAATGTTTACATATAGTGGTGTTCGTATAATTAGAAACACTACCAATGGTCCTTGACATTATGTAAGATACTTCACCGCAATCGTTTTTATTTTGAAATTAAACAATAAATAGGACAACAATATGTTCAAAGATTTATCATTTGTTAGAAAAACAATATAAATCCCATTACACAAGTGCAGTTTCAATATTACATTACGGACAAACATTTAAACCAGTTTTAAAGTATGAACAATAATGGCCAACTAATTAGAAACAATAAAAAAAAAGTATAAAAAACAATATTTTTTTAAGTATTAGTAATTAGTATTGTTATTTAGGAAATAGCTACTATCCACAGCCTACCAATAGTTCTAATTAATATTTAGTGGCGTATCCCTTATTTTCAATAACAGCATGATTCAATCAATTTCATACATTTTTCTAGGGGGATTAAATTCCATGCTTCGACAAATGCTTCATATAGTTCGTTTTGACTGGTGTTACGTTTGTTTGAGACTTTCTTTTTACCAATATACCAGAGATTTTCTATCGCGCTTAAATGCGGACTATTTGCTGGCCAGTCTAAAACGGCAATACGCTGTTCGCTAAGGAAACATTTGACGCTATTGGCCGTGTGTTTAGGGACATTGTCATGCTGAAAGATCCAGGTTACAGGCAAATTATTGTCCGAGTAGGGAATCAATATGTGCTCTAAGATATTTTTGTATTGCCACTGATCCACTGTACCTTCAATCTTCCGAACGGGTTCAACTCCACATCCAGAAAAACACAACCAAACTTTAATGTTACCGCCACCGTGCTTGACTATACTCCTTGTGTACTTATAATTAAAAGCATTGTTTACAGGACGTGTAACATAGCGCTTTACATCGGAATTTACCATATTTATTTTTGTATCATCTGAAAATAATACTTTTTTCCATTCTCGTACCGTCCAATTAACATATTTTTTAGCGAATAATAATCGCTTCTCTCGGTGTTGCTTGGTAAGAAGTTTATTTTAGAAGTTTATTAACAATTATTTGCCTAGTTGACGCGTCACAGCTTTTATTATTGCCCATTTTCAAATAAATAAAATTCAGATTAAATTTTGAATTGCCGCCAAAATAATAGAAAAAGTCAAGAAAGAAATGTTATTCACTAAATTCAAAAAAAGAACTAGCTATTGATGCTTTTTTAAAATGTTTCTAATTAGGCGTCCAAGCGGCCAGTTACAGAAAATAAACTCCTACATGTGTAAGACTCATTTTGTAATTAAAAGTATTTAAGGTTTATTATACAAAAATATAGACAATTATTGATTATGATATGTAAATTATCCCAAAAAAATACTCATATGAGCAATACGCTCAAGATATTTTTTTTGAGACAAATGAGCACACAGCTCAAATGATGGTAAGGGATGATTGTAGCCCATGATATAATTCAGGCTCAACAAATATTCAAGATGCACTGGCGTTCTCAATCCTGAGGACTGAGATGGAATGTCTCGCTCCTGTACCTGAGTCTCTAGTTCCATATCTCACTATAGGAAATACATCAACGCCATGTTGCTATTCCGAGAGAGCTAGTAGTTCCCCGGTCGAGCCAAGCCATGCATGTTGTAGCTAGAAACTATCTACAGATCAGCTCTAGCAAGAATATGGACATGAGAACATTGCAGGTGAACGTGTAAATAATGAAGGATTTTTTAGAAACATTTATTTACTTGTAAGCACACCAACAGTGTAAAACATATAAAGATTAAAGCAATGCATCGAACCTAATACAGAACACGACATCCGTAATCAGGAAGTTTATTGTACAATACAATTATCTCTTTTACAAATTTATCTTTTTTTTACCTTAACATAATACAAAATTAAATTGACAGTTACACATTTAGAATAATAACACGAGAAAGTTATATTAAATACAAATTTATGAAAGACATTGGCCTACCGTTACGTTTTACAATTTCTTTAATGGTCTTTTTGTTTTACGAACCGCAAAAAGATAAAAAAAAAGCGAGTGAAGCTTCAAATGAATTTGATTGAATTTTCTACACACGACAAATGGAAAACTTTTCTCCTCGATATTAGGGGTAAGCAACGAACATAATTTTACCATCAGATTAACTACAGTAAAATAATATATGAATGTCTCTTAAGTATATATAGTAATGTGTTCTAGGATATGGAAGTATTTTTTATCTATAATTTAAATTGATTATTTTTAACTTCATTTAGCTTAAATAACTGTTTAATTACATTTTACTAAAAGACGCGTCACCAGTTTTCATCGCGCTCTGGGTTGACAAGCAGAATATGCCAAATGCCATTACAGTTGTTATGTCTATACAATGAAGTTTAAATAAATACATAAGTTATACGTCCTTGATAACATAATACGACTTCTGAAGACAAAGATGAAATGCTTCGTAACCTACAACCAATGAGGTCTCCGATTTCTTTCATTTACCAGACGAAACAGCTGCGTACTATTTTCGCTTGTTTTATTTAAAAATAGTGTTCGTTTAAGATTAGTATTTTCTAGCTATATAGCTAAATTGCAGCATAACGCTGTTGGTTTCCGGAAACCATTATTACCGGAGGCGAGGCATTCCATCTCAGTCCTCAAGGGTGGGAAAGCCTATGCGTTATTATTCCTTGTCAAGGATGAATGTAGATATCATAGGTCGCAGGAATCACTTTCCATCGGGTGAACTGCGTGCTCTTTCGTTAATCTCAATGCAAACATAAAAACATGGAAAAAAAAATGGGCGTGGACCCCAGTCGAGCTGACCCGTAAATTCTGCAACCCGAAACAAATTGCAGTGTAGCTCTACCACTTACTATCTTAAAGATAGTGTGACGTAAATGATGAGAGTTTAACCGCAGTTTCACACAAATTTGTAACTTTGACGCGGCTTCGTTTTCCCACCCTTCACTCGAACATCAAATTAAGCGCCAATTATCACGACACCATCAATATCGAGTCCTCCCCGCGTCCGAGGCACGTGGCGCCGCGTGCCTATATTAGTTTTTTATTTGTCTAAACGCCCCTTCAAAACTTGTCGACATGTTTCCATGCGCAATAACAATTATACACTATCGTCGTAGCAAATGGTTTCACACAATTTTAACCTTTATCTGTATACGACATATGGATTGTATATGAGATTATTTTAGTTTTTCTTTTGGTAGAAATGCGTTTGTAATTCGTTTGTTTGTCGTTTACTCTTCGGATATTACTCTCTAAATGGAGTGGAGATTTATTTGGATGTATTTTCGATTGACCCTGTACGAAAAAAATTGATTATTTTTAACACTGTCTCCAGTCAAGTATTCGAGTTGAAATATGTATCACTTTCTGAGTACTCAATAATAAATATTGTTGTCACCTGATGGTAAGTAAACGCGGTCTGTAAACATTTACAATTATCCTTAAGATTACAGATTCACATCCGTTATTTCTTAGGACAGAAGTGGAATGAGTCGTTTCATGTGATCTCATCTCCAATATTTTACACTCACCATACGAAACACACCACCGTGATGCTACTTTAATATTATTTAATATATAAAATATGTTTCTTGTTCGATGCATATAATATGTGTGTGTTAATAACAAATTGGAAAAATTATAATAATTTTCATTATTATAATTTTTCCAATATAATTAACATACAATACACGTCCAAAAAAATGTGGCTTACTAAAAATCAACAACTCCTTTGCCATACGTATAAATATATAATAAATTATAATTACTTTAACTAAAATATCAACAAAGCCAAATGGTTCAAACGACCGCGCACGTCTTTCCTTAGCCTTTAGAAGAAAAAAAACACTCGATCCCGACTTCATCAAAAAGGTATTTCATTAAGTCTTTATCCGCGGCTGTGACGCACTTGAAAGAAAAGAGCTCACATTCTTGGATGCCATCCACTTTTGTAATGAAGAATGTCCATTTGAGAACACCGCTCTAACTTTTTTCAAACGCCTTTTGTTTTCAACATTTTCTTTTTTATCTTCGATTTCGATTTATCATCAATCATCCACTTACAATTGACATATCACAAATGAATTATATAAAATATTCCAATTGAATATTATATTTCTGTCAAAGAATGGAAAGTATCTTTGAAAAGATGAATTTGATTTTAAAACATAGGCACAGTAATACATATCCGATACAAATGTATCTACCGAAATAGGGTAATTTATCATATAATGGCTGGAAATATGTCTAATTCTTTACATTTACAGATATGTTATACGAAAATATTCCTGTGTCGAAGACCATAAAAGAAATGGTCGAACCCGAGCTGTTAGTACCAGATGGACTGAGAATTTTATCAAAACCAAAATTTAATCAAATATAAACAGTGGTGGTCCAGTAATTAGAAACACTTCTTACGAGTTAAGAAAGTTTATCTTCAACGTACAAATGTTCGTAAAAAATTTACACATTCAATAATTAATAATCATGCAATAATATAGCCCAAATAAAAACTCATTAAATGCATAAAATATAAAACATATCTTACTTTTAATTACAAAATGAGTCTTACACATGTAGGAGTTTATTTTCTGTTACTGGCCGTTTGGACGCTTAATTAGGAACATTTTAAAAAAGCATCCATAGCTCGTTCTTTTTTTGAAATTGAAGAATAACATTTCTTTTTTAGCTTTTTCTATTATTTTTGCGGCAATTAAAAATTTAATCTGAATTTTAATTTGTTCAAAATGGGCATAAAGAAAAGTTGTGACGCGTCAACTTGGCAAATAATTGTTCATTTACATATAGATCATAAGTGGGCGTACAGAAGAATAGCTGAGCATTTAAATTGTTAAGAAGAATTAAGAAAGTTGTAAATGTATGTTACACGTCTTGTAAATTGTTTACAGGATGTCTAACATAGCGCTTTCCATCGGAATTTACCATTTTTTTTTTGTTTCATCTTAAAATAACACTTTTTTCCATTCTCGTACCGTCCAATTAACATATTTTATATCGAATAATAATCGCTTCTCTCGGTGTTGCTTGGTAAGAAGCGGTACCTTTCAAGAAATTCTTCCAAACAATTTAGCTTTCACTAAACTTCGGCGTATCAGTCTTGACGAGATGTTTCATCAGGCGAAAGAACTTCATTTTTAACCTGGTTGGAGCCTTTACTTGGGTCTTTTTTATCAACACGAACGATTAGCGTATCTTCTCTGGGAGAGGTTTCTCTTGGCCGGACCTTTCTAAGAACATTTTCAACAGTTCCGTCTGTTTTATAATGATCAATTGCATTAAAAACTTTCTTAACAGAACAATTTCAATGCTCAGCTATTCTTCTGTACGCCCACTTATGATCTATATGTAAATGAACAATTATTTGCCTAGTTGACGCGTCACAACTTTTCTTTATGCCCATTTTGAACAAAATAAAATTCAGGTTAAATTTTTAATTGCCACCAAAATAATAGAAAAAGCTAAAAAAGAAATGTTATTCTCCAATTTTAAAAAAAGAACGAGCTATGGATGCTTTTTTAAAATGTTTCTAATTAGGCGTCCAAGCGGCCAGTAACAGAAAACTCCTACATGTGTAAGACTCATTTTGTAATTAAAAGTAAGATATGTTTTAAATTTTATGCATTTAATGAGTTTTTATTTGGGCTATATTATTGCATGATTATCAATTATTGAATGTGTATATTTTTTACGAACATTTGTACGTTGAAGATAAACTTTCTTTATTCATAAGAAGTGTTTCTAATTACTTGACCACCACTGTATATCCCTATACGGAAACTGAAATTTATGTCGCGCGAAACGATTTCCACTAAGCGATCTATTAAAACTGATTTAATAAGTTTTTTTTAAGAATATTTTCAATACTTTTTAAACATTCCGATTAAGGGTTAAGGGCTTCTATAACTAATAAATGGAGTTAGGATATGGTTTACGTAAATGGAGCTAGGAGATGGTTTACGTAAATGGTGGAATCTTAAGTTTATCAGGCCGTACCCTAAACCGTTAGGTTATTGACGCTTCGAAATAAATATAATTATAAGACCTAGAACTAGGTGCATAGGATACAATATATTAAGGTGCAGGGACTGATTTAGGGTATGTCCTTACCTTAAATCAGTCCCTGAATCTATAAAATAATGATTCTCAAGAATTACCGCAGTGGGCGTGGCTTAAAAGACTCGCCGCTCGATTCCTAAATCAAAAGACACGACGATTGTCTTGTTTCATTCCGGGTATTTCGGTATAAGGCCCGTCGCACGAAATACCAATAAGATTATGTTAACACGGTAGGTTGTAGAGTTTTAGAATGTCGAGAGTCTAAACTATCGAGATATTGAAGCAACATCCCCATATAATTTCACATCACAGAACCACAATCAACATAAATGTTTTTGAATCGATCACCGATCTAGTGATAGTTTTTTGTCAATATATATTGCTGCTGGCAGTAATTAGACGAATTGAGTGAATTCTTCAATAATCGTAAATTAATGAACTAGAGATATAATAGGTATTACCATTCTATTTATTATAGTTGTATAGCAGATTGCAGCTGCAGTTTTAGCTGCAGGAGGAATGGGTCCGCTCGACCAGAGTAACACCACGCCCTCACAGAATACCAGCGTGAAATAGCAGCATAATGCTGTGTTTCGTCTGATGTCCGGATTCGGAGACCTTTATTACTGATGACGAGGCATTCCATCTCAGCCCTCAAGGGTGACAACACATTTGTTCGTCGTCAAGGATGAATTTAGAGGTCATGGGCTGCAGGAATCACCAGCCATGGGGTGGTGTGTGCGTTTGTTAATCTCATTGTAATGATTAAAAATAAATAGTTCACCTGATAAATGATTCCTATGGCCCGTGACACCCACTCACTCACTCCTGAGGAGACAAATGGAATACCTCGTCATCAGTAATAAGGAAAACTTCTAATCCTTAAATCCTATCCAAATCATACCGCATACCCCTTAAACCGTTATCAACCAAAAAAGCTGTAACTGAATATATTAAATTTGTATCGAACATTTATTGACGAAAGTAGTTTTAATGGAATTGCACTAGTTGAGTAAAATCTGTGGAAACGTTCGGCGAGAATAAATAATTAGACGTAGGCGGGCGGATCGAACCCCGTCCATCTGTACGGTTCTATTAATAATGCATTTGTTGCATCCATTGCAGTTTTGAACTCCGATCAGACAGTGCTCTCTGAGTATTAATTATTCTATCTATTTCTATTCAACAGCACCAATTATATCGGTCAGATTAATAACCACTATTGTATCCAATTTCAGCTAACGATGTTAGTGTTAACCTACAACAGGTATTGCTTAAACCTGTTGTGTATTGTACTTAATATTATGTTTTTTTTTTGTGTTAATAATTGTGACAAATAAGCGTACAGGATATATTATATTAAGTGTGTTTATTATATTTTTAACACGATAGAGCCACTATGCAGTTAGTTCCACAACATAGATGGGAAACTATCAATACAATTAAAAAGGAATTCGTCCCATTTTCTTTCCGCCCCTTCAATTACAGAAACATGGCTACTAAACTGAATCACGAACTCTTTCTGCAACTTATACACTTCTCGTCTGCTAATTCGCTGTACATTGTTTACCTGTGTTTGTGTCTTACCGATTTGAGCATTAGCCGAGATATGCAGTTTTCCTAATTTCTTAAAGGCAACTTAAAACTTACCGAACTCCGCAAAATTATTATATAGTTACAATGTGCAATTTCCTCATTTTAATTTTATTTTGTTTTTATTTCGTTAATGATCCTATTCTAAATTGTATTATAAATTTAATACATTCTATGTAATTTTTTTTATTGATTATTGTTGTTTTATGGCGTTTTAATGATAATTTTAATTTCATTAATTTGGTAATGTTATTGGATATATGTTTCTGTCAATGTCATAAATTTCATTTTTTTATCTTTAATTTTAATTTTGTAGGAATTTTCTGTATTTTTGTAGTATTAATTGTATACTTGTTTTCTGCACATATGGTGTTCGCTTGTAATTGTGTAATTGTGCGTCATATATCTAGTAATTGTGATAATGTTAACATATTTTTAATATATAAGGTTTGAAGACAACAGACTGCGCGTTGGAACCTCGCTTCCTAAGATTACAGGCTTACAATACCAACTTAACAATGATGAGTTATGGAAACCAGAGAACCATTTGGGGTGATGAATTATACATATTTGGAATCACCTACCATCAGATGATGATATAAGAAATATTACATCCTTACAACTGTATTTTATTTAATTAAATTGAATAAGTTCATTTTAGTGACATTTTAATTATTATCACACTAGTAATTATACTAGGACAATTGTTTTTTAATTTTAAACAAAAGGTATTAAAATTTACTTATTGCCTAATGCTCTTTTCACTACAAAACCCAAATAAACGACGCCGAAATTCTCTTCATAAATATAATATGAATTGCATTTAAAATTAATAATTGTTACAATCTGTCAGATTTCAATTTACAAAATTTCACAATAACCCACCAGCCGAACGAAATATAAAGAATAATTGCTTTAGCGGCACTCTATTTTCATTTTTCATGGGCAACCAAAATCCCGTTTGAAAGCCGCAATGCAATTAAAAATATTTCAATTATAAACCTAGGAGATTTTCGCCTGTATTTTTCACGGACGCGTTCATATTATATTTCTCAAAGAAATAAAGAAATTTTATGAATAGATTTTCTTCGCATTTAGTCACCATAGACAAAAGAAATATTATGAATATTTAATATTTTGATTTTAACAAACGAGTACCCAGTTCACCTGATGGTAAGTTATTCCTGCGGCCCATGACAGCTACATTCAGGGATCATAATGCAGATGCGTTGTCAACCTTGAGGACTGAAATGGAATGCCTCGTCATAAAGGTCTCCGGATCCCTTAAATCACCAGACGAAACACAGCAGCATTATGCTGCTATTTTGCGCTGGTGTAGTTGGTAAGCTGGAGTGGCCATAGGCTGGCCGTATAGCTCGTAGAACTGATAACCGATGGGGAAGAAACGTTCTACGAAAAGTAGCTCTCGCGAACGGGCAGTCTCAGTATAGGGTAGTCCCCCACTAGATGGAGCGCTGACCCATTCTAGATTGCGAGAACATGTTGGATGCAAATGGCTCTGGATTGAACTTTGTGAAAATTTATATAAATATATAAAGTATAAATATACTTAGAAATATATACATCTAAATAATAACTTAAAATAGCTTCGTCACTAAAACAAACATAGTTTAAACTTATGACAAAATCAATTCCTTGTAACAAATATTAAACAACATTTTTCTACATCAAAAATATTGGCACGTTCACCATAAAAATAAAACGACGCTGGCAAAAAAAAAATTACGTGTCTGTGTGCGGACAAGGCGGGAAAAAGAAGGGGACGAATAATATTCATTATTGGAGAGTTAACACTTAGCGGCCTGCTCCGTTAATAGTTCCGTCTGAGCTCCGAGCGGGCTTAATTTATTCCCAACGTTAATGTTGCACGGCTTTATAATTTAATTAAAAACCGTACTGCGGATAAGTAAGCGGAATGAGAAGTAGATAGACGATACGACAAGACAGTTCAGAAATTCACTAATGAAGCCCCTTGGAATTAAATTTCATCTCGGAACATTCGTCTCCTTTTTGTTTAGGTTTTATATAAGAGAGAAAAAGTTTTTTGGTTGAGTATATTTTTTTATGATATTGGTGTTTAAAACGAACACAGTTCACACACACGCGCACACACAAGTCATCAGCCTGTATCATTCCACAGCTGGACATAGGCCTCTTCCATGGCATGGTACAGGGCGCTCTACACTAAGTTTGTCGATTCGCGGTCTCCACTCAGGAACCTTTGCAGTGGACAGGTCATATACGCCGAAGGACCGATGGCCGCTGGGGCAGTTCACCTGATGATAATTGTTTTCATACATACTATTATAATGCCTTATTATGTATTAGACTACCCTTGACAACTAAAATGGAATGCTTTATCTTAGCACTGTTGTGTAACTTAGTATCTTAGTGTTTAGTAAGCCGAGTACTTTTGCAGCGGAGTGAATGTTAAATAACGGAGGAGGACCAGGAAACCGATTGATAGTTATAGTCTATCCAAATTTCACCACAACATTATTTATTTATTTTCGACCCTTAAATAAGGTTTACAAGGGCGGATTTAATGCCCAGTGGCATTCTCTACCATTTAACCCTGGGTGAATGAGATAAATGTTGGTAGGCATAAAATAAAAAAAATAATGATAATAATATAAATTTTCAAATATAAATTAATACATACATACATTAAAAAACAATTTTTATGTGTATACATAAATTATGAGTATTACACAAATACATTGATAAAAATTCTCAATCAAACGTTATTTGTCTTTATGTAAAGTTCTTGAAGGAGACATGTAAAAGTCCTGAAAAAATTTTACTGGGTGCAACTTAACAGTGGTGTAACCGCAGCTTGTTTAGTCAGTCTAGCTTTATCACGAACGGGTCGGCTCATTAGACAGAATCATCACAGAATCAGTGTGAAATAACAATATAACGCTAATGTGTTTTACTCGACGTACATTCGGAGGATCAATTTCTGTTAGTGATGCATTCCACTCTCTTCTCGTCTTCGCATGTGCATCTTGTCTCTTCGTTGCGGATGCATTTACATCCACCAACAATCCAGCATCTACGTATTCAGGAGCTGCAGTGACCACTTATCATCAGATGAACTGTTTGCTTGTATGTCATCCTTAGTTTGATAAAATTAATTTCCCATATTATTATGTGTTGCGTAACGTATGAACAATTGCCAGAGATTACTGTCCCTTTCCGACTATATCTTGCTTTTTAAGCAGGAAGGAAAGTTTTTGTATCGTGTGTCATGGCATGTCAATAATATCGTTTTGGCAAATGTGAAATGAATTATCTTATATATTGGTGTCCACGTATGATACGGCACACACAAGCGAAGTCTATTAAGGATATTGGATATTGCTTACTTTAGTAGGTTAGTTATTTAAGTTAGTCGTTGTTTCCCTACTCAGCGAGCCCGCTCGCAAGTCTAATTAGATAATAGAGGTCTCTGGACCAACAGAAACACTAATTCATAAAAAAAAGAGTTACCATTGCATGAAAACAACAATATACAATTTCGAACATGAAATTATTTTTACATATAAAGTGTAAATTGTAAATATACACTTAAATAATGTATTATTTAAGTGTATATTATAGTACAGAGACATTTAAATAACATCTTAGCTTAGGGATTCAAATCGTAAAAATATTTCATTAAACTACCGCTGAGTAGCCGCGGGGTTATTTAGATTTCACACTACAACGTCGCGTGTTTCCAATTCCCCATCTCTTTCTCGCGCGCGTTCGCTTTCATTCTAAATAGGGTATAATTTAAAAGCTTGCAAACAGTTTATTCCGCGATACTAAATGTTTGAGTACAGTAATATACGATTATTATCCTTTAGCAAATAATGGGGCAGCAGTAAGCCAAGCGGGGCCCTCTAATTGCATAAATTCTACTCTGGAACAAGACGTATATTAGATATAGGTAACTGTTACAATAAGGTTAATAGTGTTTTAAACGTAAATGTTTTTGAAAGTATTTTAACAGCGGTAATGTTACTGCAGGTAATTTCTGAACAGTGTATGGACCCTGTTAATTTTTAGCAGTGATAGAGCTATACTGCAGTTTGTTTCTAGCTGCAGCATGACTTGGTCGGCCAGTCGGGCCGGGGTTGGACCACCTCACAGAATACCAGCCTAAAAGAGTAGCATAATGCCGCTGTATTTCGTCTGGTGAGTGTAGGGATCCAGAGACCTTTATTACAGGCGACGAGGCATTCCATCTCAGTCCTCAAGGGTGAGACAACGCATCTGCATTATGATTCCATGTCAGAGATGTATATGTTATGGACCTCAGGTATCACTTACGATCGGCTGAACTGAGTGCTCGTTTATTAATCTCAATAGAAAAAAAAGTCGGGTAAGAGTCCAGACGCAGTATCAGTCAGTTATGTAGGATATATACAGATGGATCAGATGCGAATATACTTTTTACAGCAGACAAACACCCACAAGTGGCTACGTGTTCTTAAATTATCTATTGCAATATCAGTGAAACCCTTCCATCGTGATTCGTTAACCGCGTTACAAGCGTAAGTGTTACAAAGCGTTCACAGTTCAAGTGATCAAAGTGTAATAAGTGTTTGCATGCAATAAAAGCCGTGGAGACGCGGCGCGTGGCGGGACATCAAACGATTGACACGCGGCGATTACACGCAACGCTGCTTAGATCGTGTTTCGATAAAACTGGAACGGACAATATAAATAATGTATGATAATCTTAAATGAAACAAAATAATATGTAAAAATAACATTATATATGTTAAAGATCGGTCGTACCATTTTTTCGGGATGTATATAACTAATCTGGCCATAAATACTTTAATATAAAAACTTTTCTTTTTTTCAACTTTTTTATTATTTTGAATTTGGAACACGTATATTATTATAAAAACTTCATTCGATATTGCGCCATTTCACATATTTTTTCGTCTTCATTATCAAATTACAATATGGAATGGGGTGTTAAATCCATAGATTTTTTTTTCCCCATGGAAACTGCGTAAATCCATAGATTCATTGCCTGAACAGATTAAAGGCCTGTATAAAATCATCAAAAGGTGGCCATTTAGAATAGAATATTTTTTTATTAATTGCTGACTGACTAATAAATATGTAGGTATAAATTTTAATAATATTACATTACTTCAACAAAAAAAATGCATTTTCATTTGTAACAGAACTTATGGCCGGACTAGGTATATGAATGTTGGCGGCTCGGGGCTGTACTCCGTGTCAGTCTATGCGCGTGGCCTATGTTCAGAAGTGGACTAAAGATGGCTGAGCAGACAACAGGGGTGAGCAACCTGCGGCCCGCCACAATTTTATTTATGTTACAGATATATATTAAGTTCTAAATGATTAATGCGACTTATCTTCCCTGACAAGGAATCATATCAATCAATCATGCAGATGCTTTGTCACCATTGAGGACTGAGATGGAATGCCTCGTCACCAGTAGTAGAGGGCTCCGGATCCCTACACTCACCAGACGATATATATATATATATATATATATTAATGTTGTTAATAGGAACTGTTTGCTACACACAGTTTATATTTTTGCTTTTAAAAAATGAATTGCCACTGAAACTAAACATAAAATCCTGGTGCTAGAAGATGGTTCACGGTGACAGTCGAATTGTGGACTTAAACCTACGACCTCTAAGTTTCGTAGATAAGCATAAGACTATTGACACGTGAGTTACTAAATGAAACACCGACCATCCACTAAGCTAAGCTACCCCGGACCTATTACATATAGTCAGTTGACAACGCAAAATTGACATGAACATCAATAAATAAATAAAAAAAAATCATCATCGACAACAGATATCAAAATATATATAAAACCATTCGAAGACAAAGTACTCGTATCATAATTCCCATCTCGCGATCTTCATATTGCAAAAGGTACTCGTAAGTGTTAAGAGGAAAATATGTCATACATATGTATGTGTAAGATGACAGACAACGTGAAACCGCTGCCTGGCTTAATCTCACTTGTGCCGAGCTCAAAGTCTACTTGAAAATGTGTCATCAGACTGAAAGGCACTATTTTCATACTCGTATAGTACAACCGATACATATTGGCATATTCTTTTTTTTATAATTTTACATTTGTCAACTTTTTTGTAGAGCAATTGAAAGTCGTTATATTGTAGGTCACAACTTCACCAATCTAGATTGCTTAAACTTTTATTTATTTATTATTTTTGTATCTAAAATAAGGTTAATAAACTCGGATTAGATGCCCATTGGCATTCTCTGCCATTAACCTCTGGGTGAGTGAGAAAATGTTCAAAAGCAGCAATTTACAAATATTTCATGTGACAGTGGTAGAGCTCTTTTACAGTTTGTTTCTAGTTGTACAATTATTGGGTCAGCTCGACTAGGGTTACGCTGGCATTCAGTGAGGGAACATGCCCTCACTGAATGCCAGCGTAAAATAGCATCATCATTTTGCTGTTTCGTCTGGTGAGTGCAGGGATCCGGAGACATTAATTATTGGTGACGAGGCGTTCCATCACAATCCTCATTATGATTCCTTGTCAAGGATATGATGTATGGGCCGCAGGAGTTACTTACCATCAGGTGAACTGTGTGCTCGTTACCTAATCTCAATGTAATAAAATATATATGTTATACATATATGTATATCTAAATACACATACAAGAATGTTTTTATTTATATGACACAAGAGCACACAGTTCGCCTGATGGTAAGTTATGACTGCAAACAAGATTCCCATGGGTTATCAAGCCTTGGGACTATCATATAATGCCTTGCTATCAGGAATTCGGTCGAGCTGTCTATCATGTCGCAGTTTAAACTAAATGCAGAAAAGCTATCACTTCAATATCAATGGTTAGTAATCTTTAAAACAAGTTGTTGTAGGTTTGTTTACAACACAACTTAAATTAAACCGATATTCATAAAATAAGGCTTAAATGCATTTACCAAATCTATTTTCAAGGCTCCTAACCTCAAACTATGATTACAGGGGGATTCACGCTGGACTGGAATCCACAATCCTACAGAACATCTTTCCCTCAAAGGCCAGCAATGGGTCAACGACTTTTTTTGGTGTGGGACGACAGCCACACCAAAAGAAGTCGTTTATCGTCGTTTTAAAAATATTTAAAATTATCTCAAAAAATTACCGATCCGATTCATAACGGCCCCACTACACGGGTCGGGATATCCGCGCGCCAAGAGATCCGGTTTATTTGCGCTTATATTGTGTGGACACAATACTTGAGAGGGATCATGTCACCGTCTGCCTTCCCTGAATCAAACATCAGGGAATATATTTATTTTTGCCTTATATACAACTGGATGTTTCCTATATACATGTGTACTTTATGATTCGTATTCATGAATAAAAATTAAATGTTTTATTGAATAGATTTTTATTATTTTAACTCCTTATATTTCTCCAAATTCATACAGTTTTTTTTTATTATTATTACATTGAGAGTAACAAATGAGCACACAGTTCACCTGATGACAAGTGACTCCTGCGGCCCATTGCATCTACATTCATCCTTGTCAAGGAATCATAATGAAGATAAGTTGTTAACTTTGAGGACTGAGATAGAATACCTCGACACCAATTATAAAGGGTTTCGGATCCTTACACTAGTGAGTATCGTGGGCATTGTACGTCCAGTGAGACTAAACACAGCAGTATAAAGGTTTTTTACGCTGGTATTTTTTAGGGCGTGTCCCAACCAGGTCGAGATGACCCATTCATTCTGCAGTTAGAAACAAACACGCAGTATCTTCAATATTATAATTCAGTATTATAATTTGACGACCGTAAAGTCTCCATTTGAACAACACATGCTCTTGGAATTCTTGTCCCTCTATGTATGTGTTTGGTAATTTTTTTTTTATTATTTCTATAATTTTGAACCCTTATTATTTATTATATATTATTTAACTGTTAGTATTAATGTCTTTTTAAATTAAGTTCAAACGTGTATATTCAAAATTCTACAGTATATTTTCGTCCATGTTACTTCATGTCTACGGCATGCTTAACCCAACTTTGATGTTTCTTTTCTGATTTAGTATTAGTATTAGTATTAGTAAATTATAGTATTAGTAAAATAAGTTAATATTCAACGCTAGTATTTCAGTGGAATTCTTCACTAGATGACTGAAAATATTTTAGTGTACATATACCTATATATAGTTTCACCTCCTTTTATTTATTTAAAGTGAAGTTTATTTATTCTAATATTATAAGAAGATTGTAAAATAGTGTTTTCTTTGATAATCCTCATAGTTACTTTATGGATTCTATAAATTATTTTACCAACAGAACGATCGTTGTTTTAAATGAACGGTATAAGATGGTGGAAGATAACGTGATACGGCAACTCTGCGTCTAGATTTGAGCAGGAGCACGATTAAGTCGGCTCAACTGGGAGAGGACCACGATTTCATATATACATAATGATACTGGAATTGAAAAAATGATGAGGGATCCGGAGACTAATTTCCTTGTCTTAGGGGCTGACAACGTATCTTTGTTATAAATGAATATCCAGATAAACTGATAAATTGTGTGCTAGTTTCTCACTCCTAGTATTAAAAAAAATGGCCAATATTTGAAAAACAACCACAGGACACTAGATGAGAACTGCACCTGACTCTATCGCCGTTGATACCTCTGAATATGGTTTCTACCCTTGTGGCCAGAACTTTGGCTGGTCTGGTAATGACACGTTAGCCCATAAATATTTTTCAACGATAATATAATGACGATACTGACCTCGTCGTTAACTTTCTTTATATGTCATCAACTACACAAGATATATTAAACGAGTATTGCCATAGAAATTGGCGCAAGTATATAGGAATGCATTCACTTGTCCGTCCCCTTTCCTAGTTAGATGTAATGTGTATGCGGTAAGATCACAAGAAAATCTAGACAAGGTATCAAGGTAGATGAATACAACACACCAAGACATAACAACATGCCGACAATTCATGTCGGTTTTATGGTGTGGCTCATCGCACAAATATAGTCCCTCTATTGGGAATCGCATCCAAGACCTGCAATTCGCATAGTAAGTCCTACACTTACCACAACGTATTGTAAGGTTATTTAACCAAAAATATATACTAATACAATGACAAACTTACGTACTTTATATATATAGACGAACATGCACACATACACAGTGATACAATAAGGGTTCCATTTTCCATCCATTATCCAATGATTTTCTAAGGGATAGTTAAAACCTTAAAGTAAGAGTGTACTGAAATCAGTTTACTGAAATGTGATACAGTAATATTTTCGCAATATTACAGTATAGGAATCCTCATATAATCTTTTAAGTTTAAATGTTCGCGAACAAAACACTCACCCCTCAAAGGGGGTTGTGACAAGAGTCCTGTTTACAGTTGGGCTTACTCCAGATGCGGCAGTTCTCAGCGGGGTGGAAATCAGATGGCCAAACAACGCGCTAACTTGTCTATAGTTTAGCCGATTTAAAATCTCGCCCTTACAGATTTTTCTAGTGTAATTATACGATACAATGGCCGTCGACAAATTTGGTTTTAAATATCTGATACATTTGTTCTTCGATATTGAAGTACAAAATTATGCTGTGGGTTGACTGGTTATTGACCACGACCTCACAGAGTACGAGCACGAAACAGCAGTACAATGTCGCTATGATTCATTACGTGAATATGGGGATTCGGAGACTTAGTTACTAGTAGGGTGACTTCCATCTTAATCCTCAGGAGTGATAACGCATGTGTATCTTTAATCCTAGTTGAGGATTGATGTAGATATTTATAACTTCCCCACGGACGGTTTCTCTCCTTCTCGTCGCGTTATCTTGGAACACATACACGGCCGGAATTGAGTCGAACCACGATGGAAGCTTCAGGCACCTTCGAAATGCACATGTGGACCGTGGAAAATGTTACGAAAATGAGCATTGTGAGGTTTTAGTCGGTGCGAGTCGGCGTCAAGCATTTTCGCACATATCAAAAAAAATGGGTGTTCTTTTGTTAACAAGAATATTAGCAATGCTATTAACATATGTATATATAAATATATATATATATATATATATATATATATACAATATTCTGGTTAACGACTCCTGAAAGTTTAACTGAAAATGCTTGGGCTGAGAGAGGGTACACGACAACAGTGGAATGGTGGTTTCAACTCTACGACTTAGTTTTGCAGCCGCACCTTAAACCGTTAGGCTACTGGCGCTTTATAGACTGCAGAGATCGTTTACCAACAGATAAAATGCATGCTCATTTTATAAAATCTAAGCTTCTAGTTTGAGTGTATTTTTAACTTGAGTTTATGTTTTCCTTCTGACATGGTTTATTTTATTAGTATCTGTGATTCGCTGAGTGAGATATAAGGGATTACCCGTTACCACCATTTCCTCCAAGAGGCAATCTTCTGTGTTCTCATTTGATGAACTAACGAGTAACGAGTAACTAACTTATTGAAGGTGACGAAGAAAAAGGGCAAATCTTTCGTGATGTGTCAATTTTTACTGATGACTTAAAGAGCATGAAACGCAGATCCACCCAGTTACTGAATATAGGACTTGTTTTTTTATTACATTGTTTTATTATATTATATTGAGTAATAAACGAGCACAATTTCATTCATCACACATTTAGTACATTGTTTAGAACAAAAACTTTAGTGTAACGTTGTCGTTGGGCTGTCATGACGTAGTCACCCTTATCATTATTATTATCTTGTGTGTAAGATGACGGACGTAGCGAATATGATGCTCAAATGTTGATTAGCAAATTTGGTTTAAATTATTAGGATATCCTTATTTAAAAAGCTAATTTTATCCTAAATAAAGAATGTTGGATTTCGTTTCCTCGTTGAAGTTCTTGAGAGACATGAAATGAAATGGAATGAAATAAAATGACTGACTACTCCAACAAGCCCAGCTTCCGGTGAAGAAATCTCCTCAGATATTCACAGGCTTCTTCGAGCGACCACAGTGAAGCGAGACCATTTAATAACGTGGATATTTGGAGCGTTGTTTGTAGTCCATATACGGTTCGTGATCACTACGACAAAACCCTCGAAACTAAATAAAAAAAAACATTGGTACAGCTACGCTACAGTTTGTTTCCAGCTGCAGTATGAATGAATGGTCAGCTCGACCGGGGTAGGTTCGACAACGCCCTCACAGAATACCAGTGTAAAAAAGCAGAATAATGCTGCTTTATCGTCTGATGAATGTAAGGATCCGGAGACATTTATTACAGGAAACGAGGCATTCCATCTCAGTCCCCAAGGGTGACAACGCATCTGCATTATGATTCCTTTTCAAGGATGAATGTAGATGTCATGGGCCGCATGAATCACTTCACATTAGATGAACTGTGTGCTCGTTTGAAACTCTCAAGGTAATAATAAAAAATAAAAATAAAACTGCATTATATATACTTCTGCGCATTAAGAAGCATGTTATTTTAGTATTATGTATTTTTTTCTCTTCCCGTTTAATGAAATGTCCTAGCGGCGAGGATATTTGATTTGATGTTTGTGGGAACGAAATCTAGCTTGCTTGATGAGATTTCATTCTACGGATTTACGCATTCAAAACATCAAAATTCAGTTTTATAACGATAATCTCAAAAATGTTTTTAATTATTGGTTTTGATGACACAGTAAAAATAAACGACATTCGCAACCGGTCTGCATGCTTATAACTTTTATAGGAAAACATTGTTATAAAAATATTAATAACAATAAAACTGTTTATTTTATTGTAAGGAAACGTAAATAAATATATTTATAAAAATGTCATCGAGTATTTTTTGTGCATAGAACAGAATAAACAACAACTCTTTAATAATAACTTCCTAGACTCGTCTAGGATAGAATAGATATTTTTTTTATTTTTAGATTGGGTTTTGTTAAGCTTAACTTTATTACATAAGGTGACCAACGAGTATTTAGTTCACCCGATAGGAAATGATTCCTGCAGTCCAAAACATCATGCATCCTCGATAAGGAATCATAATATACCATGCCGGCCAAAAGTTTAAGACCGCACATAAACAACATAATTATACATCAATTGTAATAAAATCCCATAGGATAAATAAAAGAAATGCACATCTGCATATTCTATTGTTAGTATCGAATATTTGAAGTAGTCATTATTTTGTTTACTTTCAAGTTATTGGACAGTAAACATCTATTGTTTTCAAACACCGACAAACGCTGTGCTGGAGTAGAGTCGTTATAATATTTTTATAATGTCCTCATTACCAATTACTTTGCTTTTGTTACGTATTGGTCAATAATTAAGATTATTAAGATTATTTAGCTCCTGAAAACACGTGTTACTGACTTATTATTACCCGAGTTTATTTGGGTTTGTTCACAAACAATCTCAATTAGTCTAAACTTGTGGTTTCTACAGTGAAGATGTCATAAAATGGGAAAAGCTCGAGAAATTAGCAGTGAAGTGCGTTCTGCCATCGTTGTTTCACATAATTAAGGCAAATCCAAACGTGAGATTGCTAAACAACTGAAGTTATCGAACACTTGTGTTCATGGCACAATAACCCGATACTGAGAGACAGGCAGTTTCCAAGATCGTCCACGCTCGGGAAGGCCAAGAGCTTACACGTCTAGTGACTCTCACGTTCAACAACAGCAGAAATCTGCGTTGAAGTAAACAAAACCCGAGTTAAACCTTTATCACTAACTACAGTAAAACGGCGACTGAGAGATGCGAAGTTGTATGGTCGCGATGCAGTGGGCACTTGCCCATCGAGATTGGACTGAAGAAAATTTAAAAAATGTGCTTTGGACCGATGAATCTATCTAATATATATACGAATATATCTAATTGAACTATTCCGTTCAAAATGTAGAATTTAGGTTCGACGCAGTGCCCAAGAAAAGATGGTGTCAGATTGTGTAGTCCTAACAATCAAGCATGGTGGTGGATGAATTATGGTCTGCGGTTGCTTCTCTAGGCAAGGAACTTGCAATTTGTTTAAAATGGAAGGAATTTTGAAAAAGGATCAGTACAAAAACATTTTTGCAACAAAATGCCGTTTCTTCCGGGTTGCGATTAATTGGAGATGGATTCATTTTTCATAAAGATAATGATCCAAAGCATAGCTCGAAGTTATGTAGAGGATGTTTAGAAGAGAAAGAGGCACATAGGGTCTTAAAAAACGTGTTTTGGTCTCCTCAGAGCCCGGATCTCAATCCCATTGAACTTTTGTGGGGAGAGCTTGATAGGAACGTCCGTAATCATGGCCCATCCTAGCGAGAATAAATGTAGAATGCTTTATGCGAAATTTGGAACAATATATCACAAGAAACCATCAATAAATTGATTGCCCGTATACCGAGACTTCTGAAAAAAGTCATAAAATCTAAAGGAGTATTTTTTATGCTAACTATAGCCTTTTTTGCATGGACTGTTAATATTTCTTAACGCTTTTAAAGTATATTGTTTGTCAATTAATGTACTATGAGATGATTAAACTGGTTAATTAAACATTTAATATTTTATAAGAGTTTTACTTTAATTTCCTACTTTAATTAAGGTGGTCTTTTTGGTTTTATTATTGGCATGTACATGCGTTGTCACCCCTGCGGACTTAGACGGAATGCCATCAGTAATAACGGTCACCAGATTCCTGAACTGACAAGACGAAATACAAGAGCGTTATACTGATATTTTACGTCGGTTTGTGAAGGCATAATCCTTCATCTGTCAATCCGACCCATTCGGCATGACTGTGCCACTAAGTATCGCTTCGAAAGTCTGGAAAACTAAACAAATATAATTAAATTATTTAAAGCTTTAACTCAACCCTAATCGAATGATACTTGAATAAAACTTTACTTGAAATTTTAATTATATTTCAATGTGTAACTTCCCACACTATGGAATCGATTTCGGGTCGGACGCTTCCCCCCTGACACACAGCTACTAAACTGTTGACTTTGTAAACTTAAAACTACAAATAAGATTTAAATGAGAGCCCCAGGCCTCGTGGACCGATGGGAATGTCCTCCGTCATTTGAGGGTTAATCTCTATATTGAAGAAGGATTAAGGGGTGCACACTTTTAGTGTTACAAAACGATATATTACCGTGACTTAATTATTTCGTGATGACCATACAATAAGAGACATATTAGTAGATATTAAATATCTCCTAATACTATTCTATCTCTCTAATCGATTACTTATTCGATCAGATATTATGAGACAATAAATATTATTAGAAATAATTTTGTTCCATATTTAAGGTAGGTAGTTAGGTACATATCTAGACATTTACGAAATATTAATGACATAGAAACAAAACAAACCGTGGAGCAATGTCGTAGCCATAAACTAGCTGTAGAGGAGATATGTCCAACCACCAAACCATCACAGAATACCAGCGTAAAATAGAAAACCCTGCTTCGTTTCATCTGGTGAGTGAAGGCTACCTAACTACTGGTGACCATGCATTCCATCTTAGTCCTCTTGGTTTTAAGGCACACGGCTTAAGGGCTTAAGGGGAGGTTTTTTTAATGGATCAGGTGGCAACGAGCAAGCAGCTCACCTGAGTAAGTGATTACCGTCGCCCATGAGCATCCGTAACACCAGAGGTGTTGCAAATGCATTGCCGGCGTTTATCAAAGGTGTAGGCTATTTTCTTGTAGGTACCTAAATCGTATTGGTTCGGAAACACCACTGGCGATAGCTGATTCCACAGAGTAGTTGTGTCTAGCAGGAAATTTCGCGTTAAGCGGGGAGTCGTGGATTGCTGATGAGGATGACATTTTGTATTCTGTCGTGGTGTACCATGTTTAAACTCAACGTCTGGAATTAATCCGAACAACTCCTCAGAACACTCCCCATGGTAAAAAATGCAAATAGATGCAACATCTCTGCATCTCATCTCTTCGCAACGCCAGTGATTCAAGCCAATAGGAAAGTACCTGGTCATCAACGATTCGAGCCCCTCTCCGTTGAATGCGGTCAAACGGAACGGGGTGGTACTGGGGTGTCCCGGCCCCCAGATGAAAACAGTATGCCATTTGTGAAGTTGGCAGTGGGCCCACATGAAATACTCTCTCGCTGTATTAAGCACGCCCAGGTTTTTAGACGTCAATTTGGCCTTAACTTCCAAATGACCACAAAACTGAACGTCGCTCGATTTGTAAACGCCAACGATTCTGGTACTAGTAAGGGAAATGTTTTCAAAATAAGGAGATGCGACAAGAGGACCCTTTTGGGAAGCATAATTTGTGTCTTCGTGGGGTTAAATTTTGACTATTACTTTGTTTAACAAAACAAGTTTCTTCTAGTACTCATTGACATTTTTTCGAGAAATATTGGCGCAGCCATTGCATAACGCATCCGCATCCCTGTGCTGTCATCCGTTATTATTATTATTTTTATAGGAACAAGGAAGCAAACGAGCGGCGAGAACACCGAGGTGCTCATCAAGCCCATGGACAACCGCAACACCAGAGGAACTGCAGATGCGTTGCCGGCCTATAAGAAAGGAATAGGCTCGCTTCTTGAAGGATTCTAAGTCGTACTGGTTTGGAAAAACCACCGAGGACAGACCGTTCTACAAAGCAACTGTGCGGGGCAGAAAATTCCATGAGGATGGAATCTGGTGGTCTCTCGTGTCGTCCGATGACGGAACTCGGCGGCAGGAATCGTTCCAAACAGCTCTTCGCAGCACTCCCCGTGGTATATATGATAAAAATCCAGAGGGAACTGACGTCCCTCCGCAGGGCCATGGAATACCGATACTGGGTGAGACAACCAGGGGAGTGTTCTCAAAGTGGAGTTCTCAAAGAGACATCGTCTTTACGACGAAGGGATCTTTTTAGCAGTAAAGGCGCAGACTCTGTGTCTTTTTGGGATTGAAATCGCAATTATTTTTAATAATTAATCAAAGTTTTATCGAACCCAATCCGAGACTTCACGCAAAATGGTCTCCAGTTCAGACACAAGTTTGGTCCGGTTCTCATCGGCAGTAGCCCGAGAAACATTAGCGCGGGCCGTATACAATGCATCACCAGTGCTATCGTCTGCATAACAATGAGTGTTACTCATTTGCAGCATATCATTGATATGGGACGGTGCCTAGAGAGTACAAGAACCGGAACAGGCGCTTTAAAACCGGTGTCCCATTGAGCTCCTGAGTTGATTGGTTGTAATGTCCTAAGCACAATGGGAGAAATTCCGTCGGGCCCACTCGACTTGTTAACGTCTAGAGATTGCAGTGCTTTACGCATTTACCTCTGACGAAACTGGATTTCCGACATAAAGGTGTCACTGCACGGAATTTTTGGCGGCGAGCTACCTTTGTCCTCCAGAGTCGAGTTAGACGCGAAAAGAGAGCCAAGAAGATCGCCTTCTCTTATGCCGTATGGGCCAAGGAGTCATACCCCCTGCGCAAAGATGGTAGAGACGGTTACAGAAATTCCCCTAGACAGCATTGGCGTTAGACCAAAAAGGGGTGTCCCAGAGGGAAGGCACACTAGTCTCTCACCAATTCCGAGTTTGCCTTGGCAATAACTCTTTTGAGAAGGCTGATATTTACATCCCTAGCCGCTGACGCCTCCGCCCAGGCGTGATAACAGTCCTGCTTGTAGCGCGTAGCTAATTTGCAGGGTCGACCAAACCAGGCCCGTGAACTGCCCCCAATGGGCACAACAGATGACGGAATAAAAAGTTCCATCCCCTGAAGCACCATGTCGGTGACAGAATGGGCAACGGCATCGGGATCGTCCAGCTTGAAGCAAACTCGCCCACATGGGTAGGATGCAAAGAAGGACCGCATCCTATCCCAGTCCGCTGACCTGTAGTGCCATACTCTGCGGTAACCATTCGGTTTGAACCGTGGGTGACGCGAGGAAGGCACAATTGTCCGGATCAGGCAGTGGTCCAACGAACCCAAGGGGGAATAGACGGAAACCTTGTAGCTGTCCGGATGTGAGGTCAGCAGAAGGTCCAACAGGGAAGGTATGATCTTCCACATTATTATCTATCGATCTTCGTACATTTCGGCGGAGGGGATCTGTGTCAGAACAGAATCTGTAGCCGTTTGGACTCGTTCCATGAGTCGGTCTATTTTGGCATTACCGCTATGGGACCTATAGAAGCACGCGTAGACTCGCGGATGGTCAACGCGCATCTACGCACTGCCACAGAATAGACAAGTCCCTACCTTCAAGAAGGCTGAGGCAACGGGAGCAGATATCCTCTCTGACGTAAACGCACACCCTGGCCCTGGGCAAAAAGGAATGCTCCAATTTGTATCCAGGGCAGGATAGATACGATGTGTCTGCCGGAGATGATATCTGCGTCTTATTGAGGAAAAGCAAGGCCGGCTGGGCCGTCCGCAGGTGATAGTGGACGGCATCCAAGTTAGAGTGGAGTCCCTTAATATTAGAGAAGTCCACGGCGAACGGCGTCCCTTGCGTTTGCCCCGAACGCCAGCCACGAGCGGGATGGTGCCCACCCCAGAGTACGCAGGACGGCCCGCGCACTTACCCCCAGACTCCAAGCGAGAGTTCAGGCGTAAACACGCGGAGGGGGGTTAATTTTCCAATACCTATGGTATTGGTACCCCCCTGGGGTAGATTCTTCTTACATCCCACTAGCATACTGTTTTCAGGGGGGATTGGGCCACCGGCACCACACTCGTCCGACGAAACGCGCAATTACTTTCACTTCACGTCTGTATTCTGTGTGGTCGTGGTATTGCACCGGGCGAGCCGACCCATTCGTGCGAAGATGTTAAAGCGGGCTCTCCCACTGTTACATTTGCGACATGTCATTGATATGCAGAAGAAACAAAGTAGGAGATTAACACACAGCCTTGTGGAACACCAGCATGCACTAGTGCGTAATACCAAAAGGTCTGTAGATGGACGGATCTGAGTGATTACCTTTTTTAGGGATCGAGTGCAGCAAAACTGTCTTCCAGCAGTTCGGGACGTACCCAAAGAATAAGAGTACCAAAAAATACTCTGGAGCACACGTCCTCAGCACAATTGGAGAGATACCATCAGGCCCACTCGACTTGTACTGGGAAAGAAATGCTTTGCACACTGGCGTCTATAGAAATCCGACATCCGACGTGTAGCTCTTACACCAAAAGACGGTCGGCGGCGAATTCACCCTATCGTTAAGAGTCGAGTTGGACGTATAAAGAGAGACTAAGAAATCCGGCTTTCTTCCTTGCGTCATGGGCGTGACAGCGTGACGTCTCCTTTGTGCAGGGATGCAAGAGATGTTTGGCAGAAATTCCTATGGGCAACTTTGTAGAGAGACCAAAATGCACGGGTTCCTGAAGGGAGACGAACTAGTCTCTCGACAGGTTGCACAGACCTTGGTTCTGCAAAAGTCTTTTGAAGGTCCTGGAGGCAGAGATGTAATATTTTTAAACAGCGTCACGGAATACCAAAAAGTGATATCACACTTAGTGGTCTGTGAAAGCGAAGATCATTCACCAGTCAATTCTGGCAGGTTCTAAGCAATTTAACGCTATTAGACTAATGGCTTATAGTACGATACTCGAAACTTGATGTCGTACGTTTCAAGCCATACGACGAGCCGTGAACCATGCTAGCACACAAGCTTAGTTAGATTGTTAAAGGGAATGTTAATAGTGTTGCAACAATTCTTTTCAAAAACTAAAATGTTAATGAGTCATGTGAGCGATAAAGAATCCAAACTTTCTTTATCCCTCATGCACAATTGCCGTTGATGGAAAAAAAATCCCGGTAGTTCGCTTCCGCCCAATCTAGCGCAGCAGAAATCGTTCATGGTGCTTCACCGCAAACAATCGGGGCGTTGTGCGAAATGGCTGGGTTGCGACAAATTGGGGGCTTGCGCAGCCGGGCGTTATCGAATTTACCCCACCGGCAAAATATTTATTTCATTACTCCTATTCATGGGCACTAATCTGCGTAGCGGCTAATGTGAAATTTTAGATTTTTTTCTGTTTGTGTAAGTTTTAATATTTTGAAAGCATAATTTTAAAAATTAAAGTTTTGTTAATATTATATATAATTTAGTGTGTTGTTCAAGGTATAGTTTGCGCAGAAATTGTGGACTTGAAGATTCATGATAATAATGACAATCATAAGGTATATAGGTACCATTTTCACCATCTCAACCTGCAGTTTACTGCTGTCCTCATGGATTTTCACAGAGCACGATCCCCATGGCATGTGGACCCTCTGGTCTGAACAAATTATCCATCTCGGAGGTTCTCATGTTATTTGGAAGTTAGGATTTTAGTTGGGAGGTTAGGACATTTATAAATAATTATTTTAATATTCTAATATTCAGCAAATTTTCTTTTTAATTATATTTTATATTGAATACGAAGAATTAGCAAGTATGGTTTTTACATTTTGTTTTTCCATGTATATAGGTATTATAATAACTTTTGCTCGCTACGGTATTGGTCTAGTCGGTCGGTCTTTCTACGTATACAACCTTCTATTATCTTACACGACGCAGTTTCAATTATTATTTGGTAAGTTTCCGCGCAATTTGAATTAGTATCACTAACTACAACGTCACATTGTTTACACAATGTGTTCTATATATTCTACTGGTTGTAGGACACGGTCTGCGATACTAAACATCGTAGGTTGGAACTTTCCGTTAGGCTATTATCGTGTACATTTCCTAACACAAGCATTTAAGGTAAGTCGGAATGGAAAACGGGAATACCATAAGCATTTTTCGCGTTCTTTAAAAACAAACCTTAATAGTTGAAGTAAACACCACTGTTAGTTCTTGAAGTTAGTTGGAATTACATAGGAAGCTATTTCTTTAAGCACAATGCTGCTATTTCTTTTCGTAAAGCAACCCAACAACATGACAGACCGGTCTTTATCAAAATATCCGGTTTTCGTTGTTTTCCTGCAACGAGATAGTATAGGAATAGATCATAGCGTACTCCACGCGGGGCGTCGCAATCGAGGGCTGGATTTTTTCGACCCCTGTGGTGATATTATCTTACGAACGTAATAAAAATCAACCTTAATCCCTCAATTTAAAGTAGCTATTCACACGACAACAATTTGTCAACGTAGCTTCAATGCGAAGCACTATTGTGAGGATAATGCCACGATCAAACGTAGGTCCATTGTCAATGATAATTTTTGTGTAAAAACTTCTTTATAACGTATCTATAGGGTGTATATTCGTATGGCAGTTATCTGTGCATACTAAAAGCGACAAGGGGTAAGTGAGATTCATTTAATTCGTTCGTATTGTCACAGGGACACTTAATTTTCATTGTAATATGGGGTGCAACGTCTTAACGTCCCAAAATGCGAGAGGATTTAAAGATATTTGAGTGAAATCACAGTTTGCAAAACGATAAGTTCTAACGGCCGAGTCATGAAAGCAAATAATTTAATAATTTTCAGTGGAGATTATAGTTTCAAAAGTTAAAAGACTAGAATAAAGCAGAAAATTAAAGCGTCGAAAAGTCGAAGCTTGATTTCTTTATCTTCGACTGTAAAATTTTCGATATAATGCAAATTATTGCTAATATTAAAAAAAACAAAGATAATGCTATCTAAACAAAGTTAATAAAACGTGTGTCGAACCAATTTGACTGCATTGCTTCTGAAAGAATTGCGTAAATCCATTAGGAGAAAACGATAAACACATTTATATTATTTTTATAGTTTATAACAATAGTTTTCAATTTTGTTTGTTTTTCATTTTTATTTTATTTAGTTTTTTCTAAATTGCTCTTTTTTTTTTTAATTAATTATGTTACTAAAAGATATATACTTTGTAACTAGTAACATTGATTGGAATTCAGTGTCTCTGAAGCTTGTAACACAGTTTACAATAGCACAAGCTTCAGACTTACCACAAACTTGTAATTATGTCATAGTAAATAAATAAAGATTATTATTATTATTATTTAATAACATACGGTTGAAATTAAGTACCTCCCTCTTCTTTGAAGTCGGTTAAAACTGAGCTGATAATGATAATATATTGTTGTCTGTTAAATTCAACCGACGACGGTGAGGGCGTCGCAAACAAGGGCAACACTGATAGAAGAGTCGCTGGAGTTACTTGTCCCACTTCTTCTCCAGCGCCCAATCATTCCGAAGTGGTGGTACAGACAGCTAATAACAATAGCAATATTATTTTATTATTTATTAAAACCCTTAATCAAAAGCAACTGACCGAGTCGATGTTCAACCCTGTCGGGCACCGACGAGACAGACGTGCTCGCGAAACAAGGTAAGGGTCCAAGCCGAGACTCCCTCTCGGGTGCCCTTGTACTGGTTATCCACTAAAAGAGGTTTCGACTGAGCGCCATAAGCGTTTGGTCACCTCTCAATCCCGTGAAACTGTAAAAGCCCTCGAGCTAACAGCGGCCATCAGCCCGAAAAAAAAAGTTAAATTCAAGAAGGCTTCAGATGGATAGACAAATTGAATGACATTTTAATATTCCGCCGTAACACATGGTACATGCAACATGCCGTACTTTGTTACTCACTGGAAAAGTTAACTGCGCAAGAAATATTATAAGCAGTTACGGCACTAAATTAAGAGCAAACACAGAGGCTGTAACTCCTTTGTCGTTCCTTATCCTATAAACTTCCTTCGATAAAGTCAAAAAGAAATACAAATGCAGCGTCCACGCTAAGTGAAACACAATGTAATTAAATTTACAACTAAAAATAAAAAAATAAAAAATATATAACTCTTCTCATTGTATGCAAAATAAAATTTATCTCAAATATAAAACATGTTTTTATGTAATAATATAATATTATAACAACCTTATAATAAGTGCCTCTACTTTGTCAATCTCTAATAGTCTGTCTTGCTCACTCACACGGCCGCAATATGCGCTGGCTAGCCAATAACGTGCGTTGCATCGCCGTGTTCGTTATCGTAACGTATCTTTTTATGGAATTATGGTCAGAAACGAGTATACTTTGTGGAGCAATTTATATTAACTATAGCAGAAATAGGTAGGTCTCGCGTGAAAAGGATCACTTTCACGGAAACAGCTTTCACATCAGCATGAAATAGTAACGCTGTTGTGAGCCGTGGGCGAAAGACATTGGAGACCTTATACGAGAGAAGGGGTGAGGCCACTTCTTTATGGGCCACAGATATCACTTATCATCACGGACCAGGTAAACTGCTTCCTTGTTTGTCACCACTGACAGCATAAACAACATAGTACAACACAATGTCATGTCCATATATATACATATATGTACATATTTTATTAATTAAGTAGAAGTTCCTTCAAAGTAATTATTACTTAAAAAAAACTAATATCATAAAGAACTCTTAGTAGTAACACCTGGATCAGTCCTCAATTCTGTTATGAATAAAACTTGACCTGGTCTGTATTAAACATAATTTAAAAAAAGCTAAATGGAAAAAGTTTTATGAGTAAATTTGTAGGGCTATGCCCTTAACAATAACTGTTGAAACTTAAAGAAAATCCTTAGAATTCAGGCCCTAATCAAAATGAAGACTGCCGCGCCGGTATATACAGATAGACAATATATAAAGGGGCTCACAAAGACCCTTGTCTTCCTTTGTGAATCTAATAAAGCATCCCCAGGGCGGACATTCGGAAAACAATTTAAGGAGGCTTTGATTTCATCCTCAACTGTTAGGACTCCTTTAAATAATTTCTTATTAGAATGCCATTTACTTGTGCGATGTTATTTTGTGATGACTTTGTTAAGAGAATACTAGAAATTATTAAGGAAATCCACCAGTCGTACCTTAATTTGATGGACGCCTTTCTGTCTGTTTGTCTGTGCGTTGTATTTTCTTAGTTTAATGGAAGTGTCACGATGCGGTTTGTTTATATCAGCGTAAAATTGCAGCTTTTTTTTTCTGCTGATTGGAATGAGTGGTTCTACATCCGGAGATCCTTATTACTTGGTGACTAGGCATTCTATCTTAGTTACAACGCTAGTGCATTCATTATACACGATTCATTATCTATAATATTCGTGGCTGTTATGCGCCGTAGGAATCACTTACCATCAAGTGAACCGTGTGCTCGTTTTTCATCCTCAATATAATTTTGAAAAAAAAAACAACAACGCCATTTAAAGGTAACCTTTTATGAAACGATGGTACGGATGTATAAATGATATTTCGTCCAAAAACAAGATTGAATAATTTAAATACTCTCTTGTATGATGCATGATGTCATGATGTAAAATTTCTACATACCACACATATGCGTTTTGGTATTGATTATTGAAATATATATATACATACAGAAATACATACGGTTGTCAATTTATTGCTCGTGGACTTGTACAGTGACAAAACTGACAAGAAATTTGATTCTTGTCAGCATTTGATGCTTTTATATGTTTGTTTAAGGCATAATGTGATCGCTTTGATTAAGAACGAAACGTATGGACGAGACGATTTCGTCGAACACTACTTGGAAATTATAAGAAAATGTCATTATTACAATTAAACTTTAGTGCGAAATAAACGACAGAAAAATAATTATTTCTTCTCAGAGTTTGGATTAAAACTTATAACCAGGGCTCGATTGCGCTAACGATACGGATATTAAATAACTTTATATTGTTCAAACTAACCTACATTAAGTTACAAATATTATTATTAGATATTCAAGAGAATCAATCAACCCTCGATACTCGTGAATTATATTTAAAAGCGAAAGACCTCAAGTCTATTATAGCACCCGTCAAATATAACAAAATTGCATACAATTACACAACGGCTCCCTCGAAAAAACAGGACAAAAACATCTTCAACAAATTCAATAAGAATCGAATCGGCGACGCATGTGTTCGAGAGCAATCGCCCACCACTCAACACGAATGCACCCGTCATAATATGGACATGTTACATTTGTGCATTGAGGTCGTTTCATTGTCATGGAAAAACCATGGGGGCAGCTCAGCGGGAGTTTTAGTCGTTGAACAGACTCGACATGTTGTGATGCTTAATGCCTAAAGAGGGTAACCTCTGAGAGTGAACGTAGTTTCGTTTACTTTCAGAGATTAGCCTCTGTAACTATGTATGTATGTCTGTAAAAATGTAATCTAACTTTCTTTGTAAGAGATATTTATATACCTTTATTTATTACTAGTATTATATATTCTTACTTATATAAATACATTTTAGTAGAGTAAATAATAAATTAACAGATTAAATATGTATTTTATCGCCACGTTACTTGAATTAAAAAATGTAAATAGTTAACCTAAGAGATATTTTACTTAAAACTTTGTTTTAAGCACGGGAATACAAAATCTTTAAAAGGTCTTAAATAGATCAAAAATATTATTTATTCTAATTCTATTCTTATACTATACATCTAAATTCTTCATTATATACTTAATTTCGCACCTACCTCATTAATATGACAACTTAATCTATGTAAAAAATTTAAATAGTGCATTGTAAAAATTTACCAAGGCGTGTCTTTTATGATTCAATTGCGCGTATGATGCTTGAATCATTGTGAGTTGTAAAATTTAACCTCAAAGTTTAAACATCTCATAATACGCTTTTTAGATATTACAAACATTTTACTTAAGAGTGAAAACGCATTCTGTTAAGTGTTTTTGAAGAAAATTATACAATTATCACTTTACCATATTACATACAATTATTACCAGTATTGCCGTAATAAAAAAAACACTTAATTTTACATGGAAGAGTTATGAAGCATTGACTTGCTTATCGTTCCAGTGTTTCGTGAGACCAGAGATCTTATTACTAATGATGAGGGATTCGATTTTAGTCCTAGTACTGACAAAGCATTTGCTTTTTTTTTAAGAATACTGTTATAACCGGTAACGGTTAACAGTGGTAAAGCCAAGTTGGAGTATCCACAATATGAATGGGTCCGCTCGACTAGGGATTGACCATGCCCTGAGAGAATTCTAGCTTGAAAGAGCAGCACAACGCTGCTGTGTCCTGTGTGGTGAGTTTACGGAACGCATTTATACGTAACGAGACATTCAATCTCAGACCTCGAAAATGACAACGGATGTGCCTCTTGAATTTATATATATATATATATATATATATATATATATATATATATATGTATCAAGGTCCGTAGTCATAACTTATCATCAGGTGAACTGTGTGCCTGATTACCACTCTTAATAATTATAAAAAAAACATTAATATTGACCTTACCAAATAAGCTTAAATGTTTGTACTAGTAGATGGTATATATCATATTTTAAGTATATATCAAATACTGAAAATTTGAATTAAGAACGTTATTAACGCAGTTATAGCCTAGTTGGTAATAGAGTTCCATGAACTCTGTTGGCTACCTAAATGTTTTTTTGCCCTTAAATAATGTTAGCTGTGGCTTAACTAACGTACCGGTTAATCACTCCGACTAAACTTAAATGATTATGCTAGAAGATTTTTTTTTTATTATTTAAAGGTCTACGGATCCCTACACTCACCAGACGAAATACAACAGCATTATTATGCTCCTATTTCACGCTGGTATTCTGTGAGGGCGTGGTCCCACCCCGGTCGAGCTGACCCATTCATTCTGCAGCTAGAAACAAACTGCAGCATAGTTCTACCACTGTACATGACATTTAGTTTCGTAGACTGTACCCATAAGGCTATATACGGCATATAATATTCCTCATAGAGGATGAATCTAGGTGTCTTGGTCCGCAGGATTTGGGATCTATGTATATACAAACGGTATTACAAAAAAAAGGATTCAGCAAGCGGTTGTAAAATGTTCAGCCGCATACCGATTATATCCATTATTAAGATTTATGGTAAAAATAATTGATTAAATAGTTAAATATTTTATTTACTTAAAAGCATTCCTAATATCTATTAAAACCTATTTAAATACCTTTGCATTAGCTTCTCGTTAGTGTAATCGTATGTATAAATTAGATACCACGCACCCATCTGCATTTCCATCTGCAGGTGAGAAGATTTCATTAGGGATTATCTAGCTAAGATACTGACAAAATAAAGCTACCTACGCCTCCTCGAAGCTTCAACGTGTGCGGGACTCTGTTCCGGTGTATCAGTTGTTCTTAAATGGGGCCCGCTATTGGTTGGTAGTAACACCTGGATCAATCCTCAATTCTTTTCTGAATAAAACTTGACCTAGTCTATGTATTAAAACATTGAATCTTAAAGAGGCTCACAAAGACCCTTGTCTCCCTTTGTCTTTCTCTAATAAAGCATACCCAGGGCGGACACTAGACACACGTGGCTTTCTCTCTAGCCCGCTAGATACACAACTATCCTTTAATAAGCATAGATTGAAATTCTAGATCACTTAAATATGATGGCCCTATTAGCTACCTTGACGATTGAAAAGAGTATTGCATAAACCAGTTTGACAGTGGTAGAGCTACGGCGCAGTATGTTTCTAGAATAAATAGGTCAGCTTGACCGGGGAAGTACCACGCCGACAGAAAATACCAGTGTGAAATAACAGCATAACACTGCTGTGTTTCGTTTGGTGAGTGTAGGGATCCGGAGACCTTTACTACTGGTGACGAGGCATTCCATCTCAGTCCTCAAGGGTGACAACGGATCTGTATTAAGATTCCTTGTCAAAGATAAATGTAGATATCATGGGCCACGGGAATCACTTACCATGAGGTGAACTGGGTGCTCGCTTATTACTCTCAATGAAAAAAAGAACTACTTGAATAAAGCTTATTTTGAATTGATTTGATTGATATGAACTTTTGTCCTGAATCCTTGTTACATTCTTAGCTATCTAATATTGAAATGTAAGTTCTATAATTTTAAACAATATAGGTACTTAAAACATTTGAACATAAAAGAATTTAAAAAAATGAAAAAAATATGTTTGCGTCGAATATTTATAATACCATACTAATTTGCATAAATTTTATAACCGACCCGTATACAACTTGCTTGGGAATCCCTGGACTAAACAAACGAACTCGGAGATGGACAACAAAAGCTGCAGGATTACACTAGGCTTATCAGGAAGGTGAGTTAGCGCGAATTACGTCACGCGGTCGTGTCGGTGACAGCTAAGTTAGGTTTGGGTGGTCTTTTGTAGTAGTGCTTTAAGCGTTTTGATGTCACCTAAAGTGTAATTTTTTTTTTTAATAGTCACTACTAAGTGTTTTCTAAAGCCGAATTTTTTTATTACATTGAGAGTGGGACACAGTTTATCTGATGATAAGATTCCTGCGCCCAGTGACATCTACATTCATTCTTTGCCAAGGAAACATAATGCAGATGCATTGCCACCCTTGAGGGCTGTCATGCCTCGTCACCAGTAATAAAGGCCTCCGGAACCCTCCACTCACCAGACGAAACACAGCGAAATTATGCTGCTATTTGACGCTAGTATTCTGTGATGGCGTGTTCCTATCCCGGTCGAGCTGACCCATTCGATCTGCAACTAAAAACAAACTACAGCATAGCTCTACCTGATGAATAATATTTATCGTCACCGGTATTGATTTGTCCGATTTCTTTCCTTCACCATACGTAACATGCTCTTATTTTACGCAGGTTTTCTATGAAAGCGTGTTCTCTCAGTCTTGCTGACATATTCCAGTTGCAGCTGAGGTCTGTCTCTACCACGTACATATTAATTGTTTTTGCTGTAGCTATCTAAAGAGATAACGGATAGAATATAATAATACTTTGATTCTTTTTATAGAATAGGTGGCAAACATGGACATACGTACCAGAGAAGTCGCAGATGCGCTGCCGGCCTTTAAAATATAGGCTCTTTCCTTGAAGGGCTCTAAATCGTATCGGTTCTGAAATACCGCTGGTGATAGCCGTTTCCACAGAGTAATTAGAAAAGTTCGCGTAAAGGACACAGTGTTGGATTGCCAACCATCGAGATGATCATTTGAATGCATTTTTAGTACAAATATATATTTTAATTTGGAAAATACGATCAGATGGGCAACACATTGAAAAGGTAAATACTACTTTAACTATATAAGAGGGGAGAGAAATGTGTCAGGTCGTAGAACATAGAAACCGTACAAAACCGTCCTGGTAAATTTCTATTTCCTGGTCGAGCCGACTACCTATAAAACTATGTTGTTATATTAATATGACATTTAATACATAAAAATAATTTATTTACAACATTTTTAGTTTATATTAATGCAACACGTTATTTTTATAATTTAAAAACGTATTTAGTTCATTCAATATTTATTTAGTCGTTAAAAATATAATTTATTTGTATTGCCTCAATGTTTTCTAACGTCGACACATTTGTTTGGTATTGCCCAATTCGTACCAAATTGCTCTTGAAGCTAAATATACTTTGACTCTCTTATCTTTTACAAACAATTCTCAGAGGGATTTCATTTTGTGGCGGCGTTTACAAATGAATAAAGATCATTGAAAGATATTATATAAATTTACTAATCTCCTTTTTAGTTAGGAAAACAAAGCGAACCTTGTGTTTGAATGGAAACTTTTGACACTTTAATACGTTTAGGGCATCGATTGACCAGGTTTGTGTCGTAAACCTTAAGATAATCCCATAAGAAAAAATCCATCGGGGTTAGATCCGCACTACGTGGTGGCCAGGATATAAAAGAAAATATTGAGAAATAATAATATAAGAGAAATGGTGAACATTACAGAACTCCCTTGCTGCGCAGTCATCGATAGTTTTGGACGGCCATTTTATGTATAATATAGTTATACATAAAATATAACATAGTTTATAACAAGATATAAATATTTTTTTGTAATTAGTTTTTTATTTATTAATAATGTCTAAGGGCTTATGGGTCATGGATATAAAAGTATCCAGGGCAATTCTTGGCTTCCGGTGAAAAATTCCGAAGAGCAACTCAAGGTCAAGTCGCATTCCTTTGCATTTCGAACGTGGCGATATTATATTGATCGCCCACGATATATTCTTATAAATTTTACACAAGCACAGAGGCACTGACTTGAAGCCCTTTTACCTATTTCAATAAAATGCACGTGCAATACGAAGAAGCTGGTTCATATGCATTCAGGACATGCATCCGGCTGGGATTCGCACCCAGGAGCAGTGACACAGCAGTTGGGTACTTCAACCACGAAGCCATTGCCATCCTGAGGAAACCTGTATATGTGAGAAATTAAAACATATTTCCTAGACATATGAAGTTCACAAATCCGCAGTGTAAACTTATGTGTGATTTATACATAAAAGCTACTTTTATATATAGGAATAAATCAAACAGTATTTTTAAGTTTATGGGAATAAATCAATCAGTATTTTTAAGTTTATGGGAATAAATCAATCTGTATTTTTAAGTTTATGGGAATAAATCAATCAGTATTTTTAAGTAACTTAATTAACTTAACTTTTTATCAGTGGCAGAGCTACACAGCAGTTTGTTTCTAACTGTAAAATGAATGGGTCAGCTCGACCGAGGTAGGACCACACCCTCACAAAATACCATAACTCTGCTGTGTTTCGCCTGATGAGCGTAGGGATCTGGAACCTTTATTACTGATGACGAGGCATTCCATCGGAGTCCTCAAGGGTGGCAACGCATCTGAATTATAATTCCATGTCAAGGATGAATGTAGATGTCATGGGCCGCAGAAATCACTTCCGTCAGGTGAGCTATGTGCTCGTTTGTTACTCACAATGTATAAAAAAAAAGAAGTTTGAATGTTATTATTTGTGTAAATTTGTAAGGTTCTAAAATGGATAGATCAGATTCGATACTTTTCTTATTTATAGCTTTCTTATATATAGATTTTTGAGAACCTGAATATCCCTAAAATTAGGTATGTACTATTGAACCCATGTATTCAGGTTCTCGATATAAGAAATTATATAAGAAAGCTATAAATAAGAAAAGTATCGAATAAGATCTATCCGTTTTAGAACCTTACAAACTTACACAAATTAATAAGGGTCTCTGAGCATCGTTCGCTGCGAAAATCTCAAAATTAAAAAAACTTAACTTGTCTTCCATATATTTTTTGGAGTGTAGTTTGCTTGATATTATATTCCTTGGGCAAAACGTGGTAATTACGTATTTAGAGATATGTTTAATAATTTTAAAAGGAATAATGATCATACAGTTCTCATGTAAGTGTTTTGATTATAGACTATGATAGATATGGATGTACCATTTACTAAGATGG
Organism: Teinopalpus imperialis; assembly: GCA_029286865.1. Lineage (NCBI taxonomy): Eukaryota > Metazoa > Arthropoda > Insecta > Lepidoptera > Papilionidae > Teinopalpus > Teinopalpus imperialis. The sequence goes on from JAGSMU010000034.1 coordinate 649,844, forward strand.
TTCTAGACGCACATGTGTTGTCGCGCCCTGAGGAATGCGATGTAAATCTTGTAATTGGATCCCCAGTTTTAACCTGGTATTTCCTGACTGCGTGGTACTTCCTCGATCAAGCTTACCCATTACTGATGTACCTAATTTCTTTGTATTAGAGTTTAAAAAAAATTCAACGATAGAATTACAAATATTTATTTCCTTTGTATCCTGACCGATGAAAAAACTAGAGACGTGTCCCTCGAGTAATTTAAAATTAAAAGTTTATATTGCAATTTTTTTATATTATTAAAAATGTCGAAGCGTCAATAGCAAAATACTTTAGATTACGGTCTGCAAATTTAGTTAAATAATTATTATTATTTTATTTTTATTTTTATTTTATTATTATTTTTACAATTCAGTTTGTCTTTAGGTCGTAAGTATCAGAACTTGCGTCATGGACTATTGCAGGTGAAAAATGCTTGTGCTAGGACACGAGTCCTAGCACAAGCATTTTTCACCTTTATCGAAGTGGTTAACCGGGTTTTTAGTAATGTTATTAGCACAACTATCATTCCTTTTTTTAAGCGAACCTTCCGATACGGCTAGTAAAGTTACTCAAGCTGTTTTATATATATAGATAAAGTATTAAGTAATTACAATGGCCCATAGACATACTTTCTGCTCAACTACTCTGTGGAATCAGCTGTCGCCAGCCGGATTTCCGAAGCGATACGACTTCTTCGATTCGACGAGCTTCAAGAAAAGAGTCTATACCTATCTTAAAGGCCAGCAGTGCATCCGCGAGCTGAGCTGCTTGCTCGTTCACCACCTATTCTATAAAAAAAAACTCTTGAGGAACCAAAGCTTTTCTTCCAGTTAAAATTGGTTGGTTGTTTAATAAACTGTTATATTTATATTTAATTATTATTATGTTTGATGTGGTTAATACCTTGGTTTGAAATTGATGCTTATGTTTTAAAAGTACGGATCAAAATTACGACCTTAAGTGTATATGTGCTCATATTGGTCTAAGAGCCAATAAGATGATGAGATAATGAGATTTCTTACCAAGGTCACGAGTGTAAGTATATATGTCCTGTATTATTTTGATGAAAGGGTATGTGGTACAAAACTATCCAGCTCATTTTATTTTCCTTGGATAGATGCGACCAATATGATCAGGGCAGATGTAACCTTTCGTCTTCGCTCCAGTCACACAGCTTTGCATATTTGATGGGGAAGTCTCTTCTGCAAATTGAACAGAATGCGGCAACCCGGAAGACACGTATCACGTCATGGAGTAATGTGCGGCACGAGGCCGAAAGACAACAATTTTTTAAATAGATTTAGTATTAATTTATACGAAGTTGGTATATGTAATAACATTCTTGCCTTATCCGACTGCGGAAAGTATATAGTAAAGTATATAATAAATTTTATATTATATTGTATCTCGACTGTTACGTAGATGATTTTATATTGTAAGTTTACACTTGAGGGTGATATGAGCATTCAATTACCAAACCTATAATTAAACAAATAAAAAGCAAGTGTGTAAACACCTTTAGAACGTTAGACATTTTTCGTAACAGCTCTGGTATCTTGTTGTGTCAGTGCGACGAAATGTTATGATTGTTTGAGCAAGATTGACGCGGCCGTAGTTTTGGATATGTAAACACGGTTCGTTCCAGTTTTCTTACTTTAAATTACTTCACGTATTGTTTATTCATAGGGTATAAACCATAAACGGATTGCATTATAAACACGTTCTTATTGTTTTATGTACACAGCCTTATTTGTTTTACGATTTCAAACTATTTAGACACTAAAATTTATTTATTTGTGTATTCTTCAATGTTTTCAGTTGTTGAAATAACAAAAGGGCTTTTGTTAAATATTTTTTATTGACCCTATCCTCGTGTACGATGTTCAAACTTAGTCCCGAATTAAATATCAGGACTTTGCCTTAAGAGTCTATCAGTTAACCATACAGCGCTTTATTCTTAAAGTAAAATTAATAGAAAAAATAAGCCACAACGCTCCCAAACTCAAATTACTGATGTTTCCCCGAAATATGTCAAGCTGAAATGGGATTGGGCTGGAGACAAATATACTCAGGACTAAAAAAACTGACGGTAGCAAACTGTAGGAAATAACTTCATTGTAGCCCGGGACTATTTAAAAAAGCTTAGCCTCAAATAGTTTCAAATAAATTAATATCCATAGATAATAGAACGGCAATATTTGGATTATATATAATATAAAATATAGTTCAAATGTTGTTTATAATAGTTAATAATTAATACATAAATTAATTGTTTTTTAGAATTTTGGTGTTTCAAAATTTATCTCCAAACGACAATTTACCACCAGCACGTATCCCACTGAAAACCGGATGAAGCTCAAAAGATCGACTGATAGCAGAAATCTATTCAAACTTGCTGAAACCAAACCTCACTTACGAGGAATCCAGTTCTACTTATATACTGATATGTGGCCCTTGATGGTAAGTACCAGCTCACGAACCCATTAGTTCCTTGAGCCCTGTGTCCGATGAAGCTGTAAGAGCCGCATAGCCTAATATCGTCAAAATCAACAGAATCTAGATGGTGGTAAGTTATGAGGACTGTGATGAAATACCTTACTCACAATACAAAACACTAAAGCGTTTTACTGATATACGGTGATAGAGAGAGGATATTGTGGCGGCGATGACAAAGGAGATCGAACATGGTCCATTATCTTGACTATAAATTAAACGCGAGAAGACTAGTTACCAATATAATATACTAGTTACTAATATAATATAGCGAGAAACTACCAATCCTTATAAATCTTTTTACTACAAAATATTACTAAAAGAAACCTTTGAGTGTAATGTATTCGGACAAACGAAGTGTTATAATAAATGTTGGTACTAAATTACCATTCTTAGGTTCACCCCAGACTAAAGTGCTAGCTGGCTACGCTTACGTGCGCAGATTTGATTTAAGTAACGTAGCACTAAACAATACAAGTCTGTACTACAGACTCTGTAGGCCCCTTTTTCCACTTGTGTAACTGCGTAAAACAGATTATAACTTTGCCCCAACTTTTTGTACTCAATGTTACTGTTTAAATACAGTAATATTTAAGTAATATCAATGAGTTTTGGAAGTAAAAGACAACATTTGTAAAAATAAATTATTTTAATTAAAGAACTTACTCTGTGATATTGTATAAAATTCTTATGTTTCTCTGGATATCCCATTAAGCGACTCTGGCTCTACAGGTGGTTAATCCGACTAGGTAGGGTAGACAGACAGACAATCACGTATTAGTTATAGGATTAAGAACGTTGTTTACCATTCGCGCAAATCCTAATGTGGGTGTGAAAAGGATTTTCTAATGATTACCTTTTTTTCACTGTTATTTTGATCTGATTCTATTTTAATATATGAATTACATATTAAACAGATGCATTCTTATTTCTATTCTCATTTTCAACTGAAAAACTATTTATTCGCTCGACGTTTCTCAGAGTATTGTTTTTTTGTTAGTAATTCAGTTACTCGTGCTTTGTGAACTCTGAGGACTAAGATGGAACGAGTGCTCCGAAGAGCTGTTTTAAACGATTCCTACCACCGAGTTCCGTCATCGGACGAAACGACGGACCACCAGATTCCATCCTCACCGCGTGGATGGATGGTATTTATTTCCAGTGATTAATTAATCTTAAAATATGCATATTCAATACAACGAACAAACGGCATTAAAGATAACAGTAGTAATTTATCAACAATGTAACATAGTTGTAATTAAAATAATGTTATCTAATTTAATCTTGTAATCAAAATGATAAGTTACACAATTTATAAAGAGTGTTTTCTTTTAACTTTACTCTCGCTTAAAGAGAACTTAAAGAACCCAAGATTTGTTATGGGAAAATCATGAAATGGTGTTTTATTAATCGTGGAATAATAATATGACATCAAATATATCAGAAATAGTAAACCTGACTAGCTATAAAAATGGGCAGCAATAAGGCCTAAAGGTATATAAAAAGCATATATTAATAGAGATATATAGATAATTTGTGTTAAATATAATCGGATAGATATTTTTCACACGATTTCTGTAGATAATAATTTTTTTTTTGGTCTATATATTGATTATCTTCGTTTTAAACTATCCAATAACTAAACAAATTGCTTAAGCTTTTAATTCTAAATTCAAAACTAAAGCGACATTCAGGAGTTAATCTTCAAGCACAAAGCTACGAGAACTATTAAACATAAACTACTTGTATGTCTTAAAGGCTACACCGCAAAATATAAAGTTCTAAATTAACTAGAAAAGTCGTTTTCTAAAGAACTTGAGTCAACTGGCCATTGCTGCTGATAAAAAAGGGTGTTACTTTTCACGGACAAAGTATTGGCATAACAATTTAGAAAATGCAAATAGCTTTCTTGGTACCTCACCTCGAGATACAAATAGCTTTCTTGGTACCTTACCTCGAGATACAAATAGCTTTCTTGGTACCTTACCTGGAGATACAAATAGCTTTCTTGGTACCTTACCTCGAGATACAAATAGCTTTCTTGGTACCTTACCTCGAGATGCAAATAGCTTTCTTTGTACCTTACCTCGAGATACAAATAGCTTTCTTGGTACCTTACCTCGAGATACAAATAGCTTTCTTTGTACCTTATTTCGAGATACAAATAGCTTTCTTGGTACCTTACCTCGAGATACAAATAGCTTTCTTGGTACCTTACCTCGAGATACAAATAGCTTTCTTTGTACCTTACCTCGAGATACAAATAGCTTTCTTGGTACCTTACCTGGATATACAAATAGCTTTCTTGGTACCTTACCTCGAGATACAAATAGCTTTCTTGGTACCTTACCTCGAGATACAAATAGCTTTCTTGGTACCTTACCTCGAGATACAGGATGTAACGATAATTTATAACTTTTAAGTTATTATAACTGAACATATTCAGTTCATCAGTTGTTTTAAAAAAATTATAACAGATTATATGGAAGATATACTCGTAGATATATAGGAATGATGTTTACAATGTCGCAGTGAAAAGTAATTTTGTAATAAATATATTCTTTAAATTCAAGTTATTATTTTCTACGGAAGAGAGAATTGTTATCAATATAGCGATTGTAATGAGTATCGCCTGATTCTTTTCATGACCTTTCGAACTGATAGCTTTTTGAAACTTTAAGATTCCGAATAATTTTGGTACAAACTAAGACGGAAATAAAAGGTAGCTTATTACGCCCCACGTAGAGGGTAAGCCTACCCCCGTGCGCCAACTAAGAATGTCAGAAAAATAAAACCTTATTGATAGTTTAACCTTACTGGCCATTAGAAAAACCCACTGTTGTATATTCAGAAAACCAGGATCGATAAGAGCGCACAAATTTATAAAATAAATATAAGTAAATAATTAATAATTTATACAAGCAACGGTCGGCATGATCCAATACAGTTGGGCAGAGAACTCTAAATGTCTTGAAATCCACATAGAATTTAATCATTAAAAAGAACGAAATGAGGATTAGGAAAAGGTAAGACCGAGTTCAAACTCGAGACAGAGTCGTAATTTTTAATACAAGGTGTCTTTAATACCAGACGGTTTCCTAATTTACGCTTTTTAAGTGCGTAACACCAAACATCGGAAGCTGCATCAAAATACGTCCAATCATATTCGAGTGTGTAAGTGTAGACAGCGCCCTGGTCCATTCGACCACGGCGATATTTTCTAGTCGTTACCCGATAACTGAAACGAAATTATCAATTACTGAATTTAGTTAAATATACATTATATAATAAGATATGCTGTGCCCTTTACATAAGAGTTTGAAGAAATGTATTTTAAATACTTTCAAACATTTCACCCGATTATAAGTTATATTCCTAAGGCCCTTACATTTGTCTACTAACATTTTCGCTAGGGAATCGTGCATTGTCACCGTGAGCGCTAAAATGAAATATCTCATCCGCAATAAATAGGACCACTTTTTTTTTCAAACACAGTACGAATCACAGCAGCATGAAGTGGTTATATTCCTCTGGTGTTCTGTAAAATTGTGGTCCGTTTGTATAAACTATCCAAAAGATCCGTGTAAGTTATATAACTGTCTTATTTTGACGCATCATTGTTAAAAAGCTTATTGCCGGCCTCGGACACTAGCTTCCCTTCCTTTCCCTTCGCGAGCTTTGAAAGTGAATCCTAACCTTTACTTGAAAGTCCAAGTGTCAACTTTCGTCGGATACAGCTCGTCGTTATCACATCCTATCAATAGACCTCTGCTGGACATAGGTATATCCCATTGAATACAATAAAGCACGAAGCTGAGCCACCTACATCCATCGACTTGCCGCAAGGTATATGGGTCGTCTCCCCATTCCGGTCCCAGGCCGAGGTTGTTTCTTCCCCATCGATTATCGGTACTACGACCTAAGAGGTCAGACCACCGCTACGTCAGCTTGCTGATATTTTGGGCTGAGTTGGTCTTCTTCGTTATATACGAAACACCTCAGATTCATATGAACTTGATAAATAAATAAACGACTTTTACATAATGAATCATGCAACATATGAAGTTACTTGTTGCAATGATTTATCTGACGCGTCTTACCAGACGTGTCTTATTAACGTGGTAAGGTATATCTTGTAACTTTTAAAGTAGTTTTATCTTACTCCAGCTAAAATCTTAGTGAAACGTATTAAAATTACAATTTAGTATAAATCTAGCGGTAAACTAATAGATCGTAAAAATAAAAACAAATACATATGTCATGTCGACATAACGTTGTTGTTTTTTTCGGTGTATATAGGGATCCCAAGATTGAATTTGAAGTTCTGGAAGGGAGGGATCTTTGTTTTCAACATGAACATGTTTATGGGCTACAATCGTCGCTTACCATCAGGTGAACTGTGTGCTTATTTATCACCCTTAGTTATAAAAAAAGCCACAAACCCACCACCGGTCACCACGTGGATTTGTGGCCATGTTTTTGATTTTTTGACATGATTTATTATATCCTAAAGAATACCTAACAATCGACTCAATATAGATTGTCACTTCATTGAATTAATAGTACAGTGTGCGTTTTATATCAGCATATATTATATACAAACAAGTGTCATATTATGTACAAATATCGCGTCTAAACAAACGTTTCTCGTCTTCATTTACATACGGAATGAACTGTTTAAACTTTGCTAATTTTGTTATTACTCGCTTTACATTGTTGCTTTAGCGATGCACTGTAGGGTCGTGCTTGGTTAATTTTCACCGCTTACATGAGAAATAGATTTTTTATGAAACTAAGGGTGACAAACGAGCGCACATTTCAGGTGATTGCAGCCCAGAAAAATCTACATCCTTGCACCTCAAAGATTTAAACACTGGTAGAGCTACACTGCAGTTTGTTTCTAACTGCAGAATGAATAGGTCAGCTCGAACGGGATAGGACCACGGCCTCACAGAATGCCGGCGTGAAATAGCAGCATAACGCTGCTGTGTTTCGTCTGGTGAGTTTGGGGATCCGGACATTTATTACTGGTGACGAGGCATTCCATCTCAGTCCTCAAGGGTGACAACGCATCTGCATTATGATTCCTTCTCAAGGATGAAAGTAGATATCATGGGCCGCAGGAATCACTTAATATCAGGTGAACTGTGTGCTCGTTTGCAACTCTCAATGTAATGAAAAAAAATCAAGATATCTCATGCTCATGCGTTGTCGCCTTTGATGACTTTGAAATTCGGCATTTTAGAATTTAACGTTATGCTGCTATTCCACGCTAGTAGTTTGTGAGGGGGTAGTCGAACCAACTCATCATGCTACTTACTTAGAAACAAGCAGCAGAATAGCTCTATCACTTTTTTTTATTATTGTACCATTGATTCTTACTAATAACTTTTAAGAACAAAATGTATTTTCAATTATTAATTAGTATTATATTTATAAATTAAAAAATTTACTCGTTTAAAGTAATAGTATTATTTAATAATTTGTTTTAACCGGCTTAGCTCTTTGTTTTCAAAAATTAATAGATGAACATCAGCGCCAAAAACTTAATAACATCCGCCACTAGTCTAATTAATATTTTAGTTATTCAAGGTTGTAATAGTAATAGTATAGTTTAGATTCCCCGTTTCGATTAAGTATCTCTACTAGCTGAGTAAAAATTTTGCCGAGGCTTTCACTAATGGATAGTACGACCAAGGAACGACGAGAAAACCTTTTTATATATGTTTTTTTATTCGGTTATTTACTTTCGTTCTAGAGCGTAGTATATAAATACGTTGGTAGAACATATACCGAATAATTTGAAAATTTTTTTTTCACAGCCCTCCTTTGTTGCCAGCTCCAGATTTAAATGATAGGAGAGCAAATGTTTGGTTAGCAAATAAAGAAGAAATTATGGTTTATTTAAGGCGCTATCTTAGAAAGTCATTAGCGTGCATGTCATTGTGATTCCACGCGATGCCAACAATGTTGCTCCTGATAAGATAGGTTTATTCAGAAACTATGTCCATGTATTATTTTTGATCTAGGGTTATGAAGGACAAATACAACAAAGATAATACAAGAAAAGCTATTTCCTGAATCCAACAGAGGTCTATTAACTGACGAACATGTCATCTTCTTCCATGCACCAAACAAAGATTGGAAGCGCTAAGCTTATGTTTTACGCTCGTATGCCCTGAGATCGTTTTTATTTCCGTGTCGGGCGTGTCTATTCGTGATTGATTGGTAACTATTTATTAAGGACAGAAAAATATTTTCTTTCCTTAATAAATAATAATCAATATACTATAATATCAATCAGTAGACAGAGATGGAAAGCTATCCATTTTTCTTTCTCAAATATAAGAGCGTATGCCTATTACTGTATTCTGGGCACAGATATAACGAATGATTTTTTTTAAATCGCATAAGGGAAAACTATTATGTTTATTACAAAATCAGTATTATTAGACTGAATTGCTTAATCTTGAATTTAAGCTTCTATCTGTTACGTATCTCCGCCTAACGATATCCTTATTAAGGGATATTATATTATCATTATTTTCTTGTAGGGCTCAGCACAGCGGCGTTGTCTTATCTAGGACAAGAACGACAGTGTTCCGGATTCATATCGCAAATAACTAACAAAATATTTTGTATTGATTTTCAATACAAATTATGTGAATTGAAAACTTCAGGCAGCGCTTTTTATTAGTGTATTTGTAAATAAAAAACGTAAACATTTATTACGCAGCGAATGAAACATTTAAACTGATACTATTAAGTAAAATTTTATTTCGTCTACATAGTATAATTATTACGCATTACATTTTTTTGTTTTTTAAAATATTAGCAATGCTATTAAAATAACTAATATTCCAGTTAACCACTGCAACTAAGCTGACAATGCTTGTGCTAGGAGTTGGTTCACGACAATTGTCTAATGGTGGATTTGAACCTACGACCTTAAGTTTCGTACACCGTACCCTAAACCATCAGGCTGTTGACGCTTCTATACAAAAAAAAACGCTTCATTACACAAAAAGTTTTTATATATTTCATTTTTCAAATTGGATTTGGATCTTTTCGGAACATGGCCCAATATTATCTATCCATCCATTATTATAGTCCTTTGCCGAGCTTATACCACCTCGAAAGATTACAATATATACACACAAAATATAATATTTGACTCCCATCATACCTACCATATGAAAATGATGTCATCAATCATGATCTCTTTTGTCACAAAAGAAGACGTAATAATTATTACAAAGGTATTTATTACTTTTGACATTATGTGTGCCTCTGTCTTTTGACAGTTATAGTAAAGTTCAGAAATATGTATGAGTTATTAAGTTATTAGCTAATATTAAAATAGTTTAGAATAAAATGTACGTAGTTTTCATATTCATATATTTTTCACCTTAAATTTACTAATAGATACACAAAATAACACTACTAATACAACGTTTTGATATTACATTAGCGGTTGAAATCCCGCCTCACTAATCTATACAACTATATTCTACCTTACACTGAGAAGTGATTTTACAAATATTTACAGTTGGTATATAATAGCTACTTTGTACAAAGAGTGACTAGAATTATTTATAAGAATCGTAACTTTTTAATAAAACCAGTGGGTTCTGTGCTATATTTTTAGCACAGTAATTATCATAGTTAATAATAAAAGAAGTAGAGTTTTAATTTTGTAGAAAAAGCCACGGATATAATTCACGGTAAAGAAAAGTTTAGAGAATTTTTTTTAAAAATTTTATCAAAAAGTCACGACATAAATATTAACTGGCTCGTATCATACTCTTATATCTATTTTACGGACGAAATTCATATTGTTAGATATTTTGCAAATTAATAAAAACAATGCATTGTTATTTTCAAACAAGTGTTTACTTACACGGCTTAAAAATGGAGACTTCATTTACAAAAATACCTAGATACTGGTAACATTAGAATTCGTTTGGTCGTCATTACGTGTTGGAAGTTTGCTTCAAAATTGCCCGCCAAAAATTTGACAGTCATACTATAGACACTAAAGACACGGCTGTAGTTTACACGAGTGCAACCTCACACACTCGTATTTCTGAGTCCATAGGGTCGTTTCAAAATGGAGTAGGACTTGAAACGAACCCATTAAGATACATTCATCTGGCCCAGTCGTCCGGCGGCGAGAAGCCCTGATGAAGAGGCGAGAAAGCACTTCGTCGCGGCTCGGACGTCACGGAATCTTCTTGGTTCCCAATTATAGATTCAATAGAGAAACCGTTCCGTGATCTTTTACCTCTAGGTTCAGTCATTTCCGCGATCCTTGGTGGCAGTGGCACAGGTCGCAAGGTCGCCGGCGGCGGTCGAGGGAGTGATAATAGAGGCGCGGGCGGGAGATAGCATGGTAGAGGCAAAAGAGGTGCGTACGCTTCCCTCGCCAGCATCGCAACTACAGCGTGAGCGTGCTGCAACGACGGAGCCGGCCTCTTGTACCTCTTCCTCCTTCGCAGAAAACTGCCGTTGTCGAACATATCTTCTGCAAGTGGGTCCAACGTCCAATAGTTCCCCTTGCCAGGGTTGCCTGGCTCCCGAGGGATTTTAATGAAACAATCATTTAAACTTAGGTTGTGCCTGATTGAGTTCTGCCAAGCGGGGAACTTCTCGCGGTAATACGGAAAGCGGGTCATGATGAACTCGCAGATGCCGCTTAGCGTCAATTTCTTGTGCGGAGACTGTAGTATCGCCATAGTGATTAACGCTATATATGAATAGGGTGGTTTGATTAGCTGTGAAGATGACTTCTGCTTGGGTTTCTTAGGTGAATTGGCCTTTGTGTCCGTTGGGCTGGACGCGTCGTATCGCTCGGAGTCGCTGGACGGTGGCGGGAGTTCCGGCGTGTCTTCGTCCACGGACACGTAGGTGTCGTCCTGCTGGTATTCCTGTTCCCGTAGATAGTGCTGGATGTAGAGGCGAGGCGGCGGACGCAGGTCGAGGGTAGGTCGCCTTCGATGATCATGTCGCGGTATTGTCCGAGGTCACAATCTTCCATGCTGGACGTCACATGTCAGTGCGTCGTGTGTCGCGGCGCGGCGTGGACTGTCGAAACTCGCGGGGGCTCCACGCTCGGGGCTCCGCCCTACGATCCCCTCCCCCCCCCTCTTCAGCCCCCTGCCGCCCCGGGCCGCGTTTACGTGCCAGTAAACACAACAATTGTCGTTATTATTACTGCGGGTCGGAGCTTTGTGCATGAATTTCAGGCCGTCGACTAGTAATTATTAGACCGCTCTCTGCTTATCGATTTAACTTTGCGTCGGTATTTATTTTGCCTTCAGCTTTTGTACTCTCGATTCTTTAGAATTTTCTTCTTTTTTTTTTGTTATAGCAAAGATTGAGTTATTAATTGTGGTTCACTAATTCGTGACATGCTTGGTTATCGTTAAGAATTTTTTCTTTGATTACACTGAAGATTGGGCTCCATCAAAGGAATATAATTCCTCTTTCCTTTTCGCATATAGAATAAAATATATCTCCAATATAATCCTCAAAAGGCGGGATACGTAATAAAAATATCTACATATCCAACAAAACGGCAAAGGGAAACTGTTTATAGAGATGCGCCAGTAACGCGATCCCATAATCCCCGGCTAAAGGACTCGCTATTGAAAAAAAAATCTCATAAAGCGAATTCTAACACACCATTCAGGTAGACGTCTTCAAATAAAACGCGCGTAAAAAATATCCATGAACGAGACGCCCTGACAATACGAGCCTCTAGAAACCCTCGTGTGTGTTGCCTACCAAAACATTTACCCCTCGGGCGTCGAGGGAAAAGCTACGCGTGGGAACGAGACGACCAGCGCGCGGAAGCGAGCAACAGCACCACCTGAACCAATCATCGAGTGGAACTCTTGGGCGGAGCCACCCAAAGCTAACATGTCAGGGCGTGGCATTAGATCCTATTATTGTCTGGCAAGGCAAATAATATTTTGCACAATGTACACATTGGGGTAGAGGGGGCTCGGAGTGGGGGAGGTGGTTGCTAATTTATTCCCAACTTCGGTTACGGGTTGTTTTTCAGCTTTGCGAGCCTGTTATTTAAATTGGACGCTTGGAGTTATTTGTATGTAGCCGTCCGTAGGCATTGTTGGGTGTAATGAAGGAATTTCTGTCGGTTTGTTTGTAGCTACGAAAATTTTCCAGTCGATTGTTGACGGCGTCCGCGGCTGCGTTTTTTTTTTGTTTCACGACTTCCTTATTCGGATCTGTGTCGTTTTCCTTTTAATGTTTCGCTTGTGGTTTACTGTTCAAAGTTCCATAACCAGGTTTTAGTTTTGTATTTTTTTATATATTCTATTACGATACTATATATATATAGTAACTCTTATACGTTTAATTTTTTATACTTATTATTGATGTTTTGGTTATTCTGCGAACAGTTTAAATGTCAAATTCTAATCTAACTAGGCAACTTTACAAAAGTATATCAGAAAAAGTATCAGACCAAGTACTATATATCGAGAAGTCGATGGATCCTTACGGCTCAGGAACTAACTCTGTTACAAGTGATGGGCTGAAATGATGATCATGATATGAGTTAGATTCCTAACTGAGTTAAAGTAATTTAACAGCAACCGGTAGAGCTACACTGCAGTTTGTTTCTAGCTGCTGAATGAATGGGTCCGATCGACCGGGGTAGGACCATGCACTAACAGAATACCAGCGTAAAATAGCAGCATTCTGCAATGCTGCTGTGTTTTGGCTGGTGAGTGTAGGGATCCGGAGACCTTTATCACTGATGACGAGGCATTTCATCCCAGTCCTCAAAGGTGGCAATGCATCTGCATAGTCATTCCTTGGGGGATGAATTGTAGATGTTATAGGACCCAGGAATCACTTACCATCAGGTGATCTGTATGATCGTTTGTTAAACTTAATATTATAAACAAATAGCTATATATTTAAACAATGGTAAGGGTATTGGATGCTTGGACATCTTAAATGACGATGATTACTCTTTAATGAATAATACATGTTTTCCTAAAACGCACTTTCATTGCAACCAGCAATTCCGTTGATACCGGCACCGGGAATCTAACTCGGTTTACTAGCGTACTGTTAATTAAAAAGCGAGCGCTTACACTGAGCTACCATGGCTCTTAATAATCTTAACGTTTATGCAAATCCCTTTTTTTCTTATTAAACCCGAATTAACGAAAGACATATTTCGTCTGATGATAAGTGACGACAGCGGCTCATAATAATATCTGATCTAATCGTAATAAATTCTAAGTATAACTAAACGTAGATTCAAGATGCACCATCATTGCAGTCCCTGAAGACTGAGGTATGGAACCTGTAAATGAGTTTCCGGATTCCTTCACTCATCACATGAAATTCAGCAGCGCTATGCTGCTATATTATAATAATAAAAAATAAATAATCAATTTCCTTTTATTGCTATACAACAGACAGACAAAAGAATAAATGTAACATTGATTCCCAAATTAAGCTAGGCTTATATCTTGGTAGATGGAGTTGCAAATTATAAATAAATAAACAGTCTGTCAAGGTAAGTAAAAGCGTTGCAATACTATATATAACTACCAGTATGAAACAATATTCTGGTTGGGCGTGGTGGACAAACCGACCCATTCCTCCCACTGACTCTACCATTGTTGAATAACGCTTACGTACTGAACAAAATTATTCAAATAACTTATAATTGTGTATTATAAATAAAAAAAGAAAAAAATGTGAACGTACACACGTATTTAAGAAATTTCTTATGATATGTTGACATTATAATTTTCGATTAGTTCTTTAGTATCATGTCATATGGGATACTGTTGTGGGGAAAGACCGTGGGCATTAGACCAATATTTACACTGCGAAATAAGGCCGCGCGATACGGGCAATCTTCAAAGAGCCCGAGCTACCCTCAAAGCTAATTATAATAAAATCGGTGATCTTATTGCCAGTATATTAGTCATGGCCTGGTGGTTCGCCTTAAAAATATATACAAGACTATGTTTTGTATAATCAATTAAGAGGGAAAGGATATTGTGATATCCGCTATTAAAGCAATAGAAGATTATCACTGTTTGTTTTTGAAACGTAGATTGGAAATAGATCCATGGGTAAATAAAATTATAAATCTTACGCCAAGTTCAGTTATGTATAATTTTGGATTATAGATATGTTATAAATTTCGCCAGCATATCATAATCCTCTGCTGGAATATATATATTCTTTATAACATTGTAACAAACTCACACACAGTTCACCTGACGGTAAGTGATTCCTGCGGCCCGTAACATCTACATTCATACCTCAAGAAATCATAATTCAGATGCGTAGCCACCCTAAAGGACTGAGATGGAATGCCTCGTCACCAGTAATAAAGGTCTCCGGATCCCTACTCACTCACCAGATGAAACAGCAACATTGTGCTGCTATTTCAAGCTAATATTCTATGTGAGCGTGGCGCCATGGGCCGCAGGTATCACTTACTATCAGATGAACTGTATGCTCGTTTGTTAATCTCATTGATATATATTAAAGGTATATAAAAAGGTCGATATTGGGTATATGTGTGACACAAATTCTTGAAGTACACACTAATTCTCACGTATCTACACTACTTTTGAAGAGATCAACTGCTGAGGTTTTTGCCTGCTTGTTCTACACAGATATCTACATTCTGACCTTGGAGGTATATGACGTGACGTAAGCACTTTAATAAAGATCTATTTGAAATTAATGTTAGAAGTTATTGAATTCAATGTTAGAAGTTATATTGTGTTTATCTGTGTTATCCGGACAGTGGATTAGAAAACGGGGAGTTAGGGAGATTAGGTATATAGTCTCACTGTTAATACGAATACTGACCAGCTGAAACACAGCTAAGCCTCTGATATTTTGTGAAACTGTGGTCCTTATCCGGACGATTCGAGTGAATTGTACTATTCTTTAGTTGTGGTGTGACTCTAGCACACAAAAATAACACATGTCGTTCCCAAATGAGACAAAGTTAATCAGAAGTTTAAATACAGAACTTTTGATGTTCAACGTGTTCTGCGGCGAAGTAAAACATCGTGAGGAAACTAATATCTGTAATATAATATCAAACATATATTATATAATATTATATATAAATAAATATAAATATAAATAAAAAAATGTAAGACATGTGAAGTCCGTCAGTGGGCCGTAGTGTTGGAGCTGCGTAGCGGACTATGCTCCATTACATCTCTAAAAAAGACGCCTACGCTCAGCAATGGAATGTTAGTTACGTACTTACTGGTTTTTTTTTTAAAGAATATTAGAAATTCTACTAACATTAGTAATATTCCAATTAACCACTTCAACTAAGCTGAAAATGCTTATGCTAGGTTCACGACAAAAGTCGAATGGTGAATACGAACCTACGACCTTAAGTTTCGAATAACGTACCGTAAACCATTAGGCTATTGACGCTTCAAAATGTATATATAAGATGTATTTACAACACAACTGCGATCCTAAACCCGAAAATAAACAATTAACGACTGGTATAAGTAACGAATCGAATAAATTCTCGCAATTCAGTAACCCTATTATATTGCTCTAAGACAATGAAACATAAGTACCACGCACCCCTGTAATTCCGAGGGACCTTACATTCTTTCCCCCCGCTATATAATGCAATGTCCCACATTCAAGTAACTAATAACCTAAATTAAATGTTAAACTTTTTTAAACGTTTATTATTATAAAATATTTACATAAAATAAAAGCAATATTTCATAGAAATGCGGCGTAGTGTATTATGCTTCAGTACTCCTTCCTAGACAGCCTAGTCCGGGTGTGGGGTTTGAGATGAGCCGTTCCATTTTAGTCTTCAAGAGTGAAAATGATTCCTTATCGAGGATAAATATGGGTGCCGCATTAGGATAAAATACAATACATATAATTAAAAAAATAACGGTAAACTTACTGTTATTTTTTTTTATCGGTACCAGTACTTTGAGGAAATCCATTACCAGAAAATAGTAACAAAATTAATTGATTAAGATTTGCATAATAACCTATGACTCACACCACAACATTCCTTTAGATAGCGATCCGAGTTGAGGATTCGTACCTCCTTATGAGGGGCTCTCGGATCGTACTATCGCCCCCCCTCTGTTCGTGTCGTCTGTCGTCGACATTCTTCGTCCACAGGGGTCGGAGCGCAGCGGTGGTGCAGCAGCGGTCTTCGTGGCTTCGCTTCGCAGCATCGTCGTTGCCTCCTTACTCAGCGGGCCTACCGCTCGCGAGTTTAATTAGATAAAGCTGTAGAGGTCACTGGATCAACAGCAAAACTCATACACAAAAAAAAACCACATCATTGAATATTTTTCGAATTTTAATGAAATTCCTTGCTATTATTGGTATGTGTTGAATTATATATATTATTTATGGCAAAGAAAAAATAAAATATTAATGGCCTTATAGTTTAGGGAATGGTCTGGAAGACTCAACGTCTTAGGTTCTACTATTATCAATAACCAACACCTAGCAGAAGCATTTAAGTTTAATTGGAGTGGTTAATGCTAGAATAGTGGTTGCTAGAATTCTTAAAAAAAATTATAGCACGGTGACAAACGAGCACATATTTCACCTCACTTTCACGTACATGATCTCCGGTCATTAAAATACCTGTCAAGTATTAGTTTATATATGTATGTCATCTTACTAAGTAATTTAGTTCAACTATTGTATACTAGATGTCGTTGTACCAAAAGTGCAAATAATTAAAACACGGAACGAAATTACAATGGATAATGATATAGCCTTGGATCGAATTGTTATTTCCTTTGTTATTACTAGTGTGTGCTATTAGAGTGATTACTAGGCGTAAGTAAGGCGTGAGTGTTTAATTTGACCAATGGCCAATACATGAATCCTCGACGAAGAACAACAATAAAAATGTGTTGTTATCCATAGAGGACTTCTTTTCTCTTCTCTTCAGTTTCTGGTGATATCTTTGTGTTGCTCAGAGCCTCTGGTTCCAGTAAAATTATTATATTATATATACAAAAAGCTGGTTCGTGTTTACTTACTTGAAGCTTGTCTTCTAATATATGTATTGAATTGAAATGTATTATAAGTAAATATATAAAAAAATTGTCAGTAGTAATGTAGTGTATTGTATTAATTTATGTATTTGTGTACAATTGTGGACTTAGCTTTCTTATTTATAAACAACCATATTATTTATTTGCCAAGCACACATTTCGACATCTCGTGAGTTGACCGATAGAAAATGCTAATTAGTATTAACTTCACACATTTCTCCTTAGTTATAAAAGTCCTAAAATTAAAAAAGTAAAGTATCAGCTTTTATATATTTAATATTAATAATAATAATATTTATTTCATATAAACGTACAATTCACGCGACTCGACTGAGGATTGTCGGGCTACACATGCCTTCGAAACATTTTTAATTTTTTTCTTAGACATACAGGTTTCCTCGCGATGTGTTCCTTCACCACAAAACACGAAGTAAATCAGCACTAACAACAAAGTGTCAATTAATTAAATCGAACACGGTTTGAAAGCGTCAATTGAAAGCGACCGTTTATGCTCTCTACGGAGAATGCTACAATTATGTATTAATATAAAAATCAAATAAATAAGTATTCTCTGCTACCAGTCTTTTTCAATTTTGAATTATAATAACCAACAATCCAACATGTTTGTGTATAACATAATATTATCATAAATCCGTATTCCCCGTGACTACTCGTGAATACTCTCGCTGAATACAAAAAAAAAAAAAACATTTAATATACTCAAGCTTTGAGCAAGGGAAGAACCAGGCGTTTTATTACCAGCGGATATGACGAATCGTGGCTTGAGTTCCTCTTAATTGAACTTAAAATAATCTTTATATTTAATCATAAACTTCAAAAATAATTCTAACACGATCTGTCAAGTTGGTGATGATGTTAACAACCCATTTCAAAACACAGTACACAGTATCAGATTTCTATGTTTACAAGTCGTACATATAAAATTTTCTTTGATTACAAATTACATTAGAGCCGTAGTGTCTAAACACTCGCTTTTAATTCACTGTACGCGAACAAACCGAGTTCGGTCCCCGGTGCAGGCAACCAAATGATATTGTTAATCGCCATTTTATCTCATGCTCTGTTTGGTTTAAACCTTTAGAGGAAATCTGCATATCTAATAAATAATAAAAAAGACTTGTAAAGTCGGCCAATCCGCAGCAGAGCCGCGTGATGGGCTATGATCCTCTCTAGAGAAGAAGCCCACGCCCAGCAGTTGGGTTTAAATATATAGGCTGTTAATGTACGTTTTAGACTACTTTAGGAATATAAAAATAGAGTGGTCTTTGTTTCATTACATTCGATTTAACAATGAAAATATTTGTAAATGTATCGTATATTTTGTAAGTGCACATGGCAAGTTTATAAAAAAACTGACGGATATTCATTGTGAAGGTACAGCGAGGAGTTGGACTCCCAATACGAACTGCTATTTTTCATGATCAATATATCATATTTCTCTGATCAATGCATCCGAATCTTTTTAACTACAGTTTGTATCATATAGGATAAAAAAAAACATTATAAAATGAGAACGATGATTGGCGCACAGTTTATCGTCATAAAACAAATAATAAAGATTAAATAGAAAATATTGTGTAATTTCATTATGTATCGTGGAATTCCATATTGCGATTAATAAACCACTCTCTGCATATCTTTTTAAAACGAGTGGGCTTATTACTCGAAGCAAGAAGATCGGACGTTACGTTGCAAACGAAAACTACCCCTGAAGCTCTTTATACGAACAACAGAGAGTTTTAAATTAATGACGATATAGCGTACATTGAGTATACAGCTATAACAAGCACTTATAACTTTTTATTACTCTTTCCAAGCACACCAGGGGTAAGTCTAACGCTTAGAGTAAATATCAACGAACAGTTGTAGGTAAGTGGAAAAACAGAAAAAAAATCATGAAACCTGTAGAGTTCAAACGTACGACCCTTATGTCCCAAGTCGGACATCCTACCCACTACATTATAAATGCTGGTTATCGATCTGTTGGGGTAAAAACCTTTGAACAAGTATCTCGTAGCACCCCATGTGTGAACGTGGATTAGATCAAACTCCTCACAATATTTTATAATGTAGTTCCACTTAGTGTAACTAAGTAAACATGGTGTGTTTGCGATTGGTTCGGTCAACAGAGTAAATGGCTTATAATTTATAGTTCCTGGGTTCAATTCTTTGCAATATCTGCGTGATACTTTATGTTGTTGTTTTTCGTGTCCATTACACTGTCGCGTATCGCTGACAATGTATCCGTTGTGGCGTCCAATCTTACGGCATAGGCGTTTTTTATTGTGGAAAGAGATAACGAATGAGGCTCTCTGTTTGTCCCAATAATGAAATTTACATTAAAACTACCCTTAATTATGAATTTTTAGATCAATGCTGAATTGACCATAACAAACGCATCATTAAAACTTTAATCCTGTTGTGGTAAATAAATATATATCATTTTGCTTCCCATTGACTGCGATTTCATGCAATCATAAACTTAATTCTGTAAAAGTCTGAACTTTTTATCACCGATAGCGCACTTAGATTTCCTGTGAGCTGTGCATTATTTTAATATTTTTTTTTATTTATGTATCGTTGAAGAAAAATCGACATAAAAGAGCACCTGCGAATTTTCAAACGTCATTTCTTCAACGTTCAGAGAAAATATTTATATTACTATGACAGAACGGCAGTTTGACAAATGCTATTTAGATATCTTACGTCGAAATAATTAAGACATATAAAACAATTTTATATTAGTTAGGATTCATCAATCGATAAAATAGCGTTAGTTAATATCAAAGCGCAAAAATAGTACTAGGAGAGAATAAATATCAAAGGCTTGCTTGTAAGCCCCTTACCGGAACGTTACTCGTCTTAGTAATCCCGACTCGACTTAACTCTGTTCGCAAACATTTCGATTTCAAAGATAAGCATGCGGCTGCGGAGGCAGGCTGGATTATCCTCTTGTCCTCCGCACATCTAACCAGTGTTGCTAGCTTAAATATAAAACATATAAAACTATCTCAGTTGTTGTCTTAAGGTGAAGTTTGCTGGTTTTAATATTTGTTCCTTTGTGTAAATAAAATAAGTAAATGAATTATGTGTTAATATAGACAGATTACACTAATAGATATACATACGCCAATAATGTATGAACACAAATTCAAGACATAAAATTGTGATTTATAATTACATTCCTTGTTCATTAATCTTGACTCTCTGTTGAAGATTGAAATAGGTGATTATGGGCTCATCACTTACCATCAGTTGAATACAGCTCGTTAGGCACCCTTAATATCGCATGCAACTAAATTGTAATCACTACTAAATAATAAGGGAGTGGTTTAAAATAGAAGATATCATAATTGTCTATGAAGCAATCCACTACCTAACGCAGTTAATCATAACCTCAGTCAGATCTTCTGTTTTACTCTTTATAGTTTTAGGTTAAAGACATATTATTAGGCGCACTTCGCAGTGAGTATTTTTTATTTGTCTTAATACATTTACAATAGAAATTAATTAAATTTTAAATGCTTAATTGTTACAGGCATATAGGTATCTCTTGCTTATAAATTCCACTATTGATTTTAGGATTATTTTTATTGTCACTTTCACATTGAAATTAGAGCCACGAGTTCGTTTCTATCATGAATAGGTCCGCCCGAACGGGGATGGAACAAGCCTTCACAGAATATCGAGAACGAGTGTGGATACCACGGGTTGAAAGAAACACCTATCGTCAGGTGACCTCGTTTGTCACACACAATGTCATAAAAAGAACTTATTATTTCCATTACCAACGGTATTTGTTTATTTCTACCGTTACCTCTATATTTATTCATTTCCAGCTGCTGAGTTTAAAAATCGTACATAACGAGAGAATTCAAAATTTCATCCTCATCATCTCGATTGTTGGCATTCCACCACTGTGCGCGTCACGAGAAATTTCCGGCCACGCACAACTAATCTGTGGAATCAGCTGTCGCCAGTGGTAGTCATTCGGTGATCACTTACCATAGGGTGGGCTGAACTCAAGTTTGCCACTTATTCTATAACAACAAAATAATTATATTGAAATAGTTTCCATGTAGTAATGTAAATGATATGTGTAATTATAGGTAATACATATTACAACACCCGGTCGAAAGTAATGCCATATAGACCTTCAGAAGGAGACCATCGCTTATAATCTGGAAGCTTTGGTTTATTAGAGCGTTGTCTCTATTAATTCTGTATTTACGAATGATAGAGACAAGGCTATAGAAAATTGAACCTTGTCAGTATACACGATAGACGCGACCGGATACAGTACGTAACCAGATTAACATCATACGGATACACAATAAAGTTCAAAGGACATCGTTTCCGAAAAAAATGAATATCGTTATTTTTAAAAGTTATGTATTAGGTGTGTTTATTGTACGATTGTATGTGTTTATACCATTTTTTTTTATTACATTGAGAGTAACGAACGAGCACATAGTTCACCTGATGCTAAGTGATTCCTGCTTCCCATTTCTACGTTCATACTTGACAAGGCAGATGCATTATTACCCTTGAGGACTGAGATGGAATGCTTCGTCACCAGTAATAAAGGTCTCCGAATCCCTACATTCACCAGATGAAACATAGCAACATTATGCTGCTATTTTGCGCTGGTATTCTGTGAGTGCGTGGTCGTACCTCGCTCGAACTGATCCATACATTTTGCAGCTAGAAACAAACTGCAGCGTAGCTCTACCACGTTTTAACTGTAAGCATTCGGACAATCACAGAAACAATTATTCTTCGTTACCTTCACTTATCATCAGGTGAACAATGGCCTAATTTGTCGCCCCTCAAATTATGAAAAAAAATCCAAATACACATAGAGCGTGTTCAGAAATTCTTTACTCACTTTTTTCTATAACTTGATTAGTATATAAATATATCTTTGGAAACTTTGAAATGACTTACCTTTATAAATAAGCACAAGTCAGCTATTGTGGCAGAAACTAAGAGTTAGGTGTACAGTAAAGTTGTATCGAGCTAAATACTTTAAAAGACTAGAAATTTATTGCTTTAGTCAACGGTTTGAATATTATTAATATACAATCACGGACTTAACTATTAGTTGTTTTGGTAGCATTTTTTTAACGGATACATTCCTTTAGCTTCTTCATTTAAATATTAAGAACATTTATTTATTTTCGAATTCTTTTAACATCTTTTAATCTTTGAAGGAGTTTGCATTGCCATCTATGTTTTACACGAAAAATACTACATCATTACCTTGTATGCTTTTTGAATTGATTACAAACTCTTTAACCTAGATGGCATTATTGTCGAGTTTTAGATTCATGCAACAGATGGCGTTATTAATAAAGCCATTATTTTTAAAAATTGCGCTTACGATAGGGGGCACTAGTGGTAAACTTTATACAAAGAGTGATAGGCAGGGAAGTAATAACTGCAACCAAACAAATATAGACCTTGTTATTGAGTAATATGATTGTAAACGGAAATACGGGCCAAAAGGTATTAAATTTTTGGAATTCTCTTCTTATACACGTACAACAACATAGTTAACAGTATAACAATCCTGACGAAACCTACATGTATGCTTCAATCCGTAGAGGAGCCGCTTGGTAGATAACGCTCTAACACCTATCTAGGCTCTCTCTCTCAATGGTTCCTTCACCGATGAGCAAATGGTTAATCGTGTTTGTAAACTAATACATGTATTTATTATACTATACAATACTATACTATACTATATTGTATAATACTATACTATACTATATAAACTATTATACTATGCTATACTATTACTATATTACTGCATAATATTCACTTCATATGAATTTGTTTTTCTAAAATATTTGTCTTTTAAGACTTGGAGAATCTAATTATATTAATTCGTTTATTCCCATTTAATGTCTTTTCGTAAGTCTTAAACTATTATATTTTTGAAAGACAATATTATAAATAGTATGGTCACCCTTTTAGTAATAGACTCGGTAAGTTTTAAAATCTCTCTTTCGGGTCGCATTTCAGGTAACTGTGAGCCTTTATGTTGTACGCATTTATACTTCATGGCCCCTTGGTTCAGTGGTTAGACAGCCTGGCCGCTTCATTGTGGGTCCCGCATGAGGTTTCCAGCTGAGGAAAAATATTTGTGCAACATGTGTCACTGGTATTGTAAAGAAATCTACGATATGTTTTATTGTGCATTACTGCTGGACTAGGAAAGAGGACGCCCGCAGTGTGTCCTTACGATTCCCTATTCATCCTCTATACGGAACCATAATTGAAGTGCATGTCACAACTGTGGACTAAGTTGCACACAGAATACCAATCTTAAATATTAGCAGTGCTGAGTTTCATCGGGTAAACTAAGAAAACCGAGACCTTATGACTGGTGTCGAGACATTCAACCTCCTTTGGGATGACAAATCAAATCAAAAGAAGCTTGATTCATGTAGGTTTATACAAAACATTTTTGGATCGTAGAGATATATAGAAACTAATAGAATCACCGCTTCGGAAGGCAGCTTCTGCTAATGAGAAGAAACGGCAAGAAACTCGGCTAGTTGCTCTGTTTTTTTAAATACTAATTTACAAAATGAGTGGTCCAATATTGAACCCAGAGGTCAAAGCTTAAATCCAAGCATATTTATCAGACAAATATTCTGACAGAGTAATTAAGACATATTCTTAACATATTTGCAGATTTAAATATTGACTGCAAAAAAAGTCGCCAATGAATACACCGAATTAATTACTAATGTAGTAACTTACCTGGTCTGTCACCTACAAATATTTTTTTAGTACTTCTGGTATTTTATTTACTACTTATTGCGTATTAGTTTAGTGTATTATATTTAAATCTAAAGAATATATACAAGATAGGACAAATTTGATCCGTATGTCTGGACGGATTTATTACCTTAAACAAAACGAGCACATATAACAGTTATCAATGCATGCCAGGTCTGTTCTAAGGGGTGAAATCATATGTGAATGTATCTAGAATCGTTGATGAGAATGAAGGTAGATGTCATGAACTGCTATCATCTATAAAATTATTTAGAAAAAATATATTTCAGTAGATCCACCTACAGCTCACAGAGATTAAAATTCATCTTCTTTCGGAATCAAGAGGATGATATGAAGAACCCAAAATTCCTCAATGCTGCTCAAAACTTTTAACAGTGGTAGTGCTACAATACAGTTTGTTTTTAACTGCAGAATTAATAGGTCAGCTCAACCGGGGTAGGACCACGCCCTCACAGAATACCGGCGTGAAATAGCAGTTACGCTGCTGTGTTTCATCTGATTAGTGACGGGATCCGTAGACCTTTATTACTGGTAACGAGGCATTCCATCTCAGTCCTCAAGGGTGACAACGCATCTGCATTGATTCCTTGTCAAGGATGAATGTAGATGTCATGGGCCGCAGTAATCACTTAACATCAGGTGAACTGTGTGCTCGTTTGCAACTCTCAAAGTAATAAAAGAAAAAATAGTAACTGCTGTTCCACTTTCTTACACTCACCATGGGGTCCACAACAGCTGTAAGCCGCTGTATAACCCTGCATGTATCGTTAAAGACGTCGTAATTATTTGGTCAATACGAGATAAATAATGCTTTAATTGGCTGTATCACATAAATAATCTGGTGGAATATTTTTTTAAGTAGTGGACAACACATATGCCCCAGCTGGACAGTCTGGATAAGTCTCCTCTAGATAAGGATGGATCAGGTTCCATTACACGACTTCACTGCGAAAATAGCTTCAAAATATTATTATTTATTTCTTGTATACGATAATTTCTTGCAACAAAAACATAACGCATCTACATTATGATTCCTTGTCAAGGATGAATGAAGATGTCATGGTCCGCAAGAATCACTTACCGTCAGGTAACTGTGTGCTCGTTTGTTACTCTCAATATAATTAAAAAAAACTCGGATGTCAACGTATAATGATGTGGTAAATCGAGACTAAAAATTACAATTTACATTGCGTTCGGTACCTACACTGGGGATCAAACTAAGGCTGCTCATGTACCATACAATTTAAGTGAGCTACCGGACATTTTATTGGAAATTAAAAATGCTCAATCAAATCAATTTCCAGTTATTATAAGTCTAGAGTTAAAGTAGTCTGTTTTATTAAAAAAAAAATATTTTTTATATAATTTTCCAGCAACAAAATCACAAATATAATTATTTAACAAAAAAAGGTTAAAAAATGATTTAGAGATAGTAAAAGTTGTTTAACAAAGGAACGACATTTTATGTCAATATAGATTAAAAAGTCCACAGGTGTCAGCTCTATGGCTACCGATTAACGTTGAAGCGGCATTCCTTTGCTTCTTACTGTTCAATAAAATGTAAAAAAAATCTTTTGTCGCGTCAAATGTTCACGGTAGATATTGAGACGACGGGTGCGCGGGAATAACTCATGCGTTATTGTGTTCACGTTTGAGATTGAAATAACCTATTTAATTTTCTGAACTAATACTTTTATGGCTTCCTTCTTAGTAACATATGGATTGAATATTATTCTACAGTTTTGTGGTGGTTTTGATCATAATTATAACAGAACTATCCAATCAATATAGTGTACAAAATATTATAAAATTTTACTTAGTCGTACGTTTTCAGCGGGTTACTGATGTTTTGGTAAATCGAAAGGTAGTTTTGACGCATTAGAGGTCATGGAACCACTGTTTTAGAATTTTTGTCTGTGGACTTAAGCTTGAGACTCAATTAAGAAATAATTGAGTCTCAAGCTTAAGTCTACATTAAAAGTTTACTACATATCAAATGTGACAAGAATTGCCTAAAATACTTAACATATTTAAGTTCAATTGTAGATGAATGTTCGTCGTTACACAGATGAAATAAAACGAAATGCCTTTACTAATAATTGAGTTGCCAGATTCTCTAAATGACGTTTGAAACATAGAACCGGTATGCTACTGTTTAATGTTTATTATGAGCATGATCCTTCTCCAACAAAGCCGACTATCTACTATCCAAGATTAACTATGTTTTGTGTAATAACATCGCATTCACAGTTTAAAATAATCAATGTTCGCAACTTCAAAAATAATTTCAATATACTAAACTTCCGTGGGCGAATTATTATTATTCATTTTTGTTAGTAAAAAAAAATACATGTTCATAACCACCATCGTTCCATTTCGCATTATATACAAATTTAGCACGTGGTCCAAGCGCGATGCAGCTGAAATTTAGTTTTAACAATGTGAATGAATCGGAAAGGTCAGGGATTCACAGAATATCAGTCGGAAATTATACCTCAGATATTACGTGATATAATTTTTTTTCGCGCAATTTTTTTTTATGGCTGATGGCGGCTGTTAGCCCAAGGGCTTTAACAGTTTCACCGGATTGAATCCTAGTTACCAATAATGTACTATTCGGTTTTATTTCTAATCGATGGAAACTTTTTACATCTCTATCTATGATGAGGATCTATATGTTGGATGAGAGAAAATGTGGGAGGGGCGCGTGTCGACTTCTTACATAGTTTTGTTAACATTACATTAAATGACGATTAATATTAAATAACATTATAATGAAGCGTGCGAAGAATAAGGTGGGAGAAAATAGTGTCGCGACCAATTAAAATGTTTCCGTAATCGTGGAGCAAAAATCTTGTATATTAATGGATATTGCATATCAAATAAATGTGTAAAATAAAATACTTCGCAAACAATACTCCAAACTTCTCTAGAGAGTTTTGTCCACAGCAGTACCGACGTACTGTTAACATTACTTTATTTTCACTACATGTTTTTCATGATTACATAATTTCATGATTCATTATTAGTCTTACCTTACCCCGCCCTTTATTGTCTGATGTGGAGATGTCTTTATGTTAAGTTCTTTCATAACTCTCTTTTATCCGTTAATTTTACATAGACTCCCGATACATTAATATCACTCAATCCATTCTTCCCCATAGATCCCCTTGTCTTTGATAATTTAAATTTACCATATTCAGCGTAATCATCGACGTCTGCCGGATAAGATGAATTGTCATATCCTACCACGAGCTTTTAATGCAATGTAGTCACCAACATTTAAAAAAAAGAAGACTAACGTGAAGCACTATCAATGTGTCATTATGGAAGAATTTAGATACTCAGGAGATCGAAGTTAAGTTTCGTAAACATTTGACAAATGAGGTATATAAATGTTATTTATTGAAGTAAAATAGGTTTTGTAATTTTATTTCTTATATTTAATGCGAATAACCTTCTGTTTGGATTTTTATTAATTCAAATCTTAATATAAGTAATTACGAATATAATTATTTTTAATTACAGGTTCTAGGATAAGTGCATTAAAGATAATGACTAATTTTATATATAGAGACCAATTACTTAGTTACATGCATTAGCAATAAAAAAACATTGCAGTTTTTATTTCCATTACAATGGGCAACCACGTTATTATAATTTATTAAGCACCGGTTACCCACAAGCGTATAAAGGTAATTTGTAGATAACTATAACGAACTTCGTAAATACACCGTAGGTTTAGTTTAGTTTGTTTCGTTTCCCGGCAGCAGCAGCAGTCAGCGCGCGCATGCGCTTTGAGTTTGACGTGTGTTATTATTGACAGAACATTTCATTCGCGTTACATGTTTGACGTTTGGGAAAATCGTAATATAAAAAAGTGGTTTTAGTTTTTTATCTGATCAAATTGTGTTTTTGATATGGAAAGAAATTCTCGCAATCATTCGATAACTATGGACCGTGAATCAAGGTCAATTTTAAGAAAAATTGTGTTGGATTTCGGTATATTGTTTTGTGGTAAGTTTATAAATTGTATATTTTTTCGTGTTATTATGATTATCGATACAACATTTGGACACTTAATTTGCAAATAAGATTTTAATTGTGGCCTTGATATATTTCCGTTTCCTTTCCCGTGTGGAAATGGAAATATCGGCTCGGATGTAATCTTGCAATTTGTAATAAAAACTGGAGCACCAGTTATTTCTAGATAACGAATGCGGTTAAAATACTATACATACCTCATAGTGTTCTAGTTACAATATTTCACTGACTTTAACTTATTGTTAAATAATTAAAATATTTAAATGAGGATATTCCGAAAGGATGATCTATACTTTTTTGTTGAGTCTGTAATATTCAGTAATACAAGGTAATAGATTGAATGGAGATCTGTAAAAACAAATTTAAGCTATTGCAAACAATATGCTTTGTTCATTTTTTACCAGGTTAAAGTTATTATGAAATGAATATAAGTTAAATTTGTTTTTCTAAATTTTCGTTCATGCTCTTATGAACAGTTTGATTTAATTTAATGGTTACCATATTATATTGGGTTAAATTAACATATGTATGTAATACCTAATGAATAGTCTTTTTTGGAAAGATAGCACAGCTCTGTTTCTCTTTATTTGAATTATATTTAATGCTTAATGACTATTAGTAGTGGCTTAATACTTTTGTAATTAATTTATTAATTATCTTTTAATTTTTAATATATTAATTATTTTTTATAATTGTAATATTAGCTTCTTGACTGATATAGAATGGCAAAGAGTATTCAATCTACCAATTGTATATATTTTAAGGTTTTAATAATAAAATGTTATCTGTGGTCTATGCCTATGTTCAGTAGTAGACTATTGATGGATTTATATGATGCTGATCAATATTTTGGCCATAAGTGTATATATGCAATTTTCACTGCTATGTAAAATTATTTTATTTTTATTTTATTGAAGTGTAAAGGTTCTAATGTTTTTGATTAGTATTTTGACATGCTTTATCCATCTTTTCTTTACACACTTTATGCTCCCAATAATTTTATATATTAAAATAGCCTTCTTAGAATTTTTTTGTGTATCAATTGAGGTAAACCTGAAAAATCTGTTATATAGTCTTTGAGGTTATCCCGCACTGAAGGGCTGAAGCAATGAGGGGTGACTATGTTTTATATGTTTTAGTATGAATATAGGTAACAAATGAACAAACAATTGACCCTTTAGTAACTAAGGACCAAATCATCCCTAAACTCTGCAATGAAATGCATTGTTTTCAGTAATTAGGTTCCCTCACCATGCAAAACAACTATAAATTTGTAATCATTTTTTGCATATTGCTAAACAGTTTGGAATAACATTGGGTTTTTAGTTTTGCTAGTTTGTTAGTTGCTAGACCAGAAGATAATTAAATAAATTCAATAATTTTTTTAATGTTTTATATTGAGGTCTGAATAATCACACCAAAATATGACCAAGGTGTGTGGGGTGTTATGTTTTTTAAATTGGTTTGATAATATTTATATTGCAGTTAATAATATTTATTTATCATAAGAAGACATTTCACAGACATTAAGTGACAGCACAATCCAGTAGTCATGGTACCTTGTTGAGGTCGCGGGTGCGGGTTTCAATTCTCAGTCGACGAAATCTGTGCTTTTTTTTGTTTTCTCGGGCTGATGGCCACTGTTAGCCCGAGGGCTATTACAGCTTCACCGGGTTGAAAGGTGACCGAGCGCTTAGGGCACTTAGCGGAACACATTCCACCATTATCCAAATTATTATCAATATTATTACTAACAATCTGTACGACCACTTCGGAAGGTGTTGGCGCTGTAGAAGTGACGCAAGGAACTCCAACGAAGCTCCTATCTGTGTTGCGAAAGCTGTGCAACGTAAATTGTTAGTTTAGGGTTTAAGGGTTGTATGTGGGGCCTCTGAATTTTAGTTTAAAACTTTCTCTCGATATTATTACATATGTACTGCTTGCATAAATAGAGAAGGAGATGACGAGTCAGTGTCTCAGCGTTTACGCAAATGCTTACAGGACTATAATCTCCAGCGCAATTATTCATACATTTATATTATTTAATCCGTTTGAAGCAACTGACAAAGCCGAGGTTCGGCCCTCTCGGGTACCTTCAAGTCAGTTGCTTTTACGCGCAGGGTAACGGTCTGAGCCGAGGTTCACTCTCCGGATCTATTGTGCTGGTTACCCATTTATAAAGGTCTCGACTGAGTGCTCTAAGCGCTCGGCCACCTATCAACCCGGTGAAGCTGTGAAAGCTCTCGGGCTAGCAGTGGCCATAGGCTATAAAAAAATATATCATTCATACATCTGTTAGGAAGCAGAAGAAGATTTCAGACAAGGCATATTGTGTATCTACTAGGACGACATACTGTTTTGGATAGGATAGATTTTGACCGTAGATTAACTAATTTCTAAATAGGAAAACATAGTGAGTAAACACGGTAGATTATAAATTTATTTATGTACGTGGAGTTGTTATTACTTTTTAGAATGGAATTTGCTACATCAACATATTTTAATAAAAAAAATCACTGCGTGTACCACGCACAAGAATTAAAATTTCTATAGACTAGACTCTACACTTGTTTTTATAATTTTTTTATGATCCGTCCGATGTTACCGATCGAGCCGAGGTTTGGCCCTCTCGGGCGCCCTCGAGTCTGTAACTCGCGCGCAGAGTAAAGGCTCAAGCCGAGGTCCCGCTCGAGGACTCTTGTGCTGATTACCCACAACAAAGGTTTAGGCTGGGTGCCCTAAGAGCTCGGCCATTTTTCAATCCGGTGAAGCCATAAAAACTTTAGGCCATAACAAAAAAAATCATTTTTGTGTATTTTATACATATATTATACACACATGCATTTATGTAAAGAAATTATAATTTTTGTCTGTACCTGGCCCAAAGAAGTTTCACGTTAAAACTTGCGCTCGTAGAAGATTTACTTAGTGCCTAGGAGAAATTACGAGGTAATATGTTCGTGTACTTTTAGGTCGAATCAATGACTTCATATCGGATCTTTATATAGAAATAAAATGATTCCAGGCGAAAAGTGAAGTTCTTGCTTATCTCTGCCTGCCGTGTCGTATCGACACTGAAGACGTTTACGCATATAATTATCAATATTTTAGTTTGGTATTTAAATGTTATAAATTGTAAATGAAGTTAGGTATACTTGGGTAATAAACTCGCTAATATCATGGCCAACAAATATCGTACAGAATTGATATCGATCTAACAAGCCGGTATAAATCGAACTTTTGACGCGTTTATAATGGAACGGTTTAATTCACTCAATTTTGACAACGCACGATATTATTTTAGGATCGACCCAATTTTTTCATTGTACCAGCAAACCAACCGGGTTCGACTGTCGTTAAAGGGATATAAAATTGTTCTGTATTTCTTTCGTACGACGTTACCCATTTATAACGTTGACCCGTCGATATTAAGACTGTTAAATAAATTAAACTATTTTTGAATATTTTCATACGATTCGTTACGATTTTTGGCAAAGTACCACCTGAATACAATAACGCATACATATTAAAATAATTGGTGATGATACATCAGTATCTAAGCGCTTGCTTTTAAATTACGGTACGCGTGCAAACCCACTTCGAACCTCGGCATCAATGAAATTGTTAATTGTAATTTTAAATGCTGATATACCCTGCTACCGCACATGCTCTACGGTAAAGGAAAACGTAATAGAAGGCAATATAGAGAAAATAGGAAACCTGTATGTCTAATAAATAAATAAAAAAATATTTCGAAGACATTCATTCCGCCAAATATATTTTGAGAGCTGTGGTGTGTCTTGTTTTAAGTCCCATGGTACATAATTAACATGAGTTCTATATAAGGTATCCGTTTTGGTTTTGATTGATCATTGCTCGTCGGTGAAGAAAGACGTCGTGGATAACACTGTCAAAAATCAATATTTCGTTGACACGCGCGCAAGGCCGCTAATGCATAGTGCAGCTGCGTGGCGGAATATACTTCAATACCTCTTCAGGTGTGGGTCCTATAACATTACATCACTATATTTTTTTAGTTTAGACAACGTTGCTAATTTAAACCTTATGAAGTCAGCCTATATATATAAATCCCATTGTTGGACATAGACCTCCTCTTTAGAGGATGAATAGATGGAAGTTTGCGGATGGAGCTACTTTAGTTGAGGGAACTATCAAATTTTTAATAGTATTTTGTTGTTACGGTTGCTTGAATTTTGTGGCAATCTGTACAGTTGCTCCCATGTTGAGCCGAGTTGCTCAATCTACGTACAACGTACAGTGTGATGAGGTATATCGAAGAAGCAGCACTTGCTCTCATTCTATTACCTCACCGCCTATCGACGGCCTTATCAACGACAAATTATTGACAGTAATCGTCGTCAAATTCGATAGTTGCTAGTTGCGCCAATTAGAAACTAATTTAGTCATCGATAGCAGCAACTGAAAACTGTTATCGATAACCGGAACTCGCAACTCGGGTTGCTACGATTGAGATATACTTAAAAGCTAGTTGCCAGTTGTAAAAGTTGCTCCATCTGTAAAGCGCCTCAGATTTCTTCGAAATTTATGTATTTTTTTTTAATTATTTATCTCACATGTAGGTTTCCTCGCGATGTTTTTCCTTCACCGTCGATCCATAATAGACCATGAGAAAGTTAGTAATAGGAAACTGATAATTAAAATAAAAAATACCATTTCGTACTTTTACAATAGGACAATAAGCCTTGGAGTCATTAGAACTACTGAACACTAAATAAGTCATAAATAGTTCTGTTATTTTATACAGGTGCAAATCACTTGCCTCCTCAAACTTTATTTCTCTTTTATCTTTTATGTTTTTATTGCTCATAAAATTATAAAACTATTGTTAATATGTTAATTTGAACACTTGTCCACCGTCTTTTCAATTGTAAAGTATTGAGTTATAAATCCTTTAATGGCATAGCAAGTCAAAATTCTTTTCGATTAATGACTTAAATATTAAAAATCAAAAAGTAAAAGGAAAACGAATGAGTTAATGATCACAACATTCATATGTAATTAAAACAACATTTATATATCATAATTAAATAATTAATTAATATTGTATTCTGAAAACTCGTCAATTGAATAGTATCTGCATTTTCGCAAGCATATAACGATTTAAAATAGTCAAATATATATATATATATATATATATATATATATATATATATATATATATATATATAATACAAGGGATGTGCGCATGTTTCTCATGTAGCGTGTAGCTACCTCTTCTTAAAATATATTTTCTTTATATCTCCGTAGAGACTCAGAGGGTGTTTAGAAGTGAGAACTACATTTCAGTTTGACTTTATTGGGTCGCAAACGTGATTCGGGTTAAGCCTTAAAACGACTACATATTTGGAAGTGATTTTATGTACTCGTACATGAGAATTAAAACTAAAAAAAACACTGTAAACATTCAAATTGGGATCAAATCTACGACGACGGTTTATTTGAATTAGAAAATATAGCACGAGTACTTGGTGGTGATTTAAAGAGAACTAATCTAGTTTAAGATACATGATACTTATTACTAGCAGCAGCACTTTTAGCGCCTGTTTCAACGAAATTGCTATAAACTCTATTATTCTGTTGCAATAAGCCCGTTATTTAACGTTATAACACGGATATAGCAAATTAACAGTTTTGGTTGGCGCATTAGCGTATCGCTTCGATGCGCACCCGCGTAAGTTCCCATACCAACAGTGGACGCATTCAGCCCTCGCTTCAAGTGCGCTTATGGTGGCCAAATTTTATAGTATTTTAAATCGGACAAGAAAACACGTGGTAGAATATCGCATAGCCCGGATCGACTAGGAAAGGACAACGTTATTATAAAATACCACGTAAAATACTTTAGTGCTCTTGTGTTCCGTCTGGTGAGAAGGAAACTGTTGACCTTATTTATGCCGTATTTATACCTTTAATGGTGACAACGCTACTGGATTAAGGTCAAATATCCAGGATAATCTATGTGTTAACAACCGTGGGAGTTAGTAATGATCATCAGCTTAAATGGAATCGCTATGTAACGGTGGCGCCGCCAGCCTATAAGTTTGCTTTGGAATCTAGTTCGATAAGAATTCTTAGGTAAAAAATGATTCGCTTTCTACGATTGCCAATGTACAGTCTGAATGACTCCCGTCTTTTTGAGGTCTTATAAGTCAAAAGTGAAATGTGGATATTACTTGCTATCTTTGTTTAGCGCAATTGGAAGGAATATAAGAAATGCTATTAAATAATGTAAATTCTTTTTCCCGTTAACCACTCCAACTAATTAAATTAGAAAAAGAACTATCCCCTAGCATATATATTTTTGCTAGGGGATAGTTCCCGACAATAGACTAATGTCGGATTCGTACCTCGCAAACCGTACCATAAACTAATAAATAAATAATTATGAATTAAATTATAAAATGTATCAAAAGCCTTCAACTACGTTTACAAAATGTAAAACATAATAAGTAAACACTTCCAAACATATATTCACAAGTATGTTTAAAAATTCACATGACCCCGATTGGATGTGACCTTTGTTGTCATAAATTGGGAGTGTCCTAACAAGCCCCGATATTTTGGTGGCTTCATTGTACTCCATTCAGCACTGACCCTGTCTCTCGTCCCGATTCCCGATATACTTGGAAAGGATCGATTGTCTATTTTAAACGTCGTCTGATGTGTGTGTGTCTGAGGTTTACATTGCCATTGGATTTATGATAAAATTCTTAAATAAAAAATATATATCCTTAGCTTCTTTTTTACTTGATATTTTGTGTTGAATTTAATCCATTAAAGCGTAAAATAGAGGGATAAAAAAGTTATAGTTACTTTTTCCGCAATTTTTATTTTTAAAATATAAATGATTACTATTGTATTGTATTATTAATATGTATCTGTATGATGTTCGGTTATATTTATTAAACATATTATTTAATACTTTATGAACGTGATTTACCGATAAAAAAAATAAGTTCCTGGCATCCAAGTAACAATTAGAACACTTAGTCGCTGAGTGATAGTCTTTTGTTAAATTTGCAACTTGTAGAATTTGATTCAGTTTATTTAAAGTGAGGAGTCGTTTAAAAATGTAGATTCAAATAAAGAAGGTATGTTATGTTATACTTTTTATGTTTATCTCAGACATAGTACCTTGAAAGTGGAACGCAATTTGTTGATGGTTCGTGCAAGATAATGCGCCTTAATTGCGTACATTACTACTCGTTAGTTATCTGTGGTAAGTCCAGTCCCCTTGCCGTAGCGCAGGATGTGAACAACGGGTACAAACGGCCGCCAAACAATCTGACAGGTAATTGCCTGGCTGTCAAAACATCCGACGCGATCCCGCGACCTGTCGGATTAACCGTATCCGTTAAAGAGGCCTTTTATACTTTGCAGTGACAGCGGCCTGTAGGCTGGCGAGGCCTACAGCCAACACTGATATGAGGGTCGGTTTTGCAGCCACTTTTTGACAGCTGTCAGAAAGTTGCTTCTACATTTCATTGTTTTTTTAGTAACGCATAAGCGCCAACATATTTTAAGATAGTGATCAGAATATTGTCATAACCCTCGTCGTTTTTAATTTTCTTCTTTTACCGCTTTCTGCCAAACTTCGGGCACTATTTTTAATTATTTAGAGAGTAAATTTTTGTAGGTAGGAATCTGAAACACGGAATCTCATTGCTACAAGCCAACTAGGATTTTAACCCGCCATCACTAGATCCTGTGTCCAACGTTCTAATTGGATTCATGTACATTTTAAAACAACCTACGTTTGTACATCCAGCGTCAATAAAACCTATTTTTGTACGTCAACGACTTGGAAGTGCTTGGAACTGTCAATGGCTTTTTTTCGTGTTGTTATTATGCACACTTGAGGGCTGAGCGTAACTTCTTAAGTGGGAAGCGGGTATTGCCTCTAATGACGTTATCTTTACGGTTCGAACATGCTTCTTTTACAACAATTAGTGAGTGGAATGCCTTTTGGCAGACACGCTGCAACTAAAAACCATAGACTAATCGTATATACATAACAGATGTGACTTGAAGATTGATTTGCAACACAAATTTCAGAATTTTATTTTCGAAGTACATTTTAATATAATATTTATATAATTAAAGTTAGCCTTTACACACCATGCGAGCGCAACTCGGTTTCATAAAGAGGTATTTCGTCTTAGGCCCGAGTCACAACTAAAAGATTAAGAGGTCGCGGTGAATAGTTTAACATCAGGTGAACACTATTGTCTATTATCGCACATTAAAAAAAAAACTTAGGTACTGTTCTTCCGTTTGCTACTGTTTCCCTTTTTATTACTATTATTCAATATATTACTAACGGCCGGGTTGCTTAGTGGTCAGACCATGTAGCCGTTGTTTATATTATTTTGAAAATGTATTGCTGTTGGCCTCGTGTTGTGCCACGCTGCAGCTAATTTCTGACTACAACTTGAATAGACCTCTACCTGGGAAGGACCACCCTCCTCCATCTTGTAGAGTACCAGCGTGAAATAGCAACATAAAGCTGCCGTGTTTCATATGTGATGTGGAATGCTCTGGGTACCATGTACAGCTTATGTACATCTTAAATCTATGTTGAAGATGAATATAGATGCTATGGAACGTAGGTATCACATACCATCGGGTAAACTCGTTCATCACAGTTAATATTAAAAAAACAATGACCAATTTACTTTTAGTAGTCATATAAATTAAAAATTAATTTGAACAGAAGAATGGTTTTAGTGAAAAGAAATAAATAAGTCTTCAGCTCTCGATTGCTCCTCGAGTGAGTTTTGTAGACAGCAGTTATCACATGAGGTCACAGGAGGTTTTTATTGTCACCCTTTGCCTCCATAAATATAATTAGCATGACATTAAGCGATAGTACTTTAAAAATGTCCTAATTAAACTAATTAAAGTAAAAGTAATTAATATAAACGTACCTAAATTTGAAATTCCGCTAATTTCCCTGTTATAAAAACATTTAATATTCTCGTTAAATAATTTTTGGAATTATTACTATATGAAATTAATTGAAATTAATTAATCACACATTAGTCAGTATTGCGTGCGGTGAGGGTGTCCATTATTTTGTTATTAATTTATATCATTCGTACTGTTCGCAATTAGATTATGTCGTCACAACTTATATTTCAATGTTATGTTAATAAATATTACAAATTAAATATATAAGGAGTCGTAAATATTGATAAAAAAATAATTATGAAAATAAATATTTATACAAAATATTTTTTACGACAAGCACATAATTCACCTGATGGCAAGTGATTCCTGCGGCCTATGACATCTACTTTCATCCTTGACAAAGAATCATAATGCAGATGCGTTGTCATCCTTGAGGACTGAGGTCTCCGGGTCCCTATACTCACCAGACGAAACACAGCAGCATTATGCTGCTATTTTGCTAGTATTCTGTGAGGGTGGTTCTACCCCAATAGAGCTGACCCATTAATTCTGCACTACTTAATACGAAATTTTTGGAATCCGGATACCTAGTTACTGATAACGAGGTATTCCAAATCAGCCCTTACGGGTGGGAATACACGTGACAATTATTATCAAGTACGCATATAGATGATAGGGACGTCAGGTTAACTGTGTCTTCGTTTATCACTTTTTTACTTTCTCAAAAAATAATAAACCCTACACACAGTGAAAAAAAAAACGATATCGCGTATTAAATAAACTTATTATGTTCGTAGATTAAAATTGTCGCATCTGGAATAGCGTGATCTTAATCTTTGTCAAATGTATAATGTATCGTCAACTTCTCTTCAATTTTAGTGGATGATTAAATCGCGTAGTTCACCTGATGGTAAGTGATCCCTGCGGCCGATGACATCTACATTAATCCTGGATAAGAAATATCGATGTCGTTACCCCTGAATACTAACTTCAAAAGCGTCGTCGCCTTGTTTATATGCTCCTCAACCAGTTGAATATAGTTGTTGCAATAAGGCAACAATAATTAAATTAGTCGTCCCATCTGTTGTGACGTTAATCTATGTTTAATTTGGCGTCTCAGTTCCCACGTGTGTTCGCACCGAGTCAATATTTGAACCTTTATCTGCCCGGGTCTGTAGTTCATACCCAGATGTATCCGTCCTTACTGTACCATAGTTCCATAAAATTAATTCTCATGATAGAAGTTATGATTGTTTTTTATAAAATATTTGCTGTTTTAAAAAAACTATGCTTAACCTTACTGGATTAATAAAAAAATAAACATTGTTTTTAATAATATATTTTTAAACAATTCATTTGAACGGGTATATAAGGATTTTATGGCTGATCGACACTGTTGGCCCGAGGGCTTTTACAGCTTCACCGGGTTGAAAGTTGGCTGAGCTCATAGGGAACTCAGCCGAGACCTTTATTTAACCAGCACAAGTGTTCCCGAGAGGGTTCTCGGTACGGTCAGTTACTTCTGACGGATTAACTAGATAAGTATGATATTAATTGTCTGTATTGATTTTAAAACGCTATTCTATTTCTAAAGTATATCAAATACAATAATCAAAATAACACATGACATATTTACAGGAAACTAGGTATTCCATCTCTCTCTTCCATCTCTCTTGGGTGACAATGCATGAGCATCTTGAGATGGAGAGAGATTGAGGATGGATGTATATGCCACGGCCGTATTCACTTACTATCAGGTGGACTACGTGCTCGTTTGTCTCTTATAATCTTAAAAAAAAGTCGAAATAAAATTCTAGATACCTCGCGATTACAATCGCAATGATCTCATCGCGTTAGTTACAAAACTTGATGAAGATTTAAATCCTTTGTAGTATATTAACTTTGTTCGGTAACTTTATACGTGCAAGATGCAACGTTGGCTCAAGTGGGCAAGGAATGATATCATAAAACATTCATTTGTAGATCGTTACAAAGAACATTTGACTAAAGTCGGGAAGTAGTGTCGAGATACTCAACGTTTACATCCCCGTCTATATTTTTTTATATATTTATTCATACTTTATTTAAAAGACACATTGTACAAAAAGGCAGACAAAATACCAAAAGGCGTTCTCTACCAGTCTACTTTGGGGTGAGCATAGAATATATTGTGGGTACTAGAAAAGTTGTGCTGACTTAATGCCAGAGCATTTTATGCCAGTCGTCCGAGGTCTAATTATCAAATATATATATATATATATATATATATATATATATATATATATATATATATATATAAATAGATAGATAGATATTTAGTAATAAATACATAAATACAATATAAATACAAAATATATATATGCATACATAATACAATACAACAGTGGTAGCTAACCAATAAATTCCATATGTGGATAATGAACTTATCTGACTACAGGTAACTTAAGTAAGTAGTCACGAACCAAACTGTTAAAACTATTTTTTTACTCCTCCCGATTTCTTCGGGTAAGGAATTCCAGAGTAGTGTGGCTCGGACAGTAAATGAAATGTAATAAATAATAAATTAATAGAAATATTATATATATTAATTCAAGTTATACTATGTAAATATGGATATACTATATCTCTTGTGGATAACCAGGTCAATTTCTTGCGGCCTTTTGACATGGTCAAGGGATTTATAAGTATGGATAGTAAAATTGTCAACTAAGGCCTTACAATATGTTTAAACACCGGCATCCCTAACACTAAATGTTAAGCCCGTGTTATACTGTAATATATAATGTTTATTTCCTTCTCAGTCCAACAAGGACAAAACTATATGTTTTATCTCAGCGGGCCCTCTGCTCACGTGTCTTTCTATAAAGGTAGACCAAAAGAATCCCACTTACTCAAAAAAAAAATGTTTTATCCTATCTGCGCAAAATTTAAGACAATAACTATAGCAGCGTTTATCTAAAATTAAAAATTTGTATTTTTAATTTTTGTAGTTTTAATTAATTGTAGTAAAGTCAGTGTGACAGCTAGATTTATTTGCGGTATTCGTCTCGACCGAGAAAAGATGACGTCCTCATAGAATACCGGCATGAGATAGCAGTATATCGCTACTTTGTTTCGTGCGGTGAATGTAAGAGATCGGAGATCCGATAACAGGAAAATAGGCATTCCATCTCAGTTCTTTTATTTTAATACATTGATAGTAACAAACGAGCAAACAGTTCGCCTGATGGCAAGTGATTCCTGCGGCTCATGACACCTACATTCATCCATGACAAGGAATCATAATGCAGATGCGTTGTTACCCTTGAGGACTGAGATAGAATACCTCGTCACCAGTAATAAAGGTCTCCGGATCCCTACACTCACCAGACGAAACACAGCAGCATTATGTTGCTATTTTACGCGGGTATCGTGTGAGGGCGTGGTCCTACCCTGGTCGAGCTGACCCAAGAATGAATATTCTGCAAATGGAAACAAATTGCACTGACTTCTTAGGGGGAGATAACACGTGTCTATCTTAAATCTTTGTTGAGGATGTACGCGATTATTGATTGCGGTCATCATTTACCATCAGCCAAACTGTGATGCTCCGCCTCGTTTAGATACAGAAAATAAAGTTTGTGAATCTTGTATGCGTATGCAATGGAAAAACAAGCATTCAGACGAATAAAACATGCTCGATGCGGGTCGAATGCTAAGTTGAGGTATTTTATATGTTGTTTTCATCGCTGTTAAGCCAAGTACATCCTTGTGGTCCGGGAATCGCAGCGTGTAAATAAATTAGAATATAATTTAACTTTTAAATATTTATTTAAGGTATGCATGCGCGGGAATCAATTGCCACCATGTGCTTGTTTGTTACTTTTAATATTATTAAAAAAAAACGAAAAATTACTGAGATGGAATGCCTATTTTCTTGTTATCGGGTCTCCGTGCCAAGAGTGAATAATTAAAAGCTCACGACGTGACATCGCGACATTAAAGACCTCAGTCGCTCCATGACCATTAATGTTGTAAAACACTAGAAACGTTAATATATACGATATTTAGAAAATCATAAAAAAATTAAAAAAGAAATAGATATCTGCGTAAAATTTATTTTATTCAATATCTGCGTAAAATTTGTTTTATTCAATATCTGCGTAAAATGAAGATATTATTTTGTTAACAACATCTCCATACCTTAAAAACCAACACATCAATCCACCAATTACATGCAGTTTGTAAAATCACAATTACACTAAGTACTGGCTTAAGAGTCTCGTGTTTGGATGAAATAAACCGAAATCATAACTCCTGTTAAATAGGCAGTCAATCTGAGAACTCAGGGTCGTCAACGTATCTTCATGGTGATTTATTTATCAAGGATGAATGTGGGTGTGTGTTGACATGTCACAAGAATGTAGTGCGTGCTTGTTAGGCACCCTGATTGTAGAAAAAAAAACAAATATAAAAGCTCCCACGTCTCTATCCAAATCTCAGCAACAATTGACGTATATTTTTTTCCATACAAATTTTTACAAACAGGCTACTCTAGGAAAATTTTACACGGGCATTTTACACATTTTTTATTTTCAATCATCTACGAAGATGCTCGCATGGTGTTGTTATTAAAAAAAATTGTATACTTTTTATAATTATTTTTAAATAATGGAATACACAAAATAAAATTAATGTCAATAGTGTGAAAGGACATTTCTTAACTTCTTCTCCTACTTACTTAAACTTAATCTACTTACCCTATAATGTCGTCTTTCGAGAGCAAAGGCTTAAACCACTAACAGTTTATTCAGTTTTTTATTATTTTATTATTTATATTATTATCTTTTTATTTTGTAATGTTAGGGGTGATAAACGAGCACACACTTCGCATGCTGTGATGACTGCGGCCCATGACATCATCCTCAAGTATTTCAAGATGCCGTAGTGTTGTCAACGTTGAAGAACGAGATGCAATACGCCGTTACCCGTAATTGGGTTCTTGGGTTCCTATACTCTCATTTATACTGCCATTTCAAGCTGTTACTCTGTACGTGGCACCGATTGAGCAGACTCATACACGCTGCACCTAGAAACTACAGTAGGCCTCTACTTATAAATGATAGCATGTACTTTTTATATACACTTGTGTTATTCGAATTGTGTTCGTGTGGTGTCACATATGACCGCACTCGTTGTTCGTGATCGCGATCCTCAGCTGTGAGGGAACGAGATAGAAGGAGAAGTGTTATTCGAATTGAAAGAAACTTGAAGCGTCAATGGTTTAGGGTACGGTCTGCGAAACTTCAGGTCGTAGGTTAGAAATCACCATTCGACTATTGGTCCTAAACTATCTCGTAGCACAAGCATTTTCAGCTTAGTCGGAGTGGTTAACCGGAATATCAATAATGTTAATAGCATTACTAATATTCTTTTTTTTCAAATTAAATAAAATAGGATTCGCATACGACATCCAACCAAAAAGACCGTCAACATTATTTTTGTCAACTGTACTTTATAAAGTGTATGTGTGTATTAGTTATAAAGTTACGTTCTAGACTCACACTAAAACCATAAGCTGGCTGTAGCACCATTAGATCAGCCCGCCTGGAGGAGTCTATGCTTTCTTATAATATTAGCGTATATATAGCTTCGTTTGTGTGTCGCGCGCTTTAAATAATACCTTTTGTATTGCATAAATACTTCGCAGTTTTCGGTTCACGGACCTTATGCATGCAACGGTTAAACACAATCGTTCGTTAACTTAAATCGATTTTGTCGTAAAAAAATCGCTTCCTTGTTTTTGTTTTTACCTTTATAGAAAAACCAAATGCAATAATAATGGCATACTCAAGCCTATATTTTCATGTGGGATAGGCAAAACCGTTGTTTTTTTTTTATCATAATCCTCTATTATGTGACTAGAGGAAAAAATTTCTCCAGACGGTAAATGATTCTTAGGCCCATGACACCCAAATTGACTTGCGCTGTCACCATTAAAGACTAGGATGGAATGCCATGCACTAATAGTAAATCTTCGGTTTCTTTGTGACAATATGGTTATGAGATGCAACGTGACGTTTTGAGTATAGTGATTCAAAACTTGTCCCATACATATGAACACGCAAAATAATTTTATATTATATTATATTTTTATCCTCAACGATATAACAACACTTTTTTTTGTAGAATAGTTGGCAAACGAGCAAGCAGCTCACTGATCTTAAGTCATTATCGTCGTCCATTTACATCCGTAACACCAGAGGAGTCGCAGATGCGTTGGCGGCCCGTTAACAAAGGTCATTTCTTGAAATTCTCTAAGTCGTAT
Source organism: Teinopalpus imperialis (assembly GCA_029286865.1). NCBI lineage: Eukaryota > Metazoa > Arthropoda > Insecta > Lepidoptera > Papilionidae > Teinopalpus > Teinopalpus imperialis. Next base: position 693,579 of record JAGSMU010000034.1, read on the forward strand.
TGGTTCGGAAATATCGCTGGCGACAGCTGATTCCACAGAGTAGTTGTAAATGTCGCGTAAAGAAAAAAACCACTGCAAGAGTGGTCCACCACTCTTATGAATGAGAATAATTTGAGAATCAAAGTTTAAACTGAGCGCCTGGAATTAATCCGAACAACTACTCTGTGTATTACAGTTCGTTTTTACCGATGGCATGTAATTTTAGATGCATAGCGATATTTGTCTATTCATGTATATATCATATATACATATAATTCTCAATTGCGTGGTACCGGAGGCGGATCTAAACGAAGGCATCCTGCTTAGGATGATGGTGCGTGGGTGAATTGTCCGCTCGTGTAACCAAACCGTTGCCCAATTAGGTGCGCCCGATCTCGGGGTTTGTGTATCCTTTACTGATATCGAGTGTTGGAGCTAATTTGCTTTAATTTCCGCATCCTATATACTTTGTATGAACGCTTTCACTTGGTTTATAATTTTTTATGTTTATCAGCTATAATGTCAATCAAAAAATAGGGAAGACGGGGTTATTTTGAGATTTGTACCCACTAAAATCCACTCGGTGGCCACCGTAAGTGCTTTGGGAGGGGGGATCTCCTACGGAACTGCGGCTGAGTACGTCCTAAGGGAGGTCTCGCCTCTTCTAGCATCCACGGCATGGTACGGCTCCTTGTGGCCCACCTGCGTCCACGGTAACGTGTCACCTAAATCAATTAGTGATACGGAGTCAATATACGAAGCCCCAAGGACTAAGAAGCATCTACTAATAGCCATAATAACCATCTACTGATAGTATTTAATATAAATGTGTAATGTTTAGCAGGGAACCGAGTGGACTCCTAATTTTTTTTTCAATTGATTAGGACTTGGATATTATGTCGAGAACTAAGATATTGTCATTGAATAAATAAATAAATAAATGAAAACAGTTTATTGCCATAGAAGAAAATAAAAAAAAATACATAAACAATATTATAAACTTTGGCAAACGGTGGTCTCAGCGGACTCAGCTTTTGTTGAAACAGGATTATAGTCCCGTGCAGTCCCTGGTTTGCTGCCACTCACATCCACCCTTAGATGTAATGCGGGAGTCCATCTAAAAGTTATATTTCACAAAGTGTCTATACACAATAAAGCAAAAAGTAAGTTTGAGCAGACAAGAAGACTATCGACTACTTCTAACTATCACTTATAAGTTCCCTTGCATGTGCATCTGTCAGCTTCTGTGGGTTTGTGTGTATGCGTTTGTGTTAATGTATGAGTAGGTTTGTATAGAATTTTGCTTCAAGTGCTTTACAGCATATAGAAAACAATAAATTAATTTTAATGAATTCCCCTCTGTCGACTTCGACCATAGTGTTATCTACTTGTGATTAACGGAAACTCATTCGTCATTGTCTTCCCTAGTCTGATCTAATGCATGCACATTAAGATCGGAGGAAGGTTCTTACAAATCACACACCAAAGAAAAATACCGTCGGAAAACCAAAATACATATTAATCGCGATGCTGTAAAAAAGTTCCTCTACCAGTAAAATAAGATAACAGTGGTATTATCCTATTTATTTATATATCATTAGCTGTTATTATGTCGATATATCGATATATGTATCGACACTACTGTTGATTTAAAACATTCATAGCTGACCACTCTCGGCTGTCGACAAACGGACGTTAAACTACCTAATTCACTGGAACAAGTTATGATTTACGTAGGCGGTACCGACAGATTGTATATTTGTTACTGGATGTCATTCGTTGATATATCGATGTCGATTGTCGAAACACAAGTTTTCGATTAGAATTGTTTCGATTTCCGATTCTAATTTACTATTCGTCGATACAAGTGATGTGACAGGTTCGATTTACGATTTGTTTGTTATATGGATGAAAAAAATAATTTATAATAATTATAATTATTGTTAATTAAAATGATATAGTATATAGTAGATTATTTAACAATATTATTTAACTACAAAATTTAATTTATTATTATATTAAACCAGAACATTTATCTGATGTAAATTGTGACCCACGCAAATTCATCCTTTATAGGGAATTACAATGCAGATGTGTTGTCAGTCCTGAAGACTAAGGTGGAACAGAAAAGAACAGTAAAGGTCTTCGGTTTGTGTCACTCATCAAAAGAAACAATGAGATAAATAAGTTAGTCGTTAGTTATACCTCAATCAAATTAAGACTTTACAATATTTCACTTGGTTCGTTGGCAACGAATATCATTTAGCGACAACGTAACTTTACCAAACACTTAAAATGTGGAGGAAATCTTGGGACAAATTGGCCCGTTTACCTCCCTTTATTATAAAAAAAAACTTGATAAAATATTATTGCGCAGTATCGGAATTCAATGGCATTTCATCATTGAAGCCTGGTTAAGGCGACAATTACGTTTGATTATTTTTTCTTGGTTACTCTTTAATGACAGTTGTGTAGTTGTAAAATTATAGATACTTTGTACAGACCAATTAAATATTTACTCAGTTATAATGCCTTCGTTTAAGCCTCTTCTTCAATGGGCTGGCCATATATAGCTCATTGAAGTCCAGTAAGATTCAAGATGGCATGCATCGCGACCTGTAATTTGATCTCCGGATGCTTTCGAAACACAGCATTGTTATGATGCTATGTTTATATATATATATATATATATATATATATATAAATTTATTTTTCCATTTCCTTACCTTCTCTACTCTTTTACTTTTCTTCTTTATATACTAGACTAGTGGGTTAATACGTAATGTAATGTTTACGTCTTATTATATTCATTGAGAGCAAAACATAGATTGCACGTATGGCCTCTGGACTTAAGTAACAATGTGTATGTATATAGCATATATGTTTATATATATATATATATATATATATATATATATATATGCTCACGGTGTATAGAGAGGAGCGCAATGACCTAATGTGATTCATATCCTTTATACGGATAGGCAAGATTATTCTATGCAAAACATTGTTTCTATTCAATACATCTTCGAGGGAGTTCGTGGTGGAACATACAAAAGAAAAACCCACCAGTCTTGTTATAATTCGCAGACAGCACTTAACCGAAAGCGAATAGCATTGTAAGGGCACTTTTCGCCTCAATTCACGGCACTAGATTGCTCTTAATACACTCCTATTGATAGGGAGGAAGCTTCGAAATTATTGCATCCGCGCGCCTCTAATTGTACGGACAATTTAGGTTCGTGCTCCGAAGGGAAGTCGCTACTTGTAAATTGGATGTAATGCGATGTTATGATGTAGTGCGTGAAGTGTCTGACAACAGAGTGATTTCGAAATGGCGATCGGCATCGTTTTATTGGTCGTATATATCATATCTATCGCGGATATATTTGATCGATCAATTGGGTGCTGTTAATCTTTTTCTCTAACTGTGTTTTGACACACGTTGATGCGTTGTCATCTCTGAGCATTTGGATTTGATATCCCGTCATCAGTATCAAGGATCTCCGGATTCCTAAAAACTGCTTTGTGTCCACTTTACTGAAAAACATTTGTACATTGGCGTGCGAACTATGTTTAAACTAAGAGGAATTAGATTTAGCAAGCTAGTGTGCTTTACCATTGATTATTATTTTGAATAATTTATATATATATATATATATACATATGTATATATGTATGTATATATATATATATGTTCCATCTTCATAACAGTTGAGATTGTTAGCGTATTTATAGTAAAATATTACAGTTTGTCAGAAAGAGGCACGTACAACAATAAATTGGCGTGCTATGCCTGCTCTTACTGAGTAAAAAAGGCCGGGTTGTAATTTCCTTGTTTATTTAAATATAAAACTATAGTCATTACAAAAATATGTCATTGCATCAGCTCCTCGAGTCTGTGAACAATTATAAACAAATCGAACCAATTATACGTTGCATTGAAATTAAAATATTGTTGTTAATTTATTAGATCTTGAATCGTAAAGTTGATTTTATATAATTATAAACCAATGGTTTTGAATTTCTACATTAAAGTTGCTTCTACATTAAATTGGATTAGTCAATAATTAAATATAGATTAAAATCCCTTGCATAATAGGTAAGGTATATCATTATTTTGACCCATATGTAGCATTTTAACGTTGAAAGCACAAATAAGTAAATAAAACAGAGTAGCTAATAAATCGTACTACATATATCCAATCTATATAATAAAATCGTAAAGAGACTTTTTGTCTGTTTGTGTATACGTTTGAGCAGTCTAATCTCCACAATGGCTGAACCATTAAATGGATTGGATGTGGTTTTGTTTCGAAGAGAAATATAAAGATATCTTAATTTTAAATTTCAACTCGAGCTCGTAGATGTAAATCGTCGGCTCAGATATTACAATGGAAAAACTATTTTCCAGAATATTCTTGTTCTAGGTTCTTAATTACAAATTTCTTGACACCCCACTAATGAGTCCACAATAAGATATTACTTGTTAATACGAGTATGTATGCTTGATTATCATTTCACTTGTACGGAACATTAAAAAAGGTATGGAACATTATATAAATATTTCCATGCTTATAAAAAATAAAACAATATAAAATTGATGGCAACCACAAAGCAATCGCTTCTTGATCAACTAAATTCATAATATTTGCAACTAAACGAATCAGAAAGCACGAATTGAAATACTTTTCTACTTGCAAAGAGATCTAATTCTTAATCTTTGTATAATAAGAGACCGGTTCCCTTGTATGAAGCAGTTACTTTAACTATGATAGCAGTCATATTCAATTCTCCCAATGAAATTAACGCAATCGAGATCGATAAATCAACTTCGAGCATTATCGTCCTCTCTAATGAAATAAAAATGCCTCACACAAGGTCTTGTCTCTTGAACGACGAAGAATAATTAATGCCCACTGAAGATTTATGGGTTCTTAATGCTACACCCACGCGATCAGGACTTATCATGTTTGAATCTCTCTTACAAATAGGTAACGCTCATAAGGTGCGTAGGATTTTGAACCTTGATGTTTAGATGATAAGTTCTGCTCAAGTTGTCACTTGAATACCCTTTCCAATTTGCAGCATTTTTTTTTAATATATCGCTTGCATTGCAAATAACTGTAAAATAATCACTCAATGCAATTAACACGTATTATTTGTCATCTTTAAATAATGTTGATTAAAAAATATTTAATCATTGAAACAACAAGTTTTAAGGGTAACATCATCAAAAAATACACTTTATCTTGGGGATAAACTAGTCTATGTGAAATTTCTGATCCCTTGGGTATTTAGGGTTGGGCCTTGGAATTCCTACAGACCGCACTGGCCCTTCTTCATAAGCTTAGCTCAGTAAGTAATCAAGTAAGCCTTAGCTCGTACCAAAGGGGGTCTTCCCTATGGCCCTCTCAGATACGTCATTACGGGACCACGTCCTGTCGTAGTCCCCCATGGGCTTACTTCAGTAGACGATCAAGCCTCAAGCCTGGTCACACGTCGTACGTTTAAATGCCCCACACGGCAGGCAAAAAATACCTCAACACTGCTATTGAGATATAATTGCGAGTATTGAAATTAGATCCATTAGAGCATGGAAGCGCCCAATCGTGAAAGCCACTTCCAGTCACTTATACAAATAAACCGCAGTCCATACGAGCTTAGACTTATTAAAGCTCCCCAACGAACACTTTGAATTTAACATTGTTTCAGTATGAATGCATCTTAAACCACAATGGCAACACAATGTAGAATGTAAGAGTGCAGATGATATCTGGTGTATTGTTGTCGTTATTAATGATGGGGCTGTACTGCACCGCCTCCGCGAGACAAAGGTTATAAAGGAACTGCCCTATGTTCACGTTTATGGTTGTTACTTGATGAGAATTCTAGAAAGAGGAAAGAAAATGTTCCAGAAAGGGACAGTAATATTAATACTATACATACATCATGATCTTATGCCTGAGTAAACGTCTCCAATCCGATGTGAAGATCCATTTTATAACTTAGCATGTTGACTTAAGACTATTAATGTGTAAAATTTGTTATAATTGGATTTTTAGGTACGATTATGGAAACGTGTGTTAATATATTTATATTGTTCGTTGTACATTGCTTGCTTCGGGTAATTAGTTGTTTAGCAATATGGTTGAAGTAGACGACTTCGTTAATGAAAATTGTATTTTGTCTGATACTTAAAAAATATTGTAGATTTTATAAAATAGGTATGAGGAATTGCGACGAAGACAGAAAAATACTATTTCATTTACTTTAGTAATAAAATATACTTCGATATTTCATTAATGTTCGTCTTTTTTCGTTCGTTTATTAACCTCGTCCACGTCACTTTTCGGGAAAAAATATTGTCGATCATTTGTGCCGGCAGTTTGTTGGTCGCCTTTGTTCGGCAAATTATTAGGTGAAGTTTAAAAAATAAACATGCAAATAATGTATCATACTACAATGTGGTAACCCTATCGTAACGACATGGATTTGGTTGTGTGCGTTGGTTTGCGTGAGTGCGACCTCGTTTGATAGATCGTGCTCGCGTTTTGCGTGTAGCGTTGTAAATCAGTGCGTGGAACGAAAGGTACATAAAATAGTTTCACGTCAATTTTAATTTATTTGTACTGGTAAATGGTAAATTGATTTAATTTTGTTTTTGCTACGTAAAATTTTTACTCGGCATTAATAAAAATTAATCATGATCGTCTATTCGGATCGGGAAAGCTTAGTCAGTGTAAGCAAGTACAGAAATGCACGAAAATATATATATATATATATATATACCTGAAAAATTATTACGTTTCGGATCTAGGTGTATTGTGTGTATGTCTGACCCTGCATCTACCCTTCCTCCGATCTTTTAGCATATTTCTTATATTGGAATGAGGAAGAGAACGAGGGAAACACGTGGCGTTTCCGCAACCGCTTTATAGTAACAACACTGTTATACATCCTGTTTAGTTGATATCATCTGTTAATAACCAGGCAGTATATGATCATCGAAATCGACCAAGTGCACCTCATCACCTTTTGCTCTGATTATATTATCAATTATAACAATTGAAATAAACCCAAACAATTTAAATTGTCCCGCATTCATATTCAAATGTTTGATTTCGAAATATCACAAACTCAAATTTCTCTTATCGATCTAGTGTACCAAGTTATCAAGGGAATCTATTAACGATTGAAACTGTAATTGTATTGCTAAACGTGAACAGAAATTAAATTAACGAGGGCAAGTGGAACTGGAACGCCATTGTTAACCGATAACATAATGAATGGTAAATAATTATCGATTTAGCGTGATTCTATTCTAGGTTAAGGAAATGCACGGTGTAAGTACTGGCACCGATCTAAAGGTATTAAGGGAGAAAGAAAGATTTATTCGTTACAACAATGTATATAATTGTATGAGTATCTTAGCAGATATTAATCATAAAATAAAAAAATACTTACAATATGACACATTACAAGATACAGTATAAAAACTAAGTTAGTAATGTTTCCAATAGATTACAGCAACGCTATTAAGAGAATATAAAAAGTTAAAAAAAGGAGAGAACAACGCACAATCATTCCATAGGCCTAGAGAGTGCATTGGGGCATAGTTTGCCACGAGATTCCACCGCGGATTGGTGGACTTTTGTGTGGACAAGTGTTAATTTTTTTTACTTATCACCATGTATTCCTTCATCGCCGAACATTTGGTAATTAAGAACTTGAAAATGTGATTAAACATTTGTGCCGGCATTGGAGAGTGAACTCGGTTTGCTCGTATACCGTGAAATTAGACAAGCACGACGTTCATATGACATAATATTAGGGTAACTAAAAGTAACAGTCAAGCAAATAAGGAAGTTAATTTCAGCTGTATATCAGAGTAGCGACTTTGAAGCCAGAAACTTATTAATCTGACTAGGCAGCCCTTATCTTATGCCGGTATTTCACGCTAGTGTTGTATGAGGGCGTGGTGGACCTTCCTCGGTCGTGGCTATTCATGCTGTAGCCAACGTGAATCTATCACCGTTGCTAAAGCACTAATTACGTAAATACTTATTCGTACTAATGCTGACATTTGCAAAAAGCATTTAAATTCACATAAAATCGCCTCGCCCACGCGCATTCGCTTTGTATAATGAGTCATTAATAAGCGGGCCGTTCGCTCAATGTCAGTGTCAAGCGTCTACAGACGTTGTGGTGGTTTTTGTTTACGATTGTTTTGCTTTCACGATCCATCTATTGTGGTATTCGTTTAATGCATACTATATATATATATGTCATCTGGAATTCTATTGGAAACATTTGGATTTGCTATGCATATATAAAATATTCTTAAGTAAATCATGAATAACTTTGGGAAATTAAATTTGTGAATAATGTATAAATAGAAAACAAAAAATTTTTCATGTTGTACGTTATTGCGATATGGGCTCCCAACTTGGGCCACACCAGTGGGGGACTGGTGGCCCACTACACTGGCCCTTAGTAAGTGCTGTGGCTAAATGGGACTACTCCTCGTAATTTTCCTCTCAGGTTCTTCTCTTTAGTAAACCCTGATCGCTTGCGAACGCAATATCCCCTCTTAGCCTCCTTATATGTGAGGAATGGGACGGGATAGCTTGCCAGTGTTTGGGCATCGTCAGAATAAATCCGTAATTCGTCTTAAAGTATATAGTACTCAGATGGCCCCAAAACTTTTAGAGCACCATTTTATTTGAAGTAACACAACAGGCCTCGTCGCCTGTAAACACTGTATGAAATGCGGTAATTATTTAGTCAAGAGTATCTTGTTTATCCAGTTGGTAAATTCATTCTTACATTCTGTTCATGAATGGCCCTATAGATATATAACTCGAGCCTGAATGTACTATACCATCATTGCCCACTTTAATGGGGTCTTTTAACAGCCGCCCAAGAAAGGGAATAAAGTCTGGGAAGATTTACGAGGGGTTTTATTGGGGTGTGAATGGATGTGTTGGAACTAGTGTGGTAACGTCCCTACGGTATTTATGGTTGCTGGTACAGTCAACAAACGACTGCAGTAATTAGGACAAACTATCAAACACATCATTAAGTTTAACACATAATATCCAAACATAATCTCAGTGCAGTAACAGAAAGTGTCCCTGCGTAATAAAATTACACTTTACAAAGCGTGCATCCGACCCATAATGACATACGCAAGCCCCGTCTTTGCGCATGCCTCCCCGCGTCACATTCACCGACTTCAGGTAATACAAAATCGTTTCATGCGCAAGGCCACCGGTGCGCCGTGGTTCTTGCGTAACGAAAATCTACACATAGATCTTGAGCTGCCGACCATAGCTCAGTACCTGAAGCAGGCTTCTCGCCGATATTTCGACTCTGCCGTCACACACCGAAACCCTTTGATTGTAAGTGCCGCCACTTACAATCCCATCGCGAATCACAGATTTACCCGCGTCCGTAGGAGACCGAGGCACGCCCTCGACGAAACTGACGACGCAACCACCAGGGCCCAAGCCCTTCATAAAACACAACACACAAACATTGCACCCTCATACCGCCCCCGCCGACGGCGAGGGCGTCGCAAACAAAGTTATTCGCGATACCGCCATGTCACTGGCCGGTTCTCTCCAGTCCATACAGATAGAAGCATTGCTGGAGTTTCTTGCGCCACTTCTTCTCCAGCGCCCACGCATTCTGAAGTGGTGGTACAGGTAGTTAATAATAATACTGATATTAATTAAGATAATCCTCTGTCAGAAGCAACTGACCGAGCCGAGGTTCGGCCCTCTTGGGCACCCTCGAGTCAGACGCTCTCGCGAAACAGGGTAACGGTCCAAGCCGAGGCTCCCTCTCGGGAGCCCTTGCGCTGGTTACCCAAATATAGAGGTCTCGACTGAGAGCCATAAGCGCTCGGTCACCTCTCAACCCGGTGAAACTGTAAAAGCCCTGGGGCTAACAGCGGCCATCAGCCCGAAAAAAAAAAAAATAAATAAAAATTAACAGAAAGCGTAATAGTCTGTGTAATAATGTACGGTCGGCAAAACTTATCGTGGCATGTTTTGCCGACCGTACTCGTATTCGTCGTTCGACTATTGTCATGGACCATCTCCTAGCACATGTTATAAAGCTTAGTTGGAGTGGGTAAAGAGAATGTAAGTAATGTAAATATCATTTTTAAATAATAATCATACTAAAATTAGAAGGGTGGCGGTGCTCCTCGACAATCTCTCGTATAATCCGCAGTTTTCTCCCCCTTTCGTCCTAACCCTCGACCGATTGGACTCCCCAGTGAAGGGATTGCCGTCTGTTTGATCTTATATCCAAATTTCCAAATTACGTTATAAAACACAAATTATAGAATAATCATAAAAACTAAGTCAGATCAAAATCAAAATTGTAATCATTAAATTTAAATGTCAGGAAGTTGAAGATAAAGTACAATAATAAGCGAAAAATATTTATGCGCAAGTTAATTTTTTTTTTAATAGGGTAAACATCTTTTTGGGCTATAAACTCTTGTTTCCTTGCTCTTGCTAGTATTATATAAAAAAAAACGATTACAATTCTTTCTAAAATATTTGTTCAGAGCTACTATTCTTTCTAGAGAAAGAATGGAGCCGGTAGCCTTATTACTCGTCACCAGTAATTAGTAAAGGCATCTTAGTCCTTAGGGTTTAAGGCATAAGATTCTTTTTCAAGGATGAGCGTGATTAAGCTTCGCTGGAGTTTCCTGCGCCACTTCTTTTCCAACGCCTACGCATACCGAAGTGGTGGTACAGATGGTTCATAATAAAATTTAAAATTTAGATAATCCGTAGTCAGTACCAACTGACCGAGCCGAGGTTCGGCCCTCTCTGGCACCCTCGAGTCAGTCGCTCTCGCACAACAGGAGGTCCAAGTCGATTGTTCCTTGTGCTGGTTACCCACTAATAAAGGTCTCAGTCAACTTTCAACCCGGTGAAAAATAATATAAATAGCATAAGTATAATGTCTTCCTATGGGATATCTAACACTGTCATCTAGACAATATATAAAAGTTCATTTTGGTCAATGACCTATGTTGATTAGCAGAATGGACATGCTAACGTGGTACCTCAGGGTCTTGCTCGGTTTCTGTCTGTGAGGTAAATCCATGCTAAAAGTTGGAATAATGATAGGCGGACATGATAATGCTAAGGTAGACAATTAATTATTCAAATTATTTCGTATCCTGCATAGATCTTAAGCTGACCGTACACTTGGCTAGCCCTGTAGTTAATTGTTAAATGACTTACATGGCATTATTTCAACTTAAATGAGTATATAAATGAGTAACAGTGTAATATTAAATATTATAAAATTAAAAACAAAAGCAATGTAAACAACATTATCAATACAAGGCAAGGTTCTTAGCCAACTTTTGTAGAAATCATTGGTGACAAATGAACACACAGTTAACCCGATGATAACTTATCATTATATATCAGCTGAACACCTACAACCATCCTCAACAAAGATTAGATACAGATAAGACAAGATAGATATAGAAGACAGAGATTAAATGCTTAGTTACCCGTAATTGATTCAAAGTATCCCTACACCTAACAAGCTAGTGTGCTTTAACATTGGTTACTATTTTGAATATTTTATATATATATATATATGCAGGGTATTAGGAGACCGCTTCCGAAAACGAAGACAGCCGATAGTACTAGTGACACCTTTGATGATGGGACGGAAAAAAAATCGATCCTGATTAAAAAAAAATCATATTTTTAAAACGTTTTATTAGCATTATTTACGCTCTATCATGTTAGTACAGCTAAATGAAACGATAGTTTCATTAAAATACATTACTTTACTTAAAAAACCAGCAATGAAACATAAAATCAAAAACATCTGATGCTCAGATCAACGAAAGCACGGGCGAAACTGTCTCAAAAACTAAAAAGAAAAACAAGACGTTTATCCTGAGCGCTAGATTCACCGGGCAAGTACTAAGTTGTCCGGTGAATCTATCACTAGAACATAAATGTTTAAGGTATAGATAATAATGATTATTATTTAATGTAAATGTTTACGCGGTAAGCAGAAGTCGCAAAAATAGATCGACTCGATACGAGATATGATCACGCTTTAGAACAATATCAGCGTAAAAAATGCTTAGAAAGTATGAGATTTAAATTTTTTCTATTTACATTGAGAGTAACAAACGAGCACACAGTTCATCTGTTGGTAAGTGATTCCCGTGACATCTACGTTCATCTTTGACGATATATCAATAATCATAGATGCCGGTGGCCACACCCTTGAGGACTGAGATGGAATGCCTCGTCACCAGGCCTCCGGATCCCTACACTCACTAGACGAAAGACAATAGCATCATGCTGCTATTTTCCGCTGGTATTCTGTAATGGGGTAGGACACCCCGGTCGAGCTGATTAATGGTGCAGCTAGAAAAAACTGCATCGTAGCTCTGCCACTGGCTCAATTAAGCAAGTAAAATATTTACTAAACATGCATATGTTAATAAAGATTCACACGTATGACTATATATAAGATTTCTTTGTACACTTGGAGTGTTTTAATTGACAATCAAAGTCACTACTTACGGAATACGGAATAGATACAGAAGTCGTATGTGCATGCAGATTTTATCTCATAGATTTTATTACATTCGTGGGCACGAGACTATTATTACACGATCATCCATTTTTAACATTACGTTATCTATTAACTCTTTATTGGTCATCACAGGGAAGTTTTTTTTTATAAAGTCAAGGCAACAAACGAGGACTCAGGTCATCTGATACGCGAAATCAATATGTCATAACCACCAACAACCACCTACCCTCAATAAAGATTCAATATGCTCATGCATCGTCGTCTCTAAGAAACGATACGAAATACCCACACAACATTCACTGGACTACACTCACCAGACGAAATATAGCGTTATGGATTTTTTTTTTCATTAAATTTAGAGTAACAAACGAACACCTAATTCACCTGATGACAAGTTATTTCTGCGGCCCATTCATGAATAAAACAAAATGTTTTATTGAATAGGTTTTGTTATTTTAAGTCCTTACATTTTTCTAAGTGCAACTTCATACAGTTTTTTTATTATTATTACTTTGAGGGTATCAAACGAACACCCAATTCACCTGATGGCAAATAACTCCTGCGGCCCATGACATCTACATTCTCCCTTGTCAAGGAATCATAATGCAGATGAGTTGTCACCCTTGAGGACTGAGATGGATGGAGGACTCGTCACCTGTAATAAAGGTTTCCGGATCCCTACACTCACCAGACGAAACAGCAACATTATGCTGCTATTTTACAAACGTCGCGTTATGATTGCTTCCCTGATCGAGCCGACCCATTCACGCAGCTGAAACAAGCTACCCATCCAGTAGACTATTGTTTAAATAATACAAAAAAATGAGTCCATTTAAGTCAACGCACGAACACACAAACGTACAGAAATAGAATAAGGTTCATGTTTTATATAGGCAGCTTTTTAACCTGTGAGAAAGTTGTAAGTTTCTGAACAATATGTGAACAAACATACATTCCTACATACGAACTGCTTGTGTCGAAATAAAAAAGGTAGTAATTATGTAATTTCGTTTATACCTATATACATTTTCAATGTAAGTACATACCTACTTCCTTGAATTCGTTTAAAAATAACAAAACATCGAGATACTTTTCATGTCTTGCTTGACAGTTTTAATTGCTCTTTGAAGTCGTTAAAACGTCTTTGGTTCTTTATATCCTTTAATATTAAAAAATACCTAGAATTCTCTGTATTAAATAACAAACGGTCTGTCGCCTAAGTCTCAAAGAGAGATTTTTATAGATGAATGTGAAAATAAGTGACATATTCCAGTTAGTAACGCATAACGATGTTTATCTTTCTGGATGACGAAATATCATCTGAAACTTCAAGTCATTTGTCACATGATTTTGGATGTCGTTAGAAATAGAATGCGATATCTGTTTGAAGACAATCTGACATAGCATATTACTTCGACATTGATTCATTTCTATTTTATATCGACTTCCATATTCGACGATGAATAGATACAATTAAGAGTATGTCGTGTTTACAATTACGTATTACAGAAATGAAATTCGTTTTAGTAATGGATCGAATATGACCAAAGCTTCGTTTTTTGCATACAAACAATACTTTTACTTTTACTTGTGTGTTTGCATTCACATCTTTATTTCGTGAGTTACCTAAGGCCATTGAAAAAGTGTTTTTATATAAAGCATTGCTGATTGTTGTGCCGAAGTCGCCTTGACTTTATATTTTTTACAAATTAGTTCCTTAAGGTTCATTATAGTAAGATTTTTTTTATAAATACATAATCAAAACTTTAACTACTGTATATTGAAAAGTTATTAAAATTAAAAAAAAACTGTAAATCGATGTGAATGTAGTCTGTACAGTTTAATTTTTCTTTATTTGTATTATTTGGCAAAACATCATCATCATCCACCATAGCGCACTCTTGAACATGGCCTCCTTCATAGATTGCTCTAAAGGACGCTCCAGCCCCACCTTCATCATGCATGCATCCATCGACTTCCCGCAAACTTATCCAATTCATGTTAATTCAATTCATGACTGATCGTATTTGCCTAGTTTGAGAGTAGGAACTAATTATTATTAACGCCACCATTTGCATAATAAGGAAGTTTGGTGGTTTAATTTACATATTATATAACCTAACGTAAACCTAAATAAAAGGGATCATAATGCAAATGCGTTGTTACCCTTGAGGACTGAGATGGAATGTCTCGTCACCAGTAATTAAGGTTTCCGGGAACCCCTACACTCACCAGACGAAACACAGCAGCGTTATGCTGCTATTTTACGCTGTGGTATTCTGTGAGGGCATGATCCTACACCGATTGGGCTAATCCATTCATTCTGCTGCTAGAAACCAAATGCAGTGTAAGTTAAAAATAACTAAATATTATTATTACAATGTGTGTTGGGTGCAAGTGAAAAGTCTAGTGAAGTGACAGGTTTTAATATTCGGCCTTAAGTCCAACGTTTTTAATTCAGACGTACGTACATACATTCTCTATTTAAATATATCTTAACCATAATGTCATTCAGCATTTGGAAAGCTGAACCCAACCGGAGGGTCGGAGGATTTGCTTCAGCTCGTCTCGTTGCTGTCGCTGTGGCTTTGTGTTCATTGTCATTATAATTTATGTTAAAGAGCACGGAATGCAAGTCGGTGACGAGGTTTGACGCGCCCTCATTTGCAAGTACCCCGTCCTGTTAGTTGTGGAAAGGGTCGCCAAGTCTGAAAATGTTTTTTTCGGGATATAAAACAGATACAATTGAAACATTTAACGAAACACTTTTATTATTAATTCTTTAAAAAGGAACCACGAAAGAACAACAATTACAAACATATGAAAATGCGTATCTTTGATTTTTTTTTATCAATAATAAGACGCAAATAATAAAGCCCAGAATGTCTTGCGTCAATTTTAAGCGTGAATAAATTTGGCCTTTGGGGAGAGAAACGCACTCATGTTGCGTTTTTTCTGCCTCAATCTCAGCGGTGAAGGAGAACGTTGACAGATAATTTGCATGCCTGATAAATTTAAAAAATATTGAGTCCGCCACTTCGTATAGGCTGACGTTACATCGATCCACGATCGGGACATTGCGCGTTAATTGGAACGGGTGGCAAACCTAGCTGTCAGCTCCGGCACGGTGTTCACTGAGCTCGGATGCAACACTAATTGTATTCAAACATTTGTAAAGCTTTGCACAAGGCTCTTTGTTTTGTCGTTAGCGAAGATTTTAAATTGCTGTGTTCCTTGACGTGTTGAAATTGGGAGTTGATTAAGAGTGTTTTCGTGTGGAAATTGTTTGTGCTTGTGCTGGTTACCCGTTAATAAAGGTCTCGACTCGGTGCCCTGAGCGCTCGGCCACCTTTCAACCCGGTGAAACTGTAAAAGTGGCCAATCAAACAGTGGCCATCAGGCATAAAAAAAAACAAAATTAACCCGTATCTTAAATCATTAGTATATTGACTCGTCAAATCAGAGGTACTAAAACCGTAGGTGTAAGCTACAGCACGAATAGGTCGACTGGACCTGGGATAAACTACTGACTGCTAATACAGAATTAACCGAAAATCTTAGCCTCTCTGTTTCGTCTTATGAGTGTAAGAAATCGAGTCATTCTATCTTAGTCCCCAAGAGTTATATCACATCGACGTTATGATTAGTTATAAAGATTATGCGGCATATAAGCCAAACTGAATATTTGCGTCGTATCACTAAAGTTCACAATTAACATTACAATTAAAGGAAATTCGAACTTCGAAATTGTCACTCCTAATTACAAAAAAAAACTAATCTTTGTAGGCGAACAAAGTTAGATTCCTAGTTGCAATGATTGAAATGATGAAAGTCGAGACTTTTATTTTAGTCTTCAATGCATGTGCATCTTGTATATTTGTTGAGGGCGAATGCAGATGACATACGTGGCAGTCAACAAGAGAACTGTGTTCTCGCCCTATTAATATTATTAAAAAAAATGTCACTCTCAAAGACAAGAGTTAGCTGGGTGGTAAATTGTCTTCTCTTTAGTAGAATATTTTTTTCAATACAGGAAAGAGGATGAGGTAACAATGCACGCCCAACAAAAGACAACAAAAAAGTAAATTTTTTTTTCTATAAATACGTCTGAGGTGTAATATAAATTTATAAAAAAATAATTGCTCAATTCCAATATTTTTATTGAGTATAGAGTTACAAATGAGACGTACGGCGTGTGCCATTACGCGTAAGTTGCGGTTAACCTCTAATTATAATTATAAAAATAATTCGCAATAATTATTTAAATTATAGTAATTTTTTAGCATAGTGTTGAATATTTGTTTTTTTTATTAAAGTAACATATTTTGTGGAAGTGACGATAAACTTGTAGCTAAGACGTTAAATTCATGATCGAGGTCGTTAGAAATGAGGTCATTAATAAGCTTCTTTTTAATAATAAATTACCGTTTTTCAGATATACTAATAAGGTAAACTACAATAAGTACAAATAACTTGCTGATATTTTCTGTCATCATTCATGTTTGGGATTCTATAACTTTGAAGTGATATTTGTTATTTCTGTTTACCCAGATTTGGGATAAAAGATGTGAAAGCTTCATCAGAGCAATTAATGGTTTATAGTTTTTTTTATGTATATTTAGATTCCTTTCCATATCGGGATGGGCGGTAATTTTAAAGTCCATATCGTATCGACTCCCAAAAATAAAAATATTCGAAAGCAATAAGCCCGTCCGCTTCATCAGAATACGTTCCCTTATTATTTTATTGGGCGATTATATCGAAAAACAAATGCAGCAGCGACTTCCATCCCGCAGGAGTGGGGTCAATGAGCGATCGACTCCATTAAATGACCAGCGCGCGCATTACGTGTGCTGATGGAAATTAATGATTAGCGCCACTCGACATGGCGTTCAGTGTATATAGCGTTTACTTGTATTATGGTAGATAATTAATAACGATTAGGAATTCATAATTAACGGCATACTGGTGTAGTTGTCTTAAATGATTTCGATTTATAAAAGCATGTGTATAATTTGGAATAGCCATGTGTAAAAATGACATCTACATTCTTCCTTGACACGGAATCATATTGCAGATAAGTTGTCATTCATAGTATGAATATCTCGTCTCCGAATCGCTACACTTACCTGACGAAACACAGCAGCATTACACTGCTATTTCAAGCTGGTATTCTGTGAGGGCGTGGTCCTCCCCCGGTCGAGCTGACTCATTCAAACTGAAACAAAGTGCCGCTCTACCACTCTATCTAATATTTGGATCCCTCAGCTGGTCCTACACTTGTCAGTTGAAGCAAAACAGCACTGTGCTGCTATTTAACCCTGATTCTTGTGTGACAATAACAGGCTTAGCTGACTCATTCATGCTTTAGAAACACATTGCAGCGTAACTCTACCATGGTTGAGTATAATATATTTAATGAAAGTTTACACCGTTTCTATAAAGTTTTTAAAATTTAAAACTGTAGTTATATTTCCACCAGTAGATATATTTAACTTTGGCATTGTGATATATTATGTACACATAGTGTATTTTGTAGTACACTTTTTTTGTACCTAGTATATTAATGTGTTAACTTATGGCAAATTACTGTTCTATAATTAAAAGACTATATATGGAATGGAAGTCCGTGGATGCAGATAGCTTGGGATAGGATTTAATAGTGGTGTTTGGGTTTATATTTTATGTCCGCTACATATAAACGATGCATTGACATATAATATAATTTTCCTGTACTATACTGGTAGGAGAAATCCAAATGAATTCGATTTCTTACTCTTTAATAGCATAAAAAAAAATACTGTCCATATTTTTAAGAAAAAAGAGAAATAAACGACCGGAGACTCTAACTTAGAGTCTTTTTCTTTTTTTAGAATTTGATTAGATTAGAAAAGATTGAAAAAACATCCCCATCTTAATTCCTTGTCTAGCGTATATAATGTTACTAAAACCATACATTCAAAACGATCGTCAACGTATGTGTGTTCGTTTTTCATCAACTTTATCATAAAAATAATATAAATCTTTCGTCGTTCATTGCCATCATTACACGTAATACATTATCAGATGTTGGTAACAGCACGTCCATTCATGCAGCAATCGTTCTTTTTATTCGAGCGCCATACACACAAATGGTATAACCATCTTTATTATCGTACCGATGCAACCCGAAACGTATATTGTAAGTGTTTTGACTGGTCATTTGAATAATAATTCAATATCTACACTAGAGTTATTCACTATTATATATTTTTTTCTAGTTTTATATTTCAACCGCCTCTCGGCATTTTTATTTTGAATTCTTTGAACAATTCGAATAAAGTTCGATTGTAGTAAATTTTCAAGACGCATTATCGAGTTGTGTTTTTGAGTGGGAATTACATTTAATGAGTTATATTCTAGGAATATCGATGTGCGGGTGTATTTTTTTTTAATATAAAACCGTGGCCCATAAATAACTCGTACTTCTATCCTCAATAAAGATTCAAGATGCATTATGTGTTGTACCATTGAGGACTGAGGTTCCCTCGTTATCAGTAATCGGATCTCCGGTCCCTTGCACTCATCATAAGAAGCGCTATACTGTTTTTTCACGCTAATATTCTGTAACGGCACGATACTTCCTCGGCCAAACTATTCATGCTAGAACTTACCACTGTTTCTTATAACCCTTTATTAGAGCTTTGTCAGATTTATGTTCCCATTTTTTCTTCGTTTTCTCATTCCTATTTTTTTAATGACTTTCTGATCTTTAGTTTATTAACTCTGCTAGTGAGTAGTTATCCAAAGTTAACGTTCAAAAATTATATTTTATAAAAAAATCACGTTTTAAATGCTTCTCATGTCGGCAGGTGTTTCCGTTTCCTTCTATTTTAAAATTTTGCATTGCTCGTAATTATCGTTTAATCCATATTTATGACAAATATATATTTATCATTGCCGTGACATTAATGTGACAACTTATTTTAACATTTATCGTCAACGATTTAAAGTTTATTTACCCTTGTCATCATGTTTTTTGTTTGGACGAACTGTAACGTAATATATTTCTGCGCACTCGTTATCGAAGATATCCTTCCAACCGGTCCTGACATCGGAACCGGCTTCTATATGCCGTTTGACTCTCCTCACTATTATACTAGCTGCTTTTGCCTACGGCCCATGAACACAAATATATATATATATATATATATATATATATATATACATATTTGTATATATATATATATATATATATGTACACATATATACTATAATGACTCCTGCGGCCCACGACAACTACATTCACCCTTGAGGACTAAAATGGAATGCCCCGTCACCAGTAATAAGGCTTCCGGATCCATCCACTCACCAGACGAAACACAGCAGCATTATGGTTCTATTTCAAGCTGGTATTCTATGAGAGCGTGTTCCTTCCCCCGTTGAGCTTATCTATTGATTCTGCAGCTAGAAACAAATTACAGCGTAGCTCGACCACTGTATCTAGTAATTGGGTCCCTGGACCCTCTACTTATACAAGCAAAACATAGCCGTGTTAATCTGTTATTTCTATTTGATATTCTGCGAGCTCGTAGTACTTCCTCAGTCGAGCCGACCCATTCATGTTGCAGTTAGAACCCAAACGCAGCAGCGTGGCTCTATCAATATTTGAAAATTAATAATATAAAATACAAATAGACAAATAAAAAAATTGAGGAAGTGATAGATCTATATTCAGTAGAAACTTCAATAATGTCTGTTCTGTAGTTTACAGGTTTGCGTGTACAGACGGACCGTCGGACAGATTGATCAAATTGATCACTATCTATGTCTTGGCGATGCCTTAATAAATGAAATTTTATTTAAATTTATTTACAATTTAAGCTAATTTAAATTCTATGCTGATTATGATACGGTACAATTCTGAATTGAATTTAAACATATTTTCCAATATTATTGCCTAACGCGGTTTCGTGTTTAACGTTAGTCGCTTTAGATGATAGATATCAGTTCTATTACGTAACGCTATATTTATTTTAAAAAAAATCTTAAGGTATTTTATTAGTTTTATCTTTGATCTTGATTTATAAGTTGTCGACTATTTTTAATTCATCATAAATAGTTATTATATCCTTTGTAGCAGTTTTAATGGAGCTTTTTTTTTTAAGTGAGATATGTGGAACTATGTCCAAGCTTCCGGTCCGTCCATTGTATTGATATATTGTATGGTGTTGTAAATTTTATGATTAGTTTGTAATCATTATATTAAAAGAGTAAACCCGCGCCAACGTTCTTATACACAATATATATTTTTTATGATATTTGTAATGAATATATGAATAATTTTTATTTGAAGTTACTGTACAGCCTGTATCACGAATGAATGAACTCGACCGGGGAGGGTTCACGATAGAATGGTTAAGTATTTTTTACTATAGTATAGGCGGCTAATCTAATTGTAAGTGACCGCCACCCATGAACTTCCGCAACACCAGATGAGTCGCAAGTACATTGCCGGCCTATAAGGAAGGTGTGGGCTCTTTTCTTGAAGGTCCCTAAGTCGTATCCGTTCGGAAACACCGCTGGCGCGGAAATTTCGATTATCTACGCCACGTTGCGCTACTATTTTGCAAGGGTATTTTGTTAGGGCGTGATCCTTTTTCATAAGCGGTCCGAATAACAGCAAGAATCTAACTAATGGTGGAATAGTAATAGCTTATCGCTGATTTCACCATCTGGTGAGTGAAGAAATCGGTCCTATTATTGGTGATGTGGTATTCTATTTTAGTCATAATGGGCGACAGTACCACTGTATTATGATTATTTATCGAGGACGTTGATCGGTGTTACAGGCAGGAGGAATCGCTCATAATCAAGTGAGATGAGTGGCTTTTGTCTCCATATAATTTCATAAAATTATATTATATGATAACACATACAAACTCACAGTTAACGGTAGTTTATTTAACCATAGAGTAGTGTTGTAATTGTTAATGTGGAATTTTAACGACGTGCATACACTTACTACGTGGAGCTAATCCCCGGTGATACGAGAGCGTATTGTAATCTGATCTTACGTCGGCTAGATAACGTGTGCGTGACGGTTCAATGACCGAGTTAGAGACTGACGTGATGAGTCATGACGGAGCGAAGGTTTTTCATCTGTTGGCTTAAAATATTATATAATCAAACACTCGGGTTGTTGTGTTATATAATCGAAAAAGAAAACTAACATAAACGCACCCTGCGAGTAATATCGTATTAAGCTATCACGGGGTTCTTTATGTTATGTCATATCGAGGTCTCTAATATCTATACATATAATAATCTTGTCAATTTTATTCAGATCGTTCCTACTGTTAGTTTAGAATGTACAAGCTTGTAAGGGTTTATTCCTCGGTAAAGTTAGGCCACACGTATGTGTGTTTCACGAATAACACCGTTTAAATCTAAATAATAAAAAAAAAAAAATTCGCTATAAATAACCAGTTACTACTATTACGATAGCGAGTTGTTTTTTTTTTATTATTTAGATTAAAACGGTGTTATTCGTGAAGCACATACGTATGACCGAACTTTACCGAGAAATATATACATATATATATATATATATAAAACTGCATAATAAAACTGTACCCTACTATTTTGGGGTGACGGTGCGTATGCGCAGGTTATAATATTCATTAGCATAAGCCTTAGTACAATCTTCAGCCACCTGTATCCACCGCACTCCCGCAGATGTGCATAAGTCGTTATTTGAATATCTTCACTTATTTAGTTGGAAGTCGTTCGACACCGCGATTGCCTATACGAGGTTGCCACTCGGAAACCTTTCTTCTCCATTGGTTATCAGTTCTACGAGCTATATGATAGCCGATTGCTAATTCAGCTTTCTGTTAAAACCATACTGTTTTTATTTTTTTTGTAAGATAGATACCATTGTTATTTATATTACTACCGTTCTGTTTAACCAATCCAACTAAGCTTAAAATTACAATAGTCGAATGGTCGATTCGAACCTACAACCTTAAAGTTTCGCAGACCGTCCCATATACTATTAGGATATTGACGCTTTAAAATTCTCCTAACCTAAAGAATAACTTCAAACAGTTTAGGTAAATTTCACTAATGGTATATTCACATTAGAAGGTGTGAAAGTAAATGTTTTGTGGGGAATATTCCGCAAAGCGTCGCGCACGTGTCTTGCGGGCTGTGTCTATTTAACGTCACTAAACTATACGTCAATTTGTTTGTTTACTATAACGGTGGTAATGTTTGAGTGGCCCAATTTTATAGTTAGTACGGAGGTGCTCAGATATGTTTGTTATATACTTAAAAAGCGTTTTGTTAATACAACACATAAAAACTTCAATTCATCCTTATCAATGATTCCACACTTACCCTTAACAGTGATTCTAGATGTACATACGTTGATACTCCTGAGAACTGATATATTATGTCCCGTTACCTATAATGGTGGTCTTGGATTTTGGTATTTTGTGTGGTCCTTCCTCAAGTCGACCCATTCAATTTTTATCCAGAATAGCTACATCGTAACTCTACTATCGTTAGAATTTCAAAAAAGTATTTTTTATGACAGTTAGGAATGACTCCCTATACCTACACACTACCGAGAAATGTAATCACAGGGTCTCCAGTTTCCCGCTCCTCATACGGAACAGCAGCATTAAGCTGATAATTAACGTTGGTACTCTATAAGGGTGTGTTCATACACCGGACGTGTCAGCACATTCATGCTGCAACTTCTGCTAATGTATAGGCATATTTTCTTTCTTCTTTTTTTATCGAAAAGGTAGCAATCGAGCAAGCACCTCGCTCGGCGGTAAGTGATTACCACCGCCACATCGTGAACATCCACAACACCAGAGGAGTCGCAAATACGCTTCCGGCCTTTAAGGTGTAGGCTCTTTTCTTGAAGTCGTATCGTTTCGGGCTAATTCCACATATTTGTTGTGCGCGGCAGAAAATCTCGCATAAAGCGCACAGTCGTGGATTGCCAACCATCGAGATGATGAAGATGAAATGTTGAATTCTGTCGTCATATACGATTTTTAAACACAGCGGCTGTAATTAATATGACATTACCTTAGAGCACTCTCCATGGTAAATTCGATTAAAATGCATAGAGAGGCAGTAGAGACGCAGTAGACCCACGTCTGAAGGTAAAAATTGGATATCTCATGAATAGTTTGGCTAGACTGGGTAAGGAATATACTTTTAAAGAAGTCTAGTCAGACATTCTAATTATTACATCTCTCGATCTGCATACACCATACGTTTAAAATGCATAAGCAAATCCGTCGTTTTCTTGACACAAATAACCCAATCCCTTTTGTCTTGTCTTACGACACGCACGAGATGAAAGACAGCTGTTCAGTTCATTTTTAACTTCATAATAACACGAGATGTCTCAGCAAAAGAGTTATTCAAGATAAAAATATGTTTTTTTTTAAAAAATCCTTACTGAAAATTCACAAAAAAGACGGTACATTACCAATAGACCGCTATGTTAGATTGTGTGTTAAATTAAAAAGTAATATCGCAAAAATGGTTGGTATACGATTTGAAACTTATAGTTTGGAGAACTATCAATATATCTATCTATCTATATATGGGATTTTAGTTAAGCTTGGATTGTCGCAGTTTCTTTACCGGCAGTCGTTATTAATATAATAGCTTGGAATCTGAAATTCATTTACGTGAGATTATTTTAGTATCCTAATAACAATTAAAGTTTAACTTATAAAACAAATTTTAAAGGGAGGATATCGGCCAATACACTTTTGTTTATTGGTCAATAACCTTAATTATTCTTGATTACTTCTTCTTCTTCTTGGTCTACACTCCTGGCGGAGTGATCGTGGCCATAGATCGTTTGCAAGCAGCTTTTGCAGGAGTTCTCCATCTCTCTCTATTTATGGCACAGCGTGTACATTCAGTAAGGGAACACTTCGTAGACGATTTAATAAGGTCTGTCCATCTTGTGGGCCGCAAAATCGTTGATCTTCTACTCTTCATTCGATTAATTCCAAAGAACTTTCGTTGCGGATAATCTGCCCAAACATCTTGAAGATTCACACTTGCACAATCGACGAAAGCCTTTGTTTGATGTTAAGCTCTTTCAGAATGGAAACGTTAGTGCGGTGAGCTGTCAATTTTATCCTCATCGAGCGCCTACAGCATCACATCTCAAGGGCGTCGATCTTCCTACTATGTCTTTGATGGACCGTCCATGTTTCTGCTCTATATAGTAAGATACAAAATATTAATCATCTCGTTAGATGAACATTGGCGATCTTTCCATACCTTCGTGAGCTTTTCTATAGCTGATCGTGTCATTCTATAATATAAAGATACTTAAACCTCGTAAAGATTAGACTCATATTCAGCTGTTCGGCAATATATGGGATATAAGTGAAATGTCGTTAATGTTTTTACCTATATGAATATACAAATGAAATGTTATTAGAACTGCTGTCACTAAATGTGCCAGATGGTGAGAACCGTCGGCGTCACGCACCGCTTCAGTTCGCATAGCCACGTTAGCTTGCTTGTAAATTAGGGCAGAATCAACCTACCGTATATTTCCGAAACTATTGGCTCTCAGCACACACCAAACTTATATGTAATAATGATAATGAAATAATATGATATGGCTGTATAACAATCACTTTCTTAACCGTCTTCAAAAAAAAAGGAGATTCTAAAGTTAAATGTATAATACTTTTTTTAAATAATAACAATTCACACACACATCCACACACAAACACACACACATACACACAACCCAACTGAGTTATTTTAATTAACTAATACTTGTCTTTATATAATCAAATGTTTTTTTTTTAACTTTTCTCCAAGAGACATCTCTATTATTTAACTGAACAATATTTGTTTTATATTATGTATTATAATTGTCTAGCATATGATAGGGTGGAGGCCTGATGAGCCGACAATACAATCCCAGAGCATAGTTTGGCGCATCAGTCTCCCGCAATATACGTGTCAACATATGTAAATATTATGTGAAATAAAGAAATTATTATTATTATAAATATTTATTTATTTACTTACTGCTCTCTAAGCCGAACTAGGAATTTCCTCCACAAATGTAACTCGATAATGAAGTGGCCATAAAACAGTAAGCTTGTTATTGTTACACGGATCTATAACAAAGTATCACTTTACAATAGTGAGCTCTGTCCTGCTAAATGTGTCATGCATTTATTATTGCTATAATATGTTTTACATTGTTGACATTGTTTTTAAAATTTATTACGAAAAAACAAATCAATTCGAGATTCAGTATGTAGTAAATATGGATAAATACAAAAAATAATTAACATATATTATTTTTATAATTATATTGCAGGTGACATAAGAGACTGTTCACTGTATGCTAAGTGATTCCTGCGGTCTAGTGCTTTAGTTTATCCTTAATAAGGAATTGCTTCAACCAGACGAAGCTCGGTAGCGCTAAACTATTATTTTATTTATTTATTTACACTTTATTGGCATGGCAAGCATTCTCTTCCAGTCAACCCAACCCAAGGTGTGGTGAGATATGTGTATGTGATAGGTGTAGCAATAAACTAATTAATAAAAACTAAAAATAACTAATACAAGCAAATAAAAATACATTCACATATATATTAAATACATAATACATGTATAAATACACAATATATATATATATATATATATATATATATATATATATATATACATACACAATAGTGGTAGCAACCAATAAATTTCATAAGTGGATGATAAATTTATCTGACTTCAGATAACTTAAGTAAGTGATCAAGAACCAAACCTAAAACTGTTTTTATTATGCTGGTATGATATAAATTGTGTTCCTCCTCAGGTCGAGCAGACCTAAAGCTAGATCATAGTCGCGGCGTGATTCATGTTATATTATTTTATTGTCTATAGAACAGTGAATGTATTTTAAAATTAGTATGTAATTATTTCCTGACATTCAATACATAAAGACTTCCTAACCTCCAATACGGCGATGAACTTGTATATATTTTTTCTAGTTCCATAATCGTATTCACAAAAAGTTTATGTTCCTTATAAATTAAGTCAGAACCGACTGTTTTATCGTCCAAGATAGGCAGTTCATCTTAATCTATAGAACAACATAAAACAGTGCTTACTATCGTTGCTTCAGTAGATCTATTTAATGAAATTTATCGCCCTTAATTTAAACATCCCATAATACACTAACAGCTTTTTTATAGTTAACAACGATACCGTTAAATTTCTAATAAAATTCTCAATTTTTTATGGTCTCTAAGTTCTTTTATAAATACTGAAACCGACTTTTATTAGCTACACTAGTAAATGGTGCGACGTGGTCGTAATTGGAAAGTCTCATTATTATTTTTGAAGTGTTGCTTCTTTCAACTTGTCGATGGAAGATTTAGTATTTATTACTTTACTAATTAAAAAAAAAGAATCACTCATCTTTTATCGCAAGCGGGGTAGATAGAGAAAGCAAGAGCAATTTATAAAGACTTAAGTTAAAAAAAGACTTCAGCTCTATTTTAAGTGTATACAATAGATAGATAAGATAGAGAGAATGAGGAGCAACTTAAATCTTAAAAATTATAAATTAAACATATAGTATAGTATATTTCTAAAGTTAATTATTTAAATTTCTGTGGACGACTTCCATCTATGCTTGATAAAAAGAAAAAGAGACTTTTAAGTATCAATTTCCGTCGCGGCGATGTCTTCTGGTTATTACCGGAATAATATCAACTATTCCGGATACATTACAGTGTTGTAAGTACAGAGGCCCTACCGGGTAGAAATCCGGGGCCTACCTATTAGAATAAGAACGATCAGAGGAATCATTTGATGTATTAGATGTGTTAGGGGCACTACAAAACACTATTCAGATAAGAAATAATTTGTGTTTTATATAATTGTTGGTCTGGTCTCAGAACTCTTCGTTCAGCTACTCATACCTAATCATAAAGGTTCTAAAAAAACTTTAAATCCCTTATAATAATATTAAATGACAAAAAATCGTTGCCGTTTCCATGGCGTTTTTATTCGTGTTCAAATACCTGCTGGTTTTTTTCCGTTCGTGGTGTTTGGTGAGGGAACAAAACATAAAACAATACTTTAATTTCGTTTAGCATTTGAGATGATTCCCTACGTCCCAATTTAAATTCCCCTGTGGTTTTTTATATATTTTAAGGGTCTGGAACATTGATTGAGGGTATGATTTACGATGTGTTTTCTAATTTGTTGTGGGCCATATAATTTATTTTTTAACCCATTTCTATTATGGAATGTCTACTATGAGAGGGATAGTTTTGTGTCTAAATATTTCTTAAATCCATTCTATGTTTCATAAGGTTTATGATAATTAGTTAGTTTTAGTAGAGTGGAGGATTGATGTTTCTTAAGGTGATGAAATAAATAAAAGTACCAAATATTCGTTTTGTTAAATTTAGTATAATTAAAAGTAGTTATGCTGTAAGTTGATTACATTAAACTAAAATTGATATTTAACACATATAAATAGAACCTTTAAAAATAAATGTAAGTAGTTAAATATAGCAAATGAAAGAATCTATCTTGTTCTAGTATTAGATCCTTACTATAGTAATTTAAATAGTGAAACGTCACATTTTGTATAATTTTGCTTTATTTGTTTTCACGCTTGCTCCTTTAAACAGATTTGGGAAATAATATTTACGAAGAGCTGGAAGGTGTCACTGGTGTTTTTTTTAAATTGTCATTGTTCAAAAGACCAGAGACATCAACAATATAATGTGTTACAATATTATGTATTCATTCATAACACCATACCATACCATACCATACCATACCATATCCAGCAAGACTTTGTCTCACACAAAGTATAGTCCACCTATCATCATACGAGCTTAGTTGTCACTGCATTCAGATAAAAGACGATAAATTAAACAACGATTAACATTTATTTACCTTTATCTTGTATTATTACCGTTTATCATTCTTAGCGCTAAAAGCGTTGTGAGAAAGTATGTATGGTGAAATAAAAAGAAAGCATGTAAAACATATCGACAATAGATCCGCATAACTTTATAGTAGCAAATAAAGAGTTTTTCTTAATTTTATTACACAATATATTTCTATCTATTAACTATCTAACTTTTTTTGTTGCAGTTGGCTTCCTAATCCTCGCGTTCTACCTCTGGGGCGACCCTTACAAGAGGGGTTTCTTCTGTGACGATGAGTCCCTCAAGCATCCCTACAAGGACTCAACCGTCACCAATGTCATGCTCTACATCGTCGGCATTTGTCTTCCTGTGTTTACGGTAATTAAAAAAATTCATTTCGTTAATTTTAGTAGATTACATAATCGGGTTAACATCGCAGTTCCCAGATATTTGTAGAATCCTGACTAACATTTTTAACCTAAAAAACAAGGCCAAAACTAAATACACTGAGAAAAAACATAAGACACAGGCATACCAGTGTGACTATAATTGATTTGTAAATTACATTATTCCTATACCAATCAAAACAACATATTTCTCTCTTCAAGCTGGCGATTTATTGAACTTCTCTGAAAATGTATTGGGGAAAAACTAAAATAATTTGTCATCTGCGGTATATAGCTTAGGGCGGTAACGCACGGCGGGATGACTTTGTTTTAAACAATGTGGTATATCAATCTTTTTGTGACATTATGCAAAAAAAGAAGAAGAATGATGAATTATATACAACTAGTGGTCCTGTCCGGCTTCGTCAGATCTCAGATTGTCCTGAAGCAAGATTCTGGCAACCTATGTATAGCTATCATGTTTCGTAAATGTAAACTATAGAAAAAATTGACCACAATATTAGGTGAAAACCCATTATCACTACTAACGGTAACTTTTCGGGGACTTAACTGGGAATCCTAAAGTTACGAATGTTTCATAAGACTCCATAAGTTCCCTAGCCTGTAAATATTTGCTCAAACGTGGAGATCTGTTTACCCAGCCATTCCTCTATGTCGCTTATTGGTTATCAGCCCCATTATCGATTCTAACCGGTCATGTAACATTAGGGAACTCTACGTCATTGTTTAGAAACGTGAGTCTTTTCACCTTTATATCTTTTATAATAGGCCAGGCATTTGAAAACAATCATATTTTCAAGTAATGTATGACCGTCCGTTTGTTTAGCCTACAATATATTTAAGTATATAGACGTAAATTTAATGTTTTGTCTTTAAGAAAAGGAAGAATAGGCATTAAAAATTCCACTTATTTTTATTTTATTTTATATTATTTATAAGCAAGATAGTGTACCGCGCGAGGATAGTCACAGTACAGCTAAAATCAAAACGAAAATTAATTTGTATCAGTTACATCGTCCATTTAGACATAGTAGTGACGGGTACTACATTATCTGTATAGCATCATATATCAGCTTATGTCCTTATACACATCTTGCGAGGCTGTAGTGATTGCTCGAAGAGCATTTATCTGTCCTGATATGACAGTTTTTATTTTTTCGGGCTCACTGCCGCTGCTTGCCCGAGGGCTTTTACAGTATCGCCGGGTTGAGAGATGAACGAGCGCTTATGGCGCTCAATCGAGACCTCTATTAGTGGGTAACCAGCACAAGGGCTCCCAAGAGGGAGCCTCGGCTTGGGCCGTTACCCTGTGCCGCGAGAGCGTCTGTCTCACCCCGTGCCCATACGGCGAGGAGTGCGCCATGGCGATACCATCTCGCCCAAGTTCTGTACCAACGTCTTAGAAGACATGATGAAAACGTTGGATTGGAGCCACAGGGGTGTAAATATCAATGGCGCTTATATGTCGCACCTGCGCTTTGCAGACAATCTAGTCCTGTTTGCCGAAATCGTCTCAGATCTCCAGATCATGCTTGTAGATCTGCAAGCGTCATCCCTGAGGGTCGGTCTCAGGATGAACATGTCTAAGACGAAGATCATGGCGAAATAATCTTTGCGTGTATCCAACATAATTGTGGGCAACGACCAGGTAGAACTGGTGAATGATTACGTCTATCTTGGACATCGTTTATCTTTTGACAGTAGTCTTCAGGTAGCTGAGACCATCTAAACCCTAAAGAATCGATATTTCTATATAATATATGTCATTTTTACTAAGATAACTAATTTTTTTTAAGTCTTAAAATCTGGACCCCTCTTTCGTTTACGTTGATCAACAGATGTGTGACTATAAATTCCAATAAGTTACGATTATTTCCTCCGAATGTCGTTATCAGTGGCACAATCGCTTTTTAACGTGATGGCTGGCCCCTACGTGTAAAGATTCCACGATACAGCCATCAGATTCCCACGAAACGCCTTATCGATTTTATTACCGTTTAAGTGAATGTCCTATTTATATGGAAATCTATACATACATAAATAGAAATAACTGTTTGGTATTTCGAGTTAAAAGGCTTAAATTATTTCTAAAGCTAGTTGATTTTTATGGCATTTTATTAATTGTATTAGGGGTGACATAATTATGGCCTATGATATCTAACGTCTACCCTCCATGAATATTCAAGATGCGTACGCATTGTCAGCCTTGAGGACTGAGATAGATTGCCAAACTTAAATTCTCTATTGAATAGTGGCGAAAAAGTAGTATTATATAATAATACTGAATATAATAATGTATTATTATATTCGATTCTTATCCAAAAATATATTTAACGATAGATAAATAACGCGTTAAAGCCTATACTCGCGCTTAGTACATGGTTCAACTTGATTAACGTCTTTCATTAGACCTTTTCGCAAACGTTGCCGCTATGGTGTGATATTACACGTTACGCTTTCACGTCAAAGAGATTGCGATTAAATTGCCCATTAGTGTGTTGACTTCATAAATGTGTACACCGTGTATATCTGTGATGAAAGTTTGCGAAAGTTATAGCAACTTTGTAGATTTATGTATGTATTTTGTGGGTGGTAATTTTGCGTTATTTTTGTATAGATGATATACATCAAATAATTTATTCATATATGACAAATAACATATGGTGTATACCAATGTTTACCGTAGGGAGTCAATAGAGAAAAATAAGTAATGTAAATTTATGTATGTATTTTGTGGGTGGTAATTTTGCGTTATTTTTGTATAGATGATATACACCAAATAATTTATTCATATATGACAAATAACATATGGTGTATACCAAAGTTTACCGTAGAGTCAATAGAAAAATAAGTAATGTAAATTTAAGTATGTATTTTGTGGGTGGTAATTTTGCGTTATTTTTGTATAGATGATATACACCAAATAATTTATTCATATATGACAAATAACATATAGTGTATACCAAAGTTTACCGTAGGGAATCAATAGAGAAAAATAAGTAATGTAAATTTATGTATGTATTTTGTGGGTGGTAATTTTGCGTTATTTTTATATAGATGATATACACCAAATAATTTATTCATATATGACAAATAACATATAGTGTATACCAAAGTTTACCGTAGGGAATCAATAGAGAAAAATAAGTAATGTAAATTTATGTATGTATTTTGTGGGTGTGAATTTTGCGTTATTTTTGTATAGATGATATACACCAAATAATTTATTCATATATGACAAATAACATATGGTGTATACCAAAGTTTACCGTAGGGAGTCAATAGAGAAAAATAAGTAATGTAAATTTATGTATGTATTTTGTGGGTGGTAATTTTGCGTTAGTTTTGTATAGATGATATACACCAAATAATTTATTCATATATGACAAATAACATATGGTGTATACCAAAGTTTACCGTAGGGAATCAATAGAGAAAAATAAGTAATGTAAATTTATGTATGTATTTTGTGGGTGGTAATTTTGCGTTATTTTTGTATAGATGATATACACCAAATAATTTATTCATATATGACAAATAACATATAGTGTATACCAAAGTTTACCGTAGGGAATCAATAGAGAAAAATAAGTAATGTAAATTTATGTATGTATTTTGTGGGTGGTAATTTTGCGTTATTTTTGTATAGATGATATACACCAAATAATTTATTCATATATGACAAATAACATATGGTGTATACCAAAGTTTACCGTAGGGAGTCAATAGAGAAAAATAAGTAATGTAAATTTATGTATGTATTTTGTGGGTGGTAATTTTGCGTTATTTTTGTATAGATGATATACACCAAATAATTTATTCATATATGACAAATAACATATAGTGTATACCAAAGTTTACCGTAGGGAATCAATAGAGAAAAATAAGTAATGTAAAATGCAATTTCTAGTATCCAACAATGGTAATAGGTGTCACAGTAATGATCTTCGATCAGACTTAGACTTCGAGAGACTCAGCAGTTCCGTTGTCGTTTAACGATGGTATTCTGCAGAGCTAGGACCGTCCTCGATCGAGCTGTCATAGTCACACTACAGCTATTATATAGCGAAGTCGTGAATCTAAAACGTAAGCCATAGTTTTTATTGTATTTTATTATATTACATTGAGAGTGACAAAGGAGCAAGCACTTCACCTGATGGTAAGTGATTCCTGCGGCCCATGACATCTACATTCATCCTTGACAAGGTATCATGATGCTGATGCGTTGTTACCGTTGAGGATTAGGATGGAATGCCTCTAGTAATAAAGGTCTCCGCATCCCTACTAAAACTCACCTGATGAAACACAGCAGCATTATGCTGCTATTTTACTCTGGTATTCTGTGCAGGCGTGGGCATACCCCGGTCGAGTTGACCCATTCACTCTGCAGCTAGAAACAAAGGTTTGAGTTGAGGTCTGGTTTGAGTGATTTGTGTTCTCCGTATGTTTACCATCTTCTTTTCACAATTGAGAATAAAATGTTGTGAGTTTTCTTTAGCAAAACTTGTAAAACCTACTTATATGTCGATTGATGATTTAATAGATCGTAAACGAAACATTTCATTGTTCAAAAAATTTCGCAAGTCTCGTTAAGCGTGTCGTGTTCCCTTGACCTCGACCGGGACAAAGAAGTTCCTTGGCATTTTGCCTGATATTATCTATTCGCCAATGTAAATAGCTTCGCTGGGGCTTTTTTGTAAAAGTTTATGTGAATAAAGTGTTCAAGTACGACCGCACTCTCACAAAATAATAGAGTAATTCGTATTGTTAGTAACTTGATGACGCAATTTATATCAAGGAGGATGCCATCTTAGGGGAAAATGCTTTTGCATTTCGATTCGTTGACGAGGATTGATGAAGGTGTTTATGGTTCGGTGAGCATTCATTACCGTACGACGTACGTAAAACGTACGTTTTACCCTGGAATATCCACGCCACAGTTGTAAGGTAGTTGTTACACGAAAAGGTCCTTTCGAATCACAAAAAACAACATTAACATGTTTCTGTATAAATATATAAAATAAACTACTAGAACCCATGTCGTAGATAGCGCTATCTCGAAGAATATACGTTTAGATGTAATTGAGTCTATAATTAATCTGATGGCTTATCTATGATCGCGGTCCTCAAACAGCAGTCAAAGAGCTGACAACTAGCATAGAACCCAACACTTAAAGCCCAGTATTTATAAGTTGTAGACCGAACTAAATTTTTACCAGGTGCACCTGTTGATTTTCAAGACAGGGTTTTTTTTATTATCTTGAGATTAACAAACGAGCACACGGTTCACCTGATGGTAAGTGATTCGTGCAGCCCATGACATCTACATTCTTGACAAGGAGTCATAATGCAGGTGCGTTGTCACCCTTGATGACTGGGATGGAATGCCTCGTCACCAGTAATGAAGGACTCCGGATTCCTATACACACCAGACGAAACACAGCAGAATTATGCTGTAGCTAGAAACTAACTGCTTCGTAGCTCTTTCACTCTCACTGTAGTGTGTTTATTGATGTGTCTTGTATATTTTTTTGAACAATAGTAGCCGTAATATAAATATTATTCCTGTTAAGCACTCCGACTGCTTTTGCTAGATGGTCCACGATAATAGTCGAATAGTGGATTGGAACTTTCGAACTTCGAAGTTTCGCAGACCTTACACTAAGCCCTTAGGTTATTGACTCTTCAAAAGTTTGCATCTAGCGCGGCACATTGTTCGTGTATCAACAATAATAAATATTCTTCGCAGAGGTCTACTCAAAACCGGCACAAATATAACTTAATAATTCAAATGGTTGTCAGTCAAAATCAGATTGGAATTTAACGCAATGTTTTCATAATTATCACACAAACGAGCACGGAGGGATGGTAAATGATTCCTGTGTACCATAACATTTACGTTCATCCTCGATGAAATCATAATGTAGATGCGTTGTCACCCTTGAGGACTGAGATGGAATGCCTCGTCACCGGTAATAAAGGTCACCGGTTCCCAACTAAAACTCACCAGATGAAACACAGCAGCATTATGGTGCTATGTAACGACGCGTATATATGGATCGTGCCACTTGTACGCGTCAGAGGTTACATCGTGTATTAACATGTTAACACGTGCTAGTGTTGCCAACCTATACTACTGATATACACAGACAAAATTATAGTGTATACCCGGCACAGAGTAAGTCTATTCCGAACAACATCTCGCTGAATAATCATCAATCATCAGTTTTATTCAAATCACTGTTCAATGTTACATGGTCTATTTGTCATGCACTTAATGGTTGTTTGACTATCCCTTTTAGTACCCAATTGCCATTATATAAATATTGACTTTGCTTTTTACCAAAAATTATTCTCATAAAGTTTCTTATATCATCCGGCATTCTCCGCGTAGATAGCGATCCATCCAATATTTGCTTTCCATTTACGTGTTTGTTTAGACTATCTACCTACGCGGTGTAGTGAACAAAGCATAGGATTAGTTAACTTGACTTTATCTATTATGATGGCTGTGACGAGAAGTCTACAAGGTTTCATAATAGAAGGAGACTGGCGCCCCGTTCTGGATTTTCTTATATTTGTTGTAGATTTGGTGACAAGTGTGGCTTTTTCCATTAGTATCATATGTTAGATTTTAAACAATTTAGATGTAGCTACCTATTAGCACGAGATATTTTATTTGAAAATTAATATTGAGTTTAACAAAACTAAAGTTAATTTAATTCCTAAACCTGATCACCGGTCATTCAGTTACCGCCTAAAATCACTATTTAGTGTAGTAGTTTTATACCTTATATATAAAAAAAGAACGTCCCCCTCAACGTGTTAATTTCTGAAACTTCAGAGATTTGGCGTAAGTTATGGATAGACGAACAGTAAGGGAAGGTTTGTATGTACAATTAACAAACACGTGCTATATGCCGGAACAACGTCAAATATTTAAAACCATTATTACTTATCTTAATTATGATATACAAGTTATTTAGTGAAAATCGTGGTTCAGGCGGGGGTCTTGTGATGAAATAAAACGTTAAATCATTTCTTGATATATTGAATACAAATATTTTTTACCAATTTTATGGCGTTTATTTTCTTTTTCTTTCCAGGTTTAACTATTATATAATATCAGGACTACAAACATCTCACTCCTATCATTGGCCACGAATGCTGTAAAGCACTCAAAACATCGAAATAAAAAATAAATTTATTTTCATCTCCACATAAACTTCACGAATAGTTTACAGCCAATTGTGTAATACTAATAACAAAGTACGTAAACAATGTTTGATCAAAATTTCAAACATTAGATCGTCGAAAATTGTTAACAATTCCGGCAACCCATTAAGCCTTCCAAACAAAATCAATTGATCAGAATCTAAACAGTCTACGTAAGTACGTATCGGCGGAGTCTAACCATGTCATTGCCGCCTCGTAATCTATATATAGCATCCCGACACATGCGGGTCATGCATTTTCTATTTCTGTATATGCTTTTCCGCGAGATATCTATAAATAGCTAAGATTTATCGTTTCCTACCAGCGAATTTCTGTCGCTCTATCTAAGAAATACGACGTGAGCTTCGATGGATACTTAGTGATGATTTATTTGGCCTATAGTTTGCGCTGAAGGTGCTGATAAATTATTTCTTAGAGATGATAAATCTTCTTCTGTATTACAAAGACACTTTGCTGATAATCAACAAGTGAATTATTGAAGGTGATTAGATGCGTGAGTTTCTGTTTTTCAAAATCTTGTGTTTTCCTAGTATTCGCGGCAAAGCTACGCTGCAGTTAGTTTATAGCTGCAGAATGAATGGGTCAGCCATTCCCGGGTAGTACCACGCCCCCACAGAATACCATCGTAAAATATCACCATAATGCTGCTGTGTCTTGCCTGGTGATTGAAGGGATCTGGAGACTTATTTGCTGGTAACGAGGCATTCCATCTCATCCTCAAGGGTTATGGGCCGCGGGAATTACTAACCAGGCGAACTGTGTGCTTGTTTCTTATTCTCAATGAAATAAAAAATCAGTAATGTTTATTGTATTCTCTTACAAATTAAGATAAGTAAATATAGTACAGTACAGATTTCAGTGATGAAACGGTATTTGTTTTACTAAGCACAAGTTGAAATATAAACAGCATATATTTGAAAAACATTCTGGGATCTTATAACCCTGCAGCCACTGTGACATTGGCATTAAGTAATAAGTGAATTAAAAAATATTATCAGCCTATAGTGAAGTCATAATTGTAAAGCGTCCTTCGATAACAGTCGAACAGCGGATTCTAACCTACGATGTTCATTTTCGCAGACCGTACCCTGAACTATTAGACTATAGACGCTATTGACCGGACTCTTGATAAGAGGACGTCGTTATCTCAGTCTTTATCTACACCTTTATGTCTAATACTTTTTTTTAAATTATTTATTCATATCTTCCTCTTACATGATGACATTAACGATCTTTAAAGTGAGATCGTGAACTATTCTTGCCACGTTTACGACGCAGGCGCACGTGCTTTTCTTGTATCGCTTGCTTACATAATTTTAATTATCTCTCGTATATTTATTAGCTTTAGTAGTTGATTTTGAAATATGCCTTATTTGATAAACATCTTACATAGTCGATTTATTTTCACGTTGCTTCAACCTATCAATGTGTTTATACGTATTACTAAATATTTCGTAAACTTGTTATTATATACAGTTTAAGATAATTTAATTCTTATTATAATTACAAGACAATACATATTACGTAATTTGATTTAAAAATTTATTCAGAATTTATCGATAACGTATTATACATAGTACATAGAAATTTAAATATGACTTATTTGAAAAACACCGTGATTTATTTTCACGTTGCTTCAACCGATCAATGTGTTTATACGTATTACTAAATATTTCGTAAACTTGTTATTATATACAGTTTAAGATAATTTAATT
The DNA here is from genome assembly GCA_029286865.1 of Teinopalpus imperialis. Lineage (NCBI taxonomy): Eukaryota > Metazoa > Arthropoda > Insecta > Lepidoptera > Papilionidae > Teinopalpus > Teinopalpus imperialis. Next base: position 731,466 of record JAGSMU010000034.1, read on the forward strand.
CTTATTATAATTACAAGACAATACATATTACGTAATTTGATTTTAAAATTTATTCAGAATTTATCGATAACGTATCATACATAGTACATAGAATTTTTTTAATATGCCTTATTTGAAAAACACCGGGATTTATTTTCACGTTGCTTCAACCGTTGAATGTGTTTATTGCTAAATAACACAAAAATAACCGATAACGATAGGCGATTTATTTATAATATTTTTTTTATTATAACAAGACAATAAGTGTTGCGTAATTTAATTTAAAAATTTATTTAGAATTTAGCGATAACGTATTATACATAGTACATAGAATTTTAAATATGCCTTATTTGAAAAACACCGTGATTTATTTTCACGTTCAACCGATCAATGTGTTTATACGTATTACTAAATATTTCGTAAACTTGTTATTATATACAGTTAAAGATAATTTAATTCTTATTATATAATTACAAGACAATACATATTACGTAATTTGATTTAAAAATTTATTCAGAATTTATCGATACATAGTACATAGAATTTTTAAATATGCCTTATTTGATAAACACCGTGATTTATTTTCACGTTGCTTCAACCGTTGAATGTGTTTATTGCTAAATAACACAAAAATAAACCGCTAACGATAGGCGATTTATTTATAATTTTTTTTTATTATTACAAGACAATATGTGTTGCGTAATTTAATTTAAAAATTTATTTAGAATTTAACGATAACGTATTGTACATAGTACATAGAATTTTAAATATGCCTTATTTGATAAACACCGTGATTTATTTTCACGTTCAACCGATCAATGTGTTTATACGTATTACTAAATATTTCGTAAACTTGTTATTATATACAGTTTAAGATAATTTAATTCTTATTATAATTACAAGACAATACATATTACGTTATTTGATTTAAAAATTTATTCAGAATTTATCGATAACGTATTATACATAGTACATAGAATTTTAAATATGCCTTATTTGAAAAACACCGTGATTTATTTTCACGTTGCTTCAACCGATCAATGTGTTTATACGTATTACTAAATATTTCGTAACCTTGTTATTATATACACTTTAAGATAATTTAATTCTTATTATAATTACAAGACAATACATATTACGTAATTTGATTTAAAAATTTATTTAGAATTTATCGATAACGTATTATACATAGTACATAGAATTTTAAATATGCCTTATTTGAAAAACACCGTGATTTATTTTCACGTTCAACCGATCAATGTGTTTATACGTATTACTAAATATTTCGTAAACTTGTTATTATATACAGTTTAAGATAATTTAATTCTTATTATAATTACAAGACAATACATATTACGTAATTTGATTTAAAAATTTATTCAGAATTTATCGATAACGTATCATACATAGTACATAGAATTTTTAAATATGCCTTATTTGAAAAACACCGTGATTTATTTTCACGTTGCTTCAACCGATCAATGTGTTTATACGTATTACTAAATATTTCGTAAACTTGTTATTATATACAGTTTAAGATAATTTATTTCTTATTATTATTACAAGACAACACATATTACGTTATTCGAAAAAGCTTCTAAATGAATTATCGATGGCGTATTTCCCACGATGAATTCAAGCAATTATATTTACAAAAATAGTTAACTATCACTGTTAAATAGTTAATATTAAAATAAACCTTATCCTAGTAAACTGCCGATGTGAAATAACAGTACAACGCTGCTGTGTTTCGTTTGGTGAGTTAAGGAAACTTAGGACCCAATTAAAGGTAACGTGGCATTTCATCACGGCACTGAAGGTAGATAACGAAAGTTGATCTTGAATCTTTGTTGAGGATGAATGAAGTTGTCAAGGACCATGGTGATCACTTATTATGAGGTGTGCTGAGAATCTACCGTTTAGGCCGATTGTTAACCCTGATATAATAAATTAAATATATTGATGGCTAATTAACTTAGCGCATATTTTGTATCTTATGGCTATGGAGAAATTGAATTATGTTTATAAATTATATCTTTTTTAATTTTATATACTAAAAAAGTTAAAAAAAATATGTTTGAATTTTTTATTTAACACATGTAATTATAAAACAACTTCTTACGCTTTTCTTTATGTTTGAATTTTCCTGTATTGTTACTTGGATTGTATTTGATATGTGGAACAGCTATTCAAGTAATCATAATATATCATATCCCCACATAATTCTGCTTAAAGTGACATTTAACTACCAATTGGTCAAGTATTCAGATTAAAATAAGAATGTGGCGCTATGAAAATAAATATAAAATATGTAAACCACTTCAACCAGGCCTGTATGCTTGTGCTTGGAAATGGTTCACGACACATCAAATGGCGGATTGGAATCTACGACCTTAAGTTTCGCAGAATCTTAATAGTTAGGCTAATGATGCCTAGTTTCACAAGATAGAATACGTGTAAATATGTATCATAACATCTACACGTGCGAGTCTCATTTTAAATATCATATCTTTTTTTATTTGTTAACTGATTAATATGTGATAAACACTGAATATAAACTCAAGTTTATCTCAATACATCACTAAAACTAATCCAAATTGTTTCAACCGTTGTGGAGAATAGCCTACACAAACGCACATACAAACAATCGGTCTGTCTATGATTTTATTATATTTACTGATTTAGTATCAAAATTGTACAGTGTCGTACAATTTGAACCCATTTGTTAGAGACGTATTAATGTAAGAGGTGATAATGTTATAAATACTCAGGTGAATCACTTGCATCCATTGACTTTTCGGAGACTTACAAAGAGTCACTCTATTTATTGGGAGATAGGCATACACTGCATAATGTAACTTCTCCATGGGTTATCACTTCTAGAGACTACTGGTCAGCCGTCTAGCTACTTAGCTGGCTGCTTTCTTATTGACCATTAAATATCCTTAATATATAACAGAGTTTTTGTTCTCAAACACACAATGTAGTCCGTTAGAACGAAGTATCTCTTGCATACTATTTACAACTCTATTTGAATTAAATAATGATCATATTTAATTACCAGTGTGAAATGCTTGAGCACCTCCAATCTAGCTGACCCTAACGCGTCCAAACCATCTCTCTTCTCGTAGAACAAAGACGACGAGTTGCGGACATTGATTTTATATAGCATTAATTATTATTCAAATACATTCAAATAAAAACGGAAAGAAAGCGTATCACGTATCTGCACAACCCGTGGCATTTTCAATCTGTTAGACGCTTGGCATTTACGATAAAAACAATTCTCCGTCCGGTTGTGACAAAGCGCTGTTTATGCAATCGGTACGTAATGCGAATAAATTTTTAATGTCATTCTATGACTATTTTTAGTGTATATGTTAAATAACTCCTGTAAATCAGTGACAAAGCAGTAATTTTTAGTTTCATTGGACTTGTGTAAGCCAGGTTCAATCCCCGGTGCCTGTACTAATGAAATTGGTAATTACCAAATGCTTTGCGACGAAAGAACACATCACGTGTCTAAATATAAAAAATAAATATCTGTTAGACGTTAAACTGTAAACACATAATAGTCGTGTGGTCGTTTTTAATGCTGCCGTGTTTCGTCTGGTGAGTGTAGGGATCTGGGGAGCTTTATTAGTGGAGGTTCCATCTCCGTCCTCAAGGGTGACAACGCATCTGCATTATGATTCCTTGTCAAGGATGAATGTAGATGTCATGGGTCGCAGGAGTCGTTTACCATCAGTGAATTGTGTTCTCGTTTGCTACTCTCAATATAATAAAAAAATACGCCCTAATTTCTTTCGTATGTCGTCGGCTTTACCTCATGTTGTTATTCGATAGATTATCATTTACTGAAATTAAATTTAGGTCGAAGTGTATACATATTTATCTCAGTTGTAAATTCGTCCCATGTTTATATTATATTAATAGGATTAAGGCAAACGGAGATTCAACCGACTTCTCTACTCCAATATACGATAAGCTTGAAGAAACGACCAGATGTTATTCAATAAAATCTAGGCACTCCCCAAAACACCCGTTAAGATAAAACATAACACTAATAATAATGAATTGAGTGAACATCAAAGGTAAATGCTTCGATATATATAAAACGAGGGTTGAATTCAGGAGTCCATTATCTCTATTGGATCGTAAGGTAGTACTTTTAGTTTTATCTTCACAACGATTTAGTACTTTGAATTTACGTGTATGCTATATTCGCAAATGCGTACATGAAGTGAATTATGTGAGATCAGGGCGCATGAAAGTTTTTATTATGATCCCATGTTTTTTTTACTGAATTAGAGTAAAAGTTATTAAACTATTTTTTTTTTTACTATTACCATGAGTATATTAAGATGAATTTATATAATTATATAAATATAATGTGTCATGTGCTGCAGGAATCGCTTACCATCAGGTGAAATTTGTGCTTTTTTGTCACCTATGAGAAAAACCTGAAACATTCCTTCCTTTCCCATAAACTATAACAATAGTTTCTTAAGTGTTAATAATTCAATGGACCTCAATAAGTCTTAAGCAATTTGCTTGTGTCATGTCATGGGCCGCAGTTATTGTTTACCATTGGATGACTCTGTGCTCGTTTGTGACCCTCCAATTATATATATATAATGACAATTTGTACAACAACTATACTTACTAACTTGACTGAGAATATTATTTATATCTTTAAATGCAGACGGCCGCTGACGGATGAGCCGTGTAGTGTAGGGACATAATACTCGAAACACAACAGCGTTATGCTGATATTCTCTGCTGCTTTTCTGTAAGGGCGTGTTCACGCCGAGCGTTCGGCTCGACATTCATTCTAGAGAAAAAGCTGCAGCTTGCCGCCTACACTTTTTGCTATTGTAAGCAGACCTTTGTAGATTGCAATGTCCAGTTTTATGACTTGTAAAAGATATATATTTATAAATATACGTTTACGCGATCTTATTCTTTTATATATCTTGCGTAATCGATAGATAGCATTATCTTCGTATTCGAATCAGCCATGAGTATATCATTATCGATATCATTTAACAAATTATTAGGTGCAGTGGTTAGATTACCTGGCTACTACGTCGCAGGTCCTGAGGTCGATTCTCAGCCGAGGAATAATTTTTAAACATACACCAACATTCAATACACTGCATCTGAATCATCCTGCGATCTTATTATACGTACATCGGAATAAGAAAGAATATGACATGTGGGTGCTTCAGTGTTTACGCGAATGATAACGGCACTGTAAAATACTCTGCGTAATTGACGTCATCTGGCAATAGCAATAGTAAAAGGCATTTGTGCTCCAAAAAATAAGCTATAAGGACGAGAGAATCGTGCAGATAGCATATCATAAGTTTGGGTATATTTGTACCTAGTCTGTACATAATAACCCTTTTATGCGTGTGTACATACGAGTCGCTCGTGGGTAGCTCATTTCATCTCCAGGCTAAGGGTTGCCCTCGTTATCAGGCGTTTGCGTTATACAGCCCTTTACTCATAGTAATTAGAGCAATAACCCAGTACCACATTTTAAAAAAATAATCAAAAAAGTCCTAATAAGGGAGTGATTATATTTGATAACAGATTTTTTTAATTATAAAAATAGAACTTTACATTTCATATATATTTAATTTGACTGATATTTTTTTTGATCAGTGTCTTTTGTTGGCGTTTTTTTTTCATAATTGTATAGTTATTCCAACAATATTTGTAAATGTTGTGGGTGATATCATCATCATTGAAGCGTGTAAGGGCCGTTATCTATACGTCTCACAAACGGAATAGCCAGTCTTATCTCTGCTCTGATTCACGAGATCAGTTCCACGACGTCGTGTTCCTATCAACACACATCACAATGAGCGCGTGAACGGCCATCGAGTCACGTGCTATGTTTGTATTCGAATTCCATGCGACAGTTCGTCCATTCACTGTATCCGTCATCGGTTTACAAGACAAATGAAATGTCACACTTATAAGAGTTTATAGAGACGTCGATTACATAAACATCTGATGTATTTTGTTTTTTTAATGCATTATTTCAATAATGGTTTTGGGTACGTTCTGCGAAACTTGACGTCGTAGTTTCGAATCCATCATTCAACTATTGTTGTAATCCTTCTATTAAAACAAAGCATTTTAAGCTCATTTGCGAGTAGTTAACGGGAGTGTTCGGAACGTATATCAATGGTAACATTCTTTTTTTTTTTAAATATGTAATTTAGTATTTACACGATTAAAAAAAAAGTTCACACAACGTTTATCTGTCTTATCTGAGAAATGGTCTATATTTATCGATGTCTTCAGTTATTACTAACTTGAATATCGTCCTAAAAAGATGTTACAGCTTTCATATAGAATACTGATATATTATTAATTGAAGTAGAAATAGAATAAATATTATAGTGCAACGCTGCCGGTAGTTTCTAACTCTACCATGGATGGGTAGGCTCGACCGGGGAACGAGTACACCTTAAAGGATATCGAATGAAATAGCAGCATAACGCTGCTTTATTTCGTTAGTAAGTGTCGGAATATCAGTCTTCAAGAATGATATGTGGATCTTAAATCCTTGTTGAGTATGGATGGATGTCATGGATGTCAGACTTATTTTTATTTATGTTTCTTTCTCTTATTGTATAAAAAAAAACAAAATAAAAACTGTTTACAATTATTTTTAGTTCAGAGTAATCTTCTAAGACTTTCATGACCGATATAGAAAAGGAATTTAATGTACCGGTAAACAGGAAGATTAAGATCTCTATGTATATAACACCTAAGCTGCCGACCTCCAAAAGCCGTATCAAAAACCTTGATACCGTACGAGGAAAACGCAAACAACCAACAAACAAGCAGAAGGTTTAACAACAGCGACTTTTTGTTCAATGATATGTTTTCATAAATTTTAATTGTTAGTTTCAAGTTACAGTCACTACAGGGTAGTAGTATGGGCCGCAGATATCACATACCATCAGGTGAACTGTATGCTCGTTTGTAATTTTAGAGCAAGCAGCTTACCCGACGGTAAGTGATCATCGCTGCCCATGAACATTCGCAACATCAGAGGAGTAGCTCTTTTCTTGAAGACCAATACTACTTAGGTACAATCGTATCGGCTCGGAAATATATCGGACGACAGCCGATTCCACGGACTAGTTGTTCGTGGCAGAAATATTCGCGTATACCTCACAGTGGTGGATTGCAAACCATCAAGATAATGAGGATGTAATTTGGTTTTATTTTTTTAATTTTATTTCCGGGCTGATGGCCGCTGTTAGCCCGAGGGATTTTACAGTTTCACCGGGTTGTGAGGTGACACGGACGCTTATGGCACTCAGTCGAGACGTCTATATATGGGCAACCAGCACAAGGGCTTCCGAGAGGGAGCCTCGGCTTGGACCGTTACCCTGTGTAATTTGGAATTCTGTCGTGATGTACGATGTGTAAACTCAGCGGTTGGAATTAATCCGAGCTAACTCATTAGAATTCCCCCCATGTTAAATTCGATAAAAAATGCATGATGAGATGGAACATCTCTTCGCAATGCCAGTGAATCAAGCCGATAGGAAAGTACCTGCTTGTAAACGATTCGTCAAGTTTTAAGATTTTGCATCTCGCCAGTAGTAATACAGGTATTCGGATCCCTACACTCATCAAACGAAGCACTGCAGCGGTGTGCTACTATTTTACGCTGGTATTCTGTGAGGACGTTATGCCGCTCCCGGAAAAATATTACACGGTAAGGGCCATTCAATCGCAAAGCCTTCAGCGATGTCAACGCATATGCATGTTGAATTAATATTTCTTGAGGATTTGGAGGATGTTTGTCACCGTAGTTTAATAAAAATAAATACATGAAAGAAGCGTTACATGTCAGTAATTATTTCATCTAAAGAAGGATTATACTCTTTTAGTTCTAATTAACTTGTGCAATTACGTAGCAATGCGATTGTGTAATTGCAGCGACTAGAACGAGATCTATTACACGTTTTATAAACTAGATAATTAAAATGAATTCTTACCTTCGTTTGAATTAATCTTTCAAGTAATATGTGGTTTAAAATTGAGTGTATTTTTTTATTAAAAGATAAACGCTATTGGTCCACATTTTCCAGTTAATTGCTGGGAAATCGTTGGGTAATACAAATTGACTGAAGTATTTATTAGTTTTGATTTAGCGGAAAATGGCTAACCGCGAAGTTTCTAATGAGATTCTTCGTACGTATTGAAAAACCTGATAAAATCACAGTTGTTATATTTATGAGCTTTTTGTGGAACTTTTCTAGCTGATGGCCACTGTTAACGCTGGTTGAGAGGCAGTCCTTTGATAATGGCGTTACGCTTGTCGGTTTCGACTATAGCGATATCATATGCATAAGGCATAATATTATTTAATGTTAGTCGGTTCGACAAGGATCGCACCCTCACAGAATACTAACTTAAAATAAGAGTATGATGCTACTGTGTTTCATTCGTCGGGATCCAGAACCACTTTTAACTAGTATCATGGCATTCCACCTTATTCTTCAGGTGTGACAACGTATTTGCACTATTATATATACCTTATCGAGGATGTGGGTGTCATAGGCCTCAGGAATCACTTAACAACCAAAAAATTGTAATGATGAGATCGTAAAAAGGCACACAAGTACAAACACACTGAGACCAACCAACAATTTTGCACTAAACCAACTAACTACACTATTCATTTGTTTATTTTAGGTTGATACAGTGGTAGAGCTACACTGCAATGTCTTTCTAGCTGCAGGATGAATGGGTCAGCTCGACTGGGGTAGGAGCACACCCTCAGAGAATATCAGCGTAAAATAGCAGCATAATGCTGGTGTGTTTCGTGTGGTGAGTGTAGGAATCCGGAGACCTTTATATCTGGTATCGAAGCATTTCATCTCAGCCCTCAAGGGTGACAACGCATCCGCATTATGATTCCTTATCAAAAATGAATGCAGATGTAATGGGTCGCAGGAATCACTTGCCATCAGGTGAACTTTGTGCTCTTTTGTTACTCGCAACGTAATAATAAATGAAATGAGAAACGGACTTAATGGCTTAAACTTTCTCTATCAATCTTTCTTAGGGTGATACAGATTAATTGAAGTAAGTGTAACATGTGTTATACTTAAAATAATTTATACATAAATGAAGGTAAAACACAACGTTTATGACACGATGAAAGTATTATAGGATGAATTATAAAATAAACAATATACAAGTAATTATAAAATACATGTGGAACGAGATATAAATATGTAACAAACACAATTCATAGCGATTGAGTAGCTAGATAATACGATCACGTAAACCACGCGATCGTCACGACATCATACTATTATAAAATAGGGTAAATAAAAACTCAAAACAACTTTTTTTATATTTAACTGAGCGCGTCTTTGTGCATAATTCACTTGATGGTAAAAGACGACTGTATGCCCACAAATACCTAGATCCGATCTGAACAAAGATTCAAAATGCTCATATCCCTGAGGGTTGGGAGAGAATGCCTCGTTCCCCTTTATCGGGTCTCCGCATCTCTACATTTGTATTATTGTATTGTATGAAGTACTTCCTCCGTGGTCGCGCCGGATTATTTATGTCGCAGATAAAAACAAACTGTCGCCAGCGGTAACTCCGAAACGATACGACTATGATTCTAAGAGCCTACACCTTTCTTTAAGGCCGGCAGCGTATCTCCGTCTCCTCTGGTATTGCGAACGTTCATGGGAGGTTGTAATCACTTTCCATCAGGTGAACTGCTTGCTCGTTTGCCACCTGTCTAATAAAGAATAAATCTTCATAACGTATGCATTATCTCTGTTAATTTAGTAAGTAACAACATGAAATAATTAAGAAAGCGACGGGTTCCCCTAGAAATTTGTAAGTCCATTTTAACTAAGAACGGTATGAATATGGTCTTATATGTATAGGCCGGCAGCGGATCTGCACTCTTCTAGTGTTGCTGATATCTATGTGCGACAGTAATCACTTGCCATCGGGTGAGCTGCTTGCTCAGTTGCAACCTGTTCAATGAAGATTAAATCTTCATACCATATCCATTATCTCTGTGAATTTACTAAGTAACAACATGAAATAATTAAGAAAGCAACGGGTTCCCCTAAAATTTGTAAGTCCATTTTAGCTAATAACGGTATGAATATGGCCTTATATAATATAGGCCGGCAACGCATCTGCACTCTTCTAGTGTTGCTGATATCTAGGTATGCGCGACAGTAATTACTTGCCATCGGGTGAGCTGCTTGCTCGGTTGCCACCTGTTCAATAAAGAATTAATCTTCATACCATATCAATTATCTTTGTGAATGTACTAAGTAACAACATGTAATAATTAATAAAGCAACGGGTTCCCCTAGAAATTTGTAAGTTTTTATTTTAGCTAAGAACGGTATGAATATGGCCTTATATGTATAGGCCGGCAGCGGATCTGCACTCTTCTAGTGTTGCTGATATCTATGTGCGACAGTAATCAATTGCCATCGGGTGAGCTGATTGCTCGTTTGCCATCTATTCCCTAAAAAATAAACTGTAGCGAGGTAGAGCCATATAAAATTGTCTTCTATTTGCTTATTACTTTATCGGTCTCGCTGGTGGTGAGTTATCGTAAGAATTTTCGTCTCGTTACCGACGCATTACCACGTAGTAAGCGGGACGCTAACCGTCGACCGTGTTTACACTTCTTATCACGTCGTTCGCACCCCATTAGTGGGCATTCACGCTCCGACGGGACACGACCTCTTCCTAATTTTTGACCGACCATCAAAAAGGGGGTCCTGAAGTTTACTGGAACATGGAAATGAGTCTATGTAAATAAAAATTAAATGCTGTCCATTAGTAAGTCGCATCATTTGCTCGCATTGCGCAACGGCTGGAAATATTGCTCCCTTTTTTTCAAATATTTGGAGTAATTATTGATAATAGTCCTAATTAGGTTTTTATAAATAAACTGAAACATCGTTTTCAGTTCTTCTTTCTATAAAAATTGCTAAATTCGGGAAAAATTGAAAGTTCTTTTTTCTAGTGAATTTTTGTGTGAACTCACTATATATGACCATAATTTGCGATACGAATGATGGATAATTTTCATTCACGTGTCTAGTAATATCGTATATAGTAAGTATGACGTGACGTATATTTCTAAATTTCTTGTGTGTATATCAAGAGATGAAATTGTATTGTATTACAGTTATAAGTTAGCCTATCTACGAAATTATACCAAAACCTAGATTTCTTTTATTAACATTCACAGTATGACCGGATTAAGTGTCTTATAACGTAGATACGTTCGATGCGTTACTTAACTAACATATCCAAAAAGGCTTTAATCCATACGAGAATGTTAATTATTTAATTTGAACTGCTAGCTTCTAGCTGCGGCATAAATAAGTCGGCTTGCTTGAAATAGCAACATAGCGCTGCTGTTTTCTCAATTAATACAAATACAGTTCATTAATACCCAATTACATTACATGCATTTGTCGGTTTCGACTTTAGGGATATCACGACTAAGGCATAAAACCATTGTATGTTTTTTTTATCATGTCATGGACTGCGGTCATCACAGTTGAACTGTTTACCAGTTTGTAACCTCTGATATTATAAAAAATAATCTGAATCCATTAATCTTTGCAGCCTGTTCCATTTAACGTCATAATTACGAGACTGTCTCTTCAATTGTCCGTATAAGATAATGGTAAGCGTAATATCGGATACGTTTTATTAAGCATACTGGACTTTTTCCTATAAAAAAAGTATTTAAAAGACCTTTAAATATTTAGAACAATTGTATAATACAAAATTATGGAGTCGTTTGTCATAACCTTATTTAATGTATCTTAAACCACGTGTCACATTAGCATTGGTAGAGTTACGCTGCAGTTTGTTTCCAGCTGAAGAATGAATGGAGCTGCTCGACCGGCGTAGGATCGCACAGATTACCAGCGTAAAATAGCAGAATAATGCGTCTGTGTTTCGTCTGGTGAGTGTTGGGATCCGTAAGGGCAACAAACACATGTACATTATGATTCTTTGTCAAAGATGAATGTGAACTATGCGCATGTTTCTTACTCTCAATGTAAAATGTGATAAAAAAAACACGGATACAAAACTTTTCCGCCAGATGCGTGCCTTGTTTTATCCTTGTTAACTAATTGAAAAGTATTGGGGTTTTCAGAAAAAAACACTACATTATTTTATATTTTTATTTTAAGAATTTTAACAGTTTATTATTAATCCATAAATGGTCTGTTACTGAGCAAAGACAGTTACATTGGTTGTTTCTGACGACGTTCTTTCTCGATGATGTTTTTATTACAAATACATTACAATCTGTAAATAACAATGACTATGTGTTTAGTTCACTTATTTATTACATTTAACTTATTTTAACAATTTTGAGTTTCATTATATTAGTGTCGGTGTGCGTATTGCCAAATTAAGTCGCCTGATACAATTTTAACAAGATATAGTAATATTATACGCATATGACACGCCTCCACGGCACGGATACAGCAAGTTTATAGAAGAAATTGTCACAAATAAATATATCATGAGATGAATGGTGTATTTCAATACTATGGAGTTGTTATTTATGTTAGTGCTTTAAATTTTCTCTTGGAGGCAGAATAGACTATACATGTCTCATTTACATATTACATCTCTTTAAGCGCGTGCCGCAATGAACACTAAACTTGCCGCCAAATACGTGCATAATTTTTTATCTTGTTTCTCCTTGAACAGTTACCAATATTAATAAAAATATATAGCCGCAATGTACGCTTCTGGCGCGGATGCAGCTACTGTTTGACGCGCGCTTAAAGCTCATACAGAAACTTGATATCATTTCGCCCGATTTCCTAAAGTTCCTATATCGACATATATGTCAAATTACAAGTTTAGCTTCGGATAAGATACATCAACTAAAACCTGTTATGAAAGGAGAACTGATCGAGTATGATTTTCAACGATTAGTTTAGTGTTTGTATATCGATCAAATATTATATTGATTGATTAACCTCGCGCTTGTCATACAAGACTCACTTGTGTTGTTGGCGTATAACCGTCTAGTTCCTTTTCGTTTGATTAATGAAATGTAATTAACGTTCACAGATGTATCAATGTATAAACAGTATCATTAATTGAATACGTTAGGACATCGACAAGGTTTGTGTTTATTTATATAAAATACACAATATAAACTTTTTTTGTATAAAAGTTATACGAGAACACAATTCTTATGGTATTGTGATCCCTACTTCTGAGGACTCCCGTGAGGGCTTGAGGGCTAAGATGGAATGTTTCGTCACCAGTGAGAAGGGTCGGATCCCTAGACGCATCCAACCAAACAACGTTATGCTGCTACTTTATGCTGGTATTCTGTGGGAACGTAGTACTTTATCGGTACAAGACTCTAATAGAGATGACTAGGCATTACATCTCAGCCATCAGTGCTGTCAACGCATGTGCATCTTGTGTATCTCACAAGCATACACCAACAGGTAAACTGTGTTATTATTGTTATTATTTTGGGGACTTTTATGTTTCCAAATCCACCTGGTTAGTCATTAAAATAAATATATAAAATACTATAGACATATAATAAAACAAATATATACAATACAATATAATACATATATAAAGACACAAATTCACACACAGTTCACCTGATGACAAGTGATTCCTGTGGCTCAGGACATCTACATTCATCCTTGACAAGGAATCATAATGCAGATGCGTTGTCACCCTTGAGGACTGCAATCACCAGACTTAACACATCAGCATTATGCTGCTATTTTACGTTATTTACGGTATTCTGCTAGAGCGTGGTCCTTCCCCGAACGAGCTGACTCAATCACACTGCTGACAGATACAAGCTGCAGCGTAGCTCTAACACTGAGATGTGATCGTTTGTTGAAATAAAAAAATGCTGAAGTACAGTCGACCTTATATAACCTCGACCTGAATATATACTGTTATAAAAAAAATTAAAAGTCGTAGCCAGTTGTTTCGTACAGTTATAATTTAATTAGTGTTGCAAACTGCAACGTCCTTGTGCGCGATAGCGTAGGGTCGGGTCACGCGCGCAATGAATACCGCATAAGTTCCACATGCACTGTGCATTTAAGCTTCTGAGTGAATGTCTTTTTGTTTTTGCATTTACAACGTCAGAGATTTCAGTAACTACCAGTTCTTATCAACGGTCACTGATAAGGCCCGCGCTGTGTAGTAGTTACCCGTTATGCGCCACTAGTTGTGTCCTGAGTTTGATTCCGAGCCGAGAAACAGTTGTTCATCACACCAGACAACAATAATGATCGAAGTGGCGCTGGACTTATTCTCCAGCGCCCACGCTTTCCGAAGTGGTGGTATAGATAGCTTAAAATAACAATAACGATATTAATATAGATAATCCTTAGTCAGAAGCATCTGACACTCTCGCGTAATATGGTAAGAGCCCAAGCCGAGGCTCCCACTCGAGCTCTTGTGCTGGTAACACATTAATAGAGGTCTCGACTGAGCACCATAAGCGTTCAGTCAACTCTCAACCCGGTGAAACTGTAAAGGCTATCCGGCTAACAGCGGCCAACAGCTCGAAAAAATCACAAATTGATGATGTTCGGTGTATTGTATTTGTATCTAAAACAAGTTCGTTCTTTTTACATGTCGCATTAATTTTATTAGGTTTATAACCAGTGTGTCCTGCCAATTTGACATACGCCTCCGAAGCATGGACGCTCACAAAGCAAAATCTGCACAAAATTCAAGTAGCACAACGAGCTATGGAGCGCGCCATGCTAGGAATCACTCTGATGGACCGCATTCCCAACGTCGAAACTTCCCTGAGAAGCAAAGTCGAAAACGTGGGTATGCGGCTCGTGAGACTGAAATGGCAATGGGTGTCCTACCTGGCTAGGGAAGAAGACGGTCGGTGGACCATGGCAGTAACAGTATGGTGTCCAAGGCAGTAGGCAGACCAACGGCCCGATGGTCGGACGACATCGTCAGGGCAACGGGGCAGCAATGGTTTCGGGCAGCACAGGATTGAACTGAATGGCGAGAAAAGAGGGACGCCTATACCCATCAGTGATTGATTGATTGATTGATAAATTTTATTTAATTATAGTACATACAAAGGAAGGGGAAACGATGAGGAGTAAGTACCTCTACCTCTTTTTTTGCTGAAATACTTACAGCACTTGTAACTCAATATCGAATTATGCCTTCAATCATCAAGAGTGTAATAGTTTAGACTAGTTATCGTGTCCCCAAGCATTTTTAACTTAATTTCGAGCGGTTGACTGGAAAGTTAGTAATGTTAATAACACTTCCAGCATTCTTTGAAAAAAAAAGCAATTTCCTATATATAAAGCATTGATACTTTACGTATTTTCGTTTGAGTTAATCGAACCAATTCGTCTAGAGCTGCAAAATTATATATCATAAACTGTGAACGCGGATCTATAATTAGACGCATAGAAACTCTACCCTTTTCTTCCTGTGCAATATTAATATTGCATTTACTCACGTAATGTTGCAGTACTGTGTTTCGATATAATCTCGTTTTGCCAGCTTTGGATTACGTTTCTTTATTGTGTGATTTGCTCATTATGTCGGCGGCCGTGACGGCGAAAGAGAATCTCTTGCCTTGAACAGGTTTCGTAACAAGCTGCGTTTTTGCATTGCAAATGATTGCTGTATATTTACTTAAGAAATATACAATATATGCTAGAGTCTTGTAGCAGTAATAAACTAGTCGTAGCACGAATAGATCGGCACCATGGGTATAGCTTCACTCTTTCTGATGGTGGTAATCTAACGCTACCTTGTTTCATAACATTGGAGGGAGATAAACGAGCATACAGTTCACCTGATGGTACACCTACCATTAATTCCTGCGGCCCATGACATCTACATTTATCCTGGACAAGGAATCATGATGCAGAAGCATTGTTACCCTTGCCGACTGAGATGCCTCGTCACCAGTAATAAAGGTCTCTGGATCTCTACACTCACCAGACGAAACGCAGCAGCATTATGCTGTTATTTTACGTCCGTATTCTGTGAAGGCGTGGTCCTACTCCGGTCGAGCTGACCCATTCATTCTGCAGCTAGAAACAAACTGAAGCGTACGTCTACCACTGTCAATATGCATATACATACACTCCTAAGCACTGAGAAAAAAGAGTTTAGAACTGACTATACGAAACTTGCTGCAATGCACGCATTGATAATAATAAAATTGAAAATAATTAATGAGGTCGTGGTATCACCGGTGATTAGAGGGTTTAATACTAAGGTGGTTTTCTTGTCAAGATCTAAACACCTGGCCACTGGTTTCGAAGGTTCGCCTTTGTAAACGTTATCATAACCATCTATCTCGCAATTCAATTTAATTTTTCAAAGCATTTTAAATCCTACATAAACGAGTTAATTAAAACACTGTACGTTATATATATAAACAAAATTTTATTTCACAAAACTGTAACAATACATAATATATATAAAAATTCTTCTAGTTTAACATGTCGTTGTTTTTTTTTCATTAGATGGTGTTAACCGAATGGATCAGACTGCGTGATTATAAAGGCGGTCGTTCCCGCAACATCCTGGGCAAGGAGCTGCCGGCCTGGATATGGGAGGTGTACAAGGTGATCGGAATATTTCTCTTCGGCTGTGCCTGTCAGCAGTTGACCACCGACGTCGCCAAGTACACTATAGGAAGATTGCGGCCGCACTTCTTTTATGTGAGTTTTTATTATTTATCTATGAAATTTTTATCTTGTTCCCTTTTTTTTTTGATATGCATGGAAAGCTCCGAAGATACCATGCCTTCTCTTCTGTGATGATTATTAACATGATATTTCGATGTTTGTTTTCTGAACACCCTTAACCATAATATTCGTATCATAAGAATTGAATAATTGCACGTGTTATTTAAGTCATATATGAATCCCCATAGAAATAGTTTATTCATTTATTTTGTTGTATTGTAACAAAGTTAAAGGTTCACAAAGGCCGCATTTAATGCCAAAGGAATTCTCTACCAGTCAACCCAAGGTGTAATATTGTGATAGGTGTAGGAATAAAGTAATTAATGAAAAAAAGAAATAACTAATTTACAAATAAAGAATAATACATTCATATATACATATAAAATACATAATACACATATATATATATATATATATATATATATATTTATTTTAGAAAATATTGCGCAATATTGTTTATATAAAGTCATCCAATGTCAACGACATGGAACAGCTACAAGCCGACCAAGGACACATTACTACGATTAAATTATGTATTATTATCTTTTCAAGACCCTGTATATCGTGTCGTGCCTGCAGCCATTATCAGTTTGTCCCCCATTCGTTTTATATTGTCTGAATATTTCATGGTAGCACTTGCCGTTCAGTGTCGCTGTTCATCTTGCCTGTTACTTACGGTAACCAAGCTTTTCCAACCGTCGCGTCGTTTCAAAAGCAAACGGCTGCTTACTCAGTTAATTATTATACGAGGTTTCGTACCTCCTTACGAGGGGCCCTCGGATCGTATTATCGCCCCCCTCTGTTGTCGTCGACGTTCTTACTCTACAGGGGTCGGAGTGCAACGCAAGCTTCGCATCGTCGTCCTTGTCTCCCTACTCAGCGGGCCCCCCGCTCACGAGTCTAATAAGATAAAGCTGTAAAGGTCTCTGGACCAACAGTAATACTCACACATAAAAAAATCTATGCCAAGAAACGAACGTGGTATGCAGTCTCCAGTTGGTGAAGACTAACAAAAAACATCAATATCGTCTTACCTCTTCATCGAATCATGAAGAATACAGAATATGTCTATAGGCTGCTGTCACTGCATCACTTCTATAAAGATGACCCGTGTGTGCGAGTAAGCCATGCTTACATTTATGTAAATATGTGTGTGTTTGTGAGTGATGGGTTATGTTTTGAAGATAAAGTTTTATTATAATAATAATATTTTTTCGCATAGACTTCGTCAGTAGGTACTACAGATAACATATAGCAAATGATATACATCTTCAGAACGGTCTGAAAATATCCCTATTCACTGCGTCATTGTATAATCCATTAGAAAAGTTCTTATTGTAATCATTTACAAAATCTTTAATATCATAAAATCACTATGACTATAGCTCGCTTTAGAGTTTTCAAATAATAAAGTTTCTAAAATAGTTTATTCGCTTTAGTCAGTAGGTACTACAGATAACATACAGCGAACGGTACACATCTTACCACATCTAGAATGGACCGTAAAATTCCTTAATCGTCATTATAACACGTCAGTATATAATCCATTCGAAAAGTACTAATTTTAATTATTTATAAAATCTTTAATATCATAAAAACACTACTATAATAGCCAACTTTTGAGTTTGCTTTTAAATATAACAATTTACATCTCTCATATATTTGATGGCAGTATATTAAATATATTCACACATTGCGTAACCAGTCTTATGATATATCTATATTTGGTGTGCGGTCCGATCTATATTATTTGGCTGTGTCCACAAGTGAACTTATGTGCACGACTGTACGTATATCGTGGCGTTGTAAATGGCACCTTGCACAATATGCCTGGCCCACATGCACAGAACTGGGTGCGCTTTGAACATGCCGTATTTTGCGAATTAACCAAACATCTCCACGGCTATTCGCCTTGCGTTCCTCCACGATCGCTATGTATTAACTATTTACAAGCAACAATTAATTACTGAGATTAATTGCTTTGAATTCTTAATTAGTCGTTTTCGTCGGCTTTAAAGTAACGCGATGCCTAATAAATTCTAATTTTTATTCTGAGACCAAAAAACAATTCAAACCGTCCGCCACAAAAATTTTAAATACACATGAGATTAGGTAGATATGTTTATTATATTGAGGGGTGACAAACGAGCACACATCATAAGCAATTCCTGCGGCCCAATAATGCTTCGTTTCCAGTAACACATAACATTTTATAATGATTATATATATTAATATATATATACATGTATATGACCTGTGAGCTGGATTGTAGGCCCCTAATTTAAATTACACAGACATATTTGTTTGTGTAAATATTACTAACTTCATAATACGCCTTTTCCAAATAGTACAAATTATTTTTATATTACAGTATGTACCAAGCGCATTGTACGGGACTGTCTATACTTGTAATTGCCACAATTGAAAATGTAACCTTGTCATTGAAATATATTGTGATTACTTTTATCGCTTTCCTTGTACATAGTAAATAACAAGCAGTCTTGCAGGTCAAGCATTATGTGGCATCGGGTCAAGTGAATCAAGTTTATTATTAGGATTTTTCCCTTGCTAATCTATTTTGTGATCTGCCTTTAGAATTGTATGATTCGTTATTTTTTTTTACTATGATTCCTTATATCATCATCGTTATCGCAGCCTATACAGACCTACCCCATAGATTGCCACAAAGCACGAATCTGCCCCACCTACATCTATCGACTTCCCGCAAACTTGCATAGGTCCTCGCTACAGATGGAGGTCGTGCAGTACGGCGTTAGGTATGTCGCTCGCCATTTTTTAAGTTGCCTATTCTATTCAATATTGTAGGCAACGTAAACATCTAAAAAGATCACTGAATTTAACATTTTTTTACGGAAGGGATATATATATATATATATATATATATATTTATATATATAATTAAAATTAATTAATCTATAATTTTAAATACCTTTTTTTAATAAAAAAAATGGTTACAATGGACAGCCTTAATGCCTTTTGACATTCTCTACCAGTCGACCCTTGAAATATTTGTGTTATATCCTTATCTACTAACGGATCTTATATAGATTTAGTCACTTGCATATTAACAATGTTTGCATTTGTGTCGAGGCAAACTCTTCAACTTGTCGCATAAATTGCCTCATTCATAAAACCAGCCCGGTTCCACAGGCCACGGGCCTCAACGAAAATAAATGGACGATGTAGATGTAACGACCTCTAGGCTATGCGGCGTTCAGAAATAGACTAGACCATCCGTCACTAGGGGCAATTTGCCTACGCGGCAAATAAAGAGAGAAATAAATAAATGTTTTCAATCACAATATTTGCTTGAGTGAATTTGTTTTTTTATTAATACTTGCGTATGGAAAATATTTGATCAAATATTAAATATGACATTGCAACGTATTAAAAGTTTGATCCAATATTTGATACATATCTTATATTGTGCAAATACCCTGAATATGTGTAAAACTAGAGACAATAATAGTGAACCACATATTTGTGCAAACATTTTACTGTGCATATGTATTATCTTTATTAAGTCGTTAAACCGATGATGATACGAGAGAACTTGAAAAACATATAATATATATTTTAAAACATGTAATATATATTTTATCTATCATACTTTTTTTATACAATTAGGGGCGACAGTCGAGCTCACCATTCGCTGTCTATTGCTGCAAATTACATCTATACAACATGCCTTGCAAAAATCGAGATTTTTCAAATGTAAAACAGTCAGATTTTTTTCAATCACTGGACTAGTGCAGCCTCATTAAATATCTTTATATGGCTCAGTGATATACTAAAGTCAAATACTAAAGATGTACGTCTTTAAACACTTATTTTTTTAATCACTGGACTAGTGCAGCCTCATTAAATATCTTTATATCCTCATTAGATATCATTATATGGCTCAGTGATATACTAAAGTCAAATACTAAAGATGTACGTCTTTGAACACTTATTTTTTTAATCACTGGACTAGTGCAGCCTCATTAAATATCTTTATATCCTCATTAGATATCATTATATGGCTCAGTGATATACTAAAGTCAAATACTAAAGATGTACGTCTTTAAACACTATTTTTTTATTTATTAATAAAATACGACCAAATCAGAATTACACAAGTATGAATGAGTCGATTCGACTATGGAAGGACCATGTCCTCGCTGAATACCACCGTGTAAATACATGATGAATATAGTGTTAATAAAGTGAATAATAATAATGGTCGTAATCAGTCCCAGTTACTAGTAGCGAAGTATTCCATTTTAGTCCTCAAGGGACAACGCATGTGCCGTAGTCAACCTTAAGGTAACCATCAGTACTTTATTGATTTTAGTCCTCTAGGGTGACAACGCATGTGCCGTAGTCAACCTTAAGGTAACCATCAGTACTTTATTGATTTTAGTCCTCTAGGGTGACAACGCATGTGCCGTAGTCAACCTTAAGGTAACCATCAGTACTTTATTGATTTTTTAGTTTCATAAAAAAAAAACTCTAATATAGGTAATTTTATGTGTTTTATGTTTTAGTGATGTTAAATGGATCTATTTAATAAGTATTAAGTAATAAAAGTCTGAAATTAAAAAAATATGAAATAACGAAGATATGGTAATTTATAACGTCGCGATTTAAGTCTTTGTTTCAATTTGTTCTAGAAAAGATTTATATCATACCGGAACACCCACATAGTGACTAATAATAGAATATATGCTAATACAATAATCATTTCGCATCTAAAACATCATTAAACAATGATTTACCCTTCCTCAATATTTCTGGTTTATGTTGAATGCACGTTCGGAAGTTGCGGCTTACCATTCAGCTCGTAAATCCCAAAACGTTGTCTCGATGGCGGTGTATATTTGATCTGGGACGTTTACTATTTCCTTGAACCATTTGGCAACGTGATGTCCTCTTGGTCACCGCCACATATAGGTGCTGGTTCAATGCAAACAAAATATTATAGTGACTAGCATCATTTCAACAGTGTTAGCACCGCTGCAGTTTTTGGTTTGTAGACGTAACATAAATGGATTGACTTAATCGTGGAATTACTACAAAAAACTTGCTTGCTTTTGCCCTACCATTATATATAAATTGGGTTAAATTCGTAAGCCTTGCATATCGCATCAGCTATTGCAAATCCCGAAAGTTTGAAATAAATTATGGTCACCCTATAGAAATGTACATTTATCCTCTGTAAGCAATCAACATTTATACTACCACTTATACGATATACGGAGGATATTAGACTAGAAATCAATTATTGGGTAATCTGCAGCTGGATTATAGTGCTATTTCGAGCTGATACTCTGTGAAAATTAGTTCCTTTCCTGTCGCTCATTTATTATATTACGACCATGATATTGATGTTGCAAGTCCTGTTTTTAATTCTAATAGTTATTGGCAGTATTAAAGAAATTTATTATCAATACTTTGACACGTTCTATTGACAATGAAAAGTGGTGAGGTCGAGGCACCTTCAAGTCACTTAACAATCCGCCCGCGGGTCGCTTCCCTCGCACCGACGTCATTAGTCTGTCAATCAATCCGCTTTCACGAGCCGCCTCTCGACGTCCCCCTTTGGGGCGAGCTCATGCGTTACATCGTGCACAATGATTCCCGACGTGTTTCAAATTAAACCATAAACAGGCTCCAACAAAAGCTCGCGAAGCTTTGACCGGTTTTACAAGCGTTTCCATTTGCCGAGTTTGCTTTTTGCGTTTAATATTACTTATGCGGTGATTTGTTGTGAGTTGTGGTGTCGGATTTTTTTTTCTCTTACAAATGATGACAATTACAAAACAATAGACACCCAAGGCAATGACAGACAAAAATAAATTCTATAGTAAAGGATACAGATATCATTTTTTAGTATTAGAATTATATCTAGTGTTTGAGGCCGTTGCAGTGGATCATTTTGCGTGCTCTTTCCAATGATAAATATATCTTGACATACATTATGTAGCTATTATTAAAACAAGCGGTCCATTCACTATAGCATATTAAATCCTAGAACAATATAAGTTGTTCTGTTATTAAATTTACTGTAGTGCCCGCTACGTAGTTCTACATGTTAAAAATATATTAATATAAATGTTTCTCTGCCCGTTAATAGAAATGTCATCACTTTTTCCTTAGACATTGTTAGAGGTGATTGACGACAAATACGAGACAATATCGTGACTTTAGTTAGATTGTAGAATAAACGCATTAACCAAACTAAAACTATTCATATCTATGGAGGCTTATAAGTCTTAATTTACCAGAGGTAACAATTAAGGGTTAGAACAGCGACGTAGCGACGAAGCGACATTATATAGCAATTGAAATTTAATTTGAATTTACTTTCTTGGTATAGCGAAATAAAATTATATTGCTTCCCAGTTCGAGTTCATTTCCCAGTAACACTTTCAGTGGGATGCGGGAGTTCATTAATTTGAATTTCAGTTGTTACCAAATTAGTTACTTCGCCGCCGTTCCGTCCGTGCCGACCTCAAGTGTCGACATCGAGTGATTTATGTCACTCTTTTTATTCTACAATAACCCGTTTCATTAGGTAATCACATAAGGACACAGGTAACAAATGGAAGTTTAACTGTATACATGCAATAATTTATTTAAAGCACCCCACATCATCACAAAATTTAGAACACTAAATTCGCTGACAGACTAACGGGCGCCGAAGCAAATCGCAGTTTCGTTCTTTTCATAAGCTCGGGGGCCCAAAAATAAATCATTTACACATTTGTCTTAACCTTGGCTTGCAAATCGCGTTTTAATGTGAGTTTGCTGTTGTCATAAAGAAGTTTTACTTGAAATATATATATATATATATATATATATATATATATATATATATATATATATATATATATGTATGTACTGTATATACATGTATGTACAGAACCAAAATTACCAGCTTAGATAGAATTCTGTTTCCGTATGTTTTTATGATAGATACTGCCTAACATTTATCAATGAATTTTATTCCATTACTCGTTATGCCGGGTAGGCCGTATAACGATATTTCTGAATGAATAATAATAAAAAGATATTATGAATGAATAATTGGTACGATACGATGGTAACAATATTGTTACAATAGCTTTCGAATTATACACAGTATAGAATTTTAGTACATTCCTATAGCTAGATAGTCACTTTGCAAGCATTGTGATTATTTATTTATTAAATAATCAAAACTCAGTAGACTCTAGGTTTAGGGTACGGTCAGCAATACTGAACGTTGCGGGTATCCACCATCCGACTAATGCTATTTCCTAGCAATAGTAATTTAATGGTTAACGGGAATTTTAGCAACGTGAAAAGCATTTCTATTTTTTTTTATGGCTGATAGCCCCTGTTAGCCCGAGAGATTTTAAGGCTTCAACGAGCTTAAAGGTGCTTAGGGCACTCAGCTGAGACCTTTATTAATGAGTAACCAGCACAAGGGTTCCCGAGAGGGAACCTCGGTTTAGACCGTTACCCTGGCTAACAACTGACTCGAGGGTGACATTTCTAGATTTATATAAAACTATTAAGTATCTTTAATATTATGTATATAACTTGAAAAATACTTTAGTTAAGTATAAATCAAAATAGCACTTTAAAAGAGAAATAAAAAAAGTAGTTGAAGCTGTTTGAGATGATATTAAAAACCAACAAACAAATCCGGTTGTTACAACATTATTATTACGGTTAAACTATGGACTTTTATGAGGGAGTCGGGTGTTTACGTTTGTGGTGGAGGGTCGGAGGCCTAGCGAAAGATAAACAATGCCAGCGTTGTAAAAATAACAGTAACTGTTGCCTGCCTTTACTGACGATTTGTTATTTTAACCGAAACAAAAGTATTATGTGTTCAATTGTGCGGATTATGTTAAATTCAAATCTTATCGGTCAGATTTGAACGTCGCGGTTCGATGACCGATTAGTTTAAAATAAATAGTAAATTGAACCCGATATTGAGATGATCGATTACAGCTGCATATCAATCTACACACAGATATACAAGACAGTGACGAGAGAGACTTGTAAAATAACTGGATAATTTTGCAAAACTTAGCTGTCGAGGTAGTGCTCTATAACCTGTAAAAAACATGCGATTTAGTTATCTTTCATCTCCACTAATTATACACTGACAATTAGACTTTTTTTTATTACATTGAGAGTAACAAACTGTGTGCTATTTCACACGCGTTGTCACCCTTGACGACTGAGATCGAATTCCTTGCCACCATAAAGATCTCCGGATCCCCACACTCACCAGACTCATCATGCTGCTATTTTACGCTAGTATTCAGTGAGGGCGTCCTTCCCCGTTCGAGATGATCCATTATTCTGCAACTAGAAACAAACCGTAGCGTCGTAGCTCTACAACTGAAAAACTTATAAAGTATAACAGTTCATTGTTATCAAGAGGACATTCTAATTAACAACGTTATAATTGAAAGTCGTTATAAAAAGTATAAATATATATATTTGCGGTCACCAGTTGGTCTGTACGTTGGAATGTCTCTAATAGTCGAAGTGTTTTTTTTTATTGCGCTAAGAAGTTAGTATGTCATTGGAGTGCTTGACGGAAATGTTGGTGTTAATATCATTGTTGGCGGCTTTCTTATTTACTAAAAGGATGGAACCACCGTCAGAATGTTTTCACTAAAACTACACATCATGTGTTATTTTCGTATCTTTTTTTTGTGTTTTTCATTTACGTTCATATATTTTTATAAAAGATAAAATTTTTAAATATTATTATTAATGACATTTTGTGACTTATAAGCGTACTAGATTTTTTTTCTTTTGAATATAGATTACATAAAGCCTTCGAATGAAATATTTTATCTATATTTCTGGGACAAAACGCCTTATTCCAACTAATGGAATTATTTCAA
Organism: Teinopalpus imperialis; assembly: GCA_029286865.1. Taxonomy (NCBI): domain Eukaryota; kingdom Metazoa; phylum Arthropoda; class Insecta; order Lepidoptera; family Papilionidae; genus Teinopalpus; species Teinopalpus imperialis. The sequence goes on from JAGSMU010000034.1 coordinate 757,171, forward strand.
TTAAACTTTCGTCGCTCCTTGCACTATTTGAACGAAATATCCCGATATGTAAAACACATTTGTATTAAAAATCACATATCTTATGTACGAATTAAAACACACACTCAAGTTAAATGTTTGACATTAAAGCGCTGTATAACTGTATTTCACCTGTCAACTTACACCGATTATTAAGTAAAGTATATGTAATGATGCTGTTCTTGTTCTGGATTTTCTAAATGTTTTGCAATAATCGTCGTTTAAATTAATTGGTAATGCAGAACTGGTGATACTGTAATATATTCACTGCGCTGTGTTTCTTTTGAAGCACTGGTATTAAGGTGATCAATGTTAGTCCTGAGATAGATGTAAGGGTTATGGGCTGCAGGGATCCCTTGTCATGGATGAGTTATGAGTACGTTTGTCTGACGTAGTTCCTTATTTTTTAAAACATTAATATGCTAATAGCAGTGCTATTAGCATTACTATCATTCCGGTTAACTATTCGAATTAAGCTTAAATGTTACCTTATTCAATAAAGCTGTAGAGGTCACGGCAATACTCATACACAAAAAAAAAAGCCAATAGTCGGAAAAAAAGAATGGCGGATTCGTACCTACGACCTTGAGTTTCGCAGTCCGTAACCCTAAACCGTTTTTAGAATATTGACGTTTCATTTGTTATATAAAATAGTACGTGTAGTAAATAGGAGGAGGAAGCCTGTCTTTTTGTTGAGACTCTTTAACTAACATCGAATACTTTGTGTTCTCTACATCTGGCGTACTTAGCTCACGCCTCATGACGTAAGGCAAGTTTGACTTAGACAAATTTGTCACCGCGATGTGAGACGACATGCCAAATTGTTCCCAGTTGCATCGCACGCCCGTCCCTGCATAATTCCATTAACCTCAATTATCTAATTGGTTCAATTTGAGTGGTTCTATTTTCGTTTGAACGGATATGGTACTAAAATTCATTAAAAAGATATCTTAAATATAACCGCCATCGCTCAATGTCACTGCATTCCTAAACTAAAAATATAAAAAAATATGCTTCTAGATATAAAAAATTTACAACTTCCGTGTCCACATATAAATATAATAAAATACATACTTTCATTATATATAGGAAATATTATTAATTTACGAGTCTGCTTAAAAGATATAAAAGTCCAAATCCGTTCTGTCCAAATAGGATTGTGAAATGCATCTAATTAATAAATGTGGAGACGATGTGGAGCGCTAAAATGTTGCTTTCGAAATGCGTAGGTGACAACGGTTTGGTGGAGCGTCGTGAAAAGTACCAACACATCATAAATTCATGGCTACCGCCAGTCTACTGATGGGCACTAAAATGTTGTCCCGTATTCAAATAAAACACCACAGTTCTCTAGGGCCGGGACAAATTTACGTTGTCCATCCTACACTATGTGACTTCGAATCGTACCTGTGGCCCAACGGTTTCCAGTATCAAGACAGGTATACATACCCATACGTCATGAATCCATGGACACCGTCTATCTGTTTATTCACGAGGATGGGCATTAAAATGTTACATCGAGATCTCAATGGTGACACAAGGATTTGTTAGAACATTCAGGCATTTTTGCGGTGCCTACTAGTCATTGATATATGATGTTTTCTATTTGATTAAAACGTTTCTTCTGGTAATATTGGCGACTAAAATTTATTAGGGTTTTCTGGGAATTTTACGTTGTCCACAGCATGTTATATTTCATGGACACCATTGATTTATCCACGATAATGAGCACAAAAATGTTGCTTACGTATCGCATTGATGACACAATGATTTTAGTAATGTAGTGAGAAGTTTACTTCGCTCACAATGACATAAATCCACGACCATCGTCTATTTATCCACAATAATGAGTATTAAAATGTTACCTCCAAACCATACTGGTGACATAACTGTTCGCTAGGAACGTTCCAACAAACTTACGTTCCGCACAAGAAGTCCATAAATCCATGGACACCGTCCATTTATTTAAATCCAAGTCTATATTTACATTGCGCGGCTCGTGGCATGGTTTTAAGTGACGTTTTAGTGTCTGGGTGGTGCATCATGGTAGCGCCGTGTTAAAACGTCAACATATGGATGATATTCGTGACAGGTGTTGTTTCAATTTAGAGTAGCGATGGTTTGGTTTTTTTTTATGTCATTTTTTTTTATAAAAAAAACAGTGTTTGAAGTTAACAGAATTTTTTGGAAGACGTGTCAAATGCTAAAATTATTAGTAGAAGTGCGAAATCAACTGTTAATTTACTTTATAGTTACTATACTAAAACATTTCTTTTAAATCTCTTCTTCGACAACATTATTTGAAGGCAAATAACATCTGATATATATATATATATATATATATATATATATTTATTACGTATTAATTTTATGTGTATCTATGTACAATTAGATATTTTTATCTAATTAGCCTTTTTTTATTTTTATGCCTACCAACATATTCTCTAGAACTCACAGGGTTGACTGGTAGAGAATGCCACTGGGCATTAAGTCTGCCCTTGTAAACCTATTGTATAGGGAACATAAAGAATAAATAAATAAATAAATAAATACTAGGACACCTTAAGCGACTGGACTACATTATAGGAAACATAAAAGAAGTAAAAATTGAAGACCAGAGTTCGGTTAAGAGGTAGACGAATATAAAAATTACATCGATCACATAATAGAAAAAGTTAATGTCAAACAACAGTTTACAACAAGGATTCAAGATGTTCATTGGTTGTCAGTGTTACTCTTGAGGACTGCTTTTGGACCTCCAAACTCACCAAACTAAAAAGTATTATGCTGCATTTTCACGCTAGTATTCTGTAACAACATGGCCCTTACCCCATCTAGCCGACCCATTCGCAGCTCAAATCATGCCGTAGCATGGTGTCGCCGGTTCCACCGGTGTTCAGAATTATAAACAACATGAAGCATACTTGAGCACAATGTACATAAATATTTAAACATATTTTTGATCTTTTATATTTTATATCTGGATTTTTTTATTGTTTAGAATACTAAAATAAATAATATAAAATATTTGTTGTCAATCAATCACAATGGAAATTCTTATACATACAAGATATCCATATCATTATTAAATAGGTATGCAGTTTACATTGATATTATATAAAAACATTCTTGGATACTTACGACATACGATGTTCCATTTGACATTCCGTATTAGTTATAGGATGGTTGCGTGATAAGAACATTTAATAACATATGAGAGGTAACTCATTTTTGTGCCTCTATAATGTTTAATAAATATTAACTGCTATCAATAATCAATCCAAACGGTTTGCAATAAAAAAAAATGTTTGATTTTGGAAACGAAATAGGTACTGAAATGGAAGAAATTTCTTACATTATAGTTATATGTATAAAGCCATTCCATCTTAGTCCTCGGGGAATCAAAATGTACAATCAATGCTGAAAAGTTCTTCAGCATTGATTGGTTGAGAACGGGTGACCACAGTAATCTTAACATCAAATGAACTACGTACTAGTTTGCCATTCTTAATTCTTTCTTCTGTCTAAAACCTTAGTTCCTAAAGTGGTCCAGGTGGATCCCCAGGGGTCTGCGTTGGCGTGTCAAAAAAAGGGGGGTTTATAATTAGTAAGCGGGGGTCCACGAAAATATATTTGCTTTTGACAGTGAAGAACTAAAATGTTTGTCTGACTTCACCTATCAATGTAGGCAGATAATATTTTAAGAAGCTCAGCGACTGTTACTTATAAAAACTTGCATATTTCATATTCAGTACAACGTGTACAACGTTTTTGTTGAGTCTCGGGAATATGGTATAAATGTAGATGCAGGGGTCCACCGGAACCAGCCAAATTTGAAAGTGATGAGTGGGAACCAGTGGTCTAAAACAACGCTACAATTAAAATAAAGAATATATTTAATTCCTTTAGTATGACAACAGTTTAGTACTCCGTACGTTCTCACGACGTTTGTGTGCCCGTAAGTTTTCACATTAAGTGGACACAGCCGGTATTAATAACATACGGCGACATGCATCGCCGCCCGACGCCTTATAATTTTGACATGAGTACATTTGTGGGACTTATGACTGAACGTTAGTTAGTACTTTTGAATGTTTTATTACTAACGTTATTTATGAATGCTTAGGAGTATAAAAAAAACCGGCAATGTCGTGTTGTATTATGTTGTTTATATTTATTTTATTTTGAATATATATAATATGATGAATGATTTTCATATTTTAAAATATATAATTGTATAGGATTTAATGTAAAGGTTTCAGCCTTTTCAAGTTCATGCGGTATATCGTCAGTAAAACAACAATTTCTCGAAAGATTTGAGTATATAGTATATGACTATTCCGCTGCAACTAGGGTCGAGGTAAGCGAATAGTGCAATTTTCTTGCTCCTGTTTTATTCATCCGTTGAAAATTTTGCACACAAAACTTGAATATGGAATATCTCTCGGCCTGGGGGACCACGTCCTCGCAGAATACCAGCGTGAAATAGCAGCATAACGCTGTTGTGTTTCGTCCGATGAGTGTAGGGATACGGAGACCATAATTATAATACTATCAGTGACCAGCGTCTGCATTATGACTCCTTATCGAGAATGACTGTGGACGTTTAAAGGCCGGCAGCGCATATACGATGCCTCTGGTTTTGTGAATATTTATCGGCAGCTGTAATAATTCATCATCAGGTGAACTGCTTGCTCGTTTTATAAAAAAATGTACCTCAAGAATTACTTGCCATCGGGTGAACTTTATGCTTCTTTATTATTTTCAATAGTATAAAAAAAATTGATACGCTTATTTTCATCAAATCGTGATCCCATCATCGAACTGTTTGAATGAAAGTATAAAAACTTACATACTTATCTTAACTTGTTGTTGATTAGAATTTAATTTAAAATAACTTCGTAGAGAGATAACACAAAAGCCTGACTCTTAGATCACTTTACATTTGTGCTGTTATTAGCAGTTTCTTTACGTACGTAGATCTATCTGCTAGTAAGTCATTTGTAACATTTTCTTATCTTTTCTCAATCTCATTCACTAAAAGCTGTTGAGAAACTTACGATATGCAGATAGGCCTGTATCGTTAGGCTCTTAATGAAGCCTACCATTTGTTCTTATCGTAGTCCACAAATCTAGTACAAGCCTATTTTACTTTTATATCTGTTGAGCTCAGTGTGTAGGCGCTCGCTTTGAATTTGCGATGAAACCGAATTCGATCCCTGGTGCCAGCACCGATCAATTTGTTAATTATAATTCTATAAGACCGCGTACTCGCCGGTGAAGGAAAACATCACATGTCTAAGAAACAAATAGAGAAAAATACTCGAGGACATGTGAAGTCCGCATGTTGTTACTTTTCTTTGTCCTATTCTTTCGCTATGTCTTCTCCATTAAAAGAAGTCATTCTTCAAGAAATTTAAATTCTTACATCGAAGTACATCGAATGGAATGTTACATAAAGAAGGCGGACAAGGAAGGCCAAACCTAAGTAAATGGGAAGAAGTCTATACAGTTTTATATAATTTTCCTTGGTCTTTTTTATTTCAAATGCCTTTACATGACGTAAATACATTTCATATCGATAATGTGCTATTGTTTTCATGAAAGTATAATAAGCACGAATAAATAATTGTACCGTTACCGTCAAGGCATTGATTTTTATTTTATGTTTTCTTATTCCACGTTGCTTACTTTCTTATTAAATTCTATTATATTTATGGCCGGTATTGCAATCGTCAAGCGACAGTTATCAAGTAATATCATTTGTAATATATTTTTCTGAAACTAATGACGCGACATACGAGTACATGCATAATTGTTTTTTTTTCTTCTAAATTTGACAAACAACCACTTAATTCTCCTGTACGGTAAACGATTCCTGCGGCCCATGACATCTGAGTTCATCCTCGATACGGAATTATAATGCAAATGCGTTGTCAACCTTGAGGACTATATATAATAGAATGCCTCATTACCGAATAAAGTAGTCCGGATCCCTCCACTCACCAGATGAAACACAGCAGCGTTATACGTACTGATTGTTATATTACGCTGGTGTCAGTGAAGGCGTGGTCCTTCTTCGATGGGACCGATTCATTTATATTGCAGCCAGAACCAAGGTGAAGAGTGGTTCTACCATTGTCAATTGGTTAGTTCGACCTTGAAACAACCGCTTCCTCAAAGTATACCAGCGTGGAATAGTGTATTAAGAGATCCAGTGGCAAAATATGTGTATCTTGATGGACATATATGTTGTACGTATGTATAGTTTAAACATCGTACATCACGACAGAATTCAAAATCTCATCCTCATCAACTCGATGGTTGGCAATCGACCACTGTGCGCTTCACGCGAAATTTCCAGCCACACTGTGGAATCAGCTGTCGCCAGCGCCATTTCCTAACCGATACGACTTACGGACCTTCAAAGGAGGTTACGCCTTTCTTAAAGTCCGTTAGCGTATCAGCGAATCCTCTGGTGTTCCGAATGATCATGGACAGCGGTGAGCTGCTTGTTCGTTATCCACCTATTCTATGAAAAAAAAAACAAAGTCATAGCTTACCATGAGCAGAACTGTGTTATCAATTGGCAGCCTGACTTCATGAAAAGAAGAGATATTTCCGAAAAATTTACTTCGACGTTTAGAAGTAACTTAAGCCAACGTTATAACTCTTGGAAATATTAACCAATATAGTAACCAGATCGCGCCCTATTGATATATCCATCAATATAATTTATGTCCCGCGTGCCATCCGTTGCAACTGTTTGACATTCTTTCACGTTTGCTTTATATTTTTAAATGATAATTATATTTTGGATGCCTTTGATCTATTTCATAATACGTGATAGTTGGATTTAATGTAATAGTTTGCATTAATGTATACTGTATTTAGAATGTAGGCGGAGGGATGACTTCCATACTAAGTAAAGAGCGTGAGATTGTGTATTTATATTTCATAATTTTTAAAATAGAGTTTTTTTTGGATTTGTTTTAAAATAACTTTATGTGATTTTGTCCAAAACTGTTTTATCATTTTACATATCAAGACTTACTAACAGACATACCGTGCAGCGTCTAATTATCTTCATTATAGCCCATAATTCCACTTCTAAACAGGCCTACCCTAAAAAATTTAAATACTCTAAATTATAATAAATTTATGTTATCATTCTAGTTTAGATATTTTTAGTCGAAAAAGGGGATATATTAATCATCTTCCATTTTCTTTTATCTTTTCAAAAATATAAAATATTAAGAAACTCGTTCTTTTGTCGTTTGTTTTTTTATTGTTACAAGATTTTTTATACGTACATGTAATGCTACAAATGATTGTTTCGACTGTTACAATTGTGTATAATGAATGCCTTATATTACCATTCCAATTATATTTTAATATAATACTATTGTTAAAGTTTGTGTGGGCAGTTGGGATGGCATCGTTCAAACTCAAAGGAGCTATGACAGACAGATGATTGAATGTTGTATGGGCCTGACAGGATATGAAGTTTACATGCTATTGTGCAGAAAATTGCGCGTAAATGTCCATTCAATGTCACATTTACTGGACATTTGAATTATTGACTATGGCAGGTTATTGAACTTAGTATTGTAGTAACTTTGGAAAAACAAAATATCTTTTTATTGTTTATTCTGTAAAGTGAGAATGCCACCTACAAGACCATGTCCAAGTTTAATATAATATAAAGCATAATCTAGTATTGAGTATCATATTAGGCTGTATTAAATTAAGTACTCACAAAGAGAAATAACCTAGCTTCACACAAAGTTTTCAGTAATCATTGCTGCACTGTGTGATCGTAAAGAGAAAATCATAAATCTATTTATGTATGTTTGTGTATTTATTTTATGATTGTTAAAAAGCATACGTTGAAATGATTCCGAAAATTTTTTGATGGTAATACATCACTTTGTTTTTTGTATTGCCAGAATTCATTTCCATAGACCATTCGTACCGTTTCGCATCAATGTAAGAAAAGAAACAATACATTACGTTCCCTATTGATCATTGTTCATGTAAACAAAACGTGATCTCGAAATAATGTTAACGTTCAAACGACGGATTTATAGCTGCAAATAAATTCAAGAGCAAGAGATGAACATACAAACGGTTAGCTAAAATGGTCGATGCAAAAAGAGTGGTGCTTGCGAAGTGAGACGGTCGACCGCCAGCGCGTGACGACGCGGCGCCGGCCGAGATATGACTCAAAGGTGGGCTTGATATTTTGCTGGCATACAAAGCGTAATGTCAATATCTGTGTTACAGCTTTAACACAGCTTTGAAGGTTTATAAATAAGTATATAATAAATATATAATAGTATATAATATATAACAAAAATAAGCTGCCTGCGTTTTCAGGAAATGTAGATATAGATCCTAAAGTTATTTTTCACTACACTTTTGTATATTACTTCCTTACCTTGTATCCAATGAGAAAATATAAGATGAATATCATATTCTATCTTTTATAAAATAAATTAAATATAATGAAACATTAAAACCAAAATAACTATAAAATAACATAATTATAAGAACCTATGTTCAACAGTTCTAATTTTAGGCTATTATGATCAGGTGTAGGCACTTTATTCACTTTTATTAAGGTATCAATATCTAAAAAAAGAAAATAAAAGTGAAGTATATTTATATATTATTTTAAACATTCATTGCTATGCGGATGTCAGCACATTTTTCGTAATGGAAACCATCTTTCCACCATAAATATACCACATACATAACCATTAAGATCACGCCAATTTCTCAAAATGAGCAAAGTCGCAATGTCCTATATAAAACATATTACCATTAATATTCTTTGAAGTCGTATTGATTCGAAAATACCGTTGACGATAGCTGATTCCGCAGAGTGATGCGTTGCAGGAAACTTCTTGTAGAACGCACAATGGTGAATTTGCCGATATTGGATATTTTGAGAATTATATTTTGAATTCAGTCACGATGCACGATATTTAAATTCAGCAGATGAAATTAATCCGAAAAAGTATAAAACTCAGAACACAAAACAATACACAAACTAATGAATAACGTCTGACTTGATCGTCTACACTAATTGTTAATGCTGTTCATCATTTTTATCAAGAGATAGCAACGTGACCGGATGTTCCATTGTCACTAAAGTCCTTATGAAATAATATTTTGGTATTTCTGTCACGCGCTTAGTTGTCATTTCGCATCATTTGCTACGGTTGACGCTTTAAGGACTTAGTTTCAAGTGGATTAAATACCATACGATGTATTACAAATATATATTTTATACCATAAGCATAAGGCTTATATACGTGGTTGATATATAATTTATAAAAGAATCTACTTTTTTGTTGGTTTTAACAGCAGCAACAGAATGCCTCTAATCTCAGACTGACTTTGACTTTGAATAGCCCTAGTCAATATCGGTGTGATCTCCTTGGAGAATTCCATATTTGCAAGTTGTTACTATTTCTATACCTTTGAAGCTTAATGTGACGTGGCAATAAATCTTTGAAAGTGGCTCGTCACTCTGAGGTGTTCCTTTTTTATTCTCCTTGTTCTTTGAGTGAAGTGAATTGCTAAAATATTATTGATCATGTCCTAGATGCATTTTGCTTTTAAAATTGATAACCTTAATAGCAGTGTTATTGTTACCAAATCCAATATTTTTTTTTTTAACATATAATTTTTGATTGATATTAATGACACCAGAAGTTTTTATTTAAAATTTCTATATAAACGTTATTTTAATTAAAATACGTTTGTAATTTCAGTATTAGAATAAGATATTGCAATAAAAATAGTAAAAATGGATTATTTTTTCGGAAATATTTTGAGATCGCATTTTCAATGACAAATATGTAATAATAGTTCTTGAAAGTACTTTGTGAAAATCTGTTTGGCATCATTATTACTTTATACGTCATTTGATCTTACTTTTTTCCGGTAATTAAAAGATTTATGAACCATGACTACATTACCAACCCCTATCGGGGTTATGACCTGACCTTAATGAAAATAACCAAAATTTTAACTTCCGGTACCCTTACTTTGTATTCATGTCATTAACTGTATAATAAACTAAAAAAAATCAATTTAGCAATTTATTTGAGCGTCGGCTGATGCAATAATTAGTAAACATTTAAATTAAGTATTATTTTTCATTTCACACCAATTTCATTCACATGATCCTTGCATATAGAGATAGGGATAAAAATAAATACATTGATGGTGATGAAATTATGGATGCGATTTGATGAGCTGCTGGCTCTTTTTTATTGAAGGTGACAAACGACCACACAGTTCACTTGATGTAATAGGAATAAGTGATTTCTGTGAGATTCTGTGGACCCATTCGCCGCGACTAAAAACAAAATGCACCGTGGCTTTACCGCTGAAAAACACACTGCTCATTTGCAACGTATCCTATAAAAAAAATCTTGGTTATGGTTTCTTATTAAAAGTTTATTTTATAATAATGACTTTATAGTAATATATAACAACTAAGATAAAGTCGATCCAACAGTTTTTTTCGGAAATAAATTCGACCTGAATCCACTTGACTGGAGTAGCAGAAAAATATATTCTAAAAAAAAAAAAAGAATCTATTTTGCATTCTATGAACGTTATGACTTAACCTCTTACTACTTATATTTTTTTCTCTTGTCTTTTCATATTTGTAATAAGAAGTTATTAGAATTAAGAAGTAACAAACTTATCGTTGACCACTTAAATTATAATATAATTAGGAATTTTTACTTTTTAATCCTTAAAGGGTCTTTTTCTTCTTATTCATAATAACTATAAATTATTTTTTACTTTTTGTCTTACTTATTGCAGATTCAAAATAACTTATCTGTCTATTTCTATACATGCACGTTCCTAATCATCTGAGTAGATGTTCTCATAGTAATGAAGAGTACCGTTCTCGACCCTTTATCTGATAACAGGTTCAGAATACTAAGGTTAGGACTATATTTCGGATCCATTGTCAAATCGATAATGTTATGGGTATTGTATATTATTGTTATCATATCAGAATATGCTATGTACTAAGTTTCACAAAACTGCGATATATAAAAGCGCATGAATATCAGGTTTCTAGACTATATTCCAAACAATATTACATACAAATAAAGCTAATAAAGCATATTAAAAATAGTCAAAATCAAGCATCCTTTCCGTGCAACTTATGAGTAATTTTTTATGGGTCCTCTTTTGTTTTAAAGATATATATTTTTAGGCGACAGTTAAACTTATTACCAGTCAGAAGAATTATTACCGCCATTACTTGATCCTTATACCAAGCGTGGAGAGAATTTGATAAAATGCAGTTATTTACGGTACAGTTCTTAACGAATTCACTCAGACTTAAGATTTATGACAAGCTGCTGCGGGGCTAGTCTGGCAATTCACTTGATTAATTAGGTTTAACAGTTGATGCATGGAGTGTAATAATTAGATTCTCGTTAACTTGCTTAGTGTGCTTGACCCTGATTTAATAGTTTCGTTTAGCTGCAATAAACTAAAAGCTCAATAAATATTGAATACTCTAACACAATCTTCTCAACCTTCTCAAAGTCAATTTTTCAGTTGAAAGTGTCCGTACTTGTTTTATCGTAAATAAATTATTTTGCTTGATAAAATTTCAATACTAATTCTTAATTAAAGCTTCCGCTCCAATGAGCTTAGATCAGATTTCTTTTTGTTTTACATTAGGGTCTAAACTAGAGAACGTCCAGAGGAGCAAAAAGAAGGAAAAAGAAAAAAAAGCTAATAATTAGTAAAAAAAATACTAACAAAATACTATTATTACTTTTCCATTTATTATAAAATATAAAAAACAAATAGTTTTGATTATATGTACGTATATAATATGTGTCCGGGGGTGTAAATATTTCAAATCTACCCATATGTATGTCCGCAAATTTTGGAATCTTATCCAATATTTAAGTGTTGACAGGCCAATCTTTAATCTCGTCATTCTTGTAAGCATATCTATCATTTCTATACTAAATACATTAATATGTATTAGTCTAATATGTTCTCGATTACCTTACTAAATTTAACAATTTATCTACGTATTATTAAAATTTAGAAAATTATTAATGTTGCCTATGATTGCAAGATATAATCATATCATTTAATAATTTAATTGAAATATCGTTTTAACATGTAAGTTTTTATTGAATTGATCTTCTGCATCTCTCGAGTCAGAAACCGAATCAAATGACTTATCAGGAAATATTATTCTTGTATATTTTTTTATTTCAATCTTAAAATTTGTTTACTGAACTTGAGCAGAAGGTTAAAAGTTACAAGATAACTTCTGTAACCAAACGAGGTAGAGGTCATGGGCGTTTGTAATCTTATTTCTGATTTAAACAAATAATCTTACTTCATTGTTAGCGCTAAGTTATATTTTTATGATTAACATTTTTCTCGTTCCATTTATCCTATGTGTCGATAATCTAACGATAGCCTTAAGTTTAGATAGTAGTGAAGTAAATTCATAAACATAATGAATAATTATTCAATCCAATAGGAGAAAATCTAATTTACAAAGAGTACTTTGAGACGCAAGGTTGTATTAAATTACTTCACCCCAAATAATCAGATTTCCAATACCAATATCGTTTACAAATCCATATATATTCGTATGACTGATAACTAGTTATTTTATCAGTATCAACTTTTCTTTCGCTTCAGACATTTTTCTCCGCTTTAACGGCTCGATCACAATTTACCACCAGGTCATCGATCCCCGGCTCGAATTTATTGCGGGGACGCATTAGCGGCACGTTTCAACTGCCAATTAACGCTATCTGTGCAGCGACGATTGTAAGAATCACTATACCGAGTCAGCAACAGCTTATGTTTGACAAACACACGAGGGCAAAAAATTATGAAATATTGAATGTTGAAGACGTAAATTATCAATACCATGTTATCCCTACCCTTAATTATTAAAATAAATATAATGATAAATTAAGATCACCTCTTCTAAATTATTAACATTAAATAAGACTCGTTGTTCGATTCAATTTATTTAAATAATGCGCTGAATATGGAGTTCGCTCTGAAATTCACGTGTAAATTGCTTAAGATTAAATCGTTTTCTCTAAACGATAGTTCAGTGGCATGGAATCTGAAATATAGCTTTAGGTCTATATCGATTCAATAGTAAATCGTAATAATAAATCAAATAAAGTCCTGTAAAATTTAATGAAACAAAATGATATTTCACAGTTTTGCTCGAATAAATATGTCCAAACTTATATTCCACACACGTTGAGTTAATAGTAAAATTAAATATAAAAGAAAAATTTACTTTTCTTTATATACTGTAATCGCTGTCGCTTATGTCACGCGGCTCAAAATCTGCTTGCATTGTAACATAACTTTATAATTGAATCGAATAGAAGAGCAATGGAGAGAGAGTTCCTCATTAGAATAATCTATTATTACACGATTCAGAAACGAATGTTGCGAGATTCACTAACGAGGTCTTTAATGCAGCGTAAGAATTTAAATGCGTTTTGACAAGCAATGCCCATGTTTTATGTATACATCTGAGGCAAATGAACGTTTGACACTACGCACGCGGCAGATATATGCGCATTCGTAATAGTACTCATGCAACTTTATCTTGTTTTGTCTCCGAACATGACATCATGCGTGATCTTGGTATCCATACTTTGCCTTCACATCTAACTTCATATCTTTCTCACTCATTGCAAGAATACCAGTCACCAATGCTATAATACTAAATGGGTGTTCCACAAGTATCTATTCTTAGTCCATTTCTGTTTATGGCTTACTTAATGATCTCACCTATCTGTAAGGTGGTGAAGGTAATAAATTTATTGGATTTATGACAGGTGTTTTTATTTGGATAGGCGTATTTCTTGCTTGTCTTTGAATTCGCGGCAGAAATTATATTTACGCCATAACAATATAATTAAGGTTTATTGTCGATCAAGACAAAAAATATTACTATTGTCAAATTAGTTACGAAAAACCCACGTGCTCGGCGGAGTAGGAAAATATCGTAAAGAAACCTGCATATCTACGAAATAAGTAAAGAAAAATATTTTTCTTTACTTATTCAAGTTAATATTAAGACAAGTGAAGTCCTCCAATCCGCAGTGAAGCCTCGTGGTGAACTATATATACTACTCTCTCAGGGAAGAGACCCTTAGGGAAGCGGCATAAATCCAACAGTGAGATTTATGTATACCTAGTCCGGCCATAAGTTCTGTTACAAATGAAAATGCATTTTTTTTTAATGAAATAATGTAATATTATTAAAATTTATTATACCTACATATTTATTAGTCTCAGCAAAAAATAAAAAAAAATTTTATTCGAAATGGCCACCTTTGGCTTTTATACAGGACTTTTATCTGTTTGGCCACGAATCTATGGATTTACGCACTGTTTCCAACGGAAATTTCGCCACTGCTTGCTCCAAAGATTTTTTAAGAGACTCAATGTCGCCGTGTCGTTTAGAGCAGGCCACGTCCTCTAAAACTGACCATAATTTGAAGTCTTAGGGGTTGAGGTCTGGGCTAGATGAGGGCCAGTCTTCAGCTCTAATAAAGTCCGGAACGTTGGTTTCAAGCCAGGCTTGGGTAGTTCGTGCCTTGTGACAGTGGTAGTGGTGCAGTCCTACTGGAAAGTCCACGGTATATTTTTAAAAAGTGTATTGCTGAGAGGTTTCACAACATGATCCAAGACTGTATCTTGATACACTGGATGAAGTTTTTACTCCTTTTTCACAAAAATGTAGTTTTGTGACTCCTTGATAAGACACGTCCCACCAAACCATCACTAACGCAGGATGATGACCACGTTATACCTTTCCGACCACTTGAGCAGCTTCTTTAGAGCTGCGAGCGTACACTTTATCATTTTGCTTATTGTAGTGCTCTTCAATCGTGTAATATTTTTCATCGGTAAAGAGGATATTTCTGTGCCTTTCACCTGCGTATCGCTACAGAAGGCGTTTTAATCGATCCACTCTCTTTAATTGTAAAGATTGATTTAGGGCATGTACTGTATATCGACAATAAGCACCGAGCTTCAGGTCTTGTTTCATAATACGCGACAGAGTCCTAGCGGAAATCTTTATTTCTCGCGATAAGATTTTTTGCTTCCTAATGGGGTTTAGACGAATTCTGGCTTTAAAAGCATTAACAGCTTTTGTAGTCTATATATATAGCCAGCACGCGGCCTTCCCGAACTTTTTTGGTCTTCGACAGAGGAAGTGTTGTTGTATCTGTTGATAGTACGATATATGAACATACGGCTGACACCAAGCTTTTGAAGTATCAGGAATATGACCGACGGCTCCATACCCACTTTGTGCAAGGCGATCACTGCAATCCTATTTTCTTTAACACCCCATTGACGAAAAAATATGTAAAATGGCGCAAAATCGAAAGAAGTTTTTAAAATAATATACGTGTTCCAAATTCAAAATAATTAAAAGTTGAAAAAAATAAAAGTTTTTATGTAACAGTATTTATGGCCAGACTTGTTAAACGGGCTACTTTACCTTTGACTTTTAGTTTACTTAGTTTCCAAAATATTTACTATAGACATAATGAGAAACACTATACTACTACTATAGTCATAACAGAATAAAGAGAAGATATAATGTTACTAAATAACATGCATTCACAGCTGCATCCTTCGACTACTATTTATAAATCACGTAACTCCATTATTGTGATTAAAAGCTCGTAAACTACTTCATATAACAATTATGTTTACTTCATGTTACTTATCGTAATATTTCGCCAATGTCACGTACAATCTGTCCGTGTCGTGCTGTATCGGGGCAACCTCGAAGCCGCCTATCAACCATGCTCGTTAAAACGTCCGATATTGATAAATTGTCTTATTAATTAATTACAAATTTCAATTACTATAAAATATATAGAGAGGAGAGGAGCTTTTAGTTTAGTTCTTTTTAATATATGAATTTCATAGCTTTTTATAATGAAACATTGAGGTGATTGTCATGGTGTTGATAAAGAATTTAGTAAAGCCTCCTTTTTTTAGTGCTGATGGCCGCTGTTAGCCTGAAGGCTTTTGCAACTTCACGTTTACAAGTTATAGTTGAAATATGGTCGAGCGCTTAAACACCCAAAGCATTTATTTATAGGTAACCAGGACAAGGCTTCCCGAGAATGCAGTGACGCAGTTACCCTGTGCGTGGAAAGTAAATCATCCGAGGGGGCGGAACCTCGGACGGTTATAGCCCCTTTAGATTAACACGTAGCAAGCTGTTCTTATTAGAAAAAATGTGTTAGCATTATGCATACTCGCAAATATCCCAATCCTTTTCTGAATGATAATAAAATAATTTGAACTACCTCTTAGTTTACTTAAAAGATTTCGTTTCCATTCATTCTATTTTTATTATTACCTTTTTTATATTTTATTATATACTTCCTAAGTTTTGCCTCTCGCAAGATTCTGTAAAATAAATCAAAGAAAGTCTGACTCTTTTACGGGTACAGTTGATTATGTTAAAATTTTATGATTCTTGAAGCTTTATGTTTTACACTCCACTTTAGCGATGTCCATATCATTAAGTTTCATAAATTATTATGAGAATATAGTAAAATCCAAGCTCTATTGAAGTCATATTTATTCCACCACCACTGTATAAAGGTTGGTTTGTGGCCGCAGGTCAAGTAATCGGTACATTTCCATATCCAGCTTTAAATACCTGTCTTTCTAGATAAGGCCTTCAATGTCTCTGCTGTTACTAACTATCAACGGCATGTCTTTAATTGCGTACAAATTCAATTAACGTTTATGTCGTCGTTGCTATTTTACGTTTCCCTATCATGTTGACCTGTATGCATGTAGACTTTTTCCAGATGTAACACTCACATGTTTTGTTTTATTTAATATAAGTTTTAGTATTATTTTAATAAAAAACTTAAGATGTAGGTCTTAAAGTTCATGTTCTAACTAGTTTAAATTCTCCTTTTGCCGATTTATATTTGTTAAAGTAATATCTTTTAGTTGTGGACGGAAGACAGTTTTATGAGCAATTCTCGCCTCGCGCTTACTGCCCCTTAAGTTCTATGCAACATTGTTAGTCCGTGTCATAATAGATGTGATCTGGTATTTAAATAGCAAGTTGCTATTTAACCAACGCCCTTTGTAGTTAGATTCTGTTCATTCAGTTTGAGTAACATTTTATTTTTATAACGCTTAGCATCCGACAATCAAGTACGAACAATTCCCCACAATTTAATTCACAGGACCTTGTTTCTTCAATATAATCATTGAATCAATCATTGAATTAATTATATAGTCATAAGGTTAATAAAAATCTTCGAAAATATACTAGTACAATATACACTTTGATTTAGGATCTAGTTATATTTTTCTTTCCCTTGTTTCAAATTCTTCTGCAGATTGCTGATTTACATGCATTCACATCACAAGCACTTATATATTAGATAAAATTAGATAAAGAGCAGTGAGTTTTTCTGTGTTTTCACGAATATGGTACCATAATATTTTATAGACATTATTTGTCGCCATCAGATCATGTTATCTCTTAACGGTCCAGTATTCAAAAGTTATCGAAATGGCTTTATATACTATATTTTTTATTACTATTGTACTTCCTTCATAGAAGGCTGTCCTTGTACAGATTCCCCATGTAGCATGCTTTTTTTTTCCATGTCATTGTTGAGGTGAACTTCTTTGAGGTCTTTCTCGACCGTCGTCAGCCAGGTAGAGCGGGTGGTTTTCCACGTCTACGTTTCGTCATAAGCAATTCTAGGGATTCATCTTATGATCGTCCGGGCCTATTACCGCAAGAGTTTTTCTTTGATCTTATCTGTTATCAGGGCTACTATAAAAATACCTCCTCATTTTGGAATTTGTCTCGTAATGTGACACCCGCTGAACAGCGTAGCATGTACTTGTGATGTTTTATTTTATTACTAACAAAATATATATTTTTGAGTGATTCATTATCTTAAAAATTTAAAAAGAGTAACGATAAATACGCATACACTAAAAATTTATAATAAGATCACAAACCTTCTAATATATTTCGATTTTGTTAACATCACGAAGAACCATTATTTATAAATTATTGTTTATGATAAAATAAGCTTGTCAAAAATAATACCCTTTCAGTTAATGTAAACTGTATCGTTCCGTCATCTTTACAAGTACTACCATTGCGTTTGTTGTAAAGAATAAACAAATTACTTATAAACATCCGTTGCATCTTTCCTTGAAGGAGTTTCAGCTTATTCATAATTAACAACCCATTTAAATATCTCGGCCACTTCAAAACCAAAACAAATCTTGTTGCAACGTCGTTGATACAATTTAGGCCGCCTTAATAAGGAGACAAGTGGTCTGTCCAAACTTGACGAGTCTTATTATTCATTGCGTTTACACTGCGTGTAACTTGCCGTGAAGTGATTTTACATTGTCAGTTTTACTACCGATCTTTGTTTTAGCGTCTGTCGTCACTTCGTTAGTTATTTTTAGTGTTTTTCTTTTACTTTGCTTTGATATCTTGACGAGTGAATTGCATTTGTCAATTATTTAAAAATATTGCTCGGTCGCTTTTATGTTTATTTCGGTTCTGAATATTATTATTTTGTTATTGTATCCAGTGCAATTTATCTTTCCAAGTACGTGATGATACTAAAAATATTTACGATTGTTGCGTTACAATTTCTACTTACAATTTTAAACCATTCTACTTTTCTTTTTACATTATTGTCTTATTTTCATTACTTTCGAGCTGACCCATTCATTCTGCAGCTAGAAACAAACTGCAGTGTAGCTTTGCCACTGTTAATAATATTTGCTGCTATTAAAAAAAATATATAAAAAAACAAGGTGACATGGGTGAAAGAAACAACACAATTTACTTCATGGCAAATGACACCTGCTACTTAGACTATGATACTCATATTCATTCCGAATAAGAAGTCAAAATATAAATACATTATCATTCCCGACGAATTAGACGAAAAGCTTCGTGCAGGCGCATCTGATCTGCGGTTTCTTTCATTTACACCATTTTACGCAGGTATTCCGTGAAACCGTTATCTTAAATCTAAGACCTACGACCGATACAATTTAACTGAAAACTATCAATAAAATACAAATTTTGTTACAAATTTATTAGACAAGACTTAAGTTTAAATTTATTAGGCAATTTTGAAATAACTTTATTTCAAAATTGCATGTTTAATAAATTTGTATATAATAATTTAAATAATAGGGAAGAAAAAATTAAAATAAATGTGCATTTAATTTGATAATATGATGATATATATAATATTCGTTTATTGGGCTTCATTCATGGAGGTAAGATGCTATTTTTCATTTATTGCAGTGCATTCACATACAACAAATACTTAATTTTATAAAAAATAATTAATATCAATCCTAATTCTTTCAAATTAGTGTTGAGTGAAGTATCGAAAAGTCGTTACGTTATTTTGAGTCGTTGACCTCATTCAGTACACTCGATTGTGAAAATGTTGCCATTAAAAAAAAAGAAGAAAATGTTGTCATTAAAAAGTTAAGTCAATTCTCTTTTATTGGCGCCCACAAAGCGGCCCTACTGTTTTTATGATTTCAGCCGCTGTTATGTATATTAAAGTGAGAACGTTTATTTTGTTTGCGAGGGTGGCAATGTCGCTTGTTTCACTGGGTCGGGTAATAAGGAAATGATGCAGACCATTTTACTTTTATTGTTTTTTCATTTTGGTTATTTCTGGTACACTGTGAACATGCGTAAGGGAATTAGGTAACGATGTATTCTTTATCTCAGATTAATGAAAATATCACGGGCCGGATCCACTTGTCATTTAAAATGTGTGCTAATTTTTCATTCTTACGTAAAATAAGGAATGGGTTTAATTTTACAAAATATTATTTTAAAGTATTATCTGTGTACATAAAAATAGTATAACATTAAACAATATGTGTATTGAGTATGACTGCATATTTTCTTGGTTTAGCGTAACTAGAAATGTTTGATTTGCTGTCTTTTTCACGCATCAATAACTATCTATCGTAGTCTGTACTGTGCCGCCGTCTGTCCAGTGGGTTGCGAATTATCTTAGAAATATTTTGTTATGATATCAGTGGTGACAAACTAGCACACAATTCCTAAGTGATTACTACGGCCAATGATTCACATTCATCCTTAATAAGGAATCATAACGCAGATGCTTTGTCAGCCCCGGGAACTGCAATAAATTCGCAATGAACAATTCCATTGGGTTCGGGATCCAATACAGGATTTATTTTGGCCTTTACAATAGCAGCCTTCGCAACTATAAACACAATGTTAATTTAATTTTTGAAATATTAAATATTGTGTTTGTTGACTGTATAATTTAGTATGTATGTAGGTATGTTTGCATTTATTTTCTTTTATGTTTACTTGAACATTCCCAGTTCGGGGGGATCTAGGACGATGTTGATTATATTTAATGCCCAAGCACCACGATTCTACAATTTATTATATTTTAGAGATAGCTTAATGTATTATAGTTCTGGTTTCGTGCAGCTATGTAATAACTATCTCATTGTCGTTAATTGTCAGATGCACGCAATGCAGGCCTTGTAAGTTATTAATAAATGTTTCTCTACCTATTAAATTTAAACTAAGCAAAGAAACGATAAATCTATTAGAAAGCACTATTTTTTTATACAAGATATCGAGTGTATAATAAATGCATTACTCGTAGATTGAGGACCGCCATAGTCGGCAAATCAGCTATTAAATAATTATTTAATATTAGATGTACCGTGACGTGACGCGGTTGTCCCGGTCTTATCTTATTTGTCTTATTAATTGACTAATTATTTATTATAAAAAAAGAATGTATTCCATTTTAACCTTTAATATTTTTCGGTTCATTTTTAAACTAAGTATTTTGAAATATTATAACACCTGCATACTAAATGAGGATTCGATAAATATGTATATATATATATATATATATATATATACATATATATATATATATTTATATATATATATATATTTATATATATATATATATATATATATAATATATATATACATATTAAATAATTATTTAATATTAGATGTACCGTGACGTGGTTGTCCCGGTCTTATCTTATTCGTCTTATTAATCGATTAGTTATTTATTATAAAAAAAGAAAGTATTCCATTATAACCTTTAATATTTTTCGTTTCATTTTTAAACTAAGTATTTTGAAATATTATAACACCTGCATACTAAATGAGGATTCGATAAATATGTATATATATATATATATATAGGAGCTACACTGCAGTTTGTTTCTAGCTGCAGAATGAATAGGTCAGACCGGATTAGGACCACCCCCTCACAGAATACCAGCGTAAAATAGCATCATAATGCTGCTGTGTTTTGGCTGGTGAGTGTAGGGATCCGGAGAACTTTATAACTGGTGACGGGGCATACCATCTCAGTCCTCATGGGTGACAACGTATCTGCATTATGATTCCTTGTCCAGGATGAATGTAAATATCATGGGCTGCAGGAATCACTTGCCGTCAGGTGACTGTGTGCTCGTTTATTCCTCTCGTTGTAATAAGAAAAATACTAGATTCCTAAATTTATTTATTTCCAACTTATATATTCCAAAGGTTAATCTTATATGAAAGACACAAGGGAGAAGAATACCCTTGGAAGGTCTTGCTGCTGGTGACGAGGTATTCCGCACAGTTATTTATCTATGTGTGTGTAAAAATTTGAAACCCCTAATGGCATAAAAAGGTCGTACGGTTTATTTCACTATCTAAAAACACCATTTGAATTATATAATTTGGTGCTCTCTGTCTTTTATAGGAATTTGAAAAAGACGACATAACTCTTTAAATGTCCAAAATGTCCTTATCTAAAAAAAAATTAAAATACTTATCTAAACATCCTGTATAAATTCAATACTGTTCATGTCACCAGCCTCCCAAATTTATTTATTTGCGTGACAACATTTAACATCGAAATCTATTCGGTCTCACATTTATCAACACGTTTAACACAATCAATTACATGCCAATATCTATTAATAGGGGAACCAGTGTTAAAGCGAGAAGGAATAATTCCTTTCTCACTCTAGCACATTATAACTTTGACATTTGGTCCAGCTTAATGTTCCATTTTAATTAAAAATTATGAAGCATCGCCGTTGCCCCTTCGCTTCTGTCATTCAAAGGCCCTATGAAAGCTAAAATACGATGATTTGTTGATATTCGCCCCTAGTATGACCTTGTACCATCCAATTCTCATAGACCCATCGCATTATTTCTTTCTATGCTATTTTATAATGCCTCCGAGATCAGTTTCTACTGGTTTTTCTTTCATCTTGACAATGAGTCTGTCCGCATGAATGAACGGCAAGCGTCGTCCCCTTATTCGTTTTTATTATAGTGTCGGGATGGGAGAGGATTAGTAGGCTTAAGGTGAAATTATCTCACTCGCTACTGTTTTTTTATTTTCAAGCTTGACTGGACTTTAGGGATTGCATGTTCTTTGTTGTTGCACAGACCGACGGATCAATTTAGTATTATGTTTTTATGTGTGGGTAACGGCACACCTGTCTGACCTTAGTTCTTGACGGGTTAGTATGATAGAATTTTTAGAATGTCTCAGTGTGTGCTCATAGTAAGAGTTATATAACAATGTAGCTTCGTTTGGAGACACATTTAATACCTATCAATGTTGTCATTTTGGTGGCTGCTATAGTAACTACCAGATGCCATAAGTTGGAAAAACCCTGAGGGAGTCGTCGTTACTGATTTTTTTTATTGATAACAGATATTTAAATTCATAACAATTCAACACGTATTGGCGGAAACCTAAACTTAAATTACAAGGGATCTGAAATAGGCGCTTAACATTTTTCCTTGATATTAGTGACTTGTGATACACAAATAGTTATATATATATATATTTATATATATTTATATATATATATATACATATCAGCATATATTTTTCTTTTAATTTATTTTATTCTGCATAGAATTTAGCTGCGTGTTCGTCACCCCCAAGTCAAACTCTTTGCACTCGGAGCAATTATTTCATATAACCTACAAACAACACACGACTAATTCTTACAAACTGCTACACTTATACATGTTTATATGGGCGCGAGCTCGCCTGCATGGAAATTTGAAAATCCTGCTGTTAAAAATGTGTACACTTTTTAAATAAAGCAATATAATTTAAAAAATCCAAAAAAATAATTAGCTTTTAAAATATCAACAATGTTTATAATAATGAGTCCAAAGTTGAGATGCATCTTTACCAGTTTTTTGTGAAAACCTTGTCCTACCATCCTCTATCATTCGTACCATCATCATTAATATATTCGGATTGCCTTTACTAGAAATTTTTATTTATTTATTTATATTTCGTTGTATTTTCCTAAAAAAATAGGATACATAAGGCAGACTTAATAGCATTCTCCACCAATCGAACAGTAGTGTTGAGAGATAATGAAATGTGCTGCATGTGCTGCAATCAAAATTAACTAACAAAATGAAAATATTACATATAAAATAACAAAAAGAAAGAACAAAATAATGTACAATTACGAATATACGCTTATTTAAATAAGTTAATAATTTAATAATAGCATAAACATATTAAAGTATATAATCATCTGTACTTAGATATATTATATATAAAGTACATACATTTAAAAATATATATCTATAACGAATATTGTAGTAGTAGTTTATACCATACTTTTATTATTGTAATATGTAAGTTGGATTTTTTTATACACGATTGCTGGCAACCCTGGACAGAGTCTAGCAACGAGTCAAAGCGTGTAATGGAATAACTCAGTTGAAGTGTTTATTTCAAACACAATGTTAAACATCCTAGACTCTTCACCGCGTACATACTTTCTACCGTCATGTGTGCGGCAATAAAGCCTTAGCCATTTTTTAAATTAGAAAGGAAATATATAATACAATATAACACAAGTATTTTTAAATTATATAAAACCGGTTTAATACAATTTTTTTTCGATATAACAATAACATATGAACACACAAACGATCATAAAAACATTCATTAATTAACAAAGCGATAAATATGAACACGTTCAATAAAACTTGTAGACCTTACCGAAATATAACCAAAGGAAGGTTTATTTATCACTTGCCGCGTCCGTACCTTATTGATCAATTAACACAATACAAATCGACATCATTGAATAGGCTTACCATCTATTAGGGTTTCCCTGTATTTTTCCCACGGAGGGCGTCCAGATTGTCAGGTGAAGTCCGGACTCATTGTGGCCGAAGAAAATTCGATAGACTAATAATTTTTAGTGGCATCGAAATTACAAACAGGCACAGTTTTCGTCTGATTATAAATTATTCCTGCGACCCCTAACACCTGTATTCATATTCTAAAAATAATTCAGAGGTCTTGTCACCTGTGAGAACTAAAATGGAACATGACCTTTATTCGAGTCTCCTATTTTCTAGGTTCTTCTACTCCCAGGATAGACATTGCAACGTTGAGCTTTAGGCAATTTCTAGCAAAGACGTGTTTCTAGCACTTCAATATATACTCAGACACTTCAATACAAATCTTAGTTAGATTTACATAACGAAGCATGTCGCGATTTGTTTATCTTACATTGTTAAAATCAGTTGTCTTACCTATACTCATATTTTACCCACACGTCCTGGTTTTAAATCTTCATCAGGTGTCAACAATTAAAGGCAAGCCAAGATTCTAGATCTATTTTAGATTTAGATCAAATTTTATTTAAATTCACCAAATATTATATATCGCCTAGGTAATTAACTTTGATTAACATTCAAAAAAATTATGTCCAAAGAAAAATTCGATCACTTTCAAATGTTCGTGGTTTTTAAATTTTTGAACGGCGTGGGTTATTTAAGTGCCTATTATTGAGGACACTGCGTCAAGTCCCTTTGTCGACGGTTATTCCACGCTATTGAATTGTACCGCTCGCACATTAAAATTGACGCCTTACCCAGCTCTGATCAAGATCAATTGTTATTAATAAAAATGTTGCATCAACTACCAATCGAAGAGACGGCTACCAGCGAGCCTTTGTCTTATTCCACCATATTGAATTGCAACGTTTTTAATTCTAGTCCGTCCTCGTTTGCTCCATCAATGCTGTGCTTCTATAGATTTTGTGAAGGGTTTTGTTTGTTATATAATGTCAAATACTCGAGATTATTATTATTAAGTATAACATACACCTATGTGTATTTGTTCTCTATTGTTTTCAGATTTGTATAATTAATTTTTATATTTTTTTAAATAGTGCTAGCTATGCTAATATAATTATTAACATATCCTTTAACCCCTCCAACAAAACTAAAATGCTTGTGAGATGGTTTTGGACTACAATAGCCTAAAGGCAGTACGATGTTAAATTTGGTAGGCCATACACTAAATAATAAGGTTATTATCGATTATCTACTTTTATATTCTTGATAGCTCTATACTTTTAGGCACTTTTACTTTTGATGATACCTGAACAACTATAGTTCAATTCCCACAACCATCGCAAATGAAATAACAAAAATAATTATACGCCCTGATGTATCACGTATTCTCAGAAAAAAGCGTTTTCTGAAAACATCTCTAAAACCCGTATAGATCAAAAAAATATATTTCAAAGAGCCCTAGGCCTGCGAATCAAGCTTTTAAATGTAATGTATCATAGATATTAGGGTGGTCTTTATCCATCAATAGAACGTGGATACACTGTTTTATATTTACATTGGTAACCCTAGTCCATTCTAGAATACTATTTTAGAGCCACATAAAGCTGGTAACCCTTACTGTATCTGTAATTGCATGTGACATGCGAAACGGATCTATTACGGCGCTCTGAACAAAGCCTCACAGCGCAAACATGGTGCGTGTTTGTATTGCATTTGCGTTGAATAGGTTTTAAATAGAAACTATTAGTGTTTCTTATACTTAAACCAGTCCTTGCCTGGGTTCTGGTTTTTGGGATAGTATTGAATTACCTTTCGTCACTCTTCCTTGAAAGCTTTTCATTTACAAATGTCTCTTTAATAATTGCAATTGAACAATTGAGTTATCTTGGTAAATCTTTTACAATTCTGACTACTTATATTTGGAAATCCTTGACTGCTATGAAGTGCTATTAATAAATTCCATCTTCGAAAAGCTGGTTCGGGGTTACTTTCTTCAGGCTGTCATCTCTTATCTGAGATAACAGCTCAAAGGACTGACACTAACTGACTAAAGTGGCAAGGGACTGGCCATATAGCTCGTAGAATCGATAAATGATGGATAAGAAAGGTTCTTGAGTGTCAACCTCGGATCGGCAGTTGCATTGTACGATGGACCCCCATTAGATGGTATGATTACCTATGCAAGATTGCTAGAAGTCGATGGATTCAGATTCAGAATCGTGCTTTGTGGCAATCTATGGGGGGGATCTATATATATATATATATATATATATATATATATATGAGTATATATTTATATATATATATATATATATAAATATAAATATATATATATAAATATAAATATATATATATATATATATATATATATATATATATATATATATATATATATTCTTGGTTACCTTTTGGCCCATGTCCACAAATGCATTCATTACGGGCTGATGAAAATCCTAGAGTAACACTAGTGTGATCTGCCCTTACCAACCAATGAAGTAGAAAATAACAACTTTTAGTGTCAATTCACTATCTACTTGGCAGCGAAGGAATTATCGTTGCTATTTTTATTTATTTTATGATTTTTTTGTAAATATCTTTTTCTGTCTAATCAGTAGCTTTTTTGTTTTATATATTTGTTTTATATAAAATAGCATATATGCATGAGTCCCTTCATAGGCCCCGTTTACACTAATAGGTTTAACTAACACGTTTACAATAATATTAATATTAATAAATCATTTGTAAATATCTTTTTCTGTCTAATCAGTAGCTTTTTTGTTTTATATATTTGTTTTATATAAAATAGCATATATGCATGAGTCCCTTCATAGGTTTAACTAACACCTTTACAATAATATTAATATTAATAAATCATTTGTAAATATCTTTTTCTGTCTAATCAGTAGCTTTTTTTGTTTTATATATTTGTTTTATATAAATGGGAGCGCATTACGTACTAAATATATTGAGTAAATTAAAAAAAAAGTAACTTAAACTGGTTTTCAGTGGAAGTGAAGTTTAACAATACGATAAGTTTAGTAATTGTAACTTACGTACAATTTGAATTGAACATAAATACTGACCTAACTATACCAAATAAAAAAAAAGTAGTAAACTTTTTTTTTTTTACTTTTTGGACTTTGTTATATACCGTGTGTTGCGTATCGTACTGTAAAAATACCGCACTTTGCAGGCTCTGGATTCAATTCTCATCCGGGGAACAATATATATATGTGCATAACAAATAATTGGTTATTATAAAGTTCGCATATGGATTGGGTCATGGAGATCTATATATATGTCCCATGCCCTTGATTCTACATCTGAACGTTCCTTTGATATTATTGCATTATATTGCACTTTACATCGTATTTATATAAATAATTTACTTTTTATTTAACTAGGGAAGAAAGTATAAAGTGACTAGTTTCCGCGATCATTTAGAGCGATATAGTATATCCTGCCCAGTTGAAGTTATCTAACTGACATCGCCGTGATCTAAATCAACAGGTAGAACATCAACGGCGATCTTGAACATTGTACGAAAAATAATTCTTAAAAATATCACTCCATAACCTAACATAACAGATCGTAAATATCGTAACAAATACCGGATTGCTTTCAGCCGGCCATTTGTTATTTTTATTAATGGTGAAAGAGTAAGGCTATTGGCAAACGTTGCGGATCTGTTAGCGGTAGAATAATGGACCGATAAACATGTAGCTTAAAGCACACTTGTATCATTTAGCAAGTGACTGCAAATGCTTGTTCGAATAAACAGACTGCATATTTAAATAATTATATTTAGTTAAGTGTTTAAACATTTGTGTTTAGGGATAGAGACAAAACTATATTACATTCAATTTAAACACCAACATATATTATACAACGTGATTGTACGGCGCGAGCAATATATAGTTCCGCAAATTCTTTTAAAACTTTTTAAACGATCTTGCACATTTTCCCACATACTATATTTCCATCGGAACGCGTATTGGCATTTCTTTAGTGTTCAATATTTCATAATAGACTTAATGTCGGGTTGCTGTGTGAAAAAGATGATTCATTAGCACACTATAGAAGGAATAAAGACTTTTATTACTATTTACATATATGGTGACAAATGACCAAACATTTCACCTGATCGTAAGAGACAAGTCGTCGATAAGAAATCATAATGCCGTTGAGAATTAAGAAGAAATGTCTCATTGCCAATCTAAGGATCCCTACAATCATCCATCATAATTTTACGATGTTAATATAGATTAAATAGAGATTAGATGAGATTGGATAGAGGACGTGGTCCTCTCAGATACCCAGCCTAGCCATCAAACTACATCGAGCTAGGAGAACTTTGAAACATTATGTATGTACATAGAGCTAGTAATTCTTATCCTATTTATTAACTACTTATGTTTACCGCTAACAGATCCGTTAGGACTTTCCAGCTAAAATAATTGTCAATAGTTTTGGGTTCCATTCCCATTTGTCGGTTCCACCGTGCCCTCACAGCATACTAACGTGGAATAGCATCACAATGCCGCTTTGTACCTACGTTGAGTGCAGGTATGAAAACGCACGGATTTTTTGAATAAGGAAGAGGGAACTGAAGGATCGATGTACACGTATCTTAGTAGATAACGTTGTTCTGTTTCGTCTTCTATTTTTTTTTATTTTTAATAGTTAATCTATTACAATTCACATACATTTTTTTCGGGCTGATGGCCGCTTTAAGCCCGTGGGCTTTTACAGTTTCGCCGGGTTGAGATGTGACCGAGCGCATATGGCGCTCAGTTGAGACCTCTATTATGTCGAGACCTCTATTAATTCACATACAATTCAATATTAACAGAGTGAACTTATTACAAGTTCTGTGTCTTCAATAAAACCACTTATTGTGGGATAAGCTGAACTTACACATGTACAAATACATTTACTGTGTAACTTAACTAAAGTTATTCCTTAACCTAACTATAATTAAATGTTAAAGGGCGCCAGGAGAGTTTTATGCTGTAACTCTGCCTTATCCTTTAATCACGGCTAGAGCTTCCTGTAAGGTCAATGTTTTTTATTTGTACATGTATAAATTCAACTTATCGCATAATGAGGGGTTTTATTGAAGACAAAAACCTGTAACAAAATTTTAACAACAAACGCTTATAATATCGATATGTTCACCCAACTCTACTGGAGCCTCATTACACTTGTAGAATTTATATGATATATAGTGACGTATTATTTTCATCTATAGTAAAACCCTGTTCATAATTACACCCCATTTGAGTGTCTCATTACAATTTGATATGTGTAATCGTTAGATATTACACCTTATATTCACAGTACGATCCATTGTTTGAACACGCGCCAACGATAGTAACGGCCCCTGGCTTCCTGTATATTCTCTTTGTTTTGGATACTCGTAATAAACAGCTACAAATTTAATTTAATGAGAACTAGGCTTAGAGATTTCTCTGCACCAAGAAGCTATATTCGATTGCACTAAATGTCAAAAACTGAGATGTCATTTAATTTTCTTTTTTTTATGATATTACGGCGTGACACCCGATGGTGACTTCTGTTGTACATGATGACACTTGCTTTGTCACCCTTGAGACATACATAACATGGACCTTATCATGAGTAATAAGAGTTATACTCTTTCATCTAAATCTTCATAATATAACATTACGATCATTAAGACCACGACGCTTCCTTCTGGTTATTGACAATATTTTTATAGTGCCGTAAGCAGATGCGCAGGAATATAGGCACTCACTCATTGTACTACATTTACATTGTACATGTGTAACTATAGGAGGAAAATTCGCCAGTGTCAGGCACACGGAACATACGTATATATAACACAACCAGCCCCCAAAATAATTTGTGAACCAAATATTGTTCCTTTGCTAGAAATCGTTCCTAGGACCTGCGAAGCAGCAGCCGATTATCTACTTTAACTACGCGGCCGTGTATAAATAAATCACATAATTAAGGAAGCATTTTACTTTAAGTGGTCACAAAATTAAGTAACCTTAATTCATATTCAGTCGTAAAATCATCGTCCTATAGTCACACAATCCAGGAATAAATAGACATAAAAATAATTAGGTATAAAATTAAATAAAAAGCGATGTACACTCTAATTCAATAAAGCTATCCGATATTAGATTCAAATCTGCATTTAAATCGCACTTGCAATATAATCGCTTACATTTAATTTTACGAGCACTTTAATACAGCTGGAACCCGTTCCCAGGTCCCGTGCGCCGGCGCATTCAAATGGTATTAAAGCAATACAATAAATGTCATAATATTTTCACATTCCACTTGCCTCCCGCAACAGATTTATTTCGCAACTAGCAACACCTAAGGTTTTTTAATGTTGTCGTTCTTATATTTTTAAACGAAGTAAGAATAACAAACGAATATACATTGGATTCATCTACGAGTAACCAAAATATTGATACGTACGGATTAGGTAACAGTGGTAACGCTACGCTGCAATTTGTTTCTAACTGCAGAATGAATGGGTCAGCTCGACCGGGGTAGGACCACACCCTCACAAAATACCTGCGTTAAATAGCAGCAGAATGCTGTTGTATCTCGTCTGGTGAGTGCAGGGATCCCGAGACCCTTATTACTGGTGACGAGGCATTCCATCTCAGTCTTCAAGGGTGAGAGCACATCTGCATTATGATTCATTGTCAAGGATTAATGTAGATGTCATGGGCCGCAAGAATCGCTTACCATCACGTGAACTATATGCTCGTTTGTTACTCTCAATGTAATAAATCATTATTACGTTACTCGTTATTCGATCTTAGTTTTTTCCACACGTACATTACACCCTCATACCACCCCCGCCGACAGCGAGGGCGACGCAAACTAACCTAGTTTCCATTCGTGTTACCACTAGCCAACGCGTGAACAGCGTGAACTCGTTCGGTGTTCGGTTTCTTACACTGACTATAGGAAATACGGAAATACCTAGAACGAGTTACTGGCAATGAGGCACTCCATCCGAGGAGCGACAACTTGTATCTTTGTTGGGGATGGGTATAAATGTTTTTTACGATTGTTTGTCTTCACTCACCATCAGGTGAATTACGGACTAGCAGTGTCAGTTCTCACCCGGAAATTTATTGTCGACCATAGACAAAGGTAGGAGATGGATGGATAAATCCTTGCATAAATATCACAAATTATAATAGCACTCACTCTAACCTTCCTTTACTTCTATAACGTATTACAAAGGACTTGAAAAAGAGAAGGATAAGTCATGTAATTGTCCTAGAAGAACTCTACATTTTGGACCGTCTTAGAGTTTAAATCTAAATCATAACATGAATCTATTTTTAATTTTTTTATTTACGTATTCAGTGTGTTTTAATGATTAACTGAACGCAATATATATAATTATATATATATAATTATATATATATATATATATATATATATATATATATATATACATATAATAAGGTTAAGATGTATGTATGGAGTCGCAGTCATTGCTTACAATCAGAGGAACTGTATGTTCGTTTGTCCTGAAAAAAAAGTTAGCTCCAAAGTGTGGTTTACTATGTTCTTCCAAGCTCGACTGTAAAGAGACATCGTAAGGAGACCTTTTCTTTCAAATGTGTACCTCTTGGCTGTTTGCAGTAGAGTTGAGGTCTCTTTACTACAATACCGTATTCAATACTATATCTGTATAAATAAAAATTAAATGCAATTTCCTTGTAAGCGCATCGGCTGGGCAGAATTAGAATAAAAGTTATTTTTCAAGTTAAGATTCGACCGATCACAAATAAGTTTATTTGAAATTAGGACAGGACGTCTGTCGGTCAGCTAGTATATGAAACGCATAAACATATACTAAAAGCCGTAACAATTCAATAAAAGCAATGCTAATCAGTATGTCCATTGCGAGCCGTGTATAATTGCAGGAACATTTGTTATGCAGCTCATAAAGTGTTAAAGCGTACATTAACAATATTTATTGCCCTTTCGTTACACGTATAGTGAGTTATTAAATTTTATTTTTGATTTGTGTATCAGTTATTTGTATACCAGCGTGAAATAGCACAACAATGTTGCTGTGATTCGTCTACTGAGTGTGGGCATCCGGAGACCTTTGCATTATGATGCTATTTTACACCAATATTCTGTGAGGGCATGGTCCTACTCCGGTCGAGCTGACCCATTTATTCTGCAGCTAGAAACAAACTGCAGTGTAGCTCTACCACTGACATTTGACCACTGACTTTATCTTAGTCCAAATTAGGGACAACGCATCTGTATACAGATTCGTCATCGAGGATGAATTCAGATGTCGTGGGTCATATAAGTCAATTATCATCAAGTCAACTGATATCATAGATAAATATACAGAACACAACAGCGCTGCAATTTTATGCTGGTGTTTCGTGAGAGGGTAGGTTTTTGGCCGGTTGAACCGATTCATACGGCAGATCTCGCAAGGGTTGTCCATTTATTGTTTCTTAATGTTTGTTAATCGTTAAGTGTCGAGATACTCCTCTTTTAATTCACGCTCCGCGACCAAACCGCGTTCGGTGATATCATCAATGATATTCTTAATTGCATTTTTACATGCTTATCTACCACGACAGTGAAGGAAAACATCGTGGGGAAACCTGTATGTCGTAGTAATAAGACCAATCCGTACTAAAGCCTTGTGACGGCCTATACCCAACAATGGAATCTATAGGATTATATAGGCTGTTACTTTTACTCTCCTATCATAAGATAGGCAATACCTTAGTCCTATTTTGAAGCCCTTGACTGCATCGCAGGGATATACCAACTCTAATTACCTTAACAGTACACCTGTTGACAAAGCTTTTTTGTATCCAGATATTTCAAAGAAACCCATAAAGTAGTTTGTTATAGTTTAGCTACATTTATTAAGCACCATAACTAGATGTGGTACCATTAAAATATTACATTTATTGATACACCATCTAGTGGTTCATGTTCAATGTACTTTAGTAAGTTAAGCTTAAATTATAGGATAAATAGAATCTATTATGCTAACATCGATTAAAATTGTCTGTAGTCCTATCTAGTTTATATTCAGAGCACTCTAGTACGTGTTTAACATTGATAAGCCGGGGTTCGGAAAGCGTGCCCGCCCACGGTTACGCCGTTTAATCAACATGAATCAATACCAACGCACCACCTTATCCTTTGCTGCAAGTCCCGATCGTGATCATAAAGCTTTATATTGATCTTTGTTTCAATTTTGTTCGTTAAGATAGGTATCTATTATATTTTTAATATTATTTTAAAAATTATTAAAATTTTATCTTGGATTTTTTTTAATAAGCGAACCTAAGGGAATATCCACAGTGCACCTTTCCACAATACAGAACCATTTTATATTTACGTTGTCGCCTGCGGAGTCCTCGATAACTTCTCGTAGACTCAATGCCTCGTCATCCATAATTTATTAGTCTTATTTGTTATGATTTCGCATATACAGTAACGTTATTTTACTTTAGTCTTTTTTTTTTTTAATAGAAATATAGAAATCTGTAAAATCGAGTAATTTAAATTTGTCATACACATATTTCCTAATTAGCTCAAAACTACCAGAAATATGTTTGACTAATACCGATACGCCTAGAAATAATCTAGACAGGCATATATTCGTAATATAAACACAGGCATTTACATGAATGCAACCTGCGTTGAAGTATTTTTTTTTTTTTTTAAATAAACGGGGTCATATATTTTTTAAATATTAATGCGGCATAAATTCGTTTGCCACCTTTTCTATAATATATATATATATATATATATATATATATATATATATATATATATATATATATATATATATATTTATATATATCTGAACTGAACTGAAATTATAATAATTCTACATTCAATGTTATAGTTTCAGAACATTCTGAATATTCCCGCGGCATCATTTGGAAGATGAAAATAAAACTTTATTTGAGCGCATGGGTTCTGAATATCATAAAAATATCTAGGCTTTTAGTGTATTACATTTATTGTAACTTACACAGCCTTTCCGTGACCTCCATTTGGATAATGGATTGGTGTTCTTGTTTCATGTGCCTGTTGTTTGTTCCATAATATCGACAACGTCATCTAGAAAATCCAAAATTGGTTTTTCGTACTGACAAGTAAACTCTTCTCTCTCTTTCTCTCTCTCCATTTCCATTTACATCCAACTTCTTTCCATGAGTATTCATGCTATAGCCACTATCTGAAACCATCACTAGGACCACAATTCTAAGCACTAAAGCACCACATACACTAGGCAACATACCAAAACGACGAGTTCGAATTTATAAAGACCAAACTACCCTGACATGACTTCCTTTATCCACAAGTCTTCGTCATAAGAATTAGAGGCCGGAAGATATTCGTGATTATCAAATAAAGATGTGAATACAAGTCCATAAATGTATCGAGACAATTTAACAATTGTCTTGTCAGAGAGCTCCGTATACGAGTATCTTTTGTATTATGATGTTCCTATACAAGGTCTTAGCTTCGGGCGATCACACTTCACCAATCGCGAAATTGTATATAATGATATAAGGTGCTATATGAGATAAACTGTAAACTGTGTGTAGTTATATTTCTTTTATGAAAATAAGTATGATAAACTGTCTGTCGAGCACACTGTCCACCGGCGGTGGCCCATGACAGTTAAATTCATTCTCAGCGAAGGTTCAAGCACATGCATTTGCACCCGAGATAAATGAATGCTTCGTATCCTGTTATTGGGTCTTCGAACACTTACCATACAAAGCACATCAAGGTTATGCTTCTATTAAACGCTGGTATCCTATGAGAGAGGGGTCCCTCTGCGGACGATCTGACACTCTCATGCTGTAGTTACACTTTAGCTGTAGTGTGGCTCAAGCACTGTGCAAAATATATCGAAGAAAATTTATAT
Source organism: Teinopalpus imperialis (assembly GCA_029286865.1). NCBI lineage: Eukaryota > Metazoa > Arthropoda > Insecta > Lepidoptera > Papilionidae > Teinopalpus > Teinopalpus imperialis. Next base: position 792,414 of record JAGSMU010000034.1, read on the forward strand.
AAATACATTCCCGTCTACACATGTGCGTAAAGGTCAGTATTAAAAGTTGTTTCATTGTCTTCAAAGAAGTAACTGATTGAGACGATACTGGTCTTTACATACAATCACAGATCGCCAGTGGAGATAAGGGGCTATTTATACACGGTAAAACCAACAATGGGGGAGCGATAAGGCCTGCCTTACAAAAATGGAGGTATCGTACCATCAAATAGTTCATGGTTAAATGATACAATACTAGCCTTGACACCTGGCATTGTCTCTCTCTTTATACTTTTACAATATTCTTTATTTAATTATAAATTTTTAAACTTTCTCTGTCCGCGTCCTGGCCCGCCTAGCTGCTGCTGTTTTTTATATATAACTCAGATTTTTTTTATGATATAAGATAACAAACGGGCACACAGTTCACCTGATGGTAAGTGATTCCTGCGGTCCAAGACATCCATAATTGTGTTCAATATGAATTATGATTCCTTAGCCTAGTCATCTATAAACACAGTCTCCAGTTTTCCATACGACTAAACCAATATAATAATAATACTAAGCCATTATTTAATGCCGGTCTTCTGTGAAAAGGTGGCCCTGCCCTAGACTCGACAACCTATTCGTGGTACACCAGTTCATACGCGACGCGGTTAAGACACGAGAAATTAGATATAGTAAAAAAAAAGGTTTATGGGTAGAATTATATTTTGTCACGACAACACTTACAAAAGTTGTTTGGTTTATGTCAATATACTTCGACAGTGATTACATTCAGGGCCCGTCGCCTACACTCGTGAGCGATGGCCAATAAACTCGGAGTGTCTCGTTGAATTTTAAAACGCACTTTTTCATATAACCACCCACTATCTATGTGGGTGATCGGGCACTGTCGAATGTTTGAGCGATCCATCGGTACTGTTCTAAATTGGAGAATATTTTCGGCAAATTTGATACCTCCAGCACAAGCATTACGGGTCATATTGAATTTATAATCACACTGATATGTTTTATATCAGGTTGTTGGTGTTTAAAAGTGGTGTTGACGTCACTGGTTAAAAGGGATTTTTACTGCAGATCAATTTGAAGAAGCTAGCTGTCATGCGTAAACTTATACTCCTTACCGTTTTTATTATTTTAATATATATTGCTATATATAAGGCTAAGCTATAAATAGTTTTTACCTCTTCAAATAAGACCTGACAAGAAATTATGAAATCTTTCTCCTTGTCGTCTTACTATTTTCATTTATTTAGACGAGATAGACATGTCAAAAGTCAAAATCGAAGCGTCATGGATGAGGCCGTGATATGCAAATGTATGCAAAGTACCAGATGGATATTTTTTTTTATTTATTCTTTACCAATTTATTTGTTATATATTATATTGCTGGAAGACTTTTTTTTTTATAGAAACATGAGATAATTTGTTTGACTGATGATTTGTTTAAAAATACCTCAAGAAATATTTTTTACATCTATAAAGTCTTAATGTTAAAACGGTACTAACGATAAATGGAATTAAAGGTTTTTACGTGATATAGTCACGACGCAGCTAATTAGCTGTAGCAAAGATAGGTTGGCTCCACGAAGGCCCACGTTTTCACAGAATACTGGGATAATAGATTAGATAAAATATTAATAAAGCGTTTAATTAAAGGTTTAGGATACGCTCTTCGAAATTTAAAGTCGTAGATTTGAGTCCACCATACGACTGTCGTCGCGACCCATTTTCTGGCACAACCATTTTAATCTTAGTTGAATTGGGTAAACGGCACGTTACTATTTTTTCTTTCTATTATTTCTAATTTATAAAATACTTATACCCACAATGCTCGTGTCAGTTATATCAAACCCTTAATCTCGAACTAAATCATGGGCCATAAACTTGAATAAACTCTTCACCTCTTTACAACCGTACAACGGTTGTGATAACAGATCATTATTCAAACCAACATCCAGGTCATTCAGATTTAGAGATCTCATTGGGCTCATTCTAGTTGACTCAATCCTAACACACTCCGTCAGTAAATAGTACAAAACCTCACTAACTCCACAAGCTACAAAAATTGGTGAACTAATTTTTTTTCATCATAAACCTGAACTTGTATTTGTAACTTTGCATAGTTAGTAATGTATTAATGTATCTGTAGGTCATAGGTTCTGCCCTCTCAGGCATCCTCGAGTCAATCGCCTTACGCGCAGGGTAACGGTCCAAGCTGAGGCTCCCTCTCGGGAACCCTTGTGCTAGTTACCCATTAACAAATGTCTCGACCGAGTGCCCCAAGCGCTTCACCTTTCGACACGGTGAAGCGCTTAGGGCACTCGTATATAACAGTAGCAAGCAGCACAAAAAAAATTGTGTGATTTCATTTTTTAGAAAAAAATAGATTATCGCTGCTGTGTTTGTTCTGGTGTATTGATAGAACTCTCAAACCTGGATACTGGTGACGAAAATTCAAATATTTAACCACAAGCTTGACAACGTATCGAAATACGTTATGGTGGGAGCCTAATTTGCTCATGCTTAACGTATGCGTGAAGTCCAAGCCGTTAACGACGCTCGATGATTACAAATGAGGTGCCTTTACACGCCGCCCTAAAGGGATACTTTGCACTCAATTAATTTTTATTGAGCGCGTGATTTATAACTAAAACACACCGCGGGCGGAATGCTATACGGTTGCGATTGGAGATACGCCTGAGCTCGTGACGTGGAAGCTAAATTCCAAATTTGGAGTATTTTTAGAAACTTAGATTGACAAACGAACACGCAGCCAGCGTAAAATAGGAGCAGAATGCTGCTGTGCTACGTATGGCGAGTGCAGGGAGTCGGAGACCTTTATTACCGGTGACGAGGCATTCCATCACAGTCGTAAGGGTAACAACACATCTGCATTATGATTCCTTGTCAGGGATGAATGTAGATGTCATGGGCCGCGGGAATCACTTACCATCAGGCGAACTGTGTGCTTGTTTCTCTCAATATTACGCAGTGTGTTTGTGAGAATAAAAATAAAAAAAAAATTGTCTATTCGATAAATGATCTACTACAATACTATACTATACTATATTGTAGTATAGTATAGTATTGTAGTTGATTGTAGAGCCGTGGATGTGATCTCTTTTTAAGTATAAGGAATTTGTGTTCGGAGACTCCACTCTTCCGTAGCACTTACATTAATATACTTATAATAAGAAAACTTTATTAAATATAATATATATATATATATATATATATATATATATACATACATATATATATTTAAACATGAAAATGAGTACTATATATTTATATCACTAACGATATTTTAACATTTTTTTTTTCATAATTTTTATTTAACAGACATTTAATGAAAAAAAAAAGTTATAATTGTGTTGATTCAGATATTTTATTCTTTATTCACGTCATATAAAGATGTAGATTGTTTAACATACTGCCATCTAGCTAAAGAGGTTTACAGTAATGACTGTCGCCTATAAACAAAGATTGACAGATGCGACATTCGCCGCTGTAAACTGAGATGGAATGTCCTGGATCCCTCCACTGACCACAAGAAACACAGTAGCGATCTGATGTTATATCACTATTGCCATTTATTTGTGGCCAGTATCCAGGTTGAGCTGACCCATTCATATTACAGTCATAAACTAGTTAATTTCGCAGAACCGACCATAGAGTAAAAAGGTCGATTTTTAATTTATATGACGTCACGAATATTGAACGATATCTCAATAATTACTATTTACAGCTCTTTTATTGTTATAAGAGAATAAATAATATCACAGATGTAAAGGGGAAAAGATAACTAATCGACCCAACTGCCAAAGCGACTGGAAGTCTTTGGAACGTAAATTAAAAAAGAAATCCATGGTAATTTTATTAAACAATTGTAGGAAGTTTATACGGCCCACGATATAATAATACTGAAACCAAATATATTATATATTGTAAATAATAAAATAACTCTACGACTTATTCCATTACTGCTACTAAGCATATATCGAAAATTTGTTGTATTACATGTATTACAGACTTTGTAATTTTCCAAAAATGCGTACAATAATTATAGAGACAGGTGACAATTTTAAGTTTCATGAAAATCAAATTATATATTTCTTTTTGCAAACAATTCAAGATTTGGGGAGAATTTTAATTTTATACGTGTTTAGTAAATCTACATCGTTTCCTATGAATCAAGTAAATAATATAAAGTAAATCTTTAGTAAGTACTATTACGTATAATATAAGTATCTGATCAACACAAAACTATAGTATATATATAGAACCATAAGCAACTTTATTGATGTAAAGAAAAACGTGTATAGGATTGCATTACGATACGCTAATTTATAAATTTACTACGCTATTGTTTAGTTACAATGTAGAAATTTTACCCTTTATAGTTACCGGGTCTACTAGGTGACTCGAGGTAATCACTTCGTAACAGAAGGAAGGACGACCAAAATACTATGGCTTCCAACAAATATCGAAATAACGCGAGTAATTTATAAAACCAAAACAAAGTCAAGCGTTAAGATACAGAACATTTGAATTAGGTTTTGGTTTGGAAACCTGCAAAAGATACCCTGATTCCCGGATGAAGTCAGGATTATGAGGAATTTATATCAACTAAAGTTGATTCGGTGACCGCCTTTATTGCATTGGAAGGGGCCCCGGAATCTTGTACGGAACGCACCGGTGTGGCTAAACATCTAGGGAGAGCCATTCAATAATACAAAGTGGTCTTGCACTCTGTGTTTGCTTTGTCCTGGGTTCACTTTACAGGACGCTTAAAACCCTGATGGCCTGTGTATTCGTTGTCTCTTTTTGTCGCCTGGCTTATCTGTAAACCCCGTACTACAATGCTGAAGGTTATATAGTCTTGAATTGTGAACCAATCCACCATTTGCTCACTATCCGTACTCTTCGCCTTATGAGGCGCAACTTGAATTCGATCCCCGTTGTCGGCAACAAGGAAATTATTGCATTTTTAATTGCTATGTCACCATATGCCATATATGAGTGATGTAGGAAAAAATCACATGATATTATTTATAGTAGTTTCAAATTAATACAGTTAAATTTCGAACTGTAACAACATATGTGTAACAATTTGCTTCAAGTCAATATCATGAGAAAACGTTGAAAATATTAAGTTATGTTGTGTACATAGCCCCATAACAACCCATAGTTCGTTGAACTCCTGTATCGACCTCGGGCCGAGGCACGATCACGAATTGGCTTAACCTTATTAATGATAATTAATTATCATTTTTTCATTGATGATGTGATGAAAATGATGACGAATACAGCATCTGTATTTGCGCGAATCTGTTGACCCAGTAGAATTCGTGGTTAAAGTGTAATAGAACATGATTAATACGTAGAAATATTTTCACGTCACGTCTAAAAGTTTAAAGGGTTCATTATACAATATAGTATTTTTTTAAAAAAAAAAATTATAACATAAAGAGTAACAAACGAGCGCACAGTTCACTTGATGGTAAATGATTCCTACGGCCCATGACATCTACATTCATCCATGAAAAGGAATCATAATACAGATGCATTGTCACCCTTGAGAACTGAGATGAATGCCTCGTTCCACTAATAAAGGTCTCCAGATCCCTACTCTTACCGGACGAAACACAGCTGCATTAAGCTGCTATTTTACGCTGGTATTCTGTGAGAGGGCGTGGTCCTACCCAGGCCGAGCTAACCCATTCATTCTGCAGCTAGAAACAAACTGCAGTGTAGCTCTACCACTATAAAAATGCTATTGCCATTACTAATATTCCGGTTAATCACTCCAACTAAGCTGAAAATGCTTGTGCTAGGTCACTACAATAGTTGAAGCTACGACCTAAATTTCGCAGACGGTACCCTAAACCATTAGGCTATTGACGCTTCAAATAATAATAAACATTTCATATTGAACTCTATCTATTTAGCTTAAAGCTGTAACTTTTAGCAATTGTAGTCATTGGAGTATTGGATTAAACAGAAACGGGACAACGTACGTCGGTCTGTCTATATAAAGATGCAATTTTAGTGCCATTCAAATAACATTGCAATGATATTTAATGTCTTATTAACATGAATATTATGTAAATAACTAATTGCAAAAAGGTGTTTCCAATTGCTTGTTAAATTATTGTAGATATAATAATTCATTAAGTCGGTGTCCTGAAGTTATATATATATATATATATATATATGTATATTTATATAGCCTGTTTACCTTGACCACTTGTGCAGGTGCAAGGTTGCTATCCTCACGGTGACTAGATGTATTTGGAGAGTTTTTAGAGGAGTTACATGATTCTGTCATTCCCTACCATACTTTCGCGATTGATATTTCTCAAATTGGGACGAAATGCTTCGTCGTTTTTAAAGCGCACAGAGAAAGGTTGTAATACTTTCTCTGCGGCTGACTTTCCGCCCGAGGATAATGTGGGTGTTTCCAAGACAAGGGGGAATAAGTATTTTCAGAGCGAGTGCGATATACGTCCCTACATCAGCATATAACACCAGATCGGATTGTAGTTAAGCACTGGCCTGTAAACCCAGTATTAGATGGCAGTCCAGTCTATCTCACAAGTAAATGTTATGTATTTATGTGTTATGCTTTATTAATTTTTATGAATTGCATTATGAAAGGTAAATAATAAAAAATATTATTAATAAGAAATGCGACAATTATTTTGACAAGATTCTGATTATAATTGTAATTACCATGCTGATTATATAATATTGTTTCCCATAAACATTTCAAAAATATACATTCCCTTTCATACATGTTAATTGATTTAACCTTTCGACGTACCAGCTCCTACTGTCATATAATCACTAAATTGCAGGCTGGCTTTAGTATGCAAAACGGGAAAAATAAATATTTTACCATTTTATAAAAGCAACAGATCGTTAGGGCCGCCAATTTTGCACGGAGGCCTGGTATAATATACAATTATCGATCACGGTAAGGGTGACCAACACTAAATGATTATCAAGATTCCAAAAGCGTTCCGACCCTGAACATCTTCATCAACACCATCTCAGGCCAACATTAGTCACTTGCTGAAGATAAGCCTCTTGCAAAAATAACATCACTGACTGAAAATCCATCAATAGAGCGACTATATTTCGGCTCTACCGGAGAAGTAGCACGCTCTCATAGAATACTAGAATGAAATAGCAGCACGACGCTGATGCGTTTCGTCTGGTAAGTGTGAGGTCCGGAGACCCGGTGACAATGCGTTCCATCTTAGTCCTCATGGATGACAAGATAGTATGTGCATCTTGAATCATTATTTACAGTGGAGGTAGATGCTGTGTGCTGTAGTTATCACCTTCCAATTAATGAACTGAATGGTTATTTGTTACCTAAAATATTTAATATAAAAAACTTATTCGTTATGCAGCACTAACTGTGCCAAGTCTCCATCACGTAAAAAAGGTGCAGAAATATTCAAGTTGAACATAAAAGTCTTTAAAACTTCTTGTCCCAGACCAATAATTCAAATGCATGTTTACCCTATACAACGTGAAACGTGTTTTCGAAACGGTCAAGGAACGCCACTGCTTGATTGGATGATTGACGTGCTTATAAGGCAAAAAAGCATGCAGAATTATCGTAGACATAATAATATACCCACGTAAGCAAACAAACTATCGATTAATTTAACATGCGCGCACGCATCGCTAACTCGGGCCATTTGACGTTAACTGTTTAAATATGTACTACATTTTTTTAAATAAACTATAGAGATCATTATGTTATTTACGTCGTCTGTACATAAAATTATATCAACCTAGAGACTTAAAACGAGAAAAAAATATGGACATATTGGAGGGTATCGTGTAATTTTTCAAATAATATTATAAAGTATACCATTATTTTTTCGTTTCGTTCATAAAATTGTTAGCAAATATATAATTGAAGTCAATTTAGTAGTGGAGTCGTTTAGTTTTATTTTTGGTTTCGACAATAGCGTGAAATTTGTAACGTTTATTTTGCTAGTAACTAAATATGCTTTTAGTATACTAATAATTATGTTCACTTAGCAATCAGACATCTATATATCTAATAGGCTGGATTGGAAGAAAAGAATTAGGATGTGCCATCTCTTCTCCCATTCGATGTAATTGTTTCAGTTGATAATAATAGTACACGGGGCTTTTGGCATATATATATACAGTATTATTTATGTCTTAAATCTTTAAATATTAACAGGATTATCAGTGCTTTGAAGACCATCAGGCTAGAATTTCAAGCTTGTGAATGTCAAGGTAAACGCTTGAACGCATATGTTCAATGCTAAAGGCGTTTTAAACACTCTTTCTTTTAAACTAATCTAAGTATTTGAGCAATCACTCTTGGGCACCGTGACTCAGAGATGATTGGTTTTAAGCGTAAAAATATTAATTGGGCAGGTAATTTATGACTTGGAACCGGTCTCATCAAATTGCGATGGGTAATTGGCTCGCTCCGCAGAGATCCATCGGGGTCTCACGATGTTTTGCGCTCAGCAGCCGAACGGCCTATATGCAGCTTTTAAAACCTGCCATATTTACATTTTATCGAACACTATTTGCATAATGGACGTGAAGACAAGGTGTGAATCGTTGTGTGTTCGAATAGCGGGAAACCATGTAGGGTCTGTTGAGCAAGACAATTTCTGCATATTGAGTTATTGGATTCATAAACACGCCTATCTCGTAAAATAATAAGGTATAATATCAATTCAAGGTATATATTTATAATACATAATGTACCAGAAGTTTTATATTTGACTATAAGTCGAAATAATCAAATATTAAGAACTATTATTCTTTACCTGAAAGCGCAAACTAAAGGGCTGCTAATGAACCATAGTTATTAAGTTTCTCGAATTTTGTCGACGATTGTTTATTTTTTAAGGAAGAAATGATAATGAGTCCTTGATCTTGCCATGCGACAGCCCTGTGAAAACAAAATAAATAAATGAAGTCATTAAAGATGTCTATCATCTATATTTAGATATCTGTATATCCGTATTGGGTTTAATATAGTCTGTGTGACTGACTACATGTATAAGTTAGTTAAGTTTTTAAATGTATAATGTTACATTTACTTTTTAAGCACAAATAAACTTTTATATAGTAATCACATATATCAGTATCACATTCTGTTGATGTGGTTCATTATATGTTAAATACTATTAACTTCACTTTTTATATATTATTAAAATAGGCTTTAAAAAAAAAGGTTTACTCAATAAGTTATTTTATAATTCTCTGTTTTTCTTTTATTTCTGTCACTGTCCTAATGTTATAAACTGTAGCCTTATTGAAGAAAACAGTGAAATAATACTATCTCTCTTTGTTTTTATTTTATGTTCATTTTCTTTATTCATTCAATAAAGAAAATGAAAAAATTGTATAAACAGGTAAAATTTGTTTATTTGAATGTAGGCGATAATCTGTAAAAATATTTCTAAAAATATTTTACGAATAGAAAGATGCATTATATCTAATTGATATTATGCATCTATACATTATATAAACAAAATTGAGTTTTAATTTCGATATCTCAATATTTACAAATCATGTCCAAATATAAAACACTGCTTGACCCATTTATCATCCTGCGCTGGCGATATATGTGAAAACGAAAACTATAAAAATATTAGTCAACAGTATATAAAAAAAAAGTCATCAATGAAATATAACTAATATTTAAGCCACAAAAAACGTATAAATAAGAACATAATAAAAATAAAAAAATTCAAAATTATTACGTGATATTTATAAAGAAGAATCCTTTGAAATTTTATGAATTTAAAATTTTTGTCCTTTACTTCATATCATTTACATGAAGTTTAAAAAAGGTAAAATATGTGTGATATTTTGTTTGTTTGTAAGTAGGTGGTAATTTCTGATTGAAAAAAAATATCTCTAAGTATGAACAATAATATTCCACCCGTGTGGTAGTAATAGCACCCGTGGGGCGCAGCTAGTGTATAAAATATAATACAATCGTATTAGGTGATATTGCGTAAGCTGGTCGTATCAACGATCAATGTCGGCAATGGGCCGGTTCGTAGAAATGATATCTCTTGAGGAAAAGAAGGTTCTCGAATAGTCTACGACTACACGACTTTAGATAGACCGACCGATAACCTTAGCAAGTTTGCGGGATGTCCATATCAAATTGTTGACAATTGTAATTTTCTTAAAGTATAGATACTTCGCTAAAAATACCTTTAAATATAATTATTTATTATTTGCCTTTCAGGTATGCAAACCGGACATCGACTGCACACTGCCAGAGAATAAATGGCGGTACATAGAGAGCTTCACGTGCCTCGAGAGGGACCCTAAGCTGCTTAAGGAGATGCGCCTCTCTTTCCCCAGCGGGCATTCCTCATTCTCAGCATACACCATGATTTACTTCGCAGTAAGTTATCAGCCTCTCTATTGCCTATTATAGGGCATATATAATTTATCATGGGGAGTGTTCTGAGGAGTTGTTCGGATAAATCCTTATAATACATCGAAATTTTCTTGCATGCACAACTAATCTATGGAATCAGTTCTCGGCAGCGGTATTTCCGAGACGATACGACTTAGGGACCTTCAAGAAAATAGCCTACACCTTTCTTAAACGCCGGCAACGTCTCTGCGACTCCTCTGGTGTTGGGGATGTCTATAGGCGACGGTAATTACTTACGATCAGTTGAGCTGATTGCTCGTTTGCCATCTATTTTATGGAACATAAAATAGGTTTTTGTCGTTGTCAATATGTCTGTCAATTGTACTATTTCTATAGTTTTCCTATGCAATGCTAAACAAGTATACATCAGCTTTAACAATGGCAGAGCCGCGCTTCAGATGCTTTCTTGTGGCAGCATAGTTCACGTTTCACGATTGGCTCGACCGGGAAAGGACTATGCTCTCGCGGAATATGATCGTGTAATAACACCATAAGGCTACTCTATAGTTCCGTGAGTAGTGATTGAGCTCCGGAGTGATAGCTCATGCGGTTCTATTCCACTCCTCAGGGGTGATAATGCAACAACACATTGAATCTTTATTGAATATAGATGTAGATGTTTATGGGACTCAGTTATCACCACAGTGGCATCCAGGATATATAAACACGCAGTCACTTACCATCAGGTTAACTGCGTGTTTATATGTCATATAGTTTCTTAAAAAATATTTCCTCCAATCTTATGGGCATATTCATTAGATCGGATTAGGTAAGTTGACGACGATAAGGTGCCTCTATAACTTGCGCTGCTAACATCTGATTGAACTGAACAATTACGTAATGTATCAAATGGAAATCAAGCAGGAGAATATAATCAACATATGACGGCCGCGTGGCGTAGTGACTAGAGGTCCGGCTGCGCGAAACAACGCGGCCCCTGAGTTTTTTTTTTATTACAATGAAAATAACAAACGAGCACACAGTTAACCCGATGCCAATTGATTCCTACGGCCCACTACATCTACATTCATCCTTGACAAGAAATCATAATGCAGATGCGTTGTCACCCTTAAGGACTGAGATGGAATACCTCGTCACCAGTAATAAGTCTCCGTATCTCTACACACACCAGATGACTTACAACATTATGCTGCTATTTCACGCCGGTATTCTGTGAGGGCGTGGTCCTACCCCGGTCGAGCTGACCCATTCATTATGCAGCTAGAAACAAACTTCAGTGCAGCTCTACCGCTGTTAATTGGATTCCCATCCCAAAAAACAATGTTTGTTGCGTTTTTAATGTAATTACTAGCTTACCCGACGGACGTTCTCCTGGGACATCATAATTTCATCAACATATATATATCTCTTATACTTTATTTATTATTACTTTTATGCCATGGTTGGTTATGGATTCATGCATATGTAAATTGTTATTGGCTATCCATTATGCTAATACCTCGCTGGCAGTTATCGTTGACAGGCTTGTCGATGAGGCTGTATTAAAATTACCGAGTCGACACACCTTTTTACATTGTTTTTTTTTATGAGTGCGATGATAACGATGAGATTTTCTTTTTTAATTTTAGTAATGACACACAGTTCACCTGTTGGTAAATAACGATTCGGCTTTATGGTGATTTTCTGCAACTGTATTTATTACCTCGCCCTTACAGAAAACCAATGTTAAATGGGAGCAGCACGTGTTTCTTATGGTGGGTGTAGGAATTGGAAGGTTCATCTCATTTCTTAGGGGTGTCAACGCAAGTACACTGTTGAGAATGGATTTAGAGGCCGCTGTTATCACGTACCTTCAGGTGATCTGTGTGCTCATTTAACTCTCTTAATCAGAAAAAGAAAAATAATTCCTGGTTAATTATAATAATCGACCGAGCCCGACTCCACACTTCTTTACCAACGGAGTGAGTCACGGCTAAATTCAAATTAAAGAAATGTTCTATAATAACTATTTCTTTATATATATATATATATATATATATATATATATATATATATATATATATATATCATAACTAACAGGATGTTCCCTTGTCATCCTTACTTTCCTAAAAAAGGATCTGTTCTTCAAATTTTATCCTATCACGTTGCAGTTGTATCTACAGAAGCGATTCACGTGGCGCGGATCAAAGCTCATGCGGCACGGCATCCAGTTCCTTCTGCTGATGATGGCCTGGTACACCGTGATGACCAGAGTCTCCGACTACAAGCACCACTGGAGTGACGTGTTAGCTGGCTTCAGCATCGGCTTGATTTACGCTGTCATTGTGGTAGGTTAACTGTACTATAACAAGAAAATTCAAAAACCCTTCAAAATAACTATTAAATACTTATTGGAAAGTAACTGCAGTACGAATAGATAAACGTGACACCCGTGGATGGAAGACCACACACACTAGAATGCTAGCGTAAAATAACGTCTGTATGTGCTTCGTTAAGTTGAAAAAGGAGACCCGCGACTTCATGACAGGTTTGGAATTCTCGGTAGCCCTTGTGCTGATTACTGTTACTTGTAAAACCTCTGATTTAAAGCTTTGAACTATGTCACTTTCGCTCTACTAAGGGTTAAAACGAAATGCGGAGAATCACCAAGCTTAGCCCGCTGGATAGTTCACTAGCACAGAGTGATTCTGAGGTGATTCATGCCGACAGCAGTTAAGTACTAGAAGTCGCTTCCATAGGTTATTTATTTATTGGTGACTGGCAACACGTGTTGTTCCTAATTGTTGCATAACAACTCCTTTCCATCACATATTAAGATACATTTCGTCACTGTTACCGAGTGTATGGAACACGATAATTGTCTTTCGGTCTGTTTCTGTAAATTTCCGAATCGTAGGAGCTCTGTAACAAAAAGAGTAACCTGAGTTGTGTAGTTAATAAATTATTTAACAACATAACCGTATTCAACCCGACGATCGCGCATGATTTTTGTCGATGACTGAAATCAATTTGCCCGTTTCTATATGTCGACCTTGTTTAATGCGAAAAAGCGAATTCAAAAAGGCCAATGATAGAAAGCTTAATGCAGTGCCCTTGTATATTTTAGAACGTAAATGTTATGGCAAGGTTTTTTTTGATATAATAAGCGGTGACAGCATTGTTGCTAGCACATTGGACTCACGATCTTGCATTTGTGGGTGGAGTATCTCCCTCGCGTCTTGAGATGCCGTGTTTTGGATTATTAAATATTAATAAATCACTAGTTGGCATTTGTGCACAGTGAACAGCGATGTAATCCTATCGCCTGCTACGATTGGGAGACCTATCTGATAAAGTTGAAATGAAATTTAACTTCCGTCTACCACAACTTTCTTTTTTATATATAATAGGTGGCAACGCACTTGATGGTAAGTGATTAACATCGCGCTGCCGGCCTTTAAGAAAGATGCACGCTCCTTTCTTGAAGGTCCCTAAGTCGTCTCGGTTGGGAAATACCGTTGGCGACAGCTGATTCAACAGAACAGTTGTGCGTGGCTGAAAATTTCCGGTAAAAACATTGAAGATTGACTACCATCGAGATGATGAAGATGAGATTTTGAATTGTGCCATGATGTACGGTATTTAAACTCAGCGGTTGTAATTAGTACGAGCAACTCCTCACAACTTCCATTAAAAACATTTAATATTATTTATCTAATATCTTTTGGTTCATCAAATAATAAAATGAGTTTTACATAATAAATAATAAAATGAGTTTCGGGTCTAATCTGAAGGTAATTATTTTTAACAAAGTCGTAGTGGTGGTGAAGCCACTCTGTAGTTATTTTCGACCTGCGTGAAACATGAACTCGATTGTCACGCTATATTGTAAAAAAAATATATATTTTCCCTATATTGTTTGCAGTTTAGGCAAGTTTCTTATTAAAAATAGAAAAAAGTATTTAGACGTATATTACTTGATTGCGTCTTTTTATTCTCGATACTCATTGATTTATTTCATTATACAGTAAATGCAATATTTCATAAACCATACAATACTGAATTCTACTATCACTAATATAGTCTAGTCTAATCTGTAGTCCTACAAACTATTAAAAGATCATTATCTAATTCCTGCTCCACTTCTTTTCACGCATTCGTGAAAACAATCCGCGGTACGATAGTCATGTCACATAGGCCATATAAAATTAAACTCTACCAGCGCAATAATAAAGCACAAACCCCCTCAACTGTGCTTTACCTCCACGCCATAAGATAAGCATTATCAAACACTAGCTCAACTTCTTTTCACGCTCTCGTGAAACAATACAAAGCAAGATAACTATGCAGCATACATCATATAAAATGAACTCTAACATTAGGACAAATAAAGCACAAAGTCCCTCAACTATGCTTATCGTCCTCGCTTTCAGATAAGCTTTATCAAAGTCTCGCTCAACTCCTTGTCACGCTTTCTGGAAAACAATCACCAATAATCGTAAATAACCGTGCCACCTCGACCATTCAAAACTGTACAGGTTCCTTCACGCCATTAGATAAGCATTATCAAACAACTCTCTTCACGCATTCATGAAAACGATCCGCAGCAAGATAATCCGTGACAAGAATCGCCATTTAGTCCAAAAGACCATTCAAAACTGAACTATACTTCACAGTAACAAAGCACAAACTTCATTATCATCATAAATATGCAACAAAATGAAAGAATTAAACTCTGTCAACCAAAATAATGTTCAAATTTCCTCCTCAGTACGCCTTCGTGTCAGACCTGCGCAAGACCCCCCGACGTCAGATGAACGTGCACAACAACGAGCTGCACGCTGGAAACGGCAGCGCCCGCTCGCCCAGCGGCTGGCCAGTCTGACCGTGCGCCGACGAGGACCCCTGACCTCTGCCCAACGTCTCGTGGATATCCCACGAGTACGTGGAGATGGACAGATAAGTGGGACTGGGTGCGTGTGTATTTGGATTGTATTGGTGCCTTTACAGCATTATCTTATTTTCTTGTCTTGTCAATTTTTCTTGAGTAGATCCTTCCTGATAGGCAGACGGTCGATATACTGAACTATGTACATGTATTTGTGTGTGTCCTACAATTAAGTAGCGTGAGTCGGTTACATTGCTTGTGTGAAGAGAGTATATACTACGTCGAGAAACTGTGCATCTCAATTGTGTGTTTGTTGTATTTGTGTGTGCAAGACGTCTGACGTTTAGTTTGACGAGTTGTGGGATCTCTATGGTCGATAATTGGACAGAGTAAAAGATGTAAGCAAGTGTTCATACTATATATCCAATGAGTGAACTTAACGTGAGTTGGATGCGTGCACCTTTATGAGTATAATCAATTAAATGTGTTTAAGCGTCGTTTAGTCACGAACAGTAACAGAATGCGCACTTAGTGTTTTTATCGATTATGTTCGTGTGAAATGACACATTTGGATTTGAGTTATAGCGCTGAATTTTATGGATATTAGACGTGTATCACTGTAGAGTTGAGTGAGGCTGCGTATGTGATGTGTGAGAACTTTTGCGCCTAGTATGGTTACTAATCCTTACCAAAGATGAGTGACCATGTGTGTGTAAAATTTCTATTGAGTATATGTGATTCTTTCATTAATACTTAATAGTGCAGGCTGGCTGACGGGATGTACGTGTGTGAGTAGATTATATTATTGTGTGCGTTACGTAACTCTATGTGTGTACATGTATAGAATACTGTGTAATATAGTGTGTGGCTCTCATGTGTTGTTACGCTGCGAAAGTCTATATTCAAATTCATAAATTTTTAGAACCACTTATGTGCAGAAAACAATACATGTGTTATAGTCACAGAGAAAAAACGTTGAGTGAATGATAAATAAATGCGTTACTGAATGTATGAATGGATGGTGTACAGTCAGATCCAAAAGTTACTATGGCTATACTGAATGAATGATAAATAAATTAATAACTGAATGTATGAATGGATGTGTACAGTCAGATCCAAAAGTTACTATGGCTATACTGAATGAATGATAAATAAATTAATAACTGAATGTATGAATGGATGTGTACAGTCAGATCCAAACGTTACTATGGCTATACTGAATGAATGATAAATAAATTAATAACTGAATGTAGGAATGGATGGTGTACAGTCAGATCCAAATGTTACTATGGCTATACTGAATGAATGATAAATAAATTAATAACTGAATGTAGGAATGGATGGTGTACAGTCAGATCCAAAAGTTACTATGGCTATACTGAATGAATGATAAATAAATTAATAACTGAATGTATGAATGGATGGTGTACAGTCAGATCCAAACGTTACTATGGCTTTGCTGAATAAATGATTAATAAATAAATAATAAAATGAATGAAAGGGTGTGTACAATGAGACACAAATATATCTATGGCTACCTTTCTGAATGTTTGAATGAAGTATTAGGTATATCATATTTGCTATAAAGCTGCTAATATAAAAATATAGTCTGTGACAGTTTATCTCGATTCTGTTGAATATGTAACCAAATGTCTTACGGGATAGTTTACAATAAAAAGTGTAAATAAAAACCATCCAATGTTTAGTTACAACCATCAAATTCACCTATCAATCTAGCAATTTACTGCACTATCATGTCAATATAAGTTTTGATGTTCTAGAGTCTACATGATTATTGCAGCTATAAACTAGTTTCAGCATGAATATAAAGTTTTCTAATTAAAATGTATATACACACTAAATCAGTCGTCATAAAAGAAATATGAAAAACTGTTAGAAAATTTGTATGTAAGTAAATGCAGCTTTATTGACAGCATCAATTTAACACACAAAACATGCAATGTTCTATTAGAAACATATAGATGTATGGTAGTATACAAATATGTATAAGACGAGAATAGAAAGGAAGCAAGCTTTAGTGTATTTATTAAAATATATTTAACCAATGTGTACAAACTCTAATTGCCTCTACACACAATATAAACCTTCAGGCGTGTGAATAGGCTTTTATAGCTTAATTTAATATAGAATTATGAGATAATTACTAGTATAATTTTTTCAAGCAACTTTTTTTGCTTGTTTTACAATAAACCATTAGTTTTTTGTAACTCTTACCTTTAACTTTTAAAAAGAAATTTGATATTACTATGAATATTTATTGCAAAGAAATATTATACTAGTAAAAACAAAATCAAACTATGTGAATTGGCAGCTAAGCATAAAAATTTTTTCAGATCTTCCTTGTTAAATGTTCATTTTCATTTATAAAAACTATCACTCCCATTAAACTGCACAGGTTTTAAACAATATGTATAAGACTTAATTAAGCTTGGGGATATGTAATATTTAATATTTTATTAAAATTGCACATTTAGAAATAATATTTGTATGCACTTTTTAGGTAACATAAGGCACTATATATGATTGTTATTATTCAACAATGATTTTATATATTTTTTTTTAATAAGCTACCTGTTTAAACTTTAAACTTTATGGGAATTCTATTTACTAACAATGTTTAACCTATTAAAATGATTGTAATGATTTTTCTAATTGATGAACTTGATCTCTTTGATAATTAAAATAACATTTTATTTTAAATAACATGCAAATACAAAAACTATTATGAGTAAATTTTCAAACATATTTACCAATTATTTTAATAAACTTAATCAAACTACTTAAAATTTTCAAGATAATTTATAGATTAACTGGTAAATAATTGTTTCAAATATCTTAAGCTAATACCATAGCCAGTTGGCGAGGATAGATCATTTTTTTTTCAATATTTAAATGGTATTTATTATCTTTAAAAAATAATTTAATTTCTAATGCATGTTGATGATATGTATTTGACTATTTATTGTAGATAACATAATTTTTTATAGTCTGAAAGATTAGCTAGATTTTCTTAATTTCTAAGGTCATGAACTATCTTCATAACTTTGGTATCTGCAACTATATTTTGCCTTATAACCCAGATGTATATAATCAGAAATACAATTTGTATGTTACAACTTTACTACTTAATAGGATGCTCCCTCGCCTTTTACTATATTAGTGGATTATTTATTTATTGTCACGCGTTAATTAGTCTACGGAATTATAAAGTACAAGTCTTTAAGGTGACACGGCATCAATAACTATAAGGGAGATAATGTCACCAGCCCTTCGTCAATAATCAATCAGTGATCACTGGACACAGATCTCGAGCTGTATGTGAAAGGTTCGTGATAGTGCACTGTGAATACTCAGGTAATATCAATCATAAAGAATAAACAACTACATTAAAATCGAACCGCGCCAAGTGACATTGACAGTCCGCATCACGATCCAATTGCGCATGCTGTCGCACCTTAACTTTTGCGCAAGGTGTATAGACTATGTGATCATTGCCTTTTTTATTTATAGTGTCATGTTACAAAAACTAGTTAATGCCGTTCTAAATTTTAAAGCATTTATATTTTTATCATTAAAATCTATAAATGTTTTTTTTTTATTTATGTAAGATTGAGGGATTTTCGAACCTTTAAAGTCTTGAAGACTGAAAGGTGGAGTATTTTTATTCTGTGATATAGAGTTGTTAATAAAAATATTTCATTTAGTATAAGTTTTAAACATTGTATAGATTTAAGCGAGGTGTTATGTATTGATTTATTGTATTGTGTATAGGTTCTATTGAAGGAGTGACTATCTGTACATATTTAATGAATTCAAATTTTAAATAAAACACTATTATGTTAGACTTGGAAGAAGATCCTCCGCGCTGCTTCAATTGACGGATAAAGTAACAATAAATAAATGATTTTGTGTTTTAAAACATTAAAACTTCTTCCCCAAATATATATATTTAAACAAATTAGTAAATTTCACTTATTTATATTTTCTGAATTAAACAATATTATGTTATTCAAGCTACAAGTTCATTATATAATCAAACAACATTAAAACACATCATAGTCCATATAAATGAAATATATGAGATCAATTACAATCGTTATATTCGTCTTGAGGCTCTTCTTTCATCACTTGGTTATATTTATTTCTATCGTACTATGACTTCTAAATAACCATATCCTTAATGCCTTGGCGTATCTAATGTTTCTATTTCTTTTTGATTTATGATTAAAAAAAACAAGCGCAATACTTTTATGACGAAGATATATTTAATAATATAATAATGCAGGACAATTCTAGAGATTAAAGTCCTCGAGTTCAATTATTTATATTAAGACATTCGCAAAATATTTACATGTATAGCTTCTTAAATTATCGGTAGATAGCACACACGTTAGATTTTATGGAAAATATTAGTGTTATTCTCTTCATATTTAGTCGAGATTGAGAATTTTAGGACCGGGAAATAAATAATGTATATGAAAGGGACTCCAAATGAAAAAGGCTTTTATGGCGTATGCACTGCCTTGAAAAGATTTATTTTGGCAGTTTATTTATTTTTCATATTTTATATTATAGTTAGAAAATTTTAAATGCATAATAAACATTTGTTCAGGGTTACTGGTGTTTTATTTTATTTCGCCTTTTGTCTCGTTTTCGATCAAAAGTAAAAGTTTTTATTTAAGCATTACTTTATTTAAGTCTTAGGTTGATAGAAGAAGCCATATCTATCCGTTACACACACCGGAAAAATTTAGAAAACGACAAAACAGGCATTCAATATATGCCTATAATTTGCTAATCCCCAATCAGATGCAATCTAGGGGGATACCTATGTATATTCAATAGTGGATTTCGGCTATTGACAGGATGTGATGATGTAACAAAAATTGGTTAGCAAATTATCCATCGGCTTTATAACTTATATATGCTAAAGAGATTAAGGGAATAAAAACTTGATGTAACACTTATTTGTGATTCATGGCTAGGTTACACTTAATGTCGATGACAAATTGATACTGATTTAATATAATACGTATCGCATTAACTAGGAACTGAACTAGAATCTAGGTCACATTTTCTATCAACCAGATCTAAAAATTGTAGTTGCATTTCTTAAAGTAATTGAAAAAAAGTAATTACTTCTAAGTGGTCCAGTGTGACACACCTTGATCTAAATTCGTATTCCAGTGGAGTAGTGATTGCTTGCGGTCCCGGGTTCGATTCCACTCGGGATGTATTTCATGTATGTCCCGTGTCCCTACTGTGATACTCCATCTGCATCGTCTTCCAATCTTAGTACATACATTACATATGACCAGGGTAAGAGACGACAAGTGATTGCCGCTGTGTTTGCATGATAGCTCTTTACAATAAAATATCCTAAGCAGATGATGCCAACTGATAATTATCAGAAAGATTGTTGTCGTCGAAACCGACAATGATATATCATCAAAGATCATATATATTCCGTTAGTGGTAGCAGCAGGTCCGTTAGTGGTAGCAGCAGGTCCGTTAGTGGTATCAGCAGGTCCGTTAGTGGTATCAGTTGGTCCGTTAGTGGTATCAGCAGGTCCGTTAGTGGTAGCAGCAGGTTTCAAATTGACCATAAATCACCCTAACCCGTTAGTGGTAGCGGCAGGTGGCTACACCACCGTGAGGGACACCACTCGTAATAAAACACGTCCTAAATACGCAATCATAACGCCTGATGATATCCTGACGGAAAACATTGACTTAGACACAGTCCCGTCCACGCCGAGCGACAAAGGCTTAACCGCGGTTCGACCAACGTCACCGACGCGCACACACACCAACACCAACATTACACAATCCATACACGCCACACCGCACTCGCCGACGAGCGCGACGTCGTATTCCTCGCACAGCGGCTTACACGCGATTTACTCGTGTTCTACACCGATAGCTATCCCAGTCGAGGTTTCGTACCTCCTTATGAGGGGCCCTCGTATTATCGCCCCCCTCTGTTGTCTTCGGCGTTCTTCGTCCACAGGGGTAGGAATGCAGCGGTGGTGCAGCAGCAGTCTCCGCGCTAGCTTCGCAGCATCGTCGTTCTCTCCCTACTCAGCGGGCCTCCCGCTCGCGAGTCTAGTTAGATAAAGCTGTAAAGGTCCCTGGACCAACAGCATTACTCACACACAAAAAAAAATCATATATATTGAGTATCTTTGTTTTCACCTCTTCCGTGAAAAAAAATTGTATAATGGGTATTATACAATTTTATTACTATAAAGGTTATATAAAATGATTAAATCACAACCACCACAATAATTATGTGTGATTTTACCCCTTCTGCATATAACGCTCTGCGAATCCATTACAACATATTTAGGATTCTATTGGGGCGTTCCACGGTATTGCAGTGCTTCGAGCATGTTTGCAGAATCGTATACAGATGACTTTCACGCAGTGGTCAGAAAGAAAGTAGCTTCACTCGTACATCGTACTAAGGCGGCCTCTAATAGTCACTTAAGAGTGTTTGCCGATAGGAGCGACAGTTTCCTGATTCGTCGGCTTATAAAGCTGCATGTCTTCAGCGTGACAGTACGCTGATTAAAATTAGTTTCTGTGTATTATTTTTATTATTTTTGTTTTATGTAATTATGAATGCTTTTGTTATTATTATTATTTCTAATTTATTGTTAAAATTATATGTTTGTAATGGATCTTTTTAATCTAAATCAAATAAAATAAAAAAAATAACTTGTATATACTTAGTCTAAGGATATCACTGCCTACTATCTGTCGGCTGTTCACTTCATAACTGGGTACATTCATAATTTATTCATATATTCTCTTATTCTATCTGGGTATATTCAAAACGCTTCAGCGTATGGTTATGTCCAATAGAGGGACTTATTTTTGGTAAGTGATGATTCTAAATTCATCCTCAACAACGATTCAGGATGCATATGCATTATCACTCCAGTCCTCTGGAGATGGAATGTCTCATTACCTGGCTCCGGATACAGCAGCGTTCATGTTAGTATTCTCTGAGGGCGTGGTCCGCGGTTGAGCCAAAACAAACATATTGCATCTACCAACTTGCTCACTTGCAGCTCACAGCAGCGTGGTGCGCTGTTGCATGGGCTGCCAAATCCATTATATTTCATAGGTTCTTGTTGCCATTGAATATATACTTGCGAAAATTATAAACGGTTAATGTGAAAAAAGTGGTAAAATTTGTTGATTCATTGATAACAGAGACATCTATTATCACCGTTTAATAATATAAAGTCGAAAATTTTTATATTCGTTCATAAGACCGTTGATAGATGGCGTGAAATTACAATAAGGATACGTTCTTATTCTGAAACTGCGAATCTGTTTCTTTAGGTATTTCTGAGTACAAGTGTAAACATGCAATATTTACAATTACAATGACTCATCGCAACGGTCAACGCTCTCGTCTCGATTTTTGTCACCGCAACCTTAGCTTTACCCTCGCATTACGATAACATTTTAATATAGATTCTAAAGCGTGTCATTAAGAATCTCCAAATGGCATTGAAATTGGCGGCAACATCTGCACGTTGCTCCATTATGACGACACGAAAGGTGTGACTAACATCTAACCACAGATTGTGCACTTTATCAGTAGGTTTATCATTTATATTTCGTCGTTTTGTTGGACTGTCATGCATTAGGTGTAATTATTTCCTATAAACTCACAATATAAGTATATTGTTTTTAATTAAGTGAACCGTGTTAAAGTAATTTCATCACAAATGTTTTGTTTACGCTAATCTTAATGTTTTGTGTTGTTTTTTTTTAAATAAAAGTGGCTGTATTAAACATAATGGCTGTAGATAAACTGATATGGAAAATTGGACTGGATTTCCTTGTTCTTGCTTGCGGTAAGTTTCTTTTGGTTTTGTTCATAATTTAATAATATATCAAAATAAATGCAAATATTAACATCATTCATATCATTCATTAAAGTTTACATTTACGTTACACATATATTCATAGTCGTCTATATGGATTAACAAAAGAAAAAGTAATTGTTATTATTATTATTTTTATTAATATAAACTAGAAACCAGCGACTAAAGTGACATTTCAAGTGTTGTGAGGTTTTGGTATTTTAAAGTAGTGATGTCCATTGTACTACCCAATCGTAATGCAGTTAATATATATATATATATATATATATATATATATATATATATATATATATATATATATATATATATATTTATAAATGTAATTATTAATTATATTGACATGCACTTCTTCAGTCTTTGTTCTGAAGAAGCGCGTGTTTGTCTTCTCCGATAATCACTAATCCTAAAAGTTTCATTGCTTCTACCGTCTTGCTCCTTTACTTGATCTCACACCAACTCAATTTGGTTGACTGTGGCAAGGCAGTTTCATAACTGTTACATGTTATATATGTATTGTTATTTTATGCATTCAATAAAACTGTACATTCCCCATTATTAAAATTGAATTATCATTAATCTTTGGGAGAATACTATTGAACCAATTCTCATGTTGTCCGTTTGCATCTTCCTATCGCCACCCATCTTGTGTTACTGTGGTGCCTTTTAAAAAAAAATCTTAGTAATAAAATATTATAGTTAAACTTACTAACAAAATATAATAAAACAAAACAAACTTGCAATAGAAACGCATAGAATCAAACATAACATATTACTATAACAATAGACAATATAAAAAAAAACTTTATGATTCTAATAACCGGATTAACCGAACAATAATTACAACTTTGACATTTGCGCTTGTCTTTTTAATCTTCGATTTAAACAAAATAACAAATAATGTGAATAAATAAATTTAGTCTACACGACCAATAACGCGTAGCGTGTTCAAATTATACTTTATTTATTTTCAACTTAACTTTTCTTTAAGTATTTTAAGCTACATAACTACTTCAATTTATATCTGTATCATCTTATGCTAACTGTTAGAGACGCCTATGGCATTAAGTCTGCCTAAGTGCATAGTTTACGGATATGCCTAATACCTAAATGAATAAAAAGGTACCTTAATAACATCATCATTATCTGATATATATCACCACAGCATATCCAGTGTCCACCTGCCACCATCGACTTCCCCCAACCTTGCATAGGTCGTCGCTCTATCCAATGCGGGGCCGTTCTACACACTGTTACTAGTTTCAAGGTTGACGTGTTTTATGTCCAATATCCACTATACTGAATACTAACATTATTTAACTACAAATTCTACAGTACCTGTATTCATTTGTCCAGACACCTCTACAGCTTAATCTATTTATATTAGAGTCGCGAGCCGGAGGCCCGCTGTGTAAGATGAACGACTTTATTCATAGCACTAGGTATTGTATGGGATGTCGGTCCTAAGTGGATTTATTGCTAATTGGAAATCCCGTCTGTGTGTACACAATATAAGGCAAAGAGTTGTGAATACCACAAAGCAGTAAAAGTGATTCAAATCTATAATATATAATATTAGAGAGACAAACCGACAGAAATTATAGACAGATAGCGACCCAAGGCATCTACATCCATCCTCAAGAATAAATCTAGATGCATTCGTAATCATCCTTGAGGAATAAGATAGAATGCCTCGTTCCTTGTAATCGAGTCCCTGGATCTCTGTACTCATTAAGAAATACAGCAATGTTATGCTGCTTATTATCGCTGGTATTCTATGAGGAAGTGCCTTTTCCCGGGCTGAGTTGACCCTCCGCTCCGACACTCCATTACTGATGCCGTTATTTGTGGAATATAAATTCAAGAAAAGTCAGTTTCCTGGTTCGGGCGTTGTATGACCAATTTCCTTCTCACTGTACTTGAACCTTCCCCGTTCTCATTGTATATCTATATCGCATAGGGAAAATGTCGATGAGTTTTTGTTTGCGCGAATCTTTACGAGAATATAATACAATCCTGACAGGAATGTGTCGTTGTCGAAGGCCACGCGGTATAGTGTCTTGAGTACATCGTCGCGTGTTTGATTGTCAGCCAAGGAAGAATATTCGTACATTACAAAATATACACAAAATGTGGTTTTCGGGGCTGAGAGTATTGTTTATTCCGTCTCTTCATCTGAAATCTTATTCCATATGCGGACTCCAACGGATTCCAACGGACTGACGTGGCAGGGACGACGATTCTGCACCTCTGTCTCTTGATTAAGGCACTATAATATTTCCTGCGCAGTTAGTGGCATCATGGTGATATCACATTTGATCTATGACGCTGCCATTAATGTCTAAAACCTTTACGACCGAACCCACTTACTAAAACACGTTTCATGACGTCATAAACGTTGCGAAATAAATCAATTAACATTTCTACATGTAAACTTATAGTTAGTTTGTCACTATTTTGTAATGTTACAGTAAAGTATTGGCCATTAATAAAGTAAATTAGATATTATTTTTATTTAAAAAAATTTAATACTCCATTTACTATAAAATATCTTCATTATATATTACAAATTTATCATTTCATTTCTACATCGATCCAGAGGGACCGAATTGATGTTACTTGGATAGAAATCGGTTGTGTCTTTCTTTGTTGAAAATACAGATAGAATTTAGACAAATACAGATTTCAAAAAAGTGTTTGAAATCTGTATTTGGTGAATAGCTTTGGTATTTCTAAATTTCCACAAGATATAATATATTTTAATGTATTTATTGATATATAATAGCAAGACCGTTTTTGCATATAAGATAGTTGTTAAGAAAATTCAAGAGAGTGTATCCTTTTATTTCTAACCAACCTTTTTTGAAGGATTAGATTCTTGTTTGGAATCTTTTCAGATACAAAACATAAAAGATCCATTAAGTGGATTATATACTTGAAAAAAAAATAAAACAAATTCTGAGATTATTTAACAAGAGTGTATTTTATCGAATAAAGTAAACGCAGCTATCGACGACCTCTCGAATGTCTGCAGATATTACCGATTTATTAATTTAATTCGAGTTTTCCATTAAGCTATATATATTAAAGATAACATGAATAAACTTACCATAGTATACGTAGAAACCTAGAAAAAAGTTAGAACACGTTACTTTCTGAGACCACAGTGACGGGACAGTCCGTGTCATCTAGCTCTTGTTCCTCCTTATTATACTTAATAGTAGTACTATTAATAATAATAATAAGTAATAATACATAAACAATAAACACAATGAATTACTAAAATATAAATACATTATATACAACATAGTAGTAAATATATAAAAAGACATTAAAACATACTTAACACAAACATAAGATATGTGTGCGTCGATGAGCACCTCAGTGTTCCCGCCGCTCGTTTGCTCCCTTTTCTAAATAAAAAAAAATATATATATTAGTGACTTTGAAATCACAAAATCCATAGTACATCGTTATTGAGTTACGAGAAATCACTTTACCTAAAAAACGCAACCTTGAGTGACAATTGGAAGTCGACTACCGTAAAATTACCTCAATGTCACAAAGTCTTAAACTAAGACCAAGTAATAGTTTATTGTGGACATCCACAATACCAGAGGAGTCGCAGATGCGTTGCCGGCCCTTAAGAAAGGTCTCTTTTCTTGAAATCTTATCGGTTCGTAAATGCCGCTTGCGACAGCTGATTCCACTTTTTTTTTTTTTAGAAAGAGCTAATGATCGGCTTGTAAAACGCATACATTTTGAATATATGTTAAATGTGGTGTGTGTTATAAAGTTATACATATATTCTTTAAATATTTATACATATATAACAGTGATATTTTAGAGAGCATAAAGTGACATTTCACAGAATACAGGCAAAAAATACCAGATTCGGGTGTATTGTGTTCTATTGTGACTGAAGGAAAACGGAATATCTTTTAATGAAGAAGGGCAGTTCATTGTTATCAGTTCAAAGATTTGCAACATTCATCTTCAGAATCATAATGCAGATGCATTGTCAACCTTGTCACAAATAAATGAGGGTAATTTTCCACAAATTTCTCCCACATTATAATAATAGAATCTGATGGTGGCTATGTTTTTGCTACGATGCAGTTTGTTTCTAGATGCTGAATGAATGTGTCAACTCGACCGGGGTATGACCACACCCTCACAGAATACCCGCGTTAAATAGTAGCATAATTCTGCTGTGTTTCGTTTGTTGAGTGCAGGGTTTCGGATTACTATTAGTGTCGAGTCATTCATTCTTAGCCCTCAAAGTTGACAACACATCTGCATTCATTCAGTCAAGGATGAATGTAGGTATCATGGGCCACAGGAATCAGTTACTATCAAGTGAACTGCGTGCTCGTTTCTTAGACTCAATATAGTAAAAAAAAACTCGTATGGTCCATAGTGATATTTAAAATCCTCAAATCTTTTAAACGCCCACAAAATGTCGATGACAAATTATTTTGTCTCAACTGAGCAGTCTTATCTATTACTGTCTTGTATTTACAAGTATTTCCTCTTAATCTGTTTACGAATTGGATATATTGTGATAGAATAATATTAAGTTAGAAATAAGCATGTATCGTTAGATGTATCTGCCTACATAAGACGTTGGTGATATCACATAATATACCAGAGTCGATGACCTAATTAACGGTAATGAGTCATTGCATTCTAGACCTCTTGTATCTTGGATCCGTATGTAATGGACCGAAATTTACATCTACTATTACGAGTAGGTGAATTTACACGGTCTCGTTTATCATCAGTAACTATTTTATACTAGCTGACCCAATAGACGTAGTCCTGTCCAAATTTCAATATATTTGTGATTGTTTTGTTAATTTGTCAAAGTGATTCATCCTTCGAATCGTGAGTTATGGTCTTGAGTTCAAACAATAATCTCATAGAAAAACAGTTTTCAACTATTTTTTTAATTAAATTTCCAATTATGCTGTCTATTGTAACGTAATTGGGACTATACCAAACATTTAAAATATAACAAAATCGGTCCCGCCGGTCTTAAATGATGCGCTGGTAAGCGGCCGAACAGTATTTATTTTTTATTTATATTGATAAATCAAAACAATATATATTTTGAATATCGATCGATATAATGAATCGATCTTCTATTTAAATTAGTGAAGTAACTAAAACCAAAACTACACTACTGTTGGCAGAGAAATTTATTCCGTTATACTTATTCCCATTGAAGCTGCGTGTTAACGAATGTATGACAATTAGAGACAGCGCCATCTATTGCTTGTACTAAAACAATACGGGTTCCACAATAATTCTAATTCTGTGCAAATGAGAATTACGTATATTTGGTGGCGTTTACTGGTTTAAATAATGACAGAAGACGTTAGATGGAAATAACTTAAAAGTTGTGGATCAAAGCATATACAAGAAGAAAAATACATAACACTATATTTACTTTCGTTTTTAAATCAAGACGATAACGAATGAACTCACAGTTCATCTGATAATGAAGCAGTGTTTATTCCCCTTCATTGCCTTATTTATTTAAGTCCCATACAGAATATGAAGCTCATATAAACGAGGTGTAGTGGGTACGATGCATGTCTGTCGCGTCGCGGATGCTGGGTTCGTTTCCCAGCCGAGTAACAATAATTGTTGGTATTCGATTCCCGTGCCCTGATTCTGATCTTTCATCCGCTGATCTTATTGCATTACATGCATTACATCAGAAATAGGACCACTGTGATGCCTAA
The DNA here is from genome assembly GCA_029286865.1 of Teinopalpus imperialis. Taxonomy (NCBI): domain Eukaryota; kingdom Metazoa; phylum Arthropoda; class Insecta; order Lepidoptera; family Papilionidae; genus Teinopalpus; species Teinopalpus imperialis. The sequence goes on from JAGSMU010000034.1 coordinate 821,373, forward strand.
ATGCTTTGCTTTATAATATCCCGCTCAGTTGAAGTCATCTGGTTTAACATTTAAATGTTTTCGCCGTGATCGAAATCGACCAGAACGAACTCGTCATAAATCTTAGATGGCGCTCAGTTAAAATCAGCGCATCGTGTAAGATATGTTCGTACACATCACGATGGCGGGATACATTGACAGAGATTCACATTGAACATATTTATATAGGGGGATACATCACTCCGTATACAGGTGTTGAAGACTTTTTAACAGTAGTTACAGAATGAATTGGTCAGCTCGACCGGAGTAGGACCACGCCCTCAAAGAGTACCAGCGTAAATAGCAGCATAATGCTGCTGTTTCGTCTGGTGAGTTTAGGGATCCGGAGCCCTTTATTACTGGTGAATAGGCACTCTATCTCAACTCTCAAGCATCTAAATATCTAAAAAGCAGATAAAGCATCTGCATTATGATTCCTTTTCAAGGATGAATTTATTTGCCATGGGCTGCAAGAATCACTTGCCATCAGGTGAACTGTGTGCTCATTTGTTACTCTTAATGTAATAAAAAAATTGTATATTCTACCTTCACACACTAGAGTAAACACTGGAGTAACACTATTGAGTTTTAATTGCTTATTAAGCTAAGGGTAATATATGAATAAACACGCCAATTACCTGATTATACGGAAGATCAGTAATTACCCGGTCGAGCCGATCCATATTACTGCATTAAGAAACAATGTGTTACCACCGCTACCATACACAATGAAGAGTATAGTTACAGTTAATATAAATACTTTTTGATATTCTTTGTATAGGGTAGGGTAAAAAAATAAGTACAAATTGCACATCCTGTATATTGTATGGTTTATGTAGGTTATCCAATTGACAGTCAGTGTATTGGTTCATTTGATTAGTGTTATCATTAAATAAAGAGGAAGTCCTTATTGGCGCGATAAACAGGAAATTATCTTCGCCTATTCAAGATTGATATTGACAGCGGTTTAATCAATAAAAGCTGTAGCATTTGACCCCGAACTAATAATGTGTGAGACGACAGCATGAATTGGCTGCTAGATTGTACATAGATGAAATTCTTGTATTAGGCTAATATTTATTTGTTTATTTATGTATTTATTTTTGACACAAGTCTCAAGAAACGCAAAAGAAGGCTGACTTAATGCTAGGAAGCATTCTCTAGCAGTCAACCCCAGGAGCAATGACAGATGAACGGCTAAAGAAAACTAACTAACGTGCTAACTATATAACACAAAATTTAAGTAAAGAAAATTATTTTGAAAATCAAAATAAATATGTTATAAATACATAATAATATTATAGTACAAAATAAATAGTGTCATACATAAAACAGTTTTTTTTTCGGGGCGATGGCCTCTGTTAGCCCGAGGGCTTTTACAGCGGAAAAATTTCGGAATCTGTCGTGATGTTTAAACTCAGCCATCATTAAATCGGAATGACTCCTCAGAACACACCCCATGGTAAATTAAGTAAAAATGCAAGAGATGCAACATTTCTTCGCAACGCCAGTGAATCAAGTAGATCGCAAAGTACCTGGTCATCAACTTTTCGAGCCGCTCTCTGTTGAATGCGGTCAAACGGAAGAAGCTGGTAGTACTTTATTTTAAATTAATTATTTTGTTTTATTACTATTATTAATTATTGTATTATAATTCCTAAGTCGATAAACTGTTGATACGCAAAAAAATTATTAAAAATATTATATTATCTTATGACAAATCAAACAATTGTATAAAGAAACCCTAAATATATAAATAAAATCGATACAATGTTTACATAATATAAAATAGTTTCGATATTGTGAACGTGACATTAGAAACCTCAGTTGTGAAATGGTGATAGAGTGTTGCTGACGTTTAAAAATTTAATTTCTTACATTGAATAATAATAAAATAATTATTATTTCATTCAACTAATGATGTTTACAGTCTAATATATTTTCAACCTTTGATAAGAAATGAAAATGCGAGTATGTTGTCACGCAAGAGAATTAAATAGGAATAATTTATCACGAAATATCGGGTCTCAGGTGTCCGTTATTCTATAAAGATGGCTGTCTTACGTTCATATTTTCCGTCTGTATATTATTTACCCAATAATTAGAAATTTTTATGCCAATAATTGTAGCGATGCTATTAAACGTGTGGATATACTTGAGTATTTTTTTTATTTATTTTAGTTTTTGTTTATACGTAACAACAGAATTAATGGAGAAAAACTCTTGTTTATTTTTTATTCTTGTTTAGATTCTAAGTTAACGCTTTTAAATCACGGTAAACGTGAAAGTTGTTGAACAATGAGATTGTTAATTGTATTGTTAAGTGCCAATTACAATGATCAGAGGTAAGGAAAGCATGAGGAAAATGTTTCTAAGACGTGTGAAGTCCGCCAATCTTTGGCGTAGTTATGCTCTAAAACAAAATCTTCGTGAGGAAACTTGTAGGTTTAAGAAATATAAAACAATATTTCGATGACAGTTGAAGTTCGTCAACTCTCTAGAATTGGACGATGCCTCTATATGTTCGGGTGACCGAAACAAAGCTCACTTTCTATAGCTGGATTGGGAAGAAAAAACCCTTTTGTCAACAGTATTTAATTCTATTTTAAAAGATGTTACATTTGTTAAAGGTTCAAATAAAAACTGACTCTACGTTAAACTTTGGCAATAGAACTATTCACTAGGCCGGGGACTCTTTGTTCTTTCTTCCTATTGTTCTTGCTTCTATTGTTCTTGATTCCTTTATTCTTGCTTGCAGATGTTCTTCCTGTTGATGTTCTTCTTGTAGAGTCCCGGCGGTCAGTAACAATACGTCGAAATGCGTCCCTTTTTATCCCCGAAGTTCGGGTGTTTAACTAGCGGGACGGAGGCACGTGTTCGGGTCGTCGCGGGCTACCTGCCCTGTGCCCGTCCCGCCGGTCGGTCGGCTGCTTTAAAGGAGGCCCTGTGATTGGTGTATATGTATTATCATACATTTTGTATGATTAGTGTGGTGCGGATGGCGTGTCTGTGTAGATGTTGGAGTGTAAGGCGTTGTGTATGCGTATGAGTGTTACTGTAAGTCACAAGGGCGATCCGATTCACATTTATCTTAAGATATTTAGGTACTAGGTTCGATATACAATACAATGTCTTCTTTATTTATTATAATTACGTAGTCTAAGTTGTACCTATGTTCATTACGTTAATATTTATAGTACATGATATCTATTTTATATTCTATTTTATACTAGGGGTCTAGTGGTCCTGCACAGAGGCATACGCCCAGCAATGAGTGGATTTTATATATAGAAGCTGTTATTTTTTTTTTTACTTTTACCAATCACGACTAAAGTCTGTGAGAGTTTCAGACCAACCATCATACGAACAAGACCTGGCTGTATGGAGTAAAGTCCTTTGCCTTTCCCGTTAGGGATAAATTAATATCATCATCATCTAAAGTCTGTGAATCCCCTTGGTGAAATTTCCTATAATACAATTTCTAGAGACGAGGTAGGATACAAAATATACTACATATACGTGTATACATATCACATAAAGCTTTTCCACCGTTATCGGCAAATACTTAATTACATTCATCAACCGAAATATTATTCATCACACAATTAGACGCTCACTCACAGACATTTTTGTTTTTCCAGTTTTTTTTTAACTTTTCTTAGTATTTTTCAGTACTCAATACGCAGACAGGTATTCCAACCACTATGCCACTCCTCAAATATACGTATGCACTCGTCCTAATCTTCGTTTTGTGTCTCGAAATTTCCTGTATATATACAATATCATACGAAATCTTACTATATCCATATAAATAGAAATTAAATGCTATTCGTTGGTAGCAGCAACATTTTTCGGCGTCGCAAACAAGGATATTCGCGATACCGCCATGTCACTGGTCGGTTCTCTCCAGTCCATACAGATAGAAGCGTCGCTGGAGTTTCTTGCGCCACTTCTCCTCCAGCGCCGATGCATTCCGAAGTGGTGGTACAGATAGCTAATAATAATAGCGAATTTAAATAATCCTCTGTCAGAAGAAAATTACCGAGCCGAGGTTCGGACCTCTCGGGCACCCGCGAGTCAGACGCTCTCGCGAAGCAAGGTAACGGTCCGGTTAGTAGTAATTAGGTGTTTATGGTAAGATAACTTGCAAAAGTAATAAAATAAAACTTTAAACCTTTTGTCTATGGAATTTTTGTATGAAGACACGTGATTAGAACGATGGCTAATTTTCACAAATTGACAAAACGTACACAAAAAAAATATTTTTTTAAATTTGGACAGGACAATATCTGTCGTGTCAGCAAGTAATTACATAAAAATCATATTTATACTTTTATTTATTTCAACAAAATGCACACATAAAAAATATACAAATAGGCGAAATTTATGCCGCAAAGGCGTGCTCTTCTTGCCTGCCTTTGGTTTGAGCAGAGAAAGTATAATATGATATCTTTCCCTCGGATTACAATGTGGGTGTTTTCAAGAGTAGAGTGAATAGGCATCTACTGAGCTAGTGCGCCTTACCAACCAGGACTGCATTTCCACTTAACATCAGGTGGGAAGTTAAAAAAAAAAAAGAAAAAATATAAAACGTTAATTATGATAATGATGATAATGTCCTCCCGGTCGTTTTCGACCACGGCGATATTTTCTGGTCCGATGACATCAAAACAACTGCGCAAAATATTGTTTAGTGCCGTAAGCATTTCGCAACACAGAGGCATTCACTTTCCTATCCTAATGTTATGCATGTGCAATAAAGTCGAAGCATAACGTTGTATGTACACGTTTTTACAGTGGCAGAGCTACACTGCAGTTTGTTTCTAGCTGCAGAATGAATTGGTCAGCTCGACCGGGGTGGGACCACGCACGCACAGAATACCGGCGTGAAATAGCAGCATAATGCTGCTGTGTTGCATCTGGTGAGTGTAGGGATCCGGAGACGTTTATTACTGGCGACGAGGCACTCCATCTCTGTCTAGATGTAGTCTCCAAGATTTACGCGTTAATCTAATTTCAAAGTAAACAAGCTAAACAATAAAATTATCACGGGTATTAATGAGATACGGTTTATAATTTTGATAAAAGAAAGTAGTTATTAGTAATTTCCTATGATTCATTGTAATGTTTTATCAACTATAGATTGTGGATATGTAAGAAACAAAGATTCACAATAATTTGTAGGTAGTTAGGTAACACCTTATCGTGTGTTACATAACTCTCCAAAAGGAAACGCGGTTTTGTTAGCATTTATTAAGAGTTTATTCCATCCACTGTTCAATAATTTGTTAACTCTTTATTTCTTCACAATCAATACAAAACTATTATATATTTCTGATCACGTCCTAGTTTGCCGTTCGTCACTCGTTTGCCCTGCATCTATGTTTAAGTCTACCGCACTACCGGACAAATGAACGGAAAAGAACCGAACGATTTCATTCCATGTATAAACTTATCGTTTCACAACTTTTTACAAACTTTATATTTATGATAAATAATAATCTTTCGATCTATTATATCATTTATTTTACAAATAAATTACTACATTTAATCATTATTGTTGATGATATATATATACATATGTATATATGTATATAAATTTAATTCAACTAACTGCTAACAATTGTAATCAAGCTGTCTTATGACCATGACATAGAATAAATTACACTATTTTAACATCTGCATCCATTCTCAATAATAATTCAAGATCACTTACAATAACTCTACTGGTCTGGATTGGAATGTCAAGCTGCAACTAATAATGCCTTCGGTTCCATAAACCAAAAATAACCAAACACAATTCCTTTATTCTGCTATCTAATGCTATGTGAGCATGGTCTTAAATTTGTCGGGGTTAGTATATAGACGGAAACTGACACACAGATTCCTGCGGCCCATAACATCAAATTCATGCTTGACAACGAATCATATTGCAGATGCGTTGTCACCCTTGAGGACTGAGATGGAATGCCTGAACACCAGTAATAAAGGTCCCCGGATCCAAACACTCACCAGACGAAACACAGCAGCATTACGCTACCATGTTACGCTGGTATTCTGTGAGGGAGTGATCCTGCTCCGGTCGAGCTGACCTATTCATTCTGCAGCTAGAAACAAATTGCAGTGTAGCTCTACCACTGTTAGGAGTTATTGAAATAAGATTAACATAAATTTATATCTAGAAATATATAATCTAATTAGTGTTATAATCTTTCTTAATGTTCTATTTTAGTGGCGTTTCCCCTTCTCGGCTTACTGCTGTGGGCGGAGCCATATCAACGAGGGTATTTCGAAAATGATGAATCCTTGAGACTGCCGTACAAGAAACAACAGATATCCGAGGGCTTGCTGGCGGGCCTTGGCTTCGCTTTCATTATTATTACGGTGTGTTAATAGAATAGAAACTTTTATTTTAAAACATTAAAATAAAAGTTATTTTTAATTCTGGTCACGTTTATTTCTTATTGGAAAATATAGAATAGTGTATTCAAAATAATTGTTTTAAATGTTGTCCTTTGTTTTATAAAATCTATCACTCAGTGATCATGCCGTTCTCCTATTTGATTTCGGTCACGGCGATGTCTTCTGTATATCGTCATCACTATAATAGTGCCGTAAGCATCGGAGGAGGGTTAAGATGCAGTGTCGAAGATACGGGACATCAGATAGATTCATAAATTAACAATTTGTGATACCAGTGGTAGAGCTACACTGCAGTTTGTTTCTAACTGCAGAATGAATAGGTCAGCTCAACAGGGGTAGGACCTGCGCCCCCAAAGAATACCGGCGTGAAATAGCAGCATAACGCCGCTGTGTTTCGTCTGGTGAGTGAAGGGATCCGGAGACCTTTATTACTGGTGTCTAGGTATTCCATCTCGGTTCTCAAGGGCCTGCATTGTGTTGCCTTGTCAAGGATGAATTTAGATGTCATGGGCCGCAGGAATCACTTAACATCAGGTGAACTGTGTGCTCGCTTGCATCTCTCAATGTAATAAAGAAATACACAAATATTGTTCCTCGACTGCTAATCGAACCCAGGACCCGCGAAACAGTATTCGATATTCCAAGTTCTACGCTACGCAGATATATATATGATTTAATCACATATTATAATAACAGTTTAAAGAAAATTACTGATAGATGTCCCGGAAATTCCTGGAATCCTATGCATGACGGTATATCACAGACGATAAAAGTACTAGCATCTAAAGATACGCGTGACGTATGTTTAGGCTTTAAATTATTCTATTATTTCGCAATAATATTTGTGAACGAAATCGGTCCTAATTACTGGTTGGTAAATTGAAACTCATGTGCGCTTTTATCTCCTATCTTGGTCGTGGATAGATAGAGATGTCATTGGCCGCAGTTATAATTTATTATCATGTGAATTGTGTTTAATCACTGCTAATATATAAAAAATAGATAAATAGTATCCATCCTACTTATACAAAAATATTGTCAACACAGCATTGTATATGAAACTAAAAGGTTTTACGACTATAAATTATATTGTCCAAAAGTACAATAGATTACTACCGTTGGTTAAAGCAATGCTAACTAATACGACCCTGAGAAGATGTCACGATGCCATTGAGCGGTGCCGTGTCATCGTGATAGTATTGTGCGGGTGTTGGGAGCTACGAACTCCATCACCCCAGGGCTTTGCCGCTGCATCTGCAACTTCCTCTATTCTTATTGAATTAATATCATCGGACAGGTTAAGAGCAGCATCATGTTTGCGAAAATTGTTACGGCACTATAATAAATACAAGTCATCTCCTGTTTTTAGGTTGTTATCACCGAGGTAGTGCGCGACAAGCAGGGTAGAGGGATCGGGGAGAAGTTCGTGTCGGGTTCCCTCGTTCCTGGCTGGGTGTGGGAGAGCTACGTCACCATCGGGATCTATACTTTTGGCGCTGCATGCCAGCAGCTCACTGTCAACGCTGCCAAGTACGTGATTGGAAGACTTCGCCCTCATTTCTTTGATGTAAGTGTATTTATACGCCTTTTGTTGTAAATATTGTTTATAATTTTAGGGATGACAATTAAACATAGTAACTAGATTAGAACAATAACATCTACGTCTATCTTCAATAAATATGCACACCCTTCAGGACTGAGATGGGATGCCTCGTCACCCTTAATAAGGTCCCCAAACCACATAATACGAAACAAAGCAGCGTTATGTTGGTATTTCACCTTGATATTCTGTGAGTTTTAGACCTTCCGCGGTCGACCCATTAAAGTTAATTAAATTAATTGCTACGAAGTTCTACTACCGTTAAAAAGAGATTTATGTATGTTGTGATTAATGAAGGCCACGCCGCGGTTGTTAACTAGCTACAGCACGATTCATTCGGTTCGACTGAGAAAAGATCACAATAGCGCCGCGTACTAGTGTAAATAGTAGTTTTGTGCTGTTGTGTTCCGTATGATGAGTAAGAGAAACAGGAATCGGTCTCCCATATTAGTGATCAGATGTGACAATACATCTGTATTATGAATCTTTATCAAGAATGTATGCGGGGTTAGCGGACTCTGGAATAATTTAATGTCATGTGAACTATTTGCTAAAACATTATTTGGATGTTATGTGCATCATTGAGTCCTAAGTAAACCTGTACTTCAATGATTGATTCAATTATTTTTTATAACAAAATAGAGATAAAATGATTATCTGTTGTACTACAGAACAATTACTTTTTCAAGAAACTTTAGCAGTGAAAACTTAAATAAAAATAACACCTATATATATACATAAAGCCCCTCCTCCCTAGAAAGCGTTTTGGAGCCCTACTTCGCATGTCTTCTGAAGATTTTTTTCTCACCCTTGTAGGTTTCGTTTCGTTTTTTTTTTCTTAAAAATAAAAGTAAAGTAAATATATATGTACATATATATATATATATATATATATATATATATATATATATATATATATATATATATTTAATGTCCGCGGATTGGCGGACTTGCGTGGATGTTATCGAAAAACCAAAATAATAAAGATGTTGTATCACGATGATGACCACGACGACGATTAACAAATTCATTGATCGCGGATCGAACCCGCTGCGCTCGCGCATACCCTGAATTATGAGCGAGCGCTTGGATACTATACTGCCACGGCTCTTTCATATCATTCCTTATCTTTTATATGCTTACTCTAGAATGTTATCATATAAATTGCTTGTGTTAACTTACCTTTTCATTTTACATTAAACAAAGGAGCAAATATTCCCTATATTATTTTTAATTATGTGACAAATGAATACATCATTCTTTTAATGGATTTATCGTTTAGTTACAATTGAAATTTACATTATTTCTTGGTAAAAAAAAAAAACAGGAAGCGCATGCGTAGTCACCTGTACGTCACAAGTGAGTTGTGAGCGTTGCGTTGTGGTTAGAGCATTTGAATGCTGCGTCACGAGTCCTAGATTAGATTCTCAGACGGATACAATATTTGTGTACACAAGTAGTCAACAGTGGTAGAGCTACACTGTAGTTTGTTCCTATCTGCAGAACGTAAGGGTCAGCTCGACCGGGGTAGGACCACGCCCTCACAGAATATCAGCGTAAAATAGCAGAATAATGCTGCTGGGTTTCGTCTGGTGAGTGTAGGTATCCCGGAGACCTTTATTACTAGGGACGAGTCATTCCAGTCCTTAAAGACAAGGCATTTGCATTATGAGTCCTTGTCAAGGGTGAATGTAGATGTCATGGGCCGAAGGAATCACTTGCCATCAGGTGAACTGTATTTTCGTTTGTAACTATAAAGTAATAAAAAAAAGTAGTTGTTTAAAAGTGTTTTTGGGGTCTCTGTTCGTTGTAGGTATATTCCGTATGACGTCATTACATCGGGCTATGGAAGGAGACATTCAATGAGTGTTTCTATGTTTGCACAAACGCTTCCGGCACTTTAATATAACCTGCGCAGTCATCTGAGATCATCTATATCCGCCTGGTTAGTCAATAATTTACTATAAAATACAATAAAACAAAAATATACAATATAATAAAATCAACATATAACCAACCAGACAAGAGTCCAAACAGTTGAGGGTTAAGGCGAAAGGGAAAAAAGAACCTATGAATCAAACGAAAGCGAAATAATTATTATTATGTTTGGTCGTATGAAATCGCGGGCAATGCTAGTTGTAGATAAAACTGTTGATTTATAAGTTCCTTATCAACTCCAAACAATACTGTATAAGGTTGATTTTAACTAAACTACTAGGTATACACGCCAATGATTTTCTTTTTTACGAATTTTCTTTAAATAAAAGCACATGAAATTGTAAGAATGGTTATTACCAAACTTCACAATTTTTATATATGTACGTAACATATTCATCAAGGTCGAAAGTGGTAGAGAAACACTGCAGCTAGCTATTAGCTGCATAATCAATGGATCGGGACGACCAAGGAAGCGACCTCGCCTTCACAGATCACAGATATAGCGTGACACAGCTGTGTTATGGTGTATATAAAAAACAGGGAATTCCATCTTAATCCTCAGGGTGAGCCGCAATCATGACTTAACATTAGGTGAACTGTGTGCTTTTTTGTCATCCCTAATATTTAATGATCATGACAAACTGAGAAATTTCTTTATTTGTCGATGATATATGTATTTCCCGCTTTAGGCATTCCATACATGAAGTCTTACCACCAGCTCAAACAGTCCTGAAAATATTACATAAAAAATCCAACTTCAAACTAAAACGTCTTACCGTCGTGATATTGAACCCGGAAACAATAACAAATGACATTCCCGTCACTGTTTATAATTACAAAACATACCGAGTCTAATAAAGAGAAATGTACGAACGCAATAAATATATGGATAAAAATATATGGAAGGGTACTTGTGCTTATTTTGGTATGTCTACCTTATCGGTTTCGGTGTACAGTATAGGATTAATAGTTTTTGATTACCTGTTTGAAATCTGTGATGTGGTAAAATAACTTGATAAGACTACAAAACAATATGTCAACTTTTATTTAACTATCACTTTACACCTACAGAATACTAGGTTAAAGAAATCAAAATTATAAGTCATTATACCAAACTTATAAATGTAATATCTGTATTCTATTAAAGAAAAATTAATTTTGCTTATAGAAGAGGTGGGTAATTAGCAAACCGTTCACCTGATAGTAAGTTATCACCGCCGCCCGTTTGCAGTCAAGAAGTCGAACCTTTTCTTGAAGGTCGGTAAGTCGTATCGAGTTGAAAATACCACTGATTAGTGCTGATTCTACGAAGTAGATGTTGGCGGCAGAAAATTTAACACAGTGATGGAATTGCCAGCCATCAAGATGGTGAGAACGAGAAATTTGGATTCTATCGCGATTTACAATGGTCAAACTCAGCGGCTGCAATTAATCGGAACAATGCCTTCTACACAACAGATAAGAATAGGAAACAATAAACGACGTACATAGATAAAATTTATAACAAAAAAATATTAAGAAAATAAATGTCCTAATGCTAACAATGTCTATATATATCTAAAGTACAAACTAATTGCGGCAAACGGAGCAATTTTGAATGATCTTAAGAAATTAAAACATCAATTTTTTTTTAATATAACTACTGGCACAAAGTCCAAATCAATCCTCAACTAGTATTTAAAATGCACATGCGTTGTCATTAATGATGAAATAAATTTTATAAATTTTGAAAAATAAACTAAATTCCTTATATTTCGTAATAAACTCAATTCGGCCCTGAGCGGCGTCAAGCGTTAAAGATAAGAATCGTTATGTTTGCTCGCCTTAATTAATTTGATTTTAGAATTTTAGAGACTTAGTTCATAAGGACACATACAATATATGTCCTTACTTATTCTTTTTTTATATTGTTGCATTCTGTAAGCTAATTGCTTATTTTTAACTTTAGTTTAATAACTCTCATTAACTGAAAAGTACAATTAAATACCGTTAAACAGACAATTCTTAAGAGCAATTGCGAACGATAGAATTCTTAGCACTTGTAGTTAGGCTGCTTAATAATATCTGTATTAAAATCTGTATCATTTAAAATACATTGTGATTAGTATTTCTTTAAATTCATTAAACTCATGAATTTTCCTTTTTAGTTTATTGCTTGCAACCCAAGTTGGAACTGTGGTGTCAGATGCTATTTAAATTATCTATTGTTATTTTTCTACACTACTAAAGCAAAGCATATCATAGAAACTTGCATATTATAGACCCTTAATACCTTAATCCTCAGGGATGACAACTCATCTGCAATATAATTCGTTATCGAGGATATGTTTGGGTGTCATGGGCCGCAGGAATCGTTTGCCATCGTGAACTGTGTGCTCGTTTGTCACCATCCATAGAATAAAAAGAAACGAGTACTAAACAAACTTAAAAGTAATCCCTCAATCCGCATTGGCGGTTGGTTTCTCTAAATCAACACCTAACAAGTTTCAAAAAAGAAAAGAAACAAATAATCATTCCTCTCTTCTCTGAATCTTATGGTAATCTGATCTTAATCCAATTTTTCCAGGTCTGTAGGCCGGTTCCGGACTCTTCGTCTGTCCTCAATGCACTGGGATACATCCAGGCGTATAACTGCACCGGCACCAACGCCACACAAATCAAGGAGATGAGGCTCAGCTTCCCAAGTGCACACTCCAGCTTCGCCATGTACACCGCGATTTTCTTTATTGTGAGTGTTTTTGTGAAGAGTCTAATACTACTACACACTACTCAAGATACACATGTGTTGTTACCCGCTGAGAACTGAGAAGGAATACGATAAGAATTTAACAGTGACAGAGCTACGCTGCAATTTGTTTCTCGTTGCAGAATGAATGCGTCAGTGCGACCGTGGTAAGAGTTCTGTTTCATCTGAGTTTTTTTTATGAGACTAACACAGCTCACCTGATGGTAGTAATACTTGGGAGTCATGACATCTACATTCATACTTGACAATGTATTATAATGTAGATACATTGTCACCATTGAGGACTGAGATGGAATGCCTCTTCACCAGTAATAAAGATCTCCGGATCCCTACACTCACCAGACGAAACGCAGAAACATTATGCTGCTATTTTAGGCTGGTATTCTGTCAGGGCGAGGTCCTCCCAAGGTTGAGCTCACAAAAAAAAGTGTTTACACTTCTTTGCAGTTCTACATCCAAGTGAAGGGTAAGTGGCGGGGTTCGAAGCTGCTTCGACACGGTGCGCAGTTCGCGGTGCTGCTGGCCGCGTGGTATGTGGGGCTGTCGCGCGTGGTCGATCACATGCACCACTGCAGCGATGTCGCCGTCGGGTTCCTGGTCGGCATGGCTTACGGCGTCGTCGTGGTAAATATATAACATGCTTGGGCCCTGGTAGTCGCGTCGTCAGGGTCGTCGAGGGCGTGCCTCGGTCTCCTTCTGACGCGGGTGAATCTGTGATTCGTGATGAGATTGTAAGTGGCGGCACTTACAATCAAAGGGTTAGAGTGGGTGACGGCAGAGTCGAAATATCGGCGAGAAGCCTGCTTCAGGTACTGAGCTATGGTCGGCAGCTCAAGATCTATGTGTAGATTTTCGTTACGCAAGAACCACGGTGCACCGGTGGCCTTGCGCATGAAACGATTTTGTATTACCTGAAATCGGTGAATGTGACGCGGGGAGAAATGCGCTTGGACGGGGCTTGCGTATGTCATTATGGGTCGGATGCACGCTTTGTATAGTGTAATTTTATTACGCAGGGACATTTTCCTATTTTTATGGAATTAGATGTTACCACATACCGAAATTATTCGCTTTTCATCCCTAATATTATCTTTAAAAATAATTGCACTATAGAATGTAGCACGCAGATAATTAATCTATTCGTATTACATTTCGTTACCATTTGCTGGTTTGTTCTAGCATTCACATAACATCACGGTACATTAGTTACATTTAATGTAATTTGAATGCATTTTGATACAGTAGAGATTATAAATAAATATACGTAAATAATTTTACAGTTCGTGTACGTCCTGAAACCTAAGAAGTATGGTATGCCGAGGTCCTGGGAGGCTGCTGCACCGGAGATGCTGCCACAACCCGTTATGGCTCGATGACTAAGACCGAATAGCTCATTAATTATTCTTCTAACATAGTTAGTTATTGGTTATAATGACGATTGAATTAAGTGACAAAGGTCAATATCCTCATTAGTCCACTGATGGGCTCCCCGTGTGGATATGTCTGCGCACTATTCTCGGCTACTCTAATCCAGATCCTGCAAGCAATCTTCTGAAGATCGTCCCTCCACCTAGTCCAAGTGACAATGTTTACAGAGTAATATATATAAAATGAAATAAATATTATAGATAAGGTTAAATATAAACAAAGAAAATATCTATGAGTCTAGAAATAAAACAATAAAAATAAATAATAACTTTAAGTACTCTTTCTCTTTCGCGCCACATCCACACACACACACACAAACACAACCATATACAAGCATACTAATAATATTAATAAGAGGCCAGGTTGCTCTAAAATACAGGTTAAGGATGTTACGGAGGTTCGATTCCGATTCCGAAAGGTCGGAACTTCCGATTGATTTTACACCTCCGATTTCGACTTCGGTTCCGGTAATATTGAACCGGAGGTCGAAGCATACATAAGGGGCGGTGAAAGCAGACAGTCGGTGCATTCAAACAGGTTTATAGCATAAGCCGCGATTCCCCACACGACATGTACAAACTTTATACAAGTGGTACGGGGAATCCCGGTTGCGGGGAATATAGTCGTATTATTTTATTATGAACTGATCCTAATACATTTCCTTTTTACCTCCGTCTTCGTTTTCGATTTTGGTTCCGATTCCGGTTCTGGTTCCGAATCCGATAAAACAAATTTAAAAACTCCGATCGATTCCGATAAAGCCACCTCCGTAACATCCCTAATACAGGTATAATACTGGGTTCCCTACAAATTACACAACTTCTTCAATGAATTTACTTTTTTAATAAATACCATTGTTTACTTAAACCTATGTAATTTGTGGAGATGAAAATAAAATATATTGTTATTAAAAAAAAGAAAATAATATTAGTGTCGCGTATAAAATAAATAACAAATATAAAACAGGGTGATAATGCAAACGTATGTATTATTGTTTTTTTTTTAAGGGCGATAACTGAAATTCACTATTTGAATCGAACTTGAAAAGACATTCGTCAAAAATTATAATTGTATACTGAAATATTTATATGAAGGCTTCAAGTTGGCAAAATTAATGACGACTCTATATTCTTAAGACACAGATGGCTCCCTCATGGGAGCCCTTGTGCTGGTTACCCACTAATAGAGGTCTCGACTGAGCGCCATAAGCGCTCGGTCACCTCTCAACCCGGTGAAACTGTAAAAGCCTTCGGGCTAACAGCGGTCAACAGCCCGAAAAAAAAAAGACAGAAAACATATTTTTAAATGTGTTATTTATTTAATAGATACATATTATATTAATTTCTTAGTATCAGTCAAAAATACAAAATACACAATTTTTTTTATAGGATAGATGGCAAGCAAGTCACCTGACGGTAAGTGATTACCGTCGCCTATAGACATCTGCCAAACCGTGGACATCGGCAACACCAGAGGAGTCGCTGCTGCGCTGCCCGCTTCTAGGAAAGGTGTAGGCTCTTTTCTTTAAAAGCCCTAAGTCGTATCGCTTACGAAACACAGCTGGCGACAACTGATTCCGCAGAGTAGTTGTGCGTTACAGGAAATTTCGTGTAACGCGCACAGCGGTAGATTGCCGACCATCGATATGATGAGGATGAAATTTTGAATTCTATCTTTGCATAAACTCAGAGCGTGGAATTAATCAAAACAACTCGCTTCATAGTTTTATAAGCCCGTACCCAAAGTTATAAAAGTGAGTTCTAAAGTATTGCACTGGGCCCAATTTAAAGTGTAACAGATTTAATTATAGGTTATGTTTCTGTAAATATTATGGTTTAATAATAAAAAAAAAAAACACCATTTGTCTTTTATTTATTTTAAACTACCATCATCTTTATATGATTATTGTAAAGTGTTCACTTAATTAAACTTGTAATATGGGATTTACAATCAACATGTACATATGTATATGCAACCATAACTTAAAACAAAACATTTCCTCTTCATTTCGTATAGACAAGTGCCCAGCTCTGAAGATGGCAGAACATCAGCTAGTACTGATAGCTTAACATGCCCTTCTATAAACAGGACGGAATCGCCAACAACGCCACTAGTGGCCACCCATCCGATTAGATGACAGACTGAATTTTGCATAACCTAGCAGATCAAGCTTCACTACGAGCGATAAAATTTTCTAAATGCAAATGGGTTGGTTGAACCGAGACCACGCCCTTGCAGTTTGCCAGATTCAAATAACAGCTGTGTTTCGTGAGTGTGGGGTTCCGAGGGTCCCCTTAGGTAACGAGGCATTCCACCTCAGGAGTAAGGAGGAGATGGAGGAATGTATGAGCATCTTGAAAATTATTGAGTATGCGTCTGGATGTCTTGATAAACAGTCATTACTTACCATGAGATGAACTGTGCGACTCGATTGTCAGCATAAAATAAGTATAGAAATTTCATAAATACATATAATGAATAAGAACGTTTATAATTATAAGCATGCGTTGCAAATTTATTTCAACTCATAGTCAATCACCAAGCTAAATAATTTATTTTGTCACGGTGATAATACAGTTATTTATGAACTTTATTCTTTTTTTTTAATTACATTGAGAGTAACAAACGAGCACACAGTTCACCAGATGGTAAGTGAATCCTGCGGCCCATGACATCTACATTCATCCTTGACAAGGAATCATAAACCAGTTGCGTTGTTCCGTATTTATTACATTACTATCATTCCCATTAACAACTCAAACTTAGTTCAAATGATTGTACTAATGAGGAAATGGTAAACAACCATAGTCGAATGGCTTCAAATTTACCAGTTGTAGACCAAGGGTTATAAAAATATTTGGCTACGCGTATGCGGGTGTTAGAACATAGGCATAGTCCCCGCCATTTACAATCGCCATCGCGAACCATCTCTTCACTCGCGTCCGAGGGAGACCGAGGCACGTCCGCGACGACCCCGACGACGCGACGATCTCCAGGGTCCAATCTCCCAACAAAACACTACACACCAACACTGCACCATCATACCGCCCCAAACAAATGTATTCGCGATACCGCCATACATCAGGCCGGTTCATACCAATTTATATAGCGTCGCTGGAGTTTCTTGCGCCACTTCCCCAGCACCGACCCATTCCAAAGTGGTGGTAAATGTCGTTAATAATAATGATATTAATTTAGTTAATCCGTAAGAAGCATCGATCGAGCCGTGGTCCGGACCCTCTCGGGAACCCTTGTGCTGGTCACTCATAAATAAAGGTCTCGGCTGAGTGCCCCAAGCGCTCGGTCACCTTTCAACCCGGTGAAGCTGTAAAAGCCAACGGGCTAACAGTGGCCATCAGCCAAAAAAAATAAGTCCACCAGGCAGCTCCACTGGTTGGATATCACATGTTTTCGAAATGTGTTTTTTTATCAATTTATTACATACAGATATTTAGGTTCATGTTTTCCGTCATCGCCGAGCATGTGTTAAATTAACATTTAAAATTACAATCAATTTTCAATTTCATTCGTCTCAGAACCGGGGATCAAATTCGGTTAGCTCGCGTACCGTGAATTGGCTTTAGGAGCTTCGCAGATGGAGCAAATTTAGTTGAGACGACTGTAAATTTTTTAAAAGTTTCCTTTAAAAGTTGCCACTTGCTACAACCAAATAGCCCGGTTTACGGTTGCCGCAATTTTATGGCAATCTGTGAGAAACTTTGATAGCCGAGTTGCTCAATCTACGTACAACGTACAGTGTGATGATAGATATCGAAGAAGCAGCACTTGTTCTCATCCTATGACGTCACCGCAATAGACGGAGTCAACAATGACATATTGTTCGCAGCAATCGTCGGCAAATTCCACAGTTGCTAGTTGCGGCAATTACAAACTAACTTAGTCATATATTGAAGCAACTGAAAACTGTTGTCGATCAACGGAACTCGCAACTCGAGTTGCAATGTGTGCGCAGTTCGATTGAGATTATGTATATAAACACCTAGTTGACAGTTGTTAGTTGCAGCTATAGTTGCTCCATCTGCAAAGTGCGTTAGACACTGAGATATCAGGACTGTAATTTAAATTTAGAATATATAACGGTTAACCGAAGTAAAAATGTAATAAATCTTCTAAATACAATACGCGTTTTACACTTTAATAGTAGAAATATCGCCCCAGTTTATAAGATAAGATAAAATAGTTCACCTCGCGCGTCATTTTAGATTTACGCACAAGTGAAATACGATAACGCAATTGGTTACACGATTACACGCCCATTGTTTAGAATACACAGTTGTAAACATAAAATTAAATATCAACACGACGACTGACACGTACTTGACATCTGCTTCGCGTATCCTGGCATCGAATACCAGCCAAGGACCAATACTTATGTATTACAAATGATTGGTTTTCAGGTATGGGTGTGTTTGGAAACGGGACAAACATGTCGCGTGTCTTGACACTGCACCTGGACCTTCCTTGGAAGGAATCTATCGTTCTATCTTAGTCTATAGAAGAAGTAGAGTATAAATGTTGGTAAACCTGGCCACCTTTGGCCCTCCCGCATGTGTCCTTGATAACTCTGAGGGTCACGCCTAGACACACTAGACACATATCGCTTTTATTGTAGCCTCCGGTCAGGCGGGAATCAACAAAATATATACTCAGCTCAACGTTCCTTCGCGAGTTAACTTAGAAGCTTTTTAAAAAGCTCTATCCTCACTATCGGTTTTATTTTTAACCATTAACGGTGCCAATCGAGCACACCTGATGATAAGCGATGACTGCGATATCTAAATCCATTCTGTACAAAAATTCTGGATACATATCAGTCTAGAGAGGAAGTATATGCCCAGGAATGGGATTTATATACAAATATAGGCAGTGTATATTTAATGGATATAACTGGAGATTAAACGAAATAATGTTTGGTTGGTTCGGGTTCTACCCTTACCGAATTAACTAATTCATACCTAGATTACGGTAACGAGTACCCCAGGAGTGAATCTCTCTGAAGAGACAGAATCATGAATCTTTGCTGACGATGAATGTACGAATAGATGTCATAGGTTGCAATTATCACTTACCATCTAGATACATATGTGCTATTCCTGTTACCATGTATCTATGTGTTCGTATGTCACATGAAAAATATTAAATATAAAAAACATCTTTTCTCTATTTCATTGTGTATAAGACACATGGAAGTTAACTGTAATCGCAAAAAGATAAATAATAAATACAATTTGATGCAGATACTGTGGCGGATTTATGTAACCTACGACATTTAACGACGATTAGAAATATTAAACATATATTACAAAACAACTATTAATACATATGTGACGCATTACGTATTTGTTATTTAAGCATGGTTATCAATGCCGACGTTGACTGACGTCTGTTTTGTAAGGGAAAACATATTTAGAGGATATGAGATGATTTTCATTAATGTAACGTCACACGCTTTAATTTAAATAACAAATATCATTTCAAAATATAACTTGAGGTAACCTCACTCCCTCCACAGAGATCGTGTTTGTCCCATTTTATGGACAAGGAAATACTCACCGGGAAAGTATAAAAACTTTGTTCATGCGTGTGGACGGTGATAAAATAACCCCGGGGGTTAAGACCTCAATGCCAGTGAAGAATACTCCATTTGACAAGCTTCTCCAACGTATTATGAGTAGAGGCCTATATAGCTAAGGTGATGAATGTAATCTCACCACTCTCCAGCAGAGGTGTGGCCCTCTGCTGGAGAGTGGAGAAAATACGGCGCTGTTCACGATCTCTCAAAAGTTTTGACGACGGCAGGCAATCTGTCATAAAACATAGGAAACATACGATCTAATCTTTATATAATTACATGAAGATGCTGGGATTAACCTGACTTGACGGAAATACGCTCGGAATGGCGTAATAAGATTTGGAGGGCTAACTCCTAAAGACACGGAGTGGGAAGTTATTTCAAATACTATATTTTTTTCTCAACATTAAATAGTCCGGAATTGAGAAAACATAATATATAAATCGGCATGTAACGGACATATAGTTTGTTCATTATATAGTAGAACAGGGAAGCAGTATCTGGAACAAGATATGCCGCCGCATAAGCGCAGTTGGTGGTATAAATGACTGGATTTAAAAATACATATATATAATTTACGTAAATAGAGGAGTTATAGAACTCGGCAACGTGCTTTGTGGCAAGATGTGCAGATGATTTTTATACAGTAGTGAAATGATAATGTTATCTCACAAATTCTAGCCCATTACTTTAAAGATTGGATATTGTGTTGTTACATAAATTAAACTTATATAGATAATAAAAAGCCACTCAGACAGCGACAACGCCCCACCCTCCCCTGCTTTCGCAGGAGAGCGAACGATCATCGAAGGCTGACAGTGGAACCACTGCCGCCCGCCTCACGCTCAGGGCGCCGCGCCACATCTCCTCATCGCGGCTGGATAGATCTCACATAGTGTGAAGGTCTCGTGAAGAACTTACTATAGAAATGATCCTATGAAGTAAGGTCTTGCCGGCACATGACCGACGCACGACCCATATCACCTCGCCAATAATCTCAACACCGCGATCCTGAAATAAGCGCTTTAGGTATAGTGACATCTAGTGTCGAATAATGAAAATTTTCTTAATGAGTATTATAAAGAAATTATTACGACATCTGATCTATTAAGCAAGAATGACTAATTTGGATAATTTTAATTTTAAGTCAAAATTTATTTATTAATTACAGACTAGTTTTATCTTCAAAGAGGGTTTTTTTTTATAAAGTAGAGTAAATAAGAAATGTAAAAGCCTACATAATTATTATGTCTCATTGTTGAGCATAACAGACCTCTTTGTCTAAAGAGACCTATCATTATATCTAGTATTGCTAACTTTTTGGTACACTGGGTAGCCAAATGGTCCAATACCATTCAACATGAACCGTTCTTTGGCCTCCTATCGTCATAGTACAGACATAATTTCTTTGATGCAAAAAATATCTCGCTATAATTATTTTGTCAGTGCTTCTGGCTTATTAAACATGTTTTACACAGTCCAAAAGAATTTTACAGAAGAGAGCTGTGCAATTCCGCAAAAAATTTAACTTTTAAAATCGCAAAAATCATTGCTCTTTATGTACACACAACTAACATTTTATTCGTTGATGAGCAATTTGTTAATTTTGTTATATTTTTTTATTTTGACTTATATTTTGTAATTTTTATGAAGTATTCAAAAATAATTTATTGTTAATGATTTATCAAAAATTAATTCCAATAGGAAATCTGAAATGTTGAAACTTCAAAAATTGAGAGGCCAATTTATCTAACCTAACCCTAGAAACTATTCCTGTCCCATAATGAAAATTTTATATTTCTAAAATAAACAATATCCGTTTATTAGTTTGATGACAATAGTTTAAAACTTCCATTGATTTGCAAACTTGTACATGCTGGGAATTTTTTGTTTAATAATTTTTATATAAATTTATTCAAATATATATTTTTTATCACTATATTTTAAACTTATATAATGTTTGGGTAACCCTAGTGTGTAGCTAAATTACCATGTTATTTTATAAATGAGATAAGGATCGGTTAACTACTACGCATTGTTTCTCTAAACTCGGGAGGAACAGATCTTAAAGTATTCCTTAGTGCATAAGTATTCAAGCTCATATAAAAGTTTTAAAAGCCACTCAGACAGCGACAACGCCCCACCCTCCCCTGCTTTCGTAGGAGAGCGAACGATCATCGAGGGCTGACAGTGAACCACTGCCGCCCGCCTCACGCTCAGGGCGCCGCGCCACATCTCATCAACGCGGCTGGATAGATCTCACATAGTGTGAAGGTCTCGTGAAGAACTTACTATAGAAATGATCCTATGAAGTAAGGTCTTGCCGGCACATGACCGACGCACGACCCATATCACCTCGTCAATAATCTCAACACCGCGATCCTGAAATAAGCGCTTTAGGTATAGTGACATCTAGTGTCGAATAATGAAAATTTTCTTAATGAGTATTATAAAGAAATTATTACATCAGATCTATTAAGCAAGAATGACTAATTTGGATAATTTAAATTTTAAGTCAAAATTTATTTATTAATTACAGACTAGTTTTATATTCAAAGAGGGTTTTTTATAAAGTAGAGTAAATAAGAAATGTAAAAGCCTACATAATTATTATGTCTCATTGTTGAGCATAACAGACCTCTTTGTCTAAAGAGACCTATCATTATATCTAGTATTGCTAACTTTTTGGTACACTGGGTAGCCAAATGGTCCAATACCATTCAACATGAACCGTTCTTTGGCCTCCTATCGTCATAGTACAGACATAATTTCTTTGATGCAAAAAATATCTCGCTATAATTATTTTGTCAGTGCTTCTGGCTTATTAAACATGTTTTACACAGTCCAAAAGAATTTTACAGAAGAGAGCTGTGCAATTCCGCAAAAAATTTAACTTTTAAAATCGCAAAAATCATTGCTCTTTATGTACACACAACTAACATTTTATTCGTTGATGAGCAATTTGTTAATTTTGTTATATTTTTTTTTATTTTGACTTATATTTTGTAATTTTTATGAAGTATTCAAAAATAATTTATTGTTAATGATTTATCAAAAAAATTAATTCCAATAGGAAATCTGAAATGTTGAAACTTCAAAAATTGAGAGGCCAATTTATCTAACCTAACCCTAGAAACTATTCCTGTCCCATAATGAAAATTTTATATTTCTAAAATAAACAATATCCGTTTATTAGTTTGATGACAATAGTTTAAAACTTCCATTGATTTGCAAACTTGTACATGCTGGGAATTTTTTGTTTAATAATTTTTATATAAATTTATTCAAATATATATTTTTTATCACTATATTTTAAACTTATATAATGTTCGGGTAACCCTAGTGTGTAGCTAAATTACCATGTTATTTTATAAATGAGATAAGGATCGGTTAACTACTACGCATTGTTTCTCTAAACTCGGGAGGAACAGATCTTAAAGTATTCCTTAGTGCATAAGTATCGAAGCTCATATAAAAGTTCTAAAAGCCACTCAGACAGCGGACAACGCCCCACCCTCCCCTGCTTTCGTAGGAGAGCGAACGATCATCGAGGGCTGACAGTGAACCACTGCCGCCCGCCTCACGCTCAGGGCGCCGCGCCACATCTCATCAACGCGGCTGGATAGATCTCACATAGTGTGAAGGTCTCGTGAAGAACTTACTATAGAAATGATCCTATGAAGTAAGGTCTTGCCGGCACATGACCGACGCACGACCCATATCACCTCGTCAATAATCTCAACACCGCGATCCTGAAATAAGCGCTTTAGGTATAGTGACATCTAGTGTCGAATAATGAAAATTTTCTTAATGAGTATTATAAAGAAATTATTACATCAGATCTATTAAGCAAGAATGACTAATTTGGATAATTTTAATTTTAAGTCAAAATTTATTTATTAATTACAGACTAGTTTTATATTCAAAGAGGGTTTTTTTATAAAGTAGAGTAAATAAGAAAAGTAAAAGCCTCAGTAATTATTATAATGTCTCACTGTTGAGCATAATAGACCTCTTTGTTGTCAACCCGGTGAAACTGTAAAAGCCCTTGGGCTAACAGCGGCTATCAGCCCGAAAAAGAAAAAAAAAACCACAAGATGAAATCTCTCCATGTAGAAGTTTGCAAATCAATGGAAACTAATACATAGGCTACACTAAAGGTTTTGCACCCTTGGCACAAAAAGAATATGAATATTATTGTTTTTAGGAATATAATTTCTTTATGGGAAAGGAAAGTTTCTAGTGGTAAATTACCTCTAAATTTTTTAAGACCTATAACATTTCAGCTTTCCTATTGGAATTTATTTATTTATTTATTGATTCATTAACAATATATTTATTTTGAATACTTTATAAAAATTACTACACAAAATAAAACATTTAGCCAAAATTAAAAAAAATATTACAACATTAACAAACTAACCATCAATAAATTGAACATTTAGTTCAATTTTTTCTCAATAGTGCAACAGCTCGTCTGTAAAATTCTTTTGGATTGAATGGAACATTGAGAAGAAACAGTGAGACATTATAATAATTACTGAGGATTTTACTTATCTTATTTACTCTATAAAATACCCTTCTTTGAATGTGAAACAAGTCTGTTTTTAATAAATAAATTTTGACTTAAAATTTAAATTATCCAAATTAGTCATTCTTGCTTAATAGATCTGATGTAATAATTTCTTTATAATACTCATTTAGAAAATTTTCATTATTCGACACTAGATGTCACTATACCTAAAGCGCTAATTTTAGGATCGCGGTGTTGAGATTATTGGCGAGGTGATATCGGTCGTGCGTCGGTCATGTGCCGGCAAGACCTTACTTCATAGGATCATTTCTATAGTAAGTTCTTCACGAGACCTTCACACTATGTGAGATCTATCCAGCCGCGTTGATGAGATGTGGCGCGGCGCCCTGAGCGTGAGGTGGGCGGCAGTGGTTCACTGTCAGCCCTCGATGATCGTTCGCTCTCCTACGAAAGCAGGGGAGGGTGGGGCGTTGTCGCTGTCTGAGTGGCTTTTAAAACTTTTATATGAGCTTGAATACTTATGCACTAAGGAATACTTTAAGATCTGTTCCTCCCGAGTTTAGAGAAACAATGCGTAGTAGTTAACCGATCCTTATCTCATTTATAAAATAACATGGTAATTTAGCTACACACTAGGGTTACCCAAACATTATATAAGTTTAAAATATAGTGATAAAAAATATATATTTGAATAAATTTATATAAAAATTATTAAACAAAAAAAAATTCCCAGCATGTACAAGTTTGCAAATCAATGGAAGTTTTTAAACTATTGTCATCAAACTAATAAACGGATATTGTTTATTTTTAGAAATATAAAATTTCATTATGGGACAGGAATAGTTTCTAGGGGTTAGGTTAGATAAATTGGCCTCTCAATTTTTTTGAAGTTTCAACATTTCAGATTTCCTATTGGAATTAATTTTTTTGATAAATCATTAACAATAAATTATTTTTGAATACTTCATAAAAATTACAAAATATAAGTCAAAATAAAAAAAAATATAACAAAATTAACAAATTGCTCATCAACGAATAAAATGTTAGTTGTGTGTACATAAAGAGCAATGATTTTTGCGATTTTAAAAGTTAAATTTTTTGCGGAATTTCACAGCTCTCTTCTGTAAAATTCTTTTGGACTGTGTAAAACATGTTTAATAAGCCAGAAGCACTGACAAAATAATTATAGCGAGATATTTTTTGCATCAAAGAAATTATGTCTGTACTATGACGATAGGAGGCCAAAGAACGGTTCATGTTGAATGGTATTGGACCATTTGGCTACCCAGTGTACCAAAAAGTTAGCAATACTAGATATAATGATAGGTCTCTTTAGACAAAGAGGTCTGTTATGCTCAACAATGAGACATAATAATTATGTAGGCTTTTACATTTCTTATTTACTCTACTTTATAAAAAAAACCCTCTTTGAAGATAAAACTAGTCTGTAATTAATAAATAAATTTTGACTTAAAATTAAAATTATCCAAATTAGTCATTCTTGCTTAATATATCAGATGTCGTAATAATTTCTTTATAATACTCATTAAGAAAATTTTCATTATTCGACACTAGATGTCACTATACCTAAAGCGCTAATTTCAGGATCGCGGTGTTGAGATTATTGGCGAGGTGATATGGGTCGTGCGTCGGTCATGAGCCGGCAAGACCTTACTTCATAGGATCATTTCTATAGTAAGTTCTTCACGAGACCTTCACACTATGTGAGATCTATCCAGCCGCGATGAGGAGATGTGGCGCGGCGCCTTGAGCGTGAGGCGGGCGGCAGTGGTTCCACTGTCAGCCTTCGATGATCGTTCGCTCTCCTGCGAAAGCAGGGGAGGGTGGGGCGTTGTCGCTGTCTGAGTGGCTTTTTATTATCTATATAAGTTTAATTTATGTAACAACACAATATCCAATCTTTAAAGTAATGGGCTAGAATTTGTGAGATAACATTATCATTTCACTACTGTATAAAAATCATCTGCACATCTTGCCACAAAGCACGTTGCCGAGTTCTATAACTCCTCTATTTACGTAAATTATATATATGTATTTTTAAATCCAGTCATTTATACCACCAACTGCGCTTATGCGGCGGCATATCTTGTTCCAGATACTGCTTCCTTGTTCTGCTATATAATGAACAAACTATATGTCCGTTACATGCCGATTTATATATTAGTGTTTGTTATCAGGCAAGGCTGCTTGGTCGTTTGCCACATTCTATAAAAAAAAAAAAACAATGCGCACTCTCATTCACTAATATAGTAAGAATCAATATTTAGTTAACGAAGGTCTAACTTGCCAGTATGACAACAATTTACAGCGGTAGGTAGCCGCCTCACTTTATATTGTTTCCAGCCACGTTGCTGTTTTCGTTAAAGGAACAATCCTATGTCCTATCGTCCTATGACCACAATGTTGTTGGTATTCGGTATAGTTTGAAATCAAATGTAGATTTGCATTTTAAACTTGGCAAGATATCTAACGAGCTTACTCGTTAATGGAAACCGCGTGAAAATCAAGTGCGCATTTCGAAAGTTACTATCGTGGTAAAAGATCAACATAAATATTCAATTTTATATCTAAGGATTAAATTGGTCAATAGTGTAGTGTGCCGTTTCAAGATGTGGATAAAAATATAGGAGAGGAATGCCCAAAATTTTGGGGTATAGCGGTGTAGGGTAGAGGTGGTGTGTATAACGAATAAAATGTTAGTTGTATGTACATAAAGAGCAATGATTTTTGCGATTTTAAAAGTTAAATTTTTTGCGGAATTGCACAGCTCTCTTCTGTAAAATTCTTTTGGACTGTGTAAAACATGTTTAATAAGCCAGAAGCACTGACAAAATAATTATAGCGAGATATTTTTTGCATCAAAGAAATTATGTCTGTACTATGACGATAGGAGGCCAAAGAACGGTTCATGTTGAATGGTATTGGACCATTTGGCTACCCAGTGTACCAAAAAGTTAGCAATACTAGGTACAATAATAGGTCTCTTTAGACAAAGAGGTCTGTTATGCTCAACAATGAGACATTATAATAATTATGTAGGCTTTTACTTTTCTTATTTACTCTACTTTGTAAAAAAAACCCTCTTTTAATATGAAACTAGTCTGTTATTAATAAATAAATTTTGGATTAAATGCGCGTGAGGCGGCAGTGGTTCACTGTCAGCCCTCTATGATCATTCGCTCTCCTGCGGACAGCAGGGGTGGGTGGGGCGTTGTCGCTGTCTGAGTGGCGATACAATATTAACGTTTAATTGAACCAAGTAATTGTAGTAAAGATATTCCTTTGTAGATCTTGTACCCGGAATCTATATTCAACTACTTATGGGTTAGAAACGTGTATCACACAATATACCTAGTCCGGCCATAAATTCTGTTACAAATGAAAAAACATTTCTTTTTAATGAAGTAATGTAATATTATTAAAATGTATACCTACATGTAAGTCAGCAAAAAATAAAAAATATTCTATTCGAAATGGCCACCTTTGGCTTTTATACAGGCCTCTTCAATCTATTTGCTCACAAATCTATGGATTTACGCACTGTTTCCAAGGGAAATTTCGCCACTGCTTGCTCCAAAGAATTTTAAGAGACTCAATGTTACCGTGTCGCTTAGAGCAGGCCATGTCCTCTAAAACTGACCATAATTTGAAGTTTAAAGGGTTGAGGTCTGGGCTAGATCTAGAGGGCCAGTTTTCAGCTCTTATAAAGTCCGGAACGTTGGTTTCAAGCCAGGCTTGGGTAGTTCATGCCTTGTGACCAGGTGCAGAGTCCTGCTGGAAAGTCCACGGTATATTTTTGAAAAGTGTATTGCTGAGAGGTTTCACAACATGATCCAAGACTGTATCATGATACACTTTGGATGAAGTTTTCTCTCCTTTTTCACTAAAATGTAGTTTTGTGACTCCTTGATAAGACACACCCCACCAAACCATCACTGACGCAAGATGATTAACACGTTGTACCTTTCTGACCACTTGAGCAGCTTCTTGAGAACTGTGAGCGTACACTTTATCATTTGGCTTATTGTAGTGTTCTTCAATTGTGGCAATTTTTTCATCAGTAAAGAGGATATGTTTAGGCTTTTCACCTGCGTATCGCGACAGAAGGCGTTTTGATCGATCCACTCTCTTTAATTGTAAAGATTGGTTTAGGGCATATCGCGTATATCGACTATAAGCACCGAGCTTTAGGTCTTGTTTTATAATACTCGATAGTCCTAGCGGGAATCTTCATTTCTCGCGATAAGATTTTTTGCTTCCTAATGGGGTTTCGACGAATTTTGGCTTTAACAGCATTAACAGCCTTTGTAGTTCTAACAGCACTCGGCCGCCCCAATCTTTTCTGGTCTTCGACAGAGGAAGTGTTGTTGTACCTGTTGATAGTACGATATACGAACATACGGCTGATACCAAGCTTTTGAAGTGTCTGGAATATGACCGACGGCTCCATACCCACTTTGTGCAAGGCGATCACTGCAATCCTATTTCCTTTAACAACCCATTCCATATTGTAATTTGTAAACGAAAAAATATGTGTAATTGCGCAAAATCGAAAGAAGTTTTAAAATTTTTTTTTTACTTTTATTTTATGTTTCTTTTATTTACGTGTTCCAAAATCAAAATTATTAATAAGTTGAAAAAGGAAAAGTTTTTATGTAACAGTATTTATGGCCAGATTAGTTAGATCAATAAATACCTTAATGATGGTATGTGTATTTTTTTTCCTTTTATTACAATTATTTCATAAAACCACATTTGGGATCAATGTGATACTTGTATCTTACATATATTAATACAAACATTTAACTTGTGTATGACGGACGGTATGTGATACTTAGGGACCTCAATGTACATAAGTTGTCACTTCGGTGACTAAGATGAAATCTCTTGTTACTAAGTAACGTGTTTATAGAAGCTGTCTTTTTGATCATGCTTACGTGTGCTTTTTTTAATAATTTTACACATGCATCGCAATTGGGAATGAGGCAACGGGTAAACGCCTCTATGTTTATGAGATTGCATACGCTACACTATTAATCTTACTGAAAATTTGCAATATGTGTCGTCAATTTACCAATCAGAAAATATCCTCCTGACTGAGATAACAATTTGATAGAGTTTTAAAGACCTTTTTATTTAGTTCATGACGACTTTTAAGATCACAGGAAGTAAGTTTTATTTAAAGAAACTCTGGATTATAATGATCAAAAAAACAAAACCAATATTTTTTTATTTAAATTACGCCAAAATTTCAGCATCACCTTATGTAAATGAATGTGGGGGATTTGTGTGATGCACAAGTATAAGAAAATTCTACAATTATTATAGAATTTGAAACTTTTCACTCAGCAATCAAATAGAAAGTTCCGAAGAGCTTTCCATTACATATATATATATATATATATATATATATATATATACACATATATATATATACATATATGTTGGGGGTCCACCACAGTGTGTTTAATGCGTCATTTCATAAAGCTAATGATTTTCTTAAATGCCAGCAACACATTATCAGCGCCCCTAATAATGCAAGTGTTCATGGTGGTGGTAGTTTGCCTTTCTTATAAAAATAAAAAACATCGATTATCGAAGCACACAGATATAAATAGAAAAAATGTAATTATATCCACGGGTTACAACGCAAAAAGTGATAGTACACCGCATGTTGTCAACGATGTTGCAGTAAAGATCGAAGTCACTGTCCACCTCACACGAGACTGATAAGTCAGGTGGATCGACTAACCCGTGGTTACTACCGACACGACCTGCATAGTGACTGGGGATGAGGTCAGCGACATCTTATTTACAATTATATACATTGTTTTTAAGCAGCAATCTAATTGTAGCATATCTGTCTTTTTTTAAAAACTTATTTGTTTAATGTTTACATCTGTTTTATGTCAAATTACATGCATGACTTAGCAAAGGTCGAGTGCTATTCTTATTACACGTATTAACAATCAACACGAGTTCGATTCTCTCTATGTCTCCTTATCACATATCAATCCCACGTTTATGGGGTCAGCTTTTCGTTTCTCTTGCTTTTGTTCTGTCGTTATCAGAAACATCGAAGATCTTCATACCTATCACCGCAATATCGATCTTCCTCATTATCTGGATCTAGGAATGTCTAGATTAATTGCGACATTTCTGATGTTATTTGCAGTTCTTCTATGTCCATACCATTTCAGACTACTTTCTTGCAACTTACCGGTGTCATGCATGCATCTTCATTTTTATTTAAATTACGCCTACATTTTCAGCCTCGCCTTATGATAATGAAGGTGGCGGATTTGTGTGATGCACAAATATAAGAAAATTTTGTAATTATTATAGAACCTGAAACTTTTCACTCAGCAATCAAATAGATTGTTCTGAAGAGCTTTTCAATATTTTATATGCTGAGGAATTTCACAATACTTTCTTGCAAATTATCGGTGTCACGCATGCATCGATTGTACAACACGAATTCGATTAGTTATCAAAAATTATTATTTACGATGACAAAGGTATTTTACTAAACCGCTTAGGAAGAACTTGATAAGCTTCCTTACAATTAATTTGTCTGAAGCATATCTAAATTAAGCAGACTACTTAAATCAGTATCACTTTTAATTTGAACGAAACTCTCGAAAGCCCCGCTCAAAAATTAAATAGCGTATTCAAAGTAATGTAACTCAGTATACGAAATTAAAGCTCATTATTTTCTCGAAATAATGTATATTTGCTGCAGTGCCGAAAACTTTTTATTAAAATTCGGAGATGTTAACACACGTTTTAAAACAACTGTAAATATATTTTTTAATATTTCTGATTGATTAGGATCACGGTAATATCTTCACGGTTATTATTAGATGAAAACTGCAAAGGATATATATTATTACCTTGGGAGTAACAAATGAGCACACAGTTCACCTGACATTCATCCTTGACAAGGAATCATAATGCAGATGCGTCTTCACCCTCGAGGACTGAGATAGAATGCCTCGTCACCAGTAATAAAGGTCTCCGGATACCTACACTCACCAGACGAAACACTGCAATATGGTATTCTGTGAGGGCGTGGTCCTCCCCGGTCGAGCTGACCCTGTCTGTAGCTAGAAACAAACTGCAGTGCCGTAATAATTTGCGCATGCTTGCAACTCACTACTCGAGGATTTTCCTATTCCGATGTAAGACATACGCAATTAGATTGGAGAAAGATTCAGTGGGTGTCATTGAATATAATTGAAATAATATAACCATGGCTAGGAATCTAACCCAGGAGCCACGGCGCGGCAGCCGAGTACTTTAAACTCTACGCCACGAGGCCATCAGACAACAGGCTATACCTTATTTTTATACAAAATAAAAACGCGATAAAGTGAGGAGGCCAATCCTTATCTAACAGATAGATCAAATCATATCAATAATACTATTATATCGGCCAATGTACAATGTACAGTACAACAAAAAATCACAGGTAAAATATATAACGTTTTACCGACTTAGACTTATACTCTGGACACACAGTTCCTAATACTAGAGTAACTGGAAAAGAATTAAGCGGTAACTCGCAAGTAAGACTTGAAAGAGATAAATAGCCAAAAAATAAATGAAACGTTGTGTGATGCTGTTGGTCTTATGACCTCTACAGCTTTAACGAAATAAACTTGCGAGCGGGGGAGACAATGGCGATGCCGGCACTCAGAGCAGCTGCACCACTGCTGATCTCCGACCCCTGTAACGAAGAACGTCGACGAATACACAAGGGGCTGATTGTGGTCCGAGGGCCCCTCGGGCGGAGGTTCGAATCTCGGCTCGGATCGCTTTAGAGAAAGGCCCCCCCTTTCTCGATAGGTCGATTTAGGAGCAGCCAGGACATGAATTGAAAGTTGTGTCGGCCGCTAGGAAGAACGACGACGCCAGCGAGTGCGGTGAAGTTACTACCATTCAACTTAATTCCCATGTTATACAGAATATAAGAAGTGACTGGGGCTGCAAGGGGGCTTGGCATGTCAGCGCCGGCGTCTTTTTGCATCAATGCTATGTATAAAATTATAATATATATAGTATAATTATATACATAGCCTATATATAAAGATTCCACTGCTGTGCACATGCCTTTTTTCTTAATAAAGTTGTTATTTTTACTTGCCCACGCTTCAATGAGAATGGCCGCGCGGCTCCAATTCAGATTGGCGGTCTTAACATATCCTCCATATCAATAATCTCACCTTCTCCATTAACATAGATTACATAGCAAATCGGCACTTGAAATTGCAATTTACATTTGTGCCGAAACCGGGGATCGAACTCGGTTTGAGTAACAAACGAGCACACAGTTCACCTGATGGTAAGTGGTTCCCCCGGCCTACGACATCTACATTCATCCTTGACAAGGAATCATAATGTAGATGCGGTGTCACCCTTGAGGACTGAGATGGAATGCCTCACTACCTGTAATAAACATCCGTAAGGTCGGTACCGTGAAATTAAAAGCGAGCGTTTGCACATTATTTCACCATATCCATATACCATATATGAACATATATATGTTTTAGGTCTAAGGGGGTCCTTCTCCCTACGTTTTTAGTGTTGCAGCTGTCAAGATGATTGTCAACGAGTGACGGTAGCCTTCGGTCTTTGGTCAATCTATGGAGAAAACAAAGGCCAGGATATCAACTTATATTAGACGATAAAGCGATTAATCATGATATGTTATTAATCTCCCGGGAAAAAATTCTCTAAGTTTATAATCCGTTATTTAAAAAAAATATCTAGTGTTACATCCGGGTGTTATTTAATTTGTCATATAAGCTAATAAAGATCCACATTAAAACTCTCTCTCTCTCCCTAGCTTGTATCCCATATGGTGGTGGGGTCAGCTTTCCTTATCTTTCTCCTCCACTTCGCTCTGTCCTCGAAATCCCTGTCCGAGACTTGGCAGTCACGCATATCTTTGAGCACTACATCTTTCCATCTTGTTTTGGGTCTGCCCTTGGATCTGCGACCGGGAAGGGAAAGATGCAGTGTCAAGTTTCCGACGTGGACCGGTGGCCTCCTTTTTACGTGGCCATACCAACGCAGCCTACGATGCAGGAGGCATCTTGTCAGTGATGTCGCGAACCACGAGGCTGCCTCACACGTACTCGTTGCGGATCTTATCGAGCCTGGTTACGCCACACATCCACCTTAGCATCTTCATTTCAGCAACTTGAATAGTATGCACGTTCTTTTGTGTCACGGCCCATGTTTAGGAACTTACTAAATATACAAAGATTATAGGCTAGATGTTCAGCGTTCTATTATGAAAGGTTATTTTTATAATATACATATATGGAAGAATATCCAGTAGCCGATTTTAACCCATGGATAAGCGACTGAGAGAAGCGTCTAGAAAATACTATAGTAAACTCGATACGTATCCTAATCCGATTACAGAAATTATATACTAATTTATATAATCAATTACATAATAATATAAAGTAAATATTTTAAGATACGGTGATTGGTATATAAAATTAACTTCTTAGACTCATACTTATCATAAAAATATGTTAAGGTCCATTATGCAAGAATATAATCATCACTAAAGGTAGTAATCCTACTAAATTGTAGCGTCCTGGTTTAGGGTACGGTCTGCAAAACTTAAGGTCGTAGGTTCGAATCCGCCATTCGACTTTGTCGTAACCGTAATTGTGAACCATCTAGCACAGACTCTTTCTACGGTAGTCGCAGTGGTTAACCGGAATGTTAGTAATGTGAGAATATTTAAAACGGTAACATAAGAGACATAAGGTCGACTAAAAAGAACCCGCGTTTTTGTCATATTTCAAATGATATCACAAGGCATAAATGATGCGGTAACGAGAAGCAAACTACAAAAAAATAGTGTAAAACCCGTGGAGGGTCGCGGGCAGAGGGTATCACAAGCGGAGTGCTATAAATATAACATTATCTAGCGATATCGAACGCCATCCTCGCAGCGATCACGCCTCCACTTGCGTAGTGGCACACCCCAGGCGGCCGTGGCGTGGAGATACGGTCAGCTATCTGTGTAATCGCCAATTGACACTATATTACTATTTGTACAATGTATGTCTGTTACTTAATCTTACTTCCACGTTATCTAATGTGTGAAGAAAGGAATAGTTCGTAATGCTTTCATAAGAAAAATATTTAAACTTGAAGAGGCTACATATCTAGTGATGTATATTATTATTATTATTATTACTGTTCAATATTTGCCGAGGTATTTAATTAATATTACAATGGAAAAAGTTTGAATATACGGCATTAATTAGTATAAATTAAATTATGAAAAATGTATAATTAAATAAATTAAATGAACTTTCATTGGAAAAATATTTAAACTTGAAGAGGCTACATATCTATTGATGTATATTATTATTATTATTACTGTTCAGTATTTGCCGAGGTATTTAATTAATATTACAATGGAAAAAGTTTGAATATACGGCATTAATTAGCATAAATTAAATTACGAAAAATGTATAATTAAATAAATTAAATGAACATATAAAAGGTGAAGACCGAGTTCGGCGGCGTGCCTGGAAGACGCCAGCTGTGGACTGATATAGGCTGCAGAAGATTCTTTTTACACAATAATAATAAAGGAAATAAATAAAGAAATATATTTACGAAGTATATTATAAAATCCACAGTAGATTCGGATGGGTGACAGTATAGTCATTCTTCTTAGTTTAGATTTTTTTAAAGAATATTAGCAATGTTATAAACATTTGTAATTTTCCGGTTAACCACTGCCACTAAGCTGAAAATGCTTGTGCTAGGAGATGGTTTAAGACTATAGTCGAATGGTGGATTCGAACCTACAACCTTAACTTTCGCAGACCGCACCCTAAATTAGGCTATTGACGTTTCAAATAGAGGGTGTCATTTCAATAGTGGAAACTATATATCTATATAAGATTTTACTTTACATTCTAGTACAATGGTTTTTTTAAATGCTTCTTTAATTCAGTATACTTAATAATTATAATAAAATTTGTATGTAAAGTCACGTGTATACGTAATAGTACGTCTTCTTGACCATAATACGATTAGCCTATTTTTGATAAAAAAAATAATAATTTACGGTAAAAACATAAAAACCGTTTGAGATACGCGAAATATAAAGATGATAAAAATAATTATATCTAAACACTATTCAACTTATCAACTAATAGACACAGAGATATGTCTCCGTAAAATATGGTACATATTTAACGGAGACACATCTCAGTAAATAATACGAGTAATTTTTTTTTATTTATTTAAACTTTATTGGTCGCACAAATGGGAATACAAAGAGCAGACTGCCTTAAGGCATTCTCTACCGTGGTAGAGATCAACACCAATGATGATGTTAAGGCCAGGGAGGCCTAGTGATTGGAGTAGCCTACATGGTACATCCACCCTGTGTATATAAACCGGCTACAGCTCACTATATCCAATCGGAACAAGATTACGCTTTCATAAGTAATTTGTATTCAGAATTTTACTAATACGTCAGAAGCAAGTGACCGAACCGAGGCCCGGCCCTCTCGGGCACCCTCGAGTCATTCGCTTTCCCGCACAGGGTAACGGTCCAACCCGAGGCTTCCTCTCGGAAACCCTTGTGCATGTTACCCATAAATAATGGTGTTGGCGCTCGGCCACTTTTCAACCCGACGAAGCTGTAAAAGCCCTCGGTCTAGCAGTATCTATTAGCCATTTAAAAATTTGAAGCGTCAATAGCCTAGTGGTTTTGGGGTACGGTCTGCGAAACTTAAGGTCGTAGGTTCCAATCCGCTATTATCGTGAAACATCTCCTAGCACAAGCATTTTCAGCTTAGTTGGAGAGCAGAATATAAGTAATTATAGAAGAATAAGACTATTGTCTAATATTCCTTAATAAAAAAAAAACGGAGCAGGATGACATCGTCGCAGAATATCAAAGTAAAATAGCAACTATTGTGTTTCCTGCGGTGAGTGTAGGTATCAGTGACCGAATTACAAGTGGCGAGTCATCCATCTCAGTCCTCGGGAGGAAGCATATGCAACAGTAGGTCGTACGAAACTTAAGATAAAAACATCCTTAAATATATCGCATGAATTAATTAATCAACTTCGACAAACTTTTAATTAATAAATCACACAAAAATATCGATATTTCCTATTCACATCTCTTCGTTCTGCCACAAAACATCGAAGATAACATTTATGCATGCTACTGATATGCAACAATGTTGTAGGGGAGTCTGATTTTTTTGATTTAAGGAAAATATTTATTAATATTAATTGCGACAGATGGATATATTTCCTTGTGGACAAGTAGAGCATCAAGAAAATATATTCTCGCCACCGAGACCGTGACCGTGAGTCCTTATAACTGATGAGGAAAAGTTACCTTTTCACATTCAAGATGGCAAAGATTTTGCATCATTATGAAAATGAATGCTTGTGTCATAAGCCGTTTGTATTCCCGAATTAAAAAAAAAAAATACATTAAGGACTATATCGTGTTATAATATGTTAAACCTATCACCATACAATATCTATAATGATTATGAGAAATCTTCTGGAAAGAAAAGGAGCTTGTAACATCAAAAAAAAACAAGAACAAATAAACGGATAAAGGAATCATCGCCGAGGTTAACCCCACCAATCGAGGTTAACCCCACCAGAAGTGCAGCCATTTACTGCCCTCGACGCAACAAAATGCCGCATATCCCAACTATAGAGTTATTTGATCGTCCAATCCCCTGTGAAAAGACAGCCAAATACTTAGGCGTCACATTAGACGAAAAACTCACCTACGGTCCGCACATCAACCGCGTACGCAATCGAGCAGCGTTCGGCCTAGGTCGTTTGCACCCTTTACTCGATAAAAATAGCAAAATATCCCTGCGTAATAAAATTATACTATACAAAGCGTACATCCTACCTATAATGACATCCGCCGTCCGCCCGTTTTTGTGCATGCCTGCCCGCGTCACATTCACCGACTTCAGGTAATACAAAATCGTTTCATGCGCAAGACCACCGGTGCGCCGTGGTCCTTGCGTAACGAAAATCAATACATAGATCTTGAGCTGCCGACCATAGCTCAGTACCTGAAGTAGGGTTGCCGTCGATATTTCTAATTTACGATAAGACACACCTTCATTGTAAGTACCGCGACTTACAATCCCATCGCGAATAATAGATTCACCCACGTCCGAAGGAGACCGAGGCACGCCCCCAACGACCCGGATGACGCGAACACCAGTGCCCAAATCCAAAATACTGCACACGTACATTGCACACTCATACCGCCCACGCCGACGGCGTTGCAAACGAAGTTATACGCGATACCGCCTCGTCACAGGCCGGTTCTCACTAGACAATACAGATAGAAGCGTTGCTGGAGTTTCTTGCGCCACTTCTTCTCCAGCGCCCACGCATTCCGCAGTGGTGGTACAGATAGGTAATAATAATAGCGATATTAATTTAGATAATCCTTAGTCAGAAGCAACTGACCGTGCCGAGGTTCGGCCCTCTCGGGCACCCTCGAGTAAGATGCTCTAGCGAAACAGGGTAACGGTTAAAGCCGAGGCTCCCTCTTGGGAGCTCTTGTGCTGGTTAGCCACTAATTGAGGAATCGGCTGAGCGCCACAAACGCTCGGTCACCTCTCAACCCGTTAAAAATGTAAAAGCCCTCGCGCCTACAGCCCGAAAAATAAAAAATAGGAACCATCGTAAGAAGTATTCATTGCAATACTTTAACATTCAAATATCAAGACAAATATCTCCATCCCACACCACTTTGCAAGCGCGTGGTATACGAGCAATATAAGATTATATAATAGAAGACGACACGTCCAACTCAAATAACTAAATATATAAATAGTCAATATGACAATAGTCGGCAACTGCAGTAAACTGTTTGTATTCAATGCCGCACTGCGCTTCCAACGGTCATTTATAGAACGAAAAGTGACTCAAAAAGACCAGTTTACTGTTGCAGTTTATGTAATAATAAGTTATAATAATATAATTTTGATAGTAGTAAATAAGAGATATTGCTTTGTGAAAATCGAAAACCAAAAAAAGATAAATAACGTCACTAACTTCGCTAAGAATTAGCGTGCTTTATGCTTGGTATTGGTGATTCTGGTGGCAGTATCTGGCCACGACAATACTGCGCAAGCGCATACTGTACAGGTTCAAGAGCTGGATTTGACTGTACCCCACACAAGTTATACACGCAATCGATCCATTTAAAGTAGATTATCTTTTTATAATTACGTATATTTACCAACAGTGATAGAGCCACGGTGTAGTTCGTTTCTAGCTGAACTTATCGTCTCGACCGAGGAAGGATCACGCCATCTCGCTTGCTCGAGAGAATACCATCTTAAAACAGCAGTATAATGCTGCCATGTTACGTATTGTGAGTGTAGGGATAGCGGAACCTAATTACAGGTTTCCTCTTTGTCCTCGAAGGGGACAACGTATGTAAATGGATGAACTGAAACTTTGAGAATGGATGTAGCATGAACCGCAGTGATCAATTACCATCAGGTGAATAGGGTGCTTGGTTTATATATTTACCTTATATTTATTTATTTACTTTATTTGGTTTTACAACAATGAGTACAATAAATACTTTACAAAGAACAATAGCATAATTGACTAATTGTCTCATTACTTACAGAAGACATAGCATACACGCAAAAATATATATTTTTCTTACCACATACTTATGTTAGAGCTACATTAAAAGAAAAAAAAAATACAATAGTTTAAAAACAAAAACGAAACGAAAAATTATTACTCTTGGCTTCCTGAAAACAATTTTTTTTTATCACAATATTATAAAAAAGTATTTATTTTGGTATTATCAGTCAGGCATTTAACATATATGTCATTATACGTACTTTATTACAGTATCAGTACAGTGGTAACGAAAAAACGTCAACATTTTACAAACGTAAACAGGTGTCGTACACAATATATGATTTTGTCGTAGTATAGACATTAGTAATTACTCATAGTAGGGGTACAGATGGGCGTATTATTTCATTTACTTACTTTTATCGTATAGTTCGTTACCCCTTTCTGATTGCGTCAAAAATACTTCATTCAATCACTCTACAATTATACTTTTATATGTCTTGTACTACAAAAACAATTCATCAACAAAGTATTTGCTTTTGTTTTTATTTAAAATTAAGTTCAACTTTATTTTGAATATTTAATTGTAAATTTTTGAATGTATTTATAATTACATACATTATATCGTCAATATTGTTTCATAGGAGTATCCTGAAACCCCCAAGTCCTCTCTAATAGAGTTCCCTGGCTAATCTGGGATTTGAACCAATAAGTTTTAGGTTTTCATATGAGGTTAAATTCATTCTTAACGAAGAACACGTTCATAATTTATAAATGTATTTGTTGTTTATCTATATAGAACGTATTGATAAATCATCAATTAATAGTTTTACTAAATAAATATTTTCTTGTATCTATTTTTTACTTAAATATTGTGTACTTATGTACTCTACCGTTTATATTATTTTACCAATAATGACAGACACTTTTTACTGGTGACGAGGTATTCCCTTTTAGTTCTCAGGTTGATTACGCATCATGATTCCCGAGTCGAGGATGAATGTATATATATATATATATATATATATATATATATATATAAATAAGACAGATTTAGTTGAAAGCATCGTAGTTATCATACTTGGCTGATGCCGATGGGTTGATTATTATGCTGATTGTCAACTTAGGTTAACATTATTGAAACAATGATGACAACAATAGAAATCTACATATTGTCTGTGTATTACATAAAATACACACAGACAACGTATATATCCATATCTTCAGTTTGTTAGCAATTTCCTTCAACTGAACATTTTTATTATAGTGATGTAAACATTCGCTCAAACACAGAGACAGTTTCTCCTCGCACTCCTCTTTCCTTTCCGATATAATGCGAAGAATAAAGTTAAATAAAATAAATAATTAAAAAATCAAAAAGTAATGATTAAAAAAAAAACTTAATGCTGGTATTTATTTAGGCTTGCATCTCATAATATAGTCTGTTGAACCGAAGTAGAGTTCACTTTGTTTATAGTTTATATTAATTTTGTTTTCTATACTCAATCTTGTTTCGATCTTTTTAGTGCATTACTTTTAGATTGCCTTTTTCGCAGTCGGATTTTTTATTTTTTTAATTATTTATTTTATTTCCTATTTTTATATAAGTAACGCATTATACTATATATTTTTGTAAAACAAATTATTATTCTTATTACATTTAATGATATAACTTATATATATTTTTGTAATCCCCTTTTAATTTCCTTTATTTTGATACCCTATTGGATACGTTTGGTTATTTTTTTATTAACGAATTACTATTTCGCGCCAAAAATCCGCTATTTTGTTTTTTTTATTTAAGGACACTTGGGTTCTTCCTTGGCAGTCGAGTAAAAAGTATGCACAAATTTTTTTTTACGTGATCTCATTATCATAAGAGTTAACAAGTAATAGTGACATAAAGCTATAGCTACTCTGATGTAAAACTACTCTGTGAGCTTGGCCCGATAGGCGGTTATACTTAAGGCGATCGGCAGCAGGCCAGGGGACAGTTGTTAGTCTGCCTTATTACCGGCCGCACCATGTCCCGGGAAGAGATCAGCATGTTTGCCCTGAGGAAGATTGTGATCGACGGATTTTTGTTTTGTGCTTGTAAGTATATTGTTGATTAGTTATAAATATTTAATGATTTTTATTTGCATGTCTAGTTAATATTTTATAACATGTAATAACGTAATCCGTAAAATATAAATAGAAAAAAATTTTAAGCGTAAACTATTTACGCTTAAAATTTTTAAACGCTCGAAAATATTTCTTTAATGCATATATAAGTTTATACAATATCACATATACTCATGTAGTATTTATTAGTTATATAAGAAAATATATTAATCAAAAAATAATCAGAAAATATAGAGACCAATAATTTTACTTGATTTAATAATTGTATTTAATATAAAAACACCCTGACAATGAATTCATTGTATGGTTATACAAATTTTTACATAAACTAAATACGGTTATTATACTTTAGTCATATAAATAATATAAATAAATAAGGCTAAATAATTATTATGTTATATGAGTAAAAAAAGCTTTCATAAAGTCTTGGACCGAACGATAAAACTTTAAACGATACAATTAAAGATTTAATAACGTTACGGAGTCTTATACTATAGTAGCTAAACAAATATATAATAGAAAAGATATTTAAGTGACCAAGCAAAGAAATAAGAAATAAAAAAACAATAATAAAAATTAAATACAGTTGAAAAAATGAATAAAATGAACCCAGAGTTACTCATTCGTGCCTCGAAAAACGTTGGAAAGGTGACATGGTAGAGACGCTAAAGCCAGTTTCTGGCCAGGATTGACGGGAGAAGGATCACGCCGTTTGCCACTATTTCACGCAGAATACCAGCGTGAAATAGTAGCAAACGGTTGCTGTGTTTCGTATGAGAAGTGTATGGAACTGGAGATTGATAAGGAGAGAGTAAGAAAAGTAAGGAATTAGAGAATAGGAAAAGAATCCCACCTCAGTCCTTAGAAGTGGCAACGAATGTGCATATGGGCCCCTGTTATGAATTATCACTATAAGATTTTAAAATAATCACGTATTATATTCCTTTTTCAAGTTATCTGTCAACCTGTTTCTGTTAACAAGTATTGATTTTTAATCATTTCTTTAATATATATTACGTATAGATATTGTTATAAATTATATTATATAACAGCAATAATGTAAGACGGTTGTATTTATAACCATGATAGTAGTTCTATAATAGTAGAAGTCATTAATGATTAGTGGACTTTCTGAATTGAACGTCTATAGATGACTGAATAATAAATAAAATTAAATATAAACAAAACACTTTTAATTTAATTGTACCAAAAATAAATCGAAATAATAATTATTAAAGTGGATAGTACGGGATTAAAACTTTGTAATTATATATTCATTGTATTTTAATGTTCGTATATTATCATACGATGAGAAACGAGTAAACAGTTCAACTGATGGTAAGTGTTTCCAGCGGGCCACGTCTCACCTATAATTATACTCGATAAGGAATCATAATGCAGATACGGATGATGATGATGGATGGAATACCACGTCACTAATAATAAGTATGGAAAGTATGGAAGTTTATATGCGGACAACTTTCACGTAAATTACTTTATGAAGCTCGCACAATTATTTAGATCAAGTAGCTGTGATCTGGTAATCACAGCTACTTGATCTAAATAATTGTGCCGTTTATTTTTAATATTTATAGCAGATATTTATATTTTGTAATAAACGAGCCAGCCAATATAAACACTTTATAGAAATTAGTACTTGAAATAGTAAATAGTTCTTGAATAGCATAAATATGGTGAAAATATAAAGTGAGTAAAAAAAATATTGGTGATGAAGCATTCCAACTAAGTCTTCAGCATTTAACAGTGGTAGAGCTACATAACAATGGTAGAGCTACACTGCGGTTTGTTTCTAACTGCAGAATGAATGGATCAGCTCGACCGAGGTCGGACCACGCCCTCATAAAATACCGGCGTGAAATAGCAACATAAAGCATTTCGTCTGGTGAGGAAGGGATCCGGAGACTTTTATTACTGGTGACGAGGCATTCCATCTC
This sequence comes from Teinopalpus imperialis, assembly GCA_029286865.1. NCBI lineage: Eukaryota > Metazoa > Arthropoda > Insecta > Lepidoptera > Papilionidae > Teinopalpus > Teinopalpus imperialis. The sequence continues at coordinate 864,405 of JAGSMU010000034.1, forward strand.
AGTCCTCAAGGCTGATATCGCATCTGTATTATGATACCTTGTCAAGTATGAATTTAGATGTCATGGGTCGCAGGAATCACATGACATCAGGTGAACTGTGTGCTCGTTTGTAACTCTCAATGTAATAATAAAAATCCAGATCACTCGCATCTCAATAACGCTTTTGAGGATGACTGAGTGATGATGTGCAGTCTTTATGAGCCTCACTTATCATTTACCATCATGTGTGTGTGTGTGTTTGTTCGACATCCATTATTAAATCAAATAAAATGAAAACATTCCGGCAGCTAACTTGAACAAAATTACAGAAATAAATAGCAGTATATATTTTTTCTGACACTTCATTGCTTGTTCTCAGTACTGTTTAGTATCTACGCGACACGCTACATATGGGTGCCGTTCGAACGCGGGTTCTTCTGCGGCGACGAGAGTCTCATGTTCCCCTACAAGGATGACACAGTCTCCACTACTATGCTCAGAGTGGTCGGACTTGGGTTACCCATTTTTGCTGTAAGATTTTTTTTTATTAAATTTTGAGTAATAAACGAGCACACATCTCATCTGGTGGTAAGTGATTCCTGCGGCCTATGATATATATATATATATATATATATATTCATCATTGACAAGGAATCACAATGCAGATGCGTTGTCACCCTTGAGAACTGAGATGGAATGCCTCGTCACGAGTAATAATGGTTTTCAGAGCCCTACACCCACCAGATGAAACACAGCAGCATTATGCTGCTATTTCACGCTGGTATTCTGTGAGGGCGTGGTTCTACCCCGGTCGAGCTAACCCATACATGACGCAGTTAGAAACAAACTGCAGTGTAGCTCTACCACTGCCAAAATGTATAAACCTTTAAATTAAAACTATTATGATACCCTTACTGCCTTATTATTATCATTAGCTTAGCGATGAAATGGGTCCTGGATTTTTCTATTTAATAAGCACGTAGTTTACATTACACGCACATCCATCTCCAGTAAGGAATCATAACTCAAATGCGCTATCTCCCCTGCGGATTAAATGAAATACCTCGAGAAAAACAAATGTCACCATTTTTTTGACGCCAATCAGTACGTGATGCGTAACGAAGTTCACAAATCTTCTACAAATTTTAGTCCTTTAAAGAATCGGAATTATTAACCAACTGCTTAACCTCGTCATCAAATACGAACCAACCATCGTTATTTAAAAAAATAAATTATCTCTAATTGTATTGGGCCTTTTCCGGTGGTAAAAACACATAATCTACAGACACGCTTTAGCAAATTTGGCTAACCTGACAATTTGTATGATATCACAGAATACTCTGCCTATTTTTATTATTATATTTTGATTGAATACAAGTGGCATACCTTGTTGCAAGCTAAACTTTATTTTTACTCGACTGCCAAAAACGGTAATCTTTCGCGAGATTCTTTATTCTAACTAGTATCATCCAGGATTCATCAACTGGACTGTCACAACAAATATAACAATTCACCTTCGAAGGTGACTCACGAAAAAGTGAGTTTTCTATTTAATGAAATTCAAAAAAATCTTTAGACAAAAAAACGTGAGTATATTTTCATTTCATTCAAAAAAGATATAAATAATTTGCGATTTCCAAGCTGCTGCGTTTTTCATATAGTATGTTTGTTTTTTTTTTCAAATTATCTATGAGATACAGTCCGTCTGTGATATCGAGACTACGACAAGAGGACAAATCATGTCAATGTGTATTAATCACACGTTTAACACGTCTCCATTTTCATCATCACGTAGCTAATCATTTATCCAATGCTGAAAATAGACCACAGATAGCTAAGAACGATCCTAAGTCATCTGCCAATTTCCTGCAACTTTTCTTATGTGTTATACGGTATTTATTCTTGTCGATAGTTCCTTGTATGCGAATGGGTCTTGCTTCGCAACGAGGGTGACGTCCAGCGTTGCCTGAACATACCGGTGCCAACGTGGCTGAGAGGCTTCTACTGCGCTCTGGCCTCCTTCGGTTTGGGCACATGCTTCGTAGAACTGACGACCAACATCGCCAAAAATGTCATTGGCAGGCCCCGACCCCATTTCTTTGATGTATGTACATATATACTTTGATATTATCTTATTGAAACGTCAATAGCCTAATTATTTTGGGGTGCGGTCTGCGAAACTGAAGGTCAAAGGTTCGAATCCATTATTCGACTTTTATCGTGAACCATCTTATAACACAAGTACAAGCCGATGGCACTGTTGATATTTGTTTTAAAAAATATTAAATTTTATTTAAAAAATAGAAATACATAGACCGGTGTGTATTGACTGGTTTTTCAGCTGTGGGAAACGGCTTTCATAGAATACCAACACAAAATAACTGAGACCGATTAAAGACCGAGATGGAGGACGAGGTACGTCACAAGTAATAAAGGTCTCCGGATACACCAGACGAACACAGCAGCACCATGCATACTATTTTACTCTGATATTCTGTGAGGGCGTGGTCCTACTCCGGTCGAGCTGACCCAGTCATTCTGTCGCTCGCAGCAAACTGCAGTGTAGCTCTGCCACTATTTAATTTTATTTCTACGCAATTAATTAATGCCGTTCCATTTTTTAAAATCAAATTATACTTCTATTAGGAAATTGTTTACTGGAGATAATTACTTTACAATTAGGATTAGATTGATAACAGGTAATGTATCCACTTTATCGTTATCATATAAATATATTTCGTGTATTCCTCATAGCAACGGATATACGATACTTGCATCTATCTTGTACTAATTAATACTTCGTTGATTGCGGTTTCATCTCTTATATATAAATTAAGGTACGCTAGACCAGAACTCGTACGTAGCCGGTACTCCAGTAAACCGAACACCATCCACGGTGTCGGCGACAGTTAAATTGTTATTTGCATTTTTAATTGCCTATTTACCAGGTGCTTGGCGGCGATGAAAAATATAGTGAGGAAATTTACAAAATTTTGTGAGAAAATGTTTAAGAACAATTAAAAAAATTTTGAAGATATGTCTGTGGTGAATGGCATATACATATATTCATCTATATATACTTTACACCAGAACTTGTTTATCATATTCATACATTACTATAATATATTTATATATATATTTCCCTCGCTACATTTTATAAATACTTCAACACGTCTCTTCATTCGTTTCATCTCGCAAACTATTGTACAGCTTTTATTAACAATAACCTATTGAAAACTCGACCAAAAATATAAAGTCATAATAATTAGTAACTTCTTACTAAAAGGTAGTGGTACTGGCTCAGTGTCCGCAGTGCCACCACTTCTCACCAAATGTCGTTAACTACAATGATGTGCATCGGCCAAGGTTCGGCCCACTCGGGCACCCTCGAGTTTCTCACTGCTTTCGCCCTCAGGGTAACGGTCTAGGAAATCCATTAATAAACGCTTAGGGCACTCAGCCACCTTTCAATCCGATGAAGCTGTAAAAGCCCTAGGCCTAACAGTGGACATCGGCCATAAAAAATACCGTCACGTCACCTGCTGTCAATTCAATGTGTGTGAGAAAACCGAGTTCGATGCCCGGTGCCGGCCGCAATAAAATAAATTAATTTCCTAATTTAAATTGGTTTAGATGTGATGAATTAACACGTTTGGCGGTGAAGAAAACCTACATGTACGATAGAAAACTCCACTCTTACACCGCACTACGTCTCCTGTTAATCAGAAAACATGTCAAAATTTATTTCAAAGATGTACGATAGAAAACTCCACTCTTACACCGCACTACGTCTCCTGTTAATCAGAAAACATGTAAAAAAAATATTCCAAAGACAATTGGTGTTGAAAAATACGCAACGGAGCTACATGGCGGCCTACTTTAATATCCTCTTGTGAGAAGGCCTATGCCCAACAATGGGGTCTATATGTGTAGATTATTCCTTTACTTTACTAAAATAAAAAATATGTCAACCCAACTATGTGAGAAGCGCATGTAACCAAAGCGTGTAGAAATATAATTATAGTTATCAGTTTCACTTATAGTGTTCTAGAGAATGTGATTAACAGGTCAAGTTTAAATTAAATAGTAGGTCAAATTCAAACTTGACTTGAAGTTATTAAATTGTAACGTGGCTTACGTTGCAATTTAATTACTTCAATAAATATTAGTGAAACGAGTTGCTGGGTTAAAAACCCCACGACTCAGCATATGGAGGAGTTCTTAAGGAACGAAGTACCGAAGATCTGATTACATATTATGATGCATTCAATCAGTCCTCTGTTTTCGATTTCGAGCACGGTGACTTCAATTGCGTTATGTTAGAGTGCGGTAAATGCCTGCACTATGAAATAACTTTTCACTCAAATTCTATTAATAATATAATATAAAATTAATACTAATTTATCGTTCCCTTTCCTCGCCTTATATAATAAGCGTGCAATAATATAGAAAAACATAGAAGATATACACAATGTATTTCTCGTCTAGGAATCAAACACAGGACGCGCTACTCTGAATCTTAATCAAAATAATCTTCTTTACCTATTAAAAAGTATAATATTTAAATATATCAAGTCAAGGTAAATAATTCAAACTTGACCTAAAGTAATTAAATTCCACGTGGCGTATCTACGTTGCAATTAGAATATAGTTTTCTCAAAGATTGGTTAACTGTGTGTGTGTCGATATATTATGAATCCTTTACTATGTATCAAAAGACTCGGCATAAGTGACATTAACTGAGGAGTGAAGATCTGGTTACAAACGTTGAAGCATTCAATCCGAGTCTTAGGTTACAAATTATATTCATTTATACATATTTTAACCGTGGTAGAGTTATACTGCAGTTTGTTTCTGGCCGCAGAATGAGTGGGTCGGCTCGACCGGGGTAGGACCACGCCCTCGAAGAATACCAGCGTAAAATAGCACCATAATGCTGCTGTGTTTCGTCTTATAGGTGTAGGGATCCGGAGACCATTGTTACTGGTGACGAGGCATTCCATCTCAGTCCTCAAGGGTGACATCTGGTGATCTGCATTATGACGAATGTAGATGTCATAGGCCGCAGAAATCACTTGCCACAAGGTGAACTGTGTGCTCATTTGTGAGTCTTAATGTAATGAAAAAAAAACGTATGTATGTGTGAATGAATATAATGAAATCTCTAAAAAGGTCAAGCTACTAAATGCTTGTTAACTAAAGGTTTATTCTATATGCAAAGAGCACTTGAAAAGTGCTACATCTGTGAAGTCCTCGATTCCCGAACAATGATAAGAATTTTAATCGTCTGTTTTATTGCTTGTAGTAATTAATAGTATCTATTAACATCTTGCTTTGTGAATCAATCTTATAATAAAGCACATATTATAATCGATGCACGCGTAATACTCGTAGATTATTGACTTGTTTTTCCTTAAACAGTTCCGATGTGTTGATATCTTTATTAATATAGTGTTATTTAATTACGTATACCTATTTTAATATTGATATCCATATATTTTTGTAAAGGACAGAATATACATGATTGCAGAAAATTACATCAACGTATTCTATCCAGCCTAATTACTATTGTAATTTCTCGATTAACTTCAATCATTATCATTTCAAAATAATTATTGTGTTTATTTTACACAAAAATATTATCAATGTCTCTTTTCCTATTAGTCTGTAACGTGTAAATTACATATTGCTTATTAATATTATTATTAGATCAGGCCTAACGTTTGTGTATCCATATTGTTTTTATTAATTTTAAAAAGATTAAACACAAACTTTCTTGTGCCGATGTCCTTAATAATCTATATTGTATGTGTAAATTTTTGCGATTATTATTTTCCAAAACAAATTTGTTTCTGGCTGCAGCATGAATTGGTCTACTCCACCGGGGGAGTAGACCCAATTACCAGTAACAAGACATTCCATCTCATCTAGTTACTGATGGCGAGGCATTCAACCACAGTCGACGATGGGTGTACGTATTTATAGACGGCAATAATTACCATCAGATGAGCTGTCTTGTAATTTGACATTCGTATTTTTATAAAAAAACATACAAGATAAAGTATTAAATCTTAGAAATAATTGCAAAAATATCTCTTTCAATATTTATAATACTTTTGTTAAGCTTTTCCTTTAATTTCGTCAGCTCTGCAATCCATCAATTGACTGCAGCCTGGTGGAGTGGCGGGGGAGGTACATCCAGGCTCACGAGTACACGTGCACCGGCATCCTCACGGAGAAGTTCAGCGACATGCACATGTCCTTCCTCAGCGGACATTCCGCGTGGTCATCCTACACGATGGTTTACTTAGCCGTAAGTTTTCACTTACTGTACTTTTTTTTTCAAAAGAATATTAGCAATGCTATTAAAATAACTAATATTCAAGTTAACCACTCCAACTGAGCTGAGAATGCTTGTGCTAGGAGTTGCTTCACGACAATAGTCTTATGGCGGATTCGAACTTACGACCTTAAGTTTCGCAGACCGTACCATAAACCATCAGGCAATTAACGCTTAAGCCCATCACAAAGTTCTCTTCCTGAACGGTTATACGGTTTATTTTACAACCATTTAATATCATTTACATATTGATGCTTCGACTATTATTATGCCAATTCTGATAATTCAGCTGCATGACTATAGCCATAGTATCTCAGTGGAAAGGTGCTGCTGAGCTTTCCTTTGTTGTAACGCTAGCTAACCGAGTTCGAAGCCTGAGAAATATAATTAAAAAAATATTTTTATCATATCCTCCCTTTGTTTCCTTGTGAACTCTACCAATCCGAAGTGGACCCGCTTGGCAGATTAGCATCCAATTCGTCGTCCAAGACCTCAACCCAATAGTATGACTTTAATGTAGGTTATATTTTACTTTATTTTTTTAAGTGTGTATATTTTTGTTATCACCAAATCTCATTATATACCATCGTTTGTATTTTAATATGTACCGAGTAGTTTACACTACTACGAGATGAATACACGGTTCAAGAATCATGGATTGTGGCACTTTATTCATTTATTTATTTAAGCTTCATATACAGTATGTATAAAGGCGAACCTAATGCCTTAGGTATTCTCTACCAGTCAACCTTAGGGCAATGCAGAGATGAAATGAGGTAGGTGTATGCTTAAAGAACTTGTCGTAAAATATTATAATATTATATAAACAAACAATATATGCGTAATTATAAAATACATATATATATAACTAAACATATATAACAAATATAGCATCAAAAGCCTTATGGGTAAGCCTGATATACTTTACGGCTTGAGTTGGACACCGCCATCATTTAATTAATTAATTGCGTTAATTGCTTGAGCTGTTCAAGCAATTAAGCTTAGTTGGAGAGGTTAACGGGATTATTAATAGCATTGATTGTATTCTATTTTTACTTGCAACTTATGTGTATACATAAAAAAAATATCCAACCAGTTCTATCTGGAGAAACGTATGGTTTGGCGAGGAACGAGGGTGCTGCGCCACTCACTGCAGTTCATCGCCGTGATGCTGAGCTGGTTCACAGCGCTCTCCCGTGTCTCCGATTACAAGCATCACTGGAGCGACGTGCTGGCTGGTTACTTCCTTGGACTCACGCTTGCTGTCCTAATGGTGAGGATGCATTTTAGACATTAAATAGCCCTCTTATAAAATTATAATTAACAGAAATCTATTCTTAGCTTAGAGCTATTTTATTGCTTAATTAAAAAGTACTACGATTGTCAACTGATAAATATGTCATGACAAATATGTAAGATGGTAAATATTGATCGGCAAAGTTAGCACAAATTTAGCAATTAAAATTGTTATAAACAATTGCGTCGGCACCGGGAATCGTATCAGGTTTACACGCGAACATGTATTAAAACATGTACGCCCGAACACAGAGCTACAATGGCTCTCAAATACTTACGGCCTTGTTATTTATCCTTCACAATTAATATAACTACAGGATACTAGTAGTCTAGTTCATCTTGAATATTAGCAATGCTATTAACATGACTATTATTCCGGTTAACCACTCCAAGTAAGCTGAAAATGCTTGTTCTAGGAGATGGTTCAAGACAATAGTAAAACGGTAGATTCGAAAATACGACCTTAAGTTTCACAGACCGTTTCTACGTTTCGAACGGTTCTAAGTTTCATTTTACAACCATTTATTATCATTTACATATAATAAAAATAAAATATGAAAAAAAGATGTGATGGTATAATTCGTTTGTTTTACAGTGGACGTGGGGTACTGATATTATTCCTCAGAAGAAAAACATTCACCGTTGCCGCAACACGACAATTCTTTGAGCATATATCCACAAGCAGCCGTACCCGCGTAGCAGGCAGTTATATAGATTTTATTAAGATATATTAGTAATAAATTTACGTTACATTAACGTGTAGTAAATAAGGCGTAATTGTTATATATTATTTGTATACATTAATGTTAAGGCGCCTACTTAAATTGTTTAGCAATATTTTGTCTGTGAACGTAAGCAGGCGCCAATACATAAATAAAATGAAATGTTTGTACATAGAAATGTGATTTAACTATCCTATATATTAATGTTTACATTAATACTTTTTTTCTGTTCGTAATTCCTGATATTATTGAATTAAGACGCATATTATTTTTTTAAACCATTGAAAAATTGTTTACAGTTAAATATTATATTTATTACCACCTATTGTTATAGATTTAATTATAATATTGTGATAATATTTCAATAAGGTATTAAATATATTTTATTTTTTCTTTGTATTAGATTTCTCTATTTTGTTCCTATATAAAATCTTCTATAACGTGGCATTTAGTAAACTTCGATCACGGCGATTTCCACTTATTGTATAACGATAAAATCAAGTGTTAACGTGCGTCTATGAAACTCTGATTAGCACATATAAGTACTGTAACAGAGACGATATACATGAAATTACGATACACAACATGTTAGGATTGTAAATTATACTTAAGCGCAATAAGTGGTAGAACACAGCTTATTTTTAACTGGATCGTGAATGGGTCGCTCTCGAAATAACCACGTCTTCAACGAAACCAGCGTAGAATAGAAACAAACTATTGTTTCTTACTGTCAGTTTAGGGAACGCCAGATCCTGTAACTGGTTAACGAAATACTCCATTACTCCTCGGGGATGACGGGGATTAACCGGACCTGTCAAATGTTATAAACTTGTTTTTTTTTATGAACGTATATAAAAAAGTCGAATATATTTTATTGGTTTTTGTTAAATTTTTAACGCTGTAGTTTTATACGCGATGTGTAAACACTTTTCCACCGCGGACTTATTGTGATATTTTTATTTGACCGCGCGAGCGTGTCCTTACATCTCCGGTTTCTTGTGAAAAAAGTTAAGTAATATATAAATCGTAATGTCGCCTAGAGGAAATGTTGGAGTATAGTGTATCACGCAGCACGCTGCGAGTTGCCGGATTTCTAATTTTTCCAAAATATTTGTGGACGTTTGTAATGATGTTTTTCTTCACCACCGAACACGTGGTGAATTCTACTGACTCTCCCGTATTCGTATATTTCACACGCACATTATTCTTAATCGTCATAGCCTTTTTTAATATATTGAACATTAAACATATTCTTACGCCATACTGCGCGAATGCTATTTATTACCAGCATATATTATATTCCCAGAAAGTAAAAACATATTTGTAAATACGCTTATCGGTTACGGTTTCATTCAGCTAAATTCTTACATTTATTGTTTATTGTCATGCACGTTTTATTTTTAATGGCACGCGACTTTGATAGCTCTTTTGACATCGCTATATTCTAAATATGTACATATATGAGCATAAGTTTTTTTAGAAAAGTCATCGACTCATTGTCGATGACTTTTCTAAAAAACTTATTGGTTGATTTTGCCCATCTAACGAATAATACCAGATCTAGTCTTCTGTGTTAGATATATTTTAGCACCCAATTATATCTAACTAGCAAAAAAGCAATTCATTGGTTGTCCCATTTTCTAACTGAATAAGCTTCCTGATGATTCACAGGACGATAAAAAAAATATTATTTGTTAACATAAAATATTACTCGTTGAACTCTTTTCTATGCAGTACATTTCTTGCAATAATGAGGCACACTTGATTCGTTTACTTCAAATCCTAATACTACTATAGTTATGGAAAATCTTATACTCTATACATAAAAACTGTTATATCTATTAAATATAATCTGGCGATAAGAACCCTGAACCCTTTGGAATGACAATGACTTTAATAGCTACCTATAAAAAAATATATAAATTGATTAAAATCCAATAATTTCAATATTAAATTGAATTAATGAAATCTTTAAGTAGAGTTTCTTTACTTTTTCCTGTGTAGATCGTAATTACAAAGAAGGCTATATGTTGCAAAAACATATTGCTCTTATATAATACAATATACTCGTATGTTATTACGCTTAAAATAAAATATTACGATTGGCGATGGTTTGGAAGCGTTCACACATATGTATGTCGACCGTAAAACAATTAAATTAGATTTGCAATTACGTGATGGGTGCATGAGAATGGCCTATGTTAGTAGAGTTTACTTTCTCCAGCGGAGGATTTAGTTTGGAATGCCTCGACGTACTGGCCGCGCCGCTTCTTCTACGCCGCCCTGTCAAAGATTAAACGATAGAGTAGTCACTTTTATATATGATATGAGATGAATTCTGTAAATTCGTCAATTAAAGTGTTATCTTATATTTATGAGCCAGACGGAGGGACTGGGGGCGGTTTATATTTTTATTAAATATGTAGGTTTCATCACGACATTTTCCTTCATGGCTTGGTGGAATTGATTGCTTTTTTTTATTGTACTAATATAAAAGTTTATAATAAGGTTTAAGGGTGAGAAACAAGTCATAACTGTCATCGTGCCATCTAAGTCCAACTTCAACTTCCACTTGCGTTGCCCTATATTCAACTACATAAAAGTGAACATAATTTAAAATTACGAAGGCTTTCTCATTGTTATATTTTTTTTCTTTTTTTTTAGTTAAAAAAGAATATTAACAATGCTATTAACATTCCGGTTAACAAATCCAACTAAGCTGAAAATGCTTGTGCAATGAGATGGTTCACGCGAATACTACCTACAACCTTAAGTTTCGCAGACCGTACCCTAAACCATTTAGGCTATTGACGTTTCTAATGACTGTTAATTATATCAGTTATAGAGATTTTAAGAGTGATAGAGCACCGCAGTCACCAGGGAATACTGGGATCCAATTACAGGTAAAGTTCCATTGAGATAAGATTACCATACAGGTAAGATTCTATCTCAGTCCGGCGTGCATCTTGAATCTTTGTTATTCTCAACAAAGATTAATAAGTATAATAGGTGTAATGGGTCAGAGTAATCGTTTACCACCACATGCTATGTGCTTGTTTGTCATCCCCAATATAGTAAATAAAAAAGGCTGGCAGCGCATCTGCTACTCCTCTGGTGTTTTATGGATGTCCATGGGCGGTGGCAATCACTTACCATCAGGTGAGTTGCTTGCTCATTTGCCATTCGTTTCTATAAACAAAATATTTCATCAAATTTTTAATTTGTCTCTATATCATAATTCTTATTCGTTTTGAACATCTTTGCATATGATACGATTCGCCCCAGCAGAGAAATTGCATAGAGTTATTTTCTAATATCCGTATATTAATTATAGAGGGTATTTAATGACTGATGATGATTTTTAGAGTGATTTTTCTGGTTAACTTATCTAAATTAAAAAAGATGTTAAAAGATAACATGTTCCCAATGTATGCCAACAATCAACTTCAATGTAGGCAATACTTTTTAGTCTTCAACTTATTGTTATAAGTTTTTACTTTTCATTAAGTTTGCTCATTTACTTAGATTCCAGCTTAAAATTCTATTCTAAAAAAAAAAGAAACGTCAAATTCCTCTGAGAGGCAATGGCATGTTACCTACAAATGTGGCACAACATCCACAAGCTAGGTTCTTTGCTGTCGACGCGAGGCCGGTAAACAATCGCGGGCAGTCCTCGGCCGGCCCCCGCGAGAGGCGCCTGTTCACAACGACCCGACAAATGACCCACGGTTAACGTATAACAGGTGTTTGTGAGAGCAAAAATTCGTCTCGATAAAAACCTAAAACAAAAAGTCATAGACAAGGTCCGTTCGCGTTGTTTCTTTTCCCATCTCTGTTCCTATTACAATAGTGCGCAAGTTTTACCGTTGTTATTCCATTTCTTTTTCCGTTAAACGCGTGTGCCAGTGGTATTGTGTTCCGTGAGATTGGATGGCGCGTTGTTGGCAATGTCCATCTAGAGATTGCCTCTATGTGGCAACGTTATGTATTCTGATTGGGGGCGATACAGCAAAAAATACTACTCGCTCGCTAAGTTATTTAAGCACAGTAATAAAGTACGTCTGCACATATTATGCATTAATTTATGATAGATATATGAAAGTAGGTGAAAACTTACGTATTAAAATTTGAAATCGGTTTTATACCATTCCCCTCTACTAATATTTAAATCATTATGCGTAAAACGATAAAGTGAACAAAACAATAATGAAATAACTAAATATTTAATAACTTAATATTCCTCTTTAAATGTTATCATAATCCAAATATAAAATATGAAATTAAATAATAAGAGATAACTTAGTTTATTCTTAGATAAATTTTATTATAGCTCTATCACCATTACCTATCACCAGAACCTTTCTTGACCATCGGTTATTTGTTCTACAAGCCAGCCATGGGTAGCCCATTGTCTTGCTGATATTTCAAGCTACCATCCTCACCCTCGTACTATCTCGTGTCATATGTATGTCTAAACTCTATATTTATATATGTAATTAACGGTAACATGTTGTTTTAAACTGCATTGATACACTTAGTGGGTTGTAGTTGAAATCCAAGTGGAACCATTCTTTTTGTAACAAACAATAACACAGTTCAGACATCATAATGCAGATGCGTTGTCAACCTTTAGGACTGAGATGGAATGCCTCGTCACCAGTAATAAAGATCTCCGGATCCCTAAACTCACCAGACGAAACAGAGCAGCATCATGCTGCTCTTTTACGCTGGTATTCGGTGCAGATGTGATCCTACCCGGTCGAGCAGACACATTCATTCATCAGTTAGAAACAAGCTGCAGTGTAGCTCTACCACTGTTAATTACGCAGCATATAAATATGTCCTCTTTGTCGATTTCGACCACACCATGTCTTCTGATGACGTCATCTGCAGAAGATATATTATAGTCCCATAAGAATTTGCGTAAACACAAACTCACTCACCGTCCCTAAACCATTCTGATGTCGTGTGTGTGATAAGATTGAAGGTAGGTTCAGATGTAATCACAAAAACACGAAACATACATATTTAACACCCAGACCCGAAATTTTGTCTTGATACGTAATACAAGAGATAAACTTAGAAAATGGTCTACATATATATAAAACAGGAGGACAATATAAATATACCCAGATCGGTAATCCAACAATATACATACATGTAATACAAATATCGGCTTCGTCTAGGAATCAAAGTAGCATTGACACGACATATTGTTTGAACTCCTGATATAATTGTATATTTATATAAATATTATGATAATCATTTTTGGGGCTACAAACGAGCATACAGTTCATCTTATGATAAATGATTCCTACCTATGATGCCCACATTTATTCTCAATAAGAATTAATTGTACAAATACATTGTAGTCGATGTGAACTGACAGTTTTTCAACCAGACAAAATACCGCCAAAATATTAGTTATAATGTTATTCTAGAAATCATACTCCAGCCCCGTTCGATCCGATTTAATTATATCTAGTTTATAACTGCGATATTCTACCGAGGAAGATATACATACATACAAATCAATTAATCAATCATAATTTAAACATAAATATAAATGTAAGATATAAACTGTATGTTATTGCTTAGGTAATTAGAATAGAATATTTCAATCACCGACAATTTAAAATGTAAGCATATATAATATACGTCGAACCCCAATAGGGTGAGTCCTACGTCAAAGTCATAGTTTTTTTATTTTCAAAATAGGAATAGGAATCTTTTGAATAAATTATTGAATAAACTATTATAACTGTAATACTGACCAAAATAGTATTCGACTTTGCGTTTATTTTATAATTAATTAGGGGTGACTAACGAGCATATAGTTCGAAATATTGGTAAGGGATGATTGCAGCCATTCAACTGTCAGTCTCTAAAGTGTAGTTTCTTAAATAGCTGTAAATAATAGTACAAATAAAATACTTTTACTGAATTTTAGGAAAGAGATTAGATAGCCAATGTATATATATATATATATATATATATATATATATATATATATTTATTGAATGTCCATAGCTAATAGTCAATAGTTTAGGCCTCAGTTCAACTTAGTTTAGTTGTTAGCTGTAAATTTGATAGCATTGCCAGCATTAAAAAAAAACAAGATGCAGTCCGCACAGATTGTAAATAAAATGTCAACATGCTTAAGTGGTGACACGATGTAAATATAACAAGTTATTCGCATTGGAAATTGTTTTAAAATGCTCTAGTTCACCTTCGCCTAAGCAGTGTGGGCATATCGTGTCGACACGTGTCCTTACTATGTAGATATTAATTGTATTGTAGTTTTCTTTGCAGGCGACCATGTCCATCTCAAATATATATGAACAATGTTGAACTTATTTTTTATATATGCCAAACACATGATATAATTGCTCATAATTTTAAAACTTAAACATATAATATTTTGTGCTGTTTACCCCCTAATGGAGGTCTCGACTCAGTGCCATAAGCGCTCGGTCACCCGTCAATTTGGTGAAATTGTAAAAGCACTCGGGCTAAAAGCGGCCATCACATGAAAAAAAACGTACAGTATTAAAATGAATGATAAGATAATTTAAGGTTTCTATAAGCATTATTATTATTTTAATACGTATTCTCCAATAACTCCTTGTAACTTGTTACTAAAATCCATGGATAGCGTTCCCAACAAACAATTTTATACAAGACATATTCTCTAATAAAATATTAAAAAATAGTTCACTTTTAAACAAAAGAAAATCATAGATTAATTAATTACAACTTTCAACGATAACAACTAAAATAATTGTCCTTTTTATTATTTTTGGGCTTTTTACTAATTTAGCTCTATCGAAAAACTGACACACTTTTTACAAAATGCATTTGAAAATTGTACAAAATCAAAAGATTACTCTTAAATATCCAGAGCGTTATAAAATGCAACAACTATATATATATATATAAGATGAAATTTTGTATTGTAAAATTTATATAATTGCCTATTATTAAGATATGTGATGAACTTGATAAAAATGATCGAAAAGACATTATTAAAAAAAGTAAAAAAAGTCAGCCGGCTAATGAAATACCGTTTAGTTACGTTTTCATTGAGTATTATTACGGACGAAGTAAAAGTCGTTTTATTGCCCAACCCTGTGAGTCGTCCCACATTGGGCCTACGCCTTGCCATAAATTATCTGAGGACCATTGACCAATACTGGCCAAATTCAACGTCCGTACACTTACGGTATTATATCATATGTAATTTCTTTCTGTAGTAAAGCATATCGAATCGAACGACCTAATAGAATTGTGATCATGATTGATTTTTATGTCCAGGAACTTAATTCCTAGTTCATTTAGCTTCTGAGTGTGTTGTGTGGATGACTTTTGAGGGTATGTGATGACTGCGGCCCATGAAAATCTATACTCAACAAAGATTCCAGATGCACGGTTTTCTCACCGCTAAGAACCGAGGTTGAATCGCGTTACATGTAATTAAATCTCCGATTTCCCCCCACATTAATCATACGAAACACGGCTGCATTATGCGGCTAATTCGCGCTGGTACTCTCTGAATGTGTGGTTCTTCACCGGTCGAAAGACTAATTTATGTTATTAGACTAATGAAATTAAAAAATATCCTAATTTCAATAGAGGATATCACATATTACTGCAAAACCTTAATCAATTGTGAGCTCTTTCTGCGTAGATTTAGACAAACATTTATAATTGAAAGCCCGTGTTGACTTTGAAATCCGGACGTCCAATACCTTAGTCTTCTCATGACCCTGACATGAGTGTTGAAAGTTACACATAACATCGGATATTAAAAGGTTTAAATCAAATAACATCTGTAAATTTAGTGTCATCAAATAGTATAAGCGTAAATATAACGACTCTTTATATAGTTCTAACAACTCGGCCGTAACAGCTCAATTAAATAAAAGATAAAAAGGTGATAGTCACTTGTCAATTAACACTTTCGTAGATTTTATTATGTTCATTTTCACAGTTTTGAGACATGCCTCTTTTATTACAGTTTTAGACGCCCGTTGCCTTTTTCGTGATTTTATTCGAGCTCTATCTTTATGGTTATTGGATTGTGTCGAATGATGTCACCATTTTATTATGTCTGTTCCATCGTGACGATCGCCCGATAAAGGCATTTCGTACCTGTATCGTTAGTTGTTATACGCATAATATTTTGAACGACATTTTTTTAACACCTGTTACTTAAACACTAGTATTTTTTGGATTTAGTTATCAACCATTAATTAATAATAGGTCTTTACCAATGAAATTGCCGTTTTGTATGAAGAAGTTAAAGTATCATTTTTTTTTCAAACTTTTTATATCTGTTGTTCAAAGTAACCCATGTAATCGATGCACCTTTGCCAACACAGTGGTAGTTTATTGACACCCTTCTTGTAAAAATCAGCTGGACAGGAGGCAAACTCTTCAAAGGCATTTTGTACTGCCTCTCGGGAATCGAATTTTATTCCCGCTAAAAAGTTATACAAATTTTGAAAAAAAGTAATAGTCGGTGGGTGCAAGGTCTGGTGAGTACAGTGGATGAGGGAGAGCTTCCAACCCTAAGTCTTGCAGCTTGGAGACTGTCTGTTGTGCAGTATGGGGTCGCGCGTTGTCGTGTAGGAGGTGTTCGTTTGTAAATTTCTCTCCGTAAACGTTGTTGATGTTACGTGCGGCTTGTGCCGCGTTGATGCCACGACGGAATTCATATTCCATAATTACACAATTTTTTAAAGTATCCATTATGACGAAAAATATACAAACGTAATAAAAATACAAAGCTAATCAATAAACAAAAGACTGACTTTGTAAAAAAAATGTCATGTTTTGAAAACAAAATTAATTTGAATTTTCAGTTAATCAAAACTTTTTTTGGTTTGAAGTGGCCAATACTGAAGAACGGCAATTTCATAGTTAAAGACCTAATATTTCTGTTATATTAAAAACAAGTTATTCATACAATAGACTAATTTATTATTTTTTGTTAAATAGAAAGGTTCGTATTTTATGTGATGGAGTGTGGCAGCTGTTCTGATATTCAAACGTTAATACTATACCCACTAACACGTCAACACTAAAATTAGATCCTTCATTTTAATTTTCCTATAACATAGTATGTAAATATTCAATGTTTTTGAACATATTAAGTTAAAATAAGTAAGCTCTTGGGAACTTAATATGAAACGAAAAAAATGTTTACTTCACCAAATTATATTAACAACTTAGAAAGTAATTTAAATATATATATTTTATATTATATTATATTTTACCGTTGCATTATTAATGCATTATGCAAAAAAAAACTTGTTATGAGAAAAAGATGAGTCGAGAAAATGCCGTGGGTGGAATCGGATAAAGGTGTTTTTTTTAATAATAAATTAACCAATGATGTGAAAAAATATAAAATAACAAATCGGCACAGCTTTCTAGATGTTTATTCGCAATGTAACTATTTATAACACTTGATTTATAACCTATAAAATGGACAAGTACTCTTTTCTTTCACTCATGTACCGTCACCTCCACTAAACACGGTACATACATACGTATTGTAATATAAAATATGTTGTTACTTTTATATCACCGGATCTGCAAGGTTTTTTAAAACTTTTTCATTGATTTATATTCAATTTATTTATTCTGTTCGACACAATTTAATGTACGCCAATTTTCATTTGAATTGGATCAATTTGGATTATATTTGAAATCATAACGACACATTCTTTTTTCTTCGCTTAAACATAGTGTCTACTGATTAGGTACTATAAATTACAATATTATATAGTTATTTATAAGAACCATCCCTACATACCCGTTATTTTACTCTGGAAACTAGGATTGATAACACCGGGACTCTTGTGCCCTCTCGGGCACCCTCGAGTCAGTTGTATATACGTGCAAGGTAACGGTCCAAGCCGATGCTCCCTGTCGGGAACCCATGTGCTGGTCACCCATTAATAAAGGTCTCAGCTGAGTGCCCCTAGTGTTCGGCCAGCTTTCAAACCGGTGAAGCTGTAAAAGCCTTCGGGCTGACAGTGGCCATCAGCCATAAAAAAAGGACAAAACCATGTCCCATTGACAGAGAGTTTTAAATGTTATGGGAGAACTTAATCATAAAGAAGAACATAGGTATATATAATTTTATTTTTTCAATTGTCTTAGCACACCTGACTATTCAGTTTGCGACGCAATTTTAGATGCTAAGATGGAATAATTTGTCAACAGTAAAAAACAGAAAGTTCTTAATTTCTTTTATTCGCCAGCTAAAAAACAACAGCGCCAATCTTCCATTTTCACCCCCTGAGCTAATTTGTTCGTTAGTCGTAGTTAATTAACTACCATTTTTAATTTTAAGAGTATTTATTTATTCATTCAATAAATCTTCCTTAAAATTAAATGATAACGAGACATACTTTGTTCTTCCTTTAAAAAATTATATGTACTCACTAATTATTTAAAAATGCATTATTGTATTTTTCAATTGCCTTTGCAAGTGTGACCATAATAAGTTCGCAACGCAGTTGTAAAGATGCGAAAAGTCTGAGTCAATGTTTATGTTGACTGTTAATAAACAGAGAGATAAAAATTCTTACATAGACTTACTGCGTATGTCTGTTTCTTACATGATAATTTTGAAAAAGCAATGTTTTAAAAGTGTAGAAGTTTTGATACTGAACATTGTCTGTCTAGTTGGCAATTGCAGAGGATGGTATCCAACTAGACGTCCAAGATAATATTACGAAATGATAATGGATACGGGAAGTGGTAGCTTTAGGTCATGGTTCGTAGTATTCTGAGATAAACCTTAAATTCAGCGTTAGGCTTATGATCTAAGATCAAGGTAATAAACGTGAAAAGTGAAATAACGAGTTTTTTTTCTGGCGTTATCCTCTATGTGTTGTTTAATATATGATTTAGACAATAGAGTAGTGTTTTTAGTTTGGTTTTGGTACTAGGTTGGTACTACGAGGTTCGTATGTACTTAAAGCAAAACCTCGATACGGGTACTCCTTTTATATAGTAAGAATTAATAGTGTATGTCATAATTATGTATCGATGTAATCTTGATTCGTGGTAACGTATGGATGTTTTTATGATGCTATGCGCAGGTGTGAGATTTATATATTTAAGTAACTTAACTAAAAATATTAAAGTTATTAAAAATCTTCATGGTTTAGTTACCCCTAATGGGTGACAAAAAGCACACAGTTCACTCGATGGGTACATAAGTGAATTTAAAAACACGTAATAAAGAGCTTAAAGAGTCTTTCTTAAAGGTTGGCGGTGCATTTGTGACTACTCGGTTACGGTTTTGCGTATGTTCATGGGCGACGGTTATCACACACCATCAGTGAGCTGCTTGCTCGTTTGCCAATAAAGCAATAAAAAAGACCGAAACACAATACAAGCTTTTTTATAGTAATGAACATGACAGTGGTAGACAGACAGACAGAGTATACTCTGTCTTTCTGTCATTTAACAGCGGTAGAGCTACATTGCAGTTTGCTTCTAGTTTGAGAATGAATTGTCAGCGCGGCCAGGGTAGAGACCATGTCCTCATATAATACCAGCATAAATTAGCATCACAATGCTAGGAGGAAATTAAAATGTTAGTTTAACAGTGATTACAGTAAAGAAGCTTCTTCCTGATGCAATGATCTTCTTGTCTTTTTTTATTTATTTTTATTAAATTGACTGTAACAAACGAGCACACAGTTCACCTGATGGTAAGTGATTCCTCATGACATCTACATTCATCCTAGACAAGGAATCATAATACAGATACCTTGTCACCCTTGGGGACTGAGATGGAATACCTAGACACCATTAATAAAGGTGTCCGAATCCCTACACTCACTCGACGAAACACAACACGATTATGCCACTATTTTATGCTTATATTCTGTGAAAGCGTGGTCCTGCCCGGATCAAGCTGACCCATTCATTCTGTAGCTAGAAACAAACTTAGAGCTACGCCGCAGTTTGTTTCCACTGACTGACTCTAACACATACCGCTTATAGTAGCGTGCGTTATAGTATAGTTGTGTGCGTTTTAAAACAATAATAGATATATACGTTTCCTGCGTGCCGTATGAAATTATTCTTACGGTACATTATATTTACGTGCTCCAATATGCCTCTATTGTGTGTCACAAGCGGGAAGTGATTTGCCTTAAATTAGATCTTTAAAAGATTATCAATATATTTTTCTTTTGTACTAAGGCTGACAAACACAGTTCACTTGATGGTAAGTGATTGCTGCTCAAGACACACCACATTCTTCCTTGATAGGGATCATGCATATACCTCATCACCACTACGTACTAAGATAGAATTCCTCGTCACCAGTACCACGAATACATATGATAGTATAAAGATATGTCGATTGAATGTTTTTTTTTGCCATGAAAATATTCTTTTAAGTTCAATTACTAAAGATTTGGCATAATGACTTTTTATACACATCTACATGGTAGAATCATGCCACAGTTACTAGCTGGATGTAGCACGAATTGCTCGGCTAGACCGACCACGTTTTACAGAATATCAGCGTCACATAGCAGTTTACCGCTGCTGTGTCGTCTGGTGAAAGATAAAACCGGATACCTTATTACTGTTGCACGACAAGTAGGTATTTCTATGTTTGTGCGAATGCATACCGCACTATAATATAGTTCGCGCAGTTGATGTCATTGATAATAATTAAAGGATATCACCGTTATTGTAATAAATAGATATCATAATCAACTAGAATGACATCATCAAAATAAAATTAAATACATTCTTAAAGTTTAATTCACACCACACTCGCTTCCGTTCTTAATTCCAAATATTATAGCGCCTTAGGCGCCTTTACATCGAAATAAATAATTTGAAGACGAGTTTTTGTTGTGTTAATTAAATATTTTAAAAATAGTACAATAATCCACAAAAGCATTTGTAAAATAATGCCCTCTGTATCCGCGTAAGGATGCATACGGCACTATAATATATTATGCGCAGTTGGCAATAGATGGTAATAATATCGCCGTGGGCAAAATCTACTAGGAAGACATCACTGAATTAAAAAAACACGATAAGTTTTTAAACAGTGGTATAGCTATAATGCAGCTTATTTCTGGCTATGCAGCACGGATATGCTTGAACTAAGAATGATCAAGCCCACACAGGACAGCGCTGCTGCGATTCTTCTGGTTACTATTAGTGACGCTTATTATTAGGTCACGAGTCATTCAGTCTTAGCCCTCAAGGGCAGCCCCGATATCGGTTTACATCGGGTGAACTGAGTACTCAATACAAAAAAAATCTTATCGTTTTAATGATCAAATTTATCGCAAGCCATTTCGAGCTTGGTACCCACGATAGTGTTGGAGCACGTGAATATGATGTTGCGTAAGAACAATTTATACTTTATATAAAAACACCCGCTACAGTTCTTAAGTTAAACAGTACTTACATCAACGTCTAAGGAAACGGCATGCAACTAGTGCGCATTGATTTGCAATAAACAATGGCTACGCAGTGGAACGAGGTATTTGAAATTAGTTGTGAAAATGTGCACATCAACCCAACAAGACAAATAATCAAATGACAAATACTACGTGCCTGGTTAATGAATATTAGTTAACGATAATAAGTTAAGTTACTTCTTTTTTTATTATTATTATTTTTTATTTTAGAGGTGTTAAATGAGTACACAGTTTACCAGATGGTATAACTAAGGCCTTTACGTCTAAAAGTATGCTCAAAAAAAATTAAGTATACAATCACACTATTCTTGTCGTCCCCCAGCGGTGGAGAAAAGACGGGGGAGGTGGAGGGTCGTTACGACTTGTTAACCAGGTAAAATACGTTGACACCTCTGAGGACTGAAATGGAATCCTTCGTAACTCTTCTCTTCGAAACTCACGAAGATCGTATTCAACATACGTTCATATTGTCTTTTTACAATTTATTTGTATAATTTTGACAGCGGTAGAGCTACGATGCAGTTTTTTTCTATCTGCAGAATGAATGGGTCAGCTCGATCGGGGTAGCGCCACACTCTCACAGAATACCAGTGTGAAATACCAGCATAATACTGCTGTGTTTCGTCTGGTGAGTGTAGGGATCCGGAGACCTTTATTACTGGTGTTTAGGTATTCCATCTCGGTTCTCAAGGTCCTGCATTGTGTTGCCTTGTCAAGGATGAATGTAGATGTCATGGGCCGCAGGAATCACTTACCATCAGGTGAACTGTGTGTTCGTTTTTCACATTGAATACAATAAAAAATATATATACAAAGTCCCTACGATCCCTCAATGTATACGCGAATACGTCGACGAGTTTCCGAGTCATTTAAGTTATTTGTCAATATTCTGTGAGGGTATATTTATGCTGTTGAAACTGCTTTAGTGACTGTAAATAATAGTTACAAAGTTATTAATTTCTTGGCATAAATAACACAGTACAGAATAATCGATCATTATAGCGCAGTCCTACACGCATGTGGTCAGTTCTTACCTAACCGAGGGGCAGTGAAGAGGGTGCTACGGATCAATATGACCACGCCGCCATACCAACGAACACATTACGACGTTAATTTATTTGTAGCATTAAAAGCAAGCTGTCTCAATTTTTGTCGAATTTAGACAATTCATATAAAGTTTTATATGTACACCTCGATTAAACTTTCGATTCATTAATTGACTATTTTAAAAAAAGTAATTAAGTAATGTATTTTATTTTATATCTATATATTTTTAATAATTTTATTTTATAGTAACTTACTTGGATTAACTAACTTTAATTAGGAAATTAAGGAAGGAGACGCTCTTTATTATAGATCTCGCTAATTATCGTATTTATAAAAATAACGTTATTTTTGTTTCAATACAGCAAGCGCTATTTACTTCCAACCTATGGCTTTCTATGAGTCTGAGATATGACAAGGGGAAAACCTATCATATATATGTAAATATTAGTCAATGATATTTTTTGTCAACCAGTAGAATACGAACCCGCGACTGCTAAATAGCGATTGTACCATCAATACTTTTAAATTCATTAGCCATTAGCTATACTTCTTTTAACGAACGGATCTTGTCTATTAACCCTTAATAATTGATTGTCAACCCAGGTGTCTAATCTAAGTGCAGATGTAAAAGTGAAAGTGAAAGAAGACAAAGTGATATAAGTGAAGAAGTCGTGCGCTTAGTGTTTTTTTTTTAATTATGGCTTAGTTGGAAAGTAGCCATGTACCGGCCCAACTTCTACGAAAGCACTTGCTTTCGGTGCAACGAGATAGTGTACCAAGTAGACCGTGTGGGACCACTTAAGGACTTCACTTTCTTCCATAGTGGCTGTTTTAAGTGTGCAGTATGCGGGACCAAGTTGACTTTGAAAGTAAGTAAAGTAAACATGATTTTTCCTGTAATATTATTATTCTCTTATTTGACCGAGTGCGTAATTTCAAAATCCATATGGAAGATGTCTGCAATAGACCAAAGGATTTTCTATTTGTATTGCACATAAAAATAAAATAATATTTTCTATTTATATGTGATCGAAGTTATAAACGAACATATAATTCACTCGATTACAAGCGATCCCTGCAATCCATGACTCCACAAACATACTAGACAAGTAATCAAGAATTAAAGCGTTGTCATACACACACTAAAAGTTAATATCTCATAGGGCTATACGTTCACCATGGTACGTGTCACATATGGAATGCGCTTTCCATTGATCCGTGATATGAAAGATAAGTTGTAAACCAGAATGATTTCCAATACTTCCTGAGTTCGTACCCACTTTTAATTGATTTATCATTAAATATAATGTAGCATCTTTATCCCCGAAATGTCATCGTTTGTCACTTGGCAGGAGAGAAGTTAAATCGTTTTTTTATGTACTTACCAACCATCGCGGGGCCAGATATGGGCTATGTAGGACTTGCACCGATTAAAATCCACAATGTTCCACCATCACCCTATAATGACTGGGCTAAATGAATCTCACACCTGTATTGTTGGATTTATTCGATGGCTCCCCTAGATTCCTGACGATTAGACGCTCGATGTGTTCTTCGAAGACTCACTTACTCGGAGAACCATGTACGATGGTTCACTTATCCCTGACAGGTTGTGAGCCAAATCTCCAATCCCAACTCGAAAAGCAACGACGACTTCTTCCTTGGTCCACTTGAAGTGTGTTCGGTGGCGACAACGACCCCGTCGAACCGTACACAGGACCTCTATTCGAATACCCATGCAGTCCTGTTCCACGTATAAAATGTACCTGTCACCCAAGTAATTCGCTATATTAACCACAGCCCTATGGTATAAGCCGTGAACTACAAGTCACTGTGTCGAATAGATCCCGCTCTCTCGACTCTCGTGGATAAGCTTTACCAACGATAGACAAATAGCTCAGCTGCAATGGTAGGGTCTTCAAGATAAGAAGTTACATCTTCTTTCAGGACTGGCAATGAATTGGCTGAACCCCTAGTGCTACTAAAATTCATGGACAGAGGTGATTATCTTGTCTGTTGTCCTCTCTCTAACAAAAAAAAAATAAAATAAAAACGAACGTAAACCGTAATCATTGACGTAGACGCATAAAATCTTCTCGATGTTTATTTTGCTTCTGTGTCCGAGTGCCAACTTCAATGAAGTCGGTTCTTTGTTTTTATTTAAACAACTTAAATTAAATTTTGCAAAGGGTAAACATACAGGCGAGTATTGATAAGAGACAGCGGGCAAGGTCGTCCAAATGGCAGCCGACTGAACATCAGGATACGGCGTAACTCAAGGCCGCCTGTTCTGCGACAATGCGATTGTAGCTTGGATAGTTAAAATTTAAGAATAAAATAAAAATAACAACTAATATACCTGGAAATAAAACTGATATTCTATTTAAATGCATAGATTAAATGAGTTGATTCCATACAAAAATCTCTTGGAGCTGTATTTCTAAACAGAAAATAGCATTTTTAAGGTTGCCGTATTAATCATTCCAATGACCGCAAAGCTATCTCATGACATTACCTAGCTGCTAAGCCTCCAACATTGAGTTCAATTCGTGACTAGTAATTGAGTGATATAATTTTTTTACGGATTTGTATTCGTGATGGATAGTTTTTATACAGAACTTAAGGTTACAAACGAGCATACACTACAGTTCACCTGATGTGTTGTTGTATGCTCATAAACAGGTTTATCCACCCTCAACAAATATACAAGATGTCCTAAATATTATTTTAACATATTAAATGGCATATTTACTCCTGGTTGTTTTGACCATATGTTCTTATGCTTTAATTTAGTCATATCTAAAAATAAGATTCCGTAATGAAAGATCATGAATTATATCTTTTCATTATACTCAGTTCGCGGCCTCTGCTGGACCTATATTTAATGCCTATGCATCTCCCAGGTATCCACTACTTAACTCGATTTTAGTTTTTGTTTTATTTATCATCTCTACTATAGACTAATTTATCATTTGCATTCATTGTCACTGTCAGCCTTCACGGCAAAACAAAAACAAATACAGAAAAAGAAAACAAAAGGACAGAACAAACTCCATCAGTAACAGCCGGTATGGTCGCAATGATTAATCCAATGTAAATAAATGTGGATAAATAAAAATGTTTCCGATCAGACGTTGCGTTGTGAGTCACCGTTTACTCCTTGAGTTATTAACCTGAATTACTCATTGCTTACATTGTATAATGTGCCGTAATTTTATGATGCATTACAATAATTTCGTGGTGGAACCACACCGTAGATACAAACGAGCAGTAGGACAAATATTTCAGTTCAACTAGGGATGGATCTCGCTTTTACAGAACACTAGCTTTAAGTAGTATTCTGTAAAAGCTCAGGGTCCGTCGAGGTTCGGGTCTCTCGGTTCCCTTCGAGTCAGTTGCTTTAGCGCCCAGGGTAACGGTACAAGTCGAGGCTCCTTCTCAAGATGGTTACTCATTAATAAAGGTCTCGGCTGAATGCCCTAAGCGCTCGGTCACCTTTCAACCCGGTGAAGCTGTAAAAGCCCCCAGCCTTACAGTGGATATTAGCAATAAAATAAAAGAAAAAAGGCATTGAAAGAAAAGGGAGACTAATGACGAAGCATCTACCTCAGTACGTGACAATGAATCTATTATAATTCCTAATAATGGAAGTCATATTATTGTTAAATATATACCACTATTTTAAATTAAAGAAAAAAAGTTAGCTTTATCTGCTACCGTGTACTGAATAAGAAAAATATAATAAAAATCCTATGTCCAAAAATGATCCAATGAAAAATATTATTGGTGAATCGCAATGACAGGTCAACACCTTAAAAATGTTTCCCCCATTTCATTCATTAATCGCTCAGCGATGTTGCGTCTAGACTCTCCCCCTCCCCCATCCCCGCATTGCCCCGCCACCTCCACTTGCACCATCCGGACAAACTTTCATTAATAAGCGGTACGTAGCATTTTTATGTCTGTAGTAAGTATTATGTCCATAATATTAAGTAGAAAATTCGGAAACTTAAATTTTAAACATTGTGTGTTTTAAAAATTATTCTGACTTCAAAATTTTCCCGTTTTTTTCCCTGGTAATTAAAAAATAACGATGTATGCAATAAAAAATAAGTTATTATATAAGTTCGCACTAGGATTAGATATTGTGTGAGAAATTTAATAGTTTTTTATGCATGCCCCGCCTCACTCCAACTGAATTCGTGCTTCCTTCAAACCTTGCCGCATATGTTTATTGAATAAGAAAAGTTGTTTATTTAGATCACATATAACACCAAAATATATTCAGTTAAAACTAATAAAAACCGGAAATAGATTAGAAGAACGACGCTATTAATTATAAGAATTTAAAAGACGACACATTGGTCAGATAAAGCCATTAGCGTCAAATGAATACCCCTTGTGGCTTAATTTTAATTATATGATGTTCATTCCATATCGTGTTAAGCGGCTATATCGATCATGACTGGCAATAAATCTAGTATCTAGTCTACTTAGGGTTCATTGTAGTGTCGTATGTATTCGCCCAAACATAAAGAAACTCATTCGTTTTCGCCTACCCTACGGTTTGGTATCGCGTTGATAGGAAGGTCTGACAACATATAAACTCCATTGGTGTTGTTCTTCCATCACTTTTTATTATAATAAACATGAACATACGATTTTTTTTTATTACATTTAGAGTAACAAACGAGCACACAGTTCACCTGATGTTAAATGATCTTGTGACGGCTTATAAACAACTACATGCATCCTCGTATTCAACAAAAGTATTCTAATGCATTGATACTCATTTTTTATGTTTATCTTATTAATTTATTATAAAGATATTGGAGTAATAACATTATAAAAACACCATACCTGCAGACTAGAGAAAGCTAAACCATCACCATTATAAGAAGCCTCAATATAACATAGTGACAATAGACAAATGATCTTAAAAATTGTTACGGTGAGGATATTTCATTTGATATCCATTCAAAACTAATCTATCTACGCATACAGTTAGATTCCCACAAGTAAGCGGACGTGACCATTAAAAGCGTTTAAGGAATTATCATCAACCATCACGATACAAACAAAGCGATGTGAAAGTAAATAACTGTAAAACATCATATCCATCGTTCAAATTAAATAACCATTTAACTGCGAGTTAATTTCATTAAAACTTTTGTTATCGGCCCGTTATAACTTGATCTACCGCTATCCCGTATTTCAATAGCATATCGTCTGATACAGACGCTGTGAAATGTCAATTTGATTTGGTTTTAATGCTATTGTATTGCACAATATGAATCCACCGCAAATGACGATAAAAATAACGTAGTTGTATAGGCCTAACAGTTTTTGCATCTGTTTAAACTGAATTAACCATAAAAACAATGAACTTTATTTTAATGTTAATAAGTAAAATATAATATATTACTTTCTATGTCTATCTACTCCATTTAAAATAAAAGATGTGACTCTTTTATATAAATAAACATAAAACCTTTAAGATGTGATAATGATTTCCTCCTGGACGATTGAACCAACCGCAAATGACGACGAAACTAACGTAATTGTATAGACCTAACAGTTTTTGCATCTGTTTAAACTGAATTAACCGTAAAAACAATGAACTTTCTATGTCTATCTACTCCAATTACAATAAAAGAAAACATAAAATCTTTAATATATGATAATGATTGAAAAATAAACTTTATTTTTCTATTTGTACATTTATAGAAAAATAGATTATTTTTAATATCCATATTCCGATATAATGCGTGTCCAATAAGCTCAGAATACACCACACACCTAGATTCTGATGTTGATGTTGATGCTATTAGCCTATGCCGCTCTTACAGCTTCATCGGACACAGGGCACACGGAACTGTGAGGTCCGTGAGCTGGTTTCACACACCTAAACCCGAAAACCAACTTTTTTTTCCTCTGCTAGGAACCGAACCCAGGAACCGGGACGCAACAACTAGGCCAATCACTACACCACGTGGCCGTAAGATATATTGAGTATATATTGAAGTAGTTTTTTTTTTCATTCCAATTCTTCAAAAAAAAAGAAAATCTACCTTCTAATAACTTCTATAACACCGAAATTACAAATGCTGTTTATTTAAAATTAATGTGGATTGTAGATGGTAACAATGAATCACCAATATAGTTTTTAAAATTAAAATTAAAAGTTAATTAGAGAATACATTCTTATCAATTTAGTTATGAAGAGTCTAATGGGACGATAGATAAAAAAAAAACATACACTATCCAATCCTAATGAAGTGGTTATAGAATTTTTATAATACCCAGATATCGATGTGTCGTAAGCGACTAAGAGGATGTTAATTGAACAATTGATCGGAAAAGCGAACATTGTGACTTATATCCAACAATCATATAACTGTTTCTATTAAACTTGACGTCTAAATTATTCCGTTACTGCCAATTAGAATTAATGAACGCAGATACGGAGCGGAGCATACGTGAAAATATGTATTGCTGGTATTCACTCTCGCCTCGCCAATTGGTTTCGATGGATAGTTTTTAGATGAGTTAATTGTCACCAATTTCGCTGTCTTAGCAATTATAAAGTTTAACTTGTTTATTTTGATTCCTCGGCTTTAATTCCTACTGCTGTTTCTCAATGGCAATGAAAATTCGTTTGTCTACCGATTTTCTTGACTATTTATGTTGCTGTTGTTTTTTTTTTCATTTCCCACTTTTAGCATTTGCTAAGCTAGTGTACCGTCAACGACTTAACGATATTGGCCTAAGCTTCAATAATCTTCAATAAATTCAATAATTATATCGATATTTAAAATAATTCCTCTATCTGCTTTTGCTTTTCATTCATTGTTCCTTTCTTTTAGTTGTTCCGATTGTTTCCTTTCTTTTAGTATCAAAGTGAATTTAGTTTTACTATTTTATTAAGACTTTCTTTAGAGAATTAATTGACGCCCAAAATCAAAAAATAACTGAAAAAAGTCACTGAAATTATAACTAAAAATAATGTTAATTCTGGAATAAAAAAAATAACGGCACTACATGTCATATATTTCCCGCCAAGACCTTCCATATTAATTAAAATTATTCAAACAAACCGCCATTTTGGAATCGTCTACATACATCGATGTTGCCTACATTTTATTTTGAAAAATACTTAGAACTTTTAGACAATAACATTCTCAACATCACGTTAAACACTAAGTAAATACACGTAGGGTATTTTTTTATTTTTTACACGAATGACATTTAACGCGACAATGCGAATTGCAACGTATGGTTTAATGCGATCTACAAATGCAAATTGAATTATTGGTTACTTACTAAAAAAGTTACCAGTCGATATAAAACAATACTGATTATGAATATTAACTTAAGGTTATGGTAATAATATTTTTTTATCGTTTCTCAGAAAAGAAGTAGGAAGTAGATATAAATAAAAACATAATGGGACAAATGACTATGTTTTCGTACAAAAAAAAATCCGGTGTACAGCAGTAATAATCCACTGTTAAAATATTAAAAAAAGTAAACATATTAAGAAACAAATATATATAATAATAAACACAAAACTCTATTACACACAGACCATATATATATATATATATATATATATATATATATATATATATATATATATATGGTCTGTATGTAATAAGAAGACGGCGCACCATTAATCTATGATCTGTTATTAATCTATGAAGTACACTTGGAACACCAACAGGGAAGCTGTGTACTCAATTCTCGCTCTTAATATCATACAAATAAATATATAGAATTAACGGTCTTGTTTTGCTAGGAGCACAGAGAACGGTCCAATCTAAAAGTATTTTAAAGTTTTGCAATATAAGTTAACAAAAATGTTCATATGTTTACTGGTTATACTTTTTTTGTTAGTTTTTAAGAGTTGTTAAGAGTTATGGACAATTTATTACAATCAAGTCATTAATAGAATTAAGCAATGAAGTTAGTTTCTATGTGCAATATGAATGGGTCGACTCGACGGGGAATAGCAGCATAAGGCTGGGACCCGATCGCAGGTAAAAAGTTACAAATTCTAGCTCAGTCCTTTGCTGTGATAGCACATATGCGTCTTGAATCGTTATTGATGACAGATCTGAAGTCTTTGCTTAGCATCACGTGAACTGTGCGTGAACTTTGTCACCAATACTAAAGATAATTTAGAGTGGCTCTACAGCCGTTAAGTCGTTGGCCTAATTTTTTTTTATGAAAAAAACTATCTCTTTCAGACGTACTACAACAACCAGCACTGGACGGAGGACAAGGAGGTGTACTGTTCGAGTCACGTTCCCAAGATCGGGCCAGGGCACCTGGACAACTCGTCGGTGGGCATCCGTAGCGCTCTAAACGTGCCACGTAGCAATAACTACGTCAACGAACAGATTAGAGGTCTCGCTCGGAACAGTCACGACAATGATTGTGAGTGTGTATTATATTTGATTAATAATTGCCAGCAACTTAAATACTTGTGTTAGAAGATAGTTCACGACAATCGAAAGTCGAATGGCAGATTCGAACCTACTACCCTAAGTTTGACTGACCCTGTGCCCTATACCATTAAGCTTCTGACGCTTCTATATATATTTTAATGAAGGTAACTGGTTACATTTAATTAAATTTTATAAAAGGAAATTGCCACTTTGAGATATAAAACAATGGATATTTTGACATATAAAACGAATCAATCTTTAATATCACTGACTTTAGTCTGAAACGGTTATTAATTTAATCAATACTTTTATTTGGTAAAAACTATAAAACGCATCTTCTTAATAAAAAATATATCTTAAACTTTTTAACTATAACTATTATTATTTATATTACAAGATTCATAGAATAACTTCAATATCCTACCCGACAATTTGGAGGACTTCTAGAAAGAAGGCAATCGTGTCGCTGGTCTTTCTCGATGGATTCCGGGATCAATCACATGTTCAAAAAAAGTGGGGAAATTAACTATTACAAAAAAGATAATTCCGTTGAAAGAATTTTAAATTACACATTCTTTTAAACTTACGTAATGGTACGATCTTAATTTTAAATGCAAAGCACGGGTATTGCTTTTGAAAAACCTGTTGAACTCAATTGCATTAGGTTTTTAATCTAAGTAGAATCAATCCCGTTCCAGTGATGGACAATTGAATGAAAATATCGATATATAAAATTGATAGTTGGTAGAGATTGTCTAATGTATTAAGTAAGACTTTATACATCACTATATAAAGCTTAAGTAAATAAATAAAACGACAAATGTAATGAAAATATCATTTAAGATAATAATAATCAATAACGATATATTTTCATAACATTATTAATTAATTAATTTTTTAAAAAAATTTAGCACATTGAATAGAACATTAGCTAATGACGAATTTCAAAGAATAGTTTTAAATCAGATCCAGTTATCATAGTTAAGTGAGATATATATTTATAAGAATGCAATTTATCTATAAATTTTGAAAGTAATATAATTATACATAGAGTTACGCCTGAGATGAACACTATATCTATAATTAGTTATTGTTATGTAACAGTTTTTAAAATACTACTTAAATTAATTGAAAGTTCATAGATGTTCATATTCCATATCAGTTTGAGACAGGATTTCGTGATATATAAGAATGTCGATATCGATTAATCGACAAACTTTGAACGTTCCTAATCTGATCCTGCTTACAGCAACACCTGAGGTAAGCCTTGTAAGGCGCCAATGCATCGAAACAATGGACACGACCTTGGCTGGCGTCGTGGTTTATTGACCACTCACAATGAGGTTACGATTTATACGCATGTACGACGACAAAGTTAAACTGACGTCAAAGTTGACACTTGAAGTTGGATGCAAGTATCATATACCTATATAAATAGAAATATATAATTGAAAATATATAAAGACCGCAATAGCATGGAGGACTGGTTTTTTAATGAAACTATAGTATGACAAACTAGAACGCAGTTCACCTGATAAATGATGACTACGAAAAATACCTACATATTAGTCAACTAAGAAACCAGTTATAATAGTGAATGGTCCCTAATTAAAATATTATTTTAATGGATAACCCAAGATCTCGTTTTGAGCGGGAGTATTTAGAAGAAACACCGCCTACCAAACTAACAGAAAGAAGACGAATTAAATTATATGGATAAGGTTGGAGATTATTGTCCGATTATTATTTGGAATCAGTTAAAGTTGGTTGCCATAAAGGCACCAAGAAGGAACACCTCTTTACAAATCACTGTAAATAAAACAATCAGACATCAGTTTATAGTGCTATTTCACGTTTTTATTCCTTGGGAGCATATTCGTTTATATATCAAACCGACACATTCATGCAACAGGTGAACAACTAGTGTAACTCTATTAATTTTAAAATATAACCTGCGAGAGAATTATATAGATTTTTTTAAAGTTAACTAAATGACACTTTTACACTTACAAGTTTAGTTTGGTAATTTATCAAAAACACTAATGATTAAGCAATTGTATTAAATTCACTAACCTCGTACAGATATAGTCGTATCTCATCTATGTTAAACCATTTAACAATAAACCTCCTTAACACCTAGCGTAAAATCGCAAAATCCAATTCATACTATTTTACATTACGTAAAATGTCCGTGATTAATCTTAATTTCCTTTTAGGGTTTTATTCCAATGGACTAGATAGCCCTATACATGTATGTAAAACGTACAACCTAAAGTCTGCAACCATATAACAAGTCTAGCCATAAATACTGTAACATAAAACGCCTTCTGTCGCGATACGCAGGTGAAAGGGACAGAAAAATTTTCACGATTGAAGATCACTACAATAAGAAAAATGATAAAGTGTACGCTCACAGTTCTAAAGAAGCTGCTTAAGTAGTCGGAAAGGTACAACGTGGTCATCATCCTGCGTTAGTGATGGTTTGGTGGGGCGTGTCTTATCAAGGAGTCACAAAACTACATTTTTGTGAAAAAGGAGTGAAAACTTCAGCCAAAGTGTATCAAGATACAGTCTTGGATCATGTTGTGAAACCTCTCAGCAATACACTTTTTAAAAATATACCGTGGACTTTCCAGCAGGACTCTGCATCTGGTCACAAGGCACGAACTACTCTAGCCTGGCTTGAAACCAATGATCCGGACTTTATAAGACTGGCCCTCATCTAACCCAGACCTCAACCCTATAGACTTCAAATTATGGTCAGTTTTAGAGGACATGGCCTGCTCTAAACAACACGGCGACATCGAGTCTCTTAAAAAATCTTTGGAGCAAGCAGTGGCGAAATTTCCTTTGGAAACAGTGTTTAAATCTATAGATTCGTAGCCAAACTGATTAAAGGCGTGTATAAAAGTCAAAGGTGGTAAAGAAAAAGTCAAAATTTCGAATAGAATATTTTTTAATTTTTGCTGACTGACTAATAAATATGTAGGTATAAATTTTGATAATATTACATTACTTCATAAAAAAAAGAATTTTCATTTGTAACAGAACTTATGGGCGGACTAGGTATATAACAAAGTACTTACTCTACTATATATAAGATGAATCAGCAAGATCACTGCTGAATGATGGTGATTAATCAATATAATTTTAGCAGCATCTGATTTTAGATTTGATAGATAGTACTGCGTCCAATATATTCAAAATAAATTCACTTTGATTCAAGCTCATTTTTATTTCGAGCGTATTCCAACAGCAAGCGCTGCGCTGCAAATTCGAATGTTTTGCAGTTGACAAAAAACGTGACAAAGTATGTGCTTGTTTTTTACCCTTACTAATGTAATAAAGTTTGTCAACTGTGCAGGATGTATAAATCTCCCTACTCAGCGGGCCTCCCGCTCGCGAGTCTAATTAGCAACACTCACACAAAAAAAATTGTCAGTGACGAAAATTTTATTAAAGTATTTTGTTCACTGTCCTACGTCCTAGAATGGAGTTATAAAAAACAAGAAGGAATATTGGAAAATAGATCAGAGTAATTACTACATAATAATTTGTAATAATAGTAATTACTGTATTTACCTTTTTCGTGCCTGGAGAGCTTCTATTAGTTTTTCCCCCATTTTAAATATATTACTGTGTAGTATTTTTTATGAAAATTCTATATTATATTTTAAAAGTATTTTAATTATTTAAGAAATGAAAGAACCTGTTATATATTTTATTAATTATTAAAAAAATATAAGTTTAATTTGTTATTATATTTAGTCATAACGGATATATAATAAGTAACGTTTAGTCTTAACAAGAGTTTATAAAAATTAAGCTTTTGAGTTTTAAGCTCCACGTAGAACTCTATAGGAAAACTATCTTACATCATCTACTTATTTATACCCAAGTGAGCAAAGCCCGTTCATTCCAAATGATTCGCAGACATTCCTTAAAAATAAAAGTTTAAAATTTCGCAAATATGATGCCACGACACGCAATAAATCTGTTGAAAACAAGAAGAAAACGTCTATCTTGAATCAGCAAACCTGCAAGAATCCGGTCGGACTTCCGAAGAAGGTGACTGCGGTACGGTACATACGAATACAGCGTTCGACTAAAGTTCGGCGTTTAGAAAGAGAGGTGGTGCAAGATGAAAGAGAGAGGTGGTAGCTTGCAAAACAACCGGCCGCATTCCTTAGCGACAGCCCAGTGACCTAAAGCTCAGGCCCTAGGGAGTGGACCCTACCTGTTCAAATATGACCTAGGGTCATTAAAATACATTACTTTATGATTAATACGAATAACGGAAGGGAAAACACTTTACTTCTTATTTTGATTAGAATTTATTTTCATTATTAAATGGAAAACAAGAACACAGTAACAGCTACGTTCCAAAACACATCTACATACAGACATCCAGCGAGGATGAGAAGTTACGATGCATATATCTTATTATCCCTGTGGAACAAGATAGAATATCCCGTTATCAGTAATTGGGGTCTCCAGATGACTTGAAAAGATAATATTATCTACTGCAAATAGGCTCACGTCTAAAAATATCAATTATTATGAGCGATAATATGAATGTAGTCCATTTTTGTTGACCCATTAATTTTTGAGCAAAGTCGCTCTACAACTGTTTCCAACCTTCGACCATCCTTTAGTTTGTTGGTGATACGGTGTAAAATATCAAAACTTTACTGAATTATAAATAAACTCCTAGTCAATCAAGATATTTATGTTTCTAAATTTATATAATGATTGAATGAAATATAAAAGAAATAAAGATAGATTTCAGAAGCGTCATTAGCCTTATGTTTAGGGTGCGGTCTGCGAAATTTAAGATCGTGAAGTTTGAATCCGCCATTCGACTATTATAGTGAACCGTCTCCTAGTACAATCATTTAAGCTTAGTTGGAGTGGTTAACCGGATGTTAATAATATTAATAACACTACTAACATACTTTAAAAAAAGTCTACGCAACGAGATTAAAATGTATTAAAAAATTCTACGCAACGAGATTAAAATTTATTAAAAAAGTCTACGCAACGAGATTAAAATTTATATCAAAAAAGTCTACCCAACGAGATTTTAATTTATTAAAAAAAGTCTACACAACGAGATTAAAAATTATTAAAAAAAGTCTACACAACGAGATTAAAAATTATTAAAAAAAAGTCTACGCAACGAGATTTTAGTTTATTAAAAAAAGTCTAAGATTAAAATTTATTGCTGTCTTAAAACAGATTTTACGTGATCAACGAGAATATCTAACCGAACAGAGTACAAGAGCACTATATCTTAATGTTTTCATGTATTTGATTAATTCATTGCATTGCAAATGGCATGCTTAATATTTAATGAAGTCTCTCGAGAAAGTCTAGACGATAAAAACTGGTTAACGTTGTATGATGTGAAATTTTTGCGCGTGAAATCACTCACGCTTGCTTGTTATATAATGGCCGACACTTCATTTAAGAAGAGGCGTTCTGTTTATTTTTAATTATAGTAATATAAATCACTTAATATTAAACAAAACAACAGCTTTGAAGCAAAGAGATGTTGCAACTTCTTTCATTTTGTACTTTGTTGGTTGGCAATCGGTGCGCTTTACGCGGAATTTTCAATCTCGCACAACCACTCCGTTGTATCAGCTGACGCCAGCGTTATTTCCGTACCGATATTACTTAAGGACATTCAAGAAAAAAGAGTCTCCATCTTTCTCAAAGGCTGGCAACGAACCTACAAATCGTTGGTGATCAGATTAGATATTTGCTCGCTTGCCACCCATTGTATAACATAAAACATAATTTAACTCCGATATTTTCGATAATCAAAGATTCGCGCCCTTATTATAAACTAGAACACAAATCGCTCTACTCATATGAAGTAGTCGTTCCGGAATACAAGCGAAAAATAATAGAAGTGCTAAAAAAAGAAACCGGAGGCTACATAAGTGATGTCGTAGCATTACATTTTAGACCTAAGGGCGACAAAGCATTTATATAATGATTCCTTAAGCGGCTTAAGCCATGGGGATATACCATATCAAAAAGAGGGGTCGCAAATGAACACACCTGTTCCTTCGTCATCTCTCTTTTTTGCCTATGGAGGTATAATTTTCATGTTTACAATAATGTACTCCACATTATTGTAAGCATGAAAATTACAATAGACATAAATTATTATTTAGGTTTACAACTCGGATGAATATTCAATTCATCCGAAATCTGGCGACAACGAAACTATTTGCTTATCTCACAATATCGCTTCAGCGGCGACATCCGAATTCAAAAGGTTAAATTACGAAAATTTACCAATTTGCGTCACACGTTGAACAGTGGTAGAGCTATACTGCAGTTTGTTTCTAACTGCAGAATGAATAGGTCAGCTCGACCGGGGTAGCACCACGCCCTCACAGAATAACGGCGTGAAATAGCAGCATAACGCTGCTGTGTTTCGTCTGGTGAGTGAAGGGATCCGGAGACCTTTATTACTGCTGACGAGGCATTCCATCTCAGTCCTCGAGGGTGACAACGCATCTGCATTATGATTCCTTGTCAAGGATGAATGTAGATGTCATGGGCCGCAGGAATCACTTAACATCAGGTGAACTGTGTGCTCGTTTGCAGCTCTCAATGCAATAAAAAAAAGAAAACACAAATATTTATATAATTGTCGCCACTAGGAATCGAAACTTGAACCCATCTTATTATATTCACTTTTGCAGGTAGTTTTTTTTATTGCTGTATTAGTCACCGTTATATAGATATAACTTTATTTCTAGATATAAAACTATAAAATTCGATTAGCAAATGAGCGAAAATTACTTATTTCCTTGTTACGTCATTTCGGATGGTATTTAGTGCTTTCGCATATTTTTCTAAAATGGCATGGAGTTGCACAAGCCGATCGTGTTAAACATAATCTTAATAAGGCTTAACGACGTTTTACGAAATTCCCGGGCTCTACAGTTCTTGTAGTCACTTAAAATAAACGCATTGACAAAATTACGTAGTTTTTCTTTTTGGAATATATTTTTAATCTAACAATGATACATATACGGCATGAATGGGTGGGCACAATTGGGGAAGGACCACGTTTCCACAGAGAACCGGCGTAAAATAGGAGCATACGTTGCCGTATTTCATCTGGTGAGTATAAGGACTTGGAGATACTTATGACCTGACGAGGCATTACATCTTAGTCCCCAGGGGTGACATTGGCTTAAAGCTCAATATCCTAAACATATAGGATTAATTGCAGGAATTATAAAAAGTACGTAATATTTAAGTTAATTTTTTATTGAAAAAGAAAACCTTGTAATATTTCTTGTATTACTTTCAGATAACATTTCAAGAGCAGATGTTTACGGTAAGTTTTTCCTACTTTCATATTGGTTTGGCATTTGCAATTACCGTTCACGTTTGCATTCTCAAAATGAGTACTTTTTTATCGACATCTCATTCTTCAACTGGTGTACCTAAACTTCCCACACAGATTTTTTGAACCTAGGTCTACCTTATATACACATATTCACACTAACCCATCTAGTTAGTGGTCGACGTCACTTTTCTTTAATGAATTCTTTGATGATTTATTTGTTGTAACCTTTTTTTACAGGTTTTAGGTACAATTCCAAACCTGAATTTAGTATTTAGCTTTGTGTTTTGTATATGACACATTAAGCTATGGAAATTTATAAATATAAATTGTAAAAAATTTGGAAATTTAAAGAATGATTGATGTGATTCTGCCACTTTCTGCCCGTGTGATTCTGCCACTCCTTCTTTCTGGCTCTTCTTTTTGAATCCAATATTCAATTATATATCATTCAATAATGGACTTGTTCTATCAAGGGCCATAATAATAACAACTTCGATTTTGATTTGTTTAATTTATATTATGCTACTTATTTTGCCCACCATGATGTCAATATATACGAGCTGACCCATTCATTCTGCAGCTAGAAACAAACTGTAGTGTAGAGTTACTACCACTGTTAGTCTAATAAATGATAAAATAAACTTTCAAATTAATAATTATATTAAATAACAAAGAAATTAATCAACAAATACGTTAACTGCCTCATGGCCTTGTGATAGAAGTTAAGATGGGCACATATATATATTCTCTTGGATCACCTTCCTAACCTAACCTTGTTAAGAGTTGGTCCAATTGCATAATGTTTTTAATTAATTTAAATTTATAATAAGGCATTTAATCGTTTTATGTTATGTAATATATTAATATACATAATTGAGTCATAGACGTTCAAAAGTCATTGGCTCCTACCATCAAGTATTACGTAATTTACGTAAACGGAATATCAACTGCCTAGATTAACCACATTTCATGTCTAAAAGATGCCTTTATGAGTTTATGGCATCGCGGATTACCCAGATTATAAAACGTCTTGAAAAACAATTTGTCTTTGAACAAATATAATATATAGGCACCGATGGATCCCAGATGAGGGCAGAGCGATTTCAAAAACTCTACTAGTCATCCACATCCGTGTCTACCGCCCAAGTCTTGGTTGTTGGGGAATTATAAGATAAAAGTCTTACGTTCCAGCTACCATCTAAAACATTTTCTTCTATTTAAAACTAAGCTTATTCTGTGCAGACTCTATGCTGAAATTTACGCCTACGCCTTCTTGGTACTGTATTCAATACATTTTTGGTCTTAGAAAGTATACCCATATTTCCTTATCATCATATTAAATAAAATCGTAATAAATAAATAGTTTAAATGGCTAACCAAACGGTTGCGACTACTAATATTTTTAATTCGGAATGCGAGCAAAAAGAGTTCTATCCCACACTGCCTGCACTAATGAAAATGTTAATTGCTGATTTACCATATGCTCAGCGGTAAAAGAATAACATGTTATAAATATAATAAATATATAAATAATATATTATTTATTTATATATATTATTTATATATAATAGTATATCTATATATTATTTATGGTTAGTGTTTATTGTAGCTTGTTAAATATTTCTAGTTATGAATATTATTGTTCTAGTATTTTCAACCGATTTTCTATTAATACCGCCCTTTGTTAAGATGACTTTAAGGCGAATACATATAAATCAATTAGATGAAATAAATAATTAAACTCTTCTTTGACGCTCCTCTGTCTACGGATCAGGAGAACAGACAAATTTTCCCAGCCTCCTGCGACGAAACAAGTACATAGTATGTGTTCGCTTATTTAAAGTATTTAAATAAATAATAATGGCTCATAATTATTATTACTTAGTTGTTGGCGGCTACACGACGGTTGATGGCACTTGCCAGTATCGCACATATATACTTTATATAATTATTCTTTTGATAGCGTAGCACCTCTGCTCTAGTGTTTATAAATTTTGAGTGTTTATAAATTTTGAGAAGCGTTGACATAGTTCTCAATCGCCAACGGGCTTCGGACCGCTATAATTGTGTCGATAAATACATTTATCATAGCGAAGCTACCACAGATCGTTGACTATCTACAAATGAATTCCGCGAAGTAAATATTTCACATTGTTTCACCTAACTGTCCAATGCACGCACGGCGGGCCGGTTAACGGATGATCCACTCCATCGCTTTCACATGCCAATAAACACTAATCACTCGCTATTATTCTGCTGCCCGTTATTGTGTCCGTGATACTCGCCATAGCGTTGCAACTATCATTTTCCGAAGCTTACACTTAATTGCATAATTGTTATTTCCTTGTTACCTTACGTGAATGGGTCAGATCGACCGGGGTAGGGCCACGCCGTCACAGAATACCGGCGTGAAATAGCAGCGTTATGCTGCTGTGTTTCGTCTGGTGAGTGTAGGGATCCGGAGACCTTTATTACTGGTGACCCGGCATTCCATCTAAGTCCTCAAGGGTGATAACGCATCTGCATTTTGATTCCTTGTCAAGGATGAATGTATGTAGATGTCATGGGCCGCCGGAATTACTTAACATCAGGTGGACTGTGTGCTCGTTTGTAACTGTCAATGTATTAAAAAAAAAACCAGTAACGGATAACGAAAATAAACTTTTTTATATAATTAAGACAAGTGACGACCTGTGCAAGTTTGTCGACGGATGCAAGTGGTTCGGGTGCTTTGTAGCAATTAATATGGGAAGCATATGTTCTAACGATAAGCTGTAATTATGACTATAAATGTCATGCTGAAGCATATAACTATCTCTAGCATATATGGGTGAGCACAAGCGAGATAGGGCCGCGCTTTATTCGAATATAAAATCGCAACTCAAATCTGCAATGTTCCGTAACATGAGAACAAATCGACAACGACCAGGTAGTTTCCGACCGGCTTGATTCATAGGCTTTGCTAATAGATATTACATTTCTGTAACTTTTAATGCATTTATCACGTTGAGTGTTCGAAGGAACTTTTCGGGTTAATACCCATCGTAGCGGTTAATTTATTTTATTGCGGCAACTCACAAGTACTAATATTTGCTTTGTGGAATAAGCTATCGCCACTG
Organism: Teinopalpus imperialis; assembly: GCA_029286865.1. NCBI lineage: Eukaryota > Metazoa > Arthropoda > Insecta > Lepidoptera > Papilionidae > Teinopalpus > Teinopalpus imperialis. The sequence continues at coordinate 906,214 of JAGSMU010000034.1, forward strand.
GTATTTGTGAAACGACTTGAGAGACGTCATGAAAAGTGCCTTTTCTCATAAGTCGACAACACATCTGTAACTCCTCTGAAGTTGCAGGTGGTCATGGGCGGTGGTAATCACTTGCCATCAAGTGAGCTTGCTTGTTTGCCATTTCTTTCTATAATATGTGTTAATGTGAATGACAAGATATCTGCATAGTATTGGTGCACTACACAGTTAGTGATTTCTACGGCTCAATCACCTACATTTTATTGTACGATATGGATTTATAAAATGAGAACCGACACTTCTCTTGTGTTGGCTTCAAGGATGATCTAGGTTGTGTCACAATAGTACCTAAGTGGAGATTTTTGTAGACCAATATTTGTGGAGAAGTGGACCTTATTATCATTTGGGGCACAGCGAGTTTCACTTGTCTTTCATTTATATATTAGTCTTTTTCCTCTTTCTTTTGTTTATTTTTAATTGTTTTTACTGTGCCTGATTTTACTATTGTTTATGTGTGTATAAGGAATCTAATTACGAATACGTTGTCACACCTGAGGAATAGACAGAATCCCTTGTCACAAGTAACAAGGTCTCCCGCAAAACTACTAAATCAGGGCAATTTATTATTTTACTCTTTTATATCGAAAGTAGTGGATGAGCCCATCGGTTTGCGCTACTGCCAGTTTATAGCTGCTTCTTGGCCCTCCCACTTTAAGAATCAAGAAAATCACAAGGAGGTAACTGGGTATAGGAAATTCCATCTGGACCGCAGGGGAGACTCTCTAGGTTGTGCGGGAACTATGTTCTTGTGCTATATCACCTTCGTGAAATAACATGACAATTACAAAGTAAAAGTAATTTTACGCATATGCGTGTTTACAGCTCTTAAACTAACACATCTGAAATGTTTCGACACAAATATTTAAAAAAAAAATCGCTGATAATTAGAAATTTATATTACATCTCGGAATCATCGCGTGCAAAATATAATTAAAATTAAATTTTCACTGTTATTCGGATTTTTTTAAACCGAGGAATGTATTTTGATGAACTGATGTCATCTGATTTCTATTTACTTTTCGATTACGAGTTCGATCCTTGGTGATGTGTTAGATAAAAAATATTTCGTAGACATGTGAAGTGTTAGTAAACTTCTATCGTTCGTGTTAGTACACTATCTACTAATCTAACTATACTACTAACTAATCAAATTTGGTACTTACGGCTTTATATTATGTTCTATATATACCCAAACCTATAAATCATTCATGCTGTAGATGGAAACAGACTGGAGCATGATAATTGATAATTTAAGACACCGTTAGTCTAATCTTTTTTGGTGTGTTTCGTATGGTGAGAGTAAGGATTCGGATCCGCATATGCATCTTGAGTCTTTGTTTAGGATAGATGTAGATTTCATGGACCGTATTCATCAAGCTCGTCACCAATCAAAGCATCATCTCCTTTCACCTCAACTATAGGTTGCCACGAAATATAATACGTTTCAAAGCCTGTATCCAAATACTTTCTAAGAATTTGTGAAATAATTATAAAACAGACGTCTCCATCTAATAAAATCATTAAACTTTTGAATAAATTGTAATAATAAAAAAAAATTGTCCGCAGTGTCGCCAACACGTGCTACGAACGGTGGCAGTGTGCACGCGTCGCCAGCGCGGGAACTCTCCCGCGACACGCCGGATTACCAATATGGCCGCTTTGACGCAAGCGCACTGCACATTGCGCACGCGCTCAAACAAACGGAACTGCAGAAAGCCTACCACAGGCCGAAGGAGAAACCCATCGATTGCTATTTGGTAAGTTTTATATCAATCTTACTAGAGATGTTTTTAAATTGTTAGATAACTTTTAACAGAGGATAATAGCGCTCGTTGTAAAGCATGACTAGCCAAAGTTTATAAATCCGCTAAGCAATGTACACACACAAACTCCTGTTTCGAATGTCAGAGTGCACGTTAATTCTTACGGTTTCAGTTATTCTCTGAGGACAGCTGTCGTTAGGCCAAACGTGTTTGGGCGTTTTGAGTTTTCCGACATCACACAGGCCACTTGCAGATACAATATGAAAAAGAAAACAAAAAAATCTTAATACTACTATTTACTTTCCTATGGGAAACCCTAGACTTTAAGTATATTTCTCGGGGATATAAGACTATAAATTGGCGGTATAATAATATATATAACTTATATATTATCTTGGTATCTATCACAAATTTAACTAAAAAAGTATTATAAAAATAATACTTTTTTAGTTAAATTTGTGTTAATAGTAATTGTAGTAGTAGTTGTAGTTAAATACTAATATAATACTTATAAAGTATATTATAAGTATTATATTAGTATATTTTCATAAAAGTATTTTTGTTCACTATTATTATTGTTATTTTATAAATAGATATACTTCAACAGTGGTAGAGACAAGTTGCGTCTATTTTTTTATTATAGAATAGGTTAGTTAGAATGGGTAGTTTCTAGTTGAGACATGAATTGATCGGTTCGATCGGGGAGGGACCACGCCCTCATAGAATACCAACATGAATTAGCTGCATAAACGTACTGAATGTTGGCTAATATGCTCAGAATGCATCCGATGGTCCACTTACTAGTAGCGATGCATTTCTTTTTTTTTTGTATTGCCTTACTGTATACTGTATACAGGTAGGTGGCAACACAGTTCACTGATGGTAAATGACGACTGCACCCCATGACATCTACATCCATCCTCTTCTAACATTCTGTTTTTTTTTAATATTTAATTGCGAGCAACAAACAAACACACAGTTCACTTGATGGTAAGTGATTACTGTGTCCCATAACATCTACATTTATCCTTGACAAGAAATCATAATGCAGATGCGTTTTCACCTATGACGACTGAGATGGAATGCCTCGTCACCGGTAATAAAAGCCTCCGGATCCCAGCACTCACCAGACGAAACACAGCAACATTATGCTGCTATTTAATGCTGGTATTCTGCGAGGGCTTTGTCCTTCCCCGGTCGAACTGACCCATTAATTCTGCAGCTAGAAACAAACTGCAGTGTACCTCTAGTATTGTCAACACGTCTAAGCACTCAACTAAGTTGAAGATGGATGGTATGCGTTAATGATCTGTAATTTAGATTTATTTATGATCACTTACCATCTCGTGAACCGGTTATTTTAGTACCTTTCCGGACGGATCCTTCTCTGTTTGTGCCGACTTCTTTATGTTGCAACAAAATCAGCAGTTGATAAGGTCCTTGTTGATGAATGTTTATGGCAAGCAAACTCGTGCTGGCACTGGAGTGGATAATTTGCTCTATCTCCAAGTATATCATAATCACAATATAATAATATAATAATAATAATAATCACAATATAAAAATAATATAATATCTAACAAAGGCTTACAATAAATACATGTGAATATTTCACATATTTCACTGTTCACGGTGTTCGCAGTTAATATAACACATATAAATAAGAAAAAGCACTGAAAAAAAACTATACAATTCAGTACACGTGACAGAAGCGTAACTTTAATTATCAAAACTTCAATTTGTAAGTATATAGTAAAAAAATATTACTAAGTAAATAGACGGTGAGAGAGAGAGAGAGAGAGAAAAGAATGGAACAAAATTGACCCCAGCAACATAATATATATACAATCAATTTTCATACAAAAAAGAAAGAGATATTCATTATCTCTTTGAAAAAGAGAGAAATATATTTTTATATTGCTGGGCAATGCGTTTTCCATCCTTTTTACGTCAGAAGAGTTTTGTTATGGAACCTTACGTGTAGAAACATTCCAGTCAAATTCGAAATTTAAAGTTTCACACTTATTGCGCAAGAGTTTTACATCTAAAATATACAAATATAAATAAAAATTAATATAATTAGTTCAAAATTATTTTTGCAAGTTTTCATATTTGTGGTTATTGTAAATAATTTTATTGCATGCAACATATTCAAATAATAAAACTAATTTCAACTAACTTGATTATATGCAGCTCGTCGTTAAACGACAATTGTTACAAAAGTCCACATTTTTACATTATCAAATTCTCCACGGAAATGAACGAGTTATAAAAGAAATCAAAATATTTGTACATAGCAAACGTGAACGGCAAATTACTGTGTTATTACGGATTATGAAATGTGAAACAATATTGGGCAAAACGCAAATTGCAAAGTCCTTCAGCTGCAGTGGGAAACTGCGGCTATAAAGTGACAAATAGACGTCGTTACCAGCGTTATGAAAATCACTAGGTTATAGTTGCATTAGTACAGCCACAAACAAAAATGCGATTACTTAGGTTTACCGCCAGTCAGTGGATAAAGTAAACTGTATGAGGAGATAGTTATTTTAGTTACTAGACTAAATCTATCACAGCTGATGAGTTTATACATAAAGTTATAAACATCGTCATTATCCTTAGTAAGATCCATTACTGACTTAGGTCCAACTCCTTCCATTCCTACGACTTTCACATCATTCTCCACATATGTAATATATTCTAAGTCTTCATTCCAAATTCCATTTCTTCATTCATATTCCTCAATCCCCTATTTATATGACTTCCATCCCTCATTATTTATTTCTTTATTTAAGGAATACAACAGTATACAAATAAAATGACACTAATGTTAAGATATGTTATACAAACTAAAGCCAATTATTGTTTCCTATAATTTATATAAAACTATTTGTTTTTTATAAGAGTAAAGTTTGTATGTGTTAGTGGATAGTGGATTAGAGGATAGGAATGGGTGTGTAGTGAAAACCTTATTTGGTCAATTATTTTTTACATATACACTAAACAGCTTATTGGATAAGGATAAAATTTCATCTATATATACATTTAATTGCTGAAGATAGTTTCTATTGTAAAAACGGGTTACGATAAGCGTATGAGAGTTTATCTCTTTTATATTGTGCACGTCTGTATGTCGTGTTAATGCGTATCGAAAGTTAAAAACCTGACTAGTCTATTTGAAGCGACGCATGTAAACATTAATGTGTGAATAAGCTTTAATGTTAAATTTAGTCGACAGTGACATTCAGATGTTGCGCGTTGGAGGAAAACTACTTCCTACTTTCTCACATGAATTGTTAGATACTAATTCTTATTATCGCATTCATCGCATTTCTTACTGTTTATTTTTTGGTTTTTTTTTTAAATCTTTTTGTTTATTTTTTTTTATTTATTTTTAAATTATATTTGGATGTTAATAAACGTCATCAAATATTTAATGCAAATCTATTTAATAATTCGTTTGGAATCTTTTGATTGTTTCAACATAACTATTAATACTATTATGATGCACTCCTAGTTGATTATTACACATTCAAGATAATTACAACAATGACATCAACTGCATAGGATATATTATAGTGCCGTCTGAATTTGTTGCAACGATACGTTTTGTACACAGGTATGTCAGGTGTTCATGGGCCTTCACTTACCTTAGTTTCGAAGAAAAAATTAAGATCGAAATCTTGGATCAAAGCCTTCTTTACTCATGTTTGAGAACAAGAATGCGTTTAGATAAAGCATGTAACACATATTTTACAAGTTTGTTATAATGTTGCTTCTTATCCTGTAATTATCAGTACACGCCTAATATGTATCACGTTTATTGCAATATGACCGAGTTGACAACGTAAGTAACTGTCTGTATACGGCAAAGTGTACTCGATTTTATCAGGTGATATGAGTTTGAACGCACCTGTCATAATTATAGCGTTATCTTTATCACCCTTGCATGGTACTGATGTGTAGAAACACTCAATAAATACTGTAGTTACGTTAAGATTCATGAGGATTCAAAAATTACATTGTATTTGTACGTGACTGTACTACCGGCGATCACTGGTTAGACGGCGTCGCAAACGCCACTTTTCGCTACAATGTAATAATAGTAAAAGAGCTAAAGGCGTATATGTACCAAAATTTATTCAATTATGTTTATTTGCATAATAATCTTCAGAATTTATATAATCATATAAAAGGATTTTGTAATGGGCATCGTAGTAACTATATTGATTGAAATAAAATTATTTAAGCAATTTAAAAAAAAAAAAAAAATTTTCTGTGTGCTAAATACCAAAACAAAAAGCATCTTAACTTTTTCGCCCCAAAATCAAAAAATTGCGAACATTAATTCCTTTTGAGTCATCAAACATAAATTAAAAAAATCCCAGGTGTCTGGGCGCAAGGCGCAAGTACGTTAAATTCGTGACAAGGAATCATAAAACAATGAGTACTCTGCACAGAATATCAATATACATGTACCATAGAATAACAATTATTAATACACAATTTATTAAATCACAATTAAAGTACTTTATTCATTTAATGATAATTACATATATAATATTTAACTCGGCTTGATTCGGTTACTCTCGAGCTCGAGCGCAACGGGACACCGATCGTAACGGGACAATGAGTCATACTTTTTTGCGAATGCCTCCTAGCGTTACCTATTTATATGGCGTTGTCACGTCAAAATAACAATAAATATAAAAATATATTATTTTCTACAGCATAAAGCATATGTATAAATATTATATAGATCTAGTTATTATTTGGAGCTTCCATTATTTATACATGCTGATATCAGTAAAGATTCAACACAAGTTTCGATTGGTTTCCAGTTTGTTATTCTCAATATTAATTGGTACCCTCCTTGACTAAGTGTTCGTGCCATACCACTCTTTATTTCGTCGCACTTGTACACGTTTATGAACAGTGCACCGCAATGAAAATGACAATAAAACCTTTCTACAACATTCGGTCGAATATAGAAAACTTTAATCAAATTTCAAGTTCAAAGAATTTAATATGATTAAATTTTAACAGACGTTTCAAACATCCATTATATTCATTGTTATTAAATATTAATACATAGATGCCCTACATAACAACAGCTTAAACACAAATAATAAACTTAATATTGACGCAATTTAGTATACAAATTGTTTCGTTCCAATTCTTACGCTTATGTAACTTGTAATAACGTCTTATTGTCAATCCGATATTTGATTATATAATATTCAAAAGAGAAGTATCTCATTTGGTGTTGAAGCGCTGATTGAGAAGTTTTGTGTTTATTGACGGCAACGTGGCGTAGAGATAAGAGTTGAGATGTATAATATTTGTGTATCACAGATTTTTGGATTTCAAATCTGGGTGTGTTGTACATACATACATATGTATCTTATCTTCTTCTAGCTACCTCTCTCCCATCTTATTGTACAAGTGCATTGCATTGGACCGGGGAAGGTGACAATGAATGAGATCCTCTATGTTTGTAAAAATGATTACAGCACTATTATATATCCTGAGCAACTGATATCATTTGCTAACAACCAAAAGATCCAGAACCAGAAGATCGTTGTCGCCCAATTTTTAATAATATATAAAGCAATAATCAGGGAAATTGTTCACCAGATGATAAGAGATTACTGGTTGAAGTACACCTGCATTCATCTTCAGCAAAGTTCAAGATGCACTTCCCTTCCCCTTGTCCCTTCAGAGGACTGACGTTGCCCATGTGAATCTAAAAATGAAAATGGCATTAAAAGTGGTAGAGCTACACTACAGTTTTTTTCTACAGAATGAATGGGTCAGCTCGACCAGGGTAGGACCAAAGCAATATAGCAGCATAATGTTGGTGTATTTCGTCTGGTGAGTGCAGGGATCCGGAGACCTCTATTATTGGGGGCGAGGCATTCCATCTCAGACCTCAAGGGTGACAACGCATCTGAATTATGATTCTTTGTGAAGGATGAATGTAGATCTGATTGGCCGCAGGTATCATCTACCAGCGGGTGAACTGTGTGAACCAATATTCTCGTTACTCTCAATGCAATTTAAAAAAATGTATGGTAAAACCTAAAACACCTACAGGGGTTGTTGTTATCAATATCGACAAGTGAAACCGTATGTTCGTTTATCATCCCTTAGTTTCATGAACAATTTAACTTTTTTTTATAAACATTATACTTATAATATATATATTTGTACAAAATTACTATTTTGTCATTATAACTAAACGTGCAATTACACTCGGCCGATGACCCCAACTCAAATATTAATCACGGGTAATTAATAGGCACCCGAAATCGTAATAACGGCCATTGTAATTATTTTTTTCAGGGGCCCGAGTACTGGTAATATCTGGAAATATAATATCATATAAAATTCAATAAGTCTTTAGACACTACAGTAAATCTTTTTTTAAATAATTTATTCATTCCACCTGTTATCATAATTTGTAATAAATCAAAAAAAATATGCAATTGCAATTTGTGAGTATCAGTACGTGAGACGCGTCTTTCAGTGCAATATCGGCAGATCAGGGGCGCATTCTTGCCTCACCGGCTAGAACCGATCGCGTGACTCCCGGCCACGGGGAATGTGTTTGGAGGCTGGCGCAATTAATGAGCGACATGCGGGAAATGTTACATCGATAACGAGACCCGTTATATAGAGTTAACATCTAACGTTTTTATTGGAATTCGTAACAGTCGAGAGCCATGCTTAAACAATATAGAGATTCAAAGTGAAATATTAATTTCAAAAGCAAACTTTTAACAGTAAGAGAACTATGTGTTTTTCAAATAACTACGTAATCTACATAAGACCCTTTTATATTACTAACTTACATAAAAGAAGGAAAATATGCGCTTGAATAAAACTTTTGCCAGCTGACAGTATAACACAGTCTCCTTACCTTTTTAATTTATACAATGAGCAGATACCTAAACAAAAACTAATGAATGTAAAAAAACGTTAATAATGGCTGAAGGCAGCTTTTACCTTTAGGTAGATTGTTAACATCTAACATTTAAAATGAAACTGAAACCCTCTTTACTACTTCGGCTATGAATAATAAACACAAACATTCCCATTTGTTTTCCATAGTCCGATATAATGCATGTGCAATAAGATTGAGGAAAAATTCAGATGTAGAACCAAAAACACAGTACATACACGAGTATACGCAATTTCCTCTATTGGTCGAGAATCGAACCGCGACGCTGTAGCCCGGTACAGTAGACACTACGCCACGCGGCCGTCAATTCTTACATTATGCATACAAGGAGCAATAAATGCAATAAAATCAGAAGAACTCTCAGATGCAATGTCAACTTGACATAAACGATGCGCCCATACTCTTATTAAGATTAAGAAACTTAATCCTCAAACTTACTTTTATTAACAATTAGAAATAAAGTTAGCGCATCAAACTTGTGTGGTATAAATATTATATTAGGTAAGAAACCACGACTCAATTCCAGCTATTAAGACCACCACACAACGACACGGTACGAATTACTACAACAAAGATTATATTGCTCGTAATCGCTAAAGCTTATAATTTAGAGCGAATCAAATTAATCTCAGAATCGGGAGCTATCATTTAAAGTGGCGAGAAATCGACATGGCTCGGCGATTACAGGACGATTCATAGACGGATAATGCGGCGTCCCGCTCTACTCTCACTTGATCGCACGAGATATTTATCTGTATCCTCCGCCGACTGCCTACCAATACGCATATGTTTTATTCATACCATTTTTTCTATTTATTCACAGGTGATCTAATAAATAACATGAGGTAATCTTGTACTGGGGCTGAACTGTGAGAACGTTCAAAGAAATTTGTTTCGATTAGTGTTGTATGTGGAAAAAATAGTTCTCATACCTTTTATATCTCGAAAATTCCATAAGGTGTTCGTAGCAAATATCACATAGCGTCTTAAATTATCAACACTTTAGTAAATATTTATGTAACATTCAGCTTTAGATCGATTCTTTGTTTTGTTACATTGACTCGTGTATTTGATTGAAAAATATCGCTAATAAATGACACAAGTTTATTTTATTTCTTTCAAAAACGATACGAAAACTAACATAAATAGCATGGCGAAACAGCGTTTTTGTACAGGAAGCGCTTTAAAATTTACATATATATATATATATATATATATATATATATAAATCTAAAATATAGAACTGTGACAAGAATTATGTATACATACGTCTAAACTTGTTCGACCTGACCTTACGTTGCAGTAAGTCACTTTATCAGTAAAATTTCACTGCGGCCCCATTACATTACTGTATAATTTAACCATTAGATGACCCACAGCAGTGTACATTTAAATATTATAATATTTGTCCATAAAATAGTGATATCCCACACCCATGTTTGTAAAGTGTACACTTGTATAGAGTATATACAGATTAAGAGAGTCAATAGCCTCATGTTTTGGGGTACGGTCTGCAAAATTTAAAGTCGTAGGTCCGAATCCACCATTAGACTATTGTAGTGGACTATCAACTAGCACAAGCTTAGTTGGAGTGGTTAATAGGAATTTAAGTTATGTAAATAGCAAAATGATTTATTTAGAAACTTTGAAAGCGCGATGCAGGCAGTGCGCGACATCCGACACTGCAAATGTATAGTACTAGGCAATATATTCTATAAATTAAAATTCTTATTAGTATTCAATAATGGTCAACTAATTACAATTAAACAAGATATTATGTTAATCTATGGTCATATCAATACAAGCGTCGTGGGTTCTTTGTCCCTTTCCAACAATGCAACTTTCGTTAAATGAATCCGCGTTTCACCAGCGCCAAAGGATGAGGAAGGAGGTCGGTAAGGACGTGCGACCTCTTTGCGTCGCTCATCCACTGAGCATACCTCTTATGTATAATTCAGAACACGTCACACACTTGACTGCTTGTGCTTTACTTGGAACGTATTCTTTGTTCTATTTATATTTTTTTAATGCTTATACATGTCTGATTAAGAAACAACTGTAGTAATAAGACTGTGTGATGCAACTAGAGTTGTTTTAAATTAAATACAGTATACTTTTACACGACCTTAAGATTCGCAGATCAAAAAAAAATGCTTCAAACTGCACTGGTAATTGCGAGACATGTATACATATATACCACAGATTCTGTAACATTAGCTCCTTTACTCCATTCTGTATAAGGTAAAAACCTAATACACAGACAGACATATATATATACATCTCCCAGTTTACAAAAAAAGAACACAATACGGCAGCTTGTTTGTTGTTACTACATGCTACACAGAATACCTGGGTGAAATATTACAAAACTCTGTGACTCGCTGTGTTTAATATAGAGAGCGTAGGAATCCGGAAATCCAGTTATTAATCGCGAGGCATTCCATCAATAATAAGTAGTAATAGGTCCTCGCGTTTAGTATGCACAGCATAGGTATCTTGAATCATTGTAGCGGATTGATGGCAGATTTCATGCGCTGCGGTCACTTACCATCAGCGGTACTGTGTGCTCTTTTGTAGAATATGAGCCTAAAATTGCTATGCGTATCTCGACCGGGGTAGACGGTAGGTACCACGCCCCCACATAATACCGGCGTGAAATAGCAGCTGTTTTTTTTTTTTTTTTTGGGCTGATGGCCGCTGTTAGCCCCAGGGCTTTTACAGTTTCACCGGGTTGAGAGGTGACCGAGCGCTTATGGCTCCCAGTCGAGACCTCTATGAGCTGTTGTGTTTCGTCTGGTGAGTGTATCCGGATCCGCAGGCCTTTATTACTGGCGACTGGGCATTCCATCTCCGTCCTCAAGGGTGACAACGCGTCTGCTATATGATGACCGCAAGAATCACTAACCATCAGATGAACTGTGTACTCGTTTGTTACACTCAATGTAATAAAATAAATAAATAAGTAATTAAAATAAATAGGTGACGACAGTAATGTTGAATGAAACCCGAAAATAGTATAAAAACAGAGGTAGAACCGTGTTGCAGCTGATTTCTAGCTGAAACATGAATAGGTAGACGGGGGAAGAACCACGCCCTCACCAAATACCAGCGTCAAATAGCAGCTAAATTCTGCTGTTTCGCATGGTGAGATAAGAGTACGTGAACTCATTTACAATTAATAAGACGCATGGTCATTTCGAATCTTTATTGATAATAAATGTAGTTGTCATGAGTTGCAGGTATCACTTGCCACCATATGAAATGTGTACTTGTCATAATAAATAAAATAAAATAAAAATACTAACTTACTTTAACAATACTAACTTAATTAAATCCTATCTATAAATCTAGAAAATATGTGATTATAGTGTACTTGTCACACTTATTATTAAATAATTAGGCAGTTTTATGATGAATAATAAATTAATATGCATTTGAATTTAAGTGTTAATAATAACTAATAAAAATTTAGTTTATGGACCGCACTGACACCTTATTAATTTTAAACGATATAGAGCTTAAAAAAGTGTGTCGATGTGTGTTGATCCACACGGATATCCATTTATGGACATTACCCACTGTTGGCTCGATTCACATATTACCATAAAAGTCCATTACCGAGAACGCAATCGAAAGCATCTCGCAGATGAACCCACGAATGCCTTGATGAGCTTTTTAAAGACGGCCTATTTTATATCACATTTATATGAATGTAAATAAATTCATATATGATTTCAAAATAAACGTAATAATGGAATCTGACTCATAAAATGTTTTGGAATTTATTGCTAATTTATTTGAGTTCGGTAACACCACATGCCTCATAAATATGAAAAGTTTGTTAATACATCTAATCAGATGGCAATATATCTAAGTTCCAAATTGTAATTAAGTTGAGGATATAAATAGAAGGTTACGTGGAATATCCAAGAGATTGATGGCCTAGATGAAAAACCCTAAACAAGAATGGAAGAAAAAAATGTAATTTCTCATACATGTATATAGCTATAAATAGTATTTATAGTACTTAGCAGCTACGTCACATATCCTGAGTTCGATTGCCAGCGGGGAAACAACATTTGTACAACATAAAATGCCGTGTCCTAGACACTGCATCTGATTGAGTAAATCTGTATCTTTTTGCAAGAATTCTTAAGGCACTGTAATATAAACTTCTTCGCGCGACCCAACGGAATCATATAAATTTAATTTTATTATTATAACGCAATATTTTCATCGTATATTCTATAGTTGTTACAACTGTACGCCATTCATAGACTGACATGTAGACGTGTGAAAACATTGTAATAACATCCCGCGGAAAAGATAAATCGTTAAGAGCACAACAAACGGACGCATTAGCATCCCATCCAGAGATCAAATCGAGCCGCTATCTTGTGGAGACGTAAAGTGCATAGTAATAGTGCATTAGTGCAGAGCACGATGATGAAAGGAAACTAATTTTGCTTGAGTAAAAACCTTGATAAGTATACATTCAAAGCGGGTATAGATCGTGATGCAAGGCGTACGATATTCAAAATCTCTACGACACGGGAGTCGCGTTTGTTATTAAAGGGGGTCCCAATCTGTTCAATAAATAAGACATGTATACAAAAGATTAGTTTATTAAAGGAATGAATATTAATGAAGTTTAATTGATGACAAAATTAAACAATAAAGTTATAGCTTGCTTTGTGTAAATAAAATATTAATTAAAATGTTATTATAGTACATATTTTTATAGTGAAGGGGGTCGTAAGGCTTTCTACTTATCTTTTTGACTGTTTCGTGGTTCGAGAAATGAAAATGGTTGAGAAACTTTGCTCTAACAGGCCGCGGAAGCTCAGTGTAATTTCTCGCTTTAAATTCACGATACAAAAGCAAACAGAATTCTATCAAAAAAAAATCGAAAATCGTTTTGTTTTTTTCTTGGTGCCCACCAATTTTAAATGCTAATTGGTGAAGGAAAACATTGCGAGGAAACCTGGTTGTCTAATAAATAAATAATTAAAAAAAATTGAAGACAGGCGAAGTCGCCGGACTGATGAGTCAATTCCATCTTAGTGTCAGAAATGACAACACAAGAAGAAATCTTGATCCCTTAGAGTGTTGAGATGCAGGAAATAATAATTCACAATCTACCTAATTTCAATATTTTACACAGCAATGTTTACTTCATACGAAATATGAATACATTGTCTCTCTCTCGCTATCTGTGATTTTATCAAACCAAAATTCTATAAAACATTAAGTAAATTTAAAATAAATCTTCATGTTTAGAATAAATCTTACCTAAACGGAATTTATAACTATATCTACCCTTACATAATAGAACGCATTACGATCATGCCGGCGTAGTGTGCGTAGTTATGAATGAATTGACTTGCGAGACGAAGCGACCTTGCCTAGTGTTACCACGTGGTCTGATCTTTTGCGGAACAGTCCGTCGAGTCGAGATTCTGATGATGTTGATGCTGTTAGCCTATGCGGCTCTTACAGCTTCATCGAAGTCAGGGCTCATGGAACAGAGGTCCGCGGAACAGTCCATATGACATAAATCCCTTTTCTTGAGGATTTATGTGTATATATATGTAATAGGCCGTAGTTAATATTTACAAAAAAACATATTTACAATTTGAACTCTGTGAATCGTTTTTCATCCCTGATATTATAAAAAGAATCCTCGCCTCTTGTCAGATTTGATGAATCGTACATGTCTTGCTTTTATTTTACTTATTTAATTATTTGTTAAACTATATTCTTTATTCCTAATTGTGAAAAAGAACTCGTATTTCAACCAGATGATATGCGGATAAGGCAACAGTTACATTTACCATTTAAAACACGTCAACCAGCTATATTATATAGATATGCTGTAAGGTTACTCCTTCCCTGGACAATACCCATCCTTAGTGCAGCGAAATTTACCTGCAACCTAGGAAAAAATTATACAACAAAAATTTCCTTCTCTGCCGATTACATGGAACAATTCATTGATGCCGGCGGCGGAGATCGAACTGGCTGTGAATAAGAAGGATTAGTTGAAAATACGGGAGATTACTTAATTGTTTTTAAAATCATATGCTTATATTTTTTTCAATGTATGAAAAGGTTATACGCATATGATAAATAACATAGGAAATTAAACCTTATCCTGAATTCAATACTTTCGACGTGGTGTCCCTAGTCGCACCCACGTCGAGGATAAAATACGATACACAGTGGAACTTAACACCGAACTCATTGCAGTGGAAAATTATACCCGGTGGTAAATCATGACCGAAGCGAGGTCATGTGAACAATTTAATCGTAGCATGATTGAAGAAAAGGATGCGGCTGGTTTCCGCATCCTCATTCGAACACGAACGAGTGTCAGTGCACACTTTGAACATATAATGATAGTGGCAAATAAGTATACATAATAACGTTGCGGTTTGCTTTAAAATATTTTTTTTGGAATATATTTAAGAATCATTTTAATATAACAAAACGTAAAAAAAATACTTTACATTTAATGTTGGTATTTTACAATTTGGAAACAAAATTTTCACTAACAACGTTTCCTAAGTGATATATTTCCAACTTATTTTTTTTTGTTCACCAGAGATATATAATCGTACTTGAGAGAAATCTTAAGTTACTTTCGTTTGCATGGGAACGCAATGTTACAACACCATTTCCTAGTATGTAATTTAGCCTTGGTTGGTTTGGTTTATATATCGTGCAATTTTGTTTCTTAACGAATTATTTCAAATATTTCGTGACGTCATTCGTGAAAAAATATGATAATGATTTCTTATATGTACTTAAATATATATGTTCTATTGGGTAATAAAACAATTTTTTTACGGATTTTATCGCGTTTATTTAAAACTCGAAATACCGTCAGCTTTTTATTATTTATTTTTGGTAGATCAAATCGGACCTCACCAGGAACCTTCCCGTGGCCATGAGTCATATAAATCACTCGAAACGTTTAAAAATTAGTGTTATTTAAAAGATGATATCGCATAAACTTTGAGGACTAAAATGGAATTCCTTGTTCACAAAATTAGATACTTTTTTACACTGTATGAGAATCCCGGCAGGGTTCTTCACCGATTCAGCTATTATATGTATCAAATATATATTGATCAAACTCGTAATATACGAAACAGAACCAATTGAGTACTCGACATACGTAAGTCGTTGCAAATTAGAGCCACTCTACGATTAATTTTTAGCCGAATATCAATGTGTTGACTCAACCGAGGAAGACCCTCACAGATAACAGATAAATAACATCATACCCTTGTTATGTTTACGCCAATGAGTATGAAGGTACCAGAGATCCAATTAAGGGTTACGAATCCAATTGCTGGTTACGAGGAAATACATATTTATCCCCGAATGTGAACACGCAAATGATTGATTTTTCGTTCATGATCGATGTAAAATTTACGGGTCGAAGTCATCACATACCTTCAGGTTAACTGTGTATTTATTTGTCATTAAATACTTCCATAAACGGAAGCTGTATCAGGACAA
This sequence comes from Teinopalpus imperialis, assembly GCA_029286865.1. Taxonomy (NCBI): domain Eukaryota; kingdom Metazoa; phylum Arthropoda; class Insecta; order Lepidoptera; family Papilionidae; genus Teinopalpus; species Teinopalpus imperialis. The sequence continues at coordinate 922,507 of JAGSMU010000034.1, forward strand.
TGTACAGTAGAATACTTCTCATTTTTCCAATACACCTTTGAATTTGAAATTAATTAAATAACCTTTGAATATATATATATATATATTCAAAGGTGTATTGGAAAAATGAGAAGTATTCTACTGTACATTGTATATATTGAATATATATATATATATACATGTATATATATATATATATATTACAGCCTATTTGAAGTGGTGAACGAAGCCTCGAATTCCTCCTTAGTAGAGACCTATTAGGACATTACTACACAAAACGTTCATCATATAATCACGCATGTTTGATTGATGTGATTATGTGTAAACATAATGTAGTTTTACGTATAACTAGTGCATAGGTAATCAGTAAATAAATTATAACCGTAAATGTCGCTGGTAAAGTATGCTTTAATGGTGCCGTAATTAGTCACTTTATTATTATATTGTAAATTTATGAACTAGCTACAACATGGATGTTTCACTGACTTTGGCATTAAGTCCGCCCTTTGTGAACCTTTGACTTGTTAATGAAATAAAAGTAAATAAATAAATATTTCAGCTTCACCATTGTTTCGAATTACTGGTCAGGCGGCATTCCATCTTTTTCCATAATGGTAATAGCACGTCTACATCTCGACTCAGTAATTGCTTGTCATACAGATTTAAAACAATAATAATTATGATAAACAAAAATAAAAACACGGTAAAATTATACGTTTAAGTCCATAATATATAATAATTGAAGTACCAACGGCCTAATAATTTAGGTTATGCGAAATTTAATGGGTGGAAATCCGTCAATTGACTATTTTAGTGTACGTTCTCCCAATACGAGCAATGAAACGGAAATTTAATTTTACTCTTTAATATAAAATTGCAGAAGAAATATTATTACATTGACTGTAACAAACGAGCACACAGTTCACCTGATGGTAAGTGATACCTGCGGCCCATCACATCTACATTCATCCTTGACAAGGAATCATAATGCAGATGCGTTTTTACCCTTGAAAACTGAGATGGGATGCCTCGTCACCAGTAATAAAGGTCTCCGGATCCCTACACTCAGCAGATGTAACACAGCAGCATTATGCTATAATATTTTGTGAAGGCGTGGTCCCGGTCTCCCCGGGTCTAGCTGACCAATTTATTCTAGCTAGAAACAAAGTGCAGTGTAGCTCTAATACTGTAAAAAATAATTTCTCTCAAGAACATTCTACTCTAAAAAGTCGTCTCAATCTTGATACTAAAACATAAAAGCGATTCTCACGGGTGGGAACTGGGATGTAAATGTACCGTAATGTTATTAAACACAATAAAATAAATCTTTTAGTAATTTGAATCGAATTAACTCGATCTGTGTGAATAAAAGTTCAGCTCCGCAAAACCGGTTACGAGCTCTCCGTGAAGGCTTTGATTCCAAACGGGAAGTGTTCGCCGACTAACGCGAAGTCATAATTGTCAATAGATCGGACTGAAATAACATATTTTTACACCTAAAAATCTATATTGTGGTGATTATGTGATTTCCCGGGTTTTTAAGCGTTAGCTATAACTATTATTTGTTCTTATTCGTATTATTATTGTATCTACGAAATGTTTAAAGTAATTTTGTTATGGAATATTGTCATTCCAATTGGTTCTCCACTTATGTTCTATCGTAGGAAACATGGCATTTTCTTGCTTTATTAAGATTTGTGTGACGCTAAGAATGTGTGGTTTTTCCATGCAAGGTCAATTTCTTGTGAATCAATCAACAATTGGAATTTATAGAAAAAATCCTACTCGCCTCTCACACTCGTTCAGAATGATAATTTCCACGGCATTCCGATCTAGACTTACTCAACAGTTTGTTTTTTTTTAATTATATTTTATTACATCTTGATCTGTGGCATTCCATACATTACTTAAACAGATTTATATTTAGACACGGATATTGTTATTGGCAAGTAATTTTTTTAAGAATTAATAGTGACCGACCGAACTTTGATATTGGTTAAACAGCTAGCCCCGGTTAAAAAGCGAACTTAGTTTGAGTAGGAGCTTAGTATGCTTGAGTGCGAACGGATTCTATCGTTTGATTGCCTCTTTTACTTTTTGGCTTTTCGGTCGGATGGAAGATGAAAGTGCGGTCATATACCCTGTCATTTATATTTATTTATATGTTTAGAGGTAGAAAGCCAACCAGAACTGCCGCTACATCAAAGGATTATTAGTTATCTGTTATTTATTATTATATGTGTGATTTCCCGCGTTTTTTTTTATAAACCGCCGTTATCTGCATGGCCATACTCCGCTCCATTCTCTGCACGCTGATCTATCACGTATGCAGACCAATTCAGAAAACAGAGCCCACGATCGTACTAGCAAATGGGGATTTTGGAATATTTAAATATGTATTACACACACACGCACATACCCATACACAGTATACATGCGTATTATTTAATTGTTGTTAGTCTTTTTCTATTTTTCTTTTATCTTTTTTTTTACTATGTTCAAATTTAAATCTAATTTAAATAAAATCTGACTATTAGATGGTGTTAGGTGACCTCCCGTCGCTCACAACTCTCGTATAACATCTAAAAGAGACGGCAGTAGCCAAAACCATGTACACGGGATTGGAAACCCGTGTCAGCAAAAGTTGAGACACCTCCTTTTGCCGAAGTTGTACTTAATATTGTTTAACTAAAATTGATTTATTAATGTGCAAGACTAGTTTATTGTTATTATAAGTATCGAATTTTGTTAAACATATAATCTCGGTCGATCACTTATTATTATTAACAAGATCATGGCCACATTGCTCTTGGATCTAATGACCGATGGGGAATAAATATTGACGACTGGCAACGCCGCACTCGAAAATGCAGTGAGGACGACCTCTCACGAGATGTAAGTCGATGGATATCAGTGGCACTTTGTGTTGAATCATGAGGCGATAATTGATTATTGTTAAAGGTTGGAACTTGACCCTTTTTTTTATTTAAGTAGGTATGACAAACAACATATGCAAAAAACACAGTAGTCAAATAATTTTATTTCCAGCTCGTTGACTGAAACTTGGTGCAGTTTAAAGTACTATTTAAATTTCAAAACCAAATTTTATTATTACATATACAGAATAAATAATGTTTTTTTTTTATAACTATGAAATCGATTTATATGACTATTTAAAAATCAATAATTATGAACACGTAAATTTTTGCGGGGTTATAGTTTAAAGAACGAACGTATCACAATGATTCTCACTTGATTTAGGCCCGTGGTTTCATTAGGAATTCAAACCATAATTAAAATCAAAAAAAAAAAAAAAAAAATAAATAAATAAATAATAAATCATGCAAAAAAAAAATTAAATACACAGTAAGAAGCATTTATTTTGAAGCATTGAATTTATAAGGAAATAAAAACATAATACCACTTTCTGAAAATTTGTTCGGTTAGCCACAATGCAAACGAAGAATATAATACCAGACGCACTAGAATTGAAATAATTTAGAATCAATAATGAATTTCAAACGCTTTTATCATATAATTGCTAATTAATAACAATGTATAATTTCATTTTAAACAAAAGTACCAATCGAAAGATAAAAAAAGAAATTTCACCTAATCAACCTTTCAAAAATAATATTTTACATAAAATGACGGCGGACACTTCGATGGCGGCACTTCTCAAACCTTTCGCAAATATTATTGATGACTTTTCTAAGAAGTTATCTAGGAATAAATCTAATATTTTATTCAATATTCCTGTTTAATCTGCCGAATTTAGAGATTTGTGGAGTCATCGTGGCGTGGTCTGTTGTCTCTTAGGATAACCTCAAAAGAAAAACTGGTGAGGTTTATTCAGGTTCCTCTTCATGAAGTCCCCTTTACGAGGTACAACTAATGCAACACTGCTGAAGAATTGTTACTAGAGGCTTCGACTTGCTGAAACCATATAAGCTCATTCTAGTGCCAGATATTAGGAGCGAATAATTTACGTATAATGTCGATATAGCACAAAATATTTGGACCGTTCTGCGACACAGTATTTTAAACACTTGTCTATTTCAAACACTTTCTTACCTTAGAAAGGAATTTCCAATTATATATTTAAAACAAATCTTGCTCTTAATACAAAACCCACTACAATACTGACACGTCAAGATAAATTAAATCGATATTACCAATATTAAGCATTAAAACGCGCAGAGAACGAGTATGTAAATGGATTCGATTGTGCAGTCCCTAAGTCGGTGAGGCTCAAAGTCTAGTCAGGGTAATAAATCATCCTGGCGGTAGTACAATAAATTAGTATAAATCCGTAGGCACATTGTGGCATGTGAACGTAGCTCGGCCGTGGGAATAACGGTCTTGGGTACCGTTCCTACTGTATATATTCACGGCGTAAATCATGTTTTAATAAAAAAAGTACTTTGCGGAAATTTTAGCTTGCACGACACGTATGTTTCTTTACTGAAACCGTGTCCGTATCGCTGCGGGAGTTCTTACGAGGTTTTTTTTAATTATATTAAACACTAGGTTGGGATTATAAATCTAAAGTTAATTATATAGTTGAGTATGGAAATTTTCCGCTCCGGAAAAGGACATAAGGTGACGCGAATTGCATATTCATAAATTACTAATGATTATTGTAGGATACTGGAGTGAAGACGTTGTAACAGGCGCTTCTTGGCTTTTGAATTAGATCTTTATCGACCATTTATCACCTAATGCAGTCCTACACTTCTGACATCTATTACTACATCTGTTCAGCAACTAAAAACCAATTCCCACTAAAAACCAGTCTTCTGTTCTAGTCGGCTCAGATGTAATTTACTCGTATAGTATATTGTATGTATATAGATAATCAGATCAAAGTACAAAAGGCAATCCGTATCATGATTTTGTCCAAATATAAACTAGTGTGGCACCCACTATTTAATAACATTTGCGTAAGCTTTTTAATAATGATAAAATTCAACAAATATTCTCGCATGTATATGTAGGAAATCAACGACCTATTTTAAAAACTCAATCATCGCCACTTTTTTAACTCTGAAAATAAAAAATATTGTACCGTATCGAGATTCAACAGTGTTCTTTTCGTGTTCAAATAAACAATATCTTAGTTTATAAGAAATGTTTAAAATATTATTATTAATGAAATATTATCTTAACGTAATACAAAGAGTACAAATTTCAAGTGTAAAGTAAATTTTTATATTGCCCAGTATTTTCGCGTGCTCTTTCAACGCGTGTTTCTTTTGCCAAGTTCGTGGCACAACTTAATTGTAAATTGCCGTATTCTCAACATCGAGCCCACGCTAGTTCCACGCCCAGTTTGCACTTTACATATTTATATTGAACGAAGTCGAGCGGTTTGTTTGTACAACTTTCTTTCTCAATGAATTCATTTTACGTTCGCCCTAATTTAAACGAGTAAACATTAAACGTCAACTTAAAACCACAAAAACTTTTCTATTTTTTTATAATATTTGGAGTGCTAGATAATTTCTTAATATATGTTTGTTTTAGTTGTACATGAAGAATGTGTGTGATTATAGAATGTGCTTGTAGAATTTTGACAATGTAAAAAAGTAAATTACTATACTATGCGATACCAATTGCTGGGCCTCTTATATTTTTTTTATATAATAGATGGCCAACGAGCAAGCTGATCACCCGACGGCAAGTGATCACAGCCGCCCATGGACATCCGTAACACCAGGGGTGTCTCAGATGTGCTTCCGGCCATCTTACATAGATATGTATAATATCGGCCACGTGGCTACTAGTGCAACACGCAAATTTGCTAAGCACGTGTTAGATCAGTTTTTAAATTATAATTATCATTTTCAATAGCGTTCGAACTCGCATTGCTTGCGTATCGTTAAATATTCCTATATCCATACTTTAGGATTCCTTATCGAGGTTAAAAATGAGTATTAAATACAGGACTAATCACTTACTATAAGGTGGACGCATTTGTCGGGCCCTATTATACGGGCGCTAATGATATGCCAAGCAAGAACCTCGTATCCCTTTTTTCTTTTTCTAAAATATTTTTGATTAAGCTATATTTGAAAATTTCACTGTGATAAACAAGCGTTTATAGTTTTTATTCAAGTCATAAGTTGAAAATCCTGACACCTGAGGGTTTTTGTTACCATGATAAAAATATTTAATTTACCTTAATATTTGTAGCGAACAGAACCGAGTGAAACGCAAGCTTACGATGAAGACCGTAAACTTAGGCGAGTGGCAGTGTAACGCGTGTTAAGGTAATTCTCGACGAATACTAATGACCCGTAGGTTGTATCGACGTATTGGGACATCTGTACCAATAATGTTGTAAGAAAAACTGTTGGGCTGGCCTTGGGAGTGTTTACCCTTTGTTATTGGATTTGCAATACCTAGAAGTTATGCGTGTTTATTTGTGTTATCTTTTATTTTTAAGAAGTAACTAAGTTAAGGTTCGTTAGCGAATTTACTAACGAACTAGTCAGCGAATTGGTCACCCTCCATTACATTTACAATCTTGAATATTTGACTCTCATCACTGAAATGTGTGGCAATATAAGGTCCAGCAGTAAGTTGCAATGCTATGTTAACAATAAAAAAGGATATTAAAGAAAGATAATGAAATGAAAATTTAAATCAATTAATGTTATTTTAAAAAGGACCTCAAACAATAGTGAAACAGAATAATATACAAAAAAAGAAAAACTAACTTGGTTCTGCTCGAACCTTCTTCTTTTCTTTTGCAGCATTTTATTTATCTTAAAATTTATTTTCCATCTTGTTCTAATTCTAATCTGTGAATATTTTACTATGCCGTCCGAATAGTAAAAGACGAATTAGTAACACCCATCTTGGTCCTTAGTAATTGATTAGGAATTATTAAGGATTAATGCGGATGTCACGGGCCGCAAGAATTACTTACCATCACAAGCGAGCACACAGTTCACCTGATGGTAAGTGATCCCGGCGTCCCATGACATCTATATTCATCAAGGAATCAGGTGCGTTGTCAACCCCTAGGACTAAATGCTTCGTCACCAGTAATCGCCAGACGAAACACGGCAGCGTCATGCCTCTGTTTCACGCGGGTGTTCTATGGGGGCGTGGTCCTGCCCGATGCAGGTCCAGCCGATCCATTCGTGCAGTCTAGATACAACTGACTTGCCCTATGTAAAAGTGCTGCGGGGTGTATATTAAAGAATAGATGTAACAATGATTAGAAGCAGGAATATTAATAACTTAACTGTGTGACACTAGCGTAAAGTTAACACCAATAACCCAATTAATGACTTAGGGTACGGTTTGCAACTTAATTTCTTTTTTATTTATTTATTTTTATTTCATGTAGCATTATATACACATATTAGAAAATATTACTTAAGTTTTAATTTACAATATTAATCACACACTACACAAATTTTATCAAAACATTATATTATTTAAACGTTATTTGTGAAACAAGTAATATATAGGTCCCAATCCTAAAACCATCGCAATCTAAGCGACCTGGTGCCTGCTACGTGTACGTGTGCACGCAGCCAGTCTCATGATCGGGCAGTCGGCCATCTCCCTTAGCCCTCTTAGGATGGTGTTGGTGCTCTCCCGAACTCTGCATAAAAAAGAGACGGCGTTAAAACCGTCCGTATGCGCTTGCGCAAACATCTCGGACGGACGCGCTGCAGTGTCCGGGGAGCCCGGGCAGCATCCTAAGGCTATTATTATATTGTACGCGGAGGGCGCTCAGAGCCCGCTGCGTGTAACTGACCCACAGATTTCACGTATAAAATGTTTGGCAGTACGCCTTGAAGAGCGCGATTTTAACATCGGTACTACATCGCACTAATCTGCGGGCCAGCATGTTTCCTCCTTTTCAATATCTTTGTCACACACCTGTAGTAGGGCAATGTCGTAGATGATAACTATTTCCGTGAAGCGCAAGCGTTTTAAGTTTAATTATGGTTTGGATTGTGTTTGAATTGTGTGGTTTGGATATTTTAGTCATGTTTATAGCAATGATGGAATATTTTTTTTAAAACAGTTTATGAGAACTGTCGTTATGTCAGAAAAAACAAATCAACATTTTTTATTTCCAATCAATACCGCATTGTTGCTATAAGTGTTACGGACTGCAGGTCGTTCGTTGACTCTGTATAGAGAAAGTTGGTAATTAAGAGCGCGGTGATTGGCGTTGGATTGTGTAACCGAACGCAATGGATAAAGCTTGCGGCCGCACAGGGAAATGCCTTTGCCCAAGAAAGTGCTGACGTTAATGACGAATCATATTTCATTCCAACTGTGGAACTGATTAACGGGAGGACGAACAAGTGATCATAAAAGAACGCTTACAAAGGTTAATTATTAATCTCGTGAAATTATCCTTAAAAACATTAATTCTTTCATGAATTATTTCCTTTTTTAAGCTTCTCTTTTGTGGTGCTTCATTTAAACTTAATAACCAAAAACGGTGGACATTGTCACTTTACTTTATAAACAACAATTTATGCCCATTGTTGTTTATGTTCTTTATTTCCTAAACCGTAATGTTATAACAATCCGTTAGGTTGTGTGGTTTTGGTAATTATGTAACTATGCTATAGTCGTTAGACAATACACAACAAGAGAATGCTTATTTTAGAATGGTAGAGCTACGCTGCAGTTTGTTTCTAGCTGCAGAATTAATCGGTCACCTCGATTGGGATAAGACCACGCCCTCACAGAATACCTGTGTAAAATAGCACCATAATGCTGCTGTGTTTCGTCTGGTGAATGCAAAGATCCGGAGCCCTTAATTACTGGTGACGAGGCATTCCATCTCAGTCCTCAAAGGTGACAACGCATCTGGATTATGATTGAAAAAATCATCGTAAAATGATGAAACAATTTGAAGATATTTATCGATTTCGTATATAAGTAAAAGTACTTATTAACTTATGTAATCCTGTATTTTTTTTATCTTGGTGCCTAAAAAATAATATTGATATGTTATGTGTTTACAAATTGGTCCAAAATTAACCAATGTACCTTGCTTTGGAATCCTTATCTTACCTAGATTCCATAAAGCTCATATCAATTGTAGTAAATTATACACTCACATAAATTCCAATCAGGAATCAAGCGAAGCGACAGAAAACTCCTTGACACGCATTACCAAGTAATCTTACGTTTAAATTGAAGCGTTTTGCAAATGAAATCTTCGAGATTAATGTAGGCGTCCATCGGGCATAGTGACCGTGTTCCAATCCTCTCAATGTATTTGTTCGTAATGATAATAAAATCTTAACTGCCGCTATTTCATATAGTATGCTATATTACCAACATTAATGATATACTTTTATGATACAGGGGATGACAAACGAGTTTTTTTTTTACATTGAAAGTAACAAACTCGCACACGTTCACCCGATGTCAAGTGATTCCTGCGGCCCATGAGGTCTACATTCATCCTTGACAAGGAATCATAAGGCTAATGCGTTGTCACCCTTGAGGACTGAGATGGAATGCCTATTCACCAGTAATAAAGGTCTCTAGATCCTTTCACTCACCAGACGAAACAAGCATTAAGGTGCTATTTTATGCTGGTATTCTGTGTGGGCGTGGTCCTACCCCGGTCGAACTAACACATTCATTCTGCAGCTAGTAACAAACTGAATCTTAGCTCTCTCCTACCCCCTGAGCATTAAGACGGAATGTTTCATCACCGTAAGGTCTTCGCTAAAAGTAGGCCCACATATTTGTGCTACAGCTAGGTGATAGCTACGGGATGGCTCTACTGAGTAATAAATGAAATGATCATTATAATTAGTGTATATGCAAACCTTCAATAGATTGTCGAGCTGAAATATAATTACTTTTAAATATATCATTTAAATGTAATTATATAATTATATTATAATAAACAAACATATAAAATGACATTTTTTTTCTTCTTCTGATAACTAAAGCTCTCGGCAGACTTCTCTAATTCGCTTCAATGCAACGAAAGTTATTTCTGATAGTCTAGCCGACTAACCAACTGTCGGCTGTTTCATGGGCTGCCATGGATTCAGAATAAAAAAAGCTCCGTTTACCTTTTATGTATTGTGAATGTACATATTTTTTAAAGATAAACAATAACTTCATTTAACATTATAAAACTATAGGCTATGATTTTTTTTTTTGTAAATATTATACTTAATAATGGCGTGCAGTGCGTTTATATCTTCAGCGTTTATACTTGTACACTACCTATTTCCCCTATCTCCACCATATTACCGTTTTATCGGTAAATTTATGGTTACTGTGTACACTGTACTGATTGTATGTAAATAAAATCACTTATAATAATACGCCTATGTGTGGAAGTGATTTGCACTTAACGCAGGAACACCTTATATCACTTATTTAAATTACAAATTAACATTTAAAATGTAATCCACATAGCTTTGTTGTGGTTAGTACTAAATGTATTTATAGATATAGTACATGTCTCCAATATATTGCATGCAGTGAGTCGATTTCGTGTTCATTTTAATTTAATTTAATTATTAAGTTATTTTATATCACGTGCCCTGCGTATAGAAATAAAGCCTAAATATAAAACCATGTAATAAGTAAATAGTAACTGAAATATTAAAATCATTAAAACAGTTTAATTTACTATAACGGCACGTGTAATCTATCGCGTGTGTATCTTCGCCTGAATCGCGCTCAAAGGCAAGTACGAATCACCACTCGTTCTCTACTTTAGAGATATACTCAGATGGCTCAAATCTTGTGGGTCAAGAAAAATGTCACAGATCGACAACTTGTTTAGAGCGTAGAACGTATTACTTTAAGAAATGCGTAGCTAGCTTGCGGATTCCGGATCCCCTAGCCCAGGGTTAAAGAAGCCGTAAGAGCCGCATAAGATAAGAGCGCTAATATTGACAAAAATAATGGTATCTTAACAGACTTTGGTCATCTCTTATCTACCTACAGCCAGATTGGTAATCACTAGATTCTTTTGAAGTTGATGCTGTTAGCCTATGCGACTCTTACAGCTTCCTCGGACATAGGGCTCACGGAACTGAGGGGTCCGTGAGCTTCGTTATCGCGATTTATGTCTGCCAGTCATTGATCGTCAGCCAGTCTCGTTGTGTATCGTAACAACGTCTCCACATGCTGATATTCTATGAAAGAGTCTCCGCAGATTATGGTTAGTGAAAGTTATGCATAAATAGCAAATAGCTTATTTGTCTATATCCACGGTGCCCGTATATGTAAATGGATAGGACACTAACGGTAGCCAATTAAATCCGCCTACGTATAAATAGCGATGTTTCATCGATTTTGCGGATCTTATCTCGCGGATTTACACCTCTCTGTGGCCGAAACGAGATAAAGTTTAATGGCGTCATGCCTCGCCTACCTGGCACCAAACTTACCACAATACTTGGGTGCGCAAATCCAGTATTTGTTACATGGAATTTATTAGTTTAATATTTCATTTTCTGTATGCATGTCGGAATATCTTTTTTGTTTAATAATTTTATAATAATACTAGCAACACTGTGTGTTAAAAAGTTATTTATATTCCTGTATAATATATATAATATTGTCTGTGGTAAACAACTAAAATTACATGCCAATATTTGTGCAAAGAAAATTGTCAGACTTCTGGACATATAGTATGTACATCGAAATAGCAAAGGCGATGACAAGCGTTGTCACCCATGAGAACTGATATGGTATATAATATTACCAGTTAGAGCCCGAATGTCTACATTAATTATAGGAAAGTATTGCATTTTGCCAAATATTTACAATTTGCCATTTTGCTGCCATTTAACGTAGGTATTCTGTGAGGCTTAACAGTAGTAGAGCTCCACTGTGTTTTTTTTATGCAGAATGAATGGGTCAGCTCTACCGGGTTAGGACCACGCCCTCGCTGAATACCAGCGTAAAATATCAGCATAATGCTGCTACGCTTCCTCTATTGAGTGTAGGGATCCGGAGAGCTTTATTACTGGTGATTAGGTATTCCATCTCAGTCCTCAAGGGTGACAACGCATCTGCATTATGATTCCTTGTCAAGGATGGATGTAGATGTCATGGGCCTCAGCAGGAATCACTTGCCATCAGGTGAAATGTGTTATTGTTTGTTACTCCCAATGAAATAAAAAATAGGAGGGTGCGATTAGGAGGGTTCATCTGCGGATCCTATCCATATGGCAGGTTTTACCATTGCTAATATACAATATAATCTTCATAAGCAGTGATGTTATGTCCAGCTAATTATAAAACACCCACGGTAACCAGGTACATACCACTCTTTCGGTGTACATTAAATTTCACCCACAGCCTTGCTCAATAATGAAAGCGAATCAATGTATGATGTCATGAGGAAATGAACAACATTAAAGTAATATTAAATATATAATGGACACTGTAATAATTATACTCTGTACAGAATATATTTACGCGTGATATGCCAAGAGTAAAAGAGATAAAATATTATTTTTTCTTTTCGTCATAATATTCCGTCGTGTCTTATAAGTTATCTATATTCTTCAAATTACGGAAATAAAATAAATTCTCAAAAATTTGTAATATTATATAAAGTATATCTTATATATAGAAAATATTTAGAACCCACAGTGTTGTAGAGTCCCCCTCGCTTGAGTGTGGGTATTTGAGAATAATCCGTGACTCCTGTGTCAGGTAGCGGATCCTTATTTTAAAAAAAAAAAAATAATGTCATAGACATGCAGATTTTATCACGATGTTTTCTTTCCCCTCCAAACATGTGGTAAAAAAGCTCGGTACGTCCCGTCAAAGAAACAACTCCAAAATTTTATAGTGCCAAATGGATATTTTTCTCTAATGCAAGTTCTCTAGATCTTCGCATAACATTATGACTTTTATACGCTTGGACCGTTATCAAAGTTATAAGCTTTTCTCTTTGAATTATATATCCCAAAGTCCAATTGAGATGCCGCTTTTCTTCCTACATTTTCACTAATGGACATTTCACGATCTTCTAAGTGTTCTTTGAAGATTGACTACAGAAAATTGTATATTTCCCAAAGAATACGAAACGGTCATCTGTTGGATTTATCAGACGTTTTTTTCCAGAACCACGTCTCCAGCGATACTCTCTTGACTCTAAATAACAACGTGATCGACTCAGGTTTAATCTTCTTCTCACTTTTCGCTGATGAGTGAGGGCTGCAACTTGAGCAGCCTTCGCTTCGGTAGTATGCATAGTTTTAGATATTTTTCTTATGAAGATGATCACCAAATCAATAATTTCAAATTTAAAAAGTAATAAACGAAATAATTCAATAAGTGTGTAACATATTTAACAATATATTCAACTTTCAGTTTACACACTTGTATGTGAATAAAATCAATGTCATGTGTTTAATCAGACCCTTGTAACAAATAGGCAATAACTTAAACTATGTCAACGCATATTTAAAATAACAATTATGTGATCGAAAATAACGGGATGGGTCGATTTTTATGGCGGCCAGTATACAAAGAAATATATCGAAGATAATGGAACTGCGTATTGATGATATCGAGCTGACCCATTCATTCTGCAGCTATAAAAAAAACACAGTGTAGCTCTACTGCTGTTAAGCCTCACAGAATACCTACGTTAAATGGCAGCAAAATGCAATAATTTCCTATAATTAATGTACACATTCGGGCTCTAACTGGTAATATTACATGCCATCTCATTTCTCATGGGTGACAACGCATGTCATCGCCTTTGCTATTTCGATGTACATACTATATGCCCAGAAGTCTAATAATTTTCTTATTAAAGGGACAGTTTATTTACCCTTTGCAAACTTTTTACCTGTTGACATTTATCTTTATTATTTTTTAAACTGATTATAATTTATTTATCCTCTTAAAAAGAGTAAGTACTTAAGTTTCTTACTTGACATATCGTATCGTTGATTCCGATATATGTAAATATAACGATTGTAAAAGCTTTTTAAAGTTTATATGTCAAGATAATTATAATATATTTTTATTTAGATTATAATCCATTAGAAGCAAATGACGTAGATGTCTTGTTGATAAAATATTTTACTCCAACAGACTTAGAGACGTAGGAATGACACAATGTTGTTAAAATACAAAATTACGTAAACTTCCTTCTATCGTAAGTTGAATGCCTTGAGAAAGAATTATATGAAGTTGTTATAAACAACCTGTATATACCAATACTCGAAGTGAATGAATTTATCTCTATTTACAGTTTATAACCATGCCACAGTTGAGTTAGAATCGGATTATTATATGTTAACAACATTGACACGACACCCACTACCTAAGTCCAACTGCAAAACGTCTGCAAAAAGAGCGCAATAATTGTGCGCAATTTTTTATGAAAAAAAATATAATTTTACCTTTATTACTATCACAAATCATAAAACTATAAACAATATTATTAATGTAGTATAGTCGAATAGTGGATTCGAACCTATGATCTCAAGTTTTGCAGACCGTACCCTGAGCCTAATGGCTATTGACGCTTCAAGGATTGGGCAAGAACTTACTCCTGATATATATACTATCCTATTTTGTGAGTCTCTTTGATATATTTATCAAGTATGAAGTGACGTTAAACGTCAAATTTATTAGTATACAAAATTACTTAAAATGGTTCATTAAATGGTGGAGCCACGATGTGGTTTACGTCTAGCCGTAGCACGGGTTGGCCCAACCGGGGAGAGACCACGCCATTACAGAGTACCAGAATACAATAGTATTCTTATATGGTGTTTCTTACACCGAGACCCTTATTGATGACGAGGCATTACATCATGATTACCTGAGGATTACATACATGGCCCTCAGGGAAGACAACGCATCCGCATTATAATTCCATAATAAGGATGTACAAAGATGAGCCAGAGGATCACTTACCATAAGGTTATTTTGTCACACTCAATACAATAAGAAAAAACCTTTCAAAGTCGATTGAAAATATGATCGCCGTACGTAGATCGTGAGATTGGATCATATAATACAGTCAAGCTCTTAAAGCAGGTCGTCTATGTGCATTCGGAATACAAATCGACAATTAACTCCGTTAA
This sequence comes from Teinopalpus imperialis, assembly GCA_029286865.1. Classification (NCBI taxonomy): domain Eukaryota; kingdom Metazoa; phylum Arthropoda; class Insecta; order Lepidoptera; family Papilionidae; genus Teinopalpus; species Teinopalpus imperialis. The sequence continues at coordinate 937,572 of JAGSMU010000034.1, forward strand.
TAGCTCTGCTATAACGACTAGATTGGATTTCTAGCAAAGAATTCTATAAAGAAAAAAAAGCATGAGCGCTCGAGCACCGTGGCGGGTCTGGAAAGCGTAAAATACATACGGTACTCTCGGAAGCATGGAAGATGCATGGTAAAACCCAGATTATGTTTTTTTATTGTTATTACTCTTAATTTTTTGACGGTGTTTCTCAACCATATTTATGTCAACGAAAAATCCAACAAGGTAAACAAAAAGCCTTGCGATTCCTTCACTTCACTTCAAAATTATAATAACATTTTAATTAATAGTTGATTTACCCAAAGTAAGCTATGACTTTTTTGACGTTGCTATTTGAGGATAATATTTAATTAAACGGTCAGATTCATCATGTCACAACGCCTAAGGTGGGCAGGACACGTTGACAGGATGCAAGACCATACGGCACCCAAGGTAATGAGCAAGTGGAAGCTGCAACAAAAAAGACCAAGAGGAAGGCTGAAGATGACACGATGCGAAAGCATTGAAGAAGATCTCAGGGCCTGGCCTAGAAGGAATGCTAAGGATCGGAACGAATAGCAAAACATTGTTGAAGTGGCCAAGACCCATAAAGGGTGTAGCGCCAAAGAAAGTAAATTATTTAATTAAAGGAATCAGGATACAATACAGGTTTTATTTATTGAACAGTTTGCGACCCTCTTTAATAACAAACGCGACATCCCTAGGGGTCATTCCATCTCGGTCCTCAAGGGTGACCACGTATCTGCATTATGATTCCTTGTCAACGATCAATGTAGATGTTATGGGCGGCAGGAATCACTTACTATCAGGTTAACCGTGTGCTCGTTTGTTACTCTCAATGTAATAAAACTTGATCTTAAGTGATTCCAATGACTGAAGATATTCATATTTATCACATCTGAGTATTAAGACGGAATAGTTATCAACAATAAGGTGTTTCATACGTCACACCCATAACTTAGCTAATAGATATACAAAAACTCAAGATAAGCATCCATGCAAAGTCCAGGTTGACGAAAATGAGATGAGAGAATATGTGCGGTCGTTTAAGTAATAAAAATATTTCTTTATTAGGTTCAAAAAAACAATTTAAGCGGCGTTATTAACGTTGAATTCACATTGATAATTTAACTTTATTTTTTGTAGTGACAACCTGGGACACTTTATTCAAGTCAATCAAAGACTTTGTTAATTATCTTGCATCTCGTTTTTTTTTATGGCTTATGGCCACTTTTAGCTCTAGGGCTTTTACAGTTTCACCGGGTTGAAAGGTGGCTGAGCGCTTAGGGCACTCAGCCGAGACCTTCAATAATGGGTAACCAGGACAAGGGTTCCCTAGAGGGAGCCTCGGCTTGGGTGCGAAAGCAACTGACTCGAGGGTGCCCTGAGGTTCAAACCTCGGCTCGGTCAGTTACTTCTGACGGATTAACTAAATGAATAACATTATTATTATTAAAGACATTTTTCTATATTAATAAAGTACAAGTTTCTTTCTGCCCTACATCGTAAACACCAGACGACCGTGTCCGGAATTCTCGTGGACTATTAAATCGACACAGGTTTCTTCTTTTTAATATTATTTTTTTTTTCTGCTATACATACGTGCATGGATATATACATTTTTGACGACCGCGTTGTATCGTGGTTAGAGTATCTGGCTGGCGCATCCTCGGTTCGATTTCTGATAATCGAACCTGGAGTCTAAACCTTTCTCTGATCTTATTGTATATATATTACATTGGAATAGGAAGGGGTTCATCGACCATCATCGTAGCCACGTATTATGTGCCAGAGGTAAAACATCTGTTAAAATGCTTTGTCTAACGTTCTGAGAAAAAATATATTATAATATGTAAACACCTGAGTCCGATCTTGATTGATAAAAACGAATAATTTGTTAAAGAAACAGTTTTGTAATCATTCATTAAAAAAAAAGCAACAAATAATCAGGAATAATAAAAAGCGTATTTAAAAAGTTAATAAAAATTTATTAAAGTTACACAACCTTACATTTGTTTCAATTAAATAAATAAAAACATTTTAGTAAATAAACTACAGAGTTACTGCGATAATTGAGTTTTTATGATTAACTTTACCATATCAAATCTAAAACATTGAACAAAAAATTTAAGGCACAAGTACAGTACTAGGCCGAAAGTAATGCAGTACTGGACATCGATCTCCAGAAACAAACTCCCGCGTATAATCGGTAAGCCTCGCGTGTAGAACATAGTCTCTGTCACACAGCCCGAAGTTGATGTGTGACAGAGATGACGCGCTACAAAACCAAAGCAATTTATCACTTCCTAAAGGTCGATGTGAATTACTTGCGTAACGTAACTCATAATTGCCATAATAACAACTTTTTTTTAGAACTAGGGTGACAATCTTCCACCTTATCGTAAGTGATCGTGTAACCTATGACACACTTTCCTAACTAAAGAATCGAGATTAAAATACGTCATCACTCTTGAGAACAGTAATCACTACTATTTTAGTTTATTTTTATCACCGATCAAAACTCACAAATTTTTAGGCAGTAACTGGTATAGAACAAAATCACATTATTATAACAAAATGTTAATTCCTACACACGAAATAAAATATTCAAATATGTAATCTTGAACACACTAATAACTATAACCTCTTAGTAAATATTCGTTAACACTTCTCGTTTTCATTAATTCCCTTAACTTAATTATGCTGTTTCTCTTAAACCATTCACGCCTTAAAAATAATTTGTATAAATTTTAAGATTATAATTATTTGATAAATGAGAATCTTAAAAAACACTACCAAATACATAATTGTCAAGATTATAATGTTGATTCAAAATGTTTGTGTTATGTTCAATAAATTATTATTCAGAAAACCGTTAATTAAAAAACAAAGCGCGTATAATCGTTCAATAAAACGAGACTGGTTATAAACTTAAAGTATCTATTTATAATTACTTTTATCAAATCACCAACTAAATTAAATTGATATTTTCAACATTCATTGATAAGATAACGAACTCTATCTCAAAACAATGTCGTAACTATAATCATGACACACGCAAAGCATTCGACTATAACATCACATTCTGAAAACACCAAACTTGCTATCTCTGAACGGGGCATTCAAAGCTGCTGATAAACTGAGTCCTATAACTCTCCTCGTATCTTTCGGCGCCACAATTCCATCGTCCCACAATCTCGCCGTACTGTAGTAAGGTACTCCTTCTCGCTCGAACTGAGCTTCCAAAGGACCCCGAATTTTTTTATCATCCTCCTCCGTCCACGACTTTCCCTCCCTTTGCGCTTTCTCCTTAGCTACCAAAGACAATACTGTAGCAGCTTGTGGTCCACCCATAACGGATATTCTAGCATTGGGCCACATGTATAAGAAACTAGGGGAGTACGCTCGGCCACACATTCCATAATTACCAGCTCCAAAACTGCCTCCAACTATCACTGTGATTTTTGGACCTTTAAAGCAACTGACGGCGGTTACCATTTTAGCACCATTTTTCGCAATACCCCCTGCCTCAGCCTCTCTACCAACCATAAATCCAGTGATATTTTGAAGAAATAGTAAAGGAATGCTCCGAGCAGCGCAAAGTTGTATAAAGTGGGACCCTTTCAAAGCAGCCTCTGATTGCAACACCCCGTTATTTCCTATTACACCCACCGGGTGACCGTAAATAGTAGCAAACCCACATACTAAAGTCTCGCCGTATAATTGCTTAAATTCATGAAACCTGCTTCCATCTACAACTCTAGCGACAACTTCTCTAATATCGAAAGGTCGTTGAATATTTGCTCCTACAATACCGTGAAGGTCATTTATATCGTGTACCGGTTCGTCAACTTTTTGAGTATAAATTCTAGTTTTCTGGCCATTATTCCAATTCAAATTAGCGACGACGTTCCTAGCCAGGTGTAAAGCATGTTCATCATCCTGAGCATAATGATCTGTCACACCAGATTGACGGCAATGTAGGTCTGCACCTCCTAAATCTTCGGCAGACACCGATTCGCCAGTTGCAGCCTTTACTAAAGGCGGCCCGGCTAAGAAAATTGTACCTTGGTTCTTAATTATAATACTCTCATCAGACATACTCGGAATATAAGCCCCGCCGGCAGTACATGCTCCCATAACAACTGCAATCTGCGGAATTCCCTCAGCAGACATGTTTGCTTGATTGTAGAAGATTCTTCCAAAGTGTTCTCTATCAGGAAAGACGTCAGCTTGGTCCGGTAAATGAGCGCCGCCCGAATCAACTAGATAGATACAAGGAAGACGACATTCTTGGGCAATTGATTGAGCCCGTAAATGTTTTTTCACAGTGACAGGGAAATACGTCCCACCTTTAACAGTTGCGTCGTTGGCCACTATCATGCAATCGCGTCCATGAACTTTACCGATAGCGGTGACGATCCCAGCGCTCGCCACTTGCCCCTTATACATGTCTATAGCGGCGAGGGTGCTCAGTTCCAAAACGTCGCTGCCTTCGTCCACTAACCGGTTTATCCTGTCTCTAACGAGAAGTTTTCCTCTCGCCGTGTGCCTTTTAACTGCGTTCTCTGGACCGCCTTTGATAACGTCACTGGTTTTCAAACGTAATTCCTGAACCAGTTCCTCCATTTTCGCCTTGTTCTCTTGGTAATAAGGGTCATTTCGATTCGGTTCGGTGCCGATGATGCTTGCATTGCTATAGTGACGACGTAAGACGTTCAATCTTCTTATTCCGTTGACTAGTTTGAGCATTTTCGCGGCGTTAATTTTAATAAGAAACGCGGCCAGTCGGCGAGTGGTCGCCTCGCAACTGACTGGAGTATACGACCGTTATCTATACGATTGTATCGTATAAAACAAATTCGTCAGGCGGGCGACCCTCGCGACGTGTAGATTAAAAACACACATTATTTATAAAATGATAATGCGGTCCATTGTAAACGAACGATTTTTTTAATGTACAATGTACGGCTTTCTTTTAATTTCTCCTTAATATGTAAATATGAATAAAGTTTTAATGTACAGTTACGTGGATTTTTTTAATTTCTTCTAAATATTTATGTAATATATATTTATATAAAACATATAACTTTGTTAGATTTTAGCAAATATATATATAATGAAAAAATCATATATTTATATATATATATATATATATATATATATATATATATATATATATATGATTCAAATAAATTTTTAACGTGTTTTGTGTATGAGTATATATATATATATATATATATATATATATATATATATATATATTATATTATATATTATACAGTATAGTATCGTGACCATAGATTTTTTTTCCGAGCTGATGGCCACTATTAGCCCGAGGCCTTTACAGCTTGACCGGGTTGAAAGGTGACCGTTTCGCTGTTTCTTCATTCGACTATCCAATGAAGCAATAAAGCTATCCGTAACGCAATTAATTAGTTTATTATCAATAACTAATTTGATGTTAAAGGGTCTATGTTGTAAGATACGTCTATGTTATGTTATGTTTTATACGAAAACACCCATTGCCCTAACGTAGTAAAAACCTAATATTTGGACGTTATTATTACTAGAATGATTCCATAATAATCTCTCATTATTTATTTGCAAGATTGCTATTATAATTTATAGTGAAATGTTGGTGTCTCCCAAAGCTCACATTTAAGTTTTAAATACGATATGCAAAAATAAAGTTATGAATGATTTTCTTAAATTCAAGTTTAACAGAGGTAGAGCTACACTCCAGTTTGTTTCTAGGTGTAGAACGAATGAGTCAGCTCGACCGGGTTCTACCACGCCCTCACAGAATAACAACAAAACACAGTAACAGCGTACTATAAATAGAATATTGCTGTGTTTCGTCTGGTGAGTGTATGGATCCGGAAAACCTTATCACTGGTGACGAGGCATTCTATCATAGTCCTCAAGGTGACAACACACCTGCATTTTGATTCCTTGTCAAGAATGAATTCAGATGTAATGGGCCGCAGGAATCATTTAACATCAGGTGAACTGTGTGCTCGTTTGTTACTCACAAAGTAATAAAAAAAAACATTCTTCTGTAAGAATAAATCACTATATAGTACTATATCATAAATAAGTCAAATTTATTTTTAATATCGGAACAGCAATCCTTTTTAATGTCACATAATAAAATCTTTATACAGTAATTATAAAGATTTTACCATTAATCATTTACACTTTACAGATACCTAAAACTATATTTAAGCCTATACATATTTTTTTAAAGTAGATTTTACATATTTTTCCGACGCATATAATAACTAATATGACCTACTTATAGTTCAATGCTATTAAAACACTCAAACGGGGTACAAAGTTCATTTAGTATAGAATAATTTAGCTTAGAATTATGTGTTAACTTTATTGTATGGTATAATATATTTATTATTTATGTTTACATTATCTGTATTATTATTTATATATTTATATGCATGTGTTTGTAAATAAATATATTCCTGTATTATTTTTTTTCTTCTTCCCGATAATACTATGTCCTACACCAGACCTGCTGAATGAGATTTTTAATGTAGAAATATACTGCGCCTTTGTCCACACTTTTCTCATCTTAGTTTCCTTGTATAAATGATTCGTGTACATAAAAGTTTAATATATAAATAGTTCACCGTAAATATTCTCAATATAACACTACACGTAATGTATTCAATGTCTCAATTTTAGATTATTTCAATCTTCTGTGCGTCAGTTATTTAATTATTGATCCGGAAATTAATTTCTTCTATTTTTATCTAATTTTTCCAACTGTGTATTATATACATATTAATACATGTAACAATATATTTACGACTTGTATTGTGTTTCTAACTATAAATAGTTTATTCTTTTGCATTATTGTTCCTAAATCCATTTGTACAATACGTTAGTTCGTTAAATATACTGCCATTGTTAGAAGTATTTAAATCCTCGTACTTTACAACACTCGGGTGAACGACTTTACCGTTTCACTTTCTTCGAGCAGACCGCAAGGGGGCGACACTACCTGAGACAGGTGTTCCGTTGATGACTCGTTTACTATGTTGTTAATTGAGCGGTTTTCTTATTTTAAAACTTCAATACGATCATAACGTCTAATTAAATATAATCAAGTTTATTCTCAATTATTGTCAATGATTATTCAATTATTAACGCTTAAATTAGTGGAAACGAATGATGTCGTTAACGAGTCAATGGCTGCTCCGTCGCAGATCCTGGTTACGTTGACTAATCAAAATATTTATGCAATACAAATTGTTTTACGAGCCTGAATATGCTGTTTAGTTATTATGTTATATTATTATGTTTAGTTATCTCGGACATTACACCTGAATCTTTTCTCCGATCACGTGTGTTACGACGTAATTCGCATGTCTGCACATCTTGTGCAATTGAAATAATCTGGTAATAATTAAGAGATTACGATCATGATCTAGATCAATTGACTTCGATTATCGTGTACCTAGATTAAGGGAATCTAGAGGAATGCTTAACCATAACATTACTGCCAATGGTTGTACGATTAATTGACCTTGGTATAGATTTATAAAGTTCTTTACGTTTGTTAAGCAATTACTTACTCCATATACAACGTAGTGTTAAGAAACGCTTTCGTCACACAGATGTTGGATATTGGTCCGTTTTAACACGTGTGTGGCACATTTTCACAGTTCCCAGGCTACGTAGGACGTACGTGCCTACTCATTATGGATCACAATTGCGTTGTTACAATTACGACTCGTGATGGATATATTTTTTTCTTATGATGTTTTTTTTTACTAAAAGAATACAATCAGTGCAATAAACATTATTAACATTCTGTTTAAACACTCCAACTAAGCTTAAAACACTCGTGCTAGAACTGGGATTCCCAAACTATTGATGGCAAGAGAACCCTTTTCCAAAATGAACTGATAACTCAGTCCACGACACACCCCCCATCCCCCCATAGTCAAATTATTTTAAAAATCCTTTGTCGTTTTTTCCCTATTGATACAAAATACTAAACAATTTGTAAGTAATTTGGTATCAATAGGGTATAAATACAAGTGAGTAAACTTGATATCATTTTCTCATCGAAATTTAACAAAATAAATAGACATCAAATTCAGTAAATATCAAGTGTTATTAGTAAAAATTACGTAAAAATACTTAATTAGGTAAATATTTTTTGAAAAAAACATTAAAATCGCAAAGTAAAGATAAAAAAAAATAGAGGTCGATTTTTAGACCAGATCGAAGAACCCTGAGAAACCGTATATCGACCACTTTGGTGTTAGAAGATGGTTCACAACAAAAGTCGAATTGTCGATTCCAAACTTAAGCTTCGCAGACCGTACCCTAAACCATTATGCTATTGACGCTCCAAGGTAAGTGATTCCTGCGGCCATTTATCCTCGACAGCGAATCATAATGGAGATGCTTGTGTTCCCTTAGGATTAAGATGGAATGCCTCGTCACCAATAATAACAAGCACACACTCACGTTTCTATATTATACACGTTTTATGTTTATTTTACGTATTAGACGTTGAAATAAGCAATATATTGGCGAAAATCCGATAATACATTCCGAAATTAGCATGCACAGACGAATGGATCAACAGACAATTTTTTTTTTTAAAGTTCTGCGACAATCTTTTATTGGCAATCGCAAAGTCATTGGCCAACCCACTCATCACGGGATGGAGTTGCCATTTCTGCAAGTTTTGGTAAACGATGTGCCTTTTGACAATTTATAGAGTTAATTTCAGCAGTCGACCTCCTAAGCTGAGTGTAGGATATGGTATATGAGTAGTACACCTATAAATATAGTAAATAATGAAAAAGTACGGTACTCAAACAACAATGACAACTTTATTTAGACAATTTAGTGTGAGAAAAAATGTTCTTCCCATTCTCTTTTGTTTGTTTTCCTTTCATTGTTTTAATTTCTAATAATCATTTGTTTCAGGATCGCGATGAACAAACTAAATTGGAGATGAAGCACCGGCAGGAAGAAGATGATTTGTACAGAAAATTCTCTAAACATCGCGAAGAAGAGAACAGAAGAATACGAGAAGAGATACAGGCACGTTAAATTAAATTAACAAATACATGTATTTTTTTTTGTTTGATATGATATGATATGATACAGATACTTTGAACTTTTGCAATAATGATGTAGATTTAGAAGAAACACAAGGGATAAGAAAGAAAAAGATTGATCTGCCTGCTCCTTCTATTTTGGTAAACGTAATAAAAGGACGAACTTCATAGACATATTGAAGGTCTCTCGAAATATTATGAACAAGCTGTGCCTGTATTTCATACGCGTAAATCTGTATTTATTTTAGTTATCTACCCGCACTAAACGTACTTACGACAAATGACATATCTATTTATCAATAGATTAAAATTAAACAAACACCTAAATGATTAGCCTAAATTTATTTGAATGAATAACCTCATTGGTTAAGCCAATGAGTGGAGATGAGCGTAAACAAACGCACAGACGAACGGACGAAAAGTCTATTTGTATTACATGTATAGATAGTAAAGTTAATTAGCTTAACATCCCCTGATACTATTCTCATAAAAGTATTGGAGAGTCTACGTACATATGTATTTTTAAGAAAACATTCTCTTATATAATTAATCTTGTTAATGCACATATTCGTATTTATTTATATATTATATCTATAATACTGTGTACCTAAAGGATATGTAAATATTGTGTCCTAAATACAAAAAACGAACTAAAATCTATTATTTTTCGTGAATGTAAATGCGATATTTGATTTCTTAATTTGACCTGGAAGTTATTCATAAAGCAACTTTTATAGTGTAAAATAACAAGTAAAATGCAAAAGGTGAAGATCGTGATATTTCTAAATGTTTGTCATTGTCGCACCACTTATTCGACCTCGTGCATTGTGGGTAACACAACCGAAGGGTCAAAACTTTATGTAATATAATATTTCTTGTACACATTCACAAAGAAAATATTAAACTAAAGATAGTGTTGGTCATCATTCCAATACACAGTGTCTTAAAAATAAGATGAACGATTTTAATCCTACTGACCATGGAAGTCTGTGAATACAACTATACCCAAGTATTGTTAACAAACCTAATGCATTATAAATTAAAAAAAAACTTTCTTCTTCTTTTCAAAATATTCCAATTAAACCAATAATGAAACAAGCAGTTACTGAGCGAAATTCTTTTTTTAGCAGTCCAAGAGCTAGTGCATCTTGCTTATAAATACAGTACAAATAGATCGCTAAAGACACACGCCGTGATATAATAACAGCATTAAATAGTAACATAATGCTGCTTTGTTCGATATCGTTAGTGCAAGGATTCGGTGACCCAATTATTGCGTACAAGACATTCCAGCTCAGTCCTTTATTAAGAATTCATGTAGCAGTTGTCACTTAGCAACAGGTGAACGCTTGTTCGTGACTTTACTTTCATAAAAAACTTATTACATTCGTACGCAAAATCATACTCCTAGTGATACTTACTTCTGTATAGCACTACGTATAACCTCCGATTCGGATGTCCCGCGTACACGATGTCCCCCGACCTTGACTACTCTTGAACTATATAATTTGCCAGCAACCGGTTTTCGACATAAAACGACACGTGACACGGTTTTATGCAGCTCCATTATGAAGGCACACGGTTGTGGTGTGTATATTTTATAGTTTATGATTTCTTATGACACATATAGCATATATCGTTCGTAAAGTAAATTACAATGATTTTCTAGATAATTTTGATCACGGCGACATCTTTTGTTATTATGAAGTGATGTCAACTGTGCAGGATATATATAAAAAACGTTGATATGTATAAATAAATATATAAAGGTACATTTGCTTAGATAGGCCCATCCAATGACCGCTTTTTTCAATTTACATACGAGTCTACCATAAAAAAAACTTTTTTATATTACATAGACATGAGGGATATATCGTTGTTATCTTGAATTTAAATTAACTGTCACATTTTATTAGAATATTGTTATCACAGGACGAATGGGAACGTGAGCTGGAACGGCTGACATCAAGATTTCAACAGGAAATACAGGTTAAGAAGCGGAGACCAGATTCGGAGATTGGAGCTCTCACTCTCCGCCACCAGCAGGAGAGAGCTGACTTAGAGAAGAACATGACGCTAAGAAGAGATAAGAAGAAAGAGAGTTTAACGAGAAAGATGTTGGAACATGAGAGGTCAGTCTAAAGAAAGAAATATGTCGATGATTTTTTTCGGTGTGATAGGCGCTGCTAGCCCGAGGTCTTCTTTAATTTCTTTAACTACTTTAAAATTAAAACAATCAAAAATACAAAAAATTAACCGAAGTTCTTGGTGACACGTTGCACTCAGACGGGATAACCAATTGTATACCAACAATATTATTGCAAACCCAAGACATTTATTCGTTTTGGCAAGGAGTTTGAGTACTAGCCTACGTTTATATATAAGTAGGTTTGAAAACTTTCAATAAATAAAATCTAAAATGTAATTTAGATAAGAAACCACACATACCCTGAGTGTAGGTTTGTGTATCAAGTAAAGAATCACTTTCAAAAGAATGTTGTCTGTTTATAGATTTTGAAGAATGTGATTACATTCTCTTAATCGATTAAGATGAATACGATGTACGAAATTCAATATGATCTGGTTTGGTTGTTTCTATGCTTGTCCCTTATCGTTGACAATTCATCAATACAATAATTTTGGATTGTCCAGAAGATTTAAGGTATAGACGTCCAGCAGCATCTTTGAATGCCATAAGTATTAATATAAAACAAAAAATACTGGTACAACACAGTTTTACAGTGGAAGCCACCTTGCGCTTTATTTCTAGACGCAGCATGAACTTACTTACGTAATGACACCGTGAAATAGTAGCATAATGCTACTGTGTTCACGCTCTAGTAAGCGTTGGCATCTAGATCCTTATGGTGAGAGCAGCTGGTGAGGCATTCCGTCTTAGTCCTAAAGGGTTACAACGCATCTGCATTATGATTTCTTATCAATGATAACGCGATGTCATGGGCCGCATTAATTACTTATCATTAGGTGATTTATATGCTCGTTTATCGTCTTAGTACAATAATAGAATCAGTATAGGTATACCTTATTATATGATATACCTAAATACAATATTTCGTTATGAAAGCTAAGATAACACACGAATATAATGTGTTTTAGGCCACTTCTAAAGTCCTGTCCTCCCTTTAGATAGCGATTCGAATCGAGGTTTCGTACCTCCTTATGAAGGGCCCTCGGATCCTATTATCGCCCCCCTCTGTTGTCGTCGACGTTCTTCGTCCACAGGGTTCGGAGTGCAGCGGTGGTGCCGCAGCAGTCTTCGTGCTTTGCTTCGGAGCATCGTCGTTGTCTCCTTACTCGGGCCTCGCGCTTGCGAGTCTAATTAGATAAAGCTGTAGAGGTCACTAGACCAACAGCAATACTCATACACAAAAAAATAAAAAACACGAATATAATACACCAGACGATAAGTGATTATTATGAATGAATTTTTTTTGATGGTCTAGGGATGACTGTCTGGTTAGAGAACTCTCCTACTGAACTGCGGATGCTGTGTTGTGTTAAATTTTCAGCCCACACCAATATGTGTGCAACACAAATGAATAATAGTAATTATAATTTATTCAACTGTTTCACAATATCTGATACATGATATTCTCATGATTCTACATAGTTACAAGCAAAGTACAATTAATGAGATGCCGATATTTAAAAAAGGAATCCCTGATCTATAAACACCAGCATCCTTTCTAATATAAAATACAAGTAATAACAGAATAAGGGACGTTTTAAACTATAACAAGATATTTTGTAATAAAAAGATATTGCTTAAGTATCTAACACAGGTAAGTTAATATAGACTCCCACAACTTGTAACCTTTTGCATTTGTATATTTTTATTTGTGTGCTTATTGAGTGTGTGTGGGTGTGTGTGGGCGTATTTAGGAGAGGGAGAGTATATGAATTTTAATGAATGCCAGGTATGTTTGTAAAATGTCCCTTGGAATTGACACTACAGCTGTAACTTCGTACGATCTTAACAGCATTACAAATAAACCTACGGTCTCAATCGATTGTTCTCAGAGCGGCGACAGCAGCTCTAGTGGAAAAGCAAAGCCACGAAATGATGGAGTTGATCCAAGAGCGACGTTCGGAGTATATGGTGGCATCCTCGCTGTACGTGGACGGTGAGGAAGCACCGCCGTACCCCGCGCGCGCGCCTGCCCCACAACCGCCTCTCGTCTCCAAGTTTCACATCTACACCGACCCTGCGGAGTTCGCTGATGTCGACAAGATCGCTATATCGGTACGCTAGTCATTTTTCCATTTCAGCCCATTTTTAAGTCCAGGAAAGTATGTCTTTCTAAGAAATCTCCAGCTAAACTGCCGCTTCAAAAAATTTTACTTCACTCATCTCGGTATGGAGCTGAAGCTGAGGTATCCCTTTCCTGTCGCATTACGCAACTAAAAGGAGACATCAAGTGAATCAAATTGAATTGTAAATTGGTGAGTGGAGGCAAAACATTACGCTTGATATCCAAACAAAAAAATAATTTGATTAAGAATGATGGGATTTTATATTATTTTGTTCCTATATTGAAAAAAGGATTGAGTTTGTTTCAAATGAATTACATGATATTTTTTGTAATCATTAAAATATGATTATAATTAACATAAAGATTCGCTTACCAAAACAGTCGTCAAAAAAATTTGGCTGACTTGGGAACGGATACAAGTAATCAGTTTACGGCTATCCCCACAAACGCCCTTGACATCAGCACATCCGCTTCCTTGATGATAAAGTGGAAAATGTATAAAGCCAGAAATGGTCAAGGCTGGGAACCCTGATTAATTATAAATATCAAATATTTGTATTTCAAGTTAAATTTAGCATTAATAATGATAACTTTTCTTTAATGTAATTTGTACATATTCATTACTTGCTACCTAATAACTTTTGTTGTTCGTAAAATATGACGTGATTAATAAATGAATCGTGATTTAGACGAAAGACCGAGAAGAATCTATAATTTCCACAGATCCACAGACAATAATCCCGAGCCACTTACTTCCATCGACTTCCCAATATGATGAAAACGAGGCAATATCGATTAGAGCAGAGGTTTCCAGATATTTTTTCTCATAGACCAGTTTCAAAATTTTGCTGGTTCCGGTGGACTGCAGTTACTTTTGTACTATATTCCCAAACTCGACAAAAAATGTGAATGGAAATTTGCTTTGCGGCTTAGTTCCAACCACGAATTAATAGTTTTCCAAAAAAAACCCCCGCTAACGTGATTATATATAGTAATTGTGAACACCCTTTTTTTTCAAGCCAACGTAGAGCCCATTCGAGTCTCCCATGTACCCCTGGAGGTCCACGATACCACCTGGACCAATTTGATAATTACGGGATTAGACTAAACACATATGTTTCAGGTGGCGCAAGAAGACCAGAAAACGTTCACAGACCTGGTCCGGCAGCTAGTGGGCCGGTGCGCTAGCGACGTGGAGAAGGCCAGAACTATCTTCCGTTGGATCACCGTGAAGAACCTCAACAACATTCAGTTCGACGACAACTTAAGGGGTGACTCCCCACTCGGTCTACTCCGGGGCATCAAGCACGGCACAGAAAGCTACCACGTACTCTTTAAGAGATTATGCAGGTACTTGTCTGTATGTGTTTTACGCACTAGATAGGGTGCAGTTAAATTTTACTCATAATCTGGATAAGATGACTGGATCGGTAAAGAACTGAACTTGAATAGCAGTTCAGAGCATTTTATATACTATGTAATTAAACCGAAGATCCAATTACTATGAAGGAATCATAGTATTCAAATATAAGAAGATATCTGCATCTTGATATTTTATCTGACATATAGAAAATGGGTCATGAACCGCACCTATCACATACAGGCGAACTGTGATTGCTTTTTGATTTCCTAGATTGTCATTATGATTTAATTGAAAAAATGCCATATAATTCTAAACTTGTCTACGTACTAAAACAGATCCCTAGTAATTGTGTGTGTTTAAATACAATAAAACAACCAATAATACTAATGATGGTAGATGCATTGACATGTCTCGGGACCTTTTGGCCTAGTACACCACGCAAGATCTACACATCTTCATTAAAAACCACCGTAAAATATTCACGTAGTTTGCTGTTTCGTTTTATGAAAGAAAGAAACCGGAGACCTTTTAGTGACTAGGTGTTCCATCTTAGTCTCCAAGAGTGGAAAATACATTGTAATTAAAGTTTATCACCATTATCGAAAATGTAAGCGTTATGGGTCGGAGGAATAATTTACCATCAGGTAAAATACGTACTCGCTTATTATTATTATTCCAATTAATGGCGAAGGCCACCAGTGACTCCAATATCCAATCAATTTCGAATAGAAAGTGAGATTTCTATTGATAACTATTAAATAATTTTGAGAAAACTCTCAATCATCAAACGAGTATTGCGTAACAGTTTTCTCTGACTTAAAACCTCAAATTATCTCAATTCTTCATAAAGAACATAATGTTACGGAAAATTAGAGTACTAGACGTTAAGGCTCATTTTACAATGACACGTTTATAAATCACAATAACTCATTGTTATAAATTTCTCATCTTACATCATTCTTGTACATTCTATGAATTGTAATATGTTGTTTCCCATAACGGTCATGTAAAAGAGAAAGAAAAACCATTATGTGAATTTATGCTTCACTTTGTTTGTTAGCGCCATGAACAAGTCTGTGACCCTTTGCATTACGTATCACGTCAAATCAAAATTACGAACAATTTTTTTTTCACTCTACCTGATACAGGATACTAGACAGATACTAGCTGTGGCAAGAAATGGTTCTGCACTAGTGGTAAAGTATCATTACTTCACTGAAAACGTATTAGTAAAGGCAGCTTAGCTGTTTTCTTTTAAGCACCCAGATTCCCTAATGGTCGAGGTAAATTTTGTTATAAAATATATGCAACATATGAGATCCTCCTACAGACTAAATAGAAGATGATTGACCACATTAACGTGAACATAACTTCTTATATATCTACACTTCGCATATTTGCGAGATAGCCAAGTTAAATATGGTAAAACAAGGATATCCTGGCCGGCAAATGATCCGTACAGCCGAAAGTTCTGGTCTCTAGCAGAGTAACCGCCACACTCGTACCCATGACGATTACAAGTCCTTTCAAATTACAGCAATCCCTTAGTTTAGTCTACCCCTCGCGGGACCAGATGCAATTTAGTATTTGATTGATGACAACATTTATCTGACCTCTTTATTTTTTTAATCTCCAGCTACGCCGGCCTCCACTGCGTAGTGATCAAAGGCTACAGCAAGTCTGCGGGCTACCAGCCGGGCGTGAGGTTCGAAGACAACCGGTTCCGCAACTCGTGGAACGCGGTGTACGTGGCGGGCGCCTGGCGCTTCGTGCAATGCAACTGGGGGGCGAGACACCTTGTGAACGCCAAGGATGCTCCTCGTCCAGGTAGCAGGGGGAAGCAGGACAGCCTCAGGTGAATATAAACCTTATAATCTGAACAAGCTTCCATTAGAAATCGGAATTGATTCCTCCGATCTTATAGCAAGTGCATGAAATCGGAATAGGGAAGGGGACGACGAGTAAGTGCGTCAGCCAATGCATACGGCACTATGAAACATTCTGTGCAGTTGATGTCATCTGGCAATATACAGCCTCAAGCGAATATAAACGTTACGGTTAATAAGCTCTAGAATTATGAGAATTTCCGACTGACGGTTATAATGGACTCCATGCAGCTGAAGGGACCCACGACCTTTACAATGACGACTCTTTTGCATAAATAGAACAAAAGTAGACTCTGACTGATAACTGAATGTGTATAGTGTACCTTGCTATCATAGTTATAGGGTTGTATTTAGCATTAACATTTGCGACATGGAGAACAACCATGGATAGGATATTAGACTATTTATCAGACAATTATGTGGCAAATCTCAGAAGATGTAACTAAAAGTGATTACTGCAAATCCAAAGATTTTTTTTACACAGTTTTAGTTAAATGTTTAGACTAAAAACTTACTACGCTTATAATAAGGTATAACAAAGCAGTAGACTTATTAAAATTATCGTCAGTTAGTTGTCCCCCTGATCCGGTTTAATTAACTTTTTTTTTACATTGAGAGTAATAAACGAGCACACAGTTTTGTCAAGTTGAAAAGTTGAAAATTGTCCAAATCTTACAATATGGATATCAAATGAAATTCCTTCCCACGGGAATTATGAATTTGAAGTGAAGTGCAAATCTAAGTTGAATTGTGTGGCTCGTCATAACTTTTTTCCCACACCTTTAACGCAGTTTTTTTTAATTTAAAAGGAATATGTGATATATCCGTCTCCAAACAAAGTTACTATCTTGTTAAGCGAGTACTTGGTATTGCATCAACAACATCACAAACTATTCAAGGACGACTGTTCCTCTGTAAACGTTGTTCGATTTGGGTGCTGCACAAAGTTAACGATGAGAATAAAGAGCATGGCGTGTTTTTTTTTCATTATATTCAGAGTAAAAAACTAGCACACAGTTCACCTGATGGTAAGTGATTCCCGCGGCCCACGACATCTACATTCATCCTTAACAAGGAATCATAATGCAGATGTGTTTTCACTCTTGAGGACTGAGATAAAATGCCTCGTCACCAGTAATATAGGTCTCCGGATTCACTTTCACATTTCACATTCACATTCACCTCACTAGACAAACAACACAGCAGCCCTACTCTAGTCTATTCATTGTGCATTGAGAAACCAACTGCAGTGTAACTTTACCACTGGTCAAAAGATTTACGTAATAATTTGTATATTTTAAATTCATTGTTATATCACCAATAGTATGACGGCTTAACTTGAAGCATATGCAATTAATACCAGAGAGTTACTCCTTCACGAAATAGTCTATAATGGTGTATTTAGTATCCGTTAGTAACTTTTATTTGCATAGAAGACCTGAAACATCCTTCTATTATGTTTGTTCCATCAGATATGAGTACGATGACCACTACTTCCTGACGGACCCTCGCGAGTTCATCTACGAGTTCTTCCCGCTGCAGGCTGACTGGCAGCTGCTGAAGACGCCTGTCACGCTGCATGACTTTGAGGAGCTGCCCTTCGTTCGCTCTCTCTTCTTCCGATACGGACTGTACTTTAGTGATCCCAACACTAAAGCTGTTATGTTTACGGACTCAACAGGTGGGAATACTAATACAAAGCCGTAAGATTTTTTTAAAACGACAATTTCACTTACACCATGCTAGCTAATGGTAAAGACTTTGTCCATCTAATAATGGGAGAAAATAAATTATGATGTTTTTATTTCAATAGCCTCACGAATTATCGCAGACTGCATATTTCTAAAAGCAGTGATGTTTCAAATAATGTATTAGTATAAATATAAGAATTCTTTATAAGTCTATTATAGTAATAATTCACTGTTCCTTGTTTTAGCAAAATCAGATGAATCGTAAACTTCGAAACCTTATTTTCAACTTTCTTAATTTTGGTACCTAATTTTATACTGTGCAATAGTAAATTCCCTACTTCAGCTGCTCGCGAGTCTGCTGTAAAGCTCAAAAGACCAACAGCAACACAAAATACACTAAAAACAACAATATTAAAGACTAAACTTTATCGCCTGCGGTGTGCTAACAGGTGCGGCGACTATGCGCATAGCCATGCCGGCACACATGCAGAGCTCGCTAATCTTCCACTACAACTTGAAGTTCTACGACACCGAGGGCGACGGCTTCGACGGCGTCAACCTCAAGAGATTCGTCATGCAGGTACGCCTATAATAATGATAGATAATATAGACAGAGAGCCACGCCGCAGCTCGGTTGTAACCGAAACGTTAATGAGGTCAACTCGGCCGAGCAAGGACCGCACTCTCACAGAATACCAGCGTGAAATAGCAGCATCACCTTTATGTTAAGTGTGCCGCGTGTAGATATATGGGGACCCAATTACAGGCTACGAGACATTCACGAGGGACAACGCATATTCATCCGATAACAAGTGATCCCTGCGACCCATGACATCTACATTCATCCTTGACTAGGAATCATAATGCAGATGCAATGTCACCCTTGAGGACTGAGATGGAATGCCTCCGAATCCCAGCACTCACAAGACGAAACAAAGCAGCATTATGCTGCTAATTTACGCTGGTATTCTATGAGAGCGTGGTCCTACCCCGGTCGAGCTGACCCATTAAATCTGCAGCTAGAAACAAACTGCAGTATATATCAGATATCATATATGGAGAAGGAAGAGGAAGAATCTGTTCAAGATTTCCCTTAGATTGAAAAAAAAAAGGCCCTATTGTGTATCTGTGACATTAATTCCGGCTGAATCCGTTCGTGTGTGTATATAATTTTTTTAACATTTGTGTGTGTGCAGTCGGTGGTGGGTAACGTGGTGTCGTTCCGAGTGCATGCGCCCTGCAGCGGTGCATTCCTTCTGGACATCTTCGCCAATGCAGTAACGCCGCGCGAGTACCTCACCGGCGAGCCAATGAAATTCAAGAGTGTCTGCAAATTTAAGGTAAACTGATAACTAATTATTATATTAATAATTATTAACCTTTATAATGTTCTACTTAGATTATTTATTTATTTAAATATAATATTTTACTTTAAGACGAATGAAGGACTAAAATAAGGTCTTATTGTTGAATAGCATTGTAAAACAGCTGCGTAAAAAAAAATCTACTAACTTCCGCCCGTAACTTCGTTCGCGCAAAAAAGTAGCCTTCCGCACTGTAATCTATGTCCGTGCTAAATTTCATCCATACAAACATCCAAACTTTCGCCTTTATGATATTAGTGAGATGATGATGATGTTATTATATAACTAGCTTAAACGAACTAGCTTACACATACAAAAGTACAAACAAAAACACTTTATTCATAATCTATTTGTAGCAATGAACAATTGTGTTCGCGACAGTACCCATGCGCAGGTATCCCCTCCATGTTTCGTTCACCGCTAGACTTATACGCCGCGACCTATGTAAACATCACGACAGCATTCGAAATTTCATCCTCATCATCTCGATGGTTGGCAATCCACCACTGTGCGCTACGCACGAAATGTTCCTGCCACGACTACTCTGTGGAATCAGCTGTCGCCAGCGGTGTTTCCGAACTGATACGACTTAGGAACCTCCGAGAAAGTGAGGGACCTACACTTACTTTCTTAAAGGCCGTCAATGCATTAGCGACTCCACTGGTGTTGCTGATGTCCATGGGCGGCGGTGATCACTGACCATCGGGTGGGCTGCACGCTCGATTGCCACGACAATATACGGAATCCGACAACCAACTATTTGTGCACAATCTTGTTGTTCTCGGCTATTCATTGTATTGCATGTACAATGACCGCAACACCACACGCCTCTATCTTATGGGAACATTAACAGCACAATACGATATTCTTACTTAGTTGACATAGCTAGATCATCCAGAACCATAAATGTTGTTATAATGATATTGTTATATATATATCATAGATAAATCTGACTATGTCATAGATCTGCTGCGCGGAACTGCAAACGGTGATGGTGCCGTTACCGGACTGCGCGAGCGGAGAATGGGGACCCACGAAGGCCACCAGGCTCTTTGGTCTAGTACCTATCACCCACCAGGTAAGGGCAGTGCTGAAATGGTTGTTTTGCATTAAGGTAGAAATTCTTGACTGTCCTTAAAGGGAAGTCTTGGGGACCCACGAAGGCCACTAGGCTCTTTGGTCTAATACCTATCACCCACCAGGTAAGTGCAGAGCTGAAATGTCTTGCATGAAGTTCTTGTCTGGCCTTAAAGGAAACAAAGCTTTTAATGTCTAAACAACTTTTCTTCGCCATCGGTTATAGGTCTCATGATCCTTTCCACGGTTATTCTCCATTGAAACAGTAATCTTAAATATATTCTATTTTATTATACCTATCATAGGCTAAGTGAAAAGGTCGTAAAGGTCGACCAAGGTCATAAATTCTATGGTACAAGCAGAAGATTCAAACAATGCCGATGGACCGCAAACTTTGACGTCCAACGAATAGGTCATCAGGGATCCTTTTTTTATTAAAGCCATCAATCTCACAACGTGGGGTGGGCCATGAGAGACAAAGTTAAAAGATTGTTCTAATTCCAGGAGGCGTTAGTGTTCGCGGGACGCGAACTGGAGCTGCAGTTCCGCATGTCGCGGCCGCTAGCAGACTTCATGGCCACGCTGCACAAGAACGGCGTCGATGAAAACGACTCGCCAAGTTCGTGCAACAAGCCGTCGCCGATGACGTAGTAACTTTCTACATCACCTTTCCGGAAGAAGGTTTGTAATATTTATCCATTTAACAGTGTAAGCGGTTTAAGGAAAGCGTATATATGTACCGAGAGGATGTTTTAAACTCATACATATACGGGATTCCTAGATGCACTACTATCATTCACGTGGTAAAATTGCAAATAACAATTTTATTAACCAGTTGCTAGAGCCACGCTACATGTTGGATCTAGCAACATTACCCAGTTACTGGTTTTGAAGCATTCCATCTTAGTCCTCAGGAACGACAACAAAATCTTTGTTGAGAGTGGGATTAAAGGTGGACGTTTGTCACCCTTGATTCATAAAAGAAAAATATTCCCGGGACCAGTTTTTTTTTATTACATTGAATAACAAAAGCTCACATTTCACCTGATGGTAAGTGATTCCTGCGACCCATAAATAACTCAAATGACTCGAGTAGCATGAAATTAATATGGAACCTCCTGAGCTAATTTGCTACTATGCTTGAATTTTTACTATCCAATAAATCATATTATTTAATCTCAAATATTTTTCTTGCGGGGTCTAACAAGTTTTAAAATTCATTATAACGATAGATTATTAAAAAAATGTATATTCGTTTTGTTTTTAATCTATAATTCACTTATTTTGTCACAGGACAATACGGCCTGGATATATACACTCGCGAGCGCAGTGGATCGTCCAGCGTGCAACAGAACGGATCCACGGAGAAAGAGAAACATCTCCTCACGCACTGCTGCAAATATCTCATCAATAGCAGCAAAAGGAATTAACCTGGTACTTTCATCTTATGTACACAAAAAGAATCTCAGATGTTAAATTCTATTGAAAGTAATAAATGTTCTTCCATTTATTAGATACATGTTGGTCCACACGTGCGCATGTTATTATACATAATGAACTATATTAATGTAAATTATAAAATATTATTGTTTTTTAAAACATAAATGGCATTTAAAATCAAAAATTTTAAACGCCAAATGGTGACGGAAGGGACATTCGACTTCCACATTGCGCACATAAAACACGATCACAATGCCTAATAATCACACAGAACGATGTACAAGTCAAGGAAAGGAGTATAGTCCATATACGAATCACAACAAACGGCAATGACAACCGTTATGTTCCAATCACGTAATGAGGCCGCCCTTGCCATTATTACAGTCTATTTATCAGACCATCAAATACACTTTAGGGCAAGTAAATGTCTCTGCATATTACATTCACAGAAGTTATTTATTAATTATACCTGTTTATGATTTCTAAAGTAATCAAAGTTATAGTAATTTGCTTTTGTATTTCTCCTTATCCATAAGCTTCCAACGTGTTTACATATTGGACCAATCGATTGTAATTTATGAATTTTAATTAAACTATCACTGCCATTAGTGTCAAG
Source organism: Teinopalpus imperialis (assembly GCA_029286865.1). Lineage (NCBI taxonomy): Eukaryota > Metazoa > Arthropoda > Insecta > Lepidoptera > Papilionidae > Teinopalpus > Teinopalpus imperialis. The sequence goes on from JAGSMU010000034.1 coordinate 960,390, forward strand.
AAGTCCATACAAATTGAATTAAAGGCCTTCTTTAGAAATATTAATTACGTAAAAAAAACGTTTTTATACATATCTGATTAAATAATAAGACAATATCATTCGTGAGTAAATTTAAATATTAAACTTACATTACCATTATTGACCAGTACCAAACACACTAGCCTTATTTAATTATTTAAATTTAAAAAACTTACTACACAGCATCTTTTAACGAAATGTATTACAAACTAACATCACACTGGTATTACTTTTCAAATACCTCATAATATCTATTAAAATAAAAAAAATATGATTGATATCTGTAATATATAATAGATAAATAGTTCTTTTGATTCGACGCAGGATCGCAGATTGTTACGTTTAAGAAAAGTATATATACCTACCAAAAACTATAATTTTCATTTGATTCAAAATAATTGATATAGTTCATATAACATGAAATATTAAGTTTAATTAGTTTTTACTTACATATATATAATATATCCAAATGTATAGATATAGAGTTATCATTATTTAGAAATAAATTCCATCCACTGATATTATTCATTTATTAAGAAAAAACTTAAAATACACTGACAATTAGTATTGGTTATACGGAGTTATATGTAGTTATAATTTCTATTCTAAGTTTGACAGGTTGTGTTGAAGCAATGCAATTTGCTTTTATTGATTAAGTTTTATTTACATTTGATATTGTAAAATAATGTATCTAAGATTCACAATTCCATATATAAAATAATATAAATAGGGCACCTTCATATACGCTTACACAATAAAATGTCAAAATAAGTTGCTATATTTCATTTGAATTTTATTTATATATTTTTATATCCATATAAAATGGAATACGGCAGCTTATTAACGACTATAACATAGAATTTAAAAAAACTTAAAATTAGATATATTTTATAATCATTATATTTTTAACTTAATATACACACGCAATAATGTACATTTTTATAAAATATATGGCATGTTACTTTTCTATACAGATTTTTTATTTCCTAAACAGATCATAAAGTTAAAGAAAACAATATGAGGAGCACCTTTTCACGTGGGACGGCATTAATTTCCTTAAAGCAAATACACTTAAAATTAAATATTCAAGAAAAGTTTGTTGAAAAATTTGCATTTCTCTTAAAAATTTGCAATTTTGTAAAACGTTCAACACATTGTGAGTATTGTTATTCTTTGTTAGGCTTTCAAAATGGATGTGGTCAGATTTCCTCATTGATTACAAGAAATAACGCATAAAAACTAGCAAAATCTACAAGAAAAGTATGCACATAGTAGAAAGTAAAGAGAAGCGCTAAGAAAAGCATACAACATCACTTAAAATATTAAACTAGAACTTATATATAATAAGAAAATAATACAAGAGATGGACAGCATTTGAAATTGATTTTAAAGTAGTGAATTCATTGTAACCTTAATTTAAATGTAACATTGTTCGAAGTATAAACTAACATTATTAATAGAACCTTAAAGTCAATGAATTTTCTAAATAATTTAATGCTTCATTTTCTATATAAGATAAGACAAGCTATATAAAATAAAGTAAATTAATAATTTAGAGTACATTGAGCGACTATCTTTCATCTGAGTAAAGTTGAGATCTCGGGATATTTGTTAATATATAATTAACGAAAATTCCTGTTTAGAGAAGTAAAATATCACAAGAAAATAAGTACAAAGTAATAATTAAAGTAAAATCATCTGCAATAGTATATTCATTTCTACTATAATCTTTATTAATATAGAATTAAGATAGCATTAATAAATCTTCAATGACGGAAAAAAATATGAAAGAGATTGTTCATTGTTTACAAGTTTTTTATTTCATTCATTAAACAACATATTAAATCAAGGTAGAAATATATTTTTGTCTACACAAAACACTTTTTAATGTCAAAATTGTTGGTACTGTTTTGTATATCAATCAAAAACGTGCATTAAGTTTATTGTACAAAAATTCAAAAAGGTATGCAATGATGATAATTGATTGACAAGTTTATTGTTTGATCAACCAACATTCCATCAACAGCATTTATAGTTTATTGATCTTAATTATTTATAGATTATACAACTTTAACATGAAGATCGGCTCGAATGGGGAACGAACACGTACAAGTACTGCTGTGATTCATACAGTTAGTGTAGGGATCCAATGACTCATACGGACTGAGATGGAATGACATGTAGACATTCCATCCCAGTCCTCATGGATGTCGACTCTAATCGTATCGTCTCATCTTGAATCTTAGTTGGGAATGGATATAGATATCATGGGCTGCAGTCATTACTTAGCGAATTTGGTGGTTGTTTGTATTATATTATATTATAAGAGTAATTTTTAATTAAGTATCATAAAAAAATATCTAAAATATGTTGGATACTCTGTCTGGATTTGTTCTAGTTCGTAGGGCATCCAGGAATAGGTTTTCAGTGCCCAGATGACTACTGTCCATGTGACGTTGTGTCAAGAGGATGTCATGTCATAAGAAAATTCGAAAAAACTTTAGTTAAATACATTGAATTAGGGCTGGAGTACGGAAGTTTTGTTATTTATATACAAGACATTTGTATATAGTGGGATAATCTGTTTTCACCTAGAGGGCTTTTAAGATTTAGGGAGTTCTTAAAGTAATGGAGGGGCCACCACTAAATATTATTTAAACATTAGCATATATAATAATAAAAACTTTACTGAATGTGTAAAAGAGACAGTACAGTGTAAACCTTTTTAAAACCTCTATGACCGTGGCATTTATACATTTCACTTTTCTTTTTTTTAATTTATTACAATGAGAGTTGCAAACATACACAGTTCACCTGATGTTAACTGATTCCTGCGGCCCATGACATCTACATTCATCCTTGACAAGGATAATAATGCAGATGCGTTGTCACCCTTGAGGACTGAGATGGAATGCCTCGTCACCAGTAATAAAGGTCTCCGGATCCCTTCACTCACCAGACGAAACACAGCAGCGTTATTTCACGCATTCTGCATTCTGTGAGGACGTGGTCCTACTCCGGTCGAGCTGATCTATTCATTCTGCAGTTAGAAACAAACTAAACTAACTATACCACTTTACTGGATAAGATAAAGAAAAAAAAAATAATAAGTCAAAGAGAAAACAATGTAGAGAAACCTGAATACTACTTCACCGATAAGAGTAAAATTTTTTAGCTCTCAAATTTATGACTGTGTAACAACTCTAATGTCATCGTGGTTTACAACTGGTAAATGATAATAATAGTAAATGTAGTCTACACAAGTCCTTTAGCAGCATTAAGTGTCGCCCTTTGCTCCACGCCTCGTATCAAACTGCCAAGCAGTCCCTCCATTTCGTTGGCCGTCTCCCGTAGTTGTGTGTTGTCGAAACACGAGTCTAGAAAAAAAAAATTACAGTACGTTCAGATTTTCAAACGACATAAGGGTGACAAACAGTTAATTTGATGTTGATCCCTTAATCATTACATAGATTTTAGATAAAGAATTATTAATATATACAAACGAATGGTCACACCTTAGTGACTTTAGCTTTCCTTTACACTGAATGCCTCATAACCAGTAATAAGGTCTCCGGTTTCTTTCACACGGGTACACCGTGAAAATGTCGTTGACCTTGTCCGGACGGCCAACAAAAGTGACAATTCGTTTATAGCTACAGGTTGGCTCAAAAAAATTATTTCAAGATTAATTTCATTACTATCTGCGTCAATACAAATTTACTCAACTTGATTATCTAAAAACATAAAATGGAACATAAAACATCCAGTACTCAAGAAAAATGTACATAAATATATGGAGAGGATATATGATATATAATATATAATATTAACAGATATCGACCAATGGTGCATCTCAATGGTATGAGTTTATTGGCTCTACTGGGGCTTGACCTCGCCCCACAGAATACCAGCATGACACCGCTCTGTATTGCCATGGTATATGGGTAGTGTGACTCTATTACTGGAATAGAGGCATTCTAACTCAGCCCTCAGGGGTGACAACGCATGTCCATCTCTGAATCTTTATGGACAGTAACCATTACATATCATCAGGTTAACTGTGTTCGTCTGATCAAAACATTGGCATCACTTGAATATATGAATGTTACTTACCATCCGTTGCAAAGTTATTAGTCAATATCTGCTGCAGCCGATCCAAAACGGTGTCCAAGTCAGCGTTGAGCTCCCTCATCTTGTCATTGCTGTTCTCAACGGAACGGATGTCGTCGGCGAATCGTTGCTCGGTCACCGACAGGCTGTGACATTCACTGGACTTCGCCTTGCCACGAAAGGAATCCTGGGGCTGTTTGCAAGCTTCCACTGAAGTTGTTTCTAAAACCATTTTTTACGCTATTACAGAATACCAGCCTAAAATAATTGTATGTGAAATTGTCTTTTGACAGTGCAGTTTGTTTCTAGCTGCAGAATTAAAGGGTCAGCTCGACCGGGGTAGGATCACGCCCTCACAGAGTACGAGCGTAAAATAGCAGCATAATACTGCTTTGTTTCGTCTGGTGAGTGTAGGGATCCAGCAACTTTTATTACTGGTGACGAGGCATTCAAGTCTGTCCTCAAGGGTGACAACGCAGCTACATTATGATTCCTTGTCAAGGATGAATGTAGATGTCATGGGCTGCAGGAATCACTTGCCACCAGGTGAACTGTGTGCTCATTCGTTACACTAAATGTAATTAAAAAAAATTGTGGAAATAGAAGTTGTGTTATATATATCCTTTGTCCCTCCAGCATCCAAACATGCATTATATTAGACAAAGGAAGGAATCTTGTGCCTCTGCATTTGGGCGAATGCTTAATGTAGAAGGACAAGCTAATTTCGACCACGGCGATATATACCTAGTTTTAATCGGACCAGGATATAACATAGTGCCGTAATCGTCCGTGGAAACACAGAGGCACTCACTCCTTGATATGATGCATGTGCAGTAAGATCGGAAGAAGGTTCAGATGCAGGGTCAAGGATACCAGACATACACACAACAGCCAGTCAGGAAAACAATGAAAACCAGGACCCACGGACTAGCAGCCAGGAACTGTATATTTATATATAGAACCACAAATATATAATACATATATAAAAATATAGTATATAAAGTATATACCTTAAAAACTTGGGTTATCTCTGTAGCCATTAGATCATCAAATTTTTTACAGCTATTGATTGTCATATCACTTACCATTATACCAGTTGCTCACATCGTTAATCAAGACGGTGGATATACTGTCTGATGTGGCATGCATCACAACTGGTTTTAATGCATCTCCTGACATAGTAAGCAGGTTCTGACTCTCAGTCTGTTTGGACACCACTGAATAGTTGCCGGAATCCATACTTAGTACACGAGGCTGATTTTTAGGCTTATCCAGAACCTTCAACTGATTTTCGTTTACTAGTGGTATTGGGCTAAACAAATCAAAGGCTTGAAGGCGTTCAGTCTTATCGGTGTTTCCTGCCTCGGATAGTATCTCAGAAGGTGCAAGGTTTTCCTGAAATTTTTTTTAAATATTAATGTGCTTCTTTATAAATATTGATATATAGTATTATGTCAAAATCCATCACTAAGAGATACAGGGCCTATGTTTTAAATCTAAGATAATAACCACCCTTTGGCTGAAAGTCGTACTATTTCTGTAGTTCAGAAAAAAAAGAAAAAAATACTTAAATTAACACATTTATTTAAAATACTGTACAGATAAGAGACAATAATATTATTATATTGTTTTTTATATTTTTAATCACCGTGAGGGTGACAAACAGTTCACCTGGTGCTAGAGCTACACTGCAGTTTGTTTCTAATTGCAAAATAAATAGGTCCGCTCAACCAGGGTAGGACCACGCCCTCACAGAATACCGACGTGAAATAGCAGCATAATGGCTTGGTAACGAGGCATTCTATCTCAGTCCACAAGGGTGACAAAGAGTTTCCTTGTCAAGGATTAATATAAATGTCATGGGGCCGCAGGAATCGCTTAACATCAGGTGAACTGTGTGCTCGTTTCTAAATCAATATAATAAAAAAAAAAGTGATTATTAAGATCCATGACACGACAGATTCTTCGATATGGAATAATAATGTAGATGCATTATCACAACTGAGAACTAAGATGGAATGTATCGTCACCAAAAATAAAGGTCACCGTAACCCTACACGGAACAAACGAAACAACAACAACATAGGCCATTCATGCTGCGACTGGAAACAAACTGAAAGGTACTACCACTATCAATGATATGTTAATGTAATAAAATATTGAACCAAAATTAATTCAATCTGTGTTTATGGGTTGCAATATTGATTATGATAGGGATAGATTCGTCTCAAGAGGGGGTGTTGGACGGGTTCTGCCACAGCGCTCTCACGAAATGGCTCGTTCACATTTATAACTAAGGTGTGCAGGTTTCACAAAACGTGTTAATAAAGCAATCCGATTTGCAATTAATAATTTCCTTGCTGCCCACAATGAGGGAGGAACTTGGTTTGCTTTTGCTTGGTTTGAAATTTAAAGTGAACAAGATGAGCTTAGACATTGAGCTACAACATATCTGGTAAATAGTATCATAAAAAAATACTAAAACTTCTATGATGATACATGATTTTCAGCATTAGTCAAAGATCAGTTTAAAAAGGGAATCAAGTTAACAGTAAATTATAAAAACTTGCTAATATTTTACTTACTAGCTTATATAAACACTACTAATATTTATATTAAATAATATTTTATTTTATTTATTAGCAATTGACTGAGTTTGTGTTTTAAATTATTAATAATTTCCCGAGTCACATTTTTACATTGTTCATTTTATTTATTTTATTATGTTTTATTTTAAATTTAGATTAAGCTATTGCACAGATAAATCACATAGCAATCCCATCAAATGGATATAAATTTATAACTTTGACTTTACCTTCAAAGCTTTCAGCCTTTCAATCTGTGTAGATATTAAGCAATAGTGTGCATCCACTTTTACTTTCAAGTCATCCTCCGAGTCTTTTACTGTGTTTTGTAGCTGCGTTGACAGCTCCTTAAGTGCTCTGAAACATTAATTGCAGCAATTAAAAGATAACTAGATAGTAAATAAAAACTGTCAATAATCCATTACCAATAATATAAATATGTTTTCCTTACAATCAATTTAGACTTCGGTAATATTATTTAGTTTCTCATCCCCTTCCCTTACCTAATGAAGTGACATGTCCAATAAGATTCAAGGAAGGACTTGCATACAGTGTCTTCCACAAGGTACATTTTCACATACATATCAAAAACACAATAATTTGTATGTTATACAATCTAATCGGTAGGGAATCACACTCTACTCCAAAGCTACTCTATCTAGGCACCTAGGCCATGTGGCAGTGATATGATAGCAATATAGGGAAATGATAATTACATATTACAAAAAGGAGCACAGCAGTGTATGTATAGTTGAGATGCTAACTGATCCAGTTTTATTTAAAACTAATGTTTGGCTACACATCCATCAGGTGATAAGTGGCATAATGAATATTTACTTTTTGGCATGAAAGAGGATATGTTTGAAGCCTCCTAGCACAATTGTCCATGTACACTAATCATGGAAACCACGATAGGATAGATTGAATATTGATTCTAAAGTTTGACTTCATAAATGTCTTATATTATGTGAAATCTTCGGTTCATGTTGGGCTCAGAGCTAATCTATGTAAAAGGTTACTTACTTATTTTGTGTTTCTAGCTGTGTGATAATATCTTGCAATGTAGTGGCTGGGTTATTAGCATTATTACCAGAAGCTTTACCCACTGTAGAAGTGAAGATGGTGGGCCTATCCTCTTTCCGTCTCTGTACTGAGATAGGATTGCCAACTTTTTCTTTACACTTCTTATAATTCTTGCTTGTTTTTCTCTTTTTGGTTGTAGTACAAAAGAAGAATCGTTTCATCCCTTTGATGAAGCTTAGACACTCGGGTGGTTTTATCTAAAATAATATAATTTTTTTTAATAATTACTGAATCTATTTGCTAGTTTGCCCAATGCAAACTGCAAAGTAAGTTTCTTGTCTTTGGTTTCGATTATATAATATATTAAAAACAACAACATAAATGAATCGATAATAAAAGTGATGGATTCCACTTCACGCATTTGGGCACTTCACCAGTCAGGTTATATCCTGATAGCTGAGTTCAGCAGAAAAGTCTTGTTAAAGCGAATATTCACAAGCTTCCTAGAGAGACTTTATCCAAGATTACATGATCAGTGATTTCTTTTGCGTTTCCTTCCTACTCCAGCTATGGGACTGGCAATAGCATTTATATTAAATGGGTGCTTGTTCAGCAGGTAGTCTCATAATACCACTTACTGGACTATCTGGATGTTATGCGGTTTATGCTGAGTAGTAGAGAAGTATGCGAGTCAAACGACGCGAGATTACCAGGACTACCATGTGCTGCCAAACAAGTGTAAACTTCCATATGGGTATACTCGCATACTCACAATCTTAATTGGGTAAACATAAGAGCTAATAACCAAATAGGTCTTAGGAGCATCATCAGCTTATTCGGGCTACAGCATACTACTTGCGGGGTAGCCCTATGACGTAAAAGACATAATAAATTAATCTTTATTCCATATAATAATTTACACAAATAGGCCCCTGGTTACTGATCTAAATAATAATCCTGCGCGTTAGGAGCTGGCTCCTTCCATTAATGGCATGAAAGATATAAAAAAAAATATAATAGTACAACAAATTAATTTTTATCATCAATAAAAAAAAAAGGTTAAAGGTAAAGTGTGTGCGTATGTGAGAGAGTGTATTTTATGTATATGTGTCAACATTGAACAAATGGACAAGGTTAATTATAATCAATATTTTAGAACTAAATGAGAATCTTTTTTTATTTGATAATTTCTATATTTTACAATGGACCTGCCATGAAGTACAAGTCTATTGTATAAATGGGGGAGTAACAATATTGTAATATTTGGTTACAAATGAGCTTTCTACAATAAGACATCTAAAACTAGTGTAAGAGACACTAGTTTTAGATGTCTTATTGTAGAAAACTTAAACATCCGGTAATTTTGTTAATAAATATGTTTTTTGCACTAACATCAACAACTTCGTAGATGATGCTGTAAGATGTTATCCGCATGAAATCAAGCAGCTGATGAATAGCAGCATAATGCTGCTGTGTTTTGTATGGTGAGTGTAGGGATCCGGAAACCTTTATTATTGGTGACGAGGCATTCCATCTGTCTTCGAGGATGACGATGCATCTGCATTATGATTCCTTGTCAAGGATGAATGTAGACGTCAGGCCGCAGGAATCACTTACCAAAAGGTGAACTGTGTGCTTGTTTGTTACTCTCAATGTAATAAAAAATAAACTTTGCTGATCCTATTAGATAAACTGCAAATCAAGTTACAGAAACCAATTGAACTTATCATCTACCAAATTTCCCTTCATGATCGGGAGCAGTCTTGCTGGAAAGTCGAGAGCATGGTACATTTATGAAGTAGTTACTACTCTTAACCCAAAAAATATTTTTTATGAAAGTAATAGTGGCATATACAGGTAAGTGATGACTGTAACCCATAAACATCTACATTTGTCCTCAACAAAGATTCAAGAGGGAATGCCTTGTTTCTTGTATCTGGATTCGGAGATCCATACACTCCCCATACTCGACAGTATTCTTATGATGATATCCGAGAGTTTATGACGACAGAGATCATCAGTGGGCTGATGATGAGCTAAGCGGACAATGTTGAACAATTGTTGGTAGACCTGAATAAATTAACAAATAAACAAATTACCTCGCCATCAATAATTTCATAAACTAAATGTGTTCTCTTGTGTCCAGTCACCAATGTTATATTTTTGTCATACAAGAAACACTTCTCACAGAAGTAAACATTACTGCATTTTGAGCACTTGAAATGTAGGACCTGTGAAAAATATAATAACACAGTTTTGTAGAATTCATTGAAACTTAAAATGTAAAATGTCTCATATGTTACTGTCACAAGTGATAATGTACATACATAATAAATAAAATAATAAAATACATGTCAGAAATATATTGTACATATATTTAACAGTGATAGAACTACACTGCAGTTTGCTTTAGCTGCAAAATGAATAGCTCAGCTTGACCAGGGTAGGACCACGCCCTCACAGAATACCAGTGTAAAATAGCAGCATAATGCTAGTGTTTCATCGTGTGAGTATAGGGATCCGAAGACCTTTATTACTCGTGATGAGGCATTCCATCTCAGTCCTATAGAGTACCAAAGCATCTACATTATGATTCCTAGTCATCTATATTTTAGATTCACTTGCCATCAGGTGAACTGTGCTCATTTGTTACTCCCAAAGTAATGAAAAAATTAATAAAAAATAGTTTACTTTACTACTTAACTGCATAATAAATAAAATATATGATTATAAATAGTAATGGGTATCTTTTATATTTGACAATATATACAATCTCAAAGGTGCATCAAAAAATAGTTGCAATTAGTATATCAGTTATATTGAGTTTTCACTTTTTCTTGTTGTGTAAAGCCCAAAAATTTTATAACTATAGAAATATCCCTAAAGTATCTTTTAAAACACTTACAATTACATATCTTATGGTGACTTGTTTATTTATTTTCCAATATTAAACCTGTCTATATAATTACCTTCACTAATGGTTCAGTACAACCACCACAAGACCCATAAGCATTGGAACATCCCCTGCTAGCTACAATGCGTTGTAGTACAGGCATCCATCTCATGCTAGCACAGTCCTGCATGCCCCATTCTGCTACGGCTTGTGAACTTACTCCGAGCATACCAGCACTCTAAAATATAATATTAAAATAATAATTCTTATTTTATAATTAAATATTATCTTTTGCCAACTGCTACATTGTAGTGTCACATCTTTTTTTCGAATTGGTGGCAGATCTTGAAAAGAACAGAACCCTATTTCCTGGAAAGGAGACAGGAATAAGTGGGACAGTTTAGCCACTGAGGGGGTTTAACTATTTTTTAAGATCCCATACTATTTCTTATAAATTATGCAGAATTTAGTAACATTATTTACTTTGATTATGTATTACTAAATGTAACACCAGATACCAGTAGGAATAATTTAAATCTACACAACAATCCAGCTACAAGTATGCATATATATTTTATAAACTCACAAAACCACCACTATTAATTATTTATACACTGCCTAAGTATAATGTTTTATTAAGTATTCACAATTAGTGGCTCCCGATGAGTGGCAGAATAAAGTCTCAAGAACACTAGACAAATAATATGTCCAGAGTCTAGAAGAATATTTCATGTAATAGCACTAACATTTTACTCGACTGAGAATCACAATTAGGAGTTGCTACTGTAGCTAGATATTCCAACCTCAGAACCAGTCCATTATTGCTTACCTTATCAAAGCATCTATCAACATCAGCCGGTATCTGATCACAGCTGGTGCCCAGATATTTGGGTAGAGCAGTGACATGGGCTAATAAAGCAGCCAATCTACGTGGTGACACACAGCCATTATGGTCCGCACAGCAGTTGGCCAGAGCTAACCATTTATCTGACACTGACTCTCCACTTAGAAGAATTAGAAGTGTCTTCACAGCTAGCACCCTTATTGGTGTCTTCCTTTCCCTGTGAATCATACATGCCTCTCTATTTACTTTTTTAGTTATCCCAATTGGGATAAATAGAAAAAACAAGCTTCTTTCACTAACACTATATACCAGGAAGAAATACTTTTGCATCATTATAATAGAAACTGTATATGGCATTAGAAATTTATTCTTTCTATATTGAACTTAGCCCTGTGTTTTATATAATTTATATATAAAACACAGGGCTAAGTTCAATATAGTAATAATTCTAAGTTGCTGGACAGGTTTATAAGAATACACTAATTACTTTCATTACCAATGCTCTGACATCGAACCAATAAAAATGGAAAAACAGAATTTTGAAACTTTCAAAAATACATTAATATAGATCCATTCCTGAAAATCCAGAATTTACAACTTACATGTACCATGCAGAATAATTCATACATTAATCCAATGTAAAAATATATTTATACTCACTCATCAAAAACATTCAGTAACAAATTTATCACCAAGTTAACTGCCAAGTCTACATCTCCTGAGAACAAGCCTTCCTTCTCTGCAGCAAAGTAGATATCTGCAAGCACTGCCTCTAATTCGGTAGTATCCAGTGACAGACTACTCTCTGAGAGACTTAATTGATGTCTAGCAAACACACCTGAGCAGATGCGGAGAGGTGGCACTGGAAGATGTATAATTTAAACCAATTTAATGATTTGTTTCTAAGATTTGGCATGTCTAGAGTAATAGTTTTATATTTAAATCTTTCAATTATTTTTTGATGAATTTGTACATAATATAAAAGTACAAACACCAATGTCACAAGTATGAACTTAATAATTTAATTTTTAAATCAAATATTAAAAAAACTATATGAATGTGTATAATTTAAAACAACATAAGGAAAACAAATTATGAGACACATTTGTTTTAATTTAACACAAGTGTTTTAACTTACCTTTGAGATGTTTTTGTAATTCGAAAATTTTAAAGGCAATACGGTACGCGCCGTATTTTATTTCGTTATATGCCTCCAAAGATTTTAATATTAGACGAAAATGAGGATGATCATAATCTTGTGCACCGTTGGTCTCACTGGGAAAATAGAATAGAAGCGAAAATTACAAAGCCACCGATTAGAGTGAAAGTTGTTTATTTACTACTAACTCAATGTAACATGGGTATCCAGCCTCATTCTCAATCTTCTTCCAACTATTCGAAGCCATGGCAAGAGATATTTGTTTTCATTTCAATATTTAAGTTAAATTCTATCATAAAATTAAAAGTATTTGTAACAAACAGACAACCGCCATGAACTTATTTAAATTTTATAAATTATAAAATTTTTGAAATTCCACTGATATCATGAATGTAAGGCAATCACATTGGACAAATCGTTTGCAGCCAATGCCAAAGCGACCAATAACAATACATAGTATACTTTTTTCATTGGTGATAATACATTGACAGAAAAAAAACTCAACACAATACTGGGTAATTGACACTATTATAGTGGGTTTTTGTAAATTCATGTTAACTTCCTAAAATAATATTAGATTAATTTTAAGCTCAAGTAAAATTTCCTTGGTTCACTTTCTAATTTTAAATAATATATTGTCTTTTTATAGGCTGGCAAGATTTAAAGAAACATTGAGAGTGTGAAAACAGTTCTAGATTAAAATCTAAAGATGGCATCCTCAGGTGGACTGTCGTGCAGTACAATCAAAACTTTAATTAAATTGTACGACAGTCTGCAACTTAAAGCTAAAAACATATACAATAGCTTCATCAGTGTTGACCCCCAATTACTATACTAATGCGTAAGGGCTATATTTCCAAATTTTATGTCTCTTGCAAAAATATCTGGTCACCTCTATTTTTATTTACCACCTAGATAAATAAGATGGAATTTCTGGTTAATATATTATTAATTTCATCTACGATTTCCTTCATCTTTATTTAAGTGATTTTGCTTATGTATATGATCAGATAACGACTCTGTCTTAATATGAGAAATTATTTCAATATACGTTATTTTTTAAAAAAAAAACATTTAAAAGTAGTAAACAATAGGGTTTTTTTGTACTTTTGACAATTTCGTTTGACAAAAATTTTTGATATGTATTAACTAAATAAAAGAATTATGGATGTTTTTATGTAGAATTTAAATACTTCATAAATATTTTTTTTATGAACAGAAATCTGTACTGTAGTGCCATTATTATATATATTAACTATATTATATATCATAATATTGATCAATTTTACTTATCATTCGTGAAAATAAATTTTGTTTAATAAATTATCAACTTTTTTTTATATATTGAAATTATGTTTTTATTTGAAAATTGAAATGGAACGATATGGCATAGGCTGAGAATATGTTCTCTACGGTCATTTTGAAATAAATGTGGCTACTAACCAATAGTCAGACGGGTAGCATTGTTTACAACTTGTATCTACCAATGAATGATAAGTATTTGGTTGTAATTTTGGCATAGGCTTGTACTATGTAAAAGAGACGCCATTTTGCAAGCGTCACTTGGCGGCGTGTCGGGTTTCGGCATTTTGCTAGACTTACCTCCCTAGAAGTCGTATTATTGTTTTGGTTTTTTGGAATATGTCGTATTCGTCTAGTGTAGCTCAAGACACTTTAGCTGCAGCTCAGTTAGAAATGGCCGGTAACCCTAATGCTTTGGCTCTTCGTCGACCATTCGATCCGGTAGCTCACGATTTGGAAGCTAGTTTTAGATTGACAAGATTCGCTGATCTAAAAGGAAGAAGCTGTAAGGTACCACAAGATGTGCTCGGTAAACTGGTGGAATCACTACAGCAAGATTATTCCCAACAGGAACAAGATCAATTTATGCATGTGGCGATCCCGCGCATCGGCATCGGCTTGGATTGTTCAGTAACGCCACTTAGGCACGGTGGGTTATGTTTGGTTCAAACAACGGACTTCTTTTATCCTCTGGTGGACGACCCATACATGATGGGGAAGATCGCTTGTGCTAACGTTTTGAGTGATTTGTACGCTATGGGTGTTACGGAGTGCGACAATATGCTGATGTTACTCGGTGTGTCTACTAAAATGACGGAAAAGGAACGTGATGTCGTTATTCCCCTTATTATGCGTGGTTTTAAGGATTCTGCGCTAGAAGCCGGCACCTCTGTAACTGGGGGTCAAACTGTCATCAATCCATGGTGCACAATTGGTGGGGTTGCTACAACCATCTGCCAACCCAACGAATATATTGTTCCTGATAATGCTGTTATGGGGGATGTGCTGGTTCTAACAAAGCCTCTTGGTACTCAAGTCGCTGTTAATGCTCATCAGTGGCTTGATCAACCTGAACGTTGGAACCGAATCAAACTAGTTGTATCTGAAGAAGATGTAAGAAAAGCATATCACCGTGCTATGGATTCCATGAGTCGACTTAACCGTATTGCTGCTAGACTCATGCATAAATATAATGCTCATGGCTCCACTGATGTCACAGGTTTTGGTCTGCTCGGACATGCACAAAATCTAGCATCACATCAAAAGAATGAAGTGTCCTTTGTAATACATAATTTACCAGTGATTGCTAAAATGGCAGCTGTAGCTAAGGCTTGTGGAAATATGTTTCAACTACTGCAGGGCCATGCACCAGAGACTTCTGGTGGGCTACTGATATGTCTTCCTCGTGAACAAGCTGCTGCATATTGCAAGGACATTGAAAAACAAGAAGGCTATCAGGCTTGGATCATAGGAATCGTTGAGAAGGGTAACCGTACTGCTCGCATTATTGACAAACCACGAGTTATTGAAGTGCCAGCTAAGGATTAAAATAGCATTTGGGACATTTTAAGAAATAAGTTTCTAATATGACTTAAAGAGCTGGATTAAAAACTTGAAATATTGTCTAAAAGAAAATTTATTATAATGTTGTCTGACTTATTGACATACAGCATTTCTTAATTAAGTTACATTTTTGTTTCTTGTTTTATGGAACAATTAGCTGGATAGATTTCAGATGAATATCTAGAAAGCTTTACGAACTTGAATCTAGTGACTTGATGTTTTATATGAATAAGATATCACTATTAAAATTAAGAAAACATTTCCATTAGGTGCCCATTTTGAACCTAAAAATTTGTTTGCAACTTGCAAAATTATTCTGCAAATTGTTAGATAAGTATAATTATTAGAATAAAGTTATTTTTCAGTCAAAAATGGGTGTTTTATTTATAAAAAAGCATTGGAATTTTTCATGGGAAAGGTAAATAATAATCAATATCATTTCTAAATTAATGTATTGTAGGAGTTGCAACAAGTATAAAAAATTTATGTTACATTTTGCTGTATACATGTCTTTAACATTACTTGTTATTATTTCAAAAATACAAAGGAAATAGATGCAATTTTAATTACTTTTATGGCTTGTTTCACAAATGTCAACACTATTCAGGAAATACAATTTTCTATTGTTACTGATATTTTTAATGATAGTCTGCATGAAATTTACTATTGGAAAACATTTACAAACCACACCTGACATAGGCCTTAAATCTAACAAAAAATCAGAGTGCACTTAGCCATTGTCTGTAATAAAGAAATCTACAATAGCTTATTCTTAAAATAATAATTAAAACCCTACATTCAAACAATGCCTTGTGAACAATTTCACAGATGTGTATTTATTTTCACAGTTAAATTATAGTTTCCTATAAATTTAAGCATTATAATTTTAACAAAATTTTATGTATTCTGGATGATATTTGTATTTGTACAATCTATAATCATTATGATCCCTGGAGCATAGTATAGTGTGTGTTGGGAATATTAATATTTTTTGTAAAAACTTAATTGTTATTTATTACAAGTTGCTAATTCATTCTATAGAAATGAAACACAAATTATCAATGTACCTGCTTGATAGAATAATAATTTCTATATTCAAAACAAATATTCCAGTAATAGAATAAAAATAACCATATCCTGCAAAAGATTAATGTTGCACCACTTGTATTTAAATACTGAACACATTTGATTAAAGATAATATAAATAATGAGAAAAATTATATATATATATATCAACCTTAATAGTTTATATTTATATAACGACAAGCTTCAATCAGCAGTGAAAATTAATCCAAACTTAGTGATTACTTATTGGAATGAAAGTTAATAAAAAATGAAATTAATTACAAGCAAGAGAATGACCTTATATATAGTTGACTTTTTATCACTGTGTACATAAAGTATTTTGTATTAGTTAATGATAATTGCTCTATTTTTGCTTCTAACAAAGCCAATATTTTCTACAAAACTATGAATCTGATAATATGTATAAAGAAAATCTGACAATTTTATTTCAACATGGCACTACCTAGCACTTAACTGTTGGTTCCCAGAAAACATAAAACCAATATGTTTCAAGAACTAATGTATAATTTGATCTGTAAATCTGGAATAAGAATGTTAATATAAAACAGTTGTACACTTCACACAGTCTATAACTGAAGCACAAACTTATTATTAGTTGCAAACAACTTCAGTTTAGCGGTGAATTGAGACAAGGCCTCTTGCGCGGTCTGCTCTCATCACCATTCTGTTCTATGTGGCTCTGGTCACGTTTCTTTGGAGAATTGTTGTTCTGTGAAATTATATACAGTTGAAACAATTACAAATATGTTGAATAGTATATGGTTGACTAGCAATTAAATGAATACCAAAATTTTAATAGTTCTAATATGCAAGCAAAATGATAATAACATTTTTGATTTGAATCATAATACAAGGATTCATTAAAATCACACACGTGTAACCTCAAGAAAAATTCATATCATCAGTTAGGTATGTACAAAGTTAATAATATAAAACATTTTAAATTCAAAACTGTGGCTTGCAACCCAAATACCCAGGACTCTGGCAGCTACTACCTATGTAGCCCTAGATTTTCTGTGCATGGAAAATTACTGATAAATAGTAGTAGAGTAGTAATAGTAATACAGCTTGAATTATTAGATATTGGTGTTTGTTTCAATAAATATTGTAAAATGCTACATTGTTAATTATATATGCTTATTATATATATTTTGTATTCTTTATAGTAAATATGTAAGGATTTATAAATGATGATTACCCCCTCTTAAACCTGCTCCCCATGCACTTGTCCATTTCT
Source organism: Teinopalpus imperialis (assembly GCA_029286865.1). Classification (NCBI taxonomy): domain Eukaryota; kingdom Metazoa; phylum Arthropoda; class Insecta; order Lepidoptera; family Papilionidae; genus Teinopalpus; species Teinopalpus imperialis. The sequence goes on from JAGSMU010000034.1 coordinate 978,210, forward strand.
TCCCTACGAAAATATGTTGCTGCTTCGAAAAGTAACCCCAACAAGCAAATTAACCTAAGCTAGTTTGTTACCAAGAGGGATTTCTCATCTGAATCAAAGAGCAACAATTTGTGCTACAAGCTACAGCTAGAGTCATGCAGCAGATCTTTTCTAGTGCATGAGTGGTTCGACTGGTGAAGGACCACAGCCTCAAGAACACTGGCATGAATTATCCACCACTGTGTTCATGGTGGTCTTTGCACAAAATATAAGGCAGAACCAACCAGTTTGGTGGCATGATATTAGGGTTGTATTATTTGAGGTAAGGATAATACATAAATTCCTCATATCTCTGTACATACTAAAATTTAAGTAATAAATGATGTGTATAATATTTGATAACTACCTTTTTCTCCCATTGTTGATGTAAGTATCTTAATAAGATATTTGTTTTTTCTGTAACTATAACTGTAAACATAAAATAACATACACTATGAGTTATAAAAGTTTATATAAGTATATTTCAAATTTAAGTAAGAGGTTTTTTTTACAAAAACACGTGTCTACTAAGTACATTTAGTTTTTAAAAACTATTACAGCATTTATTTTAAGCATAATGTGACTTTAAAGTTCAGTTGTATAGGCACACTAGCTCTCATTTTCTGCAGCTCAACAGGCAATAACAACACCCTCATATAATATTAAGAAATAATGGCATAATGCTGATGATATTCATATAGTGAGTGAAGGGATCTGGGGATCCAATTACAGCTAACAAGGCATTCCAACATGTATTTCCTCAGGGTAACAATGCATGTGCTTTATAAATCTTTGTTGAGGATGGATGTAGACATGGCCCATAGTCATCACTTACTGTCAGGTGGACTGTTGTATCTTTAGTATTCCTAATAACAAAAAAAAACAAAATCTGTCATAAAATCAGATGAAAGCATCTAATATATATAATATTGTAATAAATTAGCTTTGAACATTGCAATACAAAATACTTTTATATTATTAATTCAAGACATATTACCATAAAATTATATTTATACCAACTTTGTTCTGATGGGATGTCCTTAGTAGGCAAATATATTGATGGTCTCTTTGAACAATTTCTAATACCAGAATCTGTATTAAATAATGTAAAATTGTGTTCATCGTAAGACGGTAAATCCTTCAGAAACTCCATCACCGACTGTAACAATAGCATTCATTTAATGAATCGGCACCATGGCGAAGAACAGTGTACGCACCACCAAATAATTTCTTATTTTAATAATGTGTTGTCGGTAACATACCATTGCACACCTATTGTATTATTGAAAGGTTAAACAATTAACAAAAATGCTATTTGCCAATGCAAAGTTGTGATAAAATTATCCAAAAATAAAACTTCCAATTCCCACTGTCGTCAACAGCAGTCCAGATGAGAATGACATGTTGCGAAAAATGTTGCCGTCTTCGTTTCCATTTAACTAATTTTATGTTTGGGTGTTGTTTCTCTCATAGTTTTAATGTTATACACTATTCTCATTTACAAGTTCCTTAAAAATCAATTAAGTAATCAACAACATTTAATGAAAATAGAACATTATTAATGTTTTTTTTTCTTATGCATAACATCGTGATACAAATATATTTTTGTCTAAATTTTGTTTAAAAATAATAAATCTTTACTTGTTGATTTTAAATTAACCGCGCTTTGAAGTTTCAGACCAACCATCATACGATCAAGACCTGGCTGTATGGGCTAAAGTCCTTTGCCTTTCCCATTTGGGATAAATTAATATCATCATCATCATCATTAACCGCGCTTTTTCATCTAATTAGTTCTTCCTCTTAGAATATTTGGTTTTATTACAATGCAAGGTTTAGTAAATTCTAATTTCAGCAGAACATATAATCCTAGTTGTAGATATAATGCTCTATCTGACATCAAAAGATTATTAACTTCCCGCGATGTTACTGTTCAAAATAAGGCCTGTATATATTTAATTGAAGTTGTAAATAGATATAAAGAAAACTCAAATGAAAGAACACTTATGATCGAATATTTATTAGATAACGACATTATAGTTTTTCTTTCTGAAGCTACTTCTAATTTGGATTTCACTTCATTTAGGTGAGTAGACATTTTTTTTTACTAGGTAGTAATAGGAAAATGATTCAATTAAGTTAATACTTCTTTCAAGATTTACCTCCAAGTCTGCGGGAAGTTTATGGATGCACTGTAGTGATCTGTGGGTTACCGTTAGCAGTGGACTAGTGATGGCTGAAATGTTGATTATGAAGAGATTTACCACTACCCGTTAATCCTTTCTCTTATAATCTACCTTTAAATCATAGTTTAGGAATTAATACTTTTGTTGAAGTTATTTCAACGAAATAAGCAATTGCTAACTCTTTCTAGCCCAAATATAATAAAAGGGGGAATGGTTGCATTCAGAAATTATTTTCAGAACGGCGTTGTCATGTATCCGATTGCTTTGGCGCCGGAAGCGCTTCTTCGAGGAGGAGCACGGTGCGCACGCAATGGGGGCGGTGCTAAGGGCACTCGTACATTACGCAGCGATCGGATCTAATGCGGCTATTGATATCTGCTTGCATTTTCTTTGCGATTTGCTTAATGGGTACGCCTCGCAATATATTAAAAAACGTGCTAAAATGTTCTTTTATTATTTTACAATTTAATACATATTTCTGTTTAGAACGTTGAAGTACATCACCGTCAATTTTTTTTTTGGTTCACTGCAGTACTTTTACAAGAACGCGCTAGCCAAAGCGGTTACAGCAAATACCTCGCCAAGCATTATTCAGTCCAACCTTCTCATCAATAACCTTTTCTACCGTCAGGGGGTCATCTTAGTCTTGCCTGGTAATAAGAACCATGGCATAGAGTAGAGGGCCATGGCATCTTAAATATCAAATTAAATAATTTGATATTTAAGATTTTATATTTAGTTTTGTAACCAGAAATTTTTGTGATAGTTGGACGAGCTTTTGGTTCACCCGATAGTGTAACTGCAGTAAGAACCTACATTTATCTCACCCCTTACGCCCATGGCCGATTGATTTAGTAATTCTCAAAATATGTGCTAGATAGGCTATTTGGGATGGCACTTTTTGGTAATAGTTTTATCTTGATGGCATTAAGTAGGCATTAGCATGCAACATTACGTTAGGTTTTGCAAAAAAAATATTATCAAATTTTCTGACGATTCTTCAGTGAAGAGATCCAAGAAGCAAGTTTGATGTTGAATAAAGAATTGAATAAAGAGTTTTTTTTTTTACTTCGATAAGATGACTAAATGTTATAAATATTGTTCCACAGGATAAGCCTTCACGAGAGTGCATCACCGTTGTCACATCAGAGTGCATACAGCGTAGAACAACTGTTGGCCTGTCTAAATGCTTTAGCGCAAGATTTTAACAAAAACCCGCACAGCATCCTTTGTAGTTCTCTGGTTCTACATGCTTTAATATCGTACCAACCGAAGAATTTGATCATTAGAGGCTCAACAATGAATGTACTGGTGCAGGTGTTAAATCCGTGGCTGGAATTGCTTCTCGGTACGCTTAAAAATATGTTATATTGACAGTAATATGTACAATACTGCGGAAAATTGATGCAGTATTACTGCCGTTGTTTTCCCGTAGTCTCATAGCACCGTGACGCTCATTCGGCGGAAAGGAGCATCCATGAGGATCAACCAAATTGGCTCAGGATTATGGTTCAAGTCAATGCGTGGGGAAGGCTCTATGTTCAGTAGTTGACAAATGATGAGCTGACGCGTGTGATTATTTATGGTAAAAGGACGGAAAAATGGGCGAAGTTTCTCTGATGATAAGAGAGTGTCGGGCCATGGCACATATATTTATCCTTCATAAGGAATCATAATGTAGATTCGTTTACACCTCCGCGGACTAAGATGGAATGTCTCGTCACCTGTAATAAGGTGTAATTATGTCGATCATCTTATTATATATTTCTTATAAATTAATAAAAGTCGAAAATGTGATAAACGACCAGAATGTGCTGGTAGCTTGAAAGGCTCTTATTAATACAACATATCTTCTATTTCCTTTTGGAAATTTTTCCCAAATAAACTTTGTTATTGTATATATATAAAATCTTCTGTAGTTTCCTGTAGTATAGCTACCAACAAGCAAACAGTTCATCTGATTGAAACCGCCAAATGTTAGGAGTACACAAACAGACTTGCTAGCGGTAGACCTACGCTGCAGTTAGTTTCTAGCTGCAGAATGAATGGGTCAAACCGCTCGACCGGGGTAAACCCAGCCCTCACAGAATAACAGCGTGAAAAAGCAGCATAATGCTGCTTTGTTTCGTCTGGTGAGGTGTAGGGATCCGAAGAACTTTATTATTGGTGACGAAGCATTGCATCTCAGTCCTCAAGGGTTACAAGCATCTGCATTATGATTCCTTGTCAAAGGTGAACGTAGATATCATGGGCCGAAGGAAACACTTAACATCGTGTTATATCTGTACTCGTTTGTTAATCTCAATGTAATAAAAAAGCAAGCTTCAGTATGGCAACCAGTTTTCTGATGTCATTTTACGCAGGGCTCAGCAACATTTGCAGTTTTGTAATTAGACATCTTAAAGATGTGGTATCCACACATTAATCCACACAGCCGGACTAGTCTATTTTACTAATTTTCACAGCATCATTTCCAACCGTGAGATAACGCAGTTGATATTGAAACTAACTTCGTTCTACAAAAACGTGCTGTACGTGCCTATATATTATCTAGGTTCTCGAATTTCCTCGAGTGAATTTTTCAGAAAATGGGAATTCTGACAGTTGCATCGCAATACATATTTGCTAATATTATGTTTATAGGGCAACATGTTCACATGTACTGTGAAAAAGTACAGAAGAACAGTGATAATTAAACACTATAAACTATTTATAGAAATAAAGATAAAATGGTTGGCACATAACCTCGATTGCAAGAAATCCACAACTAGGCTGGCTGTAAAAAATACCATAAATAGCAATTTTTTTTTTAATAAAGGCGCTAAAATCTAAAAATGTATAATTAGTTTATGCGTAGTATTCGGGTAAATGGTTATACACAAACACCGTTCCTCGGAACAATACCTAGGACCAACTATACAGTAGCCTACTGTTAAAACTACACAACTCCTCTAATTTGAAGGTATTGCACATTGCCTAGAATGGTAAAATTATGAGCAAGTTGTCGGACAAGTGTCAGACGTTTTTGCAAGTCAACGAAGTTTACGTATAAGATCAGGATATAGTAGATTTAAAGAAGAAGACTTAAAATGCGGTTTAAATATAAAAATGTATTTTAGGTGCGTTAAATCACACAGTTCTAGTAGATGACAATGGAATTACAGGAATGTTGCTTGTAGTGACATCACAAATCGGAATGGAGGTGTTAAGGTCAGTTAATATGTCAAATTATATTTACAGAAGAAATAAGGTTAGCGTAAAATATCACAGATATGCTAAACATAATACTGGAAATATTTGAAATATCAAAGTTTTTCATTTATTCTTTATTATTTTGATTTGGGGATTACGCCACTTATATTAATGGTGTTAAACTGTTTAAACTCCCCAATCCGTTTTAATTGCAATGGCAAGGATTTTGTGTATTGTTAGTTTTTCATTACTTGTGGATTATATTTTATTGTTATTATTATTAATTGATTATCTTACTAGACTAATAGATTTGACACAACATGGCAAACGGCAAACTGACTTCATCCAAAACATATTGACTGATGAACAAGAAATTAATACGTTAAAACAGACAGCTTCCGAAATGAGAAGTTGTTTACAACACGCTACATCTGAGTTGATAGTATTCGTAAAGGTAAATTAATAAATAAGACAATTATTAATAATCATATACAGAGAAATCAAACCCTATCCATATTAAGTCTAGCTTTTTAAGTCCGAAACGTAACAATAAGTCTAAAGCCGTACGCCGCGCGCTAATCATAGCGAGTGATGGTAGTACGTAAGAAATCGAGATCGAGAGAAAACTCAATGCAAATATACAGGCAAGCTTTTGAAGTCTCAAACATGTCATCGAATCGTTATTATAAATAATCCTTTTTTATATCATACGAGCACACGATTCATCCTGCATCCATCTTCAATAAACATACACATGGGTCGTACCTCTGAGAACTGAGACGGAATGCAAATCCTTAATGTTCCCTGTAATTTGGTCGCCATTCATCACATTACGTTATAGCGGCAAAAGAGCTCTGGTCCCGACATTCATTATACGATGAAGATAAATATGGTTACCCCGTATATCGAAATATATATATAAAAAGCTTTCAAAAACATGCGAAGCGAGTTCGCAGAGGGGCCGCGTGGTAAACTATGCTACAATATTCTCTATTCTATATTTGTTAGATTTAGTGTTTATTTTGATCCTTTTTCGATCATTTTGACTAAAATATTGAACAATTATTTAGCTTCGGTTATCTTATATATCTCAGAGCTATGTAGTCAGGTAAGTAAGATTATTTGAGAAATATATTTTTAATAAACTATAAACTGTTTCTTAGGAAAATCAAAATCAAATCGGTACTGAGGAATATAGCGTGTTCTTAAAGTTTCTTCTTCATTTCCTCCACCACTATTCAAATACTGAATACTTGTCAGAATTCTGTGATACGCTGTTTGCTAAAGAATATTTAACAATACTGCCAAAATATCAAATAACAAGGTAATATTTATACACGTGGACTTTATTTATCTATTCTCATGTATCCATTGTTTTCGAGATATTTTATAAAAAAAAATATACATTCTACCCTATATTTAAAATATAATGTATAAGTTATTAAATTCAATATTTTTAAAGCATACATAAAATGAGCCAACCAAAAGGCTTGTTTTTTTTTTAATTTTAAATGAAATTTCTTATAAATCTAATAATATTTTTTTTTTCTTGAAAAAGCAGAAATGATTCTACAGTTCGTAAGATAAGCACGCTCCTTTTAGGGGAAATACTTAAAGCATTATCTGCGAAATATCTATACGTTAGTAAAACAGAAAATAAGGAAATGTGTGCCAAAGATATTCATGTAAGTAAAAATTAGTAATTTTAAAAATTAATTAAAAAATTTGAAAAACTTAAACCTAAAATAATAATCAGTAATAAATATAAATTGATATATCCGTTTTCGTTTTTAGTATATATCACATTGTTTCAAGTAAAATACCATATATCAGCTTACCAACTGAGATTGGCATACCTATAATATCTTATATCTGTCTTCTTTTTATTAATTAGTTTATTGCTACACCTATCACAATATCTCACCACACCATAGGTTGAGTGGTAGATAATGCCTAAGACCGACCTTTGTGAACCTTTAATTTTGTTAAGGTATTTTTTTTTGTTAAGGCACTAAAGAGTCTAATTTCCAAATCGTCTGAACCGACCCAAGTGTCTCTTCCAGTACCACATCTCTCGAGGAAAGTTAAATTGATACTTTTTTTTTTTAATAAATATTTGATGTTCCATTTTTGACTTATTTTGAAAAAAGTTTAAAAAACATGATAACTCAAAAATTTCCACGTTTCCATAATGCATGTGGAGGTTAAAATTAACACAAATATTCACCCCTATCACCTCCACGTGTCCTATATGTGTATACATATATCTTCTTATATGTATCTACTGTATCTTCTTGCAGCACGGTCTAGTGGAGTTACAATACGGGATAGAGAGGCCACATAACATCGGGATGCAGTTGCAAAAGAGTCAACCATACAGCTTGCTCGTTTACATATATTTCTATTGTCAATCAACCGAAAAGTATTTTGATGACTTTTTTATTTCATAATAACATGCTTTGTACATTTTTATGATAAAAATATATTTATTTTTGGTCGGGGGCCTGCCATATAGCTAGTAGAACTGTTGGAGAGATTCGCGAGTCGAATCGACGATAATAGACAAGCCTCGCCTAACCTCGGCACCATTATGTATACGTCTAATGAACTCTTTTATGCAGTTACGAATATTAGGGAAACGTAACGTTAAAATGAAGTTTTCTTGATATAAAATTTAAAAAAAATTATGAAAATCTTTAAAAAAACTCCAAACGAAAAATGGTTTTATAAACTCGGCGCTATCATATTGCACTTATCGACGGCGCGGACTTAAATGTAGGACTAGCTCCATGGAGTGATCTATCGATTTTCCGCAAATATACAGATTCAGGATAGTGCTTCATGGCAATCTATTGGGTGGCCGAATATAGGCAATAACGGTACGAGATGGTGACTTGAGAATGAAATTTCCATTTTTATCCATTAACTGTTAACATAAGATTCTCAATGTAACAGTTTTCTTGTGAACAAAAATTTAGCTAATATGACAGGTGTCCGAATGGGAATCACGCATTGGCTTAAGGAGTAACTCATCTAGTGGGGTGTTACAGTAGTAACGGACGGATTAATGCCTCTATGCGGAAATTGCTTCTGACAGAGGATTATCTAAATTAATATCGCTATTATTATTAGCCACTTTGGAAAGCGTTGGCGAATATCCCCATGTTCGAAATCAACAGTGGGAAGATGATATTCTTTATTTAATTGGAAACTTTCAATGTGTAATAAATTACTAGCTCTAAAAAGGTTTTAATATATACAGCAAAACTATTTTTCAGACCCGAAGAAGCGACTGCTCCATTACTGCCATATTTAGTTGAGCACATCCTGTGTCTCCCCAAGTCTTTCAAGCCACCCTTGTACATTATTAAAGCGTTATGGCTAGTTTTTGCAGTAAATATCATACTAAGTATATTTTTAATCCTACAAATTAATAATTAAGTTCTGGTTACATTATAAACGTAAATATTCCGATTGGTGGTTTCGTGTTTGACCAAAATCGTTGTTTTTTATAAAATAAGTGGCAAACTAACAAGCAGCACATCTGACGGTAAGTGATCACCGTCGCCCATTTTCACTCGCAACACTAAAGGAGTCGAGTAGTAGATGCGTTGCCGGTCTTCAATAAAGGTATAGACTCTTTTCCTTGAGGGTCCCTTAGTCGTATCGGTTCGGAAATATCGCTGGCTACAGCTAATTCCACATATTAGTTGTGCGTGACAGAAAATTTCACGTAAACCACACATTGGTAAATTACTAATCATCGAGATCATGGAAATCGAATTTTTAATTACATATATAGTGATGTACGATATTTAAATTCAGCGACTGGAATTAATCCGAATAACTCCACAGAACAAAATTCCCATGGTAGATTCGGTGAAAAATGTACAGATGCAACAACATCGCAATTGGAAAAATTATTATTTATGCTTATGATTTGTGAGATCCGGACCCAATTACAGGTAAAGAGGCATTCCATTATAGTCCTGAGGAGATATTCATCCTTGATAAGCATAATGCAGATGCGTAGTAGTAGTTAGGACGAGCATACGTTGCCTCCACACCTAATCAGGTGTCCCTTTTCTTTCATTAATCAGATTAAACGTAGTATTGCTAAATTAATTTTTTACGCTGGTAATTCAGAAAGAGTGATCCCTAATCCAGTCGAGCCGACAATTGCATTAAAAACTAGAATAAATAATAGCGACGTGACTCTACAAAGTAAAAATATGTATCTTAAATAAACAATATTTTTGTGTACATATTGTTATATAAATATATAATGTTTAGATACTATTCCCAATAAGTTTACATTTAATTTAGATGTCATCAATATCAAATGGCTCTCTAAAATCACTAGAGGAGAGAGTCTACCTAGAGAAGGCAACAGATCGTTTAATAACATTCTTACATCCAGACCCTTCTCCATTTTATACGCACAATCCTGCAATATTACTGTGGGTGTTCTCATCGCAAAGGATCTCTAATTACGTCCGTACACAAGTTGTAAGTTAGCCATCTTTTTTTTATTTACAAATATCAGAATATAGTAAAAAAATCAAATTTTCATATTAAGCAGTACTACTTGAATGTTTAGCATCTTTTGTAAGCTACTAAAGCTGCAGCAAAAGTACTTAAGTACTTAAGTATACAAGCTTAAAGGCACTTAAGTCACATTATATAATAAATAAGGGCTTTAAATGAGAGGCAAGACTAAAGTACGTCGCTGAAGAGTACCATGAAATATTTCTCATTCACTTCGTGAAACTTTACCTTACTTTATGGTAGTACCGTTACTACTTTAGTACGACCTGGTCCATTGGTGCTATAGCCAAATTCTAACTACATGCCTTGATTTTAGATATTAATAAAATTTCTTGATAATCATGAAATAAAGCTTCCAATATCTTCTAGTTATCCCAATGGCTCCAAAACGGAGACTCCTTACCCGACGGCTTGACAAAAGAATTCGAAGTTTGGGAACTTTTGCTGAATATTCTCATACAATGCAAAAATAGTGCAATTGTAATAAATTGTACGGAGACATTAAACTTGTGCCTAGAAACGGCTGACGATGAATCTAGACAGGCGTTCGCTACTTTAGCCTGGTCCATGTTACCTGAGGTTCTGTCTAAAGCTTTGATTAACTACGGCTATGAAATAGGTATACTAAATATAATCTATATTAACTTCTTCTTATGATTTTACCTTTACCGAGATAAATTATATCACTTGAGCCTTTGACTGAAAACTAGTCTTTGTGTGTTCTGAATTCTTTGTCTAGGATGCATAGAATATGTAAAGAATTGTTGAAAAGATAACTTACCACCAGGGCAACCATCGGCCCTTACTACTGGGAAAAGAATGAAAGAAATTCTGATACTCTTATTCATAATAATAAAATAAATGAATCTAAATGTTAATGAACTTCCAAACATAATATTAAATAATTGCTAAACTAAAGTAATTTTTACAATCATCCCATTGCTCAGAGTGTATACTTGGATCTCCTTATTCTTAAGTGAAATTATGTGGGTGCGCTTTAATGGATTTCAATATAATATTTTAGAAACAAATTTATGTTACCTGATCGACATCGCAACAACTCTGTTGCCCTCTAATATAGACCAGACTGTGTGCCTCAAAACTGCGGTCCTGTTGACAGCAATATTTTCTAAAAACAAACTTGAAAGTTCTAATCAGAGTATGGAAACGAAATATCATTATGAATATGTCTATTTGAAATTGGGATACATCTTATTAAACTTGGCCCATAATCAGAATGACAACAAAGGTAAGAATATAAATTATTTTTATAAGTTGCGGCAAATAAGTCTAGCGCTGACCGTTAATGCGCGAAGTCGAAAATAAGGTATCCCGGAGAGGCAAGAGAGCGCGGGTGGCCATGCGTAAGCGCTTATTGGCTCTCCAATCGTACACTGCCCCGCGCACCGATACGACACCCGGCTCGCTCCTGGTGCACAGTCGCTTTCTAAATTATTAAAATTGTCACACTTTTATTTTTGTGGAAACTGCTTCACTGTAATGTACATTCTGCATATTTGTAATTAATAAAAATTCAAACTTTCGCTCGCGTAAAATGTAGCCTTCCAGACTATAATCTATGTCCGTGCTAAATTTCATCCATGCAAACTTTCGCATTTATGATATTAGTGAGATGATGTTGATGATTTATTATATAACTAAAATATAATAAATCATCAACATCATCTCACTAATATCATATAAGATTAATATAGTACCCATGCGCAGCTATCCCCTCCACGTTTCATTCACTGCTAGACTTATGTGCCGCGACTATACTTACTAAATAATTTTAGTATACTACTTAGACACTGACTCCAAACCACCTTCTATTTTTTTTCGATTACTTATATTATATTAAAGATGGGGTCACAGCGTGGATGTTTCTATGGTAGCAATACAACAGTATTAGACCTGGAAGACGATAATGATGATGCGCTTATAATGTTTACTAAACTAAAGTAGTTCATAACTTAAAGGGTTCTAATGCTACTCCTGATCGATTTCGGCCACGGTTTATCTTCTACTTCTACCCAGATAAAACAAAATACGCATGATATACTATTGTGGCATTTATAGCAGCATAACGCTGCTGTGTTTCGTCTGGTGAGTGAAGGGATCCGGAGACCTTTATTACTGGAGACAAGACATTCCATCTCAGTCCTCAAGGGTGACAACGCATCTGCATTATGATTCCTTGTCAAGGATGAATGTAGATCTCATGGGCCGCAGGAATCACTTAACATTAGGTGAACTTAGTGCTCGTTTGCAACTCTCAATGTAATAAAAAGAAAAAAAGAGAAAAGAAGTACAAATACAGAGATTTTAGTCGTCGTGCCCTTCCATATTCCAGTGTAGTGTGCAATATCAGAGACTCAAACTCTATATTGTCATATTGTATGTAAGATTATTTTAAACTTCTATCCCCTATATTTAATTACGTCTACATGACCCGTGATTATAGCATATAAAAATGAAGGCAGAAATATATAATGTTGTTCATCTGTGGTTTTTACAAGTTTACTATCAAAAAATTAACACAACAATATTAGATATTATGTTCTAAGTTCTTTGAGTTACATAAGAAATGTTTTCTTTTCATAACCTTTAGTATTACTAACATACACAAACCGTGAAGGGTTCCTCAGGGCGGTCCTCTCGGCCACAAACCATTCCGACGAAAGCGTCGCGTGCGCCGCCTTGCAACTGCTTACTTACGTAGTCCGTTACTTCACTTGGAACAATTATCAGGTGAGAATTACAATGTATTTCGTTATCACAAACCACATATTGTTACATTTAAAAGTAAACCACAAACACAACGTGTTGAAATCAAATTAAATTGTTACGTTAATCGATGGTGTTACGATTGTGTGTATACATAACTTTTGTTTTGGTTGATTGTCTGGCAAGAATAAAGTGAAAAACTAAGTGTTAATGACTATTAAGCATGAAACTTTGCACAATTGGTTGTTGTTATTTAATTTTGCCCAATTGATTGGTGTTATAAGGTAGAAATCGCTTGCGTAAGTTCAATATTCAAAGCTACCTAGAAAAAATAATTTATTTAGACACGCATAAGGCGTTTGACACCATTTACTGACATTCTTAACTGACAGAATGTAAAACTTCTTGAAACTTCTTTTAATTGAATTTTATTAATTTTACATATTATGAAGGTTTCAAATATAATAAGTAACACATTGGCAAGTCATTTTCAGTCTGACCAGTATAATTTGGTTTGGCACTCTGTAAATATTAAGATCGATGATTGGTGGAAACAAATACTCAGATTCATCTTGAATTTTTTATTGAAATCATTGTGATAAAACAGCACACAATAAATCTGATTGTAAGTTATTTCTGCAATATATGACAATCATATTATCCTTGAGACGGAATCACAATGAAGGTGTGCCCGTAAACACTGAGATATTCCACATTGATGCCTCGTTATAAATAGTGATCACAATTGGTTTTACTTCACCTGACGAACATGGCCTCTACTGTGAGTTCCCAAATTATGAGAGACTATATATATCAAATACTTTTATTCTGTTTGTTATTTCGTTCTATCTAATATTTTATAATACATTTAACCGATAACTCAGCCAAAAACAATACTGCAAGTGCAAATAGACTTGGTGATAAGATCTCTACGTAGAGACGGCACGTCCGAGCGCGGTGCTATGTTCATGCAATTTATTTGCACGATGTTGAATTCGGGAGTGAACACGCCGCTGGTCTTGTCCGATGATATTGGATTTCCACCTTCAGAGATACAGCAGTGTATCGCATTGAGAGGTCTGATGCTCAGGATTCAACTAATGCTTTGCTCTAGGGTGAGTGCTCAGTTTCAAATCTGAATCATACAATCATATTATATATATTATATTTATATATTCAAGTGCCTAATGGTTAAGGGTAATCTTGGAAACTAAACGTGGTAGTTTTGTATCCATCGTTCGACTATTTTCGTGAAATATCCTGGCGTTTAGTTTAGTGGGAATAATTAATGGGAATGTCAGTAAAGATTATAAAATTAATAATGATAGTATTTATAATACTACTATTTCTTATTTATTAATAATTAGGTAGTAAATATTTTTCAGTTTAGTTTGAACCACGCGTAAAGGTATTACTACATTTTTTTTATTAAATTAATGCACTGATTAACATTGGGGCCACAAGCTCCCAATTTATTTGCACGAAGTTGTTGTTACACTATTTTTAAAGCTCTCTCAATTATATAGGATTCTGAAAATCAAACAGCAACTGGATGGAAAGCTCTAACATACATTTTCAAACATGCAGTCATGTACAAAAGAGACGCAAAGTTGGTCGCAATAATAACTTCCCAACCGTGGACACACACGCTTATACGATTCCAGCTCTCTCAGAACCTCACTGATGAGTTTCTAGCATTTGTGCATGATTGGCTGACTCTTCTTGAAATAACTCTGCGGAAGGCCCAGGAAGCAAGAAAATGTTATATGTCTAAATATAACCCTATCACTAGAACCTTGATCCTATTGAAAAAGAACTTAGAAGTTGAAAATGAACAATCGAAAGAAGTAGAAAAGAAAATAGTACAGATTATTAACAATATAGCTGAGGGGTCGAGCATTCATTTCAAGTAAATATTTGTTACGATATGAAACCAAAACAAAAATTGTTCAATACTTTAATTATTAAATAAATTTTTTAAAACATATCAATGAGAAAAGGCTTTTTATACTATATTTCGACATGTATTAATTTTCTATTTTTTATATACATAATATTGTCCTTGTAATATTGAGATACCAGTGTTTGACTGATACTGAATTTGATACTGAATTTTGTTTATAATAGTGTCATGAATGGAGCAGTTGGACAAATACCGGCATAAAATAGCAGATAACTTAGTAGGTCAGCTCTTTTTTTAAAAACGTTGAAAGTAATAAACGAGCACACAGTTCACCTAATGTTAAGTAATTCCTGCGGGCCCTGAAATCGACATTCATCCTTGACAAGGAATCATAATGCAGATGAGTTCAACAGAGCCATTCTGGAGAACTGAGATGGAATGCATCATCACCAGTAATAAATGTCTCCGGATCCCTGCACTCACCAGACGAAACACAGCAGCATTATGCTGCTATTTCACACGGATTTTCTGTGAGGGCGTGATCTTACCCTGGTCGAGACTTATAGTGGTAGAGCTACGCTGCAGTCTCTAGCTGCAGAATAAATGCGTCAGCTCCAGCGACCAGGGCCACGGCAGGACCACGCACTCACAGAATACCAGCATACCAGGGATCCGGTGACTTTCATTACTCGTGACAAGGCATTTCATCTTAGTCCTCAGAAGCGACAACGCTTCTGCATTATGATTCCTTATCGAGGATGAAAGTGGGTTTCATAAGCCGCAGGAATCATTAACCATCAGGTGAATTGTGTGCTTTTTTGTCACCCTCAATTCAATTACACGAGATCAAGACCAGAACAAGAACAAAAACAAGACCAGATAATATAAACATTTCGACCTCCTGGTTTTATCTACCATCCGTATTCATGATATTTTTATTTATTTATTTATTCTTTATGTTCCTTAAAAAGCTTAACAAGGGCGGACTCATTGCCCGGTGGCATATATGTTACTAAAAAATTACATTTTATGAAATGACTTGATGTACTGTTCGCACAACCAACATGGGGAACTACACCGCCCGCCGTCAAAAAGTTGAGGAGTTTAGCAATTTATTTTATTTAAAATATGCCAATGTCTGGCTACAGTCTCGCCTGATATTGACTAAGCACTAACCACAATTAAAAGTGACAGTTACTAACGGGCCCATACACAGTCCTAATTAACTTTCTATTTTATTGATTGCCCAAAATATCCAGTCACTTTCCATGCGATTTACATTCCGAAGGACGAGAGAAATTATCGCAGCGCATACCTATAAGCGTAGGGAGCAACTTGCTTTGAATAAAAATGAGAGTGAAAAGCATGGACAATACTTAATAATTTTTTATTGTCTCATTCATAGACTATAGCAAACCGTGGCAGCTCAGTGTCCTAGAGCTATAGTCGACGCATTAAGAACTGAGGCTTCGGATCATAAATCATCAGTTTAAAATGCGTCGACTATAGTTTTTAACACGATACGCGAAGAAGCAATAGGACAAAGTTTTCGATTCACGTTGCCTATACCAATGAAATTGGTCAGGTCAGGACATGCATATTGAATCTTTGTTGAGTGTGGATGTAATGGAACATTCACCACACACCCCAATATTATAAAAAAAAATGGCATCTACTACTTTTATAATTAATGTTTACAATTGTGATATATATATATATATATATATATATAGTGTAGGTTAAGGTGTATAACATAACCGTCTGTATATGAACGAACTCCTACTAGAGTCAAATATTCAGAGATCACAAAAGCCCAAAATCATGACTTAATATGATTGTTTATTTGTTAGCTAAAACTTCGAAATTGCAAGGTGGTTTTAATGCAGTTTTTCGGAGGTCATTAGGTTAGGCATCAATTTCCTTTATTTGCTATACAAACCTGTCAGACAAATTAATATACAAAAAATTTTGGCCAAGCAAGGCCTCTTGGATGCCAAATATGAGTTCATATTACAAATTAATAAACAGCCAGAAAAAGTTAATTTAGAAGGTGCAAAATACTAGTAACGACGACTAGCAAGGCTTTTTACATTTTTGGTTTAAATTGTCGGTCGTGACATTAAAATGGTTGAGAAACAATGCTTTAGATGGTCGTAGAATGGAAGAGATATTGTTTTTTTTAAACTATTAACTGACAAATTATGAGGACTGAATTGTTTCAGACCTGGCACTTTTGGTTACAAAGTCGTACTTTAAATATTTGATTATAACAACTAATTGGAAGGAAAGAAGTTTATATTTTTTTTACACGCTTTATATATTATTTCATCTTTCAATTGTATGTAATGGTTTCTATTGGTCGAATTTTCAGCCATTTCTGACGTCATAATAATTCGCCATTATGAATACGCATTAAGAATAGAAGACAATACAATAATTAAATAACTATCTGTATGTTTTTAGTCTTTAACTTTATTTTTTTTCTACTTTAATATTTAAAATTCAGGAATTACACGAATGAACAGCGAATAAATTTTACAATATATAAAAAAATATTTTTTTTATCTATTAAAAAGAAAGAGACAGATAAAACTACATTACTATAATTACACTACGGATAACTATTCTTACTGGCACATGTAGTGAACTCATAAGCGAAAGTAAGCAATATAAAAGTTATGTTGTCGGTGTGATAATGAACTCAAGTCCATTTCATCATCTACAATTAATCAACAACTATGTATAAGTCACGATTTAATTATTTGTAACCTTAAAATTCAGGAATTACACGAATGAACAGCGAACAAATTTTACAATATATAAAAAAAAACATTTTTTTTATCTATTAAAAAGAAAGAGACAGATAAAACTACATTACTATAATTACACTACGGATAACTATTATTACTGGCACATGTAGTGAACTCAAAAGCGAAAGTAAGCAATATAAAAGTTATGTAGTCCGTGTGATAATGAACTCAAGTCAATTTCATCATCTACAATTAATCAACAACTATGTATAAGTCACGATTTAATTATTTTAACCTTAAAATTCAGGAATTACACGAATGAACAGCGAACAAATTTTACAATATATAAAAAAACATTTTTTTTATCTATTAAAAAGAAAGAGACAGATAAAACTACATTACTATATTACACTACGGATAACTATTCTTACTGGCACATGTAGTGAACTCATAAGCGAAAGTAAGCAATATAAAAGTTATGTTGTCGGTGTGATAATGAACTCAAGTCCATTTCATCATCTACAATTAATCAACAACTATGTATAAGTCACGATTTAATTATTTTTAACCTTAAAATTCAGGAATTACACGAATGAACAGCGAACAAATTTTACAATATATAAAAAAATCATTTTTTTATCTATTAAAAAGAAAGAGACAGATAAAACTACATTACTATAATTACACTATGGATAACTATTCTTACTGGCACATGTAGTGAACTCATAAGCGAAAGTAAGCAATATAAAAGTTATGTTGTCCGTGTGATAATGAACTCAAGTCAATTTCATCATCTACAATTAATCAACAACTATGTATAAGTCACGATTTAATTATTTTTAACCTTAAAAAATCCTATAGTAAAAATGATTTAATACTAAAATATTTGCATTGCGCGAAAATCATTTCCCCCATAGAGATTTTGTATATTTCAAAGAAAATTTCAGGCTACTTTAAAACATGTTAATTAAACGATCATTTCTATTGTAGATCATTTTTAGTAATGACGTCATAGAAAATCAGAAACTTATAATAAAGTATAGTACAAAACTTCCACCGTATTCCACGAGCCCACCCTCCAGCCAGTCGTAGTGTTAACAAACAGACGCCTGCGCAGTACCCAGGCGTCACTCACGAGCGCGACTCGGGCGCACAACTCACGTCCAATCCGTCGTTACAAGTGAGCTAAATACCAATTCATTTATTTAGTGCTGTGAGAGTGATGCTGCAGTGTGTACACGGCTTTATGTTGTGACCGTAATGTTAATTATTGTAAGGACGATAAACCGTATAAGAATGAACGGTAAGTCTTTATCTATTTCATGGTATTTCAATTTTTTATTAAAATTTATATTATTGTTATTTCAATAATAGTGGAAAATATATAAATAAATACTTTATATGTATAAGCATTTAAAAATAATTCATCAGGACGATCTAAGCACAAACCTAAAAAGGTTTATTTTTGGCAATTATAAATCGCACCTTTTTTGTGTTACTACAAATATAACTTATTTTTCGTTATTTTTATAAGGGTAACATAATTATAAAACTGTTACTTTTGTATGGATCGTAAAGTAACAATGTTACGTTTTTATTATTACTCTTCTATTTATTTTTTTAATACTATTATAATAAATCAAAGAAATGGGAGTGATTCATATGGGAAAAACTTTTTTAAGTTCACACATAAGTAAGTAGGTGATGACTGCGGCCCATAAAAACCTACATCCATTTAAAAAAGATAAAGATACAAGTGGCAATTGGCGTTGTCCCCTGTAATTGGGCCTTCGATTCTACACTCACCATACGAAACACAGCAGTGTTATGTTGTTATTTCACGTCGCTATTATGTGAAGTTATGTTTACCTCAAGCCGATCCATTTAGGCTTTACTTAGAAATTAGCTGAATCAACTCTCTCACTATTAAAACATCGATACATCGATTACACGTTTATACATCGAGATCTAGAAGAGCTTTTGAATAACAGGACACATAGATATAATTGCTAGATGCGACCACCGTTAATGTTCAGTAGTGCGTTTATCAAATGCTTGGCTTGTTACGAGTAAGATTGCCCGCACTTATACCTGTTTAGAAAAAAGTGGGTCTACGATCCGCTTTTTACCTTGATTTCTAGCATGCGATATATTTAAAAGGACTTGATCTAACGAAGATGTTTTTAAAAAATGATCGAGAACAACTTCCCATTTTTAAATAACGACGTAAGAAAATACAGATTGTCATAACACTGTTACAAATTATAGTTTTCTATTAAAGATCATTACAAATGTAATTTAAATTGTATATAAGTAATTTTCAACAACTTATAAAATTACACTTTATGTATTATTTTATTTATATAAGTTAATGTAATAATATAATATACTATTATACTTTTACCACAAGCTCTATCTAAAATTAAATAAATCTTGAGAATAGACATAACAAACCTTTGTGAAGCATAATTTCGTACCGCGGCTAAATGTCAAAATTATAAATTAAAATAATTTATTAAATTGTGAACGATGGCCTATATTTTTACGGAAATAAGGGTGTCAACTATCAGGTGAACTGTGTACCTGTCTGTCAACTTCAATTATGTAAAAAAATGTTTAGTGTTAAAATTCCAATTCTTAAATATAAAAAAAACTTTTTTTTTATATACGAATTGGAACATTTCCATTTTTTTTCTTTGGAAATTTTATTTAATTAATTGGAAATTTCCATTGGGCACATGCCCAAACCAAATCAGATCAAAAAATCAAATCGGGCCTTTAAAACCATTTGACGCAAAGGATGTTACGAGAGACATGAGATGTACTCGCTTGTAGATGGATGTACATGTACATGTGATTAATTGCCCAGTCGACACATTCCATACCTTCTTCTACTCACATTCGATCTCACTTCGTATCATTGTCATTATTAGGAAAACTTCATAATACCACTGAAAAATAATCTTGCCCTAAAACTTTACTGATAGCTAAGAAAAAATAGAAAGTGAAGCATGATCGATTATTTCAGTTTCTCTTCCATTGTTCTGAAACTTTAAGACACGAATTTTAATCTATTCTATTGCCGTTAATATACCTGACAATTAAATTTTTACCATAATACAACGAACCTTTTGGAATAATTTTTTATGTGCATAGGCTTTGAACAATGTTTCTGTTGATTGTGTGACTCATCAGGATATATACCTGATTAGGATACTACTAGATTCGCGAATACTGTGTTTAAATTCAAGTTGAAGGCAATATTTGTTGGTGTTGAATACATAGTAAGACCACACTGTTACTAGTTACTGGAAGTATCACTAATATTTCAAGGATCGCAGAGAATATCAACATAAAACAACAGGAAGAAAGAATATACATACATATAAACAACCAGATAGGCAGGATAAAATAAACATATCGAGCAGTGAGTTGCTGAATAAATATTAAAAAAGAAAACGTTCTAACAGGCAATTCAAACTGAAATACATATATAATATTTGCTATAAATATTTTTCTATCAGCATATCACTGGTATAATTTACCCTATGAGCGAGAGGAAAAAGTCTCTCAATATATCTTTAAGTTCATCGGTTAAAACATATAAAAAAATACAATAAGAATTTAGATTTTTATTTTTGAAAAGCAGTTTTGTACAACTTCAATTTGTGACTGTAAACTGAAAAATGTGTTTGTGCTCAAATAAACGTGTTTATTTATTTATTTAACAATTTTAGAAGAACTTCAACCTCGGGTATCTGTATGAGATCCCTAAGATCAAGATAAAAATGTGGTTATTAATAGTACAAAACAATACAATACAATATATAAAGGAATACACTTCATATATAAATCAATTTACAGTATAGACTAGTAATTATTACTACTATTTTCACTTTCTTTCTTTTGTAGAAACATACTCTAGACTTACTATACTCGTATGATCGTTGAATCGATTGGTAAAAATATATAGAAACACGAAGTTTGCTTTTTTGCCAACCTTATTCCCGTAGAAACACGTTTACAGTGATCTCATTATATGATCATATAGTGTTTAAGATGATTGTTAAAAATATATGGATATACGATGATGTTAACAGCTGACTCAATATTCATATATGTTTGTGTTGATCAGTTAAAATGAATCGATATACGATGATGATAACAACTGACTAAATGTAGGATCTTATATTGTTAAGTTGATCGGTTTAAATATATCAATGAACTCTGATCATAACACACTGACGTACAACTGCAGGCCGTCGAGTGTAACAGCATCACGTGCCTGTACAAAATTAATTACGTTGCACAAACGGAAGCGTTCGTCGACTTTATTGCCATAGAAAATTACTTTGAATAAATGCAAGAGAAATTATCCAATATTATTCGTGTACCGGAAAAATAGCGTTCGCTGGTTAAGTAATGAGGTGGATATTTCGCGCCTATTAAATCCGGTACTTAGGATTTTATTAAGGCTGCCTTTTCTTTAATTAATTTTATGTAAGTGTAGTAAACAAATTAGCCAGTTGCTATGTGACCAAGTGATGAATGGACATTATTTTGTCCTTAATACCACGTAAAGCATGTGTGATAAGATTTTCAGAGCAGAAGTAGTCTTTCAAACACTCATCATTTTATTAAGTTGGACAATCTCGATATAAGCTTGTAATTATTTAAAAAGTCCGTAACCACCATTTGTTGGATGTTTATTAGTTTTTCGTTGAAAATAATTATAGCTACCATTGGCATGATCAGAATGTTCTATGACAAGATTTACGTAATAAAGGGCATTAACTCTTTTTTATACATAAATATATCTTATTCTTGAACAAATACATACTAGATATTATTGAAATAATTATGTCTAAGAAATTATTTGGATTGACTTATCAAGGGTACGCATATCAGGCGTGTACACTGACAGAAGAACAGTCTTGCCACATTATACTGGTTATAATTTATTAGTACAAAATAAACCGGAAATTATATTGATAATAATATGTTCCTTTGTTAGCGGCGGTTCAGCGGTGAAGCGGCATATGCTTTTTGATTATAGAAGATGTCCTTACGTGCTTATTGTCATATTTTATTTTAAAAAAAATTAGAAATAAATTGAGCAGGTTTTGATTTTTAAATCAAAATTTTTTTTTGGTTTAATTTTTTTTTTGTACTGATGGCCGCAGTTAGCTCAAGGGCTTTTACAGTTTCACCGGGTTAAGAGGTAACCGAGTGCTTATGGCTCAGTCGAGACTTCTATTAGTGGGTAACCAGCACAAAGGCTCCCGAGAGGGAGCCTCAGCTCGGCCCGTTACTCATTTTCGCGAGAGCGTGCGACTCGGCACCCTGCCCGAGAGGGCTGAATCTCGGGCACCCTCGAGAATTTTACTTAGGCACTGATCGTCACTAACTAAAAGCAAAGTTAAAAGACAAGCAATTATGTCCGGACAAAAGTGCAGCAGTCTTCTTCTGGAGAGGCTCAGCCGACCCATTCTGCACGGCACCAGTTCCTAGTCGTAGAAAGCTAGGACGTATCACGATTTTCAACCGACCCATTCCGTGGGTATAAATGGTCAAATACCTAGGGTCACCTTTGACCGAAAACTTAGCTTCCGCCCGCATATCAAAAATGCCAGAAATGAGGCCGCGTTCGTCATGAGCCGGCTTCACCAGCTCATCTGCGCTAACAGCAAAATGTCCCTAAGACATAAACTTCTCTTGTACAAGTCCTGCGTAAGACCAATTATGGCCTACGCCAGCGTCACCCACGTAGCCGAAAATAAGTTAAATCTCTTACAGACGGTTTAAGATCGCTTCACCAGATTAGCAACCGGAGCAGAACCATATCAACGTAACATTGATCTGCACAGTGACTTACATCTCTTCACCATACCGGAATATTTCAAATCTATCTCGCAGCGTTTCTTCGAGAAAGCGCTTTTGCACTCCAACCCGCTAGTGGTAAACGGCGCATCCGGTACCGAACCCGGACACTTGGAACCATCGACCCCGTCACGTTCTCGACGACCCCACTTTATGGGGGCGACGAACGCCAGTCCGTCCTCAATGGACCCCGGACCCACACACAGCACAAACACAAAAAACACCTCGTCGCGTCGGCCTCGCCTCCGAGCGCGACGCAATCTTCGCGACACCGCGTACAGCGTGTCGGGGCGGTTCTCACTGCCCACAGCTTCCTATTGACAAGAAAACAGGTGGCGTTCATCAGAGCCTAGGCCAGCACACCAAAACCTCGGACGGTCAATAGTCATCACCATCCATTCTCCACTCGGGAGAATCTCTCGATTGCTAGGGAACTGGCAACTTGAGTGGCATTATCAGATAGGTTTGAGAGACCAGAGTAGAGCGTTACGCTCAGTTTATGAGCGCTTTGTGTAAGTAAGAGAACCACAAATACGGAACACATATTAACCAGCTCACGGACCCCCCAGTTCCGTGAGCCCTGTGTCCGATGAATCTGTAAGAGGCGCATAGGCTAACAGCATCAACATCAACAGAATCTAGAGCAATTATGTATGTACGTAACATAACATTATCAATATGGTAACTGTGACATTAAACATTATGACCTCAGTTAACTCAATCTTATAATAATAATGGCGACAAATGCTATATAATAAATAAAACTTGGATATCACCTTTAATACAATATATAAATCAAAGTATTTGTAAAGCCTTTATATGAATTAAATTGTCATATTATAGTTAAGATATTACGATTAAGAGGCCACATACAGTATCCATTGCCTGCTATTAATTACTGTATATTTATACTTTCTAATTATACCATCAAGGAGCTTCATACCAATTACGGGATAGCCACGATCGTGTCAAATTGTTTCACTTAAACATAACTGTCTTGATTCTTTTCTTTAACACCGTATAATAATAAAGAAACGATATTTAAATAAGACGTTAAACTTTCTTCCGACTGTTTTACTTTCGTAGCACCATTTTTTTTTATTGTAACAAACGAGTGATTATCATTCATTCATTCCACATTCACCGATAAAGAATCATAATGCATATGCGTTGTCACATCTAAAATTAATAACCTCGGCGCCAGTAATAAAGGTGTTCAGATCCCTACACTCACCAGATAAAACAGAACAGCATTAAGCTCCCTTTTTAATAGTATTCTGTGAAGGCGTGGTCCTTCAGATTGAGATGAAGATATGCACGTATTTGGTTGTAAATTTGACACCTTGTAAACATTACTGTTAATTCTTCCCGTGTTAAAAAATAATTTCTTATTAATACTTTATTAGAGCTAAACAATTATATTTTAAATACTCGAAATGAATCTATTTGTATTTGATGTAACCTTTAAACGAACATATCGGCAGATTGTATAGTAGGAATGGAGGAATGGACAAGAACTAAAAAGTAAACAGTTAAGTAAGGCATATAATTATTTACAACGCAAAAGTTAATCCACGACTCAATATTTGAGCATTGTGGCTACGCCCCGACCACTCATATACAAGATATAAAATAAACTATCTTTCATTCAATTCATATTTATCTTATCTAAATATTTTAAGATTACTTAAAGAAATCTTACGCATAAGTATTTGTACGAATAATAACTCTCTGTTAATATATTCCTATTTGAACGTCAATCACATTGGAGATGCTTTGAAATGAGCCAACTTTCCATTTGTATTTCGACAGTTGTTCGCCATAAAAAGATTTCACTCGGCTTTTTAATAAATATACTGTTGTTCCTAATAATAGAAGTAAATAACTATATTTTACGTGTTAAAACGATGATGAAGCTAAAAAAACTGCTACTATGAATGCGCAACAGTTTGGCCGGGAAAAGACATACTATGATAGAGTACTTATGAATAGTAGTTCACCTGTTTTGTATAGAGATTTAAAGAAACAGGACACCTATCAATTAAGTTATGGTTGGTTACAGTAAATACAGCAAGTGGAAATTTATTCTAATGAAAGTCTTCAAGTTTTTTCAAAGGCTTCACAGAATTCTTTCAACTTTCTTTCTTTAAATATAGCTTGGCATTCCCGAATGACCTTACTTGTATTCAAGATTTAATATCTGAAGAGCCTAAACATTTATTATATATATAAAATTCTAGACCTGTAGTGAAAACAAAACACATCGGCGTTTTGTTTCTTTATAAGATAGACGTAGGTACCATAAGCCATCAGATAAACAAACCAATTGATTATGATCATTAGCCTTGATGAGCTTAAGCCTATAGATGCTTAAGCTTTGGAGGGAAAAATCTCATTATACTTATTAAGTACAGTAAGCAAACTTTTAGTGTGTTGAATATCACCATTATCATCAGCCTGCGCCAGTTAACAAGAACGAGAAGGGTGATTGATTTATTGCAGAACTCACGGGTGGATATTTAGGGAATTCATAACTTTAGAGCTTGCGATAAAATATCCTTTAACAAAAGATACAAAGAGAAAGATAGAAGGTACTTTGAAAAAAGTAATATTTTACTTCAAAAGAGCATTATTGTACTTTAAAGAAACCTAAACTCTATAATAGCTTTAAGTTTCTAGGTATGTACTTATGATTTCATTAGATCGACTTTTAGTTGAAAATTTAAAATTTCGATTGAATTCAGTATATTAAAATATAAATGTTTTAAATCATCTTAAAAATATGCCAAATAAATCTAAAGAAAGCACTTGCAAGATCCGTTCCCTGCTTGTAATCATTTCACGTAGCGAGGAAAGTGGTGACGCAGCGCCGAGACGGTAAGGTCACGGGCGCGGAATGGTAATAAGCTCCTGCACGAGGCCAGAATACCATCACACTTTTGTTTATTGTTATCATACGCAATAGAAACTAGATTAATGCTTATAAATATTCTATTGGGATTTTTCACTTTCTACGATTCTGGATTCTAGCGTGCAATCGTGCAGGCTTTTCTGACACATATTGTTTACCAATTTTACACATAATTCATAAGATAGTAGGATGATCTTTGCCTATCTACATGTCCATCTTCTCTGAGGATTCAAATATAAGGTACCAGGAATAAAGTAGATATCTGTTTTCTGTTATTCACGGTATCAAACATAGCAGCGAAAATTTTATTATTGCAATAAGGTTGTGGTAAAAGTGAGAAAATGATATTTTTTAACTAAAATTAGTACTTTTATATACTCGCATAAGGACTTATGTGGGTGATGAAAGGTCAAAATTATAAAATCCACTAGCATAGTAAATGTTTAATTACTCTTTTCTTGAAAACATCGCATTCTAACAATTTTGGAAAATTGAATAATGGAAATTTATTTCAGAATAATCCTGAAATAAATTTCCTTTATTGTTGCATAAGAAGCGACCCGGTTCACTTCTAGAATTACTATATAGATTTAAGGATTCAGGACTCAGTAGTCCACACTTTGCCAATTGACAATATATGTGTAAAATAACTCAAGACTTTTCACATCATTACAACGTTATCAGGTTTTTGTTTACATGCAAACAAAACTTTTAAAATGCAATTGATTCCATTAATTGGCATTTATTTGTTGATATGAGATAGTCGATAGTTGAAGTCTTATCTAAGACGCGAGAGTTACAAACAAAAGACATCAACGCGCATTTGATTATTCTATCAGGTGTTCAAATTTTTAACTACTCTACTGTTGTGTAATAACTTTTAAATAGTCGACCCTTAAACTTTTTTCTATAAAATAATATAAGTTTTTCTTACTCTAAATATTGTATAACATAAGATATTTACTTCTATTGTATATTAGATTACTTACGAACCTTCAAATTTTCATAAGAAGCACAACTCAAAAACCAACTTGCCACGTAAACTTCATTTCCTATATAATGTTCGTAGTAGGAAGTGATTTTAATACAATACATTGATTGACAACCTTGGCATGTACTCCATTAATTATCCCATTAACGTGACATTGCATCACTTTTACTTACGGTTCTCATAAACACAATACACTTCCCACAAGCCGACGTCAAACACATCAAGTGTTTTTGTGAAAAATAAATGCATTAATAATGCGAAATAGATTCATCATAATATAACGTGGGAAAACTTTGCCCTGTTTTAGTGATCTAGGAAGTTTTCAAAGTTTGAAAAAAAGTTATCCAGTTGCCCAATAACTAGAATAAATGGTGGTACTAGTCATTTACAATATACTAATATACAATAACATAAAGATTATGCAATCGATGTTTGTAACAATCAAAAAAACTTTACGTCGTACAAGCTTTATTACATGCTTTAGTTTTGGTCTTTACATGGTGGTAATATAAAAAAGCGTTGATGTAGAAAAGTTTGTGATAACACAGAAAGGCATAAAATATCTTTTAAATCTGTTAACTGAAGTGAGAAACTACCAAAGATTTTAATATATATATCCCACTGCCTCCTGTCTAGAGAGGGTATTAATGCGAAGGCCAGCAAATGACTACATATGATTGGTGTCTTCGAAATATCTTCATAACTGTTTCATAAACATGCAATTTTCCTCATGTTTATCTTCACGTCGAGTAAGAGGTAAACCAGTAAATTTAAGTAAGTTAAAATTGTAATTATTAATATTAACTGATACTGCTATCGGTGATTGAACTCGGTTTACTTGCATACCGCGAAAGTAATAGTAAGTGGCTAGTCACTGAACTACCACGGTTCTATTTTAATATCAAAAAGTGCAAATCAAATAGTTAGATTTTAGTATAAGAAAATTAAAAAAGAAAAATTAGGTTTGGATACTGAGTTTCACAAAATCTGATCTGATGATGAAATATTTGATTTCAAGTGCACTATTGAAACATCGAACTGAATTTAAGCAAAAGATATTTAATAATATTTGTTGTAAAATATATAATTTTATAACATAACCTGAAAATAGAATTAAGAAATTATTTTTTTGGTTTATGGTAAAATATGTGATAATTGATAATGTATGCTGTATACTGACATTGTTTTACATAGCATGTTTTTTTTTATAAAATTGGTAGTGACAAATGGGCACACGATGGTACACATACGTTTTCATCCCTGAGGACTGAAGTGGAAGAAATTACCAATAAGATTATCCGAATCCCTTCATTCACCCTAAAAAAACACGGCAGCTTTATATACCGCTATTTCACCCTGGTATTACGTGTGGGTCCCGGTCGGCTTGACAGGGCCCTCATTAGAATTACCTACGCCATGTCTCTACCACTATACCTGTATAAAAAACCTGTATAACAAAGATGGTATTTTTACTAGGACAGTTCAATCTTAACAAATAATTATTACTTACCAAAACTTGAATACAAATGATCCCAATCCGGCCTAACTTGTTTCGTTAAAACTTTCAAACACCTAAATAACCCAGATCAACGTGCCAAATTGGGCAATAAAATATTTTATACGGTCGTTTATTAAATTCAGCACGACTGGTAAATAGATCACGATACTAGTGTTCAAATTACATAACATCTTACTAATGCTATCGCTGTCTGTGTAATGTGAGAATGTAGCAGAAAATCTGCGCTAACAGGTCGTACGTAGAGTATCTTTTGACTTTGGTAGTCCAGGGTTGTGTTTTATCGCAATCTTTGCTTTCCCAGTGTTTTAATGGCAGGGTGATAATAAGATACTTTTGTTCCTTGGTGAGTGTAGGAATCCCGGAAAAACCCGTTATTACCATCTGCATTATGGTTCACTATCGAGAATGAATGTAGGTGTCATGGACCGCAGGAATCACATACTATCAGGTGAAGTTTGTGCTCGTTTGTCACACTAAATACAATAAAACAAATAAGCAGTTTTGAATGTCTAAAAGTAAGTTAATTGTCACAAATCATAAAGTCATTGCGACCAAAAGTAAGGCAATAAACAAAAGTGGAACCACTCGATGCTTACCGGAACTGATTGTTGGAAAATTGTTGTGATTATTTCCCATGGAATTCAATCCGCTGAATTATAGCGTTTTATGTCAGCTTATAGATTAAATAAACATCAATAAAAACAGATCAAGTAGATAATTTAAAATATGTAAACTTAGCTGTACATTTTACAGCACATTACACTCACACAAAAAAGAAATACCCAGCGTTTTAGTAGAAATTCCAAAACATGTATTTCGTTACGACCACAACGACATATAAATCTACAAAACAGTGAAAACAATATTCTATCAGGTATAATTTTTTTTTTTTACGAAGAGATTTCTCTGAACTTAAGTCAGTGAACTGTTTGAACATTTTATTACTCTTTTTGCTATCGTACACGCTCCTTGAAATATGAGGAATATTATTAAAATACTTTAAAATTTACTTTTGTCGAGCGCTCATTCTTTAAAGGCAGAGAAACATAACGTTCCACGTTAATATAGTAGATACGCCGCCGTTATAAACTAGCTGTAGCACAAACAGGTCGGCTCGACCGTAGCACTGTGCTTTTCGGAATACAGGAGTTAACAAGTATTGTTAAATTTTATCAGCATCCCTTAATCTTATATTTAAATAACATAAAAGTTGTCGAAGCGAATAAATACTTTAATAAGACATATAGATTTATTAAGATGTAATAATTACGATATATTATATACCTAGTAGGCTTGATGTGAATAATAGATGAATATAAAACACAGAAGACGCGCATTTAATGCGGCAAACAGATACGTGAAGGGGTTGTAGGAAAACAACTATTTATTTCACATTGACGACATGCAATCGGCACATAAAACTAATTAAATTTGTACCTACAATCACTTACATATTTGTGCATTTCTTTTGTATAATATAACGATCATATCGCTCATGATTCAAGGTCAAGTTTAGGTAAGATATCTCAATTATCGTTAAAATATAGCCCTAAACAATATAATACTATATTAATAATAAGACTGGCTAAAATTATATTTAGGCGAAAATTTATCGCATTAAATTCTATTTTCGTTCAATACAGGCGGACTCCTGACATCACTATTCTTACCGGGCTGCGTGCTTTCTCGAGCGAGATAAAGACATAAAAATGTGCCTGGTGGTGTTTTCTCGCGGCGAATAGCTCGAGTGAAACCTGCCACGCTCCGCGGAGCATCAGCGAGCACGTCATGTGTGCCAGAACATTGCCAGTCGTGCACGTTCAGCAGGCCATTCGTTTATCGAAAACTAAAACTTGCTATATAGTCACTTTTAACCTTGAATGTGCGCGAAATCGCGGGGTGCTTTTGTATCGGATGAATTTCTCTTCACTTGGGGGATAGTCACAGCTTTTTTTTGTAACCCTTTTTCTTCTCGCCTACGAATTGAAGGTTATCTTTCAGCCAGCTCATAAGGGATGCCTTAGCTTTTATATAAGCTCGGGATTACAGTTTTCAGACGGGATTATCTGCCATAAACCTCCTGTAGATTTTCTGTGATCTTTTATTACACCCGAGAGTGTATATTGTATTTTCCTACTTTGCTATAACATGCCCTTATTTACGTAATAATTCAGATTAATTACATTTACATATACATATATGTATAAATTCAATTACATTGAAAGTAACAAACGAGCACACAGTTCACCAGATGGCAAGTGATTCTTGCGGACCATGACATCTACATTCATCCTTGACAAGGAATCAAAATGCAGATACGTTCAGATGCGTTGTTACCCTTGAGAACTGTAATGGAATGCGTCGTCACCAGTAATAAACGTCTCCGGATCCTTACACTCACCAGATGAAACACAGCAGCATTATGCTGCTATATTACGCTGGTATTCTGTGAGGGTGTGGTCTTACACCGTTTAATTCTATAAATCAAATCAATGCTGCTATCGATTCGAAAGCATAGAAACGTCTATTATATCTGTCACTTCATCACCATCATCAGAACGTTCTCGAGTCATTTACACGGGCCGTATTCCAAATCATCAAGTGTAGTACCGACCAACATACTGACGTATTTACTTTATAATCAACACTAATATCCACTTGAGATATAATGATATAACTCATAAAGATATGAAAGCACTAATCAAACACACTTATACAAAATAACCGATCTCAAATGCGTGTGTCACAAATATTTGTTTTAACCTACTTTTATTAGAAGCAGTAAGAAATTACTAATTTTAAAACGTAGTCGTTTTAAATAGAACTCTCGTGGGAAGAGTTGCCACATCAACCAGGTCAACTAGACGTACACTGATCAGATACTAATACAGTCCACACATGCATTATTAATCTCGGAATGTACATAGCTGAATGACGTCAAAAGGCTTTACATTATTACGGTACTATGTGAGGCTGTAAACCAAGCTTTTACTACGGAATATACATAGCTGAATGACGTCAAAAGGCTTTACATTATTACGGTACTATGTGAGGCTGTAAACCAAGCTTTTACTACGGAATATACATAGCTGAATGACGTCAAAAGGCTTTACGGTATACTTTCCATTACAAGATTTAAACATTTAAAGTTTTCGAGTTTAATATTTGTACTTATATATCGGTAAAAATACTGTTACAAATAAATTTTATAGACTAAACTTTATTATTTAAAGTAAGGGACACTTACCATAAAATTGAATTTGACTTTTTTTTTATTTCACATTACATTTTTACGATTACATTGAGAGTAAAAAACGCACACACAGGTCACTTGATGGTAAGTGATTCCTGCGGCCCATGACATCTACATTTATTTGACAAGGAATCATAACACAGATGTCACCCCTGAGGACTGAGATGGAATGCCTCGTCACCAATAATAAAGGTCTCCAGATCTTTGCACTCACCAGACGAAACACAAGCAACTTTATGCTGCTATTTTACGCTGGTAATCTGTAAGGGCCGTAATCCAACTCTGTCTGACCCATTCGTTCTACAGCTATACTTAAACTACAGTGTAGCTCTACCACTGTGTTTTGTTACTCCCTAATTTTATAAAAATATCCTATACGATGTACCACCGGTTGTTATATAGGTACGTATAATATTCCATACATCAATGTGTAATGCCATCAATGTGTAAAATAAGATTATTTTTTGAGTGTGTATACATGTTAATGCAGGTGGCTGTACATGCATGCGCAGTATCAAACTATCCATCTTGTGGTAAGGAGAAACGGTCATTTAAGTCTTGCATTTTGTTTCAATACATTTCCATGAATTGATAGTTCATGATTGCAAAAATTGACAAATTAGTTATACGGAACTAAGTGATTTTTTTGTTTATATTATTCAATAAGCAACATTTAAGTAAATCTACTTATAATATTTTTTTTAAACTTCTACATATGCTAGTTTCTTAAATCTAGACTGGCTGACAAATAATATTTTGCCTGGATTATTGTTTTTTTTTAATATTTGGGTTTGAAAACGAGCACTCAGTTCATCGGATGGTAATTAATGACTGCGGGCCGTGAGATTTAAATCCATCGTCAATAATAATCATGACTTGTAGGCCCTATAGTCTGAGAATGCCTCGTTTGTTACCTGCAATGGTGTATTGGAGAATGGTGTATCCAACCATTCTGAGCATACGACAGCAGCGTTGCTAAAAAGTCACTGCAGCGCGGCTCAATGTCGTGAGTCTCTTGATATATATATATATATATATATATATATATATATATATATATATATATACATATACATATATCAGGCCCTTGTCTAGTGGCTAGAATGCATTACCCACGATCCAGTGATCGTCGTTTTGAATCCTGGCTAACAATATGTTTTCGGATTTTTACAATTTCTTTACGTACCAGTCGCTACGTAGTAGAGTCCAGTTTACGACGACAATTTTGTATTAAATTCGAAGTGTAACCTGAATATAGAAAACTAAGAGATAAAAGACACGAGCGCTTATTTTGTTATTATTATTCAATATATTTGTAATTAAAGAACAAAATGCAAGGCGTTCACTTATAGCTGTAAAGAAACGATGCGCGTCTGTGTTCCGTACGACGCACACATTGTTTGATGATGATCACTCATGTTCTGCTTGAAGCACTTTCAAATATGTACACAAAGATTCACTGAAGCACCGCGGAAAGTATTTTTTAAACATCCAGATTTCAGAATTAGTACTTGCAAATGTATCACCTCGTTCGTGGATGCCACTTTAATTTTCTTTAATCAAATTTAATCAAAGTGAGCTTAGTGATAAGTAAATATATGAATAATAAAATTATAAAAACGTTTCGACTATAGCATTTTATAAATTGATAAGAATAAAGTATATTTTGATTTTGATTATTTATTCCTCAAAGAGTCTTATAAAAAACGTGATTTGATATTCCATATTGGGGTCGCCTCCAGAATCTTGGATTTATTTATTACTTATGAATTACATAACCCCAATTTTTCAAATGAGTACGTGATAAACCATTTGGACAGTTTTGAAGAAGTAAAATCTCATTGATAAGAAGAAATTATCAGATGTGTGGGTGACTCTACCCATTGACTCTCCTTCGACTATACCTATATATATTGAGCGCTATAAAGTAAAACGCTATCGCACAAACTGCCGTTGTTCGGAACTGAAGAGTTTTATTGCAACTTCCAACGTAACCACTGAGCTATTTTGTTAAAGAAATTATAGTAAATATGTATAAATTTTTATTACATTGAGTGTTACATTACCTGATATTAAGTGATTCCTGCGGCCCATGACATCCACATTCATCCTTGACTAGGAACATAATGCAGATGCCTTGACACCCTTGAGAACTGAGATGGAATGCCTCATCACCAGCAATAAAGGTCTCCGGATCCTTTCACTCACCAGACGAAAAAAAGCAACGTTATGCTCCCGGTATTCTGTGAGGGCGTAGTCCTACCCCAGTCGAGCCGACCCATTCATTCTGCAGTTAGAAACAAACTGCAGTGTAGCTCTACCACTTTAATGAAAGTTGATACCTATTTCTATCATTGATAAGTGACTATCCACTTATATTATGATAAGTGATTACCTAACTCTAATCATGGATAGGTGATCACAATGTTTATTACACCTGAGTATTACGCTCGATGCACCTTTAACCACCGGTTTTCTTCTATCAACGGATATCTTAATAAGATGTGGTAGGATAACGTATCTACGTTATCCTACCTTAGATGCATAACGTGGCAGTCATATTTGTCAACGGTGTCACTTTCACCAGCACATTATGCCATGTTAAGTACCAACCACATAGGACGTCACATAATGAATTTATTACTAACTGCCATCATAAAACTAAACCTTGGGAGGCCTATCGTGCGGTCATAATTCTATGATGAGGTGACGAAATGGAAAAGCGTGTGACGTAACATAATTAATGACGTATTGCGAAATAGAAATAGAAACAGTGTTTTTATTGAATTAATGTGACATACGAGCACAGTTTCTTGAAGACAGTTTACCTGGATGACCAGAGTAGTATGTGATTTCTGATTTCCATAGATACTTAGACCATCCTAGGTAAAGATTAATAGATGTTTGTTATAAATGAACACATTTTATCTTAGTCGTCGGGTACTCATTATAAAATGCCTCATTACAAAATAATTTGGCCGCTGAGTTCCATTAACCACAACGCTGGTATTTTAAAGAATGAATTTCAGATTAAGCTTATTCTCTTATCCATTTTGAATGATCCGTCATCCGATTTTGATACACAAATATTATTCCTCCAATGGAAACCCAGGCCCTGCGACGCAGTATCTAGGTAGTGTAATTAATATAACAGTAGTTAAGTAAATACTACATGTATTTTTACTAAATGTACTAAAGAAAACATCTACAGTGGTAGGGCAACGATGCAGTTTGTTTCTAGCTCGACCAGGGTAGTGTAAGTTGATAGTAAGTGATTCCTGCGGCCCATGACATATACCTTCATCCTTGAGAAGGAATCATAATGCAGATGCGTTGTCACCCTTGAGGACTGAGATGGAATGCCTCGTCACCAGGTCTAAAAGGTCTCGTTATTAAGGTCTCTGGATCTCTGCACTCACCAGATTTAACACAGCATTATGCTGCTACTTTACGTTGGCCTTCGGTGAGGGCGTGGTACCGGTCAAGCTGACCCATTCATTCTGCACCTAGAAACGAACTGCAGTGTAGCTCTACCACTGTCAAAATCATCCTCCACCTCACACATCCACCTCATACATTGCTCCAATCTATGGTTGTCACTCACCATTCAAAAAACATTTATATTAAATACATACATAACCGGCCCTCTTAACGACCGATCGTTGGACAACTATCGTAATCAACAGGTCCGGGTTAGTATCTATTTCTATTCGCATCATGCATGGTGACCGTAATGTTCCATGGTGAAATAGCTACGTGACGTCACGTACGAAATCCGAAGCGCAATACACACGTAATTGGAGAAAGTAATAATATCCATGCAGTTGAATGACACGTTTACTATAGCACTGTATGCTTTAATTTCTAAATAGAAATTATTCTCGTGATTTATATATATAAATATTATATATATATATATATATATATATATATATATATATATATATATATATATATATATATATATTTATGAACTATTATAAGATCTTACATGATGACAAGTATACGGCACTATCAAACGTATAACTGAAAAAATCTTGTTGACATTGACGCAATTCATAAACAAATTTGATCAATATCAAAACACACAAACGCGGGGAAACACAAAAGCTCTCCGCCCGCGCACTATTACGCATACACCCACACTAATATACCAGTGATAATGACTCAAGTGAAAGAATCACACCATACGAAACACCACGTGCCGAGTTCCTTTTTACGCAAGAATTATTTAAGCCCTTATCTGACCCGGCCGCGCTGACCTATTCAAGCTATCCTAAACTAATAGACTAATCTGCTTTCAATTGTGTAATCCTGAATTTGGTCTTAATTATTGTAATTAGTTGTTTTCTAATATGTTTTGTAAGTCGCTGTTGGATTACCTAAAAAACAAATAAATAAACAACCGAGTGCGATTGAGAATTACTTTTGCCCCGTCATGTGTGGGATTTACTAGTTTAAATCAGAACATACTTTTATATTGCACGTGTGAGTGAAGTTTTATTAAATTTACTTCAATACCACAAGATTAGTTTATCGGTAATTCCAAGTCGAGACTTATTAAGACAAAAGAATATTTATAAAGTGTAACGAATATTAGTCTGGAAACGCATATGCATCTACGCGTAGAATCTTCGTAGTGGATGGATGTAGATATCATGGGACGCAGTGATAACATCATCATGTGAAAAGGGTGATATCCTTAATATTAAAAATGGGCTGGTTCTCACCAATTAACACAGATAGGAGCGCCGCTGGCAAGTCGTGCGCCACTTCTTCTTCAGCGCATTCCGTAGTGGTGGGAAATGTTTTTAATAATAATGATATTAATTTAGTTAATCCGTTAGAAGTAATTGACCGGCCAAGGCTTGTGCTGTTTACCCATAAATGTAAAGGTCTCGGATGAGTGCCTAAGCGCTTG
The DNA here is from genome assembly GCA_029286865.1 of Teinopalpus imperialis. NCBI lineage: Eukaryota > Metazoa > Arthropoda > Insecta > Lepidoptera > Papilionidae > Teinopalpus > Teinopalpus imperialis. The sequence continues at coordinate 1,015,009 of JAGSMU010000034.1, forward strand.
ACCAGTTTCCAACCTGATGAAGCTGTTAAAGCCTTCAGGCTAACAGGCAATACAACATGTAAAAAAGATAATAAAACACAATAAAAAGTGTAATGTGTTATAACGTACATAAGAACAATATGGAATACGAGAATAATTTTAATGTTTATTTTATATAATTATTTACATTTAAAAGGTACAAGAGTTTATACAAGCTCAGTTATGATCATATACCTTACTGCTTTTGTTATACCATTTATTCATCTCAATCAATAAACTATTTGCGGGTCACAAGACATTTAGAATTCTCTGTTACTACATAGAAACTTAACGTCCATTGCTTTCAATTTGTTTGCTGCTGTCAATTCTGTTCTAGAGGAGAAACAGTAGACCGTAAGAGTAGTGGATTTCTAAATATGATGGGTAAAAGAGACCATCGATTATGTAAAATACAATTATAATACATATTGCCCTAAATTGGGTTTTATAATATTCTCAAGGAGATGTTATAAGACAACCGAAGGAAATAAGATTTTATGTTTATTAAGGAAAGCTATTATTAAAAAAAGTACGTAGCGTATAACGTACTGTGTTTCGTTAGTTAGCGTAAGGATCCGGAGACTCTACTGGTGATGAGGCATTCAACCTCTGTCTTCAAAGGTGACAACGTATCTGCATTGTTATTTCTTATTCAGGATGAACGTAGGTGTGATTGGTCGAAGGAATCACTCACCGTCAGGTGAACTGTGTGCTCATTTGTCAACCCCAATATTCATTTAATTAAACACAAATAACGTTGTATATTTACGTACCAGATCCTATTAGATACTGCAAGCGGTCGTGGGAAAAAAAACACGTTGCTCGTTGTCGGTGAGGCGGCACTCTGACACGCTCTAAATACGAAAACCCGCCGCTCCGATTTTTTTTCTGTTAATCACTTCCACATGCATACGGCCATTAATACACGGTCAATGGTTTCGTTAGTTGATTTTGCCACATTTTGATGCATTTTGCTTCAGTATCAGTATCTGCCATTTTGCGGGAAATTGATGTCGGGAATAAGAGGGATACAGGTGGCTCGAGATCGTACTCTGTAATAGTCTGTAGACGGCCTATGTTCTATAGTGTAATAGTCATAGATTGAGGTGATGAGGATGACTATCATACTATATATATATATATATATACATATGACAAACGCGCAATCAGATAGCCTGATTGTAAGTGATCATCGCTTTCCACGAACATCCGCAACACCAGAGGAGTCGCAAGCGTTTTTTGAAGGTTCTCAACTGAGTTTCAAGATTCACTTACGTTGCCACCCCTCAGGGCAGAGATGGAATGCTTAAACAAAACACAGCAGCATTATGCTACTATTTCAAGCTTCTTATATTTCTGTGAGGGCCTGGTCCATCCCCGGTCGACTGGACTCATTTTTGCTATTGCTAGAACTAGCTTCTTGAATGTCAATGTGTTGCTATCTTTGAGTAGTCTTTGAGAGATGTCTCGTTATCAGTAATTGATATAATCACAGCGGTTTTAGGCGTTTATTTCACATAGTATTTATTGCCCAATTGCGTGTGATATCATGTTTACGGAGAGACGTGTGTACACACTTTTCTAATGTAGATAGCTTCGTAGCAATCACTATAAGTGGTTGCACCGGTGTACACAAACAGAAATTCTAATTTGGACATACACAATGACAAAACAACGGACCCGCGTTTGCTTCTGGATTCCCACGGGTTCCGCTATTCTGTTTTTAATAGGCAACGGTTAAATTTCACTTTCACGTACAAGGAACATGGCAAATTGTAGTGACAACTAATAACACATTATTCAATACGCAATACGTGGGACTTTCATATACCGGGTACGCACATGGAATCCTTGTAGGCATTGTTGGTATTGTAGAAAGTTTTTTTTTATTAATAAAAGTTATTTTTATGTGAGATGTTCATTTCTAACTTCATCCGGTTCATCAATAAATATATATCTATAAAATATAAACAAATTAATATATGCAATACAATAAAATAAACATATATAAGGACCATACGGTCAAGGGTTAGGAGGAGAGGGAGGGAAACCGGCGAAAGATGCGAGCTGTACCGCGGAGTGCCGCGCTCTTCTTTGAAACCTGGAGCAGCACGACAAGTCCCAACCGCCAAGTGTTTGGGATGATCGAATTATTTCTAATATTATTTATAATTTGTTAGATAATTTTTTTTTGATAACTGCAGCTCATGACATCTAGATCCATTCTTACCAAAGTTTCAGGATACACATGTCTGGATACACATGTCTTATCATTGACACCTGAGTACAGATTAAAATGTAATACTACAGTATTATATCAAATATGTCTATTTCAAATATGATTAAGAAATTACGTTAAATACGAAAAAAAATAAACGAGTAACATAATAACGATGATCAACGATGATAGAAAGAAATTGCTTTTATTGTGTCGATTTGTCAATTAATGATACTTATGTAGTTATAAAGCGATTGACGCAGATAATCATTCATGGAATCGTATTAGGAAGCAAGACGTGGCTTTTGTAAGAATATTTTCTTACTACGCTTTTACTTCACTAATTTCTTGAACAGTTTTTTTTTATGTAAAACTTCTTTAGGCGCGGCTTGAAACCTCTTTTTTGGACGGTAGTAATGTTTGTATGCCGTTTCCGCATTTATAAAGGCAATGACTTTAGTATTTCTTGAGCATATGTGTAATATACACATATATATAAAAATTTCAAAAATATTCCATTATAATGTAATTTATTTCTGTTCTACTTAATACCAATATTAATTATTATTTCACAGCCAAAAAAATATATTAATAAGTATAAAAATTGTATATTAATTGTAAACCAAAACAAATAATAACAATAAAATAAATAATTAAAAAAATCAAAAACCCGACTGCAAAGACAATTTAGAAGTAATGCAAAATGATTGAGAATAGATAAGAAAATGAAAAAAAACTATAATCAAAGAAAACCTTACTTCGGTTTGTAGACTATATTATGAGATGCAAGCCTAAGTTAAATTATATAAATAAATAAAAAGCGGAATTGTCTCTCGGTTTTAATTTACAATTGGGTCCCGTCTACTAACTAACTTAATGCGAGTATATCTTCCCTTCTTTGGCAGTCGGGTAAAAAAGATCTACATAATATAAATAAATATTAATATCAAATATTTTTATAGTAAATAACATTTAAATAAAGTTTTACTTGAACCACGTATAAAATTTACACGCACTTTTTTGTGCATGAGCTGCCTAATTACAAAACAAACAGCTTACGTAATAGGACGCACTAGATCTTTGTTAACTTTTGGAGACAATTCTTTTTTTAAGAATGCTATAGTCGACGTATTATGAACTGAGGCTCAAAAATCACAAGCTTTCGACAACGTCTGGCACAACGGGCTCATATACAAACTATATGAGCTCGGTGTGCCAGATCGACTCGTACTTATCATACGAGATTTTCTCCGAAATCGAACCTTTCGTTACCGCGTCGAGGGAACGCGTTCCGAGGTTCACCCCATTTGTGCCGGAGTACCACAAGGCTCTGTCCTAGGTCCTACTTTATACACACTCTACACCAACGACATACCGCGCACTCGCGGTGTAGAGCTAGCCCTTTTCGCCGATGACACCGGCCTCTGCGCGTCTGGATTTAAACCCGACGCTATTTGTAAACGCCTCCAATCTGCAGCCAACACCTTAGGGAAATGGTTTCGTAAATGGAGGATCGAGGTTAACCCCACCAAAAGTGCAGCCATTTACTTCTCTCGGCGCAACAAAACGCCGCATCTCCAAACTATAGAGTTATTTGATCGTCCAATCCCCTGGGAAAAGACAGTCAAATACTTAGGCGTCACATTAGATGAAAGACTCACATTCGGTCCGCATATCAACCGCGTACGGAATTGAGCAGCGTTCGTCCTAGGTCGTTTGCACCCGTTACTTAATAAAAATAGCAAAATGTCCCTGCGTAATAAAATTACACTTTACAAAGCGTGCATTCGACCCATAATGACATACGCAAGCCCCGTCTTTGCGCATGGCTCCCCGCGTCACATTCACCGACTTCAGGTAATACAAAATCGTTTCATGCGCAAGGCCACCGGTGCGCCGTGGTTCTTGCGTAACGAAAATCTACACATAGATCTTGAGCTGCCGACCATAGCTCAGTACCTGAAGCAGGCTTCTCGCCGATATTTCGACTCTGCCGTCACACACCGAAACCCTTTGATTGTAAGTGCCGCCTACTTACAATTCCATCGCGAATCACAGATTTACCCGCGTCCGTAGGAGACCGAGGCATGCCCTCGACGACCCTGACGACGCAATCACCAGGGCCCAAGCCCTTCATAAAACACAACACACATACATTGCACCCTCATATCGCCCCCGCCGACGGCCAGGGCGTCGCAAACAAAGTTATTCGCGATACCGCCATGTCACTGGCCGGTTCTCTCCAGTCCATACAGATAGAAGCGTTGCTGGAGTTTCTTGCGCCACTTCTATCCAGCGCCCACGCATTCTGAAGTGGTGGTACAGGTAGTTAATAATAATAGTGATATTAATTAAGATAATCCTCTGTCAGAAGCAACTGACCGAGCCGAGGTTCGGCCCTCTCGGGCACCCTCGAGTCAGACGCTCTCGCGAAACAGGGTAACGGTCCAAGCCGAGGCTCCCTCTCGGGAGCCCTTGCGCTGGCTATCCATATATAGAGGTCTCGACTGAGAGCCATAAGCGCTCGGTCACCTCTCAACCCGGTGAAACTGTAAAAGCTCTGGGGCTAACAGCGACTATCAACCCGAAAAAAAAAAAAAAAAAAAACAATCAAAAATCATATTTATCTGTCTGTCTCGCTCGCATAACGTTGTGTGTACGCTCGATGTGCGTAAGAATTGTAGAGGTGCATATCGATAACGGGATCGATATCGATATGCTAAATTATGTTAAGTATTAATAGGAATCATTTTTCGCTATCTGAAAATAAAAGTTTTTAATTTGTTAAAAATGTTTGTTTCGACGTAATCATAGAGAAACCGTATAGATCGTAATGTGGCCCTGAATAGGGCCGTTTTTATCTTTTCTAGGGATCACGCATCGACCCCTCGTGCGCAGGTAGCTAAGTATCGATAACGGGTTGCATTGCGTGCACATTCCTACTGTCAGTGACATTTATTGCCGAGTTTAAAATGCGTCGACTATAGCTATGCTATTAACATTCCGGTTAACCACTCCAACAAAGCTGAAATGCTTGTGCTAGGAGATGGTTCACGACGAATAGTCGTATGGCGAATTCAAAACTACGACCTTAAGTTTCTTGGACCGCAGCCTAAACCATTGGGCTATGACGGTTCATCATTTATTACCTATCACTTTAATACTCCTAACAGTGATTGAGCCTCGATGTAGTTTCTAACTACAACAAGAGTGGATCGAATATCAAGCTGAGGAAGCATCGTGCGTTATGGAATCCCAGAATTAAATAATAGCATACGAAACACAGCTGGTTTTTTGTGTGACAAGTGTATCGATTACTCAATCACTGGCAATAAGCATTCCATTTAAGTGCTCAAGGATGTGTAAGGCAGTCGTCAGGTACCGTCAGATGAACTGTATACAAGTTTGTTCTCATAATTTTCATAAATATTCGGTTCCTAAGTGTCCAGACCTACACAACACGAGAGTCAAAATTTTAGTTATCGTTTAGTATCGTTGCAGCATTCCTAAAATATTGTCCATTGGGAACCGAATTTAGAACAGGCGACTCAGAAATCGTTTACTAGACTCGAACGAGACGTTCAACTTCTTAAATTCGGAAACGTAGTCTGTGGACTCTCAACTAAAGTCCACATTATTTTTTTATTTCATGCAGCCCATGACACCGACTTTCAACCTCGATAGGGAAGATTTGTTGTGAACTCTAAAGTTATCCTGAGGGGTTACAACGCATCTGTGTGATGGAATGTCTCATCACCAGTAATAAGGATCTCCGAATCCTTACGATGACCAGACAAAATACAGGAGCGTTATACTATTATTTTTCGCTATTTATTATTATTCTACGGGGGCCTTATCTTTCATGGTACCACTGTAGAAATCATATATTCAGCTATATTTTATGGTGTTCTTCGTTTCAGGTCTTCAGCTATGGTTGGGGGCTGCCACTCTGTATTTATTGCTGCTAACGGCTGGCTGCCAGAAACACCATCGACGCTCAGCTCAAGGGGTAATAATTATAATAATACTACGAAATATATATATATATAACAAGCTTCGAATATTTATTGATTCGGAAGGCCTGATGACGTAGCAGCCACGCTAGAGTTACAAAGTGACTGTATCACGCTTTCGCAGAGCAGAAATTATAATTATCTGTAGTTAGTAGTAAAGTGACAGACTATAGATAGTATGCTGGGTACTGGGCAGCTCTCCTGGAGACGGTATTGGAGCATAATCTGCCACGCAGCATCTCCGCGTATTGGTGGACTTCATCACCAAGAACATGTAGATCCCAATCGCATTAGTGTCAGCACCGGGATTCGAACTCGGTTTGCTTACGTAACGTGAAATTAAAAGCGAGCGCTCAGACACTGTGCCACCACGGCTCTAGGTTAATCGAAATCAATTTCTTGTTAATAGTATACCTTTTCAAATTTAATGAATGCATTCCAGGGTCTACCAGTTTCGAAAAGCGGTTGGAGGCCAGTGGTGGGATCGAGCGGCGTCCTCTATGGATCGTTTGGTACCGCCCCACTTCACGCGCCATCATATCAATTGCCCGTCTATGATCTTTATCCGTCATCAGCGCGTCCAATCGCGACGAGGGACGCCACCAAGCTGACCTCAATCGCGCAATCCTACCGTCCAACTACGCTACGTACGGTCTCCTCTGCACCAGCTTCCCCTGTAAACCAACCGATTAACTCCTACCTAAACCCCTTCGCCCTCCCTAACAATGGGCAGAATCATTTTAAGTATATACAAAATTATCCCCTCGATTTTGTTTTAAGGAACTCTCATAATCAGTTCGCCTCACGACCCCCACAAAAGTATCCGACAAAGCAGAAGCAACCCTATCACAATAACATATTGCAGCAACTAACAAACATACAGCCAATACATTTTGGACAGTATCAAACGCCGAAACCACACGACTTGTATGGAAAGCCAATTGATTCATACGGGAGGCCGATAGATGGCGGTAAGAGACCCCAATCTGTCACTGAGATCTTCAAGCCTGAAGTATATAAATTGCCCGACAGTAACACGGCTCAACAGCAGGAGGTGAAGACTGCCCAGCAACAAACTTTCTCTGGAGTTCATAACGTGAACCCTCTTGCCAATTATGCATTTCAGGATAGCGCTCTACCGCCAAGCATTCTAGGTAAGGGATTAAAATTTACGTTAAATTACTTAACATTTATTATTAATTGTACATGGACAAAATAACAAAGATCAGTATTATATACGTAACAGTATAGTATCATATACTGCTTCCGAAAACGAAGACAGACGATAGTACTAATGACACCTTTGATGATGGGAAGGAAAAAAGAAAGGTGCTTATTTAAAAAAAAATCATATTTTTAAAACGTTATATTAGCATTATTTACGCTCATTATTATAGTACCGCTAAATGAAAAGATAATTTCATAAAAAATACATTACTTTACTAAAAAAAAACCAGCAATGAAACACAAAATCAAAACAGCTTATGCTCGGATCAACGAACGCCTTGGCGCGGCGCGGCGCTGATATCGCGCTCCCCAATTTACATCTTTGTGTGTACAAAATTTGCAGGCGCCATAAAAGAATTAGAGGAACATAAAGTATAAGAATACTATTTTAAATTCATTCTGATAGATTAATTAACTGTCGATCATAATTGCAATTTATTTATCTATCAAATTATTTTGTACCCATTTTTAATTTCTTGTACAAAATCAAAGATAAAGATTAAATAGTTTTTATATTTGTCTTTGTTTTTAGTAAAGTAATGTATTTTTTATGAGACTATCGTTTCATTTAGCTGTACTAACATCATGGAGCGTAAATAATGCTAATAAAACGTTTTAAAAATATGATTTTTTTTAATTAGGATCGATTTTTTTCCGTCCCATCATCAAAGATGTCATTAGTATTATCGTCTGTCTTCGTTTTCGGAAGCGGTCTCCGAATACCCTGTATTTTAATGTCATAAAAACTTCCCATTCCCTAGTTCATTAAAAGATTCAAACGCAGTGTATATGACGACACTCATCCAGTGTACCAACAATTTGTGTGTTGCACAGTTAAAGGACAAGATCAAGCGTTCCAGACAAACGCATCCATCTAACCATACTAGCATAAGTCAAAGTTAATCATTTTCAAAGAACTATAAATGTAATTTAACTTTTAGTACATTATATATTCAGTTTCTAGCTAGATTGTAAAATACGAGTATTTCGTTTTGGGTGTGTTTATTCAACTATTCACTCCTGCAGTCTTTCCGTCCGAATATAATCAAGAGTAGACCTGGTCACAATAGACATTTTGTAAACTAGTGCGGTTGACTGTATCGATGTCTGCATGTCAATATTTAACACAAGGCGGTATTGTAGACAAGAACTGGCTTGTGTTTAAAAAAAAAAAATTATTTAGGTATTGAGAGATGTCAAAATAGAATAGAAATAAATTTAAGAATTTAAGAAATTATATAACACATATTATACGCGAAATAATATGATAATTTAATGAGTTATTAACATCGTAGACCTATAGTGCAGTTTGTTTCTAGTTGCAGAATGAATGGGCTCGACAGGAGTAGGACCCCGCCCTCACAGAATACCAGCGTAAAATAGCAGAATAATGATGCTGTGTTTCGTCTGGTGAGTGTAGGGATCTGGAGACCTTTATTACCGGTGACGAAGCATTCCATCTCAGTATAATCTGTATTATGATTCCTTGTCAAGGATGAATGTAAATATCATTGGCCGCAGGAATCACTTGTCATTAGATCAACTGTGTGCTCGTTTGTTACTCTCAATGACTTCATAAACTTTTATAAACATCACAAAAAGATCTGAGAAACCCTCAAATTTCACTTTATTTATTTCTATAATATAGACAATATTAGACCCCGAAATCCGTAAAATGTATTAACCGGTCATTTGTATTGACTTTTTGGGAATGATTTTATTAAACATAAATATATATGTATTTTATAATTACTCATATATTTTTATTTATATAATATAATTAATATAAAAGTATTTTATGCCAAGATATTTAAGGGTATCCTTAGTTTGACTGGTATAGAATTCCTAAAGCATTAAGTACGCCTTTGTACATACTGTATATGAAGCTTAAATAAATAAATTTATTTTCTTTTAGGTTCATTTGGATCTTTTGGCGTGCAGTCAGTAAAAGGAAGAGATCCTCCATTCGCAACAACTAAAAACGCTTACTTACCACCGCAACCGACAAAACAAACAATTTTCAACTCTTTTAGTTATACTTCAAATAATTACAAATCCACCCCGAGCGTGTTTTCAGCCACAACACCTAAACTTCAAACGACACAGAATCAGTACCAATTTGGACCAACATTTAATGATTTCCGCAACTTACCAACGCCCCAAACGAAAGTATCCGGCCCACCAAAGATTGACCCTAATGCGAACGGCAAAGGCATGTTCAAGCCTAGCCCACAGGATCCATTTATAAAGACCTACCTAAATCTAGATTTAAATAAAGTTACAACATACAACCCCGTCATTCCGACGACAACATTACCTAATTCCTTCTATTATTCGACACAACACACTCAACCGATTCAGAATTACAAAAACCAACAGAACACACAGATAAATAATTATCTTAATCAGCAAAATCAGAATTATAATTATGAAACTAAGAAGAAAAAAATACACGACAGCTTAGGAGCAAGTGTAAACCAGCAAACTTCGCAACAATACGTTGAACCACCTAGAACACAGCTGCAAGAAACTCCCTCCTCAAAACTTCAACAAGGTCACTATGAGGTAACGGAAAATCACGATGATATCATCACACATTCGTCTCCATGGGTATCATCTCCAGAACCATATCATGACAATTTAAAGGCGAATGAAGATGTCCCAAATCAAGTGAACAGGCAGTCAACCACAATGCCCACAATTCCTGACGTTACTGAAGAATTAGTCATCGTAACCGAAAGTGAGAAAGGCTATGAAAACTCTTTGAGCTACGACGGCCAAGTCGAATCTCAAAGTAGGCGGCCATTAGATGATTTCGAACCAATTGAAAGGAATAAGCTTAAAGAATATTACTATAAAGTATCCACACCTTCGTACGGTGACCATACGCATGCGAGGCGAACGAAGAAACCTACCGAAGTGTCCAAAGTAATCCAGTCAGAAGTAACAAGCGGCTACGTTAATAGAGAAAACAATAGTATACCAGAAGAAGCCCTGCCAACGCTTCCACCGAACAAACATTTTAAACGTCCAAGTACACCGGAGCCGATGGATAAAGATAGAATTCGTAAAAGGACTAAAATACGTAGGCGGCGTCCCGGTTTTGTTAATGCTAATCGCAACAAAGAAGAGACAACTACTCGACTGCTCGAACAGTCATCATCGGAACCAACGCCAACTACTACAAGTGCGGAGGAAGTATTTACGGTAAGACCGAGAATGAGACCGTCAAAGCAAGAGCAAAGTCAAACAACTCCCAGCATCACTACGGATTTGACAACAAGCGCATTACCCACTATATCGCCAACCATACCATCTATCGTAAGGAAAAAGATCGGCCACCGCCGTCAGCTCACCACACCAGCTCCAGCTGATATAGTTGAAACAACGGCTTTGTCATTCGGAGATTATGACGCAAACAAAGAATCGCCGATCATGAAGATTTCAACTCGTCCACAATTATCTAAGTTGACATCAAGTATTTACGAGTACAAAGCAAATGATGTTCCCGACTACACTCATAAGCAAGACGAGAAAGACACACCAACCAGCGATGTATCTGTAAGTTTAACTGACTCACGAAAAAGTTCAGCAGAACACAAAGAGTTTTCGTTTCACAGAGATGTCAAACCTGTAGAAATTAAAGAGACTACTACAGATATATTGAAGGAGAACGGCGAGTACGATTTAGAAGTAACAACTACCCCTAGATTAGAAACTACAACGCGAACAACAAGTAAAAGGCTAAGACTGAAAAACCGACCGGATCGACCCAAATTCAGCGTTATAGAATACAGGAACCGGCTAAGCAGCACAAGTAGCACAACAGAAAAGGTAGAAGAAAATACGCCCAAAGCTAGATATCCGCAAAGGAAAGCACCGTACACTGAAAATTCCAGTAACGATAACGCCACAGACAGAAAACGATTCACACCGAAAGATCCCAGACACAAGTACAATAGGACTGATAATAACGAACAGATAGAAAAGGAGATACACTCCACACGACAACCAGGAAGACAGAGACAGACCACTGTCGACAGCGAATCCACGACACAGAAAATATCATCACGAATACGCAACGGTTCGCGAAGACCACGCCCGACTGAAGACACGACCGAAACGTCCAGCCCTACCACTGCCTACAATAGAAGACTTTTACGTAAGAAGATAAAAGATTCAGAAATAGGGGAATCCGTACAAGATATTAGCGTAACAGAAACTACTATAAACTATGATCAAAGAAACGAAATAACATCAGAAAAGTCCCGGTCTGAGAGCGCTATTATGAAAATAGCAGATAAGAAGCACCATGATCATATAGAGCATCTCTTTGAGCACTCGAAACGCGTGTCTGACCTTACTTTGGCCGCAAGTAAAGATTACAATAATCCAGGTATGTTTAAAACAGTTTCAGGGAATAGTAGGCGAATACCAAATTACTTCACAATAGCCACAGACGATCCTATACTTCCAATAGAGGCTTTCTTCCCACAATTGAACCAAAAGAAAGAATCGTAACGTTAATTAGTTTTTTTTATCAAAACCAAATCCCCTTCGATTGCCAAAGCGACCGGACTACTATTTATTACGAGATTTAGTGTGTAACATTGTGAACAAGTCCAAAAATATTTTATCTTTAAAATCTGACTGTTTTTTTAGGATAGTTTTCAGAGGCTCACTTGCATGTTGGTGCTCATTTTAGTTTGTAAAATAGCCATTAATGTGGCACAAAGTATTACATTCGTGTTTAGATTGTACACGATAATTGTATGCGTGTGTGTGTGCGGGTCTCCCTTGAGTCGTTGAATGTGAGTGATTGACTTAAATATTTATGTAAACTTTAGTTATAATTGTGTGTAAATAAAACATTTCTCTTAACACAACTTTTTTATTTAATACCATATGTTATACATTTAAGAAATTAATATTTATGCTGCGTTAGCCTCTTCTGCATGAATCTTTGACATCTTTTGGATACACTTGACAGCTGCTTGATGTATAGTCTTGTCTAAAGTGTCTGTAATAAAAAAAATTTCATTTCATTCATAGTAATGCCACACCGAATTTGTATATTTTATTTGCATTAAGAAACGTTTAAACTTTTTATGAAGTGAAAGTGGTACACAGTTCACCTGATAATGAGTGGTCCCTCCATCCCCTGCAAGGAAACACGATACAGAAGTATTATTACCTGTGGGTATGTCATTCCATTTTAACATAGAATGCCTTGATTTCTTGGTGCTTGCAATTGAATTTTCAGATTTCCTGCTCTCACATTACCTACGTTGCAGAATTAAGTTGCTACTAATTAACGCTGGTATTCCAAGACATATTATTTATAACCGACGGAGTAACTTGTTGGTTTAACTCTATCTACTTCTCGATGTTTGTAATAAACAGGAAGGCAAAATATTGGATGGCCACAAGTCATTTTGGGTTACAGATTTTTAAGAACTAAAAAGCTAAAAAATGTTTTTTTACATATTTTATGTTGGCCCTTGATGGGGAACCGCAGCCTCAAGCTGATGGGGTTTGAACAGATGAACACGTACGGACTGTCACTTTCCCCATCTGGATATCTGAAATAATTTATGATAGTGAACAAAAATCGTAACTACATTTTATTTAAATAAAGATTTAAAAAAAAAGATTAGATTAATAATACTATAGTGCATAGGCTATATAATTATATAGCCAATGGACCAGACAGTTCCCAATTTAAATAATAAATAAATAATTAAACAAAAACTTAATAAGTGAATATTATTTATCTCTTTTCTTATAGCTAAACTGAATATTTCATTAGTTTATTAAACACGTAAGCCTGGTGATAAATGGTAATATAGACCTTAATGGCTGTTCTCTTGAAGAAATCCACATTATTGGAAAAACTGCTGGAGGCAAATTAGTCTATTCCTTTGCGGTACGCAGTTATGATTAACTGATAGATCACGACATTTAACAAATAAATTCTAACAATAGTAATAATTCAATTTTAGTAATATAAAAAAAATGTACATTAATGCACCACAAATTTATTAAAAAAAAATATGATAGCGCCATCTTTTCTTTATCCTTGGCAACTATAATTCTCAGCGATTTTATCTTAGTTCCAGACTAGAAATGAAGATGGTGTTCCTTTATAAAACCTAACATTTATACGAAATATACCTGTTGTTCCAATGGGTATCTTATAGAGCAAAAAACCACCACAAATATCTACTCGCAAGCAAAAATTACTGCTGTAACTTATTTTTATATATATAATCATTTATTTTCAGCGCCATCTAGCGTCTACCCAATAAATATAAATTAAAATAAAGAAATTACTTAATTATTTATATGCATTTTTCTTTCTGATTCGTGCGAAGGTTGAAATCGCTATAATTACAGAGTACACATATTACTCGTAATATTAGTGTATTTTATTCAATTACGATCAAATGACCCCGTTGTAATATTTTTACTTTGGATTTTTGACTATAATAAAAATAAGGAATTAATATCAATTTTATTCTTAAATATTGAATTAATATTGTGTTTTAAGATGTTCATATTTCTCTTTTAAATATTTTTGTAAAAAAAACGTTACTTTAAGATTACTGCAAATATCTACCAAAATTTATCATTTTTTTTTCATTTGTTGGATCTCCATGTACATTTAGGCATGCATATTTTGACATCACTATATATTCATATATTCATAAATTGATCATCTGTTATTGTATTTTTACTTTTCAAGATCTAACCCACAGGTGGGCCATATTTCAGCCGCTACTTTATTTACAGTAATAATATAATATAATAAAGTAACGACCGGACATTAAAATAGAAAGAATATAAGTATATTTTTTTACAAATATTATAATAATTTAACAAAACTAACTTTTTCTCATACTCCTCTTGCGGAAGACAATCGTCCACGGTCACACAGCCGAGTAGGCAGCCCGTCGGGTAGAATGTAGGAAACTTAAATTGTTTATCTGAAAAAAAAAGTTAGCTCCAGCAAATGAAAGAAAAAACATATTTTCTTCAAAAGTAAGAAGCTTTTGATTATTAAATAAATCAATAAAATATCACAAAGTATAAAAAAAACAAATTGAATTTAATATAAAGTTCTATACAGATGAAAATTTTAAATTAATGTCCATCATTAAAACGCAATAACACTTTCCGATATAAGAATTTTGATGCTTGCCTTTATATAGAGTAACCTGTATAAAGTCAAAGGTTTATATAAATTTATATATTAACTTTATATTTTGTGCGAATTTTATGTTATATATACAAAAAATATTAATAATATACGTTGTTTGGAATGAACAAAAAAGACAATCATATATATATATATATACTTAAATAGATACTTATTTTAATCGCAAATTTCTCATTTTAAATTTTTACTCTTAAAATGTCATATACAAAAAACTATTATTTTTGACATTTTATGGATCATGTAGTTTTGAGAGGTCGCATGTAACTGTAGCGACACATTTTTTTGTAATAAGTAAATATATTAAAAATTACAATGAGTATTCGCTATGTTGCCCAGTTTGACAATTAGATAAATAGTGAAATCTATAAGTACATTGTACAAAGTGACGAACCTGGATAGAGCACTCTGTACTGGTTCTCCAAAGCCCTGACTACATTCTGGTCTGGAGGCTTCGCTGTCGATGCAATCCACAATCTACCGCGATGGTTGGTATACCACGTGCGACCTTCGTGCCTGAAATAAGTGCACCTGATGATAAGCGATCACTACTACGTCCTACCTATAATTGGGCGGCCGCGGCTAGTTTTCTGTGAGTCGACCCATTCGAACGTCAATAGCATTATATAACATATTAATCCTGTTAATAGCATTGTGTATAGTTTTTTGCTATATCAAGAAACAACCTGCAGTGTATATGATATGATACTCTCTATAATATAAGAATTTGAACTGAAAGCTAGGAAGGGATATCTGTACTCTTTAAGTCGTGCGGGGGCGCTCGCTTTTAATTTCACGGTACATGAGTTACATAATAATAATTCACTCTTGAAGTAAATCAATGTAACTAATCTTGTCTATTAAAGTATGAATATGAAAAATTACATCACCTAACAACTACCACGCCACCTCTAGCTAAGTGGATTAATAACATGCAGGCCAGACATGCTCGCTTGCTTATATTATTAAAAAATAATAACAACGTCCATTTATTCTTTCTATAGATTAATATATATACATTTCGTTTCCTACTTTAAGATTTTTCTAAATTTTTATATAGATATTTAAATAAAAAATACGAATGTACGTACCAATCGACATAAAAAAATAAAAACATTTAAAAAACCGCTTCTCAGAGAAAACTTCCAATGTGGTATTTTTTTTACAGATTGTTAAATAAAATACAAACTGCTACAATAAACATTAAGTCTAGTTTATACTAATTTAAACTAAATTACCACCACACACACATATTGTCCAGCCTTTCATAATTAACATATAGAGATATAAAAATATAGATATATAACAGTATAACCCACCTAATTTATGTAAAGTAATAAATATAAAAAAGCCACTCAGATAGCGACAACGCCCCACCCTCCCCTGCTTTCGCAGGAGAGCGAACGATCATCGAAGGCTGACAGTGGAACCATTGCCGCCCGCCTCACGCTCAGGGCGCCGCGCCACGTCTCCTCATCGCGGCTGGATAGATCTCACATAGTGTGAAGGTCTCGTGAAGAACTTACTATAGAAATGATCCTATGAAGTAAGGTCTTGTAAATGACAGCCGCCATACAGCTCTTATTGCCTCTCCAATAAATCTCAACACCGCGATAGATAAATGAGCGCAATATGTACAGTGACATCTAGTGATGCGAACTGTATACTTTTTAAATATTCGAAAATGAATATAGATACATCAATGTAACAGTTGCCTACAGAGACATCTAGTGGGGATGATGATAATCATGATCTGGATAAACGAGACAAGATTATAAAAAAATTCAGTTTTTTCTGAGTTTAATGCCGCATTAATATAGTGTGCCCAAAATAAAAAAATGTCGAAAATATCTTGAGTGTATCAGGAACAGTAAGTTAAGGATTGTAACCATAGCCTATTTTGTTAATAATCATTTATTACCCAAAAAAATTGTTGTATGCTAAATCTTGCTTATATTATGAGGTACCTTAAGTTTATTTGAGTTTGCAATAAAACCTAACAACGACTGGGAGACAAAGAAGTTATATAAAAGTTTTTACATAATGGGATATAAAAAAATAATGAGATATATTTTGTGGATATTCATCATAAATTCAGGAAAATTAATGGCATAAATATACAAGAAGTAAATAAATACATTAAAATTGAGAACTATAAAAACCGAATATCAAACACAAAGATACGATTTTTAAATATATTTATTTTGATAAAAACCGTCCTGCTGATTTATGCGATACTCGGCTTAATGTCTTTTTTTTTTTTTGATATACAAAAAATTTAATCAAAAAACAAAGAATTTAATGAAGATAGCATTTAATAGGTAGGCGTTTTTTACGACAATTTACAGATGTCGTGTGTAATGTATATATAGTGTGGTATTTTTTACAGATTGTTAAATAAAATACAAACTGCTACAATGAACATTAAGTCTAGTTTATACTAATTTACCACCGGACATAATCAGCCCAGCCCCACCACACACACATATTGTCCAGCCCTTCATAATTAACATATAGAGATATAAAATTATAGATATATAATAGCATAACTCACCTAATTTATGTAAAGTAATAAATATAAAAAAGCCACTCAGATAGCGACAACGCCCCACCCTCCCCTGCTTTCGCAGGAGAGCGAACGATCATCGAAGGCTGACAGTGGAACCACTGCCGCCCGCCTCACGCTCAGGGCGCCGCGCCACGTCTCCTCATCGCGGCTGGATAGATCTCACATAGTGTGAAGGTCTCGTGAAGAACTTACTATAGAAATGATCCTATGAAGTAAGGTCTTGATAATGAAAACCGCCATACAGCTCTTATTGCCTCTCTAATAAATCTCAACACCGCGATAGATAAATGAGCGCAATATGTACACTGACATCTAGTGATGCGAACTGTATACTTTTTAAATATTCGAAAATGAATATAGATACATCAATGTAACAGTTGCCTACAGAGACATCTAGTGGGGATGATGATAATCATGATCTGGATAAACGAGACAAGATTAAAAAAATGTCAGTTTTTTCTGAGTTTAATGCCGCATTAATATAGGGTGCCCAAAATAAAAAAATGTCGAAAATATCTTGAGTGTATCAGGAACAGTAAGTTAAGGATTGTAACCATAGCCTACTTTGTTAATAATCATTTATTACCCAAAAAAATTGTTGTATGCTAAATCTTGCTTATATTATGAGGTACCTTAAGTTTATTTGAGTTTGCAATAAAACCTAACAACGACTGGGAGACAAAGAAATTATATAAAACTTTTTACATAATGGGATATAAAAAAATAATGAGATTATTTTGTGGATATTCATCATAAATTCAGGAAAATTAATGGCATAAATATACAAGAAGTAAATAAATACATTAAAATTGAGAACTATAAAAACCGAATATCAAACAAAAGAAACGATTTTTAAATATACTTATTTTGATAAAAACCGTCCTGCTGATTTATGCGATACTCGGCTTAATGTCTTTTTTTTTTTTGATATACAAAAAATTTAATCAAAAAACAAAGAATTTAATGAAGATAGCATTTAATAGGTAGGCGTTTTTTACGACAATTTATAGATGTCGTGTGTAATGTATATATAGTGTGGTATTTTTTTACAGATTGCAAAAAGAAAATACAAACTAACTGTATGATCGATATATTGAACATTAATTCTAGTTTGTATTAATTTAATATAGATTACCACCATATATATAGACACTTGGAGTGAGACGTATGTATCGTAACAGATACACAAATCACAGGTATTCGTAGATACTAGATAGACTACAGTTGTTCCTGTGATATCATATATCTTGTCAAAAATGAGCGCAATGTGTACAGTGACATCTAACGATGCGAACTGTATACTTTTTGAATATGTCGAAAATGAATAAAGATACATCATGTATCAGTTGCCTACAGAGACATCTAGTGGGGATGATGATAATAATCATGACCTGGATAAATGAGACAATCAATAATTCACAATTCACAATACTCAATCACAAACTGCATCTGCACTACACTCTTCACAGAACAAGAACAACTAACTATTCCTGTTATCTGTTATTTCTTCTTCGTAGGTATTAATCTGTCTCGTTCTGATCCGCTTGATTTATTGTTCCTAAAACGAGAAGCATCTAGTATTACTAGTACTAAAAATCTGTCTTGCTCACACTCGCTCGATTGAATCTTGCTAAAACGAGAAGTACCTAGTATTAATATATTATTAACCGAAAATTCAAATTATGACAACTTCTTACTAGACGACTTCTTACTAGACAACGTCTTACTAGACGACTGTCATCCTTGAAAAGTGACAACTATTTCTAGTCGTATTATCTGTTTCTAACTTTCAGTTCGTAAACATTTCAAGAATAATACTAACATGACTGTGTATATAATTTTACAATGTTGAAATATTACTTACTTTTGTAAGTATGCATAAAATTATCAATATATAAGTTCTATTCATTATAATTTAAATTGTTTTTGCATTATAGTATAATTACAACAGAAATCATTTGAAGCGAAATATTAAAATAATGGCGCGTCCGCACAGAACGTCTTTGTGAAAAAAGCATGAAGGAAAGTGTTTAGTTTGAAATTAATAAATAATACACATCACGGTTTTTGGTAACACGTCAAAACCATATTTTTTAAGATTATAATCAAATAATAATAGTAGTACTCTCATATTTGTACTGTACGTCAATTGTTTAATCAGAGGACTGTGCTTAGAAAAATAACAGGCTCTTATTTAATAACAGATAATGATATCTGTGTTATTATTGCGTAACAGTAACAGGATAACAGATATCTTGTTTGACCTGTTTATAAACCATAGGACTAATAACTATATTAATTTATATAAAATGATAAAATACATTTTTAAAAAGCCACTCAGAAAACGACAACGCCCCACCCTCCCCTGCTGTCGCAGGAGAGCGAACGATCATCGAAGGCTGACAGTGGAACCACTGCCGCCCGCCTCACGCTCAGGGCGCCGCGCCACGTCTCCTCATCGCGGCTGGATAGATCTCACATAGTGTGAAGGTCTCGTGAAGAACTTACTATAGAAATGATCCTATGAAGTAAGGTCTTGATAATGAAAACCGCCGTACAGCTCTTATTGCGTCGCCAATAACTCTCAACACCGCGATAGAGAAATGAGCGCAATGTGTACAGTGACATCTAATGATGCGAACTGTATACTTTTTGAATATGTCGAAAATGAATAAAGATACATCATGTATCAGTTGCCTACAGAGACATCTAGTGGGGATGATGATAATCATGACCTGGATAAACGAGACAATCAATCATTCACAATTCATAATACTTAATCACAATCTGCATCTGCACTACACTCTTCACAGAACAAGAACAACTAACTATTCCTGGTATCTGTTATTTCTTCTTCGTAGGTATTAATCTGTCTCGTTCTGACCCGTTTGATTTGTTGATGCTAAAACGAGAAGCACCTAGTATTAATATATTATTAACAGAAAATTCAAATTGTAGTCTTACTAGACGACTATCATCCTTGAAAAGTGACAACTTCTTCTAGTCGTATTATCTGTCTCTAACTTTCAGTTCGTAAACATTGCAAGAATAATACTAACATGACTTTGTATATAATTTTACAATGTTGAAATATTACTTACTTTTGTAGGTATGCATAAAATTATCAATATATAAATTCTATTCATTATAATTTAAATAGTTTTTGCATTATAGTATAATTACAACAGAAATCACTTGAAACGAAACATTAAAATAATGGCGCTTTTCCGAAATTTCCGAACCCAACGTCTTTGTTAGCATCGACGGCATTGGGCACAACATGTTCCATGTAACTACAAACTTTAAAATGTAAGTATAAAGGTAATATTGATTTGACACCGAATCGGATCGTTTCATTTCTTTGTTGTCATTTCTTCGTTTAAATTTCGATAATTGATTTGAACTTGAAGCGCGAAAACAACTAAATTGTTTTGTGTTTACATTCGGTGAACATAATAAATTAGACACTTCTCATATAATATTATATAGGTTGATAAGTAATTACATTTTATAGACGTAAGTGAGCACTACGCGAGTTGCAATATATGTCAAGCCAAATTATCTTTTAGGTCATCCGTTACTAATTTAAAAAAGCATATAGATGAAAGCATCCCACGGTTTAGGTGATTGGCAGAACTGTTAGTTCAAATAACAGCAACCAGATGATGCTCCCATCCGAGGTATATACATCCTCCGCGTCACCAGATAATGCACCTGCCCAGACATCATCGGCGCCGCAACGACAATCATGCCCTGCTTTACCCTCACAACCGATAACTTCCCAGACGGAATTGCACCTGCCGTCAAGAACATATGGCCATCAACTCATAACTAATTTTGTATCCAGACGTGGCAATTCAAAATTAGAAATTAATAAAAAAAAATATGAATCTGTTCAGTTCACAATGAACTTTCCGCCGTTTAGAATAGTTGAAGATCGTGGTTTTCGGGAGTTAATGGAGTATGCGTTCCCAAATAATATCATTCCCACCAGAAAATTTTTCGCTAACAATATGCTACCGGTAATTTATGTATGAAAGGCTTAAAGTTGACTTAAAAAATCTTGTACATACACAAGTCAAATCCATATGTATTACGGTGGACATCTGGACATCGCGCGCAAATGATTCCATGGTGGCGGTGACTGGACACTACATCGAGAAGGAAGAGTTTGTGATAAGGTCATTATTTTTAGACTGTATACCTCTACTGGAGAGCCATACAGCAAAGAATTTAGATAACGCGATAAGACAAATATGTGAAGAATGGAATGTGGCGGACAAAATCCTATTGGCCGTATCCGATAATGGTGCGAATATCAAAAACGCCATCGAGCGGGAACTTAGGTAGATATATTTCCCATGATATACCCACACCTTAAACTTAGCACTTCCCGTATTCGGACACTTACCCAAAACCAAGATTTACAAATACCGGTACTCTCAACAACATGCCAAACGAAATCCATATTGCTGGATTTCGAGCAAAACTTGCAGGGTATCCAGCCAGAGGGTACAGCTCAATCCCGTGCTATCATCGTACAGGTGCAGCGGTACTATGACGATGGTGGCGAGAATAAAACAATCTATCCCAGCTTGTATATATATATAAAATAGTAGCAACCAAGCTCAATGCGATGGTGTGTCATCAGTTCCCTGTGAAAGAGTGTTCTCAGCTGCCGGGAATATTCTTAACGAAAGAAGAACACGTTTAGCAATTGTTATTTTTGCACCAAAACATGTAAATATAATATAATTAAACCTGTAAATAGTGATTATGTACATAAAATGAATCGAACACTTTTAAATGCGCCAGTTCGAGAAACGAAATAATATTTTTTTCTTTTTTAAAATATTTTTTTAATTTCAATGAACCGACAGTCCCAAGTCTGTTTTAAAGCATGAAGTGTTTAGTTAGAAATTAATAAATAATACACCCTCACGGTTATTGGTAACACGTCAAACCATAATTTTTAGGATGATATCAATTAATAATACTAGTACTCATATTTGTACTGTATCTCATTTGTTTAATGACAGACTATTGTTAGAAAAAAAACAGGCTGTTATTTAATAACAGAAAATGATATCTGTTATTTTTGCGTAACAGTAACAGATATCTTCTTTGACCTGTTATAACGCAATACTACCCCCCACCCATTGTCAGACTTTCATAATCTATATTTATAGAAGTAATAATATAAATTATATAACATCTCATTTATATACAATGATAAAGTTTAAAAAGCCACTCTCACTAATTCAACCAAAATTACCACTATATATATTCTCTAGCCAGTCCCAAATGCACATTGTCCAGTCTTTCATAATTTACATGTAAAGAAATTAAAATAAAGATGTTGAACACCTAATTTATGTAAAATAATAAGTATAAAAAAGCCACTCAGACAGCGACAACGCCCCACCCTCCCCTGCTTTCGCAGGAGAGCGAACGATCATCGAAGGCTGACAGTGGAACCACTGCCGCCCGCCTCACGCTCAGGGCGCCGCGCCACGTCTCCTCATCGCGGCTGGATAGATCTCACATAGTGTGAAGGTCTCGTGAAGAACTTACTATAGAAATGATCCTATGAAGTAAGGTCTTGATAATGACAGCCACCGTACAGCTCTTATTACATCGTCGATAAATCTCAACACCGCGATGTAAATATACGTGCATGGTGTAAAGTGACATCTAGTGACGAGAAGTGACATCTTATGTCTCAAGGTAAATAGATGTACCAATTCGTTTTAGAGACATCTAGCGATGATTTGATATTGGTTGGAAATGTTGAAAGTAGTGATTAAATCAGGTGATGTTGAATTAGCCGCAGAACTGTAGTACAGAGATCAAGGTTACAGTCACAATAATTGTACAAGCTATAAATTACAAACTATATAAGGAATAATTTGTACACAAATAATTTTTCATGTTTTAATATAAATATTTATATATATATATATATATATATATATATATATATATATATATATATATATATATATGTATATATATAAGTATATCCGTTTTCATTATTTACAAAACATTTTACACTACTTTATTGAACGTGACATATTCACATAAGCCACGTTCTGAATTTCAGATTAATTAATATCGTAGAGTTTATTTTGATAAGGATAAATATACTTTTAATTTGGCAATTTTATCAAATTAAATTTAAAAGATATATGTTTAATATCAATTAATGAAAATATCAAACTTGTGTTGAAATATGAAGTCGTTTGATATTTTTTTGATATACCGGACGAAATGTAGAAGTGTCACCATGAGTCCATTCCATTTGAATCCAATGGGCTGATAACGTATGTATCTGCATTATATTTCCTTATCGAATATGAATGTAGGTTGTCTTAGGCCACAGGAATAACTTACCATCAGATGAAATATGTGTTTGTCAACCTTAATAACATGAAAAGGTTAACCAACGATAAGAAATGCTTGTTGTTTTATCGTAATTTGTAAAATATTTCGTAACAATCTTTTACCACACAGTGAGGCGTTATCTTGACCACCGACAGCGACATCCCCATGTACTATGTCAAAAAAATTTGCTCCCTAAAATCTGTCACTCAAAGCAAAATCATTTCCGCCGGGTCGTTAAGTGGAAATCAATTATTCCATAAAGTATTAATATGTTGTTATTAATGCATTTTCTAACTCAAAATACACAATATTTGTAGATATACAAAATAATTATATCACGATTAATACAAATAGCTTATAATTAAAAAAAAAATTGTTTGTGTTGTGCAAATTGCATATTAATTTCGTACATAATTCAAATAAACAGCCGTTTTTAAAAAAAATTTAATAATGATTTAGATAAATATTAAAATATATATATAATTGATTGATGATGAATATGATTATTAAATAAATGTCTAAAATATGCTATATAAAAATAAATATAAAATCATGGTTTCAAAATAAGAATATGAAATACCACTACCTAGTTCCGGTTTGATGTTGTGAAATTTCCTGTATCACCCACTTCTAGTATTCTACTACTCCACACAATTACAGTTTTTTATTTCATGTATAAATTGTCCCAATGATATGAATATTATTTGTTAACCAGTAATGTTATAAGTTCTATGATAATCAATCGTATAACAATATATTACGAATTTATTAAGTTATAATACAATTATTTAAAAAGCCACTCAGACAGCGACAACGCCCCACCCTCCCCTGCTTTCGCAGGAGAGCGAACGATCATCGAGAGCTGACAGTAAACCACTGCCGCCCGCCTCACGCTCAGGGCGCCGCGCCACATCTCATCAACGCGGCTGGATAGATCTCACATAGTGTGAAGGTCTCGTGAAGAACTTACTATAGAAATGATCCTATGAAGTAAGGTCTTGCCGGCACATGACCGACGCACGACCCATATCACCTCGCCAATAATCTCAACACCGCGATTGAGAAAAGAGCGCATTGCGTACAGTGACATCTAGTGATAACAAATGTCAATTTTTAAAACAACGCCCCAGTCCATTGATATAATTAAAAATAGCAACTTTACTTTTTTTAATTAAAAACTAATAGATAAATGTATAGTTTTATCATGCATATTTAAAAATTAATGTAAAAGTCGTAAAAAAAAATATATATTTTATAAGATTCATTCAAGCCGTTTCAGAGTCATGTTACTTTAAATTTCTCATATGGAAAAGTACGTTTTTAAAAGTTAATTTTGTTAAATATTTGATATAACACCCTAAACAAGAGCCCTGTGGTATCTTTAAATTTACTATTTAAAAATATTCAGCTAACACCAAGTAAGTCATTTTTGCCCAGAAATATTTAAAATCGAACACAAGAAGGCTATATTATTTTACAAATATTATACTTTCTGCGGAGCGAAGTACACAAATATGCTTGTTTATGGTTTTCAAACTATTTCCTCATAATTAACGCATCCTTCAAATTTGTATACCGTACACAGCGATTTATAGATTTTATAATTATTATTATAAATAATAATAATAAGACAATATTTTTTTTATTTCATAGTCACCTAAGCAAGAAGTCGTATTTAATTTCGGCTAAGTAAGGGCACTAATAACAAAAATGCTCTAGAACGTTGATAATAGAAAGATATAATAGATTTTTGGTTTGGTGGATTTTTGGAAGTATTTTGTCCTAATCAATGGATAATTCAAATGAACCCGAATACGAGAGTTCCAGGATTAAAGACGTTGGACAAAGTTTCGCTTAATTCACAGTGCGCGTGCATACATATTTCTAAATTCTATGTCAGATCAACGCGGCTGGCTCTCAAATAGTGTGAAGAACTTAGTGTATATTTTTTTAAATTATGAACAGTCTTAGGAGCTACACTGCAGTTTGTTTCTAACTGCAGGATGAATGGGTCAATTATTACTGGTGACGGTGCATTCCATCTCAGTCCTCAAGGCTAACACATCTGAATTATGACTCCTTGTCAAGGATGAATTTGAATGCCACGGGCCGCAAGAACTTGGACATCAGGTGAACTATGTGCTCGTTTGTTACTCACAATGTAATAAAAAAAAATCTATATAGATATTGTCCGACGCCTATTGCCGTACAAATAATCTCACCGCCGCTATGAAAACACATGCTCGTAGCATATGTTAAGCCTAAAATATTTTACATTAAAATACGAAAACTGTAACTATGATATCTGTCCTCTATAACTGACCAATGATACTTTGAGAATATAATACTTACAACTAATTACTATTTTTTTATATATTATTTAAGGCAAAACGCAAAATATTGACTTACATTTTGATCCCCTCTACAAGCAAAGAGGCCCAAGGTTGGTGCATGGACAAACACCGACCCGTATCACTCATCTCCTGCAACTCAGCATCTTGCACACGGCTGACTGGGAGACTAGCGGGGGCTCTCACTACTGAAGAGTATCCTCGCCCCTCTACCGATTCGTCAAACTGGAAATTCACATTTTAGTTTTAAAAACTATAAGACGGAAAGAGACAGATAAACATAGAATTTTCCGGATACAGTTGTCATGGTCATTTCGATGTATTGCAGACATTAAGCTATTAAACCGCCAAGTAAACGTTGGCAACGGTGGAGTCGGTTAATCCGTCAGAAGCAACTGAGCCGAGGCCCCCTCCCGGGAACCCTATTGTTCGTTAACCCATTAATAAAGAAGGTTCGACCACCTTTCAACCCGGCGAAGCTGTTAAAGCCGTAAAAATAATAATAATAATAATCTATATTTTTCCAAATGTATTCACCTATCTCCTGGATCTCAACAAATAATTAAGCTGTTAAAATTATTAAGTTAGACAGTAAATTGTTACCGTGTCTATAGAGATGTATTCATAAATATGCTGACACGTGTATATTTCAAATTAAAATGTATAAAATGCGCATTTTGAAAATCTATAATTTGCGCAATAGAATTGCTACTTATAATGTCTATCTCTATTTTATTGATAATCTCAGTCAGATTAGACTCATTTGAAATAAACATTTTTGATTTTTGTTAATAAACATTAAGCAAACGTGTTTTGTCAAATACGTTTAAATCATTATTGTTTAATATGATTTCCATTCTTGCCATCAATATGTCACTATCAAGCAGATAGCATTAAGAATATATTTATGTGTTAGTTGGATGTAAAATAATGTCTTTTATGACATCACTTTTATGACTTTAAAAATATCTTTAGACCCTGGCTCTGCCTTTAAATTGAAACTAATTATCAAAAATAACACAAAAGTTTTATATTTTTCAACCGCTGTAAACAATTCTATATTAAAGTAGGAAGCCTCTGACCCACCTATATTGAAAAGCAATTACGTTCTCTGTATTTATTAAAAATTTTAATCATGACAAGTAGGAACAGTTGAAAATGTTACTACAAAACTAACTCACTTGCCAAACCATCAACACAATCAAAACTTTTTAAACGAAAAGTATGTCATTCAAAATCTATCGCCGGTTCCAAAATCGTACAGAATCCTCAGAAGACGGTGTCACCTAAACGGAACTATAAATTATTAACAAGTTGATCAATTAATTATTGAGTTGGTTGTGTGTGCAACTAAATTATAGAAAGTTTTAGATTGTTTTTCTTATTATTTTATCGTTTTCTTTTATTTTATTCTAATGTTCTCATTTTAGGTACGAATTCTAAAAAAAGATAAAAGAGAAAAAGACAATTTAATTCAATTTATTTTTAAAATGTTTTAAATATGACTTATGGAATTGGCTAAAATGAACATTGTGATTCCGGTAACTTAAACCTTTGAAAATAAAATTGTAAAATTTTTGAAAAATAAAAGTATAACTATAAATAAAAAAAAATATTTAAAAGGAATTAACTACATCACACTTTTTTAACACACAACTTTGTCTATTAGCCTTGAATTTTCTATTACCGTTGTTTTTAAATTTTACATTTGTCGCCACAAGATGTCGCTATACGTGAAACGCTTATTCCAGGATCGCGGTGTTAAGATTATTGGCGAGGTGATATGGATCGTGCGTCGGTCGTGAGACAGCAAGACCTTACTTCATAGGATCATTTCTATAGTAAGTTCTTCACGAGACCTTCACACTATGTGAGATCTATCCAGCCGCGTTGATGAGATGTGGCGCGGCGCCCTGAGCGTGAGGCGGGCGGCAGTGGTTCCACTGTCAGCCTTCGATGATCGTTCACTCTCTTGCGAAAGCAGGGGAGAGTGGGGCGTTGTCGCTGTCTGAGTGGCTTTTAAATAATTGATTCAAGAATTGATCTTTAACTGAGAGATTTGAAAGACACGCGACATTAAAGAGAACTATACAAAAATGGTCAGAACTTGTATGAGAATATTGTAATAACTTAGTTTATTTAAAAAAGAAACTATTATAGTCGGCTTATATGAACCCTATGCTGCTACCACCTGGCTTCACGGATTAATAAATTTTGCGCTTTTAAAGAAAATTTAGTTTGCTTGTTTTTATTAAATATAATTTATGCCCTTACTATAACTTAATTTATTAAAATATGTAACTTAACAGCAAAAAATCTGTTTTCCCTTCTAAGTAATTTCCTCCGATCATTCGTTACACTTAAACGTTAATGGTGAAAATAAACAGACTGAGCAATACGATTGCCACTGCAATGACATTGATAGATTACCCATATCATGTCGTTTTGTTTTTCTATTTAATAAATATTATAATATTCATTTATTACTTACCATTATTATATTCCTATTACTTATTTATATATTTAAATCGTATTTTAATGTAACGTAATTATTTTTGCATACATTTGTTTTTCTTTTTTGGGTAAACAAAATGTTAATGAAATTATTGGGGGGGGAAACGCCGGGAATAAATGAAAAACTCTTTAGCTTTGCATCTACTATGCATATATAACTTCATATGAAGTTCCGTAATTTATAAATATTTTTAAATCTTTAATCATTGCGTAAAGCAATTTACTCACGAATGGACGATTTGTAACCAAAAAAAATTAAGAGCTGCTATGTTTCGTAAGGATTTTTTATTAGTTTAGTAAGGATTCGTGCCATAGCATCTGAAACTTAATCGTCTTTGGCTTCCATAATATAATCGAAGAACTCTATGTGCCTACCGAATTTATTAGATAGATTTTAGGTTTTGCAGCGGTGGTGCAGCAGCAGTCTTCGCGCCAGTTTCGAAGCATCGTCGTTGTCTCCCTCCCTACTCAGCGGGACCCCCGCTCGCGAGTTTTTTTAGATAAAGCTGTAGAGGTCTCTGGACCGACAGCAATACTCACACACAAAAAAAAAGATGTTTTGGTTTTATTGATGATAAATTGGGTATATACTTTTCCCTTCTCTTAAAAATGCGGAAGGCATTGAATTCGGATAAATATAAATTTATGAAATCATTTCAATACTTTGCAATATCTATTAAAAAAAAACAAAGTGAAATGACCTGCAAAAGCGGCGCATTAACGCCCGGCGCGACATCACGGTCGGCCGACATATCGGACAGCAGGTCGTGTTGCAGGAACTGCGTGCCCCGCATATTGCCACCGCTGCCAGTCATCTGTCTCACTCTCTCCTCGTCCACTTCGTAGTCTATCGTGTTGTCTTCTATCACTTGACGGCCTGGAACACGATTATGCGGTACTGTGTGAACATTTTGCAAATATCTAAGAGATTATAGAAATTCGTTTTTTATTAACCCTTGCAATAAAGATGGTGTGGACCAAGCGACCTATAAAACTTCCTTAATGAGAAGTCAAGACGCTGCCTTCGTTCCGGTTGATGAAGAAATAACAGTCTAGACTTACTTGTTCGTGTCTCAAACGCAGTCGTCAAAAAGTATATTATTGGTAATTTACAATAATATACGTATAAATAAGTTGAAACACACTTACTTCTCGCATTTCACCTGTGCATACAATAGAATTAAAATAACTGCTCAAACACGAAGGAAGTAAAAAGTAAATGTACAGTTCAATGAAACGTGGCACGCATACCCATTACAGTTAAACACATCACTCATTAGTTGTGGGGATGTTATCACAAATAGATCAACAAAAATAACAGGGTAGTAAGGGAACAATTAGGGTACAGTCTGCGAAACTTAAGGTCGCAGGTTCGAATCCACCATTCGGTTATTGTGGTGATACATATGTACATCTCCTAGCACGAGCAATTTCAGCTAAGTAAGAGTGGTTAGCAAGAATATTAGTAACGTTAAGAGCATTGCCAATATGTTTATTAAAAAATATATAAATACAAATGCCTCAAACCATTCCTACTACTCAATGTGAGTCTCTCCAGAAATCATTGGAGTTGAACATCATCATTATCATCACAGCCTAGCCAGCCAGTCCACTGCTCAACATAGACATCCCATTTAGATTGTCACAAAGCACGATCCTCAGCCCGCTGCATCCATCAACTTTCCTAGATCTGTCTACATGCATCCATCAACTTCCTTAGGTCTAGACACATGCATCCATCAACTTCCCTAGGTCTTGCCACATGCATCCATCAACTTCCCTAGGTCTTGCCACATGCATCCATCAACATCCCTAGGTCTAGCCACCTGCATCCATCAACTTCCCTATGTCTATCCATCCCTGCATCTAGTGCGTAACCTTTCTTCCCAATTGGTTATCAGTCAGGATATGTATTATAGAGTTAAGAGTTAGCAGTGACTAATTTCTCCATGTAGACGGTACATAAATTCTTAAATCCATTGCTGGAGATTAAATGACGCCTAGATCCATAGCTGGAGATTAAATGATGCTTAGATCCATAGCTGGGATTAAATGTCTGTGTCAAACTCTAAGCTAGCCACTTTGAATAACATAATTTTTAATTAATCTCTTAGATTACGATGAATATGTAAGTTAGATTCTTTTTTATTCTATCGAGAGTAACATTCATCATTGACAAGGAATCATATTGCAGATGCGTTGTCACCCTCGAGGACTGACATGGAATGCCTCGTTACCAATAATAAAGGTCTCCGGACACAGCAGCATTATGCTGCTATATTACACGGGTATTCTGTAAGGGCGTGGTCTTATCCCGGTCGCGCTGGACCATTCAACCTGCAGCTAGAAGCAAACTGCAGTGTAGCTCTACCAGTGTATAAATATAATAAGTTACACATAAGTTTTATTATTATCACCCACTTTCTATAAAATGTAATGCCATTTTAATGTGTAACAGAACTGGTTTCACTAGTTATAAAAGTGAGAAAGTTAGAGCTCAATACAGCACCAGCAAAGTCAAATGTCAACTTCTTAGTCAGCCTAGAGGAATGCTTCTTGTCGTGCAGAGACAGCTGGTACTTCTGTAGCTTCTCCCGCTCAGCTGCACTCAGCCACACGCTGGACGCGCTGAAGTAGTCGCTGTCATCGTCTGTTACTCTTGTTCGACGCTCGCTGGAAAGTTATAAAGTGGATGTTTAAGCATCAATAGCCAAATGATATTGGACTCTTAACTGCAAAACTACGTTCATTTAAGCAATTAACTGGAATATAAGTAATATTAATAACAATGTTAGAACTCTCAAGTAAAAAAAAAATCAATAATGGTGCGACACAATCTTGTAAAGCACATATACATATCAACTATTTTAATGATTTATCACAAAACAGGTGTAATTTTAGCCTCTTTATTCGATCAAATATGTGTTTATGTTCACTAATGAAATAGTCACGTCGCAGTTATAAACTAACTGTACTATGAATAGGTCGGTTCGACGGGGTCAATACCACTGTAGTAGTATTTCAATGCTATTGTGTTTCGGATGATGATAGAAAGAAACCAAGCATACTATTACTGATACTAATATTGATATTACTGATTCAGTGAGGGCGTGGTCCTACCCCGGTCGAGCTGACTCATTGATTCTGTGGCTGGAAATAAACCGCAGGGTAGCTACTACTTCACTAGCTACTACCACTTTATACTCATTTATTGAATATATATGTTTTTATTTTGTAATATTATAATGCTTGATCAAATAAACCATTATGGCTAAAGATCCAGGTGTTTGCTTTTAAAGTTACAGTATCCAAGCAAACCAAGATCAATACTCAGTGTCAATATCAATGAAATAATTATTTGAATTGCTTATTAAAAGGAAACATGTTAAGGGAACCTGCAAGTATAAGTAAAAGAAAAATGTATATTTCTAAGACCTGTGATCTGATCTATAAGAAAGCTCTAACTCTTTTTAACATAAAATTAATTTCCGCTCTTATTTCTGACATTGAAAATTTCAACAATCATTATTGATGCCTTTATTTTATTACCCCTAGATAAAACTGAGGCAAGTGCATCCACTAACTTCACAAAAATTCACCCTCTTTTTGCATTCCATCTCAGTTCTCAGGGTGACAATGCATATATATGATAATGCTGGAATAATTGTTGACAAGATGTATATGTCATGATATTCCGCACACTTGATGAAACATTTATTCCATTTAGTAACTATAATGGTTGTACCTGTTGCAGGGCTATTAGCAGAAAACCTGGGAATTTATTGCAAGCTGTAGATTTCTAGATGAGGCTAATAATTGTGCAAAATAAAAATTATTGGTTATTATCTCTTGGTATACATCAAACTCTCCAGCTTTAGTACCACTGCATCCAAAACCTTATCTGAAGTTATCAGATCAGATTATGGGGAACATGATGATAAGATAACGCGTCTTTACATTTATTTCAATACTTAGGGCACTGTAATTTATCTTTTGGATCTATTATTGTCATACTGCAAAACAAAATTGGCCTTAATATTTACCTGGTACGGTCATACTCTAGCAACCTATTCCTTTGCGACATAGCAGCCTCCCATCCCTTAGGCCTGCTCCTTTCCATTAAAGACTCCATTAGCTTAGCACTAGCCTTTGTCTTCGTGTTAATTTCCTTTTGCTCCTCAGGAGTACACACCTGTAATTCAATAATATTACCTTTTGAAAATGTATAAGTTTTGTCCATTTTATCAACATCAGTAGATTAGGAAGAACAAGGTGTACCAAGGTTTTACTTTAATTACCATATGTTGTACAAAATTCGTTTTTTAAAATGACAACCCTAGAGTTGCTGTATTTGTACTTAACTTGTAATTTGTCTGTAGTCAGTTGTATAGTATATAAGTCAGTGATTACACATTTTTAATAAAAGTGTATAAGGAGCAATACAAATGATAAGAATAGACTGAGAGTGTTTAGAGAAAAGGAGAGCCAAGGGGAGGTTAATGGTGACTAAAATGATTTTAGTAAAAACTAAAATGAGTTTAAGTCTTAGTGTACAAAAGTTATGATTAAGAAATATTCTATTAAGTGAATTAGTGTTACAAATTTAAATTTACAGATTGCAGAATTGAGATAGAAATTAACTTATATTAAAAATGTCATTAATAAGCAGTATATAACACAGACATTTTAATCATATAAAAAGTATTTTATACTTTTGTTCATACCTTTTACTTGATTCCTTATGAACTACCATCTACTATTCATAAATTACCATTGTAACAGTTTTACATTCAATGAGAAATAATATACATTTTTCACCTACTTCCGCTTGAAGTTACAATTATTTCCATTTCTTTCATATTCATTTTGTCAAGTGTCAAGTATGAAGATTACAGACGTATAGTAATTAAATATAACAAAAATCTCTAAATCATCTTAAATTTCTCACAATATTTCCACAAAACAAGCAGGGCCCGAGCCCTTGCTTGCAGACAACTCACCACACTGCAGGCAGTTGTTAATTAGCTCATGCTTAGATGCCTGGCAGTCACAGTGATGTCTTCCTGGAATAGTAAATAATTAAGTAAATAATTAAAATCCTAAGTAGTCATTCATCACATAAAATTAATTTCCGCTCTTATTTCTGACATTGAAAATTTCAACAATCATTATTAATGCCTTTATTTTATTACCCCTAGATAAAACTGAGGCAAGTGCATCCATTAACTTCACAAAAACTCACCCTCTTTTTGCATCTCAGTTCTCAGGGTGACAATGCATATATATGATAATGCTGGAATAATTGTTGACAAGATGTATATGTCATGATATTCCGCACACTTGATGAAACATTTATTCCATTTAATAACTATAATGGTCGTACCTGTTGCAGGGCTATTAGCAGAAAACCTGGGAATTTATTGCAAGCTGTAGATTTCTAGATGAGTTTAATAATTGTGCAAAATAAAAATTATTGCTTATTATCTCTTGGTATACATCAAACTGTCCAGCTTTAGTACCACTGCATCCAAAACCTTATCTGAAGTTATCAGATCAGATTATGGGGAACATGATGATTAGATAACGAGTCTTTACATTTATTTCAATACTTAGGGCACTGTAATTTATCTTTTGGATCTATTATTGTCATACTGCAAAACAAAATTGGCCTTAATATTTACCTGGTACGGTCATACTCTAGCAACCTATTCCTTTGCGACATAGCAGCCTCCCATCCCTTAGGCCTGCTCCTTTCCATTAAAGACTCCATTAGCTTAGCACTAGCCTTTGTCTTCGTGTTAATTTCCTTTTGCTCCTCAGGAGTACACACCTGTAATTTAATTATATTACCTTTTGAAAATGTATAAGTTTTGTCCATTTTATCAACATCAGTAGATTAGGAAGAACAAGGTGTACCTAGGTTTTACTTTAATTACCATTTGTTGTACAAAATTCGTTTTTTAAAATGACAACCCTAGAGTTGCTGTATTTGTACTTAACTTGTAATTTGTCTATAGTCAGTTGTATAGTATATAAGTCAGTGATGACACATTTGTAATAAAAGTGTATAAGGAGCAATACAAATGATAAGAATAGACTGAGAGTATTTCGAGAAAAGGAGACCCAAGGGGAGGTTAATGGAGACTAAAATGATTTTAGTAAACTAGTCTAAGTGTACAAAAGTTATGATTAAGAAATATTCTATTAAGTGAATTAGTGCTACAAATTTAAATTTACAGATTGTAGAATTGAGATAAAAATTAACTTATATTATAAATGTCATTAATAAGCAGTATATAACACAGACATTTTAATCATATAAAAAGTATTTTATACTTTTGTTCATACCTTTTACTCGATTCCTTATGAACAACCGTCTACTATTCATAAATTACCATTGTAACAGTTTTACATTCAATGAGAAACAATATAAATTTTTCACCTACTTCCGCTTGAAGTTACAATTATTTCCGTTTCTTTCATATTCATTTTGTCAAATGTCAAGTATGAAGATTACAGACGTATAGTAATTAAATATAACAAAAATCTCTAAATCATCTTAAATTTCTCACAATATTTCCACAAAACAAGCAGGGCCCGGAGCCCTCTTGCTTGCAGACAACTCGCCCACACTGCAGGCAGTTGTTAATAAGCTCATGCTTAGATGCCTGGCAGTCACAGTGATGTCTTCCTGGAATAGTAAATAATTAAGTAAATAATTAAAATCCTAAGTATTCATTCATCACATAAAAATTGCCACCTCAGAAATGAAGAAGCTAAACATCATCAATACCGAAGGAGTTGCTGGTGTAGTTCTAGTCTTTAAGAATTGAGTAGGCTCTTTTCTTGAAGATCTTTAAGACATAACTGTTTGGAAATAACACTGGTGACAGCTACTCTAGCTATTTCACATAGTTGTGCGTGGTAAAAAACTTCCTACTGGTGAAAACACATACTTGTGTACTGTCTACTATAATATAACTATCAAGAGAGTGAGGATGAAATTTTAATGAGTTATATGCATGCATGCCTATGCAATTTTCGCCATCATTCATTACAATTTTTTTTTAATTACAGTTAACAAACTAGATCACAGTTCACTTGATAGTAAGTGATAACTGCAGCCTTTGAAATATACATCCTCTAAATAGGTATTAAACAGTTGACTGGCTATCTTTCATGTTTAATACTTACTATGTTATAGGTTTTGGATGGTTATTGGTGACGTAGAATAGAGCAATATTTTAAAGAAAAAATTCTTTGAGTTTTCTAATAAATCTTTTAAATAATTAAGTAATTAAATTTTGTGCATATTACTTAGGTCTAAATTGGACATGATGTCTTTTATACTATATATAACATATAATTATAACCTACCTTTTAACAAAACGACCTGTGCATTTTTTCCCTCTTGGGAATACAAGTTGACATACTTGGTCTTCTTTTTGGACTTGCTATCTGCTTCTGTTGCTAAAGACGATTGCACCTCAGCACTGACAAAGTCTTGCTGCTGTTTATTTTTTGAAATCTTTTTCTTTTGCTGTTTAGTTACTGTAGTCCCTGAATCACCATAGATTAGGAAAGATAGGTAAAGAAAGATCTGGGTTCCAGATGTTACAAGATTGGTAAAAGGTATATAAAAATTATGGTATGCAAGTGATATTATAAGTCAAAAAAATCCCCAGTGATAAAAAAATGTCATGTTAGTTAAAAGCTAAATTTTTAATAGTTTTTTAACTTCATGAAAAGGTAGGGTATTGAAGTTGACATTTGTAAATACAATATTGTTAAACATGTGTGTATTAATATATAAGAATAAAGATATCAAATTAAGTATATGTATGTGACAAAACGTACCTTTATTGGGAAACTTTTTTTTACAAAGTTCTAAGAAAAATGATTTGTGTTGTGAATTATCAAAATCTAAAAGAGTTTTCATATATTCATTTAGGTCAGATTCATTTTCGATCGAATTAATATATCTAAAAATAAGGCAGAAAGATCATTACTAAAATATTTTACACATAAGATATTGATAAAGATAAATCACTAGTGATATACTTTATAAGATCTTCAGGAATTTGGAAGTCCAATATTCTTGATAAGCCTTCGTTAACCCATTGATCCATTTTAAGTTAAATTTATGAAATATTGTAATAATCAAAGAATGTAAACAGCTATTACTAAATTGTAAAGCGCGAATCGGGTCATTGAAAATTCGATTCATTTACTTAATCGAGTAACTCCATTGTAAGACTCGTAATCGTAGTCTGTAGTGCGGATTCGATTAACTTTTTATTTTACTCACAACTTGCAAGGTACGAGAACCAGAACTAAACACACAGAAATTAAATGTACATTGTAACGTACAAAAAATAATAATATAGAATTATATTTGCTTAAAAAAACAACGAAACCAATGTTTCTTTTTGTGTCTACAGCTCACCAAACAAATAACAATTTTTATATACTGGCCAATTCCAGTAATCGATTTCAAGTTTCAACAATCATGGCTATTTTGTCCAATTCCTGTAATCGACTTCAAGTGTCAACACTCCGCTCGAGGGCACTGAAACTAAATTCTCTCACTAATACGATAACTATATAAAATGGATATCATTTTTGCATGCAACTGTTATTTGTTTTCCTACTCAGGTAGAGATGTGACAAAAAATCGTTCAGCTTAATATTAATGTTTATTAAATACAAATGTACAATGTAATAATATAATATACAATTTAATAATACACCATCACCTTTACGATAACTCAGTTAGTTTGATGATTTTTAGAAATAATACAAGTGTACAGTTTAAATATATTATTTACCTTTTTTTGTTTGATGGAAGAAGATGCAAGAAACATTTTGCTATACGGACACTAATCTTTTTATTTTTGGGACCGATGGCCACTGTTGGCCTAAGTGCTTCACCGGATTGAGATACTAGCCCTTTTTCGTTTTCTTTTAGAAAAGAAAACCATATGAATCAATAAATCTGTCAAGATTTTGGCAGTAACTTGATTGATCAAGAAGTACTCTTTTATTTTATTCCAGAATTTCTATTATATGGTGCAATTCTCATGGCTATAGCAATATAATTTGTTAAATATACTTATAGGTATATAGTGGAGTTAAAACTGATCACTGATCACTGATCTACCTCGGTTAGATCAGTGTCTAAGTGCTCGCACTAAATTGCAAACCCAGTTCGATAAAAATAAATAGTAAGTGCCGAATTATCATAAAACTTACCAATTGACATGCTTTGTGGTAAAGAAAACATGATGAGGAATCTGTATTTTATAAAAGATAAAAAAAATATAAATTTCAAGACGTTAAATTCGCTAATCCGCGGCGGAGCGAAGGAGTATGGTAGTAGTTTCTCTTAACAGGAGGTTTATGCCCAGCAGTGGTATTATATGTGTATATAGGCTGTTACTTTACTTTAATACTTTTACATTATTGTGCATATTTTGTCCATAATTATTTACTACATAGCTTACTGTTAAAAGCGATAAATAGAAATAAAAAAAAGTTATTTCTAATTAGAAATATATAACATCATTGTAATCTAGCTTATATATTCTCTTCGGGTAACCAATTGAAATAATGTGTATAATCTTATTAAGATGTGTAAGTATTGTAAACTGTAAATTTTCCAAATCTTGCGTCTTTTATGTGTAAAAAGTGTACTTAGCGTTCCTTTAGCGGCTGTGATTTTTATTTTAATGACATTTCATTTGACAGACAAATGACTGTAGGTTGACGTAAGTTTACATTTGGAATTTATATCTTGTTTCATTGATTTTTCATCGTTCTTTTGTTTCCCGTTCGAACATAAAAGGTATTTGAATTAATTACACATATGTATGCCTATAACTTATAATATATCTTTACGATAAAAATTTGATTTTTCTAGTATAAAATAAAAGGTTTTTGTTCTAGTTAGTTTACGTAATTTGTAACCTTTTTTTTCAATATTATTTTTTAAAATTAAGTTTATAACTTAAATATACCTTGAATTGACCTTTTTCATAACATATTTGATACCATTAATGTCGTAAGTAATTATATTACATATCGATATTTTCATGTATATAAATTGTTATTGTTTTTAGGTATACGATGTCTATTTCACCATTTTTACGTTCGCCTGTTACTGATTTAACTGGTGGTATGGTGTCGCACCAAATGCTAGGTCGGTGCCAGAAAGAAGAGATGCGCTATATGGACTGCCTGGAAGCTTATGGCTTAGACAGAGGCCAAGTCAAATGTGCTTATTTGTTTGAAGATTTCCATGAGTGTCAAACCAGAACCAAACAATTCAAAAGATTTATGGTTTGTTCCAAAATAATATATCAATAGTAGTATAGTATAGTAGTATATTGATAAGAAATATCATTAATAAGAAAGATATTTAAATATTTGAGATAGGATAATGGAACCGCACCAAATACAAAAAGAAATATGGTATATCTGTTTGTTCAACTACTTCATGCATAACTAGACTTTATTTAAATACAGTTTTCAGTCTATGTAAGCAAAATAATGTGTATGTTAACTGTTTTACTTATTATTTTAATTAAAAATTTTACTATAACATAGTATTCACATATACTGCTGTGATGGTGATTCCATTTGATTTTAATTCATCAAACAGATTTTGCATAATTATGTTGATAACTATGCAAAATATATATATATATATATGTGTATATAGATATATGTGTCCCATGAAAAGTATGACAAACATAAGGGAAAGAAAGGTTGACTGGTCATCCACTAGAAAAAAAAATGGCTTTAGTAAAAGGGTCACCTTTTGATATATAGAGATTTTTTTATTGTTTTCTAAAAATCAAAATGGGGTCCCTTCAACCTGTCTTTTGTTACTGTGTGTAGAAATAGGCATAATTTTGTATTTTTTTAAATTTAGGATAATGGTTCTACCATATTCAAATATTATACTGATTAATACAATTGGTAAAAGTTGAGAATGAAAAAAGATATTGAAAAAATAAATTGAATATTTGCCTTTGCTGTTGATAAATGAAGGTACTGAGCTACTGCTGCATATTGCATACATAAATTATCTGTTTAATAGAGATTTCGGAAAGCTGTAACACTTATTACTTTTCATGGTATTTTTACAGAACATAATAAATCTCAATATATCAAAAATAGTGACACTTTTACTAAGGTCAATTTTTTTATATCTGGAAGATAGACCCATCAACTGAAAAATCTTCATTTTATTATATACTATTTATTCAGGTTACTAACAAATATTTATTCAGGTTAGAAACAATAGAGTGATATGGGTAGCGGGTTGTATGTAAAATGTACAGTTTTTTCAATTTCATATTCCTTATAATTAAGCTCTGGCATAATCAAGATGATAATTTTGCCATTATACTGAAGCCAATTAATATTCTAGTATTTTTCATTGTGTTATTAAGGAATGAAGTGTGTTGAAGATGTGTTTTCTTAATTGACATTGACAGTGTTTTTTTAGTGAACTATATGATTTTAGAAATTTAATAATATTATAATAACTTTTGGAGTTAAAATTATTTTTATATTTTTTGGTGTTAAATTTTTAAAAATTATACACCAAACACTTCACACAAAATTTAAAGTACTTTCTTATTAAATGCACAAATTTCTATAATTAAAATGTTTTTCTTATTCTAGGCCATGCGCAGAGAAAGAGACAGACAAATTGCTGAAGGGAAATTGAAGGGAGATGAAAAATATGTGACCCCAAAAGTAGACAGTTATTAATCATTTGTGCAGCACTTATGTCATATGGAAATATAGTTAATTAAAATCACTAAAACCATTTTTTTGGCCATTCTTATAATTACCCTAAATAACTAATGTGGCAAACCATAAACATTAGTTATTTAGTGTTTACCTTTTAAAATCTGTAAATAGTATATATTATTGGGCACGAAATGGTGGGGTTGGAGGGTATAACATATGGGTTTCCTAAATATTCATAGAAATAGGGAAAATTGGAAAAAATATATTTGTAATATATATACAAATTGTTTTGAGTTTGATAAACACATGACTTTTGTTATTATTACTCTCTATTAATTAAAAAATAAATCCTTAGTGTTTTTATTAAAAAAATATTTATTTGTGTGTAAATGAAAAACTGGTCATCAAAATTTCAAATATAAAAACAATAGATAAATTGTCATATTATTTTCAATTTTAACCCTATTTTTTAATGATTGGAAAGAGTGGAATTCTCATAACACAGTTATTGTGACATAGTTTTTTTATAACAATGCAGACAATTTCTCCTTTCTTTCGGTCACCATGGACGGATTTGACAGCCGGTCTAATTTCGCACCAAATGTTAGAAGGACAAAACGAAAAAAGTGCCAAAGACGGGAGATGGATATGATGGATTGTTTGGAGGCATACGGATTCGATCGCGGTCTGCGGAAGTGCCAATTAATTAAGGGTCTGCCACAAAATTTTGTTCGACTATCCTAATCTGGTTGGTGCGGCTGTCATCACTTCGTAAGACTAGTGGTCAAAATGTATGTTTAAAAACAGGATTTCTTCTTTACGAAAGATTTACTACGGGTTTTTATATGAAAAAATAATCTAAAACATACTCCAATAGAAAACAATTTCAGACACGTTATCAATGTGTATAAGTGCAAATTCGTAAATACAGTAAACAAATCCGACACCACATAAAAATAATTTTATGAGTTTTAACAGTTTATAACAATAGATTTATATTATTGTTAAACAATGGATTTATATTTGCCGTGACAAATCAATAATAATCCTTTATTTTATTGTGCAAAGTATATGTGATTAAAATAGTCGTTAAGTACCGACTTAATAAGTGAAGCGTTTATTACAACCAAGTTTCATGTTTTATATATTAAATTATTTTAGGCAAACAAGTACACAGTACATCTAATGGTGTCCTGCGTTCCATGACAAATCATAATCAAAGTCAATAACTAATCAAGAGCCTTGAGGTGAGAGGTGCCTTGTGAACAGTAACAGTCTTCGGTTTTTTTCACAAACTAATTAAGCCTTAAGCCGTGTCGAATAGGTTTTTATTAATATGCTGTGGATTATTCAAGTCGGTTGATAGACACTAAATGGGTGACCTTGAAGAAAGTGCAAAGATCATAATAGTGCCGCGTTGCCGCTTATTTCTTGCCCACGCACTAATATCCTAGCTAGCTTAAAATAGAAGCAAACACTGCCGTGAACATAGCGATGTGGAGAAGATCCGGTGCATTGAATCTTTGTTGAGGGTAGATGTCATTTCCAAATATTGCTGTTTGGAATAGACCTTAGGTGCAACAGTAAAATGCAAGAAGGTGATAATGCTGTCTATATAATGTGATTACTACATCATCTTAGTACACCAGCACGATTACTTCTATCATCCACTTACAAAAACCGCTAAAATTTATTGGATGTAGTCTATTGGAGATTGTCTACTATGCAGTTTAATGTTTTGGATTAGTAGTGATAAATATAACGTATATAAGAATCTAAAGTAAGTATCGATTTAAATTTCAGGCCATGCGCAAAGAAAGAGACAGACAAATTGCTGAAGGGAAATTGAAAGGAGATGATAGATATGTGACCCCAAAAGTGGACAGTTACTAAATATTTGTATAGAAAATATGCTATGGGTATGGAAATAAAGTTCCTTAAATGCGCAACCGTAGTGTTTTGCTCATGCCTTTAGGATAAGAATCAATGAGTTTAACTGATGTGGGTGCACACCGGTGCCCCTCTGGACTGAGCCCACGCACGCCCTAGGGAACCTTAACCCTATTCTGAAAGCCCGGGAATATAGGGCTGTTACATAAATGACCTACCGGTCTCGTAAATATTAATCATGAAATAATGGGTCGGGGAAAAAGCTTTTTCGTATTTTATAAAAAGTTGCAGTAAAATCTCTTTGGTTGTACGGTTGTACTGCCTCTGGTTGGTTTTGATATTATTAAATATATGTAATAATAATAATTTTCTATTGTTTTCCTGTCCGCCAAAATGAATGAATCTACGAAGAAATTCGATACATTTTGAAGTTATATTACAAAAAATTCCGAGGTTCGGCCCTCTCGGGCACCCTCGAGTCAGACGCTTTAGCGAAACAAGGTAACGGTCCAATCCGAGGCTCCCTCTCGGGAGCCCTTGTGCTGGTTACCTATATATAGAGGTCTCGACTGAGTGCCATTAGCGCTCGGTCACCTCTAAACCCGGTGAAACTGTAAAAGCCCTCGGGCTAACAGTGGCCTTCAGCCCAAAAAAAAAAATAGAAAAAATGCGACGCAAGCCACGTAATTTGTGACGTTTATGGATTTAACCCAGTGTCAGTAAGAGCAGCACAAAATTTTTTCAAGCTTTTTCAGTCTACTCATTTATATTTATATAAATATTAATCATGAAATAATGGTTTGGGGATTTTTCGTATTTTATACAAATTCAAGATATTTTTTATGATAGTTTATTTACATTTGACTATAATATATTTGCGCCATTTATGCGATAACTTGTGAAACAGGTGTAAACAGGTGAAAATCTGAGGGTGCAAGTCAGGGTCATACGGTGGATGCGTTAACACTTCCCAACCAAGCTCTCTCAATATTTACTGTGGCTAAATGTGTGTGTGGTCTGGCTGATAATCAATTCTGTCTGTTATTTCTCTAATTCTTGCTCGAGTCTCATCAGCTGAAGGCAGTAGCGGTCCGAATCGATGGTTTTGCCTAGCGATAAAAGTTCATAATGAACGATGCCCTTCCAATCCCATCAAACAGACAGCATCACCTTATTGCGAGTTAATCCAGGTTTCACTATGTTCTGTGGAGCTTGACTGCCCTTTGACCATGATCGTTTTTGCACGTTCTTGTCGTAGGTAGTCCACTTCTCGTCACCATCTTTTCAAAAACGGTTCGGTTTTATTACGTTTCAATATAGAATCGCAAATGAGTCGACGATTCATTAGGTTTCTTTTTGTGAGCTCATGTGACTCTATCCCGACTTTTTCAAATGGGTCAAAATTGTTGTGGTCAACCCTTAGTTCTTCAGCTATGTTGTAACTACTAATACACGCCGATCTTGACCCAGTTTTTCAAAAATGGCATCGACTTTATCTGTAACACGTCGACCAGAGATAGCTTCATCTTTAACATCAAAATTCTCGGACTGAAAACACTTGCTTTAAATCCACAAACGGCACAAGTTTTTATCGC
Source organism: Teinopalpus imperialis (assembly GCA_029286865.1). NCBI lineage: Eukaryota > Metazoa > Arthropoda > Insecta > Lepidoptera > Papilionidae > Teinopalpus > Teinopalpus imperialis. The sequence continues at coordinate 1,058,767 of JAGSMU010000034.1, forward strand.
GGCTTGTGTCGAATTCTTCTCTTCTTCTTCTTCAGATTCACTCATTTTGGCTGACAGGAAACCAATAGAAAAATAGCGGTATTATTATTTCTTAGGCTATGTGGATTAGCAGTGGATGCTGGCTAGTAAAGTAAATCCCACTGCTGGTCTTAGACTTTCTCCCTAGAGAAGATGTTAGAGCAAAGTCCGCCAAGGGCTCCACGACGGACTGTGGACTTAACATGTTTTCGCAATGGTTTCGCAAGGTTTAACTCTATTTTCTTACGTGATATAAGTATATCGCTTTATTACAATTCGTAACTACAATAGATATACTTTAAGACAACGTTTAACGATATAATTTGAGCAAATAATCGTGTCGAAAGAATGGATATACTTATCTATAAGCATGAATTCTATTTTGGTATTCAAATATTTGAAATGCGGAAATAAATTATAGAACAGAATGTCATAACTGATAATACTTTATAAAATATTATTTCTACATAGTTTGTATCGTCGTATTATTAATGGGTATTAATAATACTACTATGCTGCGTGAATTAAAGTTTACCATCTTGCTTACTGTTTATTCTTAAAGTGCGCCAAACTTGTTGTAATCATACATAGTCCAATGTACTTCTGAGGTTTATTAGAATGCATCAATGATAACAAAATAATAATAGTATCGGAGTGTAGATTCGGAGTATAACTATCGCCGATCTGGAGCGTTGTCCTTCATTTGCGTAGACGGGTCTGTTTATATCGGGACGGATGCCGGTGACTCAAGATCTTGCTTCGTAGCAACCTGAAGGGGAGGTCTATGCTCAGCAGGGAATTAGTGATAGGATGAGATGATGTCTTTAAAATAAATATATTCTTATTTCTGCACAATCACCTAGTATACTTTTATGCCGCGACCCACGAAAAAGCCAAAAAGTACGAGTAAAACGTGTTGCGCCTCGAAAAAGTTGTCACTTCTTGCTTATGCGAAATAGATTATTCGTCTATGGTGGCTTTGAAAACTAAACACAGAAATCTATTATCACTCTAAAAAAATTATGTGTATTTGTAAAGATACTTATAGAAATTCTTCTTAGTGAAAAACAAAGCCAACCGTCGCATTAATTAATTAATGTTAATTATTAATCATTTAAACAAAGCAAGCTTAAGTTTATTTCTTCATGTTTTATTTACCAAATATATAATTTTACCATCCTACTTTAAAATTCATTCCTTTAATAAATGAATATTTTGTATACAGGTTTCATTTATTGAACTGTTTGCCACCCCCCTTTAATAAGAAACGCCTCCCACCCCCAATTTAAATATTTTCTTTTAAATTTTCACACCCAATGTGTAAGTTTCACTTGTGTAGGATGTTCGATACCTAATCTTTTTAATAAGTTTTACTAACGAGCACTTATTTATCTATAGGCTAGTGCTAATAGACATTGCAACTCGGAGATCTATTAAAGATGGAATGCCAATTACGATCGAAAGCATCGATATTCAAAAATAAACTCTAGCGTATAATTGAACATCGGTTTGACTCTACAAATCGAAGATCATCACTGGGATTCGGTCAAAGCATAGATAGTATCTGATCGGGGGGGGACTTCCATTCAATGCTTTCTTGTTAGTAGTCATTAAAATTCAAATACAGGGAATCGATGGTTATAGACTGTCAGTCCAAAACGATTAAGGTTCATCTCACCAATAACTTGAATCTCACTATTTTCAGCCATTTAGTGGTTTAAAGTTGCCTCATTCATTTATAAAGGCAGCGATATCTTCGCCTATATTCACTCCTGAATGATCAATCTAAGATTCAAGAATACGTTTTTAGTTTTGAGTTTTAAGATTTACGCCTTACGCACACTAATAATTATAGGACTTGATCTGCGACATTATGTCCATCCTGTCCAAATTTAAATATATTTGTTTGTGTTCGTTTGGTGAGTTTATGAAAATTATTTATCGGTCGAATCCTGAGTTATGGTCTTGCCTTTATACAACAATGCTATAGGAAAAAAAGACTTTCAGTATTTCCTGAATTTGACAATTTTCCGATTTTTTCTATATATATCTAATTCCGACTATTATGAAAATTAAGAAAAAAAAAATCTATGGTGTAGTCGTTCTAAAGTGATTCCCTTACCAACGAACCTTAACGAAAATAACGAACATAACGAAAATGCAATAACATTGAATTTTGTATAAAAACAAAAGGGATCTGTGAGTATCTGTGTCGGATTTGAAATCTATGTCTGATATGGAAGTATGCATGACTTGCCAGGTTCATTGCGGTTAAAAGCTTTTTTCTAATATCTACATTTAATATCATCATCATCTCATACTCCCGCAGATCGTAATCGAAATATCCGCGTGTTCAATACCTGTCAATTTTTTTGCGCCTCGAATCACGGCCCGTTGAAGGCGTTTTTGCTCGCAATTTTGGCGCCAAACAATTATTATGATTAATATCATATACTATGTCAATAATAAATTCCAAACCCATAATATCCTGCGCAATTCATACGTCGCATTTTGTGTAGGAAATGTGTAACCGATCCATACAGTGTTGTTTTCGTAGACGATTGTATATTTATGAGGGCCAAGCATATATTTTGAACACGGAAATACTCGATAGACGTAAATACAGAATGTTCTTTTTTAGATATTTTACGCCGTATCTACTTTTTGTGTCGTGTCTACCTTTTCTTGTCCATATGCATTTAAATCAGTTGTTTCTTTTTATAATTTTTAGGTTACATTATTACTGCATTTTGTTTATTTTCTTTTGGTTATTCTGCATGCCTAGAGACTTTTAAAGCATTGTCCATAGGAGTTTGTCACATCCACATAACCTAAAACACATTCCAATGAGATGACTAGCAAATCTCATATTGCAATTCTATCATTATCTATGTTATAACCATGGGCGAGGCCAATATCCATTACCGTGGATAATTTATCGCATTATATTGGTAAATACCAACGTAAACTAAGAGTTCATTTATGCGATTAGTATGGCGAGTGAGAAAAATCGGAAAAATCAATTCGATTGAAGAATCTGCATGTTTTTTAATACTTTATTAAAAAACGATGACATACGAACATTAAAGCACCACAAACACTTTCATCCTTCCCAAATAAAATACCTTGATAAGTTGAATAAATAGTGATATCATGGACTCAAGTGAACTCCTGAGTATGTTTGTCATGAAGAATATAAAACAATACATAGCTCGGTAAAACAATCACCATTTCTTTGATTTAAAATATCGTCGAATTATCTTAGACGGACGAATCATTTTCCATGCCCAATGCTTTTATTTATTCTAATATGCTTTAACGAAATTATTAATTAGTATATGTGCCCCAATTTCCAGGTTATGTATGTAATATAACGAAGTCTGTGGAATGGACAGATGTATTTTTTTTAAATATTTCAACAAACCAAAACAATATTCAATCTACCTAATTGTAAAATATGTTCGGTTTCTACATTAGCGCATTCACATTTAATTTATTACTTTGGATTAAATATTGTTAAACTTATTCTTACCAATATTGTCACTTTTTTTCTTACTGTTTAATGTGCCTAAAATATATGCTGTTGATGTGGTTAGTTAATTAATAATTAAATATTGGCCGCCTCGGGTGCCTATTGTTGAGCAAAAAATTGTTTTCTTCATAAGGGCCTTTGAATAATTCAATAGGTTCATCGACCGACCGTTCTAATGATGAAATACGATCAAGGTTACATCAAAAAATGTCTATGGTACAAGTACCTTGTGGCCGTTGCTCCATTAAAAAAAAAACTTGTCTTGCGGAAACGTTTCCAAAAAGGCTTCCGACGTCAATACAATTTTAATTTTAATTAAGCCGGATAGATATGATATATTTTGAAGTTTAAGAAATATAAGGGACAGGTTTTGTCTAATTTTAATACTAGACAGCAAAGTTGTTCTATTTCAAGATGCTGATTTGCTTTCAACTTTTCTCATAATCTACATACGTCAGTTAACCCGAATTCGGAGGAATTTTGAACAGCTTTATCCTTAGTCGCATATTTTTTCATCCAATGCTCTTAAATCTTTGATATTTCAGTTCTTGTCATATCAATGTTCACCTATTAATTATACATGCTACGACAATTTTGACTCTCAAATGCACCATTTTTGTATAATGTGACTAGTGCATTTATATCACTGTTCCTTATACACTGGATCATCAACTGTCATGGGATTGGAATGAGTACGATATATATATATATATATATATATATATATATATATATATATATATATATATATATATAAATATATATATATATATATATATATATATATATATTACTTTATTATGAGAATATAATAACATATTTTTTTAATTTTTGCAACCTTTTTTGTACTAGTTCTTTGTTTCGTATAACACGCATGTATATAGTTTCTAAATACTGTAGAAATTGCTAAACCATATCAGGTTATTGTAGGTTAAATTAGCTTAATTTACCACGCTACGTAGGCGATTGGTCGATGTGTTGCATCTTAGACGCTGCTTTTCGCTAAAGGTCTGACTATTCTAAATCTATCTTTGAGATAGTAATCCGATACGTGGGCGTCTCAAAAAATTTTTTGAGACGCCCACGTATCGGAAAAAGGGTTTGCCATAATCTTATAGCTTGGTTGCTGTAACAACTAACGACATTAAATACTATGAGTACGAAAGTAAATAAATAAACTCGTTAAAAACGTATATGCAATATATAGAAGTTCCCGTACTCGATATAAAGCGGACGAACTACGAGTATATCGCTGTGAGGTATTGAAAGCCTCGACCGCGGCCGTCCGGACTCAGACATTACAATTTCTAAATCGACGTGTTTTTTTTGTGTTCGAGTCGCGTCATTTACGGCGCCGTATGACCGCATGAAAAACTCGTCGGCACAGACATACATCATACGGTTATTCAAATGTCGTTATTTCTATTATTTGTATGTTGCACAACGAACGCCTGGTAGATAAAATTATTTGCCGCATCAATTAATTGGGAAATTATTAATAGATCCGGCACTGTTTTGAAACTAAAATTCGTTAATAGGTTGATAGTTGATCTTTTCTCGAATTTTGGTTTATCACCATCAGCTTAGTCAAGCGCAAGTACAGTATGAGGTATAGGCTTTTCCAAAGGGTACCATTTAAACTGGCAACTCCCTGAAGATTTTCCCGTGTTCATCACGTTTTTCTTCTCCAGCGCCCACGCATTCCTAAGTGGTGGTATAGATAGTTAATAATAATAGCGATATTAATTTATAATCATATAATACAATAAATGATAATCCTTAGTCTGAAGCAACTGACCGAGCCGAGGTTCTGCCCTCTCGGGCACCCTCAGTCAGACGCTCTCGCGAAACAGGGTGACGGTCCAAGCCGAGGCTCCCTCTCGGGAGCCTCTGTGCTGATTATCCACTGATAGAGGTTTTGACTGAGCGCCATTTGAGCTCGGTCAACTCTCAACTCGTTGAAACTGTAACAGCTCGACAGCTCGACAGCGGCCAAAACTGGCAAGGCTGACGGCGGAAAAAAAATCTTCACGTTAAGTAAGCACGTTGTTGAATGGGCACCATGCAACTATGAATTGTACACTATTGTATTCTATATCACTATTTCTGGACTGTGAATGTAAATTAAACTAGTCTAGTCACCAACTGCATCTACCTAAACTCTCACTCACTCACTCAACTGGAGTGCTGGTGCTCGGCATGCTTGAAAGGAAGTGCCCTACTATCAATCTTAGTATTCGGATGGATATTAGAGGTACGTCGAATGTCTAACAATGGTTAGGAAATTTTCGAGCTGGTATATTTGAAACGGTAAATCTGTCAGAAGCTATAAGATTTTTATAATTGTAGCTATATGGTCTTAGTTTTGACACTGTCGGGGGAGATGTGAAGTCTCTTACGCTTCTACCAAAAGACACAATTACTGTTCAAGTTTTTCTTTATTAATATAAATATATTTTAATTTAAACAGCCAATGAAGTTAGCTTACTATGTGACCAGTTAGCATATCCTACCACCAACCAATAAATTATTTTCATCTTTATATTACAAGGTGTCTTCAAATAAATAAATTACGAAGATAAAACAATTCCTTATTGAGAACGAATGTGCATAACGCAGGAATGACTTACCATCTGGTGAACTATGTGCTTTTCTGTCACCGCCTATACCATAAAAAAATTTTGTAGCAGTTAGATATATCAGTCATCAATTACTACCACTGTCTTTTTCGTCACCTTTAGTTTTAAAAAAAAAGGACATCATACATACATAATTTATTGTAAATGTACGTAGTACATATACATATTTACATTTATATTAAGTTACATAACTTAATATAAACTTTAAATAGCAATACGATTCGATTTAAAATTAAATTCAACTTATGTTACATATACTATATCGTTCCTAAAATTGTATAGACACGATAGTAATGGTAGTCATCAGATTACAATAGCAGTCGAAAGACGCGCCAAATATCCTTCGTAAAATATTTTTCTTTGTCTAAAAAACAAGAACAAAGTATCGGGCACTGACATAGATTGGCCTATTGTACACACTATACGGATTTTGCAAGTCACAGAACGCCAATTTTACGGGTGTGCTTGTTGCATTGCGGGTTGGCAGATTATTATATTATTTTTCATTTATTCAGAGTACCTTGGTCCAATCATTTAATAACAATGTCATACCGTATATCTATCATAGTATACGTTTATAACAACGTGCAGTCATTTGGTGTTCCGCCTGACCAGCACATGAGACAGATGCCGCACAATTGGGCCGTTATATCTCCCTGCTCAGTTCTACAGGATGCTGTTAGAAAAGCCCCTTACTGTGTCGATCAACACAGTAGTATAATAGTTTTATAACATCCGTCCGTGCTTGAGTGAATATTTCAGAGTTACTACAGTAACGAGACATCCCCAAAATCATCCCAAAGCTATTATTTTACTAGATTTTCACGTGTAGCTAGGCCATAGGCTGTAGTAAGTTTGACAGTATGCTCTATAACATCTGTCTGCATTTGACTGATCTACGCTTCCTTTTCCTCTTTGTCCTTACGGTTGTCGGATACAAAATGCCTTAGATATTTAAATTTGGACATCCGTTAGTCATTCAAACCGCATCTTACTCCACAGTGATGAACGCCCGTGACAGATCCAGAGAACACGCACCTGACCTGCAACGCTGCTTGCGGTATTGTATTGCTACGAGCCAAGAATTTTTTTTTGTGTAGAGGGAGGGAGAGGGAATCCAAACTGTGCAACTTGTAGATATTTTTTTAAAAATAGAGCCCAGAGAAATGTCGATTATCTACGTACATACCGTACCCAAAGAGGTTTGATAATTTTTTTAACAGTAGTATTTTAACAATGATACTCAGCATGAAGTTATGTGGGTTGGGCACGAGTGACACATGCTTAGGAAGTAAAACAGATCACACACTTGGCAGATGTACGCCTGCATACTGTAAGTTTACAATACGAAGGACGCCGTGACCTTGATTTTCGGATCGTCATTTTTTCTAAGTTAGTTGTCATTTATTTATCTGAAAATCAAACCAAATCTGAACGACAAGCTCCGTCATTGACCTCAGGGAGACTTCACATTCACTCATAGTCCTATTGTAAACTTTTTTTGTGTGTTCCTTATTCTTAACACATTGCACTATTGGACAGATTGCGTTCAATAAACTAAAATGCAATACAAAGGGTATTGAATTTTAGTATATTGAACGCCAATTGCTCTTCATTGCGGAAACCATAGATGTTTCCTAGTTCGAGTGTAAAAACAGGACTGCGAGAATTACCGTCTAATGAGTTTTTAATAATATTAGCCTATTCTTTTATCTCTAACGACATAAAATAACCAGTGTATACTTTAATAACACCGCAATGAGCTAAATAACTATGTTTTACATAACTCTCTGCGTCATGTGATTTATACATGCAAAACTATTCATATTCCTTTGAAAGTGGATAGTTTTTTCATATGACTAATGGTGACAAATAAGCACAAAATTCACTTTGTAATCGATGACCGCCTCATACAGCGTTTAGAATGCCTCGATTCATGTTGTCAAGTCTCCGGTTCCGTATATCTGCCATATTAAATGAATAGTGTTGCTGCTATTTCACGCTGGTAATCTGTAAGTGTGACATTTGTCCGGTCGAGTCAACCCATTCATGCCACACTTCAAATCTAGCTGCAACCTAGCCTAACCACTATCAGTTCCCTTTATTTTATTTACTTATTTTTATTTTAACTAGCACAGAATATAATTCAAGAATACTAAATTCCAGTAAATTTGACTTAGTGGGTACATACCGCAGATCCATAGACAACTTGTCTTTAGGCCATAGTCAATAGCCAAAACGTATTGTATGTTTTTTTTTTATCAATATAGTTCAGTTAAGTATTTCCACGTAAGAAATCAAGCCCTATTTCAAAATTATGGCGTTGTACCTACATTTGCTGAAATAAATACCTGTATAGACTTCACTATAATAATTTTTTGTCAGTTAATATCCCCCTTGTACGTTGAATGTTATTCGTTCTTGGGTAATTTTTGTAAATGTCAAATTAATATTTTTCTTTTTTTCTTTCCTTATCCTTATGTAAGACTTGTTATAAGACTTGAGGCGTACTTACCGAAAGAAGTTTTGGGTAGTGTCAAAATCACAACCGAAAAGCAACAAACCGTACCGGGCTGAGAATCCAAACCATTCTCTATTTCATTGTGTCAAAATATTTTTACTTGTAATGGATAATATAAGAAAATTGAAATCCATTTTTTTTATTGTATTCGATTAAGAAGAAAATTAATATGACTTTCAATGTATGAATTATATTACAATTAAAAGGAAATAAATATATAATTTGATTATAAATTTCGCTTTCATACCGGTTTCTTGAAGCAATCAAGATTAAGTAATTACCAACAAAAATAACACATGCATATAAATCATTTCCAATAACGTATCGTTATAATTAATATGCGCCAGTGTGCCATAAAATTAAGTGTAAAGAATGCTGTTAATCTTTCGAATGACAGATGTGACATAGTATCATTGCCACAAGGTGATCGTCACAGTTCACACCCAATTCGGCCAAGTGTGGAGGTTACCACGTCGCACGACGACCTCTGCATGTTAAGATATGACCACATTAGCTTTTTTTTATGTTACCAAATGTTAAAATCGCGAACTAAGTTTCTCTGATGACATGTGACGACTGCAGTCCATAAACAGCAATATTTATCCTCAATGAACATTCAATATACACGTGTTTCATTCAATATGAGTCACTGCCTCAGGATCTCAAACACAGCACCGTTATTCAGCTATTTCACACTGGTATCGATCTCCCGTCGAGACGACCCCTAGCTGTACCTGTAGCTATCTTGTAATCGATATTAATATTATTCATTAATAGTTATAATTTACATTTATTAAGTTCTTAAGTCTGGCAGTATGGAAAATAACTAAAACGTTCACCGCTAACCACAGTGAGGCGAACAGTCAGATATTTTACAATATTTATTTACCATCGTCTCTTTTAAAACAGGTATAAAATCACAAGTGTGTCATTAGTCTTAAGATATGTTATAAGATGCTTCGACCTCGTATTTGTCTCCACCTACAAGCCCGCTGCGCCAGGGCCTACTGAAATCTTTATATTATAACCTAAGATAATCCTATACCTACCAACGGTCATGGCGCCAAGGAACAATAGCAGGTCCGTCTGATTTTGTTACCATATATATCGATCTCTATATATGGTTCTAAAACTACACGTAAGTATGTTAGCTGTATGAAGGGACCTCCGAATGGTCCTTGGTCCAATTGCGAGATATTCGAACGGCACTCTTCTGCCCCTTCTTGGTCCCATGGCACCTGGACTCATCGTCGAACCCAGAACAGAAACACATCGACTGATGATGACGATGATTTTGATCCTATGACGCAGACTAACCAAGTATTAATATTATCTGATGGCAAACCTAACCACTACCAAGAATCAAAGTCAAAAGTTGCGAGCAACTATAACTAGATCCTAGTGAAGTTTTTTTTTCTTTGTAGCATAATAGATCATACTTCAAATTGCCTTTGCAACAGTAAACTTAAGGGTAAATTATCAAAACCCTCTGACAACCGAATAGCTTTATGTAACCTTAATGGAACCAAAGAATGGTTAATAATAGCACCAAACAAAGTCTCGACACCGTGAGCCGAAAATAGAAAAGCAGGCAACATAAAATCTGAAATCTTCATAACACCTAAAGTACCAAACCGTATCGGATGAGTAGAGATGTGCAGCTCCGAGCCCGATAGCCTAAGTAGTAACGTAAGATTGCATATAAGGAATCTTTGTTGCATTAATCTACTCGTAAGAATAAATTATTACGTTTGAAAGAGCTTCTCAAAACATATTCATATAAATTCTAGAAAAACATACATAATCTCGTTTAAAATACAGCGATATGATATTATCTGGTAAATTTTATTAGTATTATTAAATTTATAAATTATAAATTTAATAATACTAATAAAATAAATTATATATATATTGAATATCATCAATATACTTCAGAAACGCATAAATAGGACTTTCAAGTAAACGCAACCATTTTTTTGCATGATGTTAATGTCGGTGGCCCTAAAAGAATTTATGATTGCCTTATGACGTTAATTTAGGATTTAAACTTTAAATTCTGGGCAATTCATTTAAATCCTAAATTAGCGTCTTTGGTTTTCTTTTAATTACCAAACCTCGATGCAGTACTTTGAGATCAGAAAAGCGGGAAAAGTAAATAAAATTACATTGATACATTACACAAATATACTATAATAAATTCCAAAAAGTGGGTTATTAGATAGATAGCAGGAGTAACCGTTACGTTCATAATATATGATAAGATCTTGCCATTGATTTCCCTAACCTAACCTAACTCCATCTTTACTTATAAAGCCCGGTCTACGCTGTCGTTGCTCCAACTCGCTAGGGGGCGCTCCGCAACTATCACATTTATCCTGCTTATGGTATAGATACGTTGCCAGCTCTAATGTTGGAATGCATTGAACGGCCGAAGGCCACCGCCACAAATGCTATTCTAATACAGTCATAACCAACAGTTGAACATCACCATCCAAACTTTGAAAGCGCTCAGTGAAAACTGACGTACACCCATCCAAATAGGAACCAGAGCGAACTTTATTTAACCTAGCAGATCTGCTAAGCTCCACTGAGTGTATGCGTTATAAGTTTACTCCTGTGATTGTTGTGTAAGTTACCGGTGTAACTAGCTTATCGCCTCTTCTCAAATTCTTTGTTAGTTCTTTAGACGATAACTTCAATGGGAATGACACAAAAAACTACTCGCGCAGCTTTTCATTGGTCTATAAGCGAATTTAACATAAGAATGGAGTAATCCTATGATCTGTGTCTCCATTACAGCCAATTAATTAATACATTATTCACTGTACAATCCTGTATATGTATTTATGTGGATTTGAACTTTGTGGGCGTGAAGTCTATGAGTACCAATTTTTTTCCCCTTTTCAAGAAATAACAGACATCACATTCAGAGATATAGTGGCGTATTTTTTGCACTGGGTAATTTGATCTTGGAGCTGTAACACTATATATTATAATGACGCATTATTCCGAATTTATTATGAACCACTCATTGATATAAAAATGTGACGAAATCATTGAGCAAACCTGTAAGATTTCGATATCTAAATTAATAATATATTTTATTGTAATTATAATTATTTATACGCTCAGACATTGATAGTCTCAAACGAATAAATGGTACATCTTATAAATTGTATATCAGCTGAAAGTCAAAGTTAGGCTAGCAAGTAATCCTAGCAGCACTCAGGTAGAGAGAAGTGCTTGCGATCGTCTGTAATCTGAGCGGTGTTACATTGCGCCCCAGTTCAAATACGAGAAGCGATCGGCGTGCGCGGCTCTGAACTGAACGGAAGCGCGCGCGTTTTTGGACTTATGTTTGTGTTTTATATTTCTAAAGTTATATTTATTAAATATTTTTCCTTTTGTTATGTTACAAGTAGTGCTTAAATATATAGACTCATTTATGTGGCATTTGCCATAATGAAAACTTTTTGAGAATAAACGATCGCTAAGAATATAATTATCAATGGAATAAGAAACAGTTACAAGTGTAAGAAAAATGTTAAAAATTACCAATTATGTTTATTTGACTTCATGTGCAATATTTGTGATGTGTAGATCAGAAGAGATGCCGATACGGGACTTGCCTATGTCATTAAATCAGTCCCTATTATTATCTCAATGGGTATGCTCAGAGTTATTCGTAGTAGAGGTACGTACAACACAACTTTTATTAAATTTACTAACTTACACAGCACACAGGTAATATAACGTAATTTTATGTACCTACTTTGCGGAACTTCATTCCATACGAGTGGATCAGATTTTATGACAATCTTTGAGGGCAGGATAGACAGGATTTTTTATTTTTTTAAAGAATTGGTGGCAAACGAGCAAGTAGCTCACCTGATGGTAAATGATTGCCGCCACCCATGGACATGTAGACCAACACCAGAGGAGTCGCAGATGCGTAGCGGGCCTTAAAATGATGATAGTAAGAACCGATAATATGTAAGAAAAGTTTCAAAGAAACTTTATTTTTTATATACAATATACCTTAAATAGATGGAAGTCATGTAATACAAGCAATGTAACTCGGTTTATACGAAAAAAAAAAAAAAATTTTTTTTTTCCCACGTTTTCGAAAAAAAATATTGGAATTGCAGGATTCGTAATCAATCAAGGTGATTATATTGTATTTAATAACATGTATAACATTTAGTAATTAAAACGGTTAACCACGTCTTCGTCGATAAAGGAAGATAGTGAAATCTTGAATCTTGAATATCTATGAAAAAATAAATAAAATATTCTCATTCCCATATCAAATTATTATGGCCTATGGTAAAGGTTATTTGAGACCTTAGGTAATTTCTTACTTACTATTTTTATTTACTATTACCACAATATGTCCTATGATAATAATCGTTAATTGGTATTGTTAAGGCGGAAATCAACCAGTCGTCGGACGGCGGCCTAGTTCAATTCTCTTTTGTATCGAAATTAAACCGAACATATAAATATTTCATATATGTTTAAGTAGATATACTTCGGTACGTTGTTGCTAGATTAGGGGAGAGGCGGTAGCCCTGCGATTAACGCTGGCTTTTAATTCATGGTACGCGAGTGAACCGAGTTCTGTCCTCGGTGCTTGCACCAATGAAATTGTTTTTGTCAATATTAAATGTTTATTTAACAAACGGTTTAAGGAAATTGACCATAAGGCTACATGGATTCTGCAACGCGATAATATATGAATAAAAGTTATTTTATTTACTTATGTTCCGTTTGTAAACTGCACTTATAGTCAAAATAACAAAATAAAGTTTCTTTTGTGAATGAAGGGTCAACAATCGATCTCACAGTTCGCCTAACGGTATGTGTCCACTGCCGACCATAAACCTCTACGTCCATTCCTAGATTCTGTAGATGTTGACGCTGTTAGGCTCTTACAGCTTCATCGGAGACAGGGCTCACGGAACTGATGGTTCTGTGAGCTTGTTGAGTGTTCTACGTCCATTCTCAACAGTTAAGTTACCCTACATTTTTGATGCAAAACGACAGGATTATTCTGCTATTTCCTGCTGCTATTGTGTGAGTGGTCATTCCCAGGTGTTTTTATTTATTAAATTGAGAGTAACAAACGAGCACACATTTCATCCGATGGCCAGTGATTCCTGCGGCCCATGACATATTTGAGAAGGAATCATAATGCAGATGCTTTTTTACCCTTGAGGATTGAGATGGAATGCCTCGTCACCAGTAATAATGGTCATCGCACCCCTACACACACCAGACGCAACACAGCAACATTATGCTGCTATTTTAGGCTGGTATTCTATGAGGGCGTGGTCCTACCTCTAGCTTACCCATACATTCAGTAGCTAGAAACAAACTGCAGTGTAGCTCTACCACTGTCGACATGTAGAGTCATCCCTTTCATTTTGCAACTAGTATATTGACTGTAAGACTATCGTTAGGTTTTGTTAATGTGTCTATTTAATAATTTAACATAGTATGTTTAAATAACGTTTTATATATATAAAAATATATCTTCCGCTCCATTACGTCAGAAGCTTATAATAATTTATTTCCATTTTATAACAATTAATTTTCTGCTTCCGGGATTTATATTTTATTGAACTATTTAGTTAATTTATTTATTAAAATATTTTAGTTATTTAGTTTATTAAACCTTTTTTTACTAATTCATTACTATGTTTTATTATAACTTCGATAGTAACAAACGAGTACAAAGTTCACTTGATAGCAAGTTGCACTCTAAAATTAAATATTATTATTATTTCTTACTATTTATATTATTTCGTGTTCTGAAACCATTGTATTATATACAGACTAAGTATTGGGATATAATGATTTTCTCTAAATTCATTTGAGATAACTTTAATATGCTTGTTTTCTGCATTTAAACTATAGCTATTTTCAGTTTTAAGTTATCGTGCTCTGAGGTAAAGCTTCTGTCTGGATGCTATGTTTGTTTTACAGAAGTCTAATTGGTCATTATATGATCTAGGTTCGAGAATTTCTATGTCGATCGTTGTATCACAATTTATTCATAATTATATTCTCTTGTACGTCAGAAACTAAAACGCAATCAGAGGCAAATGGATATCCATAACTAGGTTTCATGGATTGGCAGACTTGATATCTTGAAATAATATTGTTAATTTATTTCTGGACATGCAGGTTTACTCATGATGTTTTACTTCACCGCCAAGCACATACACAAATGAAACACGGTTTAAAACCAGGAATAAAACTCGGTTTGTCTAACGTACCAAGGCATTAAAAGCGAGTGTTTAGACTACAAGCTACCACGGTTATGTAGGGTTAAGCTTACTCATTATATGATAAAGCCGCAAAGAATACTATGTTGTTACCTTGGCCCAGATTTAAATGCTTTTAAAACTGAAGGAGCATATTTGTTCAATACATTTAAAGGTGTACAATATTTTGTGTGTTGTTTGAGTTTGAATAAATCAATCAATATGCCATGTATGATAAGTAAAAAAATATCTTATTATGGATTTAAATTTTTCTTGTTTTGAATCGGTTTGTGTACGTCATACTAACATAGTAAACAGCCTATTACTGCCTTTCCCTAACATTTTTTATGGTATATTTATAAAAATAATGCTTGCTTAATTGATATTAATATTACTAACAATACAGTTAACAACTCCAATTAAGCTTTATTGCTTGTTCTAGGATAGAGTTCAACTGTAGAAGAAATACGATGAAAAGAAAATGACGTCGACAGAGGATCGAATACATAGCCATCCCATCTATTTCTTAGCCACATGATAATCAACAATATCTAAATCAAATTATATATGTCTATATATATAAAATTATATAGATATATAATTTGAATCTTCTATTCCACTTTAACAAATGGACAAAAATCTTGTAAAATAAATAAAACGCGTTAACACGACAAGGACACTCCTAATATTTAATGCATAACTCTTTTAATGCAACTATATATTTGACATTAAGAATAATAGTCGCTTCGTTATTTTCAATAAATACACTCACGGTGACCTTTGTTAGGTTATCAGCTGGATCGCTACTCAAAACATTTGCCCATGGCTTCCACCGTTATCGAGATAATCCTTAATCAATAATACTAAAATATTGCCTGTCAACCGCCAGTTCTGCGCAGGGAAAGGTTAAAAAGTACACCGGACACCTGGTTGAAACATGAGTTACGCATGTTTTATTTATTTACGACATTGTTAAAGCAAACTGACCTTTATCGCTCGAGAAATTCTTACTAAATATTATAACTATTGCATTGAATAATGGAAACAACAAGAGATATTTAGTGGTAATCTTTAAATAAAATTTTGCCACTCTGGCTGGATCGTATCCGAATATACTAAACTCGAATATCATATTTTTTTTGACGTTGTAAGGAACAAACGAACACACAGTTCACATCTACATTCATCCTTGACAAGGGATCATAATGCAGATGCGTTGTCACCCTTGAGGACTGAGATAGAATGCCTCGTCACCGTTAATAAAGGTCTCGGGACCAGTCACTTACCAGACGAAACACAGTACATTATACTGCTATTTTACGCTGGTATTCTGTGAGGGCATGGTCGAACCCCGATCGAGCTGACCCATTCATTCTGCAGCCAGAAACAAACAGTGCAGTGTAGCTCTACCACTGTTAAAATCTATATCTATATATAACTATATATATATATATATATATATATATATATATATATAATTGAATATTGATGGGAGGGTAGGGAGTGCAACGTAATACCATCAGTCTTTCCCGTGAGAAGGTTGATCTACACGTTAAAAAGGTAGCTTAATGCGTGGGACACCAATGCTACACCTTGAACCAGGCTGCAGATCATGTCATGCCCATCAATAAAGACGAAAAAAGTTGAGTTCAGAGTATTTGATTTTCCTGCATCGATCGAATTAAATATTGATTGAAATGTTAACATCGTCCTAACTCCATTCATTAAATGGGTAGCAACATACTTTAATTATCGTATGGTAACAAGATAACGATATTGGACAACGCAGCAGCAGTAAAAATAGTTACCAAGAATAGAGAGATGCACCACGTTTCACAGAATATCTATGTAGTGAAGAAACGGATACCTTATTACTGGTAATGAGTAATTACATCTTAGTCTTGTGGTCAGGTAAGAAAGCACAGCAGCTTTAGAAGCCAATGCAGGTGTAAGGCTGCAGCAATTTGAGGACTTCTCGTTTATCAACTCCAAAAGCCATAAAAGAAAAAAATATGCCTCTAAGTATAATGGACGTCTTTCGCAGTTCAAGCGATATTGAAGATTCCTTATTATTGTTATAAAATGGTCAAATTTGAAATATATGTACGTGTTGCATTATGCATTTGAATATAAAAGATTTTATCTTATTATAATTTTAAAATGACCGCCGATATTAAATATTTTCGTTCTGTGGTTGGAGACGTTCTACCAGACCAAATAGCAGGATGGTGTTCAGAATGACGGTGCAATCGTTCAGTTTGAGATTCGGAAATAATTGATGGGTTTTATCTATGATTAATGGGGGTGGAAGGCGAGAACAATCTCTGACACTACGTTAGTACCTTTCTCTGTATTAATGAGTCACTCAACCTGATATGTTATTGACCCAATATCTATTCCCTTACAACTTTGTAGTTAACATGCATGACATGTGTATAACATACATATTATATATAACATGCATATTATTAAAATTCGGAAACAGATATATTATAAAAACACACGATGTTTTCAACACTATTTATATAACAAACTCATACGAACCGCGAAAAAGACAGTGACAGCGACAGACAGACTTGAATATAGAAAAGAATACAATAAAATTGTGAAACGTAAACACCATAAGTATAGCAAAAGATCGGTGCTGGGCTCACCTCCACAAAACTTCCAAACATAATCTACAGGATTTTTCTGGAACTTTCTTGGAAATCCCCGTGTTTTGAAGTAGATTTCCTAGTTTCATTAACACCGTATTTGAATTGTAGTTACAAAAGTGCAAACGGGTAGTTTAGAGAAATGAACAGAGATCTTTTACAGTGGTAGAGCTACACTATATACAAAATAAATAATAGCACCAACAACTCGTAAGCTAATCTTTTTTTTTATTACTTTGAGTAACAAACGAGCACATAGTTTACCAGATGGTAAGTGAATCCTGCGGCCCATGACATCTACATTCATCCTTGACAAGGAATCATAATGCATGATGCATTGTTACCCTTAAGGACTGAGATGGAATGTCCTCGTTACCAGTAATAAAGGTCTCCAGATTCCTGCACTCGCTAGACGAAACGAAGCATTATGCTGCTATTTTACGCTGGTATTCTATTGGGGCGTGGTCCTACCCCGGTCGAGCTGACCCATACATTCTACAGTTAGAAACAAACTGCAGCGTAGCTTTACCACTGTTAAAACAGGAGGATTATGGAAATATACCACTGTTTCCATTCGTCCTAATAATAGATTACAATGCATGAAACGTGTGAGGCCCTCAGAGTACAAAGTTGAAGTTATTCCTGCGGCGTTGTTGACAAACAATATCGCCACGCAAACCCAATGTCTTGCGACAATGACTCAATCTTTCGCCCTGGAAATGCGTCGCACAATACGATGTAAACACTTCTTAGTTGGGTTTTATCAAGTTCATTGCTTTTATCCTCACGACGATAGTCTCAAAAGTGTAGACAGCTCTAGATGATATAAAGCATCTGATTTGGGGGTTTGCATTCACTAACAACATGTCAACCTCGACGTACCTACCTATCTTGTAACAATGATTATGTTTATAAATTACAATTACACCCCTTTTTTATTTATTAATAAATTTATTTATCCGGACTTGTACACTATTGTCATAATCATTTTGTCATAGGATACATTTGTTGCGAACTCCGCTTCTATCTTGCGATCCTTATTGTAGTGTGTTAATAAAATCTCTATAAATTGCCGATGGAATACGGTTTCAATCGGAAATGAATGTTTTTATTCTGCGACATAGATTCCTTGTATCCAAAGTTAACCTGCGTGTTTATTTGCTGCGGTGTTAGTGATCGTAACAGCTACAATTTACTTATACATATATTTTTAAAATGTTAATTAGCAATCATTTCTAATTATATATATAATATATTAATATTGAATGTTATTTTGATTTCAAAAAAGTATTTCAAGGGCCACCAATCCCCTGTGACAGCCACACTCCCGGTAGACACTCAACGGACGCCATATACATATATATATAAATATATATAAATATATATATATATATATACATATATACTCATAGACGATATAGACATATATACTAAGTTGTTACCGGAAGACAGGGAATTGATTTCCCCTAATAATAGAAGATAAGAAATCCATCAGAAGAAGTAAATCATTATCTTTACATTTTGTAAAAAACATCCGATTCTGGGTAAGCAGATTGGCCGTTAATACAATATGATCCCAAAATATACTTGATATTGACATAAAATATATAGCATTTATATATTTTTTTGTTCACAGCGTAGGTTAGAGTCTATCTGCACGAAGAAATTTTTGAGTAAGTACTTTTTATTTATATTATTTTGGTACATAGCCGTGGTAGACTCTGTACGCGCTATCGATTTTAATTTTAATTGAATGCGTTCCTGTATCCCTGTATCAGCACCAATCAGAAAATCAGCACTAAAAATTATTAATTGCAATTTTAAGTACTGACATTGCACGTGCTCGGCGATAAAGGAAAACTTCGTGACTTTATCTGATAGTCTAAGATTTCTTTTAAATAATATTAGCAATTGTGATACCCCTACTAACAATTTCCGTTAGCCACTCCAACGAAGCGTAAAATCTTCGTCATGTCAAGTTCACGAAAAAAGCCGGAAAGGTGATTAGATTTTACGGCATTAAGTTTTGTATACCTTACTCTAAACAATTGGAAATTGGAGCCTTTATTCAAAAACAAAGACTTGAAATTCGCCAGTCCCATCACTAGTCTAAGATCCTCTATAATCTCTGGAGACGGTCCACACCCAGCCGTGGGATTTACATTATATTATTTATATAATTATGTATAGGATCTTGCCAGCGCCATCACGCATAACCTAAATGAGGCTAATCGTGTTAACAAAGTATACACCAAGCTGTAGATGACCAGAAAATCATTCTATGCCAACACGAGAAAAGATCTGTATTATAATGTATAAAACTTATAATCGCCCCTTAAGTATACTTTTCAAATACAGTTATAATATAAAAATTCCTATCTTCTCTAAAACTAATTAACCAAATTTATTGAATCTTGACACAGATAATTTACGTAGTGTGATCCTTAGAAATCTATCCAAAGAATCAATTTTATTATACAAATAAATACTATAGCGGAGGTATTGTAGACGACATAACTATTGGTATATTTTTAAACGTTGAGATTTTATAATATATCATACTTGCCTGCCACAAACACAGAGTCTCTAGAAGGAGCACTAAACGAGACTCTAAACACTGCAAAGCGAATAAGATGCGATTCTCTGTCGAAAAACTCAAGCAAAATTCTAAGCATCAAAAATCTACTTTGAAGAAACAGAAATCCCACATGACGCAATGTCAATCCCACAATGATAGCCTCAAAGTTTTGAAATTTACGATTGACTTTGTAATATTTATATTTTGTCTATCACACCGGATATTTATATTATACCATCTCAACGGATTCACGACCAGAGAGGGTCGGTACCCGCCCCCGTCACTACCGCCCTCCGCAATTCACCAGGTTTAGTTTAGTGACCAAAGGCTTACCTTGCTTTCTTATAGGAGGGGGAATAAGATTGACTTCTTAATACATATTTACACGTGAAGACCAGTTAGTGATGATGTCCTCTGATCTTCACTTGGATGTTGTATATATATATATATAGAATAGCACCAAATTTTATAAGCAAAGTTGCCAGAGTTTAGGCATGTGA
Source organism: Teinopalpus imperialis (assembly GCA_029286865.1). Lineage (NCBI taxonomy): Eukaryota > Metazoa > Arthropoda > Insecta > Lepidoptera > Papilionidae > Teinopalpus > Teinopalpus imperialis. The sequence continues at coordinate 1,079,478 of JAGSMU010000034.1, forward strand.
ACTTAGGATCATATTAAGATTTTTTCTTAAGATATTTTCAGAGCTAACTCAATTTCCGTGGATAAATTAAGGTAGACTCGAGCGCAATAGATATATTTCTTTAGGTAATTTTGATTGCATATTATTTACAGTATCATTTAATTTCAAGGTCCACATCGCAATATGTCAACGCTTCCGCCAAGATTAATGGTAAAATGTCAGACACCAAAGACCGCCACGTTTATGACAACTCCAATCAAAGGTTGGAAACTGGTGGTCCTGATTCCACAAGAAGAAGACACTGAATACGTAAGTTTAATTGTCGGAGCTATTAACCAGCACGAGTGAAAAATGACAAATTGTTGCTTAGTGTGTTCGCTTGGTGAATGCGGAAAAACCGAAGGTCCAATTACTGCGGACTAAGCATACTATTTTAGTCCTTAGAGGTTACAGCCTAAGTTTGTTACCACTATGATGTCTTATTCGGATATGATGTGGATGTAATGACACACAGGAATAACTTAGCATCAGTTGAACAGTATGTTCGTTCGTCAGCCTCAAATATAATAAAGAACCGTGGCTATTTAATTCTTTCTTTTTTAAAGAGATTAGATTTTTTTTTTATATTTATTTAAAAAAGTTAGTTAAGTAAAGCCTAGCTGTAAAGCCCATATAAATATCAGATTTAATACAAGTTATGGATTAAATAAAAGACCCAATGAACACGTTACATAAGTTTCACAGTGTTAAGTGTGAGTGTGTTAAGAGTCACGTCGCAATGAGGTTAACTTTAGGACGTATAGATCGCCTCGACGAGTTTGAACTTGCAGCGTGAACTAGTAGTTTGGCATTACGAAACATCGTCAGACAAATGAAAGAAATCAGAGTCAATGTAACTGCATTATAATTCCTTATTGAAGATAAATGTTAGTGGCACGGAACAGACAACAGGAATCATTTACTATCAGGTATGCTTTTAACATAGTTTTAACAGTGGTAGAGCTATACTTCAGTTTGTTTCTAACTGCACAGCGAATGGGTCAGTTCGACTGGGGTAGGACCACGCCCTCACAGAATACCGGCGTGAAATAGCAGCATAACGCTGCTGTGTTTCGTCTGGTGTGTGAAGGGATCCGGAGACATGGGCCGCAGGAATCACTTAACATCAGGTGAACTGTGTGCTCGTTTGTAACTGTCAATGTAATACAAAAAATGCTTGAAAAAAAATTGTTTGTCACACGTAATACACGTAAACAGTATACGTAAAAACCTTAAAGGGATTGCAACTGACAAATTTTGCAAATATCGATGGGAATAAATAATTTGTTGTTGCAGGTAAATTACATTCTAATGAAGGGTTTTGAAAGTATAGGTAAAATATTTACAATGCCCTTAAGAAACTATACATTTTGGACAACGTCGCTCAACGAAGACGGCAGTCCATCACTTTGGCTACAAGGACCAGACATTGCAAAATGGAAAAATCCGATGCCAATGAATTACGACATAAAAACAGAAATGTTAACGAATAAATATCAAAATGGCAGTCGCGAGATAGGCGCTAAGTTCACATGGAATGTAACTGATGGTAATATGTTTCACATTTTGTTGTGTTGTAAATTGTCGTGTACGGAACATATCACCTTTGTGAAGTTATATGTACTTCTTTTGGCACGTCTTTTAGCGGAAGATGACGGAAGTTGCAAGCGTACAGTCAACGAAAATACGAGTTAGCCGTCTAAGAAAATTACATGTATTTTCTTTATAATAACTTAACCATTATCTTTTAATCACAGCGTTATATTTGTATTTTATATTTGCATACGGGTACACCTCCACTCCTGCCTGGAGCAGCCGAGCAGAATGCCAATAAAATATCTCTATGGCCGCTGTTAGCCCGAGGACTTTTACAGTTTCACAGGGAGGTGATCGAGTACTTATGGCGTAACTAACACAAGGGCTTCCGGGAAGAAGCCTTGGTTTGGACCGTTACCCTGTTGAGCGAGAGCGACAGACTTGCTTCTGAATATAGATTATCTAAATTAATATCTCTAATATTATTGACTAATTTTACCACCAATTTTTGTCGTTCCCAATCGTTATTTATGTCCATGTCACCTTTTGATGGATATAGCGCAATAAAATATTCCCACCGAAATTAGCATACAAAAAAACCTATAATTTTTATTAACATTACTTTCTTTTACAACTTTTGCTAATATTATATATTTAATTTCAGAATCTGATTCATGTTTCAACGTTTTGAACTATTGCAACAAAAGGATTCAAGGAAATTACTTCCATAAGAGTATACAGGTACGTGTTCTTTTATTATACAAACGAGCACAACTTGCAAGGACCCCTTCTCTCCACTCGACTGCGCTCGGCGGAAAGCGCTCTCAGATCGCTATCGATTTGGGAAGGGAAGGGAAGACGGTGGACAGGTATCTTTGTTAAGGCACTCGTGCTTAAAGCACTATTATATACCTTACGCAATTAATGTTTCTGATATCATCCAGCCTATATCGCCATGGTTGATATCTATGTGAGTCTACTATGTAATCAACCTCGACAAAGAGAACCTATTAAAAACATGAGACCTCTTGAAACCAAGTACCTTTCGAAACCCGGTTACAGAAGTTACTACTAATAGTGTAGATGTTAAGATTACTACCAGAGAAATTTTCAGCCAGATGAGAATCGGTCGATTGTGGTGGAGGAACTGTTGCTGGGTGACGATTGCGTGTTCCGGCTGACCGGCAAGTACGGCACTACACAACTCACTTACCGCACTCCTGAATGTTACGAGCTTCCTGGCTGTGCACCGCGTATGTATTTACTAATAACTTATAAATGCCCCTTCCTTTTGGAGGGGATAGATAGCTTCAAATCTCATTCTTCCCGAGAGTTGTCATATTGGCCCTTATTTCTTTAATACTTTAAGCTAATGTAACGTAAACAAAGCATCCTTAAATGAAATGGACGTATTTTAAGACGTAGTATGTACGTATTGTTACGCAGTGGAATTATTCAAAAGATTGTTTTGAAAACGACGTAGAAAAACATACTGTGTAATTATGAGTCGTATACCACCGTACGTTTCGTGTGCGCTAATGGAAAGGGAATAAGAAAAAATATATTATATTATAATGTTATGTTCTGTTCGATTGCGACCACGGCGATATTTCCAGCTCTGCCAGATGACATCAAATGCGCGGTATTTTTTATAGTGCAGTAAGAATTTACGCAAACACAGATGCACTCACTTCCCGTCGCCGTCTCTAGTCATGATGTAATAAGATCGATGGAAGGTTCAAATGCAATGTAATGGACACGGGATCATATATCCCGTGCATACATACATACCAAACACCCAGACCCGAAAACCAACAATATGTGATGCACAAATATTGCACCTCGACTGGGAATTGTACCTCGGAAACATGACACAGCAGCCAGCTACTCTAACACAGAAGCAAGCGGCCTCTCTCTTTCTGAAAGTCTCTCCAACTTAATTCAATAAACACATATAATCTCGAACTCTCGAACTCGTATGCTATGAAACACAAAGAGGTTAAAAAGGTGGTCATTTTCATTGGCACAACCATTCAAATTACCTTTACCATTTCCAGTACCGGAAAAATTTCGCAACGTATCTATTGATATATCGGAAGCGCTGAGCGGTTCGGGATGGTGCGTGCGCGTGAGTTGGGCCCGGCCGCGTGTCACACCGACGCACTACAACGCGACGCTGCACTCTGACACTATGTACAACGTCATCCTACCGGGGGTAAATAATGGTGTCAACGGTCAACGTTACATACTGTTTTTATGTAAGAAGGGATCCTCGCTGATATGTGATCGCCTCCACTAGTGGAACTCTGCAACACAAAGTTATTAACATACATGGCCGACATTAAAGATGTGTTTTTTTTGAAAACCTTTCTATCTTTTACTTGTGAAGAGGCATTCCATCTTTAAACATCAGTTTATATAACAAAAAAATCACGTGCATTATGATTCCTTATTGAGGATGAATGTGGACGTCATGAGATGCAGGAATCACTTACCATCAGGTGAACTGTGTACTCGTTTGTTACCAACAAACAACAAAAAAATTTAATGCATGTAACTGGATTTACAGTCGGTGCTTGTTTATATCATATTGTCATCGTTTGCGGGGAATAAAGTGATGTACACATGGAAACACAGTGGCGGACCTGCAAGCATCCAGATATCGACAACAAACGTTTTTTTTTTAAATTGTACTACCCATTTGAGTACATCGGATTAAATAAAGTTAATTCTCTTTTAAGATAAACAATCATATGATTAAATAAATACATAATACTTAGTATTACAACTATATTGGAACAGATTTTCCCATCTCTAAAAACGTGTATGTTTGTACTTATGTATGCACGTAAGAAGTTGTACTTCTTTAGAGTAACAAAACCAAAGTAACTAAAGATTTTATCACGTGTGCCGCCAGTACTCTTTGTTTGTGAAAAAAATACATTAAATGCAATAGATAACGGTTTAAAAAAATATAATTAACTTAAAAAGGCTTTGAAATAAATTATCATTCACCAACATATCATTTAAAATCACTCACAAAAAAATATACATGTATATAAAAATATTTTTTTTTATCTCTACAGATATAAAACACTGTGTTGTAGATTGATATATATTTGAATAACTACATTGAATACAGTTATCAGTTCTCACGAAAACTTGACAGATATTTTTTTTTTCTGGCTGATGTCCGCTGTTAACCCGAGGGCTTTTACAGTTTCACTGGGTTGACGGACAGATAATTAACAAGCAACTTCATGGTGTCGCTTTAAGGCGTGGGTGTGCGCGCGCATCGTAAAAATTCACTCGCATAATTTTTCCCAAACGCGCCAACAGAAATATAACTTTAAAAATTGAGTAAACTTAAAGTCACTTACTTTTTTTTATTAAACTAAAGGTGAATCGAGCATATAGTTCATTATGAAGTTATGTGTCAACTGCGGCCCATAAACAACTTTTTTTTTTTTAATTTATTTATTAAAATACATTAAATTTAATTACTAAATAATAGTTTCGCCAAACTGCCAACACAGTTTATTGGCGAAAACTGCACCCATAAATCTATGTTAATACTAATTAATACATAAGATACTCTATAATTTTACATATTGCAAAGGTTTATTTATATTATTCGGCAGCGTAGATACTTAGTAGCTGCGTTTTAAATTCTTTCTTGCTACTGTCCTTCCGTATGTTATCTACCTTAAGTCCATATGCATTAAATATTCGCGGCACTAAGTACCTACGCGTCCGTTTTCCATAACAGTTTATCACGCTTGGTTCCACAAAAATATTATGTGCTGTCTTTCTTAGGTTACCATACACATAGTTTTTAACTAGAAAGTCACTTGTGCTACACTGCTCTGTTGCTAGCAAATATTTTATTTTATCATTAACTGGAAGAATACCAGTGTTTTTAAACAATAAATTGCAATTACCTTTATGTTTACATTTCTTTTAAATTTTTTTATTGACTAATAATTTGACAAATCTTAGTTGTAGATGTTGTATCTTATGCATGTAGGTTCTGAAGGTGCGCCCGTAGGCAGACAGACCGTAACTAATCACTGAGTCAACAAGATCTACATCTACGCCAAGGATTCAAGATGCATATGCGCTATTTACACTTTAATGGAATGCCTCGTTTCTAGTAACTAGTTCTAGGGTCTTTCCTCTCCTGCTCAGCAAACGAAAAGCAAAGGTTTTCGAAATATTGTAAAAAAAAAAAACTTTTGTGCAAAGTGTAAGAACGTCGTACTAAGATTTCGCATTTGGGTGTCTTAAATAAGCTTGTCACTCCTGTATATGAAATAGTTAACGGCGAGCGTAAGTTATTTATTTATATATACTTTATTTGCACAAGTTTTGTACAAACTAGCATTGTACAAAAATTCGGACATAATGGCCTAAAAGCATTCGCAGTCACCGATACAAGAAAAGATACTTATTTTACTTTCAAAAGTATATATTAGTAAAGTACATATATAAATATATCGATACTTATATGTATTTTGTTACAAAATATTAAATATAATAGTTATTAATTAATATATTAACAGAATGCTACAGAAGTTCTGTTCGACGAAGTGATTGGCGAGGGGGAGTTTACAGTAATGTTGGTTTCCGCAACTGGCAGCGGCAAAGCTTATACCAGCCGCCAGGGAGTTTTACCGGGTAAATATAATTCTCGTTTAATTTTTTTTTTTTCTAGAATCCGAAACAAGATCATCCGCAATAAAATAAAAAAAGTATCACCGTTCGAGTAAAAGGGTTTTTTTAACATAAGCTTGAACATATTTAATTCATATGCATTTTTCCTCGAAATAAAATTTATTCTAAAGTCGAAATTATTCAATAAATGTATTAATTTCTTTCAATATTTTACTAAAATTTCGGTAAACGACTCCAACTTAGCTGAAAGGGATTGTGGTTCGTGACAATAGTCGAATGACGGATTCGAACCTTAAATTTCATTATAAGAATAGCAATCATTAGTTAGAAATATCACTTCCCATCTTCAGAAGCTTCATTATTGAACCGACATTAGATTTTTAATTTTCACAAAAGTTTAAAGAAAGCTTAAACAGACTCTTGAAGAAGAATCTTGTTGTCTTCATTTATATACCATATCTTATTAAGGGCACCTTCTTGTGACTATTCAACTTTAATTTTAAAAAAAATATGAAACTAAGTGTGACGAACGAGCACTCAGTTAAACAGTTAATAAACATACACACCTTTTACACTCCGAACATAACGTTGTCACCCTTTAAACACTGAGATGAAATGTCTCGTTACCAGAATGGGTCTCTACTAGTCTCTACCGTACAATCGTCATGAGAAGTACAGTGGCAGAGCTACACTGCAGTTTGTTTCTAGCTGCAGAATGAATGGTAGGAGGACCTTGTGCTCACAGAATACCAGCGTGAAATAGCAGCATAATGCTGCTGTGTGTGTGTGTGGTGAGTGTAGGGATCCGGAGACCTTTATTTACTGGTGAGGAGGCATTCCATACTTACTTAATGGTGACAACGCATCCGTATTATGATTCCTTGTCAAGGATGAGAATAGATGTCATGGGGCGCAAAAATCACTTACCATCAGGTGAACTGTGTGCTCGTTTGTTACTTACAACGTCAAAAAAAATATGATATTCGAGTTTAGTATATTCGGATCCGATCCAGTCAGAGTGGCAAAATTTTATTTAAAGATGACCGCTAAATATCTATATATAATAGCAATGTAATAAACAAATAAAAACAGAAAGTGGTATGCTGGTATTTTCGCGATTTACATAATTCTTTCCCGGTTGTGCATTCGTGCTGCATCATGGCTCTGTGAAACCACTATTTTTGTCCCGATCCCAGCCCTGGATTCGCAATCGCTGACTGTGGGCCTCCTTGTCGGCGGGGCGTGGCTGTCGGCGCTACTCTTTGTCGCCATGGTATCCACCGTCGTCTACTATAAGAGAAGACGCTCAGAGAAACTTAAATTTGACTACCTACAGGTAATATAGACTTTATTTTATATTAGCTTGAAGTAATTTTAAGTTTCCGATGTAGATTCCAATGACGCTTTAACAGCATGAATGCATTAGTATTAGGAGTTTGAGAACAACGACGCACGGCAGATGCCGAACCTAGATTCTGTTGATGCTGTTAGCCTATGCGGCTCTTACAGCTTCATCTGACACATGGCTCACGGAACTGGGGGGTCCGTGAGCTGGTTATGGCAGATGCCGATGCGATGCAAGCTCGGTTTTATTGAACTTAGTTATAAGCACTATATATGTCTACGAAATAGCTGTGTAATTACATCGAAATACAATACAATCCAACAGAACAATCCAAAGAAACACAATCCACTGTTTGTTGTACATAACACTAACTATATATATATATATATATATATATATATATATATATATACATAGTGAAGCAACAGCTAAGTACAATGACCTAGACGCCAAAGCATGATTTTGTTTTGTTAATAACTGCCAAATAAAAAATACTATAAAATATATTTTAGCATTATAGCTGTAGCCTAATAGCTGGGTTGGAAATTTCGAAGGCTTCACAAAATTTATAGACCATTACTTAAAGTGGTATTAAATACTCAACTTAGATCATTAGCAATATTTAAAAGTAACTTAATTACACAAAAAAACCTTATTTGGTTTAAAAACTGAGATTTAAACTAAAATATAACAAGTATTTCTCCATATTTTAACCTCAAATATTCACGACATGGCGACCGGTTGGTTGAGGCAAATTCTCAACATGCAAACTAAAATGCCATTTGCTAAATACCATGTTAACCAAAAACGGTTTGCTGCCATTTTTTTTAATTGTTTTTCTGTACGTCAAAATTATGTATGATGTTATAAATAGATATGCTCGTATTATCGAATCAATTATTTCAATATATAAAAATTAAAATAAAGTACGGTTTTAACAACAAGATATAACTTAAGTATCTAGTAGTCTAGTAAGATAGTAGTATAGACGAGGAGACAAGGAAACACTTTTCATATGTACATATGTGTGCCATTTGGGATAACGTGCTCGTGCTTTGTGTGTGTCGAGGGGAGGCGAAATTAATGTAGTGTATTGGTGATAGAGTGAAGGAAATTTTCAGTTTCGTCATACCTAAGTTTCTAATTGTATTTATTTTTAATAGTACTATCTATAGCCAATCGTAAGCTTTATTATATATAAGTCGTCCGGGCAAGTGAAAGAATCTGTCAAAACTTTTCTTGCTGTTATGTGTTGTAACCCATCGGGAGCACATATGTACGTCTAGTGAATGAATGTGGCCGTAATATAATTCGAAGGACGAGTTTTCGCAACAACAGGATTTCACAAAAATCGTATTCATAAAAATCTTTTGTCAGGTTACGAAAAAGCTTAAAGATATGGACATTCAAAACATATTAAGTTGTTTTTACGTTGTTTTTACCGCCCTAGCAAAATGTTCAATAATTTAACAACAACTGACAAGGCATAATAGGCCGTCTTCTATATTATATAATGAGTAGGAAACTAAGGTAATGGTTTAAACAGGGACCGCAAGACAAGCTATGTAAAGATGGTGTATTGGAGACGCTGAGCCAGGAGCTGACAGTGGAGGACCGGTGGGAGATGGACGGATCACGGCTAACACTGCACGAGGTTATAGGTGAGGGCGCCTTCGGGCTGGTGCGCCGCGGTACGTTAGAGCCCCGCCGGGATGTCGCTGTTAAGATGCTTAAAGGTAACATCTTGATGAATCAAGATCATTAATCCACTGCTTATAGACCTTGCCCTCAAATTGAGTCACCACGAGTTAATTGCTTCCACCGATTTTTCGCGATGTTCAATAAAAGACTAATCATCTCAAACGAACATATTGATCGTAATTAATTATTTTAACGTCTTTAATTGTTTGCACATTATAAACACGATATAAGTGATATAACTAAAGCCCATAAACACCTGCATCTATACTCAACAAAGATTCCAAATGCGCATGCCTTATCACCCCTGAGGAACAAAACGGAATGGCACGATTCCTGTAATCAGATCTCCGCTATATATCACTGCTATTTCAGGATGATATTCTTTCTATGAGAGCGTAGTCCTTCATCCGTCGGTTGAGCCGACCCATTCACGCTGCGGTTAGATACTAACTGCAGGGTAACGCTACTTTTTTAAATATATCACTTAGTTTAATCAGATACTGTAATTAGTAATGTCCTTAAGTGACAAAGCTTTTCAAAATACGTAAAATCAATTAAAAATTGTATCAAATATATAATTACCCCATACCACTTCGAGGCTTCAATTTAGGCGAGAGAGGAGGATATTTACAGAAATAAACTTTTTGTTAGAATAATTTAGCTCCATTTATTAAGAAGACCCCCTTAATCAAAAATGGATCAGACAAAAACAAAATCTAGTTTAGGTAGTTAACAATATAGAAATATATGATAATTTTTATATTTAATAAACAGGTTTGTTAACTAACCACATTAAATCAAAAATCATTACACAAAATTTAATGTTTGTATTAAAGGATATCTATGCTATTTCAATAAGTATTCGATAATATACGAGTATATCATATTATGGCATACTAATTAATACTAGGAATAGCATAAATATTCTTTGATGAGATCAGATGACTGTTGTTGTATGTGTGGAAAGGCGCGTCCCTTTTTGTTTTGAGCTTCCGACCCGTGATTCTTGCATCAATCAGCCTTCCAGTTATACGTAGGTACTTCCATGCTGCATTGACTATGAATAAAATAATTAACTGTTATTCCAAATTCGAGTAAAGTGATTAGATACTTCATTATTATTTAATATTACATGAGCCATATTCATACGCGCACAAAAATTATTGAAAAACATGTCGCTAAATTTTTACAAAACAACACGACTCTATCGGACTTTTCGTCACAAGCATTTTTTATTGTTTTAATTACCGTTACCGTCCTCTACTGATAAAGATAACTAATTGTCTTCCAGTCGCATAAATCTTATTACATAAAAATAGCCATTTATTAACAATCAATCTTGAAGTTATTGATGAATACATTTACACTATCTTCAGACTTCCCGACCGCGGAGGAGGTGCGCTCGTTCCTTGCGGAGATGGAGCTGATGAAAAGCGTGGGTGCGCACCCGCACGTTGTGAGCCTGGTAGGCTGCTCCAAGCGCCGCCTGTTGCTCGTTTCTGAATACTGCAGTCGGGGTGACCTGCTCACCTTCCTCAGGTACCTTTTTGAGCCATGTTGTAGCCAGGATCTCATCTGATCAACACGAACAGACACTACGCTCCTACCATACCAGTGTAAAATAGCAAAATGTTGCTGTGTTTCACGTTTTCTTAGACGAAAATAAAAAACCGAATATATCATCGAAACATATCAGTGCTGAGCTATCACTAGTCTATCGTACTGTGCAAACGTGGCCCTATTCTTTACAGAATTACTGGAGTTTTAGATGAAATCTAGCTCTCAAAGTAAAAATTAAACATTTTTTATTTAATTAAAAATAGTTTTAAGCTCTTAACAAAATCGAACGTCACTGAATCGAAGAATAAGATCTCTTCATAGAAGGACATTACATTTTTAGGACATATATATATATATATATATTTAAAGTTCTTATAAATATTTTGACGTCAAAATATTTCAGATGTTCCTGGGACGTGATGTTATCTAAACATACCGCAAAATACTACAACAAAGAAATGCTTGAGAATCGAAATAACTTACTCAAAGACAGAGACCAGAGGCAAAGCACAGCCGTATTTAACAAGACCTATGACCTACAGGATGTCAGTGACGATCTAACATTCCTCGACCTCCTCTCATTCTGTCGACAAATCGCTATGGGAATGGAGTTCCTGGCCTCAAACAGAGTGGTTCACAGGGATTTAGCGGCAAGGAATGTGCTAGTAACTGGGGATAAGACGTTGAAAATTGCAGATTTTGGCCTATCGAGGGATGTTTATCAAGAGAACCAGTATAAGCAGAAAGGTAATGGAAAGATGCCCGTGAAATGGTTGGCGCTGGAATCTTTAACACATAGAATATACACGACGCAGAGTGACGTGTAAGTACATGCTAATTATTTAGGTCTTTATTAATATTATTACCTAAAAAATATTATGAAGTTTTCGCAAAGATTATACAGTAGACGTTCTTTTAAATTAAGAAACGATAAAAATTATCTGATCACGGTGAATCTATTCCTACATTATTATTTGCTAGCTGTGCCCACGACTACGTTCGCGTAGACTACGGGATGCTTTGTCCCATGTAAAGCAAAGCTTTTTTTTGAACTTATAAAAGGGAACAATTCCGTTATACATGATGTTTGCTTAACGCAGCACACACAACGGAAGCTCTCAAAAGGAATATTTTTTCCCGTTTTTGAAACATTTTTCTATGATGCTCCACTCCTATTCGTCGTAGCATGATGTTCTTTAGTCCATAGCCTTCCTTGATTAATGGACTATCTAACACAATTTTTTTCAATTCGAACCAGTTCCTGAGTTTAGCGCGTTCAACCAAATAAACTCCTCTACTTTATAATATTAGTATAGATTAATAAATATTGGAGTAAACATTTGAGGTGTACTACTGTGTGTACGATTAAAAATGAACGTTTCTGAATCAGAAATTAGGTATTTGATGGATCATAAAAAGATCACTTCGTAAATAGGATTTAACCAGAGAGAAAAAAGAAAAGTATGCTATATAAGTTGTTGGAGTAGTATTTTTTTCTGAACTTTCTTCTTTTTACACTCTCTTTCCCGGTTTTAAAATTTATGTTATTTTATATTATATACTTACAAATGTAGGTGTAGATCGCCAAAGGTACACTTTTGTCACGTGTACACTACACTATTTCTAGTCGGATTCTAACCATTTATTTGCGTCTTGATTCTATAATCATTCATTTATTTGGTAGATAAAGATTCGACGATACCATAACAAATTCTATTAAAAGGAATCTATAATAATAATAAAATATAGTTAAACCGAATAATGTAGGACGTCTCAACTTTATTGAAAATAATATCCGAGTATTAATTTCACTAAATAATAATACACTAAAACATTATGTGACCACCACTGTGTATACATACATACATACAAATTGATTAATTTCTGTAAATGTCAAAATACATTGTCAAGATACATTATGAAAGAAAACAGTTAAGGTAAATAGATAGTTAGAAAACAATTACTGCTTCAGCATAAGGTGATATTTCCTGACTAACCGTTTTAATGAAGCTTTACCAGTAGCTTCATTTATATTTGGGGGTGGAGCATTCTGAAGTCTGATGGTATGCGGGGTAAAGGAGTTATATAAGAATCATAGTTTTACTTTTATTTGGGGGTGGAGCATTCTGAAGTCTGATGGTATGCGGGGTAAAGGAATTATATAAGAATCATAGTTTTACAAAAAGAAACGCAAAGTGCTAATCCATCCATAATTTTTTTATGTTTTTATGAGCGGCTTTATGCCGCCCTCTCGTTCCCCCTAACATGTTTTTCGGTCAGTGACCTGGGGTGCGGGTGTTTCTTTATTTCTTTATTGATAAAAGATCTTAAACTACAAAAATTTCGTGATTCTTAATCTATCCATCATTATGATGTATTATGTGTACATAAGAGTTTATTATTATACTAATGCGAATGCAGGTGGTCGTTCGGTGTTGTTATGTGGGAGGTGATGACCGTTGGCGGCGCGCCCTACCCCGCGGTGGCGGCCACGCACCTGCCCAGGTTGCTGCGCGCCGGATACCGGATGCCACGACCAAACAACTGCACCCCCCAGCTGTACGTACCCATCACCACCCTAACACTAGATAACAATATTTAAGTATAGGTCGCGACATGTAAGTCTAGCGGTGAACGAAACATGGAGGGGATAGCTGCGCATGGGAACGCAATTGTTCATTTCTACAAATTGATTACTTTTATAAGTCTAGTTATATAATAAATCACCATCATCATCTCACTAATATCATAAATGCGAAAGTTTGGATGTTTGTATGGATGAAATTTAGCACGGACATAGATTATAGTCTGGAAGGCTACTTTTTTACGCGAATGAAGTTTCGGGCGGAAGTTAGTAGATTTTTTATTAATTACAAATGTACAGAATGTACATTACAGTGTACCACTTTCCACAAAAATAAAAGTGGGACAATTTTTATTTAAAAAAATAATTTAGAAAGCGACTGTACACCAGGAGCGAGCGGGGTGTCGTATCGGTGCGCGGGGCAGAGTACGACTGGAGAGCCAATAAGCGCTTACGCATGGCCGCCCGCGCCCCCTTCACTCCCCGGGGATACCTTATTTTCGACTTCTGCGCATTAACGGTTAGCGCTAGACTTATTTGCCGCGTTAGGTATTGGTGCGACCCACAACTCCTAAACAAAGATTCAAGATAAAAACCCATTGACAACTCCTGAGGACTGAGATTGCTATACGATACACAGCAGCGTTGTGATACTGTCACGCTATTCCGATGGACGTCCTCGCCTTTCGCCGGTCGAGCCAACCATTCATACTGCAGTGGAGACTAACTATAGCATGGCGCCGATGTGGCAAGATTCCCATGAATACGTAGAAACCTAACCTCCAAGATGGGACCTAAATTAATCAGTTAAGCTGTTTAGTTAACAAATTAGTCTTTATAAGCCTTATAAATAATTCCTTAAGATTTATAAGGACGATCACATTTCCTTCTATCGTTCATTACTGAACTCAAGTGGCTCTCTATTCGACAAAGGCTTTTTTTTTTTTTTTTTTTTTTTTTTTTTTTTTTTTTTCTTTTTTTTTTTTTTTTTTTTTTTTCTTTTTCGGGCTGATGGCCACTGTTAGCCCCAGGGCTTTTACAGTTTCACCGGGTTGAGAGGTGACCGAGCGCTTATGGCTCTCAGTCGAGACCTCTATATATGGGTAACCAGCGCAAGGGCTCCCGAGAGGAGCCTCGGCAGACCGTTACCCTGTTTCGCGAGAGCGTCTGACTCGAGGTGCCCAAGAGGGCCGAACCTCGGCTCCGGTCAGTTGCTTCTGACAGAGGATTATCTTAATTAATATCACTATTATTATTAACTACCTGTACCACCACTTCAGAATGCGTGGGCGCTGGAGAAGAAGTGGCGCAAGAAACTCCAGCAACGCTTCTATCTGTATGGACTGGAGAGAACCGGCCAGTGACATGGCGGTATCGCGAATAACTTTGTTTGCGACGCCCTCGCCGTCGGCGGGGGCGATATGAGGATGCAATGTTTGTGTTGTGTTTTATGAAGGGCTTGGGCCCTGGTGGTTGCGTCGTCAGGGTCGTCGAGGGCGTGCCTCGGTCTCCTACGGACGCGGGTAAATCTGTGATTCGCGATGGGATTGTAAGTGGCGGCACTTACAATCAAAGGGTTTCGGTGTGTGACGGCAGAGTCGAAATATCGGCGAGAAGCCTGCTTCAGGTACTGAGCTATGGTCGGCAGCTCAAGATCTATGTGTAGATTTTCGTTACGCAAGAACCACGGCGCACCAGGTGGCCTTGCGCATGAAACGATTTTGTATTACCTGAAGTCGGTGAATGTGACGCGGGGAGGCATGCGCAAAGACGGGGCTTGCGTATGTCATTATGGGTCGGATGCACGCTTTGTAAAGTGTAATTTTATTACGCAGGGACATTTTGCTATTTTTATTAAGTAACGGGTGCAAACGACCTAGGACGAACGCTGCTCGATTCCGTACGCGGTTGACATGCGGACCGAAGGTGAGTCTTTCATCTAAAGTAACGCCTAAATATTTGACTGTCTGTTCCCAGGGGATTGGACGATCAAATAACTCTATAGTTGGGAGATGCGGCGTTTTGTTGCGCCGACAGAAGTAAATGGCTGCACTTTTGGTAGGGTTAACCTCGATCCTCCATTTCCGAAACCATTTCCCTAAGGTGTTGGCTGCAGATTGGAGGCGTCTACAAATAGCGTCTGGTTTGAACCCAGACACATAGAGGCCAGTGTCATCGGCGAAAGGGCTAGCTCTACACCGCGAGTGCGCGGTATGTCGTTGGTGTAGAGTGTGTACAAAATAGGACCTAGGACGGAGCCTTGTGGTACTCCGGCACAAATAGGGTGAACCTCGGGCGCGTTCCTCGACGCGGTAACGAAAGGTTCGATTTCGGAGAAAGTCTCGTATAATAAGTACGAGTCGATCTGGCACACCGAGCTCATATAGTTTGTATATGAGCCCGTTGTGCCAGACCTTGTCGAAAGCTTTCGCCACGTCGAGAAAAAGTGCCCCAGTTTGGTAGCCCTGAAGAAATTTACTGAGGATGTGCTCCGTGATGCGGTGCACTTGATGTGTGCATGAATGTTGGGTGCGAAACCCGAACTGCTCATTGATTGGCAGCCCTCGGGACAGCATGAAGTCCTTGAGGCGGGTGAGGATGAGCCTTTCATATACCTTACCCAAGACTTTGGAGTAGGCTTATGGGTCGATAGGCTGATGGATCGGTTGGATGTTTTGAGGGCTTGAGAATCCCTATGACATCGGCTTCCTTCCAGGTGTTCGGGAAGGTGCCTTTGGATATGGCCGCGTTGTAGATTATCACCAGTAGGTGTAAAATGGACATGGGTAGGAGTTTCATCACCTTGTTGGTGATACCGTCAGGGCCAGGAGCCTTGCGTGGTCGCAGGTTTTAATTATGGACTCAACTTCGGTGCATGTAACTTGGTGACGGAATCGCGAGGTGGTTCCTTACTCCTCCAGTCGACCTCGCTGTTAACCATTTCAAGGTGAGCGGCGTCGATCGGTAGGGTGCTCAGTGAGCATTGGAGCTCGAGATTGTCAGCCAGACATTCGGCTTTCTCTTCGTCTAAGAGGCGGGTGGTTTTATTAGGACGCGCTAAAGGGAGGCATTGTTTGGGCGGTGCCCCTTTTAGGGATTTGGGAAGTCGCCAGTAGGCGAGATGGGAAGGTTCGATGTTGGAGAGGTGATTATCCACCGATCGTTTCTATACTGGGCTATGCGTGATCGGACTTCACGCTGAAGGGTACGCAGTAAGCACCAGCCGGTTACTTTCAGTGGGATATAAGTCGTGGGCACGAGTCGCCGCATTCTTGCGCCTCATTAGGTCCTTTATGTCGTTTGGCAGGGTCCATCGGTGGTCTTCCACCGAGGGAACCTGCCTCAGGCTAATCCACGATTACGGTCTGGATGTGCTGAGTGAGGGCATGAACTGCGAGGTTCGTGTCGTTGACTGAAGATATGTTCCTAGGAATAGCATCTAGGTGCGGTGATGTGGCTTCCCTCAGGGCGTTCCTGAGTCGGTGCCAGTCTACAATGGTTTTGGTGGAGGGTGAGGTTGGGGCGGAGGGCCTAACCGAAGAAGAACGGGGCGATGATCGGAAGCGAGCTCATGGATTACCTCTATGCCTTGGAAGGCGAGATTGATGTTCTTACAGATGGCAATATCAAGCACGTCCGGTGCGTGACCAATATGTATGGAAAATGGGTAGGCGTAGTAGGCGCTACGACGTCGAAGTCGAGTGCGTCGCTTAGCGAGTCTAAAGCCAACCCCGGGGGTTGATTTTAGTTGCATTCCACCGAGTGTGCTTGCTATTGAAATCTCCTGCCAAAATGACTGAGTTTCCAAGGGAAAGGAGCGCCACGAAGTCGCTTCGTAATACTTGTGCGTCACGTCTGCAAGGCAGGTAGACGGACGCGATTGTGATGGGGGCGTGGCCGGTCATGGCTAGCTGACAGACCGAGGCTTCTAGGAAGGTTAGGGTTGGCGTATCGACGGGCACGCAGTGCAAGGACTTTTTATAGTAGATGAGAGTTCCGCCATTAGCGGCGGAAGTTCTATCATTCCTAATGATGTTATAATTCGCGATGTTGGGATTGCGAGTGTGCGGTTTGAGGAATGTCTCTTGCACTAGGAGCACGTCGACTTGGTGATCGCGAACAAAATTGAAGATTTCGTCGCGTTGATTATTAATACCGTTCGCGTTAAAAAATGCGACGTTAAGGGAACGCGGTTTTATTCTACCGTTGTAAAGGCCCTCTATGCTTGAAAATTGACGATGGCTGACACTACATGTTGGTAGCGCATTGTGGCAGCAATCCTGATTTCGGGCTTGCCATTGGAGTCCCTTAGGCTTTGCAAGGGCTGAGACGTCGGCGCCGTTGAAAGCAGCGTATTTCTACAAGGTCGAGAGTCGCTTTCGTTAACCGGCCGTCCGGCTGATGGAGGGGCTGCTCAACCGGTTGAGTGACGGTCACTACGCCAGTAGGAGGTTTCCATGCGGGACGTAGAGGACGAACAGGAGCGAGAATAGGCGCGGGAGCGGCGATCGGTGTAGCTACCTTAGGTGCGACTTTAAGTGCCTGGCGTTTCGGCAGGAGCCTTTGGGCACAGACTGGCTGTGTGTCCCTCTGAGTTGCACAGGACACGCGGGGGCCCGAAAGCAGCCAAAGGGCCTTGTCCTTGGGTCTCGGACAGTCGGTGGTGCCATGGTCACCCAGGCACTTTACGCATCTGGGTTTCCCGAAGCAGTTGCGAGCAGAGTGGCCATATAACTGGCATTTGTGGCACTGGCCTGGAGAATTACCATTTTATGAGGGCGCTCATTGTGAGCCCAGAAAGGTGGCAGCACGTTTTCAGGTTAAATACCTGCTTCCCTGCCTCGGACCTTTCGAGGGCCACAATTACCATGTTGAATGGCTTTTTGTTATGCCCACTGTACATCCTATGCACGGATAGACGACAAAGGCGTAGCTCTAGAAGTTTGTTTGTTTTCTATTCTATGTTAATTGATCCAAATTATGCATCTTATGTTATAGATGATTTCTAATATTTACATAAATCTCGTGTACCTCGTTCCTTAGATAGAATGAGAATTAGTGTTCTATACAATGGACTAGATTCTTTCGTTATTACTTCACAATACAGGCTATACCCATGAAGAATGTCAAGAATGAACTTAGTAAACTTTCTTATAAATATATATATATATATATATTTGTATATGTTTATGTATATATATATATATATATATATATATATATATATATATATATATTAGCAAATAACATTTGATAAAATTTCTCAAGTATTTGTATCTATAATATTTTTATTATTTTATTATATTAACTATAACTTTTTTATTTTACGTCTACTAACATTTGACTGGTAGGCAATGCAACTGGGCAATATATCCGCTTTTGTTAGCTTTAATAATGGGACACAGAGAATAAATGTGTACAGTTACGAGGTGATGATGTGGTGCTGGCGAGCGCGGCCTTGCGAGCGGCCCACGTTCGTGAAGCTGCGCACGCGCCTCGACGAGCTGCTCACCGCCGCTAGCGCCGACCGATACCTCGAGCTCGACATACCCACAGACGCGCCCACGCCGTCTACGCTTACCTCACTGCCCTGTACGCCGCTAAGGTATCACACACATACGACCTACGCTTCGACCGTACCTGAAAGCAACTTGACACAATTTTTATTCAACATATCAGCAGTGACAAACGATTACACAGTGCACCCAAGTGGTAACTGCGGCCCGTGATATACATCTGTCCTCAACAAAGACTAAAGATAAAAATGCGTTGTCATCTCCTAGTGTAGTAATGAGTGTCGCATCACTACCAAAGACGCGTGCCGGCACCTGTTCCGATTCGTTTGATAGCACGCCGACAATCATTGCGATTTCAACTGTTTATGATAATAAAATAAAGTTCAAATTCGCATGACTAATGACTAACGGCATTTCTCAAAGGCATGTGTACGTACGCGTGCCGCAGTTTCGAGTTCCAGCCGCCCCGCTAAACTGTAATTTTGCGAAGTAACCCTTGAGGCAATGGATTAAGTATCATTCGACGCTCAGCAGTCGCCGAGAACGGTCGCCCGGCTCCCCGCCACGATCGTCCCGAGCTACCTGCCCCCGAGCAAGCCACCTGCGCATCCATTGTTCCGAGAACAATACACCGAGCAATTTTTATTGCTGTTGCTATTGTGATCGGAATTTAGTTTCCAAGAAAGCTATTGTAAAGCCACCTGGGTGGTTATACTAGTGGATACCTTGCGGTGTTAACTAAGCTGGTGTAGGGCAAGCCCCGTACGCCCGCGGTTCCCCTTCTGGGAAACGCAAGATAGCGGAAGGAGTCAACGTAAACTTGGCCTTGGGTAGTGCCTAGCCAAGGTTGACCAACCCGCTAGACTTATAATTGTCTCACGCGTATTTTTAGTTAGCTCTAAGCACACACCCAAGTGCACAAATGGGTGTACTTGGACGCACTAGAGGCTACACAACTAGGCACACATCCTCCCTGCCTATACCCGGCAGGGGAGGTAAAACTACTCACCCCGGCACCCCACCGGAGGCCACATCCCGCGTAATAGTAGTAATATTATTAATAGTTTGTGTACAATGGAGAATCCAACAATGGATTTCCTTGTACACTTGGTCAGCTGCCTGAAGAGTAAATACCCCGATGTCTTCGAAGACATTATAAAGAGCAACCCCTACCGGAGGCAAAATCACCCTCAAGGTCCTCCTCAAGGGCCTCTGCCTCATCGTCCTCCTCGGTCTCCGAAATGGAGCTAGATAGCCCTTCGTCCCCGAAGACCTCCCGCAAGACACCAGCAACTTCACGCTGGTGGAAAGAAACGAAAGCAGGCTTCACCCGCCCCGACGCCGCCACCCAAGGCGAAAAAACGGGAAAGCGATGTCCCCTCTCCCCGGCCATCGACATCTGTGGCCCAACCCAAGGCACCCCTCTGCAGCCTCACAGCAAGCCCCGCCGCTCCTCAGCGCGCCACTACTGGCTCCCCAAACTTCGGCTGTCTCACAGCCATCGAATGCCCGCCGCCTGTCTTCATACAGGCACAAGATAAATGGCCGATTGTCGTATCGGCCCTTCCAATCGCTACAAATATCAAGCGATCCCCACCGCTGTAGGCATTAAACTGCAGCTAGAAACCACGGATGACCATAGAGCGGTCACCCGCTACTTACAAGACAAAGGTGTATTCTTTCACACCAACACCCTGGCAGAAGAGCGCCAACTTAGAGTGGTTATTAAAACCTTCCGCGTGAAATCCCCGCAGACCTCATCAAAGAGGACCTCCAGGCTCAGAATTTACCGTCCTATCCGTGCATAGGATGTACAGTGGGCATAACAAAAGCCATTCAACATGGTAATTGTGGCCCTCGAAAGGTCCGAGGCAGGGAAGCAGGTATTTAACCTGAAAACGTGCTGCCACCTTTCTGGGCTCACAATAGAGCGCCCTCATAAAATGGCCCTCCGGGCCAGTGCCACAAATGCCAGTTATATGGCCACTCTGCTCGCAACTGCTTCGGGAAACCCAGATGCGTAAAGTGCCTGGGTGACCATGGCACCACCGACTGTCCGAGACCCAAGGACAAGGCCCTTTGGCTGCTTTCGGGCCCCGCATGTGTCCTGTGCAACTCAGAGGGACACACAGCCAATTACCTTGGCTGCCCAAAGGCTCCCAAGCCGAAACGCCCGGCACTTAAAGTCGCACCTAAGGTAGCTACACCGATCGCCGCTCCCGCGCCTATTCTCGCTCCTGTTCGTCCTCTACGTCCCGCATGGAAACCTCCTACTGGCGTAGTGACCGTCGCTCAACCGGTTGAGCAGCCCCCTCCATCAGCCGGACGGCCGGTTAACGAAAGCGACCTCGACCTTTATTATTGTCTAAGCTGCCGCCGTTTTCAACGGCGCCGACGTCTCAGCCCTTGCAAAAGCCCTAAGGGACTCCAATGGCAAGCCCGAAATCAGGATTGCTGCCACAATGCGCTACCAACATGTAGTGTCAGCCATCGTCAATTTTCAAGCATAGAGGGCCTTTACAACGGTAGAATAAAACCGCGTTCCCTTAACGTCGCATTTTTTAACGCGAACGGTATTAATAATCAACGCGACGAAATCTTCAATTTTGTTCGCGATCACCAAGTCGACGTGCTCCAGTGCAAGAGACATTCCTCAAACCGCACACTCGCAATCCCAACATCGCGAATTATAACATCATTAGAATGATAGAACTTCCGCCGCTAATGGCGGAACTCTCATCTACTATAAAGTCCTTGCACTGCGTGCCCGTCGATACGCCAACCCTAACCTTCCTAGAAGCCTCGGTCTGTCAGCTAGCCATGACCGGCCACGCCCTATCACAATCGCGTCCGTCTACCTGCCTTGCAGACGTGACGCACAAGTATTACGAAGCGACTTCGTGGCGCTCCTTTCCTTGGAAACTCAGTCATTTTGGCAGGAGATTTCAATAGCAAGCACACTCGGTGGAATGCAACTAAAATCAACCCCGGGGTTGGCTTTAGACTCGCTAAGCGACGCACTCGACTTCGACGTCGTAGCGCCTACTACGCCTACCCATTTTCCATACATATTGGGTCACGCACCGGACGTGCTTGATATTGCCATCTGTAAGAACATCAATCTCGCCTTCCAAGGCATAGAGGTAATCCATGAGCTCGCTTCCGATCATCGCCCGTTCTTCTTCGGTTAGGGCCCTCCGCCCCAACCTCACCCTCCACCAAAACCATTGTAGACTGGCACCGACTCAGGAACGCCCTGAGGGAAGCCACATCACCGCACCTAGATGCTATTCTAGGAACATATCTTCAGTCAACGACACGAACCTCGCAGTTCATGCCCTCACTAGGCACATCCAGACCGTAATCGTGGATTGTTCGAGGGCAGGTTCCCTCGGTGGAAGACCACCGATGGACCCTGCCAAACGACATAAAGGACCTAATGAGGCGCAAGAATGCGGCGACTCGTGCCCACGACTTATATCCCACTGAAAGTAACCGGCTGGTGCTACGTACCCTTCAGCGTGAAGTCCGATCACGCATAGCCCAGTATAGAAACGATCGGTGGGATAATCACCTCTCCAACATCGAACCTTCCCATCTCGCCTACTGGCGACTTCCCAAATCCCTAAAAGGGGGCACCGCCCAAACAATGCCTCCCTTAGCGCGTCCTAATAAACCACCCGCCTTCTTAGACGAAGAGAAAGCCGAATGTCTGGCTGACAATCTCGAGCTCCAATGCTCACCGAGCACCCTACCGATCGACGCCGCTCACCTTGAAATGGTTAACAGCGAGGTCGACCGGAGGGTAAGGGAACCACCTCGCGATTCCGTCACTCAAGTTACATGCACCGAAGTTGAGTCCATAATTAAAACCTGCGACCACGCAAGGCTCCGGCCCCGACGGTATCACCAACAAGGTGATGAAACTCCTACCCATGTCCATTTTACACCTACTGGTGATAATCTACAACGCGGCTATATCCAAAGGCACCTTCCCGAACACCTGGAAGGAAGCCGATGTCATAGGGATTCTCAAGCCCTCAAAACATCAACCGATCCATCAGCCTATCGACCCATAAGCCTACTCAAAGTCTTGGGTAAGGTATATGAAAGGCTCATCCTCACCCGCCTCAAGGACTTCATGCTGTCCCGAGGGCTGCCAATCAATGAGCAGTTCGGGTTTCGCACCCAACATTCATGCACATCAAGTGCACCGCATCACGGAGCACATCCTCAGTAAATTTCTTCAGGGCTACCAAACTGGGGCACTTTTTCTCGACGTGGCGAAAGCTTTCGACAAGGTCTGGCACAACGGGCTCATATACAAACTATATGAGCTCGGTGTGCCAGATCGGCTCGTACTTATCATACGAGATTTTCTCGAAATCGAACCTTTCGTTACCGCGTCGAGGGAACGCGCCCGAGGTTCACCCCATTTGTGCCGGAGTACCACAAGGCTCTGTCCTAGGTCCTACTTTATACACACTCTACACCAACGACATACCGCGCACTCGCGGTGTAGAGCTAGCCCTTTTCGCCGATGACACCGGCCTCTACGTGTCTGGATTTAAACCAGACGCTATTTGTAAACGCCTCCAATCTGCAGCCAACACCTTAGGGAAATGGTTTCCGGAAATGGAGGATCGAGGTTAACCCCACCAAAAGTGCAGCCATTTACTTCTCTCGGCGCAACAAAACGCCGCATCTCCAAACTATAGAGTTATTTGATCGTCCAATCCCCTGGGAAAGACAGTCAAATACTTAGGCGTCACATTAGATGAAAGACTCACCTTCGGTCCGCATGTCAACCGCGTACGGAATCGAGCAGCGTTCGTCCCAGGTCGTTTGCACCCGTTACTTAATAAAAATAGCAAAATGTCCCTGCGTAATAAAATTACACTTTACAAAGCGTGCATCCGACCCATAATGACATACGCAAGCCCCGTCTTTGCGCATGCCTCCCCGCGTCACATTCACCGACTTCAGGTAATACAAAATCGTTTCATGCGCAAGGCCACCGGTGCGCCGTGGTTCTTGCGTAACGAAAATCTACACATAGATCTTGAGCTGCCGACCATAGCTCAGTACCTGAAGCAGGCTTCTCGCCGATATTTCGACTCTGCCGTCACACACCGAAACCAGCACGATTGTAAGTGCCGCCACTTACAATCCCATCGCGAATCACAGATTTACCCGCGTCCGTAGGAGACCGAGGCACGCCCTCGACGACCCTGACGACGCAACCACCAGGGCCCAAGCCCTTCATAAAACACAACACACAAACATTGCACCCTCATACCGCCCCCGCCGACGGCCAGGGCGTCGCAAACAAAGTTATTCGCGATACCGCCATGTCACTGGCCGGTTCTCTCCAGTCCATACAGATAGAAGCATTGCTGGAGTTTCTTGCGCCACTTCTTCTCCAGCGCCCACGCATTCTGAAGTGGTGGTACAGGTAGTTAATAATAATACTGATATTAATTAAGATAATCCTCTGTCAGAAGCAACTGACCGAGCCGAGGTTCGGCCCTCTTGGGCACCCTCGAGTCAGACGCTCTCGCGAAACAGGGTAACGGTCCAAGCCGAGGCTCCCTCTCGGGAGCCCTTGCGCTGGTTACCCAAATATAGAGGTCTCGACTGAGAGCCATAAGCGCTCGGTCACCTCTCAACCCGGTGAAACTGTAAAAGCCCTGGGGCTAACAGCGGCCATCAGCCCGAAAAAAAAAAAAAAATGGATTAAGTATATTTGAATAAACATGTAAATCGCCCTTTCTTATGATTCAAATTGTTTAAAAGTAAGATTTGATATGTTATTCGCCGTCACAACTATTGCGATTGCGTCTTTCACCAGAAATTTTTAGTCTGAAAATAACATTACACAGCGCCCTTTTTTTTTTAGCGTGGGGAAATGCCTACGCATACCTGCCCCCGCGGTGACGAGGGCGGGTTATGTCGGACTCGCACCGGCTAAAACCCCACGGTGGTCGCCACCAACGCTCGCGAGGGGTCGCGGGATCTCCTACAGAGGGCCCTAGGGTGATGTTTGCACACGGACGCTGCATAGGTTAGAGACGCCTTTGCCCAGATAGAATGCTTCGTTACCTGTGATTGAATATCCGGGCCCTTACACACCAGACAAAAAAACAGCGCTATGCTGTTGTTTTACGCTGGTATCCTGCGAGGTCTTTCCCCGGTCGAGCCGACTCATTAATGTTGTGTTGTATTTAGATAAGAGATACTGAATGGCTGTACCAATATTCACGAAAGCTTAATAAATATTTCAATGACACTTATTTTGAACATGACTATGACTATCTTTTCTTATTAACAGATGATTACGTAAATAAATATATTTTGAGAATAAACTCTCTTTTTTCAGCCGGAAAGATGTATGGGAACGAGTAGAATGTTACGAGAGGCCCAACGCTCTAAGCAACCATTACTCCTCGCCACCAGTCACGCAACCCTCGTGATGCACCAACACCGTCGGAGCAGCAGCTGGAACGTATCTTGTAAATTTTGTACAGTAACGATATAACGATAAGTAACAGAATAAACATAGAATCATTATTGTAGTTTTAATTGAGTTAGATGTTTAAAAATATTAACCTTATGATATGACCTTGAATATTAACCGCTATATATTGTCAAACCATGGTCCGATCACAATGTTTGTTGGATTGTCATGCAAAACCCTACCGATACCGTGACAAGACAGACGGCAAGTGGCTTTCCTAGTCATTATAAGCTCTTTCTTAAGCGACCGTGATGCTGTCCATCGACGACGCAAACAATGTCCTTCGAGAGATTTCGACCATGGAGACTTCGTCTTCCAGTTATTACCTATCAGATGCTGCGCTGAAGTTTTTGCCACTGAACCAAACTTTGGTACATTGCAAATTGATTCTAGCTGCAGAATGAATGGGACAGCTCGACCAGGGTAGGACCACGCCCTCACAGCATAAAAGTAGCAGCATAATGCTGCTGTATTTCGTCTGGTGAGTGTAGGGAGACCTTTATTACAGGTGACGAGGCATTCCATCTCAGTCCTTAAGGGTGCAAACGCATCTGCATTATGAGTCTTTGTCAAGGATGAATGTAGATGTCTTGGGATGCAATCAAGGTTAAACTTAAGGGCGTAGGTTCGAATCCGTCATTCGACTATTGTCATGTGACAATCTCCTAGTACAAGCACTTTCAGCTTAGTTAAAGTTAAAAGTATTTGCAAATAAACAAAAAGTGTGGACAATCGCTAACATGTACACGTTTTTACACAAGTAGAAAAGTTTTAAACTATATTACATCACGGCAAACGGCTAAAACATAATCCAATAACGTAACTACGCCCTCTTCTTAACTCAATATACTTAAAAAACGTTTTAAGATTCAACTGGTAACGAATGTGATAAGTTTTAATTGTTTATCACTTTTTTTAAGGATAATTTAATAGGTTATTATTCAAATAAAACAAAATATATATACATATATATATTAATTCAATATATTATACAATAATATATCTTAGCACTAAATATAAAAATATTAAATATTCGTAACTCGTTCCGTATCGTGTTGCCCAGTCTCTCCAACCTTACCCATCGTTGATTGTGTGCTACGGAAATTATAAGCAAATACATCACACATATAAGCGAACATATAGAAAAACAAATATAATAACATTAAACTAAATTGAATGTATAAAATCTAGAACACAATATATTCAAGACCTACACAAACTGTTATCTCTGAATACGACGTCCTTTATGAGCAATACAAGGACTTACTACTGGCGTCATGACGTCATATTATATTAATAGTAATTACTTTATTTATAAGAAACCGTCAGATTTCGTTAACTTAATATCACACTTATATTATACGACAACGCAACGTCGCTTGTGTACACACCCTAATGAGCCATCGGTACATACATATTATACAAATGTATTTGTACAGGGATGAATTATTAGGGTTTCCTTTATTTTTATTTAGATTTATCCTAACATTAAATTCTTTACTCTTTTCAAACTAACGTTACGTGAAATCGTGAATTAGAGCGATTGGATTGACCTTATTATTTACGAAATATCGAATAAATCTGTATATTCGTTTTACAACTACAGTTTAGAGAGAAATGTACAGATATATTTACACTAGATTCATATTCCATTATGGCTTCAATGAATTTCGAGAATATATAAGGTGTTTTATAATTTGACTTTTTTTAAAAGTTGAAATATAAATGATATATGATGGATGAAATTTAATAAAACTGGTATTTTATAAGTATTAATGATATAGCTTGTTGATACTATAACCGATGGCGAAGAAATATTCCAAGTGGAAACGTTGTATTGAGACAATCGCAGTAAAGGACACCCAGATGGTGTGACGACCTATTGAAGTCCGTGGGAAGTCGACGGATGCGGGTGGCTCGGGGTCGTACTCTGTAGCAGTCTGTGGGGAAGGTGTGGGGCTCACCAGTGGACTAGTGATGGGCTGACATGGTGATGGTGTTGATGAATAATGTAATCTTACTTAGACCTAAAATATATGTTTTAGCATTCAAATATATTAATTAAAAACATGCAAAATTATCATGATTTAACATACATACATACATGTAGGAATGGCAAGAATTATAAATAATAATATATTCAACTTTAAACCAAAGAACGCAGTTAAATGGAATCTTGAAAGAAATGCTCAATCAAAATACTGTGTGTGTCTGTTTTTAAAATAACGTATTTTCAATCTATAACT
Source organism: Teinopalpus imperialis (assembly GCA_029286865.1). Taxonomy (NCBI): domain Eukaryota; kingdom Metazoa; phylum Arthropoda; class Insecta; order Lepidoptera; family Papilionidae; genus Teinopalpus; species Teinopalpus imperialis. Next base: position 1,107,175 of record JAGSMU010000034.1, read on the forward strand.
GGAAGTTTCTTTATAAAGAATTTAAACAAACTGGTAATGATCATATTTTAACACGAATTCTATACTTAAAGTTCAGTTTTACTTAAGTTTCAGACAGAAGTCTGAAATGTAACATAATATAATAATTAATTATGAACATCGGTGTTGCAAAACAACTATGATGCAGACATCTTACCAATACACAATTAAAACATGCGTTTTAAGGTTATAAAAATGCAAATCTATTTATAACTACCATATAATAGTAAAAACTTATAAATTTTAATTATATATAAATGTTATATTATTTTAAATCATCAGGGAGATCGAACATATTCACAGACAAGCAAAACAATATGTAATACCTTTGGCTGGTAATACTAAATTAATAACACTCCACTCCAATACAGGTTGCAAATGTTTTTAAACTTAATGTATAGTAAAACTTTTAATCGGTATTTATATGTATTGACATAATGCATATATTTACGGGTACTGATTATATGAATTGATACAATAATTTATCGTATTTATTACGTAATATATCGTATAATATTAAATGTGAAATATTTTATTTCTAATTGAACAATGATACGTGTAATGTTTAGTACATGAAATTTAATTTAAACAACAGTGTGTTTATAAACAATTTTCTATTTAGTCAAATATTAAGTCTCATTTTTATCAAGTTACATTATTTTTATCTAGTACATAAGTACGGACATAGCTTCGTTTCCAAAGCGCTAAAGGCAGTATTCGTTAATTTTCCTTATTTAACATTTACATAAATTCTTTATTAACATTTAGTGTGGAAATGTCGAATGAATTATTGATTGAATGCAAAAAGCATAGTAAAGTACAATTAAATAGGGAAAAATTTTGTGTAAATTATTGCCATATAGGGTATAATTTTAAAAGGGAAAATGAAATACGAAGTGGATAATATAAATTTTCACAAATATGATCACTCAATATTTCGTCGCATTGCACACAGATACAGATACAAATGCGTAACTGGGTTTTGCACTAAATTTTGTCTCGCTTCCAATAGAACAATTTCTTTCCTACTATTAATAATGAAAGAAAAAAAACAGCGCACGTGTCCGGAACGAATTCAAAGACTATATAATACGCGGTTTATCTTTTCTTCTAATATTATTATATAAGTTAAAAGTTAGTGTGATATGAGTATTTATAATTTCAATAAGAAATTAAGAGATGCAACCATCAGGCGCCTTTCAAAGTTGCTAAATTTCATCTACATAACGATTTTAAAACTGTACATGCTGATAAATTTTCGAATAAGTATGTACACGACTATTCACACAGCCACGATGCCCAAATAATTCACTGCAATTTTAAAAAACAATAATAATTATATATTTTATATACAATATAAATAATATATATACACTGATTGTAAAGTTTTGAAAACACTATAAAATCATCCACATTCCACCAAGTGTATAAGAGATAGTCTTGACGTACTGGAAATAAAATATTTGTTTCAACATACAAATTTTACAAAAAAAAAAAACTATAACTTTATTATGTATTAAAGAATTATGTTTCTGCCACAGTTCAATAAGGAATGTATGTAAAATTCCTTTAGACACTACTGAAGAATTTTGGTATAAAACCATAACCACACATATACACATGGTTATAGAGTAGTATTTGTTTCCTTTTTTTATTTATTTATTTCTTATTTATTATATTATGTTATATACAATATCATCTTCCATACCATAGTTATAGATACTGACTGCAATAAACCTTAAAAATAATCACACAAAAGAATATGAGCATCCATTTCGATAAGTATCCTCTCCTCGACTCATTTTAACTAAAACTTGAATTCATGAAAAAAAAAATATATGCGTTTAGTCGAACATTATGGTAACATTTTCGTTCACGTATTACAAAACTTCTAAAGCGTATACTTAAAGTTGGATTTGGTGTTCGCTCATTTCGTATTTGTGATCAGGCTACTTTATTTCATGTTTTATGCTTTTTGCATTATTAAGGTCTAACATATGCAAGGGATTGTTTATCTTTTGATTTGTGTATATCAATTAAATATTCTTACGACGCTACGTTCAGTTAGTGAGATGTAGTGTGGCGTACGGTCAGTCGATAGGGGGCGGCTGTGCGGGTATACTTGAAGGCGGCGCCGTTAGATAGCCCGCTGCAAGAGGCGCTGTGAACAAACAAAATAAGTTTTTTTAATATTTTTTTAGAAAATTATAGCACTAGAGCCGTGGAACTTAACGTCCAGGCGCTCGCTTATAATTTCACGATATGCTTCAAATAAAATTCTTTAATTTTCACCATTTTTTAATAATTAAGCCACGATGCAGCGAATTTTTAGCGTATGAATATGAGCGTATAGTATGAATGTATGGGCTTGATGAAGTAAGACCACGTCCTCAGGAGAAAAGCAGCGTGATTTAAGAACAATACTGATGTGTTCCGTATGGTTACGGTAGGAATTCGTTGACAGAATTACTCGTAAAGTGACATACCTTAAAAGCCCTAGGAGTGACAATTTGTCACTGACAAAGCATGTCAACATTTCGAGGATATTTTTAACACCAATCATATAACGGATATAAGTTATCTGAGTTACCTGAATCTTAATTATCGTTAATAACAAGACCGCAAAATTTAAAATACGATATAATCTACTTGCGGTATAATATCGGACTTGAAGTATTCATGCGGTGCCTTAAGGACTATATACAGTGTGACAAAACTAATATGTCTGGAAACACTAAAATACAATATAAACGGACTTTAAAAATAAATGCAGGTGGTGCTTTACGGAACTTATACAGTGTGACAAACGAGATAAGTCACATGCCTGAAAACACTTAAATACAATATAATCTATATGCGGCAATGACGGTCTTTAGAATAAATGCAGGTGGTGCTTTACGGAACTTATACAGTGTGACAAACGAGATAAGTCACATGCCTGAAAACACTTAAATACAATATAATCTATATGCGGCAATGACGGACTTTAAGAATAAATGCAGGTGGTGCTTTAGGGACCATATACAGTGTGACAAACGAGATAAGTCACATGCCTGAAAACACTTAAATACAATATAATCTATATGCGGCAATGACGGTCTTTAGAATAAATGCAGGTGGTGATTTAGGGACCATATACAGTGTGACAAACGAGATAAGTCACATGCCTGAAAACACTTAAATACAATATAATCTATATGCGGCAATGACGGACTTTAGAATAAATGCAGGTGGTGCTTTAGGACCATATACAGTGTGACAAACGAGATAAGTCACATGCCTGAAAACACTTAAATACAATATAATCTATATGCGGCAATGACGGTCTTTAAGAATAAATGCAGGTGGTGCTTTAGGGACCATATACAGTGTGACAAACGAGATAAGTCACATGCCTGAAAACACTTAAATACAATATAATCTATATGCGGCAATGACGGACTTTAAGAATAAATGCAGGTGGTGCTTTAGGGACCATATACAGTGTGACAAACGAGATAAGTCACATGCCTGAAAACACTTAAATACAATATAATCTATATGCGGCAATGACGGTCTTTAAGAATAAATGCAGGTGGTGATTTAGGGACCATATACAGTGTGACAAACGAGATAAGTCACATGCCTGAAAACACTTAAATACAATATAATCTATATGCGGCAATGACGGTCTTTAAGAATAAATGCAGGTGGTGATTTAGGGACCATATACAGTGTGACAAACGAGATAAGTCACATGCCTGAAAACACTTAAATACAATATAATCTATATGCGGCAATGACGGACTTTAAGAATAAATGCAGGTGGTGCTTTAGGGACCATATACAGTGTGACAAACGAGATGTCACATGCCTGAAAACACTTAAATACAATATAATCCATATGCGGCAATGACGGTCTTTAGGAATAAATGCAGGTGGTGCTTTAAGGACCATACACAGTGTGACAAACGAGATGATAGGTTTGCACGTTTTTCACTCGGATTTCATTACGCGTTACCAGAGAGCGCGTGCTGGTGCGGTACAGAGGAGATGAAGAGGTCGTGCCGCTGGGCGGCGTACTGCTCCCACACGCGGCTCCGCGACAGCAGCGCTCGCACCCGCTCGCCGTGTGCGCCCGACCGCGCCATGCCCTTCAGCGCGTTCACCAGCTGCGCCGCCGCCTGCCCGTCCACACGACCCTCCAGCACTAGGAGTAGCTCGCCGATCAAATCGCTCTCCAGTGCCTGCGATATATTGTTTTATTTATTTATCTATTGATTCTTTAATGCATTAACCTTAACAAAGTTAAAAGTTCACCAAAGGGGGACTTAATGCCAAGGACATTCTCTATCGGTCAACCCAAGGTGTGGTGAGATATGTGTATGATAGGTGTAGCAATAAACTAATTAATAATAAGAAAAAAAAACTAAAAATAACTAATACTAGCAAAGTATAATACATTATTATATATAGTTATTAAATACATAATAAATATATAAATACACAATATGTATATACACTGCAGGCTTAAAGTTTAAGACCTTACTTAAAGTAAGAAAATAAAGTAAGTACTCCAATAAAATATTAAACGTTTAAATAACCTGTTTAATCATCTAATAGAACATTGATTGACAATCCATATACTTTAAAAGCATAAAAAAATATTAACATTCCATGCAAAAAAGGCTATATAGTTAGCTGAACTGATTTTTCATAAAAAAATCCTCCTTTACATTTTTAGACTTTTTTCAAAGTCTCGGCATACGAGCAATCAATTTGTTAATGGTGTCTTGTGATATATTGTTCCAAATTTCGCATAAAGCATTCCACATTTCTTCTCGCGAGAATGGGCCACGATTACGGATGTTCCTATCAAGCTTTTCGCGATTTCTTTTTTTGTGTGTGAATATTGCTGTTGGTCGAAAGCGTACGGTGGTGGATCGCCAGCCATCAAGGCGGTGAAGAAGAAATTTTAAATTCTGTCCTAAATTATGGTTAAATTCAATGGTTGGAATCAATCTATAAAAATTCTCAGAATACTCGCAGTGATAAATGCGACATAGGACACATAGGGATGTAACATCTCTTCGCTAGACCAATGTATCGAACCGATTTGAAATAACTTGCCCGTTGAAGATTCCTGTCGCCTAATATAATTTTACGCCAATTCTTACCTGCAACACTAATTTATCCGTGTTTACGTTGGTGTTGTTGAAAATGGCGGCGAGCGCTTCACAGGCACTGCCTACCACTTCTCTACACGTCTTCACCGCAGTCTTCAGCCCCGCCATAACGTCCGTCTGCGTTAATGCTACGATGCAAGCCTAATAAATGTTCAAAAATTTCATTTTAGATCGTAGTGTAGTAGTTCCATCAAAATTAAGATGGGCTCACTCTATTGATAGGGCCACGTCACCGTTGTTCGCTTCTAACTTTCTAACGCCATACCTTAACAAACTACCAGCGTGAAGTGTCAGCATAACACTGCGGTCACGAACAGGACGACAGGTAACGAGAAATCCCGTCTTAGTCCTCAGGAACGATAACGCATGAGTATCTTGAATCTTAGTTCACAATGGAGTCGGTGTCATGTCAGTTGCCCCTGTCATTACGCACATACATCAGGTGGAAGGTGTGCTCATATGTCATCCCTAATATTTATATATATATATATATATATATATATATATATATATATGTGTGTATAAATAAAAAACTACTTGTGGGCGTGTGAGACATTCAGCTTTCGATCGTCGACGTCTTGTATATGCTCAAGATATCTGGCAAGCACGCACGCGCGCACACGTTCTCGCTCGCTCTTACCTGAGTGTCGGCTAGTGCGGCGAGCACGGGGACAGCGTGGCGTGGGCAGGCGGGCAACAGGCGCGCCAGACGCGGCAGCTCGCCCAGCTGCGCGCACGCCTCGCCCAGCGCCGGCTTGGTGCGCAACAACGCGGCCAGCGCGCGTGCGCACACCTCCCCGCGGCTACCCTGTAAACGGTTAAGCGTGAATAGCCTAAGAAGATCGCATGTTTGAATCCACCATTCGACAATTATCGTGAACCCTCTCCTAGCACAAGCATATTCAGCTTAGTTGGAGTGGTTAACCGGAATATTAGTTATTTTAATAGCATTGCTTATATACTTTTAAAATAAAAAAAATGAAATCAAGTCATTGAATATGGTCAATAACGAACACATGAGTTTTCTGATTGTTAACAGATATCATACAAACTGCGGATGTTGGAAGGGTTCACAGATACACCGAATAATATCTAATTATATACTTTATATTATATATCTTTACGTTGTAGAGCTGCAGTGTGTTTCTAGCTGCAGAATGAATGGGTCGGCTGGACCGCGGAAGGACCACGCCCTCACAGAATCCCAGCGTAAATTAGAAGCGTAATGCGGTTGTGAGTCGACTAGTGAGTATTGGGATCCGGTGACCTTTATAACTGGCGACGAGACATTCCATCTGTCCCCTGGGGTGGGCTGCAGGAATCATTTACCATCGGGTGAACAACTTTGTGCTCGTTTCGTTACTCTGTAATTAGATACGTAATATAGTAGTTGCATAGTTTTCTTCAACCAAATATATATATAGTGTGTATCTACTTTTTTGCTTAGCTAAGAGAGAGTTATAAGTTAAATAATCAGAGATTCCTTCATCAAAAGTATAAACATGCTTACGTCTGAAGAATCCTTGTTGAGCGCCGTGAGCGTTTCAGTAAATAACTCTTGCAGGAACTTCTTAGGGCTTCGCAAACTCCAGTGGGGATTCTGCAGGTACAGCTTGAGGTATACTCCACCCACCACCACTTCGCCAGGAGGTGCCCACACTTCTTCACCATTCGCCACCCTTTCTAATGTGTCTCGATCCTCGAAAGTTACGTTGGGGTCTCGCAACTGGTTCGCTAAATGTCTATATGAATACGAAAAACATGATAATGTTGGTATGCAAGAAAAGCATATAGTATGGTAACAGTCTCCCTTTACTCAGTGGGCCTCCCACTCGCGTAGAGGTCTCTGGACTAACGGCAATAGTAGCACACACAAAATGGTAACAGTTATCGTAGAAGCAAAGGATTAGATGAACTAATTTTGGATAAGAACATATCTTTAAACAAATATCATTAAATAATATATATATATATATATATATATATATACATAAATATACATATATATACATAAATATACATATATATATATATATATCGCCACCATTAATAGTCGCGAAGCATGACCCTGGGCTATACAAAACACATGAGCAATTGCTCACTTACTAAGCCAGTGTTTGTGTCCTTAGATTGATAGATATTCAATTGGGTGCAAATCAAGATTACACTACTAATAAGGAGAAGCTGAGAATGATTTTTGAGAGTGGTAGAGCTACACTGCAGTTTGTTTATAGCTGCAGAATGTATGGGTCAGCTCGAGGAAGGAGCACGTCCTCACAGAATACCAGCGTAAAATAGCAGCATAATGCTGGCTTTATTTCGTCTGGTGAGTATAGGGGGATCCGGAGATCTTTATTACTGGTGATGAAGCATTCTATCTCAGTCGTAGAGGGTGAAAATGCATCTGTATTATGATTGTCCTTGACCTTGTCATGGATGAATGTAAATGTCGTGGGCCGCAGGAATCTCTTGCCATCGGATGCGTCCATAGTTACACGCATACAGTATGTAGAGTAGATACTTGTGCAGCAACACGCAACTTATCGCAGTTGCAGTTGCCGCGTGGAGTTGTCCAAGCTCACCTGTCGCACAGCAACGCGACATGTGCCTGCACGCGGCGCCGCGCGTCGTCGCCCCACACCAGCTCGGGGTGCTCGTGACTCGTATCGAAGGACTGCAATGCGGCGCTGCAAGATTCACGGATCGCGTCCGCGAACACACCCGGCATGTAGCGCGATATCGTTAAACGAACCTATAACAATAATAATATTCGTACATTAAACTAATTAACAAATAAATAACACACTCGACATATATATAGTGCACATGCTTGGCATGTGCGCGATATCGTTAAACGAACCTATAACAATAATAATATTCGTACATTAAACTAATTAACAAATAAATAACACACTCGACATATATATAGTGCACATGCTTGGCATGTGCGCGATATCGTTAACCGAACCTATAACAATAATAATATTCGTACATTAAAATAATTAAAAAATAAATAACACACTCGACATATATATAGTGCACATGCTTGGCATGTGCGCGATATCGTTAACCGAACCTATAACAATAATAATATTCGTACAATAAACTAATTAACAAATAATAAATAACACACTCGACATATATATAGTGCACATGCTTGGCATGTACGCGATATCGTTAAACAAACCTATAACAATAATAATATTCGTACATTAAAATAATTAAAAATAAATGCTTACACTCGACATATATATAGTGCATGCTTGGCATGTGCGCGATATCGTTAACCGAACCTATAACAATAATAATATTCGTACATTAAACTAATTAAAAATAAATAACACACTCGACATATATATAGTGCACATGCTTGGCATGTGCGCGATATCGTTAAACGAACCTATAACAATAATAATATTCGTACAATAAACTAATTAACAAATAATAAATAACACACTCGACATATATATAGTGCACATGCTTGGCATGTCCGCGATATCGTTAAGCGGTATTTAGCAAAAAAAAATTGTACATTAAAAGAAACAATAAATAACACATGCGGCATATTGTGCGATATCACTGAAAGAAGATATTAACACAGGTATTATTTCAACATTAAAACAGGTTAAATAATAAATAACACACGTGGCATATTGCGCGATATCGTTAAACGAACCAATAGCAAAGGCTATCCGTTGTAAATATAGGACTTTTGCAAGAAGTCCCAGTTTCGGTAGCATGATCTTAAGAATCTGATGCCATTATACGATAACTTTTTGCGATCTTAATTTTTTTCATGATGTTGAAGTAATGAAATAACATCGCACATCTACATCGCTTTATTTTTTTATTATTCATCTTATAATAGATAGAGCGTAAAATAGAATTGTAGAGATAAATTAAAGAATTAACATAAATGTTATAAACATTGTAAATTAATATAATAACATCAACATTCTTAGAAACATTTTTATTATTTTTGTCATACAAGATAAGTATGATGAATAATGTTTGCTTCCGTATTAATTCAATTGAGAAATATGCTTAATTATTATATAACAAAAACTATTGAAGTTCGATTTACCTTAGGTCCATGCAATTTGTCCGACATCATACGAGATAGTAGTTCCGCAGCTGCTTCTCTAGTTTCTGGTATTTTGCAGTTGCAAAACAGATCTAAAAGATAAATCACCGCACCTGTGTGATAGAAAATATATATTATTATTAGAGAGAACAAATATAAAATCTATTTAAAAAAAGAAATTTAATTATTAAGTGATTTAAATAATCAGACAACAAGAATTTTGATTTGAATTTTTTTTTAATTACTTTATTAGTGTTTTTCACGTCTCACATCTTGGGTTGTCTGATATAGAATGTAAGTCCGCTCTTTGTGAACCTATATATATATATACACACATCACAGCTAATCCCGATTCCCGACGAATTTGAACTCATAATTATTGTTCCTTGGACGTACGATCGTAAGCTACCATGCCCTTCCATCGATTAATTTCTATTTCTTATTTTCTTTTTCTTACCGTATATGAACCAATAAACAACACGCCTTTATTTACCATCGGTGTTATCGCTAAACGTGGTCCAAGTTTTCACAGCCTTACTTACCCTTGGCTAGTGCTTCGCGCACAAGTGCGGTGCTGGCTAGCAAGGCTGAGAGCGCGGGCAGCGCTTCCTGCGGCGGTGCGCGCGAACCCAACAGCGGCAGCAAATGACCCAGCACGCCGCACGCTGCGACGTCCTCGACACACTCGCGCACGCCGCTCGCAGCGTGCGCCGCCCCCAGCGCCGCCTCACTCATCCCACTCCAAGCGCGTCCAGATATCAGCCCGAAGATCAGCCCGAATGAACCAATGCATTGAATCTCCACACCTGTGAACGTTTAAGGAATAATATAATTGTTAATTAAACTTTGTATTATGGGTAACCCAAATTTGTTGGTACTTAACAATATATATGTATATTTATCTGCCGAATAACTCTTTACTTCGACATTGTGAAACAGGGACTTAATTTCTAGCTGCAGAATGAATAGGTCAGCTCGACGGGGGTAGGACCACACCCTCACAGAATACCAGCGTAAAATAGCAGTATGCTGCTATTTACAGCTGGTATTCCGTGAGGGCGTGGTCGTCACCAGGTCCACCTATTCATGTTGCAGCATGACTCTGTTATTAATACCGTTAAGCAGAAAATAAATGAGTTACCTGGATTCTTTATTATGACATTTGTTAAAGCATTTAGTGCTAAAGTGATATGTTCAACCCTTTCATCTGTCATATCTTCTTGCGTTTCCTCCTGGATAAACTTGAGCAAGTCTAACACGAACTGCTGTGGATTCTGCAAATAAGATACAATAATACAAAGATTACATCATATTGCCTTAATAGTAACAAAAGTTAATAATAAAAAACAGCTTTGGAGTATGGTGTACCAAAATCGATTAGGATTAAAACTGAATTTTAACTACCAAGAATTTAATATCGAGCAAATCTTATAAGCAAAAGATTTTATTTTATATTTGATTGATATTCTAAACATCCCTTTTTATTTTTTTGATATATATTTTTTTTATTACATTGAGAGTAACAAACCAGCACACAGTTTACCTGATGGCAAGTGATTCCTGAGGCCCACGACGTCTGCATTCATCCTTGACAAGGAATCATAATGCAGATCGGTTGCCACCCTTGAGGACTGAGATGGAATTCCTCGTCACCAGTGTTATAAGGCTCTCCGGATCCCTACACTTACCAGACGAAACACATCTCACATTACTGCTGCTATTTCACGCTGGCATTCTGTGAGGGCGTGTTCTTTTCCCCGTCAAGCTGACCCATTCATTTTGCAGCTAGATACAAACTGCAGTATAGCTCTACCACTGTTTAACTATATACCCTAATAAGGCTAGGATTAAACAGTTCTATCAACGGGTATCTGTACACGACAATAATTGCAAAGGCGATATTCCTTTCATCGTAAACAGGAGTTGAGCAAACTCAATTAAATGAGAGTACATATATATATATACACACATCACAGCTAGTCCCGATTCCCGACGAATTTGAACTCACAATTATTGTTCCTTGGACGTACGATCGTAAGCTACCATGCCCTTCCATCGATTAATTTCTATTTCTTATTTTCTTTTTCTTACCGTATATGAACCAATAAACAACACGCCTTTATTTACCATAGGTGTTATCGCTAAACGTGGTCCAAGTTTTCACAGCCTTACTTACCCTTGGCTAGTGCTTCGCGCACAAGTGCGGTGCTGGCTAGCAAGGCTGAGAGCGCGGGCAGCGCTTCATGCGGCGGTGCGCGCGAACCCAACAGCGGCAGCAAATGACCCAGCACGCCGCACGCTGCGACGTCCTCGACACACTCGCGCACGCCGCTCGCAGCGTGCGCCGCCCCCAGCGCCGCCTCACTCATCCCACTCCAAGCGCGTCCAGATATCAGCCCGAAGATCAGCCCGAATGAACCAATGCATTGAATCTCCACACCTGTGAATGTTTAGGGATTAATATAATTGTTAATTAAACTTTGTATTATGGGTAACCCAAGGTTGTTGGTACTTAACAATATATTTACATATATTTATCTGCCGAATAACTCTTTACTTCGACACTGTGAAACGGAGTCTTAATTAAAGAATGAATGGGTCACCTCGACGGGGGAAGGACCACACCCTCACAGAATACCAGCGTAAAATAGCGGTATGCTGCTATTTACAGCTGGTATTCCGTGAGGGCGTGGTCGTCACCAGGTCCACCTATTCATGTTGCAGCATGACTCTGTTATTAATACCGTTAAGCAGAAAATAAATGAGTTACCTGGATTCTTTATTATGACATTTGTTAAAGCATTTAGTGCTAAAGTGATATGTTCAACCCTTTCATCTGTCATATCTTCTTGCGTTTCCTCCTGGATAAACTTGAGCAAGTCTAACACGAACTGCTGTGGATTCTGCAAATAAGATACAATAATACAGAGATTACATCATATTGCCTTAATAGTAACAAAAGTTAATAATAAAAAACAGCTTTGGAGTATGGTGTACCAAAATCGATTAGGATTAAAACTGAATTTTAACTACCAAGAATTTAATATCGAGCAAATCTTATAAGCAAAAGATTTTATTTTATATTTGATTGATATTCTAAACATCCGTTTTATTTTTTTGATATATATTTTTTTTATTACATTGAGAGTAACAAACCAGCACACAGTTTACCTGATGACAAGTGATTCCTGAGGCCCACGACGTCTGCATTCATCCTTGACAAGGAATCATAATGCATATCGGTTGCCACCCTTGAGGACTGAGATGGAATGCCTCGTCACCAGTGTTATAAGGCTCTCCGGATCCCTACACTTACCAGACGAAACACATCTCACATTACTGCTGCTATTTCACGCTGGCATTCTGTGAGGGCGTGTTCTTTTCCCCGTCGAGCTGACCCATTCATTTTGCAGCTAGATACAAACTGCAGTATAGCTCTACCACTATTTAACTATATTCCCTAATAAGGCTAGGATTAAACAGTTTTATCAACGGGTATCTGTACACGACAATAATTGCAAAGGCGATATTCCTTTCATCGTAAACAGGAGTTGAGCAAACTCAATTAAATGAGAGTACACATATATACATATATAAAAAGAGTATTTGAGTTTCAACTCATGTAATCCCGTTTCATTTTTAACAAAGGCACGATACATTTATTAAAACACATCGGAAAACAAAAAGTCAAAATAAAGCAAGAGACGCAGCTGCTTTGGTGGCTCGTGAGCGCTCTCTCTCGCGACCCGTGCGTTTTTTGCGGGAGGGGTGACGGTCGCTATGGCAACGGATAATGGCGGACGCGGCAGCGAGCGTTAGGGTCCCGTATGGCGCGTAAAGAGTTCCGTGCTACACATATTATATATATATATATATATATATATGTATTTTTGTTATCATCCAGATAGCCAGTAAAGTGAGCTGGAATACAGATCGTGTTAGTCTAATAACTTATATATATTTGTTTCTTAATTAACTTTTAAGAATCAAATGACATTCTAGATCACTAGACATCACTTAGTCGTCACAAAGGAACAAAACATTGTTCCTCTGTATTGGTAATTATATTTTTTACATTATTCAAGTTATTCGTTGTCGCTTGTCTTATACGAGTCGACCTAATCCGACCGAACTATAGTAATGACCTTTAATGCACAAATTGCAACAATTTATTCACATTTTATAATTCTAAGTATACATATCGCTTGGAGAACGCTCCAGGCTCATTGAGCACAGCGTCAATAACTTTTTAATTGTGTGAAAGCATTTATTTATGCAAGAAAGCCCGTCTGAGTTATATGTGACAGTTTAACCCCCTTCTAAAAGACATTTAACACGTACGATCATACACGTATCTTAGATAACAAGTAGAAAAACACACCTCAATTGGGTAGTCCGGTTGCTCATTGTAAATGTCAAGGTAGACACCACCCACAGGAAGCAAACCCTCGTGTGCGGAGTACGCGAAGTTGGCCTCCACCAGGGGCTCGTCGTCCTCCAGCGACCTCCAGCGTTCCAGGGACTCCTTCAACTCGGCGCGCGTGCTATTATCCCATACCAGGTACGGCGTACGCCAATTCGATGTTATGGTTTTCAACAGCTAAGGAATAAAGTTCGTCGTTTTCAATAGAATAAATAAAGAATAATGGTGCTGAAACGTCAAGATAGCTAAATTTTAGAGAGGTGTATTAAAAATATATATATATTATTTCACCTACCAACAAACGAGTACACAGTTCACCTTTTGGTGATACCTGCAGCCACATTCATCCTTGACAAGGAATCATAATGCAGATGCGTTGTCACCGTTGAAAACTGAGATGGAATGCCTCGTCACCAGTAATAAAGGTCTCCGGATCCCTGCACTCACCAGACGAAACACAGCAACATAATGCTGCTATTTTACGCTTTTATTCTGTGAGGACGTCGTACTACCCCGGTCGAGCTGACCCATTCAATCTGCAGCTAGAAACAAACTGCAGTGTAGCTCTACCACTGTCAAAAATTCCGTGTTAAAACCACAGTGCAACTAGAAATTTGCTGTGGCCCCATATAGATCGGCTTGATCAGAAAAGTACATTACGTTACTATAGAATTTAAGTTGGCCTCAGTTGGGTAGTCAACTCGTGTTTCAGTCTTACGGCCTGTAATTATTTTTTTTTCTTTCATTTTCTTTCATTCAATTTATAAATATAACATTGAAGTTATAATGTAACGATAAAAATAATAGGGCGAATTGTTCCATTAAAACACAGTCCGATAACACCGATACAAAGACTAGAGATTAAAATTACCGATTGCCTCCTTTAATAATTGTACCAGTCGACGACTTGGTCTAGTAGTGATGCAGATATTGCAAGACCTTTATTAGACCAGGCATTCCATCTTAGTCCTAAAGTGAGACAACGCATCTACATTATGATCTACATATTACGCTCTCGCGGAACAGGCAAACGGTCCAAGCCGAGGCTCTCTCTGGAGCCCTTGTGGTGGTCACCCACCGAAACTCAACCCGGTGAAACTGTAAAAGCCCTCGGGCTAACAGCGGCCATCAGCCCGGAAAAGAAAAAAAACTACATTATGATTCCATATCGAGAATGAATGTAGATGTCGTGGGCCACAACTGGTACTTAAGTATCACTTACCCTATTAGGAGAACTATGTAACTTCCAAGTATTTGTGTTTCGGTCTGGTAACTGTACGGATCCGTAAACCAGTGTTACCGGTAACGAGGTATTCCATCCTAAACCTCAGGCGTGAAAGGGCATCTGCACTGTTTCCTTACCGGGGATAAATGTGAGCGTTATGGGACACAAAATATTATACAGGTTGTATACATATAATATTATACAGGGTGGCCCAGAAAGACGCAAGATTTTAAAAATGGAATTACTTCGGAATGGTAGGGACGCGCGGGAGGTGGGGGGAGTGTGTAACTCGATTCATGCATAGTTAGTGTTGATGGAGGGATTCACGGGCGACATGAGATTAACGTTAAAAATTATTAGAATAAATGCGATTTCTTCTACAGCGCTTATATCGCAGAGTTAAGATTACACGATTTATACCAATGTCCCAGTGAATGTCATTAGATCGTCGTGAAATTTGAATGCTCCGTTTCCACGCTATATATATTCATAAATTAAGTTATTTCTGTAACTCCGTAAATTCCAACAGGTACACGAGAATGTTACATGATTTTTTTTTTCCGAAACTGCAAGAACTGCAATTCTATAACCGTGACACGTGGTTTCAACAACATGGCACCACATGTCATACTTGTTAATGAATCCTTCGCTATCATCGACGGAGTCATATCGCGCAGTGGGTAGGTAGGGTCTTCAAATCATACAGTAATCACTCACCTCGTGTCTATCTGGCAGAGAGAGGCGCGCGCACAAGTACGGCGTGAGAAGTGCGTGGAGGGCGTCATTGACGCGCTCGTCTTCCGGCGTAGGTTCCTCGTGGGGCCCATACATCGCACTCAGGGCGATCGCGCATTGTACCGCTAGTTGATTCGCTTCCACCTAAAAGTAAGATATTACAGATAATCAAAATGAATTGAGTAATCATTTATTATAACAAAAGTATGCAAAGGTCTGCGACCATACCTTTGATTGGCCCCATCATTACTGGGCCACCATCGGCTTAGGTTAATAATCCGAGATAGTAACTAGAAAGTCTCAAGATACTTTGACCATCTAAGTAGATCGGATCAAAAACCACCGACAGTAACAAGTAAGCAGAGTGGTGTAAAGCAGTGGAAACGTCGGAATATAAAATATAAAAATATATATATATATATATATATATATATATATATATAATTCAATAAATACCAGACTGCGAAAACTTATGTATATTTACAAATCTCTCAGACACGTAGCAAATGAAAAAATTTGCAAATAAGTCTATTATTCCCTAGTTCAATCTCTTATTACCTATACCATAACCTCCTGGGGAGGAGCCAGTAAGACCATAATTCTTGAAGTAGAAAGGACTCAGCGAGCAATTTTAAGAGTTATCTACTATTTGCCATTCCGTTATCCCACCACCGAGTTGTATGAGAGAGCAAAAGTTCTAACTGTTCGCCAATTATTTATATTACACACGATCCTAAAACAGCATAGCTCAATTAAATTTTGTTCTGAAAACTATAAACTAAACAGACGTTGTGTACCCTTCTGTCAGTCAAGTATAAAGCTTAAATCTAAATTCGCAGGGCGCTTCTTCTGTTTCCTTGGACGACTTCTATACAATAGAATTAATAAAAACCTTCCCATTTACACCTTTACCAAAAGAAAATGCAAAAAGGAATTAGTTGAATGGTTACAGAAACTTAATTATAATGCCACTGAAAGATTGATATACGTTCCCGTATAAATGGAAGCCACCCCCCCCCTCCTCACACATCCACACACAAACACACACACATACACATAACCCAACTAAGTTATTTTAGTTAACTAATACTTGTTTTCATATAATCAAATGTTTCTTTTTTCTTATTTTATTTTTTTTACTTTTCTCCAAGAGACATCTCTATTGTTTAACTGAACAATATTTGTTTTATATTATTTATGTATTATAATTGTCTAGCACATGATAGGGTGGAGGCCTGATGGCCCGACAATACAAGTCCAGAGCTTAGTTTGGCGCATCAGTCTCCCGCAATATACGTGTCAACATATGTAAATATTATTGGTTTAACTTAATTTAATTAACATGTATTGTGGAGAGAAATAAAGAAATTATTATTATTATCATATATATATATATATATATATATATATATATATATATATATATATATATATATATTTTCAATGGATAGAGTAAATAGTTATACATGCTGGACCACCCAACGAGCCCATATTTCTGCCTACACAATAATTCATAAACATCCACATGTGCAAAAGCGCTGACAAATCAAATCACAGGATACAGAGAACACCTACCGCAAATACCGGCGTCGATATGGAGGACAACCAAAAAATACCATTGTCATCAATTTTGCACCTTAGATTTTAAGATGAAGTGGGAGTCTGTCATCAGCCAACATATTAAATTGCTATTGTATACTTGTATAATGAAATAGATTTTAATTTAATTCTATTTATAAAAATCTCATACATCGTCAAAATTTGACTCGATTGTTTCCAATATTTATGTTCAGAAATTGTACGAGCCACGCATCGTACATTTTTGTCTCGTCAGCATTTTCACCTGAATAAAACACTATCGCCCACCGCTGTTGGGCGAGTTCATTATCGTCATCATCGTCTTGTGCACTCCACAGCATCAGCATAGCATTAGCACAGTATCAGCATTAGTTTAATTTATTAGCATTTATTATTTTAATTATAACACCAAAAGTCCTATTAAAAGTATTATAGCACTTACATTCACTTTATTTGTACAATACCGTACAGAAATTGATTCACAACTTGAAATACTGGTAATTATTATTACACCAATATAATAATAAAATATATATATTTAACTTTCTTTTGAATTAAACAATCTCTTTTTAGAAACATTTAAAAAGGCGGTCGGGGGTGATTACTTATCATTCATAATATCTCGTTTGCCCCTCTAGTATATAAAAACAAAACTACTTACTTGTTTGTTCTCTCCTTCGGTGTCGACCCCGGACTCGGCCAGCGTGTAGTCGTAGCGCAGGGCGGGCGGCAGCAGAGCGTGCAGTGCGCCTGCGCGGGCCAGCTGCGCGCGGCACGTCGCCTCCGCGCACAGCGCCGCCACCGCCTCGGCGCCTGCACACGCCGTTTCGCCCAATTGCTGCAATGAAATAACACGAGATAACGCCTAACCCAACTATAGTAGCAGATCATTCAAAAAAATATATATTTATTTATTTGATTTACAATTACAATTTTTTTTTCTTACTTTAGCAGCCTTGCTAGCTGATGTAACACAGCCCTAGACCTGTGTTACAGCAGTTAATCCCCCCTTCCGGATGAAGTGTAATTTAAAATAAACTTAAAATTAATTTTACATCAAAACTATAATTTATTTAATTATGTTGTTGAATAAAGAAGAATATCCCAATAAGGGATAGTAGTAAATTTTCTTAGTTTAACATCGTACACACATATTATAACTAGTCTAGTGAATTAACGTTCTTTTTATATCGTATGTTATTGAGTGGTACAAGAGAAGGTTAAGGGCGATTTATATAAATGTTTCAATAACTAATGCTTGTTTATAAATACATATAGATATATATTTGTTAGTTTGTCTTAAAAAACATTAAATTAACATCTCGGGTGAAATTTACTTATTTGTTTTTAATAATAATAATTCAAAATAATTCCAAGAGGGCTCATTTATAGAGCGCGCCACGCGAAGTTTCAAGCGAATCCCCCTGAAAACACGAGCGCTGCTTTGTGATATTTTACAGTTTTAAAATTATATTTATACAGATAGGAATGGTTAATGTGTGATTACCAAAACAAAGTTCACGCTACTTTAGTCTACTGGGGATTAAATCAGTTCGCTTGTATTGAGCGCCGTTGTTTTGCGCCTATGGATTGCTCAGAAACAATACTCAGCCACTCGTATCAATGAACTTTAAATAGGGCAACAATAATTTAACTTAATACTTTTAATAGTAAACAAAAAAAAAAAAAAAAGCGGTTTTTTTTTCTTAAAAAAGAATATTAGCATATTAGCAGCTGCTTACTAATACTCCACCATACTCAGCGGGCCCCCGCATCGCGGGTTTATTTAGCTTATTTAGATCGTTAAAGCTGGTAGAGGTCAGAAGACCAACAGCGTCACATAAAAAATAAAAAAATCTAATATTCCGGTTAACCACTCCAACTAAGCTGAGGATACTAACGACAATAATAGTCTAATGGTGGATTCGAACCTAGAGTACCTTAAGTTTTGGAGAACGTATCCTGAACCTATTTTATTACTAAATATGTATGTATGTACTCACCGGCCGCTTAAGCAGCGGTACGAGGTTGGATGCGAGAGCGGGCATAGAGGCGCACACGCTGCGACAGGCCGCGAAGGCCGCGGCCACGGCGAAGCAACGGGCGCAGTGCGCGCACACCGCGGCCGCCACGCCGCGCGTGTCGCCGCCCAGCACCGGCGAGCAGCGCGACAGCGCGGCCTCCAGAACCTGAATTAAATTTTAACAAAAATGTTCATTAAAACGATCATAGTACAAAATAGACGGGGCGGACTCGTCCATAGCACACTTTTACTATATTATGAAATAATATTAAAAATAAGAAATAGAAATAAAATTGTTATATTCCCGCAAGGGAATATGTGTGTGTGTTATGTGTAATGTGTATATATCATACGAATTTTTATATAATTTTTTTATTCATTAACAGTAAATTTGCTGTTCACGATTGCGACGTATGACACAGTATACGACTACCCACCTCTAGATGGAGCCATGTGTCCAAATCGATAGATACATCAGATGTTGGCACAGGATTGTACTTCGTGGCAATATATGAGGAAGGCAGTACAGCAGCACGCTAGAGCAGCAATGGATAATGATAATAATGATTATTAAAAAACTAAAGGAATCTTTTATGAGTAACGTCGCTCCTTTGCGTTGAGCGAGGCCCGAAGCGCAAAACACATGTAGGCGCCATTAGCACTTGTGTGGGCGTGATCATTTGCGTGTCTACGACGTTAAGAAAGGAGCGCCGACCTGGACCGTGCGAAAGCTGATAAACTAACACTAACGTGGCAGGTGGCAGGATACATGTGTGCGTGTTCGTGTGCTTTACCTCCAGACCGCCCTCGCGTCGCAGCTCCTCTGCGTTGAGCGCGGAGCAGCGCACGGTCGCATGCGCCAGCTGGCAGGCGGCGGGCAGTAACGCGGCGTCCCGTTCGCTGAATAGCTGCTCGGCTTCCACCTCCAGCCGCGCAGTGCTGAGTAGCTGCGGGTAGCCCGCATACTTGTAAGGCGCCAACACTGCGAACAATTGAAAGTTTTATACTTTAGCGCACCTTTTTTATAGAATTATCAATCAGCCTTTAATAAAAAATGTTCGAGGAAATCTCACCGGTAACCTCTTAAATTAAAGGGTCTCAATAGTTATTTATTCAGACTTTAATTACGAAATCATTTTTTCAATATTTCCCATTTGTTACAAAAATGCATTAATAGCTTCCCATACTGTTAATAAAATATTGCAATAAGACAACACCGCCTTGTTTTTAATAATACAACACCCAATATAAGAAGCCCCAATTAATCACGTTTCCCCGAGTGAACTTACCAGTTTAATTAATTGACTGAATCTTCTCATTGCACTTTCAGGTACACAAGACGAGATGGATAAGAAAGATATGGGATTAAACAGTATCAAATTAAATCATATCATCAAACCTTCTGAATATCTCTGGAACAGGATGGTCTGGGTCCGCAATATAAGTACAATATTGTTTGTGTTGGGCCCGTCGCCGGTCCATACGTTTCTGCTGCATAAGAACTCGTATGCCTGGTTTACTGCTTCAAATCGATCCTGAAATCATATGATTCATCACTAATTTGCATATCCGCGCGTGCTTAAATTTATATAAAAGCGCCATCTATTGAAAAATTAAAGTACTAAAACAAACCGATATCCCCAAAATTGTAAACATGACCGATGTGACGGCGCGTTATCTGATACTTCATTCATAAAGGAGGGATAGAAATTTACACCGACATTACTGAATAATATTGTTTACCTAGGCGTCAAATAATTAATGCATTTACTAAGATGCTCACAATTGGCTAAGATGAATGGTCATTTATCTATTTAGAAAAGTAAGTTACCGAGTGAGTGAATACACTTAATACATTTTAACACGTTTGCACTTTACCATAGCATGTCTGACTGATATTAAATAGATGCGGAAGCTGGCACACATGTGCAAACATTTGTACAGTCAGGCTAAAAAAATGTTCGTCACCTTAAAGTGGACATTTGCTTGCACCATGGAAATTATCAGTCATGCCTATATTTCATTTCAAACGAAACAGAATATCGCAATTAGATAGCTTTGATGTCGATAAAACTAGATCAGGTGGGGGAACCCGTTGTCGGGCCGCATGCTGCCCGCCAAGCCTTTATTTATATTACAGATATTCTCCCGCTAATATATTATTAATATAAATTTCAAAATTTGGATAGGCCCGTTGCTAAAAAAAGGTTGCTCACCCGTGAACTAGATGATACATCGTAGGAGTAAACTTATAAGGTATAATTTATATGCAGTTGTCTGCATAGTGCTTTAGTTTCAATAGACACTAAAAGTTAAACTTGATAAAGGAATGAATTTGAAAACTGACGAAGGTTTTCGTACCGCGCCTGTACAATAACACGTATTTGTGTGCTTGCAAATATAATTATTTTACAAACTATTTACTATTTACTTACGACTGTCTGAAGAGGTCTGAACTTGAAACATGCAATAAAAAAAAAGTGTTTGGCGTTGTCATAGACAACATTTGTGAAACGCACCCGTCCTTCAGGATTCTTGTCGGGATGGTATTGATGAGCGAGACGGTAGTACGCCTTCCGCACAGCGGCCTCGTCATGAGCCCCAGCGTCTAGGCCCAGCGCTGCGTACGCCTCGCTCACTGTCATCGATGGCGCCTTCTTTTCTACTTCCCGACGCCACGCTTCTAAAACGTCTTTTAGTAGACCAACCTGGAACGGTAACATAGCGGTCATCATATTATATAAGAGAAAGAAATCAAGAGGATCACATTCGACACAAACTATTCGATGATATTAAAGACGAGTGCGTTAAAAAATTATAATTCAATACACTCCAATAACAATTGTAAGAGAATTTTTCCAATCAATCATAAAGGGTTAATAAGAAAAATTAACACAATAAAGTAAATTAGGAAATTTCAATATATTTGCATAGTGAACTGTGAATATGGCAGAGGGCTCGAGTAACCGACATACGACCGACTTGAGTACGAAAACGGAAATGGGAATGGACTTGTCCCATCTATAAATGAACTATGACAATCGTTTGAGTAAACAATTAGTCGAGTGGAAAGGCGGCTGGCAATAACTGGACGCCAAAATTGGGGTAAGTGGAGATTTTGAAGAAAGATGATTGAGGAATTTCATTAAATCCAGGATGTAACTCCATGTACGTTTTAATTTCAAGTGTAAGTAACACCACACGACTTGCACTTTAAAATGCTTTTATATATTACCGTGCTTATTAGTGGCAACATTATTATATGGTCGAGTGAAGACAGGTGCAGGTTTTCGTGCGTTTGTTTGTATGTATGTAATAATGTATATTGATAGATCACCGGATCCGGTATCGGCCAGTCGGGGAAACGCTGCGTGTCGCACAGATGCCGCAGGTAGAACATGTTGCAGAAGAGCTCGTGCTGCAGCTGCGGATAGCAGACGGCGGGGATCGCTAGGTACGGATAGCGCGCCGCGACGTGCGCCCGCAGACGCGGCGTGAACTCGCCGATGTGCGCGGACACTTTCATAATCAGCATACGTCTGGTGCAAACAATCATTAATATAGTACATGTAATACGTAAACTATTCTAATAAACCTAAGGGTGACAATGGAGCACACAGAGGCCCATAAACACAAAGCATTGATTTTCAACAAATATTTAAGATAAATAAAATTGAATAACCTCAGTAAGTAATAAGTCACGTTTCTCTCCCCAGTTTGATGGCTATGTATTTATATTTAAGTTGGTTTTTTTTTCGGGCTTATGGCCGCTGTTTCTCTTTGGCATTTTCGCGGGGTTGAGAGGTAATCAGCACAAGGACTCCCAAGAGGGAGCCTCGGTTAAGCCAAGACCGTTACCCTGTTTCGCGAGAGCGTAACTCGAGGGTGTCCGAGGGGCCGAACCTCGGCTCCATCAGTTGCTTCCGACAGAGGATTATCTAAATTAATATCGCTATGATTATTATTATTTCGCTATCTGTACCACTGCTGAATGCGTGGGCGCCGGAGAAGAAGTGGCGCAAGAAATTCCAGCGACGCTTCTATCTGTATTGACTGGAGAGAACCGGCCAGTGACATGGCGGTATCGCGAGTAACCTTGTTAGCCTCGCATTTAAGTTGGTTGTGAATAGACATGATAGAACTATAAAAATATTTGTTGACCTCTCTATTATATACACTTTAAAAACAAATGCGAATTTAAAATAAAAAATCATTGACACTGAATAGGTACAACGAGAGGATTTTCAACTTAACAAGCTTTTTTTTCTCGTTTTATATTATTGATGTTTTTCTTATGTTAACTATTACATTTTCTTTTATTAATGTGTACAATTTTGTTATGCAAAAGTGAACCATTTTTGTGTTACCATGTTTTTTAGCTTTTTCAAAATAAGTGTAAAATGCAAAAACAAAAAAATTAATTATTAATTAATATTATATTAAATTAATTTTAAAATATATAATAAAAAATATTTTATTATATTAATTAATGTAAAAAAAAGGATCAATTGAAATCTCTGTTTTTCTTCCGAATTATAAAATCGATTAAACACTGGTTATTTATCAATATTAAAACAACAATTATCGGTCCAAATTTAAAAATGCGAGACGAAAAATGATATCATTTCAATATTTTTTTTCTCCTAAAATACCTTAAAAAAAAAAAACAGTAATGAAACTGGGCTTGCAGATTATTTTAAAAACATAACCGTCTTAGCTCTCCAACAATGCATAACAACTAGGAACTTATTTCAAAGAAACTGAAAAATTATCATATATATATAAATATATTTATGTGCTCTCAAAATGTGACAGGAATTCATAAATCAGTTTTATAATTGCCTGTAAATATTCATTTGTAAAAAAAATACGCGACACAATTCTTTGCGTCTTACATAATTCATAAGTTTACATAATTCATACCTCATTTCCGAGTTCCAGATGGCTTCAGGCGTGTCCCACTCTCCAAGGAATATTTGGGCAAATTTCTCTGCGCCATGGTTCTCCAAGTAGCATACCATCGCTTCCGGCAGCAGTTGACCAAGTATTGAGCGCTGCATGATGTCTGAACTTGACTGTAAATTGTATTACATGTTCATTTAAATAATAAACGTAGACATAGTGGTTATGGTCCAGATTTACGCCAATCATCTGAATTTGCTATTTAATTATTTATATCCATTTATTTACATTATATATTCTTATTTTGATGAATATTAAGTATGTTACATATATTGTTAATATTTTGGATTCTTTTACTTTTTATAATTGACGATTATTTAATAAATAACATACAATTATATGCATGTTGTTTCGAATAAAAAAGTAACTAAAAAGAATTAAATTATTTAATATAAAAGGAAAAATACATTAATAAAATAAAGATTAAAAGTTATGAATTATATAAATTTTAAATTAACTTACTTGATCGGCCCTGAATGCTTGCTTCATGTGAGTGAGTCGAAGGAACCTCGCAATTGGCAATAGATTGGAGCCCGTATATAATAACACAAAGTAAAATACACCTGTTAAATACAGTTTTGATATCTCAGGATTGTCTTGCATGACCTCGTACAACAGTGTTGCTACCTAAAATAAGGGTATTTATTTATGTGTATTTATTTTATCACACTAAAGGTGTAACAAAAATTTAATAAGGTTTAATTTAACAACAGAAAACAAGTGTCAATTAATGTTTTTCATTATGAATTGATTTGAATATTAAGAAGGATCAAATTTTATTATGCATCACCTTTTCAACGAGTATTGGATCGAAAGTCAACAGCAATTGCACGACATGGGCCAAGCAAGATGGCTCCGATAATATTCTCTTTACTCGTGGCAGAGGCCTTATTACTGCATCTTCTTCGTCTCTATAAATTTTAAAAAAAGGATGTGTCGTTTTTTTGAACCGTTCTATATTTAAAAAATACAAAATTTTACAACTTTCCATGTTCGATTGATAAATTGATAATTATACGTGGGTACATATTAAGCAAGTTGCAGCTAAAAGTGGCTGTGCACTTAATGTATTGATAAGGCTGTTGAAGGACCATACTCGTATAGTATAGTAAAAAACAACATGACCGATGTGACGGCGGTACTAGTGGTTTAACATCGTCCGTAGATCTAAAAACGTACTTCAGAGATGAAAACAGACTTAGATGACCATAGACGTTAGTGGAGAGCAGTTCCTGTTCTCTTACACGTATCCGTAGTTACACTATGAACGTGTTCTTTAACCTGTGATTTTTTTTTTTTTACCTTTAATATGTGATCACATATACCGCACTTTCATATCGCCCCCGCCGACGGCGAGGGCGTCACAAACAACAGAATTATTCGCGATAGCGCCCTGTCACAGGCCGGTTCTCACCAGTCAACATCGATAGAAGCGTCGCTGGAGTTTCTTGCTCCACCTCTCCAGCGCCTACGAATTCCGAAGTGGTGGTACAGTCATTAACAGAGATATTAATTTAGATATTCCATAGTCAACCCGGTGAAACTGTGAAATCCCTCGGGCTAACAGCGGCCGGCCACAAAAAACAAGTACAGTCGCAGCGAGTGCACTCTCGTCCGTGAAGGCAGTCGCCCGCGCCACCAGCGTCCACTTGAGCTGTGACACGCTACTTATCGCTCTCCAGCCTGATCCGTACTGTTCGCAAAGTAAACACTACACACCTGCTGGGGTAATACCGCGTGCAAACAATGAGCAAGTCAAGTACAGTCGCAGCGAGCGCACTCTCGTCCATGACGGCAGTCCCCCGCGCCACCAGCGTCCACTTGAGCTGCGGCACGCCGCCTACTGCTCTCCAGCCTTCCATGCTATTCGCCCAGCATTTTGTTTTATTGGTGATCTCGCCGGATTTGTATAATTCTTTCAACTAGAACAGGAAAAAAAAAATACACTTTCATCTACTACTGCTGCAAGAATATGTTGGTTAAACTAAAGCAGACTGCAGCACAAAACTTGGTGAATTTCATTTGGCGAGTGAAAGAAACTAAAAACCTTTCACTAGTTACGCCTGACGTCACCTAAGAGCCGAAATGCGTCGAATCGGGGCGCCTTTGTTTAGTGTGCGTTCATCAATAACGCATACGGTAATCGAAAGTGGTTATCAAAGTAGGCCGTACTCGTGGGAGTAGTTGGGATTAAGAAATGTTACAGTCTCAAATTATTTTTTATGAAGAATCCAGACGTGCGTCCACATACTAAGGTACACGATATAAACGTGAAACGAAAACATCTATGGTGAGTTTTTTCTCATCAATTATATCTGGATTCTTAAGGAGTAAATGGTTGACATAGGGCAATGTTGTCTGTATTCTCAATGTAACTTTTAATCCGACTATTATAACAACTGATTGCATAAAGTTAATACAATTTAGACTTTCAGGATGCCTAGGTTAAGTACTGAAGAAAATCCAGGTAATGGTCAGAATGTTCAACCGACCCTTTTCTACTTACGAGCGTATTGAAAATATCCGCGATCAACTGAAGTGCTGTCAGTACAAAATATTCGAATTGGCCTGGAAACTAGTCTTTTTACGTTACAATTTAATTAAATAAAAATGTAAATTAACGCGCGAACCCTAACAAATACAATCAAATAATATAGAACAAATATGAACGAGACAACAATAAGTTGTATCACTGTTTCACCTGTTGCAAACTAACGGGTCCCTTCCGGTGCAATTTGTCGGGCATCTCCATATTGTAGTACCACTCGCGGTCGCCGCCGGTCGGTTGAGCGGGCGCTTCGATGACGTTGCTCTGAGCTGGCACTGTCGCACGCGAGGTGTGGAGGTGCGCTAGCATCATTAACTCCACCAGGATCCTGTCACAATGGGATAGTATTCACGTCCCCTTAGACCCTTAGTTCAAAGGTTCCACGGAAGACTCGACGAGGGTCTACATTGGCGTGACAAAAAAATGGGGGGTTTCCAAATCGTAAGCGGGGGTCCACGAAAATTTATTTGCTTTCGATAGTGAAGAACCAAAATGTTGGCTTGCTTTCACTCTTGTCCAATGTAGGCAAATTATATTTTAAGAAGCTTAGCGACTGTTACATAAATAAAGTTGCATATTCCATAATTTGTAGAGTGTTTGGAGATATGGTAGAAATGTAGCTGCATGGGTCGTCAACCAACTAAATTTTGACAGTGGTCTACAAAAAAGTCTGGGAACATCTGCCTTAGATTTTTCATGTGCTTACGATTACATTTCAGTCCACGATCTGTTAGATAAATTGGAATTCTGGAGGGTTTTATGCGTCTTTTCGGAAATTATGTCAATTTTTGTATTTATGCTTATATACTAGCTATTATGAAATTGAAATAGTTTTTAAAATATTGATAAACTTACCTAATACCATTCCATTCTAAAATCTCACTGACATTTTTCTTATGTAATATTAATTTCGCTAGGAACTGTACTAATCTGTCTCTTTCCATTCTGTCACACGTCTGTCAACAATCAGAAAGTAAAACACTATGAAGGATACATTTATCAAATTAGAAGGACAATTATATTTATAATACATGTTTTTTTTATAATTGTTAATGACTTACCCTATCTAACATCTGTACAATATACTTGGTATCAGCAAATGGTCCGATGTCTTCGAAATATCTTCCGTATACGATAGTCATGGCTTGGAGACACATGCATTTCATTTCTACCTTCGGTGTTGACAAAAATCGGTGATAGAGATCATTGAAAAATTCGTACCTGAAACAGCAAAGATATCTATTATCTTGAATGTCTTACATTTGTAAATAACAAATTTAAGGAAACGCTAATATATGGGATAAGCCTATTTAGCAATGGTCGTTTAATAAGGAAGAAGAAGTAACGGAATATCTTGTTTTACTTTTTTTTTTAATCCTAATTTAATATCACTAATAGTAGAAATAAATAAATCCCACAACAGTTGTAATATCTCTATATCTTAAAGCCACTGGCCATTATGTCAAGTTACCAAGTAATAAAAACCCCCCCGAAGGGTTCTCGCTTTGTCGTAGCGGGGGGGCTTAGTAGCCGTGGCTTGGTCACCCACGGTGAAGCTAAGAGGAACCCAAATGGCCGGCCTAAGGCGCTCTGAGGCCGGCCCGAGGTGGCCGCTCCGGGTGGGCTCTTTATGAGCTAACCTAGGATGCGTGTCGGTGGACTGCTGGGGGCGGATGTGGCGGAGCGAGGCCGTCTCTCCGCCCTCAGTAGCCGAGGCGGAGTCGCGGAGGGGAGGAGTGTCGGTGTTTCGTTGCCGCTCTCCCTATCCTCCGCGACTCAAGCGGGGGTCGCACCGCATGATGCGGCTGTGGTGGGGCCGCGGGGGAAGAGGAGTGTCGGTGTTTCGTTGCCGCTCTCCCTGTCCTCCGCGGCCGAACATCGGTCGGCGGTGGAGCCGCAGACCAGATCCGCTGCAGGGGGCTGGGTTGGCTTAGTGATTTCCTGGCCCCCATGGCCTCTGGGGGGCGGACTCGGGGGAGTCCGTTTCCCACCTACAGAGGAGGCCGAGATGGAAGGTGCGTCCGTGTTCCGGCGCGCCTTGCTTGAGAGGGGTGGAGAGGGAGATGTCCTCCCCCGGAGGAGGGGCCGGCTTGCTGGCCAGCGCAGGCGGGGTCACGGAGGTGTGCGAAAGCGTTCCCGTAACCCTGCCATACGCGACGAAGGTGGAACACCATGGGGTTTTAGTCGGTGCGAGTCCGACATAACCCATCCTTGTCCCCGCAGGGGTGGGTATGCGTAGGCATTTCCCCATGTAAAAAAAAAAAAAAAAAAAGGCCAAGTAATATCCCGTGGGAGTTGCCAGACCTTCTATCGGGCGCGTCCCCTAGGTGGCGGATAGGCGATCGCTGCCCAGATATGGGCGGTACCGGGAAACCGGCGCGGACCAAAACTGGCTGGGTTCGGGGCGTACCCTCAGTTCCTTACGGGACCGAGAAACGGCCAAGGGCTCTGTGCCCGACGAGGCGGGCCTCTTGGAGGCTCGAGGTTGCTCCCAGTACCCTTCACTCTTGTGAGGGTACAGGGGAGGCAACGCGTGCGGTGCTGTGCCAGGCGCACTTCGGCGAAAGCCGACATCGGACAACCCGTAAGTCCAATAGGGCCCGGGGGCGCTATGGACGTATGCGCCATGGAGACGCGAGGAAGAAAACCTTTCTACAAAATAACCTCAATCCCAAGGTCTCCAGTGCCGATGGGATGAATGGCCGGTGGGGAGTCCAGCCGTGAGCTGAGGGCAGGGACCATACCCTTCAAAGGAAAATATGAAAGCAGTTAGTAGGAAAAACTACCCCAGGGTGGTACCAGCGATGCCGAAGAGTCCACCCCCGGGCCTAGCCCGGGCAGCCCCGTCGTATCCGAGGGGGGGGGGGCAACCTACTGCTGGGCGGTGATGCAGAAGCATCTACCGCCAGTCCCTTACCATCAGGGGACCAAAACAAGGGAGGAGCCGTGTCGGGGGGACCAGTGGTCCCGGCGCGGGACAGGCGTGGGCGGTTTGTTCGCCCGAGCATGCCTGCTAGTTTGGGTGCGGTAAGCGACGGCGGAAGGTCCGATGCGTCGCTCAGATCCGCGAGATCTGACGTGTCCGCAATGACAACGAGGAAGAGAAGAGCCAAGCCTGTGACAAGGGCGGCCGACAAGTTCCAGACTGTCGTAGCCGCAGGTACGGCCTCGGAGGTCACCGAGGACGATGACGGCATCTGGGACCCGTCGGTGGCTCAGTCGAAGACGAGGGCTAGCCTTCCTAATCCCGAAGATCTTGAGCGGGATATGGAAGGCAAGTCAGTAACGGACCTGGGTGTTTGCATCCGTTCCTCGCTGCTAGCGGTGGACAAGGTTGCCGATAAGTCCGGCAACCTTAAGGGCACATTTACCATAGCCTGCGGGTGGCGACGAGGATGGTCGAGGCGGCTGCCTTGGAATTGGCGCAGAGGGTCTCCCAGCCCCCCAATGTCGAGAAGCTCGAGCGCGAGAACGCGGAGTTGCGCTCGCAGCTAGCCGAGCTCTCGACGAAAGTGGGGGGATTGTCGGAGGAGCTCAGCGCTCTCCGGAAACGGGGAGAGCCTCGGGCAACCACGCCTCCTCCTCAGCGGGCTCCGAGTGCTCCAAAGTCCGGTAGCATAGAGGAAGGGCTCATGGAGCGCTTGGGAGCTCTTGTGGTGGCAAGGCAGGTTGCCTTTGAGGCGAAAATCATTCGGGGAAGGGCAACTCGGCCTCCCTTGGTAGGTCAGCCAGAGCTGCCTTCCGCGAGTGGGGCACAACCGCTGTCACAGTCTGTGCAGCCGTTACCGCCCCGCTCACGGAAGCCAAAAAAGAAGGCCATGAAGCCATCCCAGCCCCCTGTTGCGCAGCTGCCTCCGGTGGCTGCGCCGATACCACTCATGTCGGTGGAGCTGCCCGCGAGCACATGGGCACAGGTGGCAAGAAAGCCAAGGAAGGCCAAGGCCCAGCAAGCGGCTCTCGGTGCGATGACCCTAAACCCTCCAAGGGTAAAGCAAAGAAGGGTGATGGACCTTGACGAGTCTGTCACCCCAACGGAGGTGGCAGCAGCGATGGCTGAAGCAGGAGGCTGCGCTGTCGCAGACGTAAGGGTGGGCACAATCCATCGCACACCCTTGCGTTTAGGGTCGGCGTGGGTGCGGTGTCCTCTGGGCGCCGTACGGAAACTGGCCGCGGCAAAGTTCGTCCGGCTGGGATGGACGGCCGCTAAGATTGAGATGCTAGCGGCAAGGCCGCTTCAGTGCTACCGGTGCCTTGAGTGGGGGCATGTTCGCAGCAGGTGCCCCAGCGAAAAGGACCGTAGCACTCGGTGCTATGCCTGCGCGGAGCCGGAACATAAGACGAGTCTGTGCACTGCGGCCGCCTTAAAGTGCCGCTGTGCGCGGACCTTGGCCGCCCAGCCAACCATCGGCTGGGGACCAAGGCCTGCGCACCAAAAAGAAGGACCAAGGGGAGGGGATGTATGCAGGCCCCCCTACCTGAAGCCACCCCGAGTGCGCCAGAGGCTATGGAGGCTTCACCTTCAATAGAAGTGTGAAGATCCTCCAAAGCAACCTGAACCACTGCCGCGGGGCGCAAAACATTGCGGAGTGGTCAGTTGCTCTGGCAGTAGCGGCGGAACCCTACCGAGCCCGGACCATCCTCGTTGGTTCGGTGACACTAAGGGTTCCGTTGCTATCTACTGGGGTGGCGGAAGGGAGGATCCTCCCTGCACCCTGATTTCCAAGGGGCAGGGATTCGTCGCCGCCGAGTGGGGTCCCCTTGTAGTATTGGGCTGCTACGTTTCTCCCAACAGTACCCTCGCCGCTTACGAGGCGTACCTGGACGGAGTGGGCGATTGCATCCGTGCATGCCTTCCCCGTCCTGTGCTTGTCCTGGGTGATTTCAACGCTCACTCTAGATCGTGGGGTTGCACCCGGCACAACGCAAAGGGAGAAACCGTGCAAGAATGGGCGGCGGGACTCGACCTCCGACTTTTGAATCGGGGGTCCATTAGCACCTGCGTGCGGTGGCAGGGGAGTCGATTGTCGACCTGTCGTGGGCGACTCCCTCTGCCACTCGCATGGTGTCGGGATGGAGACGTGGTCACTCTGTCTGACCACCGCCACATCGTTCTCGATGTGGCGCTCAGCTCTCCCGACGGTGCTACCCGCCGCCAACGCAGTAGCGGCCCTCCGCGGCGATGGTCCCTCAAGCGGCTCGACATAGATATGCTCGAAGCCGCAGCCATCGTTGCGGCCTGGACAGGGGACCCAGCCCAAGGGGTCTTGCCCGATCCCGAAAGTGAAGCGACCTGGTTCCGGGCTACGATGACGTCAATCTGCGACGTGTCGATGCCTCGGACCGGGTCCCCCAAGCTCCGGGCGGTGTACTGGTGGTCAG
Source organism: Teinopalpus imperialis (assembly GCA_029286865.1). NCBI lineage: Eukaryota > Metazoa > Arthropoda > Insecta > Lepidoptera > Papilionidae > Teinopalpus > Teinopalpus imperialis. Next base: position 1,139,315 of record JAGSMU010000034.1, read on the forward strand.
AAGCCATAGCACAGTTGCGCAGGGACTGTTTGCGGGCCCGACGCCAGTACACCAGAGCCTGCAGAAGAAGACAAGCCACTGCCGATGAAAAGGCGAGAGCGTACGAGCTGTATAGAGGCGCCACAAAAGCGCTCCAAATCGCAATCGAGGATGCTAGGTCTCGGTCCTGGAGCGAACTCCTCGAGGGGATGAACAGGGACCCATGGGGGCGGCCGTACAAAATCGTACTAGGCAAGCTCCGACCATGGGTCCCTCCGTTGACGGAAACCCTGGACCCTACTTTCGTTGGAAGAGTTGTGGACACTCTCTTCCCTAGGGTCCAGGGCAGCCCCGCACCCTCAACATTGCGATCAGACGAGGTCGCGTGGTCTGATGAGTTGGGGGTGACCAACGAGGAGTTGGACCGAGCCGTGAGGCGCCTCGGAGAAAGGAATACGGCCCCAGGCCCCGACGGAATTCCTGGTCGGGCCTGGGTGATCGCTCTCGCCGCCGGGCTGGGGGGAAGACTGAGACAGCTGATCAACAGCCGCCCTAAGTGTCGGTGTCTTCCCCTCAGCCTGGAAAGAGGCAAGGATGGTGCTCTTGAGGAAAGATGGCAGGATTGCTGAATCTCCCTCCGCGTACCGACCCATTTGTTTGCTGGATGAGGCGGGCAAATTGTTCGAAAGGATAATTGCCGCCCGCCTCAACACGCACCTGCGTCAAGTGGGCCCCGACCTGTCGGACAGCCAATTCGGCTTTCGGCAGGCGCGATCGACTGCGGACGCGATCCTTCGCGTCCGAGAGCAGTCGCAGCAGGCGGTTGCCCGGGGCGGTGTGGCATTGGCCGTCAATCTTGACATAGTCAATGCCTTTAATTCGCTGCCCTGGGTAACCATTAGGGAGGCTCTGGCATACCATCGCGTGCCTCCCTACCTGCTGCGCATCGCTGGGGCGTACTTGCACGACAGGTGCATCCGGTACGTGGGTCGGGACGCGTCTGTCCACCTGAGGGAGGTGAACTGCGGGGTTCCACAAGGATCCGTGTTGGGTCCGCAATTGCGGAACCTCGCGTACGATGCGGTCCTGCGGGTTGATCTCCCCGTCGGTGTTAGTGTCGTCTGCTATGCAGATGACACTCTGGTACTGGCCGACGGGGACAGCTTCGAAAGCACCATCCGGCTTGCTGAGCTTGGGGTGACATGCGTCGTGGATAAAATCCACGAGCTGGGTCTCATAAGACCGAGGCGCTTTGGTTCCACAAACTCCCCAGAGGGAGGGAACCACCCAGCTTGTCGGTTCGCGTTGGTGACGTGCAAGTCCGGGTGGGACCGGTGATGAAATATCTCGGTCTCATCCTGGACGGTCGCTGGGGCTTCGAGGAGCACTTCGACCGCCTGGTCCCCAAGATCGAGAGGGTAGTGGGTGCCATGCACCGGCTGCTACCCAATCTCGGGGGCCCCAGGGAAGGAGTCCGCCGCCTCTACGCGGGCGTCGGGCGATCGATGGCCCTCTATGGGGCGCCCGTATGGTCACATAGACTCACGGGCGTCCGTCGCTGCAGAGCTAAGCTCAATAGCCTGCAGCGAAAGATGGCCATCAGGATCGCACGAGGATATCGTACGATATCTTTCGAGGCGGCCACTGTCCTAGCTCGGTTTCCACCGTTGGACATCTTGGCGGAGATAGATGCGCGGGTGTATGCCCGCCTTCGTCTTCCCCAGGAGGAAGCCGAGCCCCTGGATGCGGACGAGGTGCGAAGGCAGGAGCGTAGACGGGCGCTACGAGTGTGGCGCGAGAGGCTCCATGAGCCTCGTTTCTCGCGCCAGCACACGGTCAGCGCGCTCTTGCCGAGCTTCGAAGCCTGGCTGCGAGCGGGAGAAGAAGTGCACGTCAACTTCAGATTGACGCATGTACTCACTGGGCACGGGTGTTTCGGTGAGTACCTGAACAAGATTGGACGTAGTGGTCTCGAGTTGCCGTAGAGGGTGCTAGGGGAGGTTTTTCCTCCCCAGGGAAGTGCTCAGGCACCGTGCAGAGGGGCACCGGTGCGTTCCTTTGGAGATCCCGGAGCCCCTCTTAATGCACTGAGGATGACCACCGGGGGGGTTTTAGTGGTTACAAGTCCCACATAACCCTGTCTCACCCCCAGGAGGCAGGGTATCTTTTGAAGATTTCCCCTCCCGAGATAAAAAAAAAAAAAGGCCAAGTAATATAATTACAACCGCAGGATTACCGTCGCACGTGGGGTCGCGGAAATGCGAAAGCGTTCCCGTGACCCCGCCACACGCGATGATGGAGGAACACCATGGGGTTTTAGTAGGTGCCAGCCGACATAACCGATCCTTCCCCCTCAGAGGTGGGTGTGCGTAGGCATTTCCCCGCGTAAAAACAAAAAGTAATATAATTACTAATAACTTACCAATAACCTTCCTAATTGCGCATTTACACTTTACCGTCAGTTCATATTTTTCGGATGATTTTATCAGATTCGGGAACCTAATATTTTTTTACACTGCCTTCTCGACTTTATTGATTTTCACTAATTGTTTCTTAATTGTTAAATCAGCTCGACCGACTGGGGTAGGACCACAACACGCCCCACAGCATACCAGCGTGAAATGGCAACATAACGCTGGCTGTGTTTCGTCTGGTGAATGAAGGGATCCTTTATTGCTAGTGACGAGGCATTCAATCTCAGTCCTCAAGGGTGACACGGTATCCGCATTATGATTCCATGTCAAGGATGAATGTAGATGTCATGGGAAGCAGGAATCACTTACCATCAGGTGTACTGTGTGCTTGGTCGTTACTCTCAATGTATAATGAAAAAAAAAATAGAATGTGAGCACTCACGACTTGCGTATTGGACTATCATCATTATCTCTCTGCTCGAGCAGTATTCTGAGATAATAATCACCAATTTTGACCTCGTTCTGCAGGCACTGGTAGTGTACCTCCAGCTCCGCGTGGTTCCACGACGTCAAAGTATTGCCGGCCACCTCGCGGTCCGATGTGAACGCACGCAGTTCGTTCTCTAAAGCATTGCGCAGTTCTTCGCGAGTCTGTGTAATAGTTTTAATATATTACGATTATATTACAAAGTTTATTGAATTAATCACTTGAGACTAGTTAAGCTCTAAAAATTATGGTTAACTTCATGTTGATGTCCAAATGAATTGATGAGAAAACACTTTTTTGGGAAGACAAAAAACTGTCTTTGGCTAGAAGTAGAGATCATTAATTTATATTGCAAATCTCATTTAAATATTGTATATAAGATAAATATACAATTGGAATAATACTAATTGTGTTAATTAAAAAACTGAATTATTCAGATGGTAAAGGCCCGCAACACTGATACTAAAATAAGGCCCTTACATATGATATTGGGGTATTGTCTAATTGACCACTTTGTTCTCAAACAAACTGACGTTTGGTTAGGAATTCCAAATTCAAATGTATTTCAAATTTAGACTCGTGTAAGAGCGAACTGAATAGTTACGGTGTGATTCCATATGAGGTTAGGCAGCGCGTGGTCGCGGTGGAACTGGTAATAGAAGAGCGGCCAGTTGGCGGTGGACTTGAGGCGCTCGCGTCGCCTCCGCAACACCACGGGCCGCTCGCGTTTCTCCACGCCCCCCGCAGCGCCCGCACCGGCGCCGCCCGCACCCGCGATGCTGCGCGCACGCTGCGCCCAGTGCTGCATAGCTAGTGATGCGTAGTGCTGTTTAGAAGGGAATTAGGATATAGTTTATTATATACGTCGAAATCAGCAAGAGGAATAGACTTTAAATTTAGACGGACTGCCGTAATCATCGCACATGGCAATTGCACGACAGTGCAGTATAATCGTAGTTACATCGTAAATAAATACTATTACATATTATCGATTCAATCGATTCCGAAGTATATTTCACCGTTTTTTTTTAACGTAAAAACAGTTAATTGGACGGTTATTTGTTTTACAAAATATCTGTATATTTAGAATTGATTTAATATATAATGTGATACCATAACAATGCACCTCGATATGCTTCTCGACATATTTGACCTGTCGCTCGAGTGCCTCCCAGTGCGGTGCCCTGGGCTTCACAGTTGCTTGGGCGAGCTGCAAATTATCACGTTCCTGTACTTGCTCCTCCTGCAACGCCGTTGCTGGCGGTGTCTCTGTGGACTCCAAGAACGCTAGCAATCCAGATGGCTGCAAGAATATATTACTATGTGATCATCACCTCAGGAGTTGGTCCGTCATATATTATATACCAGTGACCATAACTTTTCAATTTTTTTAATGAATATTAGCAATGCTATTAACTTTACTAATATTCCGGTTAACCACTGCAACTAAGCTGACAATGCTTGTGCTAGGAGATAGTTCACGACGATAGTCTAATGGTGGATTTGAACGTATCGCCTTATGTTTCGTAGACCGTACCCTACACCACTAGTCTATTGAAGATTCAAAATATAATAAATACTATTAAAGGGAATAATAGGCAAGTAGTAGTTTTGGTACAAGATATTATACTAAAGTGGACTTATAAAAGGGTGAAAAGAAACGAGGCTGTACCATGATACGGCGCAGTAGATCGTGAGCGGGGGCATGCTCCACCAGCCATAGCGCGACGAGGTGGCGCGCGAGATGCCGCAGATGGAGACGGGCCGGCTGCGCCGCCGGCTGGTACAGCGCGGAGAGAAGGTGCCGCGGCAGCGCCGCCTCAGCCAATGCCAGCGATTGCATCTTCGCACCCACGCCTCCCCCGCCCTCCTCGACTAACGCGCGCGTGACCAACCCCGCGCCCTTCACGATCGCCAGAGATGGATGCTGAGACAAATTAGCACCGGTTAACTTTTTAATCTAACAAATCGATAGAGTACATGCAATCCACGATTTAAAGAGCTTTCAGAACATACATACAAACAATAATGTTTTTTTTTTCATGCATGGTCGGCCTTTAAGGAGCCCTAAGTCCTATCGGTTCAGAAACACCGCTGGCGACAACCGATTCCACAGAATAGTTGTGCGTGGCAGGAAATTTCGCGTGAAGCGGAGGGGAGGATTGTTGGCAATATCGAGATAATGAGGATGAAATTTTGAATTCTGTCGTGATGTACGACGTTTAAACTCAGCAGCTGGAATTAATACGAACAAGTTATCAGAACACTCCCCGTGGTAAATTCTGTATTAAATGCAAAGAGACGCAACATCTCTTCGCAAAGCCAGTGAATCAATGAGCCGGCCCATTCGTGCACCAACAAAACTAATGCTTGGCTCTACCACCTACAATGTATTGGCTGAGAGCTATAGCTAACTACTATGTTAGTACATACTCCAAGTAACACAATAATAAAGATCAGAAGAAGAATGACGGCACAAGTAATAAACGTCTTACGATTAAATACTATAACCAACATACAAATAATGATCAGACTGTTTTCGTTCCAATATTTGATATGATCTTTATTTTAAAGTTGTACAACAGTCCCCCTAATTAAATGTTGCTATACTGAAAGTAGAAATACATACCTTATCTTATTCTGTGGCCTTATTCTTAAATGAAAAACTTACGAACGAAACTAACGTAGTTTATTATATGAATCAAAATAATCTTTGCAAATGACGACAATTCAACATGTCTACAATTCTATCATGTCTATACACATAAAGTCTATTTCAATAAATTTTACTCTACACAACCATCTTATAAGATGTATTATCATTAAAAGTGAGATCGGAGATATAAAGACAAAAGCTCACCTCAAACAGCTTGAAAACTATGCGCCCTCTATTTGCGACCATTTCCAACAGCTGGTCGAATTGCTTCCCGTCGGTAGTTTCACTGTACGGTACGCACAATGCGAACGTCAGGAAATCCAACATCGCCGCCACAACTAACGCGCCGCTGCCTGCGGTCTGGGAATAAATATTTTATTTTAAAAAAAATTATGTTAAGTATAATTAAAAAGTAGGTCACTAATCACAAAAACACACTTGATGTAATATACTCTAATTGAAAACAAATTGAGACTATATTCTATACGAGGAATTTACGGAGGAGGACGATTGTAGCTAGACAATTTTTCCAGCCGTTATTTATCATACCCAAAGGGTGTTACAAAAAGCAGTGGTTAGGAGCCGCTTTTAAGGGATTGCAACCAATCAGTGCATTCTATTTGTTGTTGTTATACCCACCCTTGTCTTTCATAAGTTTCTCGCTCGCACACTTAAGGCCTGCACTGATTGGTCGCTTACATTTATTGATTTATTTGTTTAATCGATCTGTTTATACCTTAGATCCATTAAATATCTTTCATAACTTCGGATTATTAATCAAATGACCGTCGGTATAATTAATATCAATTAATATCTTAATTAACCAGATGTACTTTTAAACTTATTTATAATTTTAACATTCTTACGTGTCGTAATCTTACTTATTTTCTTTTTAATTCCTATTTATCGCTGCATTTTTAGTTTTCCACTTTCTGAGACATGGAACAAAGGTTTAATGACCCTATAATATCGGCATAAAGCAATACAATTACTTTATATTTTTACTATAGTAAATCATCCAATTATACTTCAACATTAAACGTATAATTAACATGTTTGTTTTATATAACTCTTTATTTTTAATTACATTATCTTTAGTATATTAATAACCTAAACGTAACATTTCATACGGCGAGTTTAAGCATAGCATATACTCGTAACACATAGCGACTAGTTAAAGCGTAAAGCATAAATAACTTATAGTGTTTAGTCTAAGAACATAGCGCTAGTTTGAGCGTTTAACATAATTGTTTCTATTCTTTCCTACAATTATAAAACATTTGATTTTAACGTTTACTTTAAACCTGTGGCTACGGCATATAGATTGCCAACGAGACTACTATCTTTTCGGTTTAAAGGTTTACCATGTTGTGGAAAAGTTTGTGCCTAAATGTTTCAGCAACGTCTTTAACCGAATTGCATTCCAACCCACCAAATAGCATAAAGTTGACCTGCAAAGACCTTTTTTTTTATAGAATTGGTGGCAAACGAGCAAGCGGCCCACCCGATGGTAAGTGATCACCGCCGCCCATGGACATCTGCAACACCGAAGGAGTCGCAAATGCGTTTCCGACCTTTAGGAAAGGTGTAGGCTCTTTTCTTGAAGGTCCCTAAGTAGTATCGGTTTGGAGGCACCGCACGCGCGTCAGCTGAATCCACAGAGTAGTTGTGCGTGGCAGGAAATTTCGCGCGCACAGTGGTGGATTGCCAAACGTCGAGATGACGAGGATGAAATTTTGAATTCTGTCGTGATGAAATAATCAGAACAGCTCCTCTTCTTCCCATGGTAAATTCGGTAAAAAATGCAACGAGATGATTTTTTTAACGAATTTACATGTCTTCGCAACGCTAGCGATCGGAAAGTACCTGGTCATCCAACGATTCAAGTCGCTCTCCTTTAAACACAAAGAAATTAGACCTACAGAAAGTCAACACCTTACTTAGTAATGTTTGAGACGGTATTATTTAAACAAAATTCATACTAATTGTTATTTCGTAAATGCCTCTTTTTTTAAAAATCAAATTATTAACACTGACCACGTGTTCGGCCCACATGGTGAGCAGGCCGTCGAGGAAAGCCGGCGACGAGAGCATGCTGGCCTTGTTGAGCTGCTCCTGGCGCAGGTCGGGCTCCACGTGCATGGGTTGCATGAGCGCGCATACCGCATCCAACGCCGCGTGCGAGCACGCCGCCGACTCGCGTCGCAGGGCGCTTACAACCGCACTGCCGATCCACTCACGGAAACTGTCAAATGGAAAAACATCAATTCACATCAGAGGACGAATAACTTGAAAAATTAAAATAGATATATATATATATATATATATATATATATATATATATATATATATATGAATATATGTTTTTGTATCTATGTTATAATGGGTTATTGTATATTTTATATTAGTTATTTTTCGTTTTTTCTTCATCAATTAATTTATTGCTACACCTACCATACACATATCCCACACCTTGGGTTGACTGGTAGAGAGTGCCTTTGGCATTAAGTCCATCCTTCGTGAATAAATAAATAAATATCTTATCACACCTTGGATTGTATGGTATAGAATACCTTTGGCATGAAGTATGCAGTTTGTGAACTTTCAATTTTGTTTAGGTTAAAGCAATAAAGAATAAATAAATAAATATCTTACCATACCTTGGATTGTATGGTATAGAATACCTTTGGCATCAAGTGTGTAGTTTGTGAACTTTCAATTTTGTTTAGGTTAAATCAATAAAGAATAAATAAATAAATATCTTACCACACCTTGGATTATATGGTATAGAATACCTTTGGCATGTAGTGTGCAGTTTGTGAACTTTCAATTTTGTTTAGGTTGAAGCAATAAAGAATAATCAAATAAATATCTTACCACACCTTGGATTGTATGGTATAGAATACCTTTGGCATGAAGAGTGCAGTTTGTGAATTTTCAATTTTGTTTCGGTTAATGCAATAAAGATTAAATAAATAAATATTTTACCACACCTTGGCTTGTATGGTATAGAATACCTTTGGCATGAAGTGTGCAGTTTGTGAACTTTCAATTTTGTTTAGGTTAAAGCAATAAAGAATAAATAAATAAATATCTTACCACACCTTGGATTGTATAGTATAGAATAACTTTGGCATTAAGTGTGCAGTTTGTGAACTTTCTATTTTGTTTAGGTTGAAGCAATAAAGAATAAATAAATAAATATCTTACCACACCTTGGATTGTATGGTATAGAATACCTTTGGCATGAAGTGTGTAGTTTGTGAACTTTCAATTTTGTTTAGGTTGAAGCAATAAAGAATAATCAAATAAATATCTTACCACACCTTGGATTGTATGGTATAGAATACCTTTGGCATGAAGAGTGCAGTTTGTGAATTTTCAATTATGTTTCGGTTAATGCAATAAAGATTAAATAAATAAATATCTTACCACACCTTGGCTTGTATGGTATAGAATACCTTTGGCATGAAGTGTGCAGTTTGTGAACTTTCAATTTTGTTTAGGTTAAAGCAATAAAGAATAAATAAATAAATATCTTACCACACCTTGGATTGTATGGTATAGAATACCTTTGGCATTAAGTGTGCAGTTTGTGAACTTTCTATTTTGTTTAGGTTAATGCAATTAAGAGTAAATAAATTAACGCAATTCAATTTAGTACCTACTTTAGACTATAAATAGCTCCAGACTCACCCGGGCAAAGCAGTAAAGGCAGCAAATCCAACTTTACTGGCACAAAGTCGCCTTAGTGCGTGGAACTGTGCCTCCAACTCTCGTGGAGTCAAATGTGCACCAGATGGCGCGCTGCTCACTAACGCCGTCAAAGCTCCTGTTATAAGTTTCTCCTTGTTTTCGGCAAACAACCTCTAAAACCAACATAATAAAATCATGCCATATCAGAATGGTGTAGACGTTTTATTTAAAGACAATGTTAATTCAACCCATATATGTACAATGTACAAAATATTTATGACAGATAAAGCTGGATTGTTTTATTGAATTGTTTAAAAACACTCGCTTACTTCGAAATTGCTAGCTTTAGCTGTAACTCTAAAATAATTTTTCGGATGATTTTTAAGATGCAATATTTTATGTAATGACAGTATTTACAATTGTTACTATCTTATTGAATTTTGATTCAAATTATAATTTTTTATTGAAACACAGTATTAAGCCCAAATAATGGTTCTAACATAAACCCAATGACATTAATGTTGCTTTATAAATGTGACATTCGGAATTCCTAATTTTGACATTGACATGAAAACAAGAAGATTTAAAAAGTAAAAAAACATTATGGGGACTTACAAGATCCCACGTAAGAAACAGCCACAACAGGGGGCGGGCCTACAACGCATACAACACAATATTAACATGCCCCGTATTATAATCTAACACAAAATTAAATCTAGACAAGCAAAACTAAAAACAAAAATATTGCAGCTAAATGAAGAATACATACTACTTTTTTAATTATGATCATTGCCATAGCTATTATTTATAAAATATAGAAATATTATTTTTTTATGGAAAAAAATAAAACAATTTTTTTTTTAAGGTGTAGGTAAAATATACACATTTATACTGTATGATACATTTTAAAATGGGCTCTCTGATTGTAATAATATCAAAGAGTAAGAGAATATAGCCAAAATGCCGTCACTAGCTGCAATATTAATAATATTGTCTCTAACACGTAACAAATATTTAAAAAATATACAAATAATTCCTGTTAGACCAATAATAAATAAATATAATTAAAAAAAATTGGATGTTTAAATGGATATGTTTTGTTGTGTGATGTATGATGCATTATAACCATATAAGCGATTGTTTACGGGACATTATGTAAAAGTTAATATTAAATAATATATAAACACATAATAAATGAGCGAAGGTCCTACAATGATGCATTCGTCGCATAAAATATATTTTTAACAAAATTCTATTACGTATGTTAAATGTATTCCAGTATTTTAACAATTTATAACCATTTCACAACTAAGTTCCTGTGAACGGCAAAATTGCAGACAAACTGCCAGAATTCTCCTTTCTATATGTATATTTTAACATATGTACTGTATTGTATAGTTATATAATATACAGTACATATATATATATTGCTTTACGTAATACAAAGCTGTAGTGGAGAGTGAGACTGCGTGACTTTTTGCTTGTATTACTGTTGATTTGAAAACTGAAAACGAGAAATTTCGCTCGCAAAGATGGCAACAATGCATTATCAATATGTTGATTGGAAAACCTTTAAACAACTCGTGATACCTATGTCAAAGGCTAATACTGTTATGTAATAGTCTATTGTTAAATAGTATATTGTTTTATTTGTGGCACTTATTTCTATTTTAACTTTTTCTTTCATAAAATTAAATACGTATCACATGTTCAACTACTATCTATCCATCAATGTATCTAAAGATTTGTACTAATAGCAAATTGATTTTATTATATTAAATAAAAAAAACTTTGGAGTCTTGTTTCCCCTCTCCCTTCAATGCTTATGTTTAGCGTTTCATTCACACACGTAGAATACATGATAATTTTTTCTATAGTGCCGCTTTTTTAAAATATTTTTTGACGACATACGTGCCATCGCCAGTTTGATTAGATTGTCAGTAGACTATACCGTCAACAGCAAACTTTCTATTATCATACTAGTTTCTGTCACTACTATCGAACTACACAAGAATGTTTTCACGTCACGGAGTTTTAGCCTGAATTGAGGCATTTAATAGTTGGTAGGTGTCTTTTAAATGTTAGTTTTAAAATTGCTAAATACAGCAAGTTATGATGCACATATAACACAAAAATATGACCGTATCTTACGTCTTGACTGACGGAATATATAAGGCCGCTGTATCCAACGTTGGCATTAAAGCGTTCTATCACTTCAGCCCTTGTCATGCCAACTGGGTTCTGAAACAATCTAAAAAGAAATATTTACAAATTTAAATAATTATTTTTATCAACTATTTTATAAGTTCTGGACTACAAAAACTAGACATGCTAGGATTGAAAGTCTGCTTACTCCAGTACTCTGGTCCTTTGGTGGGTGCGTAGTGGCTCAATTTTACCGGGCGCTCGTTTTTAATGTATATAATAGTGCACGAGCAATTGAATTCCAATTAAATTCTTATTTACCACATACTCGGCAATGAAACATAAAGTGAGGAAACCAGCATGTTTAAGAAAAAAAATATCGAAATCATGTGAAATCCAACAATCCGTAGTGGCGGACCACGCTCCAACACATTGGTTGCTCTTCAATAACAATTTGATAGACGATCTGGTTGAGTTCTTTGTCTTGTTTTGTCTTTGTTTGAGAAATTGGTCGTCATTTTTGTTGGTCGGATTTCGGTAGGGCCGGGTAATGCTATCCGCAATACTAGGGAATGATTATATTTTAGCGCTACTGTGTCTGGTGAAAGAAGCCGAAAGCCTTACTTATTACTGCTAATGAATGCTTCATAAGCATTATGATTGCTACTAGCGAATGAATGTGGGGGAATCATGTGCAGGCATCGCTTGTCACCAGTTGAACTTTGACACAACCTAATTTAATATAAAATACTATCTCTTGAGAAGACACTTTGCGCTGATGGCCGATGTTATCCCGTGGTCTTTTACAGTTTTACCAGGTTGAAAGGTGACCGAGCGCTTAGGGCGCTCAGCCGAGACCTTTATTAGTGTATAACCAGCAGCACAAGGGCTCCCGACAGGGAGCCACGGCTTAAGCCGTTACCCTGTTGCGCGAGAGCGACTGACTCCAGGGTGCCAGAGAGGCCGAACCTCGGCTAGGTCAGTTGCATCTGACGGATTCTCTAATTTTATATTAATATAATTAGTAAGGATCTGTTAATCAGTAGATATCTTACATAATATGCATGGATCTATACCGGGTGTTCAGTAAGTAGCACCAAACTTAAGGGGAAGATACATTGACGGGTCACCTAGATAAAAGAAATACTTTAATAATGGTGACACTATTTTCGAGATATTGACATTTTTTATTTTTCTAAAAATACCAAGCAAAAAGTAATCACTGTTAAAACTTTTTGAAAATTCTATTCAACAATCATTTATTTATTTAGCAGCTCAGTGCACTTATTTTTTTCACCGGCGACGGCAAAATTTGAATTAAATATTTTATGATCGTTTTTTTAAATATTTTCTCCTTATCTTTTTTCAACGAAATTGATCAAAATGACATATAATAGAACAATTATTCCGGAGTATTTTTAAAAAAAAATGTTGAAAAAATATTTTCAGGAAAAAATAGAAAAAATCTCGATATCTCGAAAATGTGTCACCATTTACCTAAGGTCTTTTACTAAGGTCATTCTTTTTGTCTGGCAGGTGACCCATCAATCTATCTCCCTATTGAATTTGTCTTGCTACTTGGGACAAATTGCATATATATACTGGAACCTCACTAACCCTGCAGTAGGACATATTTAAGTTGTAAAATTACCTGAGGTGATTGGACTCGGTCTCCTCGTCTACAGCTTGGTGCAAAGGGCCCAGCCTGTAGCCGCGCGGGGTGAGTGACGATCGCACGTGCACGTCCCGTTGTCCCGTCGATCGCACTCCATCCACCAGAGAAGCTAGCAACGCGTCTCTGACAGCAAAACAAATAATTAACTTACAACACATACATTAACACAACATGTGCACATAAACTGACACAAACACATGCAAGAGAACATATTAGTAATAGTTAGTAGTAGTAGATAGTCTTCTTGTCTGCTCAAACTTACTTTTTGCTTGTTGCTCTCAATGTAATGTAATAAAAAAAAATTAAAAAAACCGCTATGGTGGAATTTAGGTATTATATTGTAAAATAATTGGAATAAGATACTAAAAACATTAATTCCTATTGATAGAAATCAAATATGAACATAAGCGTCAATAGGCTAATGCTTTAGGGTCCGGTATGCGAAACTTAAAGTCGTAGTTTCGTATGAGTGGTTAACCAGATTGTTAGAAAAGCAACAATAGAATTCTTATTCAAAAAAAAATATTTAAAAGAGAAAGATTAAAATATACACCTTTCACATGATACAGTATCATATATTAGTGTAAAATGTATGCTGTAATGTTCATAGGTGGAATGAGATATATTAATATTTTGTAATACAACATAATGAGTTAAATCTACTTCTTCAACTTACCTTTCACCAGCTAGATAGGTGCGAATTTGTCCATTCAAATATTCAATGGCAAACTTCTGTGGATGCTCAGGATCTCGGACCAGGGCGAACACGTCACCAAGTGGACGCAAGCAAACCACCTAAGGACAATTAACTTCCTTTTTTTAAATATTAAATTAAAATTTTACTAATACTTACATAATTATTAAGTTTCATTTGAATTTTACCAAATTTAGTTACAAATTTGTATTTATGCATATTATACTATCAAATGTTATAACTGGAAAGTGAATTTTACCATTAACAAAATTAAACACGCATGCAATATTTTGTTTTTTTTATTTCTATTTTAAATGTATGAAAGTAAAATTGGTTATTACTGTCGACCTGCCCTGCCCAGTACAGCATAGAACTCCTTAAAAAATCAATGCATCTGTTTCTTTTTTATAACTACCTTACCAGCTTAGCTTATATGTAAGAAATTAATTGTAATTCAAAACAGCTGGTAGGAAAAAACTGTTTTAATCTATTTCATCATGAGGCAATGGGCATTTTAATTGTATTTATAAGTATCACTTGCCTTTTAAGTGTTAGACACCCAGAGAGCATAATTTTAGGGTCGGAACATGTTGATGCTTTAGTTATTATGTTGATATTTATAACAATTACTTAATAGTTCAAAAAACATCCTACCGAATAGGTCTGAGGATCTCTTTCGAGTATGCATGAATCAGAAAGGCATAATGTACGACGCATTGGTTCCATATGACGTGCAGGGTTCACTTTATGAACTGTAAATTCGCTCAACGATGTCTGATGTTGATCACCGCTGAAATTAATACCAAGAACAATATACATTAAGAAATACTGTATGAAAAAAAATTAACAAAACTGAAATCAACTAGTAATAAAATTTAATTGCTTTCTTATGTCACAGTTTTTAAATTAGTATAAGACGGATAAACAAGGCAAAAGTGTGCAACCTACTTCTAGACCAACATTCTTTACCAACAATGGCAAATTAGATTAACTCAGCTCAGACTTTGGATGAGTGTAGTTTGCACAGAATACATGAGCTTCTTCGTTATTAGTGGATAAGTTGTGGACTATTCACTACTTATGCATTAATTGAATATGGATTTTAAGTTTAAATTAACATTTGAAATATTTCTTGTAATTTTTGGAAAAACTGATAAAATTTCTATGATACGAATTTTATTATTTATTTCAATAGTTTCTGAACATTATAGTTTCTCAACAATATATTATCAAAACTATAAAATTGTAATGATAAAAATAATGACAAATACAACCTACATTATAAACGTGATAAACTATGTATGACTCATTACAATCATTTCAAGGTATTGTTACAAGTGTATAGTGCTATAGTGTTACAGCATATCACACACAACATGTGTGTGATATATAATAAGAAATATAATAAAAACTATAAACATACAATGTTTGTTCCAATTTTTCTTTGCGTATAAATATAACTGCATATAAGTAAGGATTTTAACAATTGACTATTAATTTTAGTAACTACATAATCATATTTTTTTTAGTTCTTTCTCATAGACTGTTTTGTTTCCTTTTTCCTATGCTGATATCAACTAAGAGTATCTATAGAGAATGGTATATGGCACACCAGCGTATATATTAAAAACTTTTAAATTTTCTAACCCCTAATCTTATTAATAAAGCAAAAGAACTATATTATTAAAAACCACAGATTATAGCAGCTATTTTTACGTCAGTTAATACCTCAAACAAGAAACAATTCTATATTAACCAACTAAAAATAAATTTAGCTAATATTTCAAAAAATTTAAGCCATTTCATTTACATTATGTTTTAAATGGTCCATAATAAATATATCGTAACCGCTTATATATCCATCAATTTCAATCCAAATAATAATCCTTTAGTCAATGAATGTGGGTGGCTCAGGAGTGCATTTGTAGCAATGTGTAGGGTTGTACTTAGTGCCGCAATGGAGAGAATTAGGACTATTAATTATATTATTAATTGGAGCATAGTAAGCAAAGAAAAAATACTGAAATCGTTTAAAGAAAATAGCTGAGTGTGATCTTATCAGTTTTAAAAAGAGCAGAGAGCTTTTATAAGCTATAAGATTTACTTGTTCAATTTATAAAAACTATATAACATATATAATAAATTTATTTTTAACATTATCTGGCAGGATCCAAGAGGCATGAGAATATCATAAGAAATTTATAGCCACAATATATAGACAAAAAATATAGCCTACCTAGTGTTAATCTTATTACTTACCTATATTTACCAAATCTCTGATTATGGTAGTCATCTAGAGTGATTGTTGCTGTTAATACTTTGATACTGATATTGAGAATTAAATTAGCCATTTCCAGCATTTTGCCTATAATAGCTTGGTGCTCCATTGCATTGGAAAACAGATGGAGACGGCTATAACCTCCAACAGCCAGAACAAATCCTCCGGGTATATCACAAACCGGTAATATGCCTTGAATATCACTGTATGGATAGCTGGCTAGCAGGGTATGTGTGGAAGGGTCCAATTGTTCTAGTGAGCATGGTCCTACTTCAAGAACAACAGGCAATCTGGTGCCACTCCAATGATGTTTATAGGCTTGGTATCTCTGTAACAAAGGACACTCAATGAGTTTTATTGTTGTTAACCTAACAACAAAAGAGATAAAAATTTACTTTACTTTGCAACAAGTTCAAATGAAAACCAAGTCTTATTTCAGTCATAATAAATTATATAGTAATGTATATTGGTAAGAAAAAACTTACATAAATATCCTTTGGCTTTTCTGCAAATAGATGTCTATATTTAAACGCCTCTGTTAGAATCAGACTTTTGTGTTCAGATGAAAACTTCATAGAATCTGTTTTCTTCTCTTTTTTCATAATAAGCGTAAAGTCATGGTTGGATACTGAATTGGAGTGTTTGGCTGATGCAACTTTGATGACGTCTGCATACAGCCACTTGTTGGTCACCTCCAAACGGTCAGGGTTGTATGTTGTGATTCCATGTGTGCCCACTGAGAACACTCGTTTGTATTTGCCTTTCCATGAGTGTTTTGTAACGAGGAATGATGCAACATCCTGATTGTCCTTTAGTGGAATCATCTTAACATTGCCTGTAATTTATATTGCTTTAGTGTTACTGATAGGTAGTGCAGAAAATACAACTTCACCTTCGAATTTATGTCGTGGTTAAAAACTTTAAGTTATTTAAGGGTAAGATATTAAAATAATTTCAACAATATTATATCAATTTTAAGATCAACAGTACATCACAGTTAAAATTCTACTCCAAAATCGACACCTTTCCAATATGTATCCACCCCTTTGTAAATAGATCAGATGAAAATGGACATTGAAGACGTGTAAACAACGGCCTACTTGAAACTTTGTTATGATTAAAATAGAAGCCAGTAGAGTTAAAGCATACTTACAAATTTTGAGTTATTTCTTATGGCTTATTGTTATTACCGCACAGACAGTATGACCCGCATATTAAAGAAAACAATCAGAAAAATATTTATGAAACAGACTCAAAATACTGTTCACAATTGTATTTGACAATTGACATATAACATTGCCAATTTACGGTCTTAAATTTAAAACAAATAATTAGTACAATATTTTCACCAAAGTATGCAAAATTTAAATTACTTTTAAAGGTTATTTTTCACATACTTGTTAAAACAATTTGTTATCCTTATACTTATTTTCAGCTTTGTCAATTTGATTCTTAGACTTATTAGAAAGTTGTATTACTATTGGCACATTATATACACAATGGAAAGTGATAGGTTTTTTTTTAAATATCTCCGTAGTAATAGCACCTTACGAAGATTTAGATGCAATCTTAGATGGAATTGATCAGAAAATATTTTGTGACAATATAGTCAAAATTGCACACAAAATAAATCTTTAAACTGGCAATACTATTGCAAGTTCAAAAGCTAGACTTTATTATGTATTAATTATAAAACTTGTATTTTGGTTTCCAAAATTCTTTGCGATAAATTATGTCATAATAAAGAGAAAAATATATTTAAATGCTCTTAATATTTATTTTACTTAATCTATGAATATTTTTATTAAATAAAAATATATAAAAGTATTTGACAATATTCCAATGTGAACAAGTTTTGAATGCATCCTTTCTCTGTCGGTGCCGCATAAAGTAATTCCCGAGTTTCAGGCCAACCATCATAAGAACAAGGCCTGGCTGTATGGACCAAAGTCCTTTTATATTTCCCATTAGGGATAAATTAAATATCATCATGAAGTAATTCCCAACAATTCCGTTCAGAGTTTCAGACCAACCATCTTACGAACAAGTCCTGGCTGTATGGACTAAAGTCCTTTGCCTTTCCCATTAGGGATAAATTAATATCATCATCATCAATTCCGTTCATTGACAATTGTCTGACATTGTCGATTTGTCACTGAATCTGCCAGGTTCGCATATGATTTTCGTCATTACGGTACCATACGTTAGTTACTGAAAAATATTTTCAAAAAATAGAGCTAATTAACTTAACAGTGCACTATGGTTCTTGACTTAGACTTGTTCAGAGCTGACAAAGATGGTGACCCAGAAAAAATACGGGAAAACCAACGGAAAAGGTTTAAAGATGTTGCTTTAGTTGATACAGTGGTGGAACAGGATCTTCTTTGGAGACGGTTAAGGCACGAGGCAGATAACTTTAATAAGTTGAAGAATGTCTGCAGCAAGGAGATAGGACAAAAAATGAAAAGCAAAGAACCTGTAGGCCCGGAAGACCAAGATGTGCCGCCTGCTGTGGGCGATAATCTTTTAAATCTTACAGCAGAGCAACTCAGGCCACTTACTGTAAACCAAATAAAAAAAGTTTGTATCGCATTTTTCTTGATTCTTAAATATCTTCATTTTACACATTTATATACAGTACATCAGGATCAGAAAGCTTAAACCAATTGTCTTCCGTTTTGTTTTGTAGAGACCATCAGAAGTTTGTTTTATACTATGTAGAGTTTATAAATATTTTTACTGTTTGAATATTTTGAAATATTTTTTAAGATATTTCATTTATAGGATGTATATTTTATTAAACAAATAATATTAAATAAAAATAAATGATAAAGTTTAGATTTTTGGTATTTGGTTATCATTAAAAAAATATTTCACAACAGCTACTCTATGTAAAGAGCAAAATATACTGAAACTAGAAAGATTTTATTAAAAATAGATGATTCCTAATATTTTAGGTTCGAGTACTTATTGATGAAGCCATCATAATGAATGAGCAAGGTTTAATAACTGCAGAGAAAGCCCGATCAGCAGCTTTGAGGGAAGTGGGTAACCATCTCCATAGATCTGTGCCAGTTGATGATGATGAAGACCACAACCTTGTTGAGAGGACATATGGAGACTGTACTGTCAGACAAAAGTACTCCCATGTAGATCTCATTTGTATGATTGATGGTGAGTATTTGCTATGGATCAAGATTTTTAATAGAATATCTTAATGATAAGGTTCCTGTTCACCTTGCTTAGAATGGAGGAGGGAGAAATTCCTCCCCAAGCATAATAAATTATATTGCTATTATGCACTCATTTAAATGCTCCTAAAAGGCCTATACCTATGAAGTTTAATTATTTAAACAATCATATGGTAATTGTAACAAAATTATGGAAAATTATTTTGAATAATTCATTTATCTTGATAATATCACAGTACTGATACATAGGATGGAATGATGTGGACCTATATAAGTCTGTGGAAAGTTGATGGCTGCAGGTGACACTGTATGACAATGGTGGGGAAGGCCTATGTTCAGGAGTGGACTAGTGATAGGCTGAAATGATGATGATGATTACCGAATTAGATATGTAACTTTTCTCTAATATTTGATAAATATAAATGCTGAGTTGAATATCTAGATTCTGTTGATGTTTATGCTATTAGCCTATGAGGCTAATAGCATAAACATCAATAGCTCTTGTAGCTTAATTGAATGCAGGTCTCACGGAACAGAGAGGTCGGTGAGCTGACTATATTTGGTTATCTTACTGCGAAAGTACTCTGGGCTTGTCTGTCTGCTGATGATCTCGTTCCTATCTGATTGCCACCTATGTTGCCAGCTTTCTAGCTGTCTGAAGATTCTCCAGAGTGGAGAATGGATGGTGATGTGTATTGACCTTCCAACGTTATGTATGCGGGCCTAGCCACTGTCGGTTGCCACTTGTTATTTAGTTAACATACTGTGTTCAATACTATTACTGAACAGACAACTTAAAACATTATGTAATTTATTAGCACTTCCAGTCCTGAGTGTATAAATATTATTGTATTTGAAATGCCTTATTTTTTAATACTTTTAAGTATGTTATTCGAAAATAGTGATTATAAATAATACTATAGTATTGAAGTTTGTATAACTGCAGTAACAGTAGCAGGGGGATGGGGGTTATTCTACTTGTTTGTCTTATTATGTTCATAGAGTTCTATTATCAATATATCACATTGATTTGAATTAGCTAATTCATTGTATTTTTTAGTTTAGTTTAGTTTAAGTGTTTTTTTTAAATGTATTAACAGGCATGGATGGTGATAGAGGTTCAGCAGTAGCTGGCGGAAGAGGATACTACTTGAAAGGGCCTGCTGTGTTCATGGAGCATGCACTAATACAACTCTCTTTAAGAATACTCTTCAAAAAAGGCTACACACCATTGTACACTCCATTCTTCATGAGAAAAGAGGTGAATACAAATAGTACTTTATAGTAATTACTTTTCAGTAATACCCATGACAGCTCAGTGTTCACTTTTAATATTGCAGATACATAACATACTTGGGTTTGAGTGTTTTCACCATATGATTATTTTTTTTTTTTTTTTTTCGGGCTGAAGGCCACTGTTAGCCCGAGGGCTTTTACAGTTTCACCGGGTTGAGAGGTGACCGAGCGCTAATGGCACTCAGTCGAGACCTCTATATATAGGTAACCAGCACAAGGGCTCCCGAGAGGGAGCCTCGGCTTGGACCGTTACCTTGTTTCGCGAGAGCGTCTGACTCGAGGGTGCCCGAGAGGGCCGAACCTCGGCTCGGTCAGTTGCTTCTGACAGAGGATTCTTACACCATATGATTGGCACCAGCCAGTACTAACAAATGATGAACAATGATTGATCAAATGCCAGTGATTGATCTTGACTAATTCACACTTCAATAGAAAATAATATCAAATCAAAATTGACCACATATTATACAGAGTGGCAAAAATACTAATATGTTTTGCTATGTAGTTTTGGTCAGCTATTTCATTAGCTGACTTTAATTGTCTTTGTCTGAATGCTTATTGCAAGGAATACTTTAAAGAATTCAAAAAGTAACAATTTAATGAAAATTTTCAAATACTTATATATTTTTAATATACTTATTATTAGGGTCCACTAATTTACATTCTTATGTTATTAAATTGGAATGCAAAAAGATTAGTTTCTGGGCCAATTACTATTTGATTCAAATATTTTGTACTGGCAACACTTAAGTTTGTCAGTTGGTTGTTAAAATTATCGAGAAGCTGGTAGGTAGTCCAAGTCCGTTGAACATTCTGACTCAAGCTGTTGGACGAGAAGGTCGTGAGAAAGAATGAAGTTGTTTTCCCATTATCTGGATTTTCTTCAATACTACACATAGGCATCCTGAAAGTCGAAATTCAGTCCATAGTATGTGATTCTTATATTTTGTATTTTCAAATACTCATAAACTTTACTTGATGACCACCTCTCCTCTGGGTATGTCTATGTACAATTACCTACAATTCACACTATTACATTTGTTCAGGTTATGCAAGAAGTAGCTCAATTAGCTCAATTTGATGAGGAACTTTACAAGGTGGTGGGGAAAGGTTCCGAGAATAAAGGAGACACCATTATAGAAGAAAAATATTTAATTGCTACTTCAGAGCAACCCATTGCTGCATACCACAGAGATGAGTGGCTTCCAGAAGCTTCTTTACCAATAAGGTTTGTATGTGTTTTCAAAGCTTAATAGTCTCAATTATTTATTTTAATTTATAATTTTTAACTCAAATACGTAAACTATTTTCATTACTGCAATCGATTATTGTAATGTAAGAGGGAATCAACTGATAAAGTTGGTAAGTTGTAAAAAGATATGAGAAACCATATTGGTAGAAATTGTATCTTAAGTTTTTATGATGTTGCCTATTTTTATAAAAAACTTGGACCTTCATATGTTGAGAGGACACAGAATAAATAATTAAATGAGTTCATTGGTGTGGGAGCATTATCTTGATATAACAAAATTATGATTATGATTTAAATATTTTTTATATATTATTATTTTTTAAATATCAAACACAAAATTCACCTGATTGGACCCACATTCATACTTGATAAGTTATTATAATTCATACATTCCCAAACCTGAAGAATTTTGGGGTTGTAAGAGAGAAAGAAAAATATTTATTTGCTGTCACATACCACACTATTTGTACAAAATATTATATTAATTAAATAAGCAGAAGTCAACAGCTCAGCACTGGTATTCTGCCATGCCATGATTAGATCTGGTTGAATGTCTTGACAGATTTTTTCACTCACTAAATGAAATACTGAAGTAGCCATAACTCCTATTTCATGCTAATATTCTATAAAAGTGTTGTCCTAACATGGTCGAACAGATCTATTAGTGCCAAACCTAGTACATAGCTATAGCATGGCTCTACCATTTACATGACGAAATTATGTTATATATCTATTGTGATAGAAAGTTGCATATAGGTTGCATAATTCCAGCTTTGCAACAATAATGTAATTATTAAACATTGCAGGTATGCTGGTTTGTCCACGTGTTTCCGACAAGAGGTGGGGTCCCACGGACGTGACACTCGCGGTATATTTAGAGTGCATCAGTTTGAAAAGGTATGTTTATCACCACCATGCTTGATTGTTGGGACTACACAATATGACATAATTTTTTATTGGGTACTGCGTCGAACGTAAATTCTACGTTTTGAACCGAATAGTTCTTGGATTAGAACTTGGATTCATCGGTCCAAAGCACTTTTTTAAAATCTTCTTCAGTCCAATCTCGATGGGCAAGAGCCCAGTGCGTCCGTTTTTTCTTGTTTTGCGGCCTTAGTAGAAGTTTTCGAACGGCAACGTGACCATACAACTTTGCGTCTCTCAGTCTCCGCTTTACTGTAGTCGATGATAAAGGTTTAATTCGGGTTTTGTTTACTTCAACGCGGATTTCTGGTGCTGTTAAGCGTCTATTTCGCTTGCTGGTAACAACAATGAAATTATCTTCACTAGACGTTGTAGCTCTCGGCCTTCCCAAGTGTGGACGATCTTAAAAACTGCCTGTGTCCCTGTATCGAGTTATAGTGCCATGAACACAAGTCTTCGATAAGCAAAATAATTAGTAATGAGGACATTATAAAAATATTATTATGACTCTACCACCTGACTCTAGCGCAACTTTTGTCATTGTTTCAAAACAATAGATGTTAATTGTCCAATAACTTGAAAGTAAACAAATGAATCTTTAAATATTCGATACTAACAATAGAATATGCAGATGTGCATTATTTTTATTTATCCTATGGGGTTTTATTACAATTGATGGATAATTATGTTGTTTACGTGTGGTCTTAAACTTTTGGCCGGCAGGGTATAAATAAACTATTAATTACGATGTTATAAATATTTTATAATGCTTTTTATTACCTGTTTGGATTTTTGTAGTTCATGCCATAGAACTGGTTACGTAATGCAATGGCTCAGAAAACCAATTAGAGTTAATAAGGCTACTCCACGTCTGATTGGATGTTCTAAAACAATAGTTACCATAAACAATCAGTGCTTGTTTGCCTACCTACATTGAAATAGTAAATATTAATATTTAATCATTCAGGTAGAGCAGTTCGTACTCACTTCACCTCACGACGATGCCTCCTGGAAGATGATGGACGAGATGATAGGGAACGCCGAGGAGTTCTATCAGACACTTGGCATACCATACCGTATCGTGAATATCGTATCTGGTGCCCTAAATCATGCTGCTGCTAAGAAACTGGATCTGGAAGCCTGGTTCCCGGGTTCTGGCGCTTTCCGCGAGTTGGTCTCGTGCAGCAACTGCCTAGAATATCAAGCTAGAAGGCTGCTTGTTAGGTAATTTAATTTCATCAATACCTTTAATCTATTTTTAATAATAAAAGTTAAAATATACTGCTTAAATTATACACATGAAAAACTATGATTTTTTTATAGCTAATGCATGTCTCCTATGTACACTCAAAAGCATACTATATGTCTCTGATATAAGCAAAATTACCGTGTCCAAAAATAATTTTGTGTATTTCCATATTTTTAACTCAAGGCTTATAAATACTCTCTTAAAATAAAAATAAACAGATGCGATTGATGCGAGAATTAAAAATATATCATTAATAATTTACAGATACGGTCAAACGAAGAAAATGAACGCAGCCACCGAATATGTGCATATGCTGAACGCGACAATGTGCGCCACCACGCGCGTCATCTGCGCCCTACTCGAATGCAATCAGACTGAAGAGGGCATCAAGGTAAATTTATTTATTCTTTATTTGCACGAGCAAATCAAATATTCTACAAAATGACGGAAATCATAAGATTTAAAAAAAAAATTATCTTTGATTCGATTCGAATCGAAATCTGGACTCTCGATTAAATCAAGCATTAAAAGATAGATTCTCGATTCATAATTTTTAATTAACCGCTAAGAAAATTGAATGTTTTCAATAATTTTAAACGATTTATCCGTTCAAATGATATAGTGAACTAAAATTTTCCAAATACAGTGTTGTAGTGCCGTAACGCCGTCTCGCATTGCTCTCATTGCTCCATTTTTGGATGCGTTCAATTTAAAGATATCTTTATTAATTATCATTTACAAGTTTTTAGGGAACATAAAAAAAATTGTACCTACTATTTTTAAAAATAAATGTGTTTTGATATTATTTAATTTTTTCTACTGTTTCTATTAAAGACTTATTAAAGTCGTGTAGGAGAAGTACACTTTTTTATTATTATATTATATAATCGGACTGCTTTGAGGGGTACATGAATCGATTGTTTGTTGTGTGATTGAGTGTTTCAGATGAAAAACCGATTATTTAATTAGAAAAAATCACGAGAAATGTCTTGGTCTTATATTTACATATAATTATTTACTATTATAATTTTCTGATATAGATACCTGAAGTTCTTAAGCCATGGATGCCGGAACAATACCAAGAACTTATACCATTCGTGAAGCCGGCGCCCATTGACTTGGAAGCAGCTGCAGCAGCCAAGAAGGGCAAAAAGCAAAAGGAGCCCAAAAAATAGATTTCGTAGTGCATTTAATCATGCATTCCCATGTGCATGCACAAGTGGCATTTAATTTATTTCTTTTGCATTATGCTACGCTTCAATTTTATATGTTAAATAAATGGATCATGACTACAATTTTATCTTTATTTGTATTTTTATTATTTGTATTATTACGAATTACACATAGAAACTGCCTACATCCTGATAAATTGTGTGGGTTTGGAGAGAAAGAGGTATACGATTTTTTTACATTTTGTGCTATATGTAATGGGTTATATTCTTAGAACTAGTATTTCAAATTAATGTTCATATTATATGTACTAAGTGATAACGTTTTATTACTATATAATAGTTTGAACGTCCTGCGAAAATAAGTGGTAGTTTCGAATCCGTGTCAAGGTCGTGAATCTTGCCTATCAAATCATCAGGAAAATGAAAATTACAACTCATGGAGCATTACTAAAATAAAATACTAATAATTCAAGATAACATTTGCATTTACCAAAGTTACAAAAGTGTCTCGGTGTGACTTTCGGCATGGGCTTCAACTTCTTCCATTGCCACCCTTGACCAAAACGGATTCAGAGTCATTTATTCCCCCCATTTTCTCCTTTGATGACCTCTCTTTCTGGAACCGTTCCTTAAACTCCGGCTTTTATATGTTACAGCGCAGCCAGTTCACCTCTGTCAATTAGAAAATCTGTTAGTTTTCTTGTGTTTTAACGTAACCGACATAGTCCATATGTTTCACTCACAAAAGTTTGTCACTGCGGTGTTTTGTCAATGCCCAAGTTTTACCACAATATGTAAATATATTAAATACCATATAATGTTTATGGTTTACATATGTAACACATATAAACCCCTTTTAGAAAAGACAAAAAAAAATGTACCAAATAAGCTAACAAATACTAACAGACATAAATAAGATAGGTACGTAGAAAATCGACTAAACGTCGTGAAACAAACTGACCTAGAATGTAAAATGGTTATTGATTATATACAATAATAGAGTTATAATAAGAAAGGTTATCGAATGCGGTCAAGGTAAAGGAGATTTAAATAAACCTTAGTAAATTACGACGATCGAATCGTAGGTGTACCCACCCCTTCGATTTAGATTCCGGCGAAATGATTTAAAATAGCACGGAATATTTTTAGCGCCGTAAGCACTCGTCCCATTCCCTATGTTCATGGAAGGTTCCGATCTAGTATCAACTCGGGACATTCATACATGTATTGTATGAGCCAGACCCGAAAACCAACAATTTGTGATACAGAAATATTGTTCCTCACCTCCAGGTAAAAGGAAACTAGGACCCACCACGCCCCAGCCAGATATTGTAACGGGTACGGCACGCGGGCGTTAGTTATATGATAAAAATACAATTAAATGTAAGGTAGCCAATTATCTTGTTATTATAAGAGTAAATAGAACTATTACAGGTTGAATGTTGAATATCAGCGACCCCCATAACCAGAATCTCATTTAAGCAAAACAAAATAAACTTCATTAACTTTTCTTACGATTACCGGCCTGTTGTCTGCACAACTATTAGATTGATATTGTAGTCAAGTAACAGCCTTTATATATAGATCCGACTGCTAGACAAGAGCCTCCTTGGAGTGGGTATTGAAACATATTCCGGCACGCCGCTCTGATGCATACTGGCGGACTTTGTAATCTAAATGACAAAAAGCAACTGTAATAAATAAGTCGTAATAATTGACAGCAGTTCCTGTGGGAGCTCTCGGAAATATCGTACACGTGAGACGTACGACATTAAGCAGATCGTGGGTCAACCATCGAATGCATTCTTTAAAAATGTTCTTGAAAAAATGAATCCTTGTATCTTAAGAATGTAACACTTACAAGATTTTATGAATAATACCTAAATTGTATTTTTTTTATTAAATTGAGACTAACAAACGAGTGCACACAGTTCTCCTGATGATAAGTGATTCCTGCGGCCCATGACATCTACATTCAATCTTGACAAGGAATCATAATGCAGATGCCGATCCGGATCCTACACTCACCAGACGAAACACATCAGCATTATGCTGCTATTTCACACTGGTTTTCTGTGAGAGCGAGGATTTTAAACTCTTTACTCATGTTAAATATTTAACTGTTTTGTATGATTTATAGACTCTATTCTCGCTACTGTACTTTATGTATCACAAATATAATATTTCTTTAGAAATAATACACATAAAAATAATACGGAAAATACTCGGCCAAGGATGAGAAGGGCCGTCATCAAATTTTTCCACAATCGGTAGACAGATGCCTATTCATTAGCTTAATTCATAGACTTAGAAACATCCATTAAGGGGAATTCACCTCCTAGTAGATTGATCTACAGATAGATATAATCCGACATGTCTAGCGAAAACCTACGAAACAAATCTTATTTTGTTTCGTTTTTGAAACATTTAAACTGATTTTCTGATAGCTGTTCTTGTTTTAGATGTTAGCTATTTTATTTTTCAAATCTGAGCAACAATATACTCATAGAGCATTTCAGCGGCAGATACACGAGTATGATTGATAAGTCCGAGTGGTCACTGCTGTACATAAAATATAGCCCATTAAGACTCTTGTGTTTAATTTCGTCTCATCCCGATTTTTTTTTAAATAGATGCTACATTTTTTATTCGTCTAATAATTTTATTCAGTGCAATGACGTAATGAATTGTGTACTTGTGTAATGACGTGACTAGCCTTGACGATTAAATGATGACATACATTTCGAGGTAAAGGCAGTTTCAAAGATCAGTTAACCTTTTTTTCCATTTTCCATCCAAGTAGAACAGTTAAAATAATACAATACAGGGCCTCTCCTAACATACCCACCGTATTATTTGAGGTATATTTATATGGTATACTTTTAAAATTAAAAAAAAATTAAGTTGGGGGCTAATGATACAGGAAACAGTTTTTACATGTTTATTGTGACAAATTGTACCCATATGGGTCTAAGCAAACTTATTTTATGTTCGTCAAGACATTATAAAAATGATTAACAATACTATATATTACTTCTTACTTATGAATGAATAATATAAATGATATACAATAAACAAAGCAAGATATTTCTAAATTTTCAAAACAGATATTTCTTACTCAATTGTAAATTTAAAAATAAAAAAAAAAGTGTAAATACTAGTTATATATGTAATACTAATGTTCATTAAATGTTTAAATTTATTGAATAAAGCTAAAGAGATAAATCATGTTTATTATATCATGCTTTTTCTCAGCTATCATTTTTTGGGTATTGTTGTGTTGTGTGAGTATTCAATTTAATCTAGAAAATATTGATACAAATGAAACCTATTCAAAGATGGATAAATAAATAATTTACACAAATTGTTGCTTAAGCCAATTAAAATTTCAAGAGCATCTTATCATAATAAAGCATGATAACATCAACATAAACAAAACAACAACTATTAGTTTTATTGAAATACATATCTGATAACATACAAAAAGATAATAGTTTTAATAATTGTTTATTACAAACCCAGAATAAACAAGTTTGCAGGCTTAAATGTAGAAATAATGCATAACAAATTTTCTCAATTATTTAAATTATGAAATATAGTTGATGCAATATACTACTGTCGAAAAATCTTTTTTTTTTGCAATAAAAGCTAAAACGTCATATTTATGTGTTGAGATGAAATGTATTTATATGATTATCAGATATACCTTATTAACATTCAGATATTGTGAAGCACAAGAACAGACACTTTTTAATATGCATAATTTATATTCTTGAATACTGACCACACATTCATACATACACTTTATATTCTACATATAACAATGAGAAACCTTTATATATTCCATGGTTGATTATGTAAAGCTAGAAATTTCTCCAAGTATTACATATTATCAATTAATAGCTGTAATGTTATTGTCTATCATATTATGGCTTACAACTAGAGCAAGATTATGTAATAAGATATATATTTGGTATTTTCAAAACCGACCAGGGTTTATATAAAAAAAGGTCATAATATTTTTCAATAAAACTTTTGACAGTAACATAAGAGCAAATTCTTACAGATCTTGTGTGTAAATGAACAACCTTAAATTCAATAGTACAGTTTTGTAAATAACATGATGTACATTTATATGGTACATAGGCATATAATAGATGTAAAGAGAATACATTTTCATACATTAATATACCATGCTGCAAATGTTTAAACTTCACACAGAATATATGATTTTGTTCATTATATATGAATTTGAATTAACTAAAATAATTATTTGTAAAATGTACTAATTATTGACATATAAAACAATATTTTATTTCAATTTTGAATATGATGCTTTAACAAGCAGTTATTATTTAGGACATTACAAATGAAATTACACCACTATTGACAATATTTTTGCAGGACATTGTTGCATTGTATAAATAATACTAGCATGCTAGCTGAGCTTTCTGCCTACATTTGTGCATTAATGCCCGTAATGTAAATTGCCTTCTTGCCAGTGTACGAACTTGCTTTAGGAATGTATCAAGATCTATAACTTCTTTACGTAAAGCTTCACCCATGTAATATATAGCATCTTCTAAAGTTGCTTCTTCGGCAAATGCATTTAAGAGTTGTGAATATAAAGGAGCAGTGGTTACAACAGCTTCATCAGCCTCTACTCCATCCTGTTCTGCAAGTTTTTCTACAGCAGCTTCCAATTCCTTTTCTTTCTCTTGGAGTATGCTTAAATTTTTTTCAAGTGCTGCTTTTTCCCGTTGCAATCTAGTAAAAATGTCTTCAAGACGAGTTTTGCCTTCACAGAGTTCTTGCTGTGTTCTCCTTAAAGTCTCCAGCTCAGCCTGTGATTGCTGTGACTGCTCATTTAACTTTCTCCGCAATTTATCAGTTACTGCTGATAATAATGAAGCTTTTATGTGCTCCTCTGTTATTGTACCACCTGCTGCCTCAGTTGCAACTCCATAACTTGTTGTAGGGGGGTAAGGGGTGGCTGTCGGGTATGGTGTGCCGTTAGTGCCTATTGGAGCAGGATATGGGGTGTAATTTGTGTAGGGAAAATTAGATGTTGTGGGGTAAGGTGTACCAGTAGGGAACCCTGGCTGAGCACTCACTTGAGGATATGGATAGCCTGAAGGTTGAGGCATAAAGGAATTTACGGGATATAGAGGCCGAGGTTGATTGCGCGGCTTAGCATAAACCGGGGGTAGTTCTCCAAAGGCTGCCATCATACATTGAACCAATCTTTGAAGAGTTGAACCAGTGGGTGCCCAATCGTGTAGATAAGGTAAATATACCTTTCCATTACTATCTACACATTTAGACGTTTTAATTGTCATATCAGGTGTTGGTTTTACAAAACATAACGGCGCATTTTGTGGATGGGTATCCATCAGCCAAATACTAACGGGGATATTATAAAAAGCCCCTTTGTAATTTACTGGTATCGTACCTTCGAGGTTTAATAAATCTTTCCTTGATCCATTATTAAACACAAAAGCTTCTAAGCGATAAACGAGACTGCGATACACTTGAATCAGACTAATTACTTCTCGCGTAGTGTAATCACGATGTTTATATTTAGACAAATATTGTCTCAACACAACTTCATCGTTTGCCATGACGAACAATAATTTATTTTATGTTAAGTTCAAAAACTTGTCTATCTAAATTAATTTAAGCGCAAATATATATGCTTTGATGAGAAATAATGACACACAATCAACTGACTGACAAGTCTTTATTTTAATTTTAACAAAATTGGTAACTTGTCAGCAAGTAATGGAGTAACAGATTAAAAACAAGAGAGACGAAGCAACGATCAATGAATTTCTCGCAAGTTCCAACTTATGTATTGTAGAAGTACTGTAACTAAAATAAAGTATATACGCTCGTTTAGCTATTATTAGAGCTAACACGAATTGAGTAGAAAGTAGATAAACAGAAAGGACAAAATGCTTTGCTTAAGAATAACTTGTAAAACTGGTTAATCTTTTTAGCCTTTTTAATTCTAAAAATTTTAACCTCATCAAATTCTTTTTTTGTTTAGAATACAAAAATCATTACTATCCATGAACGGTGGAACAAGTTAAGCACTTTGCTTTAATAGTCTGATTATACAAAAAGCAAATATATTATAATTAATGTGTATGTTGTTTCTAAAGTGAACTAGGTTTGAGCCTATGAATAGACTATAGTAATTTCTAAAATAGGAACTAGGACAGAATTGCTTCCAGTTTAAAATTAAAATCCGTGTTGTTATGACTCTATGTCACATAATTATTGCCTCATGGAAAGATCCGCAGCCCTTATCAAAATAATCATAGAAAAAAAGAATACAACCTGTCGTTTTTGCATTCTTGTAGTTATACTTCGTACGTAGGTCAGTTTCATATTTTCTATACTACGTCTTCCGTAATACGTGCGTGCATACTACTTTTGAAGAAAGAATAAAGCTAAAAACTTTGCTATAAATTTATGATGCTGGCTAATAATAATATGAGGATAGTGAACATTAAATAGAAACAAGAAAAATAATCTATCCTATAAAATAATCAAAACTTTGGTTAAATATTCCTCCTGTGAATGAAAATAGTTTGTAAATAATAAATCCTAATTTGTATATTTAAAAAAAAAATGTATAGTTGATCATAAAATACAAGTACTATTGTTAAATTACAATATATATTTACACAAACCATTATAAAATACTAAACAGAATGATTTAAATTTATCTGAATTGAGCGTTTTAAACTATAAATTCAATAGGAATCTGTAGTTGCGCATATATTTTCGCCAATAGTTGTTGTTGAATTTATGAATATATTGTTTGTCCACTACAAAACTTTAAAAAATTAAAACGAAATACCACAATGCTTTTTATTTTTAATTAGATTGATATATTACGAAGAAGTCATAAAAGATTTAAGGTTAGGTTAATTAATATACATGTTTTATTCTTGATTTTTTGTATTTGTTATAAGCAAATTTGAATGAATAAATTGAAGAAAATGTTACCAACAAAAATCTGCGCTTGCCTGTTTTGTATAATTAGTCACCTCTTTACGTGCCTTAGGTTTTAGTCAGTTTAATTTCATAAAATGTTAACGATATAAATAACTAATTTTTAAATATAATTTTTAGTCTGATTAAAAACAAAAACTAATTTGAAACTATGGGAAAATCTCTGTTAAATGGTAACCCTCACAATTTTTTGTTTCTTACTATTCTTTTCTTGCGAGCTGTCAGCGTTAACGGGACGCTTTCTGCTTCGCTTTTTAAATCCGAAGTTATCAGCTTGGATTCACTTTTTAAATAAGTGTAGAATTAGTAATATTACTACACAATGCCGCCTAAGTTTGATCCAAACGAAATTAAGATCGGTAAGACAAGTGACATTTGAATTAATATTATTAACCTTTTTGTAAAGTACTCATTTAGTATTTGTGTGTTTTAGTGAACTTAAGATGTGTTGGTGGAGAAGTCGGCGCAACATCATCTTTGGCTCCGAAAATTGGTCCTCTCGGTCTCGTGAGTATTGTTGTTACGGTGTTTTCACTGTTTCTAACCTCAATCTGCGTGGTGGTCAACATGTTTATCAGACATAACCATTACGGTGACAAGACACCTGTATAATAGAGCTAGCTATATTTTGTACAATTATTTTAAAGACCTCTTTTAGTTATTTTGGTTGTCTTGTTGTCGATCCTGAGGGGAGCCACCCTACCAGGCGCGTCCTTCCGGGTGGCGGATGGAAGGAACCCGCGACTCAGGATCGGGTTCGCCCGTTCCCTGTCGCGGCTACTCCGAATGTCCAATAAGGAGTCGCGGACCAGGCTATGTGACTACCGCGTGCTTAAATCTTATATATATATACTTAATTAGCCATGTGATACTTTTCATATACTATTATATTGTACATTTAAGTAATATATAATTTAGCTTCCTTTACCTCTCAATTTTTATTATTAATTTTTGATCACATCAACTTTGCATTTAAATCACTATATTTAAATTTAATATATTTATCTTGATTGATAATATAACACTAGGAATTTTTAATCAAATTATGTGAATTTATATTTTGTGTTATTCAGTCTCCTAAAAAGGTTGGTGATGACATTGCTAAAGCTACTAGTGACTGGAAAGGTCTGAAGATTACAGTACAACTTATTGTACAAAATAGGCAAGCGCAGATTTCTGTTGTTCCATCTGCTGCAGCCCTTATCATCAGAGCATTAAAGGAGCCACCTCGTGACAGAAAGAAGCAAAAGAACAGTGAGTACTTAAGACAACAACAAAAGCCAAAACACTTGTATTATGATATCTTTATAAAACTATTTACTGTTATCATTTAGTAATTTGATTTAAAAATATAATTACACTTGGAGCAACCAAATAGACTTAACCTGTAAGCATGCAGCATACATATACATTTTTCTTAAATATCTTGTTTGTATAATTCATTTATCATTTAACAATTCAGATGTTTGCTTTGAATTGATACTATTATTATCAACATTTATTCAATAATTAGATTTATGATTTGTGGTTGGGTATTTAAAATAATCCAAAAAAAATTAAAGTTAAAAAATCATTAAATAGTTATTGCATCAATACTTAATATTGCCCCTTTTCCTGGCTCAGACCCTTATCTTTAGCTTCTCACACATGTGCTTAATGGGTTAATGCTTGATCTCCAATTAAAGGCACCAGTCTCCTAATGTCTGAAAGTTCTGAAATTATACAGAAGTATACCCTTGATACAACAGACTGGCTGAAATTAAGTGTTGCAACAACTGCACACTATCAAAATTCCTTGCAGCAGTGCAACAATTTAGACCAGCTTCTGCAGTCATAGTATCCATAGTTTTGTCAACACAATGAAGTCAATTTCCAGAGGTTTGTGACCTATGATAAAAGGGTGATAATATAAACCCGGTTGTGGCGGTTTTTATAGGGATGGTCCGCATCATAAGTCTTGGGTATGGGTAGACTAAATTTAAATAGGGTTCTGAATACCTGTAAATGATAATGGTAATAATATTATGTTAATTATTGAGGGTTTTAATGCATATATCGTTTGTACAAGTTATAAGTTTTTGTTAAAATTGAATATGTATGCATGCATGTTTATAGCAAACAAAAACTCAGTTTTTTGTTCCCAAGTGTAGTAGTAAAGGGTATATAAACAAATTATATTAAAGTTCTTTGTGTTTACATCCTTATACATGTAACTAAATAATTTTCTATAAACAAAAATAAATATATGGTGTTAGAATTATTTTTCACTTCATAAAGGTTGTGTGATAGCGATCCATAAATCCTTAACAAGTATGTTAAAATCTTACATTATGCTGTTATTTCCTCCTAGTAATGTGAGTGGACATGGTTTATGCCTGGTTTAGTTGACCCATTTCCATTGCAACTAGATAGTAACTTTAGTATGGCTCTACCATCATAAACAAGCAGCAGTATTTATTAATAATTAATTGATAACATACTTTTTTTATATCTTGCTTTTTCTAGCTTGACTAAAAGCTGGTAAATTATGTTAACCCTAAAAAAAAAGATGACATTTTAGATTATCTTGTATTTTTTCAGTCAAACACAATGGAAACATTACACTAGAGGACATCACTAGTATTGCTAAGACAATGCGGCCACGTTCCATGGCCAGAGAACTGTCTGGCACAGTGAAAGAAATCCTTGGCACAGCACAATCAGTTGGGTGTACCATTGACGGCAGACTCCCACATGACATCATTGATGATATCAATAGTGGTGCTATTACCATTGATGAATAAAAGAGGATTTATTTTATACAAGTATTATTTGTTTCCATTTTATTTATTTTCGTTAATAAACCATTTCTATTCCCACTGACTTAAACCTAACCTAAGATAAATTCACTATACCTAACTAGATGTAAACCCAAGTATTGATAACATTTTATTGGCCATCAATCTGCAAGATCACATTCAGTGCCCAGTGATAACTGTGGCCCATGACATTACATTCATCCTTATTGTAGATTGAAGGATACACCAACCCATGTTGCAGCTAGACTAGCTACAGTGCCACTACATCATTATAAAATTGAGTGTCGTCCACATTAGTCATACGTTTTTAGGTTATTTCGAGACTAAAGTTGAACATATTGAAAAGGTCTAGTATAAATTAAATCGAATATTGATGTTCTTCAGTTGCAATTATTAAATCAGTTGAATTTAGAACTTTAGATGCAAATGGTCCTTGATGTTTGAGGATTATTAGCTTATCTTCATAGTCTATTGTTCTTTGAATTCCCCATATGCTGAATAACCTCTGTCCCCTCTGGTGGTGGCCTTCATTCATTAATATTACTCGACAACCTGGTGGTCTCAAACATTGTGATCCATTTCTGAATAGATTTGCACTTGGTGCTTGACTATTGTCATGTAAACTGAAGTGAGCATGGCCCATTCATCTCAATCTCACAAACATTCATTATAAAATCACAATAGTTAATGTTTATGCAATATTTGACCTAAACATCCCTTTCAACTGACATTTGTTTACTTATTTAATTTTAGTTTATAAAAAATGTAATTAAATTGAAATCAAATCACTTAAAAACACAACATAAGAATACTTCGTAATTTAAATTATCGAGATGTTAATATCATTTTAATTATATAATATTGTTCATTTAAATTTGATAATCATAAACAAATACTTTTAAATTGACATATGTAATTTATAAAGTAAATGTTTTATGAAATAAATCTTATGTATTACCATCGTCCTGTTTGACGAATTCCCAAAATTAGAAGTCTGCTATACAAATAATTATTCTGAATATTAAATTGACTGGGCATTATGAATAATGTCCTTTATCTTTTGGGCAGACTAATAAAAAGTAAATTTTTTTTAGGTTAAATAAACATAATTAAAAGTTAAACTTGTAAAATATACTACAAAAAATATTTAGCTAAACCAAGTTTAAATAAGAATTGCCTCTCGCTAACCATTGATAACCCACTACTTAATTATTTATGATGTACACTGCAGGCCAAAAGTTTAAGACCACCTCAATTAAAGTAGGAAAATAAAGTAAAACTCCAATAAAATATTAAATGTTTAATTAACCTGTTTAATCATCTAATAGAACATTGATTGACAAACAATATACTTTATAAGCGTAAAGAAATATTAACAGTCCATGCAAAAAAAAGGCTATAATTTTCATCAAAAAATCCTTTACATTTTATGCCTTTTTCACAAGTCTCGGCTACCGGCAATCAATTTGTTAATTGTGTCTTGAGATATATTGTCCCAATTTTCGCATATAACATTTCACATTTCTCGCAACTTAAGGATGGGCCACGATTACGGACGTTCCTATCAAGCTCTTTTTATTATTATTGGAACACGAATCCATTTACAATTAATCGCAACCCGGAATAAACGGCATTTTGTTCTAAAATGTTTTTGTACTGTTCCTTTTTAAAAATTCCTTCAATTTGAATCAAATCGACAGTTCCTTGGCTAGAGAAGCAACCCCAGACCATATTTGAACCACCACCATGGTTGATTGTTGGGACTACACAATCTGACATCATCTTTTCTTGGGCACTGCGTGGAACGTAAATTCTACGTTTTGAACCGAATAGTTCAAACTTTGATTCATCGGTCCAAAGCACTTTTTTAAAATCTTCAGTCCAATCTCTAACGACTCTAATACGAATACGACGTGGACTGAAGAAGTAAGACGAATTATGATCACCACTCAAGAAAATAGTTGCACCCAAGCTGCAGTAAAGCAACAATTGAAAAACTTATGCTATTATCAATACAGTTCCATTATTATGTAAAGAATTTCTTAGGTACACAAAGTGTTTATAAAACTGAAGCAAAAGAAAACTTTTTGGCTTGTTTAATGTCTATAACTGAAAATGAAATATCTATTCATTGTGAATCGAACAACATCCTGACATTGTAATAAAGTATGAAGAGCCAAGTCAAGGTGATTAACAAAATCATTCTTGATGATGTCGCATCGTTCTCAAACTAACATAAGATATACTTATTAATTGATTGTCAGAAAACCTTTGATAGCATATCAAATGAGTACTTGCTAAAAATGCTTAATCTTTACAAATTTTCAAAAAGACGTTTTCCTCCACTACCGAGCACGTAATAAATCATCACTTGAAATTGTAATTAATTTCATTTTTACCAGCACAGGGCATCTGACTCTGCTTTGTCCGTGTGAACGCACGCGTTTAAAGAGATTGCCAAGACAACTCTAAACGTATATGTGGCGTCCTGTAGGTTACTTGTTTCACTTAACTAGGTAAGTAACCGAATTCCAGAAATATATCTTTTATTAATTCGGTTATATATATCTTTTAGACGACGGATATACATTATTATAATTACGTTTGAACAATAATGTTTAATACTTCAAAAATTCGTGTAATTATGGAATATGAGTTCCGTCGTGGCATCAACGCGGCACAAACGGCACGTAACATCAACGACGTTTACGGAGAAAACTTTACAACGAACACACAAACCGTTATTGGTTTGCCCGGTTCCGTTCTGGAAATTTTGATTTGAAAAATGAACCATGTGGTCGTCCGGACACTGGTCAACAATGAGGAATTAAAGACGATTGTGGAAGCTGATGATACTCAATCTACAGCTAAACTAAAAGCAGCTTTTGATGTTAACATCAAAACAATATTGGTCCATTGGCGACAAATTGGTAACGTAAAAATCTTGATAAATGGGTGCTCCACGAAATTAACGATAGCCAGCGCAACGTACGCATTGAGACCTACCTCACGCTGCTTAACAGGCACAGAGATGAAAGAATTTTTAACCGAATTGTTACGTGCGACGAACAGTGGATTGTGTTCGACAATCGAAAGCGCTCAGCAAATTGGTTAGGTCCTGGTTCAGCACCAAAGCTATGCCCCAATTGAAAATGACCTCTGGTAAGTTGATCGTCACTGTTTGGTGGTGAAGGTGGCTGAAGACAATGATGGAGATGCTCGCACATCTGCAAACAGCTTTGATCAATCGGTCGGCCCCGCTGCTCCTACACGACAACGCGCGACCCCATACTGCACAACAGACAGCCTCCAAACGGCAAGAGTTGGAGTTGGAAGCTCTCCCTCATCCACCGTACTCTCCAGACCTTGCATCCACCGACTATGTCTTTTTCAAAAATTTTGATAACATTTTAGCGGGAAAAAAATTCAATTCCCGAGAGGCAGTACATAATGCCTTTGAAGAGTTTGTTGCCTCCCGTCCAGCTGCTTTTTACAAGAAGGGCATCAATAAACTTATTATGATTACTTTGAATAACAGAAATAAGTTTCATAGGTAAAGGCCTATTATTTGTTTGCTGACAGTATTTTGAGGTAATAGACTATACTAGACATATTAGACAGACTATATTGGACAGAAGTGACGCGGA
This sequence comes from Teinopalpus imperialis, assembly GCA_029286865.1. NCBI lineage: Eukaryota > Metazoa > Arthropoda > Insecta > Lepidoptera > Papilionidae > Teinopalpus > Teinopalpus imperialis. The sequence goes on from JAGSMU010000034.1 coordinate 1,177,891, forward strand.
CGTTATTAAGACATGATACCCGCGAAATTGCAATTTGCAGTGCTTATATGCCCGTGCGTTCCATCCACCTATCTGAGAAATACTAATAATGTAATAGTGCTTACTTATTGTTATTGTCAGGTAATCAGTTGCGTGCAATTGTCAGGTGCGTGTCTTGAACTGTGTTATTCGTTTAAGCGGATCGAATCGTTGATGACCAGATATTTTCCGATCGGCTTGATTCACTGGTGATGCGAAGAGATCTCTTTGCGTTTTTTACCACATTTACCATGGTTCCAAGGCGTTGTTCGGATTAATTCCAGCCGTTGAGTTTAAACTTCGTACATCACGACAAAATTCATCCTCATCATCCTGGATGGTTAGTAATCCACCACTGTTCGCTTCATGCGAAATTTCCTGCCATTCGGTGTGTACTCTGTGGAATCAGGTGTCGCCAGCGGTGTTCCGAACCGCTTAAGGACCTTCAAAAAAAGAGCCTACACCTTTCTTAAAAGCCGGCAACGCTTTTGCGACTCCTCTGGTGTTGCGGATGTTAATTAGACTTAATGGGCGGCAGTGATAACTTACCATCGGGTGAGTTGCTTGCTTGTTCGCCACCTATTCCATTAAAAAAATATATTGAAATGCATCATTTATTAGAAAATGTTTCAACTTTTATGCAATTAAAGACCTGAAGTTATAGTAAGGAAGATCGTTTATTGTATCAAAACGTATAGTTTTTTTTAACTTGTTAATTTCGTGTTACCTATAACATATACCTTTTTAATTGAATTATTTTATTATCGTCTTTTAATTATATGACTCAAATAATAAGATAAACTATAGTCTGATATTTAATTCTACGGAATTATGACAGCTGGCATTCTTTAACAATACAGATAATATAAACCTTTTCTGCTTTGAATTTTTTAATATAGTAAATAGTCTTTTTGTTCTGAGCATTCAATGTCACAAAAATTTGATGTCTAAATGGAAAAAGAGCAAAACAACAGCTTTCTTAAATAAAAATATATATTTTTTTTGTTGCGAACCTGCACATATTACCCAGAAAAGCTGACTTTGGCTGTTTCACCGGATTGAGAGGTGGCATAGCTCTTAGGTCAAAACTTCTATTCCTAGTAACTCGACACAAGGGTCCTCCGGGGAGGGGTAACCTCGGCTTGGGCAGTTAGATTTTACGCGTAAGCATTCCGATCCGAGGTCACCCGAGAGCGCTGAACCACGACTCGGTCGTTTGCTTTTCCACAAAAAATATAAGTATATCTAGACTATATGGGCCTATAAATATAAGTATAAGTAATATATTCAAAAATAAACAAATAAGAAGTTTTCCCGAAAAAGGTTTGCAACCTATGGATTATTGGACACACATTCCTGTAATAGATAAATAATTTTCATAATAATTATAGTAACTTGTATAATATGATAATAAAAAATGTTATTACTATTTTAGAATTATTACAATATTTTTTAAGTCTTAGTTTTTCTAATTGAAACCATAAATTCAAGAAAGGTTTATTGGGCTAAAATGCATTCCGTTTTTAGTGGGAATGTTTCAATGTTGGCAACACTTCTAAAATGTCAAAATGCAGTCTAATTAAAAATCAGACTAAACTTTACAACAAGACACCATAACGATAATTATTTCGTGGATTACACGGTGCCTTAAGTTCAAATTTATAGTGGAATTATTTTCTTCTAACTTCTGTTATTTTCACATTAATATTTTAAGCGAAAATAGAACTTGTAGTTTTGTAATATGTAAATGACTTTCAACCTGAGTGGTAAAGTAATTTCGTTGTTGACTTTACTTACATAGCCAATTAAAAAAATCTTATAAATACCAGCCCGATCCTTAAGAAAATTTATTGACAATAACAGAAAATGTAAGAATGTCCAGAAATCGAATATGAAATAAAGCTTGTACATGTTAATAGGAAGGCATGTTACATTACTTGAACGTAACAACACGTATCATGCCGGTGCACGTACATTTAATGTTAATTGCAACATCAATCTGTAAAACTATGATTAAACGACTACTCGCTATGGTAGTAAAGGTGCACAACAGGACTTTATAGGCTGTACACGTCTGGCTCCGTAGAGAGAGAATAGTATTCTTCTGTCTTAGTTCCGCTTTAATGCCATCATAATTTTTTTATAAGATTAAATTTTTTGACTGTTCCATTCAAATTTTAAAAGATATCAAAGTATTAATTATATATAGTATATTATAAATATAAATTACTAAATTTCATTCCTATTTTTATAAAATTTTAGTATAATTTATTTTTAAATATTTTATTTTTTTCAATACAATCCAAACATTTTTGTTCGTTTATTGTTTCACACCATTAAATACTTTTAAGGGAATTAAATTAGTACAAGTGTCAATTTATTACGTTTTGAAACAATACCAGTTTAGTTGTCAACACTGTTCCCTCCAAGCAGAAATGTCAAAATGGCGTCAACGCAGGACGCTTGGTATATTTCTTTACTTGGTTTAGCAGAACATTTCCGCACATCAAATCCTCCTGACATAAAAAGTTGTATACAGTGTTTACAAGCCGTATTTAATTTCAAACCACCGCAAAGGGTCGAAGCCAGAACTCACTTACAACTCGGAAATATTCTTTTGACACACACTAAAAACATTGACTTGGCGAGAACGCATTTAGAGCAGAGTGTAAGTTTTTTTTTGTTATTTATTAATGATTTCGGGTGATTAATGGTGTTCCAAAGTGGCATAATTCAATCGGTGGTTTCGGTACCTCTTTTGTTCATAGAAACCAATGTGCTTAGGGTGATAACTTTCTTATAGAATGTAAACAATGTTGTTGAAGTGGGTCATATGGTGTTTTTGTTGCAGTGGTGCTTATCACAAAGCATAAATGCGTTTGACGACGTGAAGTTCGAGGCGGCGAGTGTACTTGCCGAGTTATTTGAGCAACAGGGGCAACCAACACACTCCAAACCTATTCTAAGGAAAGCCATTGAGTTATCCCAGCATAGTGTTTATTGGCATTGCAGATTAATTTTTCAGCTTGCTGTACGTATATTCTTAAACATTTTAACAGTTACACATACATCATACAAATATTGTTAATATAATCAGACTGGTACATCTTACCCAAATATATAAGAAATAATATAGAGAAAGATATATAAAGTAAAAAGTAATTTTATTATTTTTTGTGGCAGTCTGGATTTTTATTATCTACTACCGGTATTATATACTATTGTGCCATAACATTAAGTGTAATATATATTTTAATTGAACAATTTAAAAATAATTGTACATGTCTTAATAATAATGTTATGATGATGACAGTATAGGTTTAATAAATCACAATTGCACTTAGATGGAAAAATAATGCCTCTTAATTTATCAACTATTCTAGTTTCAAAATTATTCCATTAGTATTATGTAATTTCCTTGAAAAAACATGTCGATTATTGATATAGCTTATAGTTGAGCTCATGGTAGCTTAGAATTACAACATACCCTGTATAAAATAAAAGATTGTATGCTGCTATGATTTTAATCAAATAGCATTCTTCAAATATTTCTATTAAATGTAAAATATTTCTGTTAAACATTATCTAATGTTGGTTGATTAATTTATAATTTGCTCTTTGGTGCCAAACTTCATTATTTTTGCCTCATCTTCAAAACTTCCCTGTTCTTTTTTAAATTCTGCCAATTAATCCAAAACTGTTGCTTGTGAACTCGACTTGGTAGAATTTATGGATGAAATTTTAAAACATTCATGTGGCTTTAAATCTTTTTATAGTTATAATAAATCATTGTCAAATTAATATTGAAGGAGCTTGATTATTTAGAGCAAATTCTGGACAGAGAAATTTATTATTTGTTAGAGAGAATCTTGGAAAAAGTAATAAATAAATAAGTGAATTATTTATAATTCTATTTTCAAATTTATCAGCAAATAACTTTGTTACCCCATGTTAACCAAATGGGTATTTAATTTGTTTGGCATGATATTGTAAATCTAAATCTCTTTTTAGTTTTACAGTACATATTTTAATATTCAGTTCAATTTAAATATGTGTAAGTGGTTTATGTGCAGACATTTGTCTCTACCAAATGTTAGTATAAGCTCTTTCAATGGTAGTCAGTCAGCTTGTCGCTAGTTGTGGCATGGACTGCAAATAAATCCTTTAAAGTATACCAGCTTAAATAAGAAGCATAACACTGTTTTGTATAGTGCATGTAGGGATCTGGAGACACTTGCTACTCACACTGTACGGTGAATCACTTTCCAACAGGTGAACTGTGTGCTTGCTTGTCTGTATCACTATCTACTACTGTCTACTATCACATTTAAATATTATAAATTGGAAGTGATCAGATTATCAATTTTATATTTATACTGTGACTATTTCAGCAAATCCATGCAACTGAGCGTGAATATGAAGTAGCTAGTAGCCTTTTGGGAGTGGGAGTTGATTATGCGCAGATCTCAAATGCAGCATATACCAGAGTACTGTTTTTATTGAGTAGGGTAATGGTAAGTTCAATATCAAGTATTCTAATAATAATATAAATGTGAAATTGTTTGAAGGGGATTGTGTATATTATTTGTATTATGGAAAAAAAAAACCCAATCATTTTACTTATCACTTGTATTGAAACAATGTACTCACACTTTTCTTTATTGACCTGAGCATTGTATATATTCAATCTATATGATTTACAGCAATAATGGAATTAGATTATTTACAAGGGGTGATCCGAAAGTAATGATAATGAAAATTAAACACAGTGATAATAGTTAAAAAGAAATATATATTTTTCTACATAGTCTCTTAACAAGTAAATGCATTTGGCATAGAAATCCCTTAAAAAAAGTCTATGTCCTGACCCTCCAAAAAAGCTTTAACAGTAGCCATTAATTTGCTATGATCTTCAAATTTCTTGCCACAGAAGTGTTCATTGAGCCGAGGTAAATGACACATGATGATGGTTGTTGGGAACTAGATCTGGCGAAAGGGGGGCCTAATTCAAATTCCACCTCTTGAATGACAGCCATTGCAAAAAATCCTTATCTATTTGGAACTTTTCGCCCCCGAAATGTTGACTCTTTTCTCTTTTGTTCGTCCGGTTATTATTCTCGGTATATTTTTATGGTGGTTATATAACTTTTCGGCGCAGAGACTTTTTTCACATGCAATTACATCAGAGGTGTTCTTTGGACATTGACTTTTTACTACATATATATATATATATATATATATATATATAGATATATAGAGATATATATATATATAGATATATAGAGATATATATATATATAGATATATAGAGATATATATATATATATATATATATATAAGATAACTGTGACCTTAGCTACATCTTCTGACCAGCTTAAACTCCAAAAACCAGTGTGCAACTGTGGAATATGGAGGAGCACAGTCCCCCAAAGTTTTCACCAAATTGCTGCTTATGTCTTTGGTAGACATTTTCATGTTATCTCTTCGATTGTTCGTAATTAAATGAATATACCTCCTGGGAATCATAGTCTATTTATATGATTTTTTTGTAGCAAAATGAGTAAAAAATTTTTGTGTTTTTTTGTGCACCAATTATCCATACCAATATAATAATAATACCAACCAATTATCATTACTATTGCATCACCCCTCGTATTTCCTTTTAAAACTTTGGCATTGTATGCAGAATAAAAAAAGGAAAAAATTAACTGAGTTATTTCCAGTTCTTATTTTTTAAATTTGACATGCTTATGATCTTGAACCAAGCCTAAATTGAATAAAGTATTTGATTTCAGTCAAAAATAAAAATTGTTATTTAATTCACTTAATATTTTTTAAGACAAGTATCAATACTTTAAATTTTTAGAGTGCTTTGAAGGTCAGATCACACTCACAAAGCATAATCAACATCCGATATAATGAACCAATTTCGATTGAACTTGTACATACTCAAGTTAAATATACAAATAATGAAACCATTATAAGAGAATGATTGTAATTTGATTGAAATACACCACAGTTACAGTCAACTAAATACAAAACTTATCACAAAGCCTTCTTCCCCATGGCTTTTTCACACTGTCTGTTTCCTCATCATCAAAAACCTCAAATATCATACTCACGCTTTAAGCAGATAAAATAAATCTTCTCAGATGCTTTGATTCTTTTAAAAACTTGGGACCACAACCACTTGAGAACTTGGGCACGGGATCTAGGACCCTCGGACCCGTCCGCTTGACGGCACTCCTCACTTCTATTCACACAGACATACTCAGGTTTTCTATATTAAATGTAGTTTATTTAAAAGGAAATAAAAAATATTTTTAACTCAAATCTTTTTCAGTTGTTATTAATAGACAAGAAGATTCAGGAAGTTTTGCCACTACTGAATCAAGCAGGACATCTTGTGGAGTCATGGTCTGGAAGTCTGCATCAAAAGGAGTACCTCAAAGTGTTTTTCCTTGTTCTACAGGTGATTGTTTTGATCTTTTTAATTTTGATGCTTATAGATTTTATATTTTTTGATAAATTGGAAAAATGTTTATTTACAAGATTTAAGTTCCATTGTTCACATTGTTTAGACTCGTTAATATATTTCCTTCCCTAATATGATTACTCTAGGCAACAACAATTGGCGGTATGCACGAGAAGTACATTAAGTCAGGACATCACAGGTTAAAGACGATAATAAATTAAAACACCAGTTAAACTTGAAAATAAAAATTACTTAACACATTGATATAAAATAAGTAGATAGACTATTTATTTTATTTTTAATAATAAAACGTTAGTGGGTTAATGTAAATAATTAGGAAGGACGATGATAGTTTGTGACATGAAAAACTAGTGAGGTGTACTATACTCAATACCATATTAAGAAACTTTGCTAAGAAGATAGGTGTGCCAAAGTCATCTAGCCATAGCGAATTATAATTATCATTATTATATATGATACACGGTATTAGGAGACCGCTTCCGAAAGCGAAGACAGACGATAGTACTAATGACACCTTTGATGATGGGACGGAAATAAAATCGATCTTGATTAAAAAAAATCATATTTAAAAAAAAAATTAATAGCATTATTTACGCTCCACCATGTTAGTACAGGTAAATGAAACGATAGTTTCATAAAAAATACATTACTTTACTAAAAAAAAATGCTGCAATGAAACACAAAATCAAAAACAGCTGATGCTCGAATCAACGAACGCACGGGTGAAACTGTCTCAAAAACTAAAAATACTAAACATAATTATCAATCCCGCCAAAAAAACAGCTCCTGCGGTGGGCCGCGGCCGCCGTTGACGGCACTTTGATCATTTCCGCGGTATCAGCGCCGCGCCGCCGCCGCGCCCGGTCTCCTAATACCCAGTGTATATTTTTTAAAACATTAAATAAATTCAATATTAAATTATTTTTTAGGTTTGTCATTATTTAATGGCTGGACAGGTGAAGAGTGTGAAACCATGTTTGAAGCAACTACAGCAGAGTATCCAGACCATCATGGCACCAACATGGCCTGATGATGATGGTAATTCGTCTTGATTATATTGACATATACCAAACACATACCCAATCTTTAAATTTAATTAACTTATGTTTCTGGATGCTAATTTTTTTCCTATCAAACTATTGCTGCCTAATTAACAAAACTATGCAGTAATTTCGATTTTAGCATATCATTGCCTGTATTAAAAAATATGTCATAATTCACTGTCCTCATACAATCTTATTATAAATAATATTTCTGGTCCTTTGAGCGATAATAACATGTTTTGGTATTACACTGTGGATTATTAAAAAAAAATCATTAAGTAGAGAACTAAAAAACATTAATGGGAAGTTGCTTTTGTTTTTGTTAGTGTTGTGAACTCCAACAGCTTAGTATCCATCCACATTAAATTTCATAGTTTTATTCCCAATGTGGTTTGGGACAGGGAAGGAATGCCTTGTAATCTTCATGTAGTGTTAATAAAGAAAAATGTCTTAGACATGTGAATCCGCGTGGCAGAAATACTTGTTTTTTTCATATATTCTATATATATGAAAAAAACAAATCCATACTAAAAAAAGAGATGTAGGCTCTTTTCTTGAAGTTCGTCTTAGTCGTATTCGTTCGGAAATACCGCTGGGGACGGCTGATTTGACAGACTATGCGAGGCAGAAAATATCGCTTAAAGCTTACCGTGTTGGATTGCCATAGAGATGATGAGCGAATATATATTGAAGACAAATGAATAAATAATACAACCAATACAAAGGGTATTGAAATCCTTTTTATTTAAGTAAAACATTGTTATTTTACACTTTACCACATGTCTATACGTAATTACTAGCCGACAATCTAAATGCGGTATAACAGTACAGTAAGATACATGTGCATGTGTGTGCGTAGCAGTGTGCGGCAGTGCGTCGGGCGAGTCGTTCGTTTGGCTGTCGCGGCAGCAGCTGTACGTGCTGGTGTACCTCGTCACCGTCATGCACTCCGCCCAGGCAGGGTACATGGATAAGGCTCACAAGTATACCGAGAAGGCGCTCGCGCAGATCGACAAGCTGACATGTGAGTTGGGCCCAGTAGTAACTAATTGTTTAATGTGTTTATTTCAGTTTAACATAGTCGATGTATGAAAGATCTTACATTGCCTGTGTATAGTACCTGTGAGGGAGTGCCATGTTCTTTTAAAAAAAAAGTTGCAATAAAATCTCGTTGGTTGTACTGTTTGTACCTGGCTGGTTTTGATACTATTAAATAGATGACATTCAAAAAAAAAAAGAAATAAAAAGTAAAAACGGTTTTCCGCCACTTTCTATTGTTTTTTCTGTCGCCAATATTAGTGAATCTGACGAAGAAATTCGATACATTTTGAAGTTTTATTACAAACAAAGGGAAATGTACGTCACAAACCGGAAAAAATTTTGTAACGTTTATGAACTTAACACAGGTGTCAGTAAGAGTATCACAAAATTGGTTCAAGCGTTTTTAGCCACTCGGAAAATATTGAGAGAGCTTGGTTGGGAAGTGTTAATGCATCCACCATATAGCCCCTGACTTTGCAACGTCAGATTACTTAATTTAGTGCTAGGTTAACATCAAGAGCGGACTGTCGAAACAACTTGTCGCAGTTTTTTGATCAGAAGGCCCAAAATTTAAACCTATAAAATAGCAACAAGTTATCGAACAAAATGGCACACATAATTAAATCAAAAGTAAATAAACTATTATAAAAAAAAGATTGAATTTGTATATAAAATACGATGCTACCATTATGTTCAGAAGGGCAACGTTAAATTCTCATTTCATATTGCCCGCGTAATGCCGTTCTCCTTTATAACTGAGAATAAATCCCGTTCTTGTTGTATTGTTACAGCGAGTGGCTGCGAAGAAACCAAGGGGGGAGCTAGAAGCGGTGCGGTACTAGCGTGGAGACTCCGCATGGCTTTAGTGGAGCACGCGGCGCTTTGTCGACTCGTCACAGGTGGCAAGGCGAACGCACTGCACGAGATTGCGCGCGCGGCCCATCTGCTAGCCGTCGCACCTACGCGTAAGTAAACTGTACACTGAAGACTTCACTCATGGGCGCCGTAAAGGAAGAGAAGGTCATATTGGCTTCTCTCTTGGTGTGGTCATTGCAAGACAGTTTTTGTAACTTACCAATGGGCAAGTTTGGCATCGCATGGAAATACGCTTATCATCTCTCTTCACTTAACATCAGGTTGTCCTCAATCCTAGTATTATATATATATATATATATATATATATATATATATATATATATATATATATATATATATTTAACAACAGTCAACACTTACCATGAGGAGATAGTTGAGTGCAGTGTGGTTTTTGCCAAAGATAATATTGTAAAATATATTCACTTAAAGGTACCGTTAACAAACCTGTTAAAACATGATTAAAATATAATATCAACATGCTTTTATTTGTGTTTAATTTTCGGTGATTATAATTGTTAAAAAAAACTTTGAGAAATCGAATTTTCGAAAATTCCGAATTTTTTTGCTAAGCGTAGACCATAGATATTTAACAATTATCTTAGCATATGTCATTGTTGATAACTGCTTTTCGTGAACATTCGGCTCTTTCCCTAATACTTCACTAAATATCTAATTATACATAACATTTGGACTGAACATAGTAAGTACTACTATACTATACTGCAGTTTGTTTCTAGCTGAAGAATGAATTGGTCAGCTCGATCCGGGATAGGAGCTCGCCCTCACAGAATACCAGCGTAAAATAGCAGCATAACGCTGCTGTGTTTCGTTTGGTGTGTGCAGGGATCCAGAGACCCTTATTACTGGTGACAAGGCATTCAATCTCAGTCCTCAAGGGTGATAACGCATCTGGACTTATGATTCCTTGTCAAGGATGAATGTGGATGTCATGCTATCGGGTGAACTCGTTTGCTCGTTTGTTACTCACACTACTAAAAAAAACTTCTGGTTAATTACAACAACTCGAATCCGGTGGACATAAGCAATTCCAATTGTTCAATAACTCTTACGTTCGTATGCTTATCATGTAAATTGATAATTTAAAGGTAGCCTGTTTACAGCTGGCAGCGCGGCGGCGCATACCCCACAGCTACATTGTTTGCTGGGCCTCTATGCAATGTCCATGAACTGCATGGAGGCTGCAGAGTCGCAATTCCTCACTGCTATTCAAGTGAGTTATACTTTGTAAAGAACATTTTTTTAAATCATTGAATTGATTTTTTTTTAATTTAAAACAAATGCTAGCAGTGTTATTAACGTTACTATAATTCTGGTTGACCACTCAAACTAAGCTTAAACGCTTGTGCTAGGAGATGGTTCAAGACTATAGTCTAATGGCGGATTCGAACTATAAACCAGATCATCAGAGATTTCCTATATCATACTCTAAACTATTGACGCTTCTATTTATTATAATTATCTTTATTTTTTTGTTCATGTTTCAACATTTTAACAATTTTAACTGCTGCATCTAGCAACAATGTTGAATTTTTTTTATAGTTCTAGAGCCATATTGCAGCTTGTTTCTAGCTTCAACATGAATGGGCTGGCTCAATCGGGGAGGTACCAATGCCCTCACAGAATAGCATCATGAAAATGCAACATAACACCATTATGTTCTGTATGGTGACAAGTGTAGAAATCCGGAGACATGATTACAGGTGTACAATGAATATGCATCTTGATGATGGTTGTAGATGCTGTTGGTCAAAGTGGTCACAATCAATCACACTTGACTTACCATCAGGTTAACTGTGTGCTTGTTGGTCAAACCCTTGTATGATTATTAAGAGGTGATGATTATAAACTGAATTTGATTTCTTACTAAACTTATATGGATGTTTAGTTACAATATAGTATTTAAGTTACATTATATCACATATTATATTATATAACAATCTGTGTAGGCTTATAGATCAAAAAGTGGACTAATGATCTGCTGAAATTATATAACATATTGCATATGCACCATAGTGAAACATTTTAGTTATAGCATATTATCTATTAAGTAATAGTAAGTTCATTGAAAATATGAACTTTAATATTTAGTTGTTTGTCATGATAAATAATGAGAAACACTTTCACTAATCATATCATAACATTTACAAGAATAGTTTAATTTCATGATATATTTATTCCGCAGATGTCACAAGAGAGGGATTTATGGATGTTTGCGAAACTCAACCTGGCTATTGTGTATCTACGAGGGCGGAGAGACAATGATTTAGCGCAACTAATGGAGCAGGTAGCATACATATATTGAAACTTTATTGCCTCCAAACATGTAAAAACACTCATTTTCAACATTAACAATTTCATATTTCATCGGGACTCTATCTCAGTTTGTGGCCAGATATTAAAAATAAACGATAATACTCTGAGCTACCACGGTATCGGTTTAACATTATCGACTTAACGGTGAAGGAAAATGTGACATGTCTAATAAGAAATATATTTGCAAGACGTATGAAGTTCGCAAATCTGTAGTGAGCCCTTTGACTAGTTGACTGTGATTTAGCACCCTCTCGAGAAAGGAGGCTTATTTCCAACAGCAGGCTTATGTCTATAAATATATATATATATATATATATATATATATGTATTATATTTTCTTTAGCACAAATGACAAAGTACATTATGGGCTAGTTAGTACTTGATTAATTTCAACTTTAAAATTTTTATTTTAAGGTGAGACCGGAAGCATTACCTGCGTACGCGCATGGCTTGCGGGCGGCGTCTTACTACGTGCTTGGACTGCAGGCATTTTTCCAAGCGCGATATAATGAGGCAAAGTGAGTACATACCGTAAACCAATAAATCTTTTTTTTTTCATGGAAATTAGGATGTAAATAGTATATAAGTCATAAGATAAATAACTATAAATTCCATGCACAACTACTATCCTAGAGGACATTCATTATGCAACCAATTAATTAATTATTAAAGAAATTAAAAAAAACTAAGAGTGACACGCAAGAACACAATTCATCTTGTGGTAGTTGATGACTATAAACACTAACATCCATTTCTCAACTAAATATAAAGGGGCACAAGCATTGTCAGCCCTGAGGATTGAGATCCCTCGCTAGTAAGCAGCAGCTTTATCCTACAATTTCATGCTGGTATTCTTGGAGTGCATGGTTCTTACCATAGCAGAGTTATCCCACTGTTTCATGTGGCTACACTTTCTGGGTATGTTCCTTATCACACCCGCATTATCCTACTATTTCACGCTAGTATTCTTTCAGGGCATGGTCCTTAACACAGTGGTCCTTGATCTGATTTCTGCTGCAGTTAAAAAGAAGCTGTGGGGCGATTTTCTGTAAAATGTTTTTGTATCACCAGCAAGATTTTTATTCCTCAGTATGTTGTAGATTAATATTAGAGCATACCACATATTTTTTCTTTTAGTTTCAGTCATATTGTTATATAAATAATATATATATAATAGATTCTAATTATTGTGAATTTGCTATAGGCGGTACCTCCGTGAGACACTTAAGATGGCCAATGCTGAGGATCTGAACAGGCTTACATCCTGTTCTCTGGTATTGCTTGGGCACATATTCCTTTCAATCAACAACTCCCGCGAGAGTATGAACATGGTGACGCCGGCCATGCAGCTTGCTAGCAAGATTCCCGACGTACACGTCCAGTTGTGGGCATCTGCAATATTAAAAGGTAAGGAACTTACTATTATATATGAATTTATAGCCATATTAACCCTTTATAAGTTGTTAGATTATTCATTATTATAATTAATTATATGAATCAGTTTTTAACTGTTAATCATATGTTTACTTATTTATACACGTTACACATGTTCCTAATAAATAAATCATAGAAGTTCTACATTTTCAATCATCACCTATCATCATAGTATCGTTTTATGTACTTCAGTAAGTACTATTACACCCGAGCTCTGCAAGGGTTAATGCCGACCCTGCATCCCTCTCAGCGCCGTAAGCAATACCCTAAATCTAACTCCAACATTCATTCTAATGTCAGCAACCGCTCTGCTTGCAGGATGAAACTAGACTTTCATCCTGCAAGCAGAGCGGTTGCCTAAAGATAATCTTAATCAAGTGTACTATTGTAAAGTGTCGTAATATACGTGTCTCAAATAAATATTCTTTTTTAAAAACCCTAAACGGGTTAACAGTACTTAAGTATTTATCAGTGTAACAATGGTATTTAAAACATATGGCTTAGTAATAAACCTTATCTTTTCATGTTTTTATTTTAAACACTTAACTTGGTTTATAATTGTGATAATAACATTATGTTTTCTTTTTGTTTGATTACAGACTTATATCGTTTGGCGGGCGACACAGAACGCGAGAACGAAGCGTACCAAATGCACTGCAACTATTCGCAAGCTCTCCTTAAGGATCATTTCGCAGCCACTCAGTTACCCCAGCACGCGCTAGTGCAGTGGACATCCGGGCCACCTCCGACCCTCCCCCCACCCTCTAACCCCACATAGTGACCCCTGGACTCACCCGGGAACGAATTTGTGTCCAGTGATGGTGAGGAATGCGCAGAAAAGACGGATTCTCTAGTGTTAGTGCTTAGTGACAATGACGAAAATACTTTGGATCGCGTGTGATAAGTTGTAAACCCCCTCATAGTACATATGTGAGTGTCGGATTCACAAGGAAAATGCGAAATTTATAATGTACAAGTATTGCAGGTATGGAATGCTCTGGAATTTGACCTAATTGGATCTTTTCTATCCGTAAAATCTGTATGTTTGTTTGTTCAGCTTGTAGTTCTTAGAAAAATGTCCATGAGTAAAGTAAAAATGTGCCAATTATGTGAATCAGTGATCTGGCTATGGAGTAATGCTTTTCTCAGCTGAACTTCCAAATGGTTTTTCAGGTCTAGATGTTTTGCAATTATCTCTACTATTGCCTTGTTTGAATCTTCCAAGAATCATTAAGCATATTGACTTATTTTTTGTAGTTATTTCAGTTATAAATGGGAGCTAAAATATCTTAAAGGCAATACTGAAATAAGCCTATATTTTTATTAAAATATGCTTAATGAAAGTTTTTGTTTCAATAAATTTAGGGCATGGACATTTCTCCAAGTATAACTTGCTCCAAAATTAACTTGTATAATATAGAAATAGGAACTCTATGTAATTGTATTTCATACTGATATTTTGTATGTTACCCATTGGCCCATTATTATATGTGACCTATTCAAGACCCATTATTTCCTAATCTTAAAATCAATAAGACATTAAAAAATATGTGTGTACATGATATGAAAACTAACTAATATTTACTAATGGTACAATACGAAATTATTTGTAAATTTTTCACATATTTTCCCCAAAGTACAAAGTTCAATTGATTGTATGTCAAGCAATACAAATGGAAAAATCTCTATCCATTAAACTTGTAAATTTGTTGCGGGCTTAGAAAGGTACACAGAAAGTTAGAAACCATTCTTTATTTAGTAAAAATTGTTAACCAAAAATGAATTGCATCATCTAGATTCTGTTGATGTTGATGCTATTGGCCTGTGTGACTCTTACAGCTTCATCTATCGTTTTGGTTTTTTTGTTATCTATAATGAGAACTAACTCTGGTATTGATCTCGGAAGTCTAGTCTCGATGGCAATAACAGAATAGGCATTAGAAAGATCTGCTGGTTGCACATAATAACGATGTGCTGTTTGAAGAGCTGTTAGTGGTGCTGATGCTTGCTCAACTAACCAGTGCTGTGTGACGACGCGGAGGATATGCTCGTACAAAAAACGAAACGAAGAAAATACAGGCGGAGCTGCAGTACTCGCTGAGCTTCCATCGGCCCGTGCTTCTTTAATTCCAACAGGATATTATAAAACAAAGCATATATATCTCGCTTTGTTTGCAAGCGACTAGGATTCCATCGTGATCAAGAAGTACCAAGACAAGGGTCCTCACAAAAGTAGAATGGAGCCATATCCAATGGACTACTTGCAAGAGCATGAGATACATGTGAAGTTTAAGAGGCCATAAGAAGCACAGAAAGGGAATAATGCCTTATGCCGAATCCATCGACATAGACAACTGCCACGCGGGTACTGCCCTCCTTGAATCCTATGACACTATGATCTAAAGTAAGAATTATAGGCGGAGATAGCGGTCGCTGACGAGAAAGTTGAACTTGACAGCAAGCTGTGAGATTCTACTATCCCCCCACTGTACCTCCTGTAATCTAGGATAATGAATAAGATTGAAGTCAGCTGGCTCGAGCACTGAAAGCGCGTTACATGGAGGAGTGTGTACTTAACGTGTCCAAGGTCTTGAAACGTTTTGAGTAGGATCCTTTTGGTGTGTTTGGCGATTAAGGCACGGGGAGGGGCGATTCTGTCTCGGTCCCCGTACACAACCGAAAGCTTTCAGTGTAACGTGAAGGTTAGACAATGTTGTTCCGTAACGGCAAATGGAGTGAATAAATTGTTAGAGAAATGTAAAATAACGTGACGGCCCATATGTTACAGAGGCGCGACGCCCGTATTTTCAACTGTAATATTTACGATAGTTACATTTTGTTTCAACGCCCCATCTTTCTCACAATCTTCCATAGAGGTTTCTCATGAATAATGAATAATCCAATGAGTTTTATTTAGTTTTAAGAATTAATATTTGTTAATTGGAAATTTCAATTTGTCAGAAAACGTCACGGGAGAACGTTGTCTGTCCTCACAGCATTATTATCTACTGCAAAAGGCATTTATATCATGAAACAAAAAGATATGGTCTATGGTTTATAATTTACGAAATCCCATCAATATACCAACCATACCTTGTTAAGTCAAATTTGTTTCCACAATCACTGAACTATGGTTTATATTTATTCAACTTTAATATTTACTATAAACTAGAACTAATTTTTTATATAAACTAGAAGACTAGATATATGTACTAAATACAGTCACAACACATAAATACAAAAATATAAACAACATATATAAAAATATAATCTTTTACATGATTACTTCAAACAGTAAAACTGCAAATAACACTTATATGCGATGAAGTCTTGACATGCAATCAAATGTTCTGATGCAATTTGTTTTGTTTCACGGGATTCATCTGACAATATGGTGATATAGTGCGTGTGAACGTTGTGTAGTGTCATTTGTTAATGTCTCGAAATTAATTCAAACTATTGATGAGTCTCTAAAGCAGTTGTCGTGATTTATATCATGTAATACCAAAAACTCAATGTGAGACTAAACTATTTGCCTCCGCAACCATATGTGAAAAATAAGTAAAATAGTTTACTTTATTTATAAGGCGACATATAGAAGCTAGGAGGACCAACTAGCAGACAATGTGTTGCAAAGTGAAGTATTCTCCTTTGTTATATGACCACGGCAACGTCGATAGAACGGCCCGGGAATCTGAAATAGACCTTAGATCTACTCGCATAGGTTTTTAGTTCGGCTTATATAAGAATTTACTAATAGAATTCGGGGATCAAAAATGGCTTTCGATACAAGAATGATCTTGGCTTTCGGTACAAGAACTTACACACTCCTCTGTAAATATGCAGAAAATTACCAAATTTACTATTAGGGTTGGCATTGGTCTCTATTAATATTTCGGCTAATACAAGAAAGAGACTTACTATTAAGTTTTGCTCATCTAAAACTAACCCTGGCCCTTGACACTAGAGCTCATCTACTCCTCTGTAGTCATGCAGAAAATTACCAAATTTACTTTTAGGGCTGGCATTTGTCTCTTTTTAATATTACGGCTAATATAAGGTAAAGACTTAATATTAAGGCTTCGTGAACTAAAATGGACCTTAGCCTTCGGTACTTTTACTTACTAGAGTTTACTTACTTCTGTAGACGCATAAAATTACCAATTTTACATAAATGGCATTGGTCTCTTTTTAATATTACAGCTTAATATAAGAAAGAGACTTACTATTAAGGCTTGTTGATCTAAAATGGACCTTGGTTCTCTATGATAGAGCTTACTACTCTGTAGACATGCAGAAAATTACCAATTTTACTTATACGGCTGGCATTTGTCTCCTTTTAATATTACAGCTTAATATAAAAAAGAGACTTACTATAAAGGCACGGTGTTATAAAGTGAACCTTGGCCCTCGTTACTAGAGCTTACTTATTCTGTAGACATGCATAAAATTAACAATTACTTTTAGTGCTGGCATTGATCTTTTATTACGACTAAGGAGAGATAAGAGAGACTTACTATTAGGGCTACGGGATCAAAAATGATTCTTGGTCCTCGATGAGCTTACCCATTCTTCAGTAGACATAATTTTGGTCTTTCTCGACTTCATTGCGGCATGGGTATTTCGAGACAATTAGACCAGGGTTTTCCTTTCGACGTTATTCATACGGTTTTCAATATCGTGTTTCTTGTATAATTTCATCATTTTATCAAAACTTTCGGTTTTTGTCAAATTTTAACGAATCACATTTATTATAAAACTATCTATTTTCTCTACACCTATTATAACTCCCGCAAACGACCACGGAAATCAATCTTAGTAATCAATTTTAGTAGCTCGATTATTTAAATTGAATTTTTAATCACTTGCGGACATCTCGATGATTTGAAATTTTGCAGACGTATTAAGAAGCGTTGACGATACAATAATTATATGACGCGGTGATGATGTTTAAACTCTTATTATTATTTTGATATACCTCTGGTCAGTACTATGATGATGATAATATCTTCCTGATCAATTTCGACACACAATATCTTCTGGTTATTGTTAGATGACGTCAATTGCACGGAATATTTTATGGCTCTCACTCGTCAACTTGTGCACATGTTAATACATGTGAAATAAGATCGGAGGAAGGTTCAAATGCAATATCCACCGCGTCGTGCAGTCCAGGGATTCCCAAGATATTTTGAGCAAGAGACTCCCTTTTCCAAAATGAACTGATGATACCTCCAGACCCCCATAGCCAAATAACATTAAAAAACCTATCTCTAGTTTTTTTTCCTATTGATACAAAATACTTAAGAATTTAAAAACTTTAAGATTGGGTTAAGTGAGTAAACTTGACATCATCAGTTTTTCATCTTGTTACGTACACGCACTTGTGCACGCTTATCGACTTGTTGAGTTTTTTTGTTAAAGTACAACATTGATACTTGCTACTAAAATATGTCATTCTTATAACAAGTTGGTACACGTAACAAAACTTATACCTTATCTTGATAGTTACATATAAGAACTTTCTTCTCGAACTTTAAGGGCTCGATTTTCGACCTCAACCATTTCGGGAATCCCTGGTGTAGTCGTTAGAGTACCTAAGCCCTACGTCGTGGGTCCTGGGTTGGATTACTAGCTGGGGAACAATATTTGTGTAACTACATATCGTGTCATCAAGTCACATCTTTAACTGCCGTACCGTTTCTGTACTCTTATTCATATATTTCGTTTCTTCTTTTTTAAATGGACGTCCAGCCTTCTGTGTCTACTCCCTGATTATCACACACGGTGACGTCACATAAATTACTGCTTATTAAATTTATTGAAAACTAAAAAAAAATTAAACGATATAAATTAATATTGCTACAGTTTAAATATTATTTAAAAATTAAATGGACTCCTAGTACTTTTGCATTAAACTCTAAACATAACTTCTGGATCCTTAAAAGTGTAAGAAAAGTTGCCTCGTATACCATATTGGCAACAACAAATTGTATGTCATGGTAACATATATTAGTATATTTTATATATAAATGATTAGTATCTAGATAGCTCTTTTAGATACCGTATGAAAATTGTGTATTTTTTCCAGATAGCCAAAATAAGTAGTAGTCGCTTGTCGGCAGCGTAATCGCGATGTCATTGACCGCTACGTCAAACTTTCCTTTTTTTTTTAAATATATAATAATACAAATATAGACTTGACCAGGTAATAAAACTAACCGTTACATGCTACGAGTAAAAGATACACTGAATATTTTTTGTCTCTGTCCCTTACGGGTTTACGTTGATGTCAAACATATAGTATAATAATTTATTAAAATAGTTCAATCGCTAGTCATAAATGAAGAACAATTATTGAATGCGGTATCTAAAAGGAGCTACTTGAGTTGATAAAGCTTGCGTGAATAATTATTTATTTTAAAATCATTTCTATTTGTGTATATAATATTACGAATCAGTATATTATCAATTTAAAGGGTATATTCTCTTAATTTTTTTTAATGGTTATTTATCACTTATCCTAATTTCTACACATTTTATTTTAATATGTCAATTTTCAACTTTTACTCTACAGTAATAAAAACTGTACGTCTAATCATAATTGCTGCTAATAAAAAAAATCTCTATGGTACATGGACTAACGCGTATGTGTTTTATTCAAAATGTTAATCTTATGTCGTAGTAAGGTGTAAACTTGAACATCAAGTTAGTCCATGCGAATGTGACATTAGATCACTGTTTAATGAAATGTATTCAAGAAAAAGTTGAGTCAATATATTTAAGTGAACTTAATAATAACGCACTTGTCACCATTTATGACTATATCTGATGCTTTACCGTTTTTGCAATAAGGATATATATAATGGTAATTTACACACGTATTATTTAAAAAACTACGAATTTGTTTTTTCGCGAAGTTCGCTAGTTTCGCCTCCTGGACTGATAAATTGTACATAATACACGCGATAAAAATGTAATTGAGAATGAACAAAGACGTCTCATATTTATTATTATTAATAATTTCTTATTAACCTGTTAGGTGTGAGTGGACGTTGTTGATAGCATGTATGGTTAAATAATTTTAATTAAATATATATCTATACAGTTTTCCCTGCGCAGTTTCCCTGGACGGAGCAACTCGCATCTCCTTAATATTAGAGTTATCGTAATCTTAAAAAAAACTTTCCATGTTAATTATTTTTGTATGTAAAGTAGGGACTGACTCCTTCGGCCACATCCCGGCTCCGTCCAGACGAAAGTCCGCATGGAAGCTAAGGACTCCGCATAATGTCGCCCGGCAAAGTGGAATGCGCTTTGAGACGACGCAAGTGAGACGTTTCAACTCTGTACACAATTTTTATATTATAATAATTCCCAATCGGACAGTGAGATGCGGCCTTATGGAATGGGGTACATTTTCTGTTGTTAATATGTAAATAAAAGTTGAATTATTGTAAATATAAAATGATGAAATATATGTTTTTTGGTATATACAAGTCTTTATTAATAACAATCCTATCAGGTGTGTGGCAGTAAGAAAATACAATACTCCAATGGTGCCCATAACATACATTTACACATAGTCATGTTACAGTTATCAACTAGAAGTAGCACGAATATATTGGCTGGATTCGGTATTTACAATTATTCGTCTGATGAAAGTAATTGGAAACAATTATGGTGACAAGGCACTCCATGTTGTACCTCGGGGTTGGGCAACACATCTAAATTATAATTATCAACATTGATTCCAAGATTCCTTGTTTCAACCCAATTATATATTTATTAATCAATCAAAACAGTCATACAGTTCCATTATAAGAAAAAAGTAAATTCTCGCTTGGTGTTGCAAAGTATTTAATAAGACAACCTTGTAAATTTCGTCGGCGTTTGACACGTATATTGGAGACACTTTTAAAATTAACACTGATAAATAAAATGTTCCTCTTATAATTATCTTACTGTCTCTTGAAGAGAAGGAAAGAAAGAAGGGGCATTGGAGTTAACTATTTGTGTTATATAATTATGTGGATTAGTTGATGTGTAATGATTGTATTTTCGGCGCCATCTTTGATAATGCAACTCCCTCTTTTTTCAAATTTCATATTGTCTTGTCATCCTCTCCCACTTTTCTATACTTATACTAAATGTTTAATATTCTTTACATTCCACACATCCATCTTAAATTTCGCATCTATGGATTGAATATTTTTTTTTATTAAATTTTAAAACGTCTGACCACAGGATCGAAATAAAAAAATAGTACCTAAAATTGTCAATTAAAGTTGCATGAATATACGCTGCACACGGAGAATTCCCCACCAGCCGGCTCCGAGTAATGGAGTGGGTCGGGGGCGAGGTTATTTTTTCGGTAAAATGTATCACGAAGGATAGCGCACCGTCCTCTGTTCATGTCTCGGGGCGGCACTCGCGTTTGCTTCTGTTGCCAACCGTACTCCAAGTTCGATGTGGCGCGGTAGTTAAATCTTTAAAAAATATATTATATGATTACTTTGTATAATGTTATTTTTATATCTTACAATTGTTCTTTTATATCTGCCGTGAAAAAAAACAAAACAAAGGTGTTGTTCCAAAATAAATAAATGAAAGATTACGCGTACGAAATACCCCGAAAGCTTTATCTTAATCACACAATGAGCACTGTTTTACGCCAATCACGCTAATGTGAAGGCTTTTTGCGATGACCCAAATTCCCATTTAACATATTCGTGACCAATTGCAGAGAAGTCTCAGAGAGTTGGAGCAACATGAGCCGAGTCAACAGGAACTGATAAGTCTGTTGGGGGTAGATACCACAAAAAAAATGTCCATCAATATTTAAGAATGGTACAGTATAGAAACGATTTTCATTAATCCTTTACGTCACACTCCCGCAAGCCGTACTAACTTACGCAAAGCCGCAGCTGAACCACAACTAAATTATTATTCATAAATTATTTGCGGCCCCCATCCGGGCATTTGCCCTTTTTTATCAGGTTCAGGGTGACAACGAAAGACAAAGACATGCGTTCCTACACCTGAGGCTAGGGCTCATGAAGCCCTACACTCACTAAACGGGACACAACAGGGTTATGATTACTTCAAGCGAGTATTCTGTGAGGTTCTTTGCTGAGCGTGGCTCCTATATTAATTATATACTTGAATGACAAACATGAAATGGAATGTTTCGCTATCTGTAATCGGTTCTCAGGTTCAGTCTACACACACTATCGTTTAGTCGTTAGGGTGTGGTCTTTCCCCGGTAGTGCCGGTTATGGTGTTGCAGTAAAAAAAACATGCTCCATCTCGAATTTTTGAAATGGTAATAATACGATGTTTGTGATTTTTAAATATCGTTAAAATGAAAGACTGCATAATGAATAATAAATCAATACGCAGTCTTTAGTAGTTAAGTAAAGTGATTATACAAATACAACTAACTTTTCCTCTGGAGATTTTTTATTCCTTTCTTTCAAATACTTGAAAGTAGCGCCTTTCTCAGTACTTCCGTATAGTAAGTGGATGACTTCCGGTTCGACAGGCTTCATGAGACTATTAGCGTCGGATGGAAGTAGATCGTGTGGAGGAACTGGTTCAAGATTCTTTCGCGGTGAATTTAGTATCTATAACACACGCGTTAATATGTATATGAAGTATTCATTCACTCTGACTACCGACCGGGTCGGACGTGTCGAGTGGTGGTGATTGTGTGTGACATGTTGGGAGACACAGATGCACCCCGCTAGGTCATGTCGCAAAGGAAACAGAGCAACCCGAAGCCGCTAAGACCATCTCGGCGGGATGGGCGTTGTTAGCATTGGTCTGCAACACATCTAGGAGAAGGAAAACTCCGAAATCTAACCCGCCGCTGGTAATACCGCTAGGCGCAAGTAGGCTCAAATCTGAAAAGCGACAGTTTCCTTGTCGTTCCTGCGGATCAAGTCAGTGGGGCCGAGAGGGTAGTGCAGGTCTCGGGCAACCCCGTGTTTCCTTAACTCTGTCCTAGGCAGACTTGGCCACCTTTCAACCCGGTGTAGTACTGTACAGTAGCCATCAGTCATAAAAAAAATTAAGCACATAATAAAATCACCGTGTATGAAATCTACGAGAAGAAATGAACTTAATTACTGGCAAAAAATCATTACATCTTACACCTTATCAATTGTGCATACTAGCCTCTATTAGGCCTAGAATATATTATGTTTAATCTTCCCTAAATGCATCATGCCATGTCAGATACAGTGTCTACAGAAAAAACCAACAACTTACAAAATAAAATACAAATGTTCTTCAGCTGGGAATGATGGACGTTGGATGGGAATTGAACCAAGCGTCACGGTTCATAAGCTGCAGTTCTAAACGGAACTGCAAATTCGTTTGTTTTCAATCGCCCATAAAAATATCAAAGCTCAGAAAGCAGGATAATCAGTGCGTAGTTTAATACTCTAGGTTTAAGTAGTATTTATTAAAGTACCTGTAATAGATCCTTGGCGAGAACTATAGATGCGTCAATTTCACGAACTCGCTTTTCCTTAGCCGCTTCGAGAACATTGAGAAGATTTTCCCGATACCAGTTTCTATTCCGGCGCTCAGACCTCCTAAGGGCATCTCCGTAAAAAGCCACAGCTCGTTCATTAGCCATAACAATATACTTATAATTTACTTTTGCAATCAAAAAAATTACAAAATAATTTTGCAAAAATAGTTACTATAATTTTGACATATTTAGACGTAACTAAATATAAGGGCTGTTTTACATTAGATTTGTTACTTTATTATGTATAATATAAACATTGTCGGCATAAAGAAGGCTAAGAATGTCATTATTGGAAGTTTGTCGCAAAAACTATTGACATAGTAGAGAAATAGTTTTCAGTAAAACTCAACTTAGCGTAAAAGGTAATTTTTACAATTGTAGGTAATCCGCATTATTGTCATAATTTTTTGTCACCGCATTTCTGTCGCACTTCGTCCTTGATAGTTGTGCACAACAGAAAATTTAATCGCCAACGAGGGATTGAAGAAATTAAAGGTGATATTAACGAACTCTGTCTGAGTTTTCGTTTTTAAATGAACTGAAAAGCCTCAGCCTTATTTCAATAAGACAACAATAACAGTGAGAATAATAACGGTGGAACGAATGAAAGGAATATCACAATCTAGTGGTGCGACCAGTCCAACAGAAAACTTTAGAAAACCAGCAATAATTATCTATAATAGGTATTAGAAGACCGCTTCCGAAAACGAAGACAGACGATAGTACTAATGACACCTTTTATGATGGGACGGAAAAAAATCGATCCTGATTAAATAAAAATCATATTTTTAAAACGTTTTATTAGCCTTATTTACGCTCCATTGTGTTAGTACAGCTAAATGAAACGATAGTTTCATAAAAAATACATTACTTTACTAAAAAAAAACAGCAATGTAACAAAATCAAAAACAGCTGTTGCTCGGACAACTTCATTCTATGGGGGCAAGAATGTTTTCAATATGATGATGATGATATTAATTTTAATTTTTTTGGCAAAGGACTTTAGTCCATACAGCCAGGTCTTGTTCGTATGATGGTTGGTCTGAAACTCAATGTTTTCAACAGTGATGATGATGATGATATTAATTTATCCCTTATGGGAAAGGCAAAGGACTTTAGTCCATACAGCCAGGTCTTGTTCGTATGATGGTTGGTCTGAAACTCTTTTCAACAGTGAATTAACGATGACAGAAAGATAAATTTGACAGATAATAATAGGGAGTCTAAATTACTGAATTGTCTGAATAGGTATATCTGTAACATACAACGTTAAATAAATTAATACGTACATACATATTATATTTATTGCATTAGGTACGGTGTAAGGCGACGCCATATTGTTTAAGTTTTTATAAGCCGCCATAATATTGAATCATTATATCGATTAAGTGTTAAAATGAGATATTTGAAAAATTATTATTTGATCATAATAATGTCGACTGTTTTAAATTTGTCATTACACCATTTAATATAGTGTGGTTTATACAAATGGTTAAATACCGAAAATTATTTATGAAACTAGATTAGAAAGTGGTATTTAGTGTCATATTATACTATCTATATAGGGTGGTATTTAAAAAAAAATACAATAACATATTTTATTTACACAAACACAATATACCATCGACGTTTTGTCTAGATTATACGGAATTACTGTCGATATTTAGAAGATTATCAAACATGCAACAATACAATTTAAGAAACATTTACTATCAAAACTGGTGACAAACCGAACAATACTCTATATATATAGTCGCCTAGTTCATTTTGGTTCAGAAAGTTTCAAATAAAAGCAGTTTCTACCATTATCTTTTACACAAAGAAAAAGCCCATAAACATATCTTACACTTAATTAGGACACTATTTATATTCCATTTATATAAGTTCAATGGATTAAGGTAAATTATAATAAGATTGAATATGTAATATTAATGTAAGTGCTGTGTAAGTAACTTAAGTCGTAATAAATAAAATAAACTACCACAATAACGATATAAGATGCAATTGCATCTCAGACTGCCGTAAGGACTGAGATGGAATAAATGATCGATGACCTAGTTGTTCATGGTATAGAGGGTTGAAACTAATAACCAGGTCTCTGGTCCATTTACCAAACAAAACACAACAGCATCAGATGCTATTTCACGTTGGTATTACGAGGACGGGCTCCTTCCCTAGAGGAACAATATGCACATTGTTTAATAACTAAGTTTAGAACTTGTGATTAAACAATGATAAACTTCTACCGTTGTATTCATGATTTTTACATATGCTCGAAGTTCTTGTAAGTTGCATAATGTACCTAACGAACTAGCTAAACTAGACAAAAAGTGCAAGCTTAGCAGAATCTAAAGTACAAATGTAGTGGCACGGATGGTATTTTTTATTTAGCAAATTGTTTCTTAACAAAAGTTTATTTTATTACAAATCTAATATAAACAACAGGCTTATTGTTAATCTAGTACGTGCATAGTTCTTGATTATGATAATAATTTCGTCCCGGTTTATTCCACCATGTTTTATATAGCTGCCCGAAGTTATACAGAATATCTGTCCATATGTGGAAGCTTATAACACATGCAACATTACAATTTTACGAGCATTTATTCAGACTGTACATTAAGTTGCCTAGTCTACTTTGGTATGGTTTTTCTCTATCAAAAGCTTTTTTTTGAGACAACAGGTGACACATGTTTATACAGTTCACCTGATTGTAGGTGACAACTAACAGACGAAATATATATTTTACACTTAACTAGAACCCTAGTCTTATTTAAGCTCCATTTGTTGTTTAATGACTAAATGTCTATTAATAAGGTTGATTATGTTATATTAATCTAAGTGCTGTGAACTTCAGTCGTAATAAATAAAATAACTTCTTCCTGCATGCATACGCATCTGAGACTGTCCTAAGAACAGATGGAATATTCAGTTATTGGTAGCAGGGTGGCAGTAATAAACCAGGTCTCTGGTCCATTTACCAAACGAAACACAACAGCGTTTAGATTCTATTTCACGCTGGTATTTTGACGGCGCGTCGACGACGGCCTTCCCTAGTGGAATAATAATGTCTTTTGCACATTGTCGAATGACTAAGTTTTAAATTATGCCATTTTAAATGTGCATTTTACATACGGCCTAAGTTCATTAAATTTGTGTACAGTACTTAATAAACTTACTAACCTGGACAGAAAGTGCTTAGCAAAACCTAAAGTAAAAATTTTGTGACTAGCATGGATGGTATTATTTTATTTACCAAAATGTTTCTTAACACAAGTTTATTTTATTACGAATCTAGTATAAACGATAGGCTTAAACTGTCACAAATTCATTGGCTAAGCAAAGTTCTCTCTCTCCTTCTCCTTTCTCCTCTATTGACTACTTCCACCAC
This sequence comes from Teinopalpus imperialis, assembly GCA_029286865.1. Lineage (NCBI taxonomy): Eukaryota > Metazoa > Arthropoda > Insecta > Lepidoptera > Papilionidae > Teinopalpus > Teinopalpus imperialis. Next base: position 1,205,064 of record JAGSMU010000034.1, read on the forward strand.
ACCAATGTCTTAATATCAATAACATCTATTGATATTATGCACAATGTCTGTCCATATAGAAATTATCAATCATGCAACAATACCATTTTACAAGGATTTACTGTCTTAAAACTACAAATAGTGTCAATCCAAACAATATAACTGACTCTGACTCGTTATTTAGTCGACTCGTGATAAACAATTAAGTTAAACACTGCGAACCATAATCACATAATATAACCTTTTTAATAGCTTAAAATCTATTTATATTTTCTATTCCTATTTTTTTTATTAGAGACTTATGTGATATAAATCTAAAAGCTCAACTAATTTGTAATAAATAAAAACACTTTATCCTTCCTCAATAAAGATTTAAGATTTATATGCATCTGAAATTGCTAAAAATTGAGATGGAATAATTGGACCGGAGACTTAGACAATAACTGTCTCCACTTCATATACCACAGAAAGAAGAAAGAAACGCAACAGCGTTATGCTGGTGAGCGTCTGTGAGGATGGGGTTCCTCTCCAATGAAGAAAATCCATTCGTGCGGCAGCTGCAACTGCGACGTGACACGTAACTAACATGTAATACTAAATGTGTCCATTGTCAGCTTACTCAGGATGAACATCAACGTAATTTATAGTAATGTTAATGCCATTACTAATAATCTGATGAACTGAACACTGATTAACACGATGCCATAACATATAAATAATACATATATATCGGCTATAATATATAATCATATGTATATCGACTGATAACTTTTCTGAGGTTATCTGAAATCTTAATTTTTTTTAGCCAATTCATGATTTTTCGTCCAATCTCTAATTTTGGCAATTCCAATTTATTTAAAAACTCGGTTCCTCAATTTATTTAAAAACTCGGACCTCAATTTATTTAAAAATTCGGTACCGCAATTTATTTAAAAACTCGGCACCTCAATTTTTTAAACAAAATATCTTTATTTTCTTTAAAAATTAATTTAAAGAGAATTCGATTTAAGATGAGAGGTATACAGTAATGGAAATTGAAAACAACAAAGACATATTTTTGACCTTAGAGACGAAAATTGTTGTTCAGATAAGATTTTACATGACCTGTATTAAGAAAGACTTATTTTTGGATACCTGTGTATAAAAACCATTATGTATGCAAACACAGGGTTTTAATACAATGTAATGATGAAAATAACTACAAGTGAATGGCCTGCAGGCACTTAAAGATATTACACACAAGGATTACCGCACATCCTTTTTTGACAATCTGTGTCATGAAAAAAGAAAGAAGGAATAATATTCCACTTATTAATATTAGTTAATGAAAATTGCATCAAGCCGCTGCACGTGCAACAAAAACAAATACACCCAGACCGTTTTATTGCAGTATAACCAACTTCCCAACAACTTCTACTTACATATCTTTCTAAACTATAATCAAGTATGCTCCAGTTTTGGATACATGAAGTATCCTTGCCTCGTTCAAAATTATCAAAAATTATTTAGTTTCTATTGTATGTTTACTCTCATTATACTTTATTAAACATAAGCTACAATGCTCTTGTCTTTTGTTGGGATATAGTCTTTAATTTTGGCATTGAAAAAATAGTCATGGTGCAGATAAATTATTCGACAATATCCTGGATCAAAATGGACAGATTGGCTCATTGTTTAATGATGCTTCTAAATTTTCAGAATCGCAGTGTTGAGCCCTTGCTTGGATTCTTAAATTCAAAATCGTTTTAAACTCCCTGAATCTTCCTATATATTAACAGGGGAATTGCATTAGAAAATCCATTGCCATAAGAATTTCTATAGCCTATTTTACTACATTATAAACAATCCCATAATTGCAGAGTACTGGAGTTGTCTTGAGACCTTGTTACTCCCATTCCACTCAAAAGCCAATTTTATTGTTAAACTTCAGTGCAGAGTTATTACTTCAACGCAGATTAATTGGCTTAGATGTTGTTCTAGTTTGGATCCCTAGTCAAACTGACATTACAGGTGAAATGTGAAATGAATCAGCAGATGCATGTGCTAAACAAGCAACCCAAGCAGAGCCCATTAATTTTCTTTCAGTTTATAATTTTTAATTGGGTCTGCTATTTAACTTAATGGGGGTATTTAACTTTATGCTTTATGCTCTCACCAGTCTGTTAAACCAAAGTAGAGTTTACTTTGTTTATAGTTTATTTTAATTTTGTTTTCTTTTGTCAATCTTGTTTCGATCTTCTTAGTGCATAACTTTAAATTGTTTTTTTGCATTGGGTTTTTGATTTTCATAATTATTTTTTGTTATTTCGTATATTTTATAAGCAATACATTATATTGTACTATATTAAAACTTTTACTATATATTAAAACAATGTATTATGCTCAATTATATTTCCCCTTTTAATTTCTTTTATTTTGATACCCTACTCCATAGGTTTCGTTAATTTTTTTTATTAAGGTATTACTATATCGCGCCAAAAACCCGCCATTTTTTTTTTTCAAACACCTATCTAAGGACACATGGGTTTTAACACGAATATAACAACACCTTAATTGTCGAAATTCATCCAGCCGTTTGGAAGATATGAGGTAATAAAGAAATTTACAAACATATATGCATACAAGATACGCGCAAAAAACATAACCCTTCCTTGGCAGTCAGGTTATAAAGTTAACATAAAACTGCCCATATGTCCTTAAACATCAATACACAACCTGATATTCGTTTCCAAACTTAACTTTTTCATTAAGTATAACTAATTATGTGTACTAATAGAATATGTTTATACTGTGATGTCCCCATTTTTAAGTCTCAACTTAGTGTTCTCATGCATTCCATTGATTACTTTTATTTACCGAACAATAAGGTTTATACACATGCATCTTTCTGACTAGACACTGGTAGAATTATTACAACAATAGTTGCCATAATTATATTGAATTTTAATTAATGAAATGAAAAACTATTATCCGAGTACAATTCTTAGACCTATTTTATTTCATTAAAATATTTTTAAGGAAATAAGATTATTGTGTAAGAAAATATGAAAATTGTTATGATATAACTTACTTTTTGGACTGATTAAACTTATATTTTATTATTAAGCTGTATTTATTTAACTTGCTAGGTAGTGTAAATGAAATAAACCTAAAAATCAAAATTGAATTACATATGTAATTGTATGTTTGTATGTAATATATAATCCAATAAACAATGTGGATCATAGATTTGTTTATAATTTTCCATATTAATATATATTATAATATTATGTCATAGAAAACTTGTAATTCAGAAATGCATAATATATATCATATCAATAAACCTAGTTCGATTTATGTATAATTATTGTAATGTGTAATTGATCAATAAAAATCATGCTAATAAGTTTATAGACAAATAAAAAAAAGTTGTAAAAATTCATAGTTGATATAAACTATTTTTAGCCTAGTAACGCATATATTTCAAAGGTTTATTTGTAAAAAATATAGCATGCTTAATAATAAGGACCAAGACAAATTGTGGAAGCTTGGCACTATTTTTATTTAAATTTATGCTATTTATTACGAATCTAGTTTAAACAACAGACATTGTGACTATAGTTGACGCATTTTAAACGGAGTCGTCGGGCAATAAATGTCACTGACAGTAGGAATGTGCACGCAATGCAACCCGTTATCGATACTTAGATACCGGCGCACACGGCGTCGATGCGTCATCGTGACCTTCATTAGCACTGTGACTCCTGATTGGTCGTTACGAGTAAGGGTTGTTGTTTTTCTTCAAAAGATAACCCTTTAATTCCCTTTTCACGCCCACATTATGATCTATACAGTTTCTCTATGATTACGTCAAAACAAACATTTTATCTTACAAATTAAAAACTTTTATTTTCAGATAGCGAAAAATTGTTCCTATTAATACTTAACATAATTTAGCACATCAATCGTACCTATCCCGTTATCGATATGCACCTCTACGATTCTTACGCACATCACTACACCTCTTAATAAGACCTGTAAGTGCAAGCGAGACAGACAGATAAATATGATTTATGACCCGATGCCTCAGTTCATAATGCTCGACTATAGCACATAGTCATTGGGTAAAAACAGTAATTGAACATTATAGTGGTAATATCCTTCTGGTTGATATCCAACCCTACAATATCTTTGGATAATTACAAGACGATATCAACTGCGCAGGTTGACTGGAAATTCATTTATACAAACATCAGACGAACTCACTCGTCATCACATTCCCCATTTCAATGTATGCCATGTCGTGGTCTTGGGTTATGCTGCAACCCAGCCCCTGCTCTCGATTTCAAGCCGAAAAATCTTTGACTATCAGAAATTGTTGGTTAAGGGGGCTGTTTTTGACATACATCCTGGGATATCATAGACAGTACATGTGAACTTTTCTCATCATTTACGATACCTGCATCACATAGACCGGGGAAGGTGACTTCGAGTGCTTCTATGTTTGTGCGAATGCTGTACGCGATTATATATTAAAACATCTAAACAATTAGACCTTGCCGGGGTTGAAATTGAGTCAGGAGCAGATAACAATTCTGAGCACCTTACTATTATGCTGTGGGCATTTGATTATTTCACATTGCTTCATACTCATACATGAACTCCCAGAAAATCGTGTATCCGACTTTAGATTTCGAATTTTACATATAAAAGACAATAAAGATTTTTGATTATGATATTTAACTGTGGATTTTTTTCTTCTTACAAAACATTTTGGACCAATATACTAATAATAAAAGTTAATACCGTAACGGAATTCTTAGTTCAATACCACTCAAAAACTATCATCAATGAACACAATGCTACATAGTATCCTATATTAATGTTACCAAATGTTTTTGTTTACACCATTATACTTTCCTATCACGTTTTGTACAATCGTCACTCAAATAATCTTCTTAAATCACAAAACTTCACAATGTTCATTATATAAAAATTCCCCCATCATCAGTTCTGACTTTGCGATCTTGCCGACTTCCTCCCCATAACGGGGCTCCCACCCATCTGTCGTAAGAGGCCCCGTAGTCCTCGGGCTTCCCGAAGTCCATTATCAAGCTGTTCTGAAGGAACCGCGCAGAAGTCATCGACCAGGGGCATAGGCCCACTGAGACGTTCAGAGTACTGAGCTAAGCGAGACTGGTGGCCGATTGGCGATGTCTTGTCAATGGACTGCTGAAGGGTCTGTAAATAATATATTTTTAAATTAGAAGTGTCTTAAATATATAAAACAAAAATATATTGTGTGGTAACATAATGAAATTGATTGAGAATGAATTGTGGCACACATATCTGTCTGCAATGTATAAGTTATATTAATATATATTATAAATATTTAATATATATTGTGTATTAGGAGACCGCTTCCGAAAACGAAGACAGACGATAGTACTAATGACACCTTTGATGATGGGACGGAAAAAAATCGATCCTGATTAAAAAATATTATTTTTTAATACGTTTTATTAGCATTATTTACGCTCCATCGTGTTAGTGCAGTTAAATGAAACGATAGTTTCGTAAAAACACATTACTTTACTAAAAAAAAACCAGCAATGAAACACAAAATCAAAAACAGCTGATGCTCGGATCAACGAACGCATGGGCGCGGCGCGGCCGTGCCGGCAGCTGTCGACTGCACAAATACTTACCGAATATATAAGTTTCCTTCATAATGTTCAGCGTTATTTCCGAACTGATATGCCTTAGAGACATTCAACATTTTAGTGTTAGTCATTTGTCAGATGACTCCAGTTCAAATTGTATTCTGCTATAAGTAATAAAGTATGATATATATATATATATATATATATATATATATATATATATACTGTTATGTTACTATTGCTGCACATGTATATTTCTGGTAGCAAATAAAAAGTTTTAGTATAGCGTTTTTTTCAGAAAACATGTTAATTGCAGTGTTATCCATGAAACTTATGCAATGGGAAAAAGGTGTGAATGCTGTGTAAATATTCATACATTCGGACTCGGCTAGGAATCATATTAGATAACAAAAATAAAATATTATCACCTTGCCTCTGAGAGCCACTATTTCATCCTGCAATCTCTTCACCAATGCTGCATCACTTTCATAGCTGGTGAGGGTCGGCTGTGGCATACATTGAAATACCGTGGCTAACAAATTATGGAGGGATACTAGGACGCTATCTTGCCAAGCACGTGTGAAGTACAAACTGAATGATGGATTTTCTTCTGGTTTTTGAATATATGGTAACACTGAAAATATAATGAGATATTATTACATATATATTAACCCATATAAAGTGAAGGGTTATTGATTGGGAGCTAATTAGCTAGAGTCTAGCTTTATTTGATAATAAATTGAACAATGCCTACTGACAACAGATTTCCCTAACAAATATAGCACTCTTGTGTCACCATATACATGGTAAAAGGCCCCTTCCCCCTCTGTTGTCGTCGACATTCTTCGTCCACAACGGTCTTAGTGCCACTATATATTGTTACATCGAGTTTCCATAAGACTTATAATGTTGGGAAGAATATTTCTATAAATAAATCCCTATTTATTTTCTGAGACCACTTATTGTGTTATTAATACATTAAGGGCCGATACTTCATTTCATGACTATTCGCTTCAATATGTACCAATGGAATAATTATATTAGACTGTTTATTCAACTCATAAAAGTTTTCAGTTTTTCAATAGTACTTTATTCTCAACATAACTATCCTTTTTTTTGTCTCCATATGAAAGGTAACTTCAGCCAGCTGAAACAGAACTACAGTATCTTGGCGCGTTAGAACGGGTCGTCGGTTTTTTCTATTACCTGATGTCACTGTAAGTTTTTACTGTATGTTAGTTTTTGACAATGACAGCCAGTGTTGCCGAGAAAAAATCAATGGTGGGCTATAGCACTACTATAAAAAGGAAATAAAATTCAACATTAGCTAACCGTCGCTATTTTAGCGTATTTAACATTAATGAAATGTTTGCAAATTGTCCCTCTTTGTTTTTAAAAAATAAAATAAAAAAATTACAAGATATTTAATCTCTCCAGCCATAGCATCGGCAACACTGATGACACCTCATGCTTCTGTTTGAACATTTAATTCCATAGAATAAGCTCTATCTAGCCGTTCTGCTGACAAATAAATTGTAGGTAGATGAGTTATTCGTCGAATAAGTGACATCTTTGATTTGTTTAGATTTTGCTTGCTCTTGAATTTTAGTTATTTCTCCTATAAGTTAAATATTAGTGTGTGTTCTTATTTAAATTTTTTAATAAAATGTAAATGTAATATTAGTAGGGATCTTGATATTTTGGAATTTCTTTTCTTGGTCAGCAGAACACAGACAACTGTAAAAATATCATATTTTAATGAACATAACATGCTGTTTATGAAAGTATACCCATAGCATTTGATGTTCTGAAACACCTAGAGACATTTTGTCATGTAATATGTTTTTTATAAGAGCACTACTACTAGACCATGGATGAAAAATGCATATGCAACATCTAGTGAGAGCTTTTGCATTAGAACATGTTAAGTATATGTATAACCCTAACTTGATAATTATTAACTATTTTTAGGCCTATATGTTCATTTGACTCACTAATTTTCTTAGTATAAATGGTGTAAGGCACTTAAAACGGTTTTAATGAAAGTACTTACTAAACCAATCTCTCCATTCATTCTGTCCTTGAAGTTCTGGGAGCATTTTGGAAAGAAATTCTGATACTTTTTCATTTCTCACTCCTCCAGTACTCTGTGCTGCTGTTACTAAGTAAAACTTATATAGACTGTATTCTATTTTGCGTACAGCTGTAATAGAATATTTATATATTTATAGCGTCAATGAATATTAATAAAAAAAATATTTATTTGAGAACAAGTTTTATATATAAAATATTAAAATTATTTGACAACTGACCTGGTTGGACATGGACTTCTAATTTTGAAAATATTAAACTGTCAAGATGTGACCAGTATTCTTTAAGGCCAGATAAATCCGAAATATTAACGTAATGTAGTATTTGCTCAACAATCTTGTCAACTCTAAATCCTTTGTCTTTATCAGCCTTCAAATCAATATCAAATGCTTTAACCGTTGATGTAAAGCCACGGAATAGTAGGTACTCGCGCACTAATTCATCTACAAATTGAGTATGGGCCATTTTTTAAATAAAAAATTTAACCACAAACAGTATTTATTTACAAATCGTCACAAAAAATGCATTTTGACATGAGTTTTTGTAATCTCAGATAACATAGCTATTGTACTCTGTTTCGAGAAACAGATTATGTTAGGGACATTTCAATCATTTCCTGGTATATAATATAATTATAGGTTTGTATTTTTAATGTTATACGGTGGGTAGTAATAGTAAAATCGCCGAAAAAAAAACATTCTAAAAATAGGTCATAGTAAAACTTGTAAGTAAGAACCGTGTCTTTTCACAAAGATTTTGATGTTATTGGTTATGACTTTGCAATCGTTCATAAAGAATTTGGATTTTTAAATGAAACTTGTTGAAAGAATAGACAGGGACAGGAAATACAATCCTAGAACTTTTATTAGAAAACACAGTGTTGGTATCTTACAAAACGTGTGACACACTGCTCAGAATTGCGATAGGAAGTCTCTGTTTAATAGTGGATTAATGGTAGGTTGCATTATACCCTGCAATACACATCCCAAAATACAATGGCAATATTTCTTGTATCCTGTATGACCTTGATTATATACGAATTGACTTGCTACAACCAGTTTCTATTTGAATCAGGGGCCTGTTCGATGAAACAAAAAAATGTTAAATTTTCAGAAATAAAGTTGCTTATGAAACGCTTTGTCTGAAGTTGACTCACGGACACAGACATTTGACAGTCTAGGTCCTGCTTTGGTGCATTTAATTTCAATTTATAATACAATTAACACGTATTCTTTTTTATTTATTTCTCTAGTAACACTCATTTTCATTTTTAGCTATTTTAATAGAACTCCATATTATTTGTAAGATCTCGTGTGTACATGTGAGATATGTAACTTTTTCGTTTTCATACTGAGCAAAGTTGACATTTCTAGTCCATCGGACTTCCCGATTGGTCATTCTGATCTTCCAGCTCATAGCAAATATACGTCTGTAAGTACCACATCTCAAATACATGTTTAATAAAACCGTCTTACATTGTTCAGGCTTTATATTCGTATGAAATCAGGGACCGAGTATAATAATGTAAAAGCAAAAAGATCTTTATTCAGATATTCGTCTTTATTTTGTAAAAGACATTTCAGGCTATTTCAAAATATCTTAATATATTCAATATATTTTTCTTTAGTTCCTTTACGAGGATTTGTAGATTATCAATCTGATGTATACAAATCTGATGTAGTGGCTTCTTAGGGCGCGAAGTTACAAGCCAGTTGAATCTTCTTTTAAAAGTCTTAACATATTTTCGTTTGCCCAATGTTAGCTATTGAAATCAAATACAGTCAAATTTCTACAGATACCAGACATACCATTGCAAATCTCAAAGATACTATGAGCTACACATGTGAGCGATGTTCAATATAATTATCACCACGGAAAAGAAAATAATATACTTCCTTTTGCTGAGTCGTGGAGTATAGTTCGAAATGAATGGAGATTCGAGGATATCCTCCTATTAGTAAATCATCATGTTTTCATAGACATAATGGATCCGTAAAAGTTTTATTTAACATAACTGATGTTGCAGAAACTTGCTTTTATTGTTATATTGTTCACCCTCTTGTTTAATTTAATAGAATTAGAATAGGTTAAAATGAAACGTAACTAAACTCACTGTTACCAACGTAACAAAATCATCAAAATGTCAACCTTCTTCGTTCAATCAGCTGTCGATATTTTATTAAAAATTTCTTTTAACATCCTTGCAAGCAAACAAAATGGCTTTTTATAAACAGGCTTGTGTTTAAATCATTCAGTGTGAGTAAAGCTAGCAAGGTGGTGTTAGTGTTGGGCGGAGGTCTGTGCCGATGGCGGAGTGTGGGGAGTGAGAGAGGAGACGGTGGTGGCGGCGGGCGCGGCTCGGAGCCCCAGGCATGCAGCGGCATGGCCGGCGAGGCTGCGGGCACGTCGCGCGGCCTCCGCGTCTACAAGATCGTGGTGCTCGGAGACGGTGGGGTAGGCAAGTCGGCTGTTACTCTACAATTCGTGAGCCACAGTTTCCTCGACTACCATGATCCAACTATAGGTAATATCTGGTTTCCTAATGTTTCATGTTAAAGCACTTCTTCACATTGCACTACTTCATGTATGAAAACCGTAATATATTTCTAGTTTGATATAGTTTTATTAGTATAGAATCAATATTAACATCTAAATATCTTGAAAATTCTTAGATAGCGTCCGTCGGTAATTGAAGTAATTAAAAACGTTAAAAACACTGTGTTGCTTATTTATTTATTAATTTATTTAACCTTCAGTTGCAAACATTGTATATTCATAAAAAAAAGGGTACTATGGGGGGGACTTAATGCCTTTTGGCATTCTCTACCAAACAACCCACCCTAACCTAAACCACCCTTATCACCTAATTTGCAGCCAGGCTTATACATATGTTGTTATTTTGCCATGAACCATGTCTCAATTCCATTCTGTGATATTCTATGATGGAGGAGTGTTCAGCAATAGATAAATTGTGATTGATTACAATTGTTTTTATAATATAAGTGTAATATCTAAATCCATTTTCAATTAAGATTCAATATCTATCTTCATTGTTACTCCAGAGGAATGAGATGGAATGGCTTGGTACCTGTAATTGTGTCTGGATGCCCACATTATGAAACAGCATTGCTATGCTTCCAATTCACTATGATAATCTGTCAGGGTATGGTCTTTTCTCACTTGAGCCAACCTGTTCATGTTGTAGGTAGAAACTGACTACAAGGTGGTAACTAAACTAAACAAAAAATAGCTACTAAAGTTACTAAGGCTACTAAATCAAAAAATAGCTAACAATATAGTATGCTATAAAAAAGTTTATGCTATATGCTTTTAGTTGGAATAAGTGCAAGAAAGTATAATTTATTTCATTATTAATCTTGCAGAAGACTCTTACCAGCAACAAGCAGTCATTGACGGAGAACCTGCATTATTAGACATTTTGGATACAGCTGGACAGGTTAGTGTCTAGTGTAATTTTAATAAGGATATGAAAAAAAAAATATGGGATTTTTTAAATTTTTCTCAAATGAAAATAATAAATATTCACTAAATATGCTTGATAAAAAATTAAGGGAACAGAAAAATATAATATATTTTACTTTTTTATAATTTTTTTTCACCAAAATACCATAAGGCTTTAACTTATAGAGGATTGGTTCTAGTTTCACCCACCTTTGGTCTGCTGTATGATCCAACATGAGATTTAGAAATTTGGAAGTTTTTGCCTCATTATTTTGACTGCAGTGATATTGGTGAAAATTGTTTAAATTATTGTAATCATTGACTACTTTACTAAGAATATGTCCAATACTATATCTTTTAGCAATACCTGTCCTGTGTATGGCTTGAGGTACAGAGATTAGATAGAGAATGGATGACGGTTACATCCAATACTGTTAAAGCACATTGTTGATCAATTCATTAAGTTGTTCACAAATCAACCATTTCTGACTCTCTATTATAATATCTTTATCCTCTTATAATAAACGTTTTGTAGGTGGAATTCACAGCCATGCGAGAGCAGTACATGCGATGTGGGGAGGGCTTTGTGTTGTGTTATTCAGTGACAGATCGGCGATCATTTCGTGCGGCCTCCGAGTATAGGCGTTTGTTGGCGCAAGCAAGGCCATCGGAGAGACTGCCCCTTGTACTTGTTGGTAATAAACTGGACTTAGCACCGAGGTTCAGACAAGTAAGTCATTGCCATAACAATAATAAATAATATAGTATGGAACAATAAACATTTAGATAACTGCATATGGTTAGCCATTTTATAGGGCTCATTTACAATTGGCACACACCCACACCTCGCTGAGGTGAATATACATTATGTGATTGAAAGTAGATATTTATAAAGATTCTTGAAATACATCCATTGATTCACTTCTACAGCATTTACTGAAGAATTGAGGTTGGAGTAGATTTTATGACATGTTTTACTTTATTAAAACAGTACAAGTAACAATATTAGTATGTGCTTAGTTTTTATTTATGCTCAAATTAAATCCTATATTCATAAATTTTTATTACCAAAACTTTTAAAATAATTTTATCTTTACAGGTGACCACAGAAGAGGGAAAAGCACTGGCTACACAACTTGGTTGTCCGTTCTTTGAAACATCAGCCGCCTTACGACATTTTGTGGATGATGCTTTTCATGCGCTGGTGAGAGAGATACGTCGTTTGGAACGTCAGAGACAGGTACATGTAGTGGCATAAAATTAAACACAACATTGTGAAAAAAAGGAAGCTAACAGACCTAATATTTCCTGTTAATTATATTCTTACTTCTAAAACATTCGCCAAGCATGTTTTAATTATTTTTTAATAATGGTGCGGAAGTGTGTAGAAGTTTTTAGTAGTATGTACGTTTCAGACATTATGGTGAAGAGCCAATATTCTAATGGTTAGGGTTTAATGCTAAACTTCGGCTGGATCGATAGAAATAATAGGTTTTTTTTTAATACTTAAGGCGGAAAACGAGCATGCTGCCCACCTGATGGTAAGTGATCACCGCCGCAACATCCGCAACACCAGAGGAGTCGCAAATGCGTTGCCGGCCTTTCAGGAAGGTGTAGGCTCTTTTCTTGAAGGTCTCTAAGTCGTATCGGTTCACAAACACGGCTGGCGACATCTGATTCCACAGAGTAGTTGTGCGTGGCAGGAAATTTCGCGTGAAGGCTGCCGTCGGATTTACTGTCAGCTTAAACCTCTAATGCACATTTGGTGTTAGATCATGTCGCAGAACTTTGGAAAAAAAATATATGAAATAAATCATATGGTTCGAAGTAATGGTCTGCGATCAAGTTAATGAATGAAGAATAGATATGACAAAGGCCATCATACAGGATTTTGATGAAGGGACATGAGCCTGGCTTCTTATACCATACTATGTGGTAGAGCCACGCTACAGCTAGTTTCTCGCTGCAACATAAATGGGATGGCTCGTCCGGCAATGGGCCATGAGAATAACTGCCTGAAATATACATACTCAAAACTTCATTCTTTTCTCTCAAATTCGAATTACGTAAAAATATCTACAAAGATTGTGGTAATGGCAACCCTATTTAGATGTTTAAACTTAAACGCCCTATACCAGTGGTGGGCAAACTTTTTTAAAAGCGGGCCACAAAGTTTAATAAATTCTACAGGAGGGCCAGAATTATAGAAAAATGCATTTTGTATTAAAGCTGTTTAATAAACAAAATACCTTTTACTTTTGAGCCTTGTTAGGCGTGTGAGACATATGGAATTATTTTTGTATTTCCATAATATTTTCAAAAGCAGGTTCCATATGTGACGAAGCAACTTTCAGCAGTGCGAAGAGGTGTTCATCATTCAATCGGTTTCTGATTGAGTTTTTCCGCATTTTCATAGGTGAAAAGGTCTGTTCGCACACATAAGACGACGCAAACATCGCCATAATTTTCTGATTTTTTTTTTTTTATTTTTTCTTTTTCATAATCTTTGGGAATTCAGCTTTCGATAGTGCTCTATAAAAATCTAGTTTTGTGGAATTCAAGAACTATTGCTTTAAATTGGTACTGGACTGCATTTCAATAATTTCCAACTGCAATTCAGCAGATACATTTACCGGATATACATTAAACGGCATTGAGAAAACATCTAGCGATGATTGAATGTACTTAAAATCTTGAAAGTTAATTTCAAATTCTGTGTGAAGTTTTTTCAACGCTTGACTGAATTCTTGTAGTTTGTTCTCACTCACTGGTGACATGGATTTTAAACGCGGAAAGTGAGTTAAATCGTTCTTCGCCATGCAATTATAAAACAGAGAAAGCTGAGTTTTAAATGATTTCAGACAACCCCAAGTCTCATCTATAAATTGGTTCTTTCCTTGCAATTTCTTATTTTATTTGTGAGATTTAGATTTTATTTTACGCGCCGAAATGCTGACCAGAATATTTAGGATGGATGGACTCTCGGCGAGCCGGATTAAATACTTCCGCGGGCCGGAGTTGGCCCGCGGGCCGTACTTTGCCCATCACTGCCCTATACCCTCCTTGTCCCTTCTGTTGATTTCTTCAACACACATTAACAACAAAAAGCGGTAGATACATGTTGCATTCAAATTCATTTATATATATATATATATATATATATATATATATATATATATATATATATTATCAATGGGTTTGGTTCGATAAGAATACGCTAATTAAAGGCATATAAGAAAAACTTTTTTTTCAGAGTATCAGTGTCAATATGCATCACAGCGCTGCTATTTCATACAGCGTGTGTGTGAGAGAGAGAGAGACACCCACGACCCAATATTGTTAGTTATTTGGTTGTTTTGTGGGTGTTGAGGTGTTTCGTTAGAAATTAGGAGAACATGTCATGCCCGCAAAATAAAGTTTTCTTTTTACCTTATGACGCCACATGTGTTAAATCTTTAATTGATAATATTTTAGTCGTCACTAATGGGTACGGGTATATCGATGAGCGGTGGACGACGGCGTTGGCGGCGGCTGCGCAGTATCTTCGCCCTAGTGTTTCGCCGTCGCAGGCGTCATCATACGTCGCCATGACGACACACGTCATCGAGTCTTCACACGTTATTGTGACATCACATTACGTCGTGACGGCGGCACACATCAACGTGACATCACACGTTATTATTACGTCGCAACAACAAAATGTCATAGTGATATGAATCACACGTCACCGTGATAACATGTACTTGGACACCGATTGCGTCGAGGGATCCATTTTAATACCGTGAGTGAGCGTCGGGTGATCCCATGTGACTCCTTTTTAATCCAGCAGTGGTTTGACACAGAGATGAGTTCCGCCTTAACACTCTGTTAGTACGTTAGAACACAGCGTTACACTACGTTGCTTATTCAAGATCTCTCATTTCTTTTTATTTTTTTATTAACTTTGATTCGTTAGCTATGATTTGGGGTTGTTTTCAAAGCGACTTCTAATACCTATTTATTTTTATATTTAGTCTTATTTTATAAAGGATATTGGGAACGAAAATAAAAACCTATAAAGAGTTACAATATATTAAAAGATCTTGCCTTTAATAAAAGCGAGTTGGAAATGCTTAAATAGACATATGCACATCTTGTTTATTTATTTGATTGTGCGAATGATATGCAGACCGGTATGTCTTACCTATCACTACCTCATGTTGACGCTTCGAAGGCTTGCTCTTGTTTAGCGACTTTCTAATCGGAAATAAATTCGTAAATCTAAGGTTATTTTTAAAATTTTAAAGTGTGATTTTAATCACAAATTACTTTTTATAATTTATATACATATGTTTTTACATAACTTATTCTTGTAAAGTTAATTTTATTTGTGGTCAGTGATAACTAACCACTAAAGAGACAAAAACGGTTGACCATATTAAATAAACTAATACGATATTTTCAGTAATTACGCATATTTATTTAAGATAAATAATAATGAGGTTTGATATAAAATTATGAAGTATTTACGTACTTAACATCGTTAAATTTATATTTTCTTAATTTTATGAAGATATAAAAAGGTTTGAAAAAAAAAAGGTTTTATGTTAAAAATGTTTCAAAGGAAAAGTTGTATTATCAGTAAATTAATTTTATTATCTGTTTTTAATTTTTTACAAGTAGTGACAAAGTATGTAGCTCTATAAACGTTTTACTTATCACACAAGTACCATATATAAATATATTACTGGTTTCAGACCAACCATCATACGAACAAGACCTGGCTGTATGGACTAAAGTCCTTTGCCTTTCCCATTGGGGATAAATTAATATCATCATATATATTACCTTATTAGTTGAAGAAAACTTTTTGAGTACTTAAAGTTTTTCTTATTTTAGTGTTTTATGATTTAAATGGCGTAATTGTATTGAAATGATTTCCGTGCGATATCTAGTGTCAATCTGATCTTAATCGCAATTAACTAGTTGCAGAAGTCTTCCGTAAGATGAAAACAGAGAAAGCAATAAATAAATATAGAAAATTTTTAGCGATTGATGTATGTATTGCGTCTATAGTTTGATGTAATTAAATATTTAGCTTAAATTCAATGTAGAAGGTAGTGTAGTTTTCAATAATTGGCAACAGAAAGATCAATACCTTATTAATGTTGCATAGATTTGGCGGGAAATTATCCCTAGTCATGATTAATCCGTATTACAGATGTTGCCTAAACCATTCATGGTAATTTTTTTTTAGGGACCTCGTAGATATTACATATTAGTCCGATGTGTGACCATAACCAAAGTGTTTAATGATATTGATTTTGTGAATTATATAATGTTTGTCAACCTTTGAGTACAATTTTTATGCAAGTTTAAAAGTGAGATCTGTCGAGCTCGTTGTCTAATCTGTGTGACAGAGATAGCAATAAGTATATGAAAGAGAAGAAAATATATTTATATGGTAATTCGTAACTTATTTAGTGTGTGTTATTTTTGAGTACTGTCTTGTTAGGGACATAAGGGGAATTTAATTAATTTGTTGTTATCGAAGAGCTTTATGCTGCAAGTGTTTAATTAATTTAACACTTTATACTTAAATATAGACATAATATTACTTCTAATAAAGGAAAAATAACAACAAATTTATAAAATTCAAATATAATAAAACTTTTGATAAGTAGGGTCGATACGCACAAATTTTAGTGTAGTGATTAAATCGTATGTTGGTGTTTCGTGATGTGCATTCGGTATATTATGATTTGCGGCAGATCGAGATGAACATAGCTTAACAAACTGTTATGATAGTATTACCTCCATCACGTTACATTACGATTATACTAAGGTTCCAATTAGACCACAAATAGTCGTTAGTGTTTAGTATACAACGAATAAAGTTGAGGCAATGTAACCCCAGTATAGACAAATATTTAGTGTGTAGGTTATATATCTTCTTTTTGACACATACTAATAGATTGGCCTTATTGGATCTATTTGTCACGATTTTTACTCTGTCAATGTTTTAGAAGGTTAACCCCTTATTCAAGTTATATCTTGTAATAGAGTATATAATTGTGTTTACTTTTACGATATGTTGTCCGTTTGTAAATTAAATAATTCATAGAGATATTATATGTTGAACAGGGAATTTAAAACGTCCTTATATAGTAAGGCGAAAAGGAAGTCTTATTTCAATACTTTGTTACAATATTGTCAATGAACGTTACTTTGGGTTGCAGGATATAACATTTTTATAGCGTTTCTCCTGTCGTTCATACTGAGATGAATAGTTACTCATCGTTAGTATATTTCCCCTCAAATTTTTACTGCACTGAAACCACATCTCGTTAACGTTCCCGGTGACGTGTGCTGACCAGCAGTTTTTAGTATCAGCTTAAAGCATTAAAACTACACCATCTACAAATCCGATTTCACTCGGTTATTATTTTTTTTTAATTTCCAATATCTTTAGCATGTTGCCATTACTTTAACGGTACATATATAGTTGTGATGCTAATCGTCTGACAGTGTCGTCCTAAAATGACAATTTGCGGCGATTGTACGTTGGAACAATTAAATATTTATTTTCTGGTGTTTCTCTATTTCAACCTTTGAGGAACCTTCTAAATCTATAATAATTTTATAATTTAAGAAGCGGTCTTAATTATTTCCGCAGTTTTTATATGTTTACATGTTTTTGTTAAGGCGCATGGTGTGCGCTATTTTTCCTTGTTAATATAAAGTCCGAAATGTACAATATTTAACAAAGTTAGTGCTACAATTTCATAAATACTGAAGTATAGTTTAAGTTAATATTCCTGTATTGTGGGATGTTCTATAAATAGCCAGCCTGTCACCGATAGGTTCTCTAGTCAATATTATTTATTCTAGGTGTTCGTCTGACATAGAGATTTACTTGTAAAACAGATTTGCAGCAACAGATTTAGTATTTTTGTAATTGTTATTTTATTTCTTTATATAAATCTAAAGTTTGCAGCATGTTCATATGTAAAAGTTCAATAAAATTAAAAGTAACAGTACAAGTGGATGTTTCGTATTTACAGTATAAAAATTCTAGAATATATTAGTGTACTTATACAAAACGAGTCATATTTTAAATGTTTATATCGTGAAAGAATAGAAAATTCCAAGAGAAATATACCAATATCCAAGTCGGAGTGAAATAAGAAAATGTTTGTTTTGTATTAAGTTTTATTATGCTACAAATGAGATTACATAATCGGATCTGTTTTACATGTAAAAAAAATGTGAAATATTCTATGTGGTATGTGTAGCGTCTTACGAGACCAATCCTCGATGTTTATTACACACGAGTTATAACGAGTATATTCGTAGGGTTTGACCATTTTTACGTGTTTGTCATAATTTTCTTTCGTGTGCATTTGTTAAATATGGACTGGCATTTCGATTGCTAAAGTCTTGATTCATAGTATTTATTTCTATTTTCGGAGTAAGTACGAGGGTTTATTACCTTTCCGACTATTTTCAGAGAGTTTTTTGATTCTTGAGACAATGACACAATTACATTTTCATTAGGTTTATGTACGATAAAGAGAGGACAGAGATTCATAGACAATAACATTATATAATGCTATTGTCTATGAATCCCTATAATATATACATACTGTATTAAGAAACGATGAGCCATTCTAATTAAACACAAAATTACTCACCCCAAAGGGTTTTTACTTGTTTTAAATTAAAAAGTGATATGTGGAAAATCAGTGAATTTTAAAATAGACTTACAAATTGTGAATATATGTTGCATGCATGTACAACTCTTTTTATAAAATATTTTTTTAATCTGTATCAATTGCGAGACATGTTATGTCGAGTCTATATGTGAGAAAATAACGCGTGTTCGCAATTCAACATTGTTAATGAAGTGTGTATTACTGGACGAGAGGTGTTCTGACTTTTCTCGTAGGTGATTTGAACAATAACGTTTCGTGTTTTATTTATAAAATTTTATACGTTGAGAGTTGTTGTATATTTTGTTTCATTATATTTATAAATATTATGTACCTATTTTGTTACGTGTAATTATTTAAAACACCAAATAGTACCTTTCAGATTTATAATAAATATATTTTATGCTAAATATGTAAGCAATGTGTAGAGATTTTGTTGAATAAATGTAATGTTTAAAATGTTTTAGTTTAATTTTTATATTAGACCAAACCACAATTTGCATGTGTTGTTAAGATTAAAAGGTAACGAGTGGATGAACACTTAGTTATATGAAACCTTTATCGATGGATTCAGATAGCTTTTAATCAGGTGTTGATAATCGATTACTGATTCCGATTCAGATCACTCGGCGTTCAGCTTCAAAAGCATCATAAGTTGTTACTGTTAATGCCTTGAGATAAAGATACAGTGAATGCGTAATACCCTTATTGCAGCAGCGTTCGTCCTAGGTCGTTTGCACCCGTTACTCAATAAAAATATCAAAATGTCCCTGCGTAATAAAATTACACTATACAAAGCGTGCATCCGACCCATAATAACATATGCAAGCCCCGTCTTTGCGCACGCCTCCCCGCGTCACATTCACCGACTTCAGGTAATACAAAATCGTTTCATGCGCAAGGCCACCGGTGCACCGTGGTTCTTGCGTAATGAAAATCTACACATAGATCTTGAGCTGCCGACCATAGCTCAGTACCTGAAGCAGGCTTCCCGCCGATATTTCGACTCTGCCGTCACACACTCTAACCCCTTGATTGTAAGTGCCGCCACTTACAATCCCATCGCGAATCACAGATTCACCCGCGTCCGAAGGAGACCGAGGCACGCTCTCGATGACCCCGACGACGTGACTACCAGGGCCCACGCCCTTCATAAAACACAACACACGTACATTGCACCCTCACATCGCCCCCGCCGACGGCGAGGGCGTCACAAACAAGGATATTCGCGATACCGCCATGTCACTGGTCGGTTCTCTCCAGTCCATACAGATAGAAGTGTCGCTGGAGTTTCTTGCGCCACTTCTCCAGCGCCCACGCATTCCGAAGTGGTGGTACAGATAGCTAATAATCATAGCGAATTTAAAGAATCCTCTGTCAGAAGCAACTGACCGAGCCGAGGTTCGGCCTTCTCGGGCACCCTCGAGTCAGACACTCTCGCGAAACAAGGTAACGGTCAAGCCGAGGCTCCCTCTCGGGAGCCCTTGTGCTGGTTACCTATATATAGAGGTCTCGACTGAGTGCCATTAGCGCTCGGTCACCTCTCAACCCGGTGAAACTGTAAAAGCCCTCGGGCTAACAGTGGCCTTCAGCCCGAAAAGAACTAAAAAAAAAAAAAAAACCCTTATTGCGTGACTGTCATGAATCGAAATAATTCTCAACTTCTGACTTATTTGAAATTGACATGTTGGCGAGAATAAAGAATAAAATACTTATAAGAGCAACATCATTATTCGATGTCGACATAGGTCTGTCAGCTGGTTATTTAGTATGTTAAATAAAAGTGATTGCTAGACGTTCGCCAAGATATCAATAAAGGTAAATTATCTTTAATTTAAATTAATAACTACATGATTCATTAAATCTAAACACCACAGTAAACCTTTTTGAATTAGAAAAAATTGAGAAAAAGAAAAGGTTTCGATTTATATGGATAATCATTTCTATAAAATTATACTAGCCTTTTAATTAATAGTTTATTTATATGTTTGAGCTTTCAAAATTACCCCAGACAGGCTATATTTCATTGCAGCAGTAAGATGTAAGATCACATGGGACCTTATTCAAAATGTACTAAGAACAGATATCGCAATATAGCAGGCGATGAAAACGCATTATCGTGCATTACAAATGAAGTATGTAAGTAAGTATAATTATGCATTACAAGCAGTGTTGCCAACACTGTATTCGGAAATAGAACTAGAAGGTTACAAAAAAAGAGCTAAAAAGGAGCTGAATATTTTAGTTAAAAAGAGCTAAATAAAAAAAAGTATATAAAATTAATATTTTAATTAATTTAAATAATATTAATATGGTGTAACATATAATAAGATATAGACTAATAAACTTAAAAGATTAATGCAAATAATTTAATGTAAACAAAGCGTTTTTAGACATACAAAAATGTTGGCAAACATACAAATAATAAATTAAGTGTCGTCGTCAGAATAATCATTTAATAAATTATTCAATGCTTTTCCACTTGTGCTTGGTTCTTCTTCGTTCGTCCTTGAGTTATCGTAAGTTGCCATTGTATCTATTTTTTTTAATATATCTTTCGGCAATTCGTAGTTGTGGCAGCATTTTTTGACTCGTCGTAATCCTGACCTAATAGTCAGAATCGCATTGATGCTGTCATTTTTAAGCCTGTTTCGGGATTTGTTCTTGACAATATTAAGCTGACTAATGCCTTTTCAATTTCAGCGTTAGGCCAGGGCAAGGCAATCATAGAAAGTGCAAAAGAACACAATTTTTTGAAAGGATTGATGTCAGCCGCATCTTTGTATAATGAAACTTTAGACCAAAATGATATTGTATTATTCTTCTTTTCCCACGGCACAAGGGTGATGGTATTCCATTGAGTTTCTACTTTATTGATGAAATCATCTTCATGGCCCATTTCCAGCACCAGTGGTGTAATGTTCTCTTTAACCTGTTTTAAAGTATTTGAAACTGATAATTGATTCACTTTTAACAAATTGCAGTTGTTGTCTGGTAGTCTTTGTCTAAGCTGTTTAATTATGCCTATCGTAAAATGTACGCATTTATCTCTGAATTATATTTCGTCTTCTGTTGAAAATCTATTTGTATTTGAGATCTCTCTAAGCTTGTTTTCTACTCTGAATCCTAAATAAGGATGTGGAACTAAAAAAAAAGTTCTGGGGTTGCGAACTTTCTTCATTAACCATTATTAGCTCGTTTAATAATTAACTAGGATCTATATTATTGGATTGGAAAATTCACATTTCACAAGATTTTGCAACTGTTCTAAAACGGTAATTGTAAAGAGTTTCTGCGGCTTAACATTTTTCAGAATTTCTTGTGAAGTTAAAATGTAGTTTTAATTTTGTCTATTGTCCCACACTTTTGTAACTGCTGGTTCTATTGAAAGCCATCTTGTGGCACAGGCGTTAATGGTTCTTCATCATTGATTGTTAAATAAAAATTCTGTACTCATTAAGTCTATTTGATTTCGAAATCAATTAAATATTCTAAATGTCTTGGTAAGTATTCGGCAGAAGCATGAGAAAGAAACTGCGAGTTGGATTGAATGACAAGAGCACTTAATCAAAATGAGATGAGGTACATCCATTTTCAATTTCTGGTACACTCCATTGTGTACTCGCGTCATAACATTTGCATTGTCAACTCCAATACCACACAAGTTTTTTTGTATCTAGACCATATGCAAGCAAAGTATTTTTTATAGCTCCTGTAATAGATTCAGAGTCACCTTTTTTAACTCTGTTAGCGTAAGAAAGGCAGAGACAATCTCAAGAGACGTTTTGCTAAAATATTGCACAACTATTCCCAGTAACTTGGTTACACTTATATCCGTACTCTCGTCACTATATGGTCTGTCTCCAATATCATATTTTAAGGCAGAAGTAAAATATAGCGCTAGCACATACTTTTTAACTGCGGTGCATTTAGTTCGATGGAGTTTAATTTCGCTTTTGAATTCTCTTTCGCACAAAACTCCGAGATAATCAACCGGCAAAATAGAAGTATGAGCAGCTATGAATAATGATAAATAAGCTTTATTTGAACTTTGTCTATTGTCAAAGTTGGGTTTAGGTTGGAAGACCAATTTTTGTTGTCGTGATGAAAATGGTTCTGCTGCTTTAATATGTTTTTTGCGGGTAATGTGATTCAACAGATAATTTTTTTCGCATTTAATTCACATCGACAATAGCTACAATATGCTTTAGTTTTGTCGCTGCTTACTTCTTTCAACCAACCTTGAAAAGCAGTTTCAAAGAGCCATTATTCTCGGAATTTTTGTGTGTATGGCTTACTCGATGACAATTTCTACGTTATACGTTTCTATATAAATACGATTCGAGTAATGGCTACACAAAAAAAAAACGATACATAATACTCCGGCTCCGGACACTAATGAACAAAATCAACGAACAAAAGATACAAAATACGGTCGCGGTAACTCCCAAAGATTACTTATGGATTTCATGGAATTCCCCGCGGCTTGCAACGTTCATTCATAGACAATAGACAAAGAGTACGTAGTAATGGCTGCGTTAATTTTTTTATAAAAGATTAGGATATACATACGTCAATAGACGAGTAAACAATGGGTGAGAAAATTATATCATTATATTTTATTGTAAGAAAAAGAGCTAAAATTCTGTAAAAAAAGAGCTATGGAGCCAAATACGATTTTTTGAACTCATTGTAAATAGAGCTGAATTTAGCTCTAAAAAAGCTAAATCGGCAATACTGATCACAAGTATAAATCGCGCCTGGGTGAGTGTCTAATATCACGACTGTCTAGGCGAAGAACTCGATACTTGCATGAACTTGTCAAATAGCCCACGTATCCCATGACACTAACGCTACCTAGACAGGTTCGAACACGTTTAATACCTCAGATGTAAAAAACAAAAGGATACTGGACTGAGTTTTATTGTCAATTACATGTTTAGGGAAATAACACAGGGAAACAAATACACACAATAACGACTTTATCTCACTCGCACAGTGTTTAATTTGATTTAAATAAATTGATAACAGTAGAAAAGTTAAGATGGACAAATATAATATATATTTATTGCATTTGATGGCAAGCCACAAGGTGTTGTTGTTACTCCTATCCGCGGAAAACATGAAGCCTTCAAAATTACTCCGGCATCTGTAAACAAGACCCGTCACATTACCAATTTTACCGTTCGAATTCACCGAGCGTAAATTACTTGTAATGAAAAATCAAGAAATAGCTATCAAAAAATCGAGCCGTAATGAGACTAGCGCGTTATGCAACCTATTGCGATTCGCGTATTCAATGTTATGATAATTCCGGCTGAAGCTATAAAATTTAAAACTACACCCCTTTCAAAGGATACAATATCGAAATGTATTAATGAAACGGCTATTGATATTCACAACTGAAATATAAAACTGAAACTTGGACTGGAATTAATGCATTGCGGTGTGATTTGATACGTGAACAGTTCCGTGATAGTATAATTAAAAGACATTGACACGTGTGGAATGGACGCACTATTTTCTTCACAGACATGTGCTTGTCACAAAACATGGCAGATAATTAACGAATTCTTTTATAATAAGCTGCCAAAATTGTTTATTTTATTAAAACTCGATCGTTTAATTAACAAATTAGCTTTGCTCTACCCACGTCCATTTTACACCTGCTGGTGATAATCTACAACACAGCTATATCCAAAGGCACCTTACCGAACGCCTGGAAGGAAGCCGACGTCATAGGGATTCTCAAGCCCTCGAAACATCCAACCGATTCATCAGCCTATCGACCCATAAGCCTACTCAAAGTCTTGGGTAAGGTATATGAAAGGCTCATCCTTGCCCGCCTAAAGGACTTCATGCCGTCCCGAGGGCTACCAATCAATGAGCAGTTGGGGTTTCGAACCCAACACTCATGCACACATCAAGTGCATCTCATCACGGAGCACATTCTCAATAAATTTTTTCAGGGCTACCAAACTGGGGCACTTTTCCTCGACGTGGCGAAAGCTTTCGACAAGGTCTGGCACAACGGGTTCATATACAAACGATATGAGCTCGGTGTGCCAGATCGATGTCCGAAATCGAACATTTCGTTACCGCGTCGAGGGAACGCGTTCTGAGGTTCACCCCATTTGTGCCGGAGTACCACAAGGCTCCGTCCTAGGTCCTATTTTATACACACTCTACACCAACGACATACCGCGCACTTGTGGTGTAGAGCTAGCCCTTTTCGCCGATGACACCGGCCTCTACGTGTCTGGATTCAAACCAGACGCTATTTGTAAACGCCTCCAACCTGCAGCCAACACTTAAGGGAAATGGTTTCGGAAATGGAGGATCGAGGTTAACTCCAGCAAAAGTGCAGCCATGTACTTCTCTCGGCGCAACAAAACGCCACATCTCCCAACTGTAGAGTTATTTGATCGTCCAATCCCTTAGGAAAAAACATTCAAATACTTAGGCGTCACATTAGATGAAAGACTCACCTTCGGTCCGCATATTAACCGCGTACGGAATCGAGCAGCGTTTGCCCTAGGTCGTTTACACCCGTTACTAAATAAAAATAGTAAAATGTCCCTGCGTAATAAAATAACACTATACAAAGCGTGCATTCGACCCGTAATAACATATGCAAGCCCCGTTTTTGCGCATGCCTCCCCGCGTCATATTCAAAGGCTTCAAGTTATACAAAATCGTTTCATGCGCAAGGCCACCGGTGCGCCGTGGTTCTTGCGTAATGAAAATCTACACATAGATCTTGAGTTGCCGACCATAGCTCAGTACCTGAAGCAGGTATCTCGCCTATATTTCGACTCTGCCGTCACACACCCAAACCCGTTGATTGTAAGTGCCGCCACTTACAATCCCATCGCGCATCATAGATTCACCCGCGTCCGAAGGAGACCGAGGCACGCCCTCGACGACCCCGACGACGCGACCACCAGGGCCCAAGCTCTTCATAAAACACTACACACGTACATTGCACCCTCATACCACCCCCGCCGACGGCGAGGGCGTCGCAAACAAGGTTATTCGCGATACCGCCATGTCACAGGCCGGTTCTCTCCAGTCAATACAGTTAGAAGCGTCGCTGGAGTTTCTTGTGCCACTTCTTCTCCAGCGCCCATGCATTCCGAAGTGGTGCTACATATAGCCAATAATAATAATAGAGATATTTATGTAGATAATTCTTAGTCAGAAGCAACTGATCCAGCCGAGGTTCGGCCCTCTCGGGCACCCTCGAGTCAGACGCTCTCGCGGAACAGGGTAACGGACCCCTAAAAAATAGAGGTCTCGACTGAGCGGCATAAGCGCTCGGTCACCTCTCAACCCGGCGAAACTGTAAAAGCCCTCGGGCTAAAAGGCGCCATCAGCCCGAAAAAAAAAAAAAAAACTAGCTTTGCTCACTGCGAAAAAATGGGCGTCAATAATAATTCACTGTTCCATACTGAAGTGAGATGGTTGTCGCGAGGTAAAGTTCTAATAAGGCTTTTCGAATTGTTAGATGAATTGAAAATATTATTTACAGATAAAAATTTCTGAACGAAGATATTTTAAACTAAATACAGAAATGGTTGTTATCATTCGAAAATATTTTGCTATGTTGAAATGATCCACGTATGGAAATACTACTAAGTGAAAACAAAGCCCACCGTCGCATTAATTAATTTATCTTAAAGCATTAATCGTTTTAAACAAAGCTATAAGTTAATTTCATTTTATAAAACTACGTTAGAAATCATTTCTTTATATTTAATTATATATAATTTTATATTGAACAGACTGCGACACCCTTTAATAACAAATACATATATCATGTCATATGTCGCAGTCATGCATTCCACTATCGGACCTCACGACGCACTGCTGGTTTTCATCCTTTTGTTGTGAACATCCATCAAACCAGAACGAAGCGCTTTGCTTCGTCTTTCATTATTCGTACAGCAAAGGACTGGAATAGTTTGCCCGCGTCTGTCTTTCCCTCCGATTACAATGTGGGTGTTTTCAAGAGTAGAGTGAATAGGCATTTACTAAGCTAGTACGCCTTACCATCCAGGACTGCATTTTCGCTGAACATCAGGTGGGATCGTAGTCAAGCACTTACTTAGAAAGTATATATAAAAAAAATTACCTACCATAAGATGAAATGGGTGCTTGTTTGTCACCACTAGTATCATACAAAAAAAATGTTCTGAACATCATGTAACTCGACAGGGATATGGGGTTCAAAGATATATTTTTCACAAGTTATTCAACGATAAAAATAACAGACTCAATTTTAATCTACATATCTACATTAAATTTATATTCTAACAATCTGAGCCAATTCAGTAACAATTAACATTCCAATAGGCTGCAAAATGCAAGAGGTTACCCTGTGTAAGTTCAGTTATTGTTGTAGGACATTGTCAGGTCAGTGCGTCTATTCTATTGCCTGTTTAATGAATACTCTACATAGTAAAGTCCATTTTAACGAGCACACTTCCAATTGCATCGCTGCGACACCTATTACGTTATGCCTTCTGTACAAAACGACCAATAAACTATGACTGTTCTGACAAGATACAGCGTACTAGAGAATTTACTATTGTCTATGACAGTTCTAACAAGACAATGCAATAAAGAATGTTTTATTGTTAAGGGATGCATTTTATACAGTTATCCTATTTTTATGAATAAATATTTTAATTTTTTTGATAGTTTTGGTGCTTAATAATCTATAAAAATCACTAATAGAAGTAATCTTCCCAAAGAAAAAACAGATTTTTTTTACTTTTTTTTATTTCTGTATCGTCAAAGATCATTGTACATGACGATCCTTGGCGTCATATTGAATATCTGTTCCAATATCCGAACGAGTTTGTTGTTGGTTATACCCTGCCGGCAAAAAATTTAAGACCGCACATAAATAACATAATTATCCATCTATTGTAATAAAATCCCATAGGATAAATAAAAGAAATGTACATCTGCATATTCTATTGTTAGTATCGAATATTTAAAGAAGTCATTCGTTTGTTTACTTTCAAGTTATTGGACAATAAACATCTATTGTTTTCCACCGACAAACGCAGCGCTAGAGCCAGGTGGTCATTAGTAATTACTTTGCTTTTGTTACGTATTAGACAATAGTTAGGATTATTTAGCTCCTGAAAACTCGTGTTTCTGACTTATTATTACCCGAGTTTATTTGGGTTTGTTCACAAAAAATCTCGATTAGTCTAAACTTGTGGTTTCTACAGTGAAGACGTCATAAAATGGGAAAAGCGCGAGAAATTAGCAGTGAAGTGCGTTCTGTCATCGTTGTTATCATAATGAAGGCAAATCCGAACATGAGATTGCTTCACAACTGAAGTTATCGAAGACTTGTGTTCATGACACAATAACTCGATACAGGGATGCAGGAAGTTTTCAAGATAGTCCTCGCTCGTGAAGGCCGAGAGCGTCTAGTGAAGATAATTTCATTGTCGTTACCAGCAAGCGAAATAGACGCTTGACAGCACCAGAAATCCGCGTTGAAGTATAAAAATCCCGAGTTAAACCTTTATCATTGACTACAGTCCCGCGTCCGTAGGAGACCGAGGCACGCCCTCGACGACCCTGACGACGCAACCACCAGGGCCCAAGCCCTTCATAAAACACAACACACAAACATTGCACCCTCATATCGCCCCCGCCGACGGCGAGGGCGTCGCAAACAAAGTTATTCGCGATACCGCCATGTCACTGGCCGGTTCTCTCCAGTCCATACAGATAGAAGCGTTGCTGGAGTTTCTTGCGCCACTTCTTCTCCAGCGCCCACGCATTCTGAAGTGGTGGTACAGGTAGTTAATAATAATAGTGATATTAATTAAGATAATCCTCTGTCAGAAGCAACTGACCGAGCCGAGATTCGGCCCTCTTGGGCACCCTCGAGTCAGACGCTCTCGCGAAACAGGGTAACGGTCCAAGCCGAGGCTCCCTCTCGGGAGCCCTTGCGCTGGTTACCCATATATAGAGGTCTCGACTGAGAGCCATAAGCGCTCGGTCACCTCTCAACCCGGTGAAACTGTAAAAGCCTTGGGGCTAACAGCGGCCATCAGCCCGAAAAAAAAAAAAAAAAATGACTACAGTAAAACGGCGACTGAGAGATGCGAAGTGGTATGGTCGCGTTGTCGTTCGAAAACCTCTGCTAAGGCCACAAAACAAGAAAAAACGGATGCAGTGGGCTCTTGCCCATCGAGATTGGGCTGAAGATTTTAAAAAAGTGCTTTGGACCGCTGAATCCAAGTTTGAACTATTCGGTTTAATACGTAGAATTTACGTTCGACGTAGTGCCCAAGAAAAGATGACGTCATATTGTGTAGTCCCAACAATCAAGGATGGTGGTGACAATTGTGGTATGGGGTTGCTTCTCTTGCCAAGGAACTGGCGATTTGATTAAAATTGAAGGAATTTTGAAAAAAGAACAGTACAAAAACAGTTTAGAACAAAATGCCGTTTCTTTCTGGTTGCGATTAAGATTATGGGTGGAGTTGGATTCATTTTCCAACAAGATAATGATCCAAAGCATAGCTCAAAATTATGTAGAGGATATTTAGAAGAAAAAGAGGCACAAGGGGTGTTAAAAAACATGGTTTGGCCTCCTCAGAGCCCGGATGTCAATCCCATTGAATTTTTGTGGCAAGAGCTTGATAGGAACGTCCGCAATCGTGGCCCATCCTTGCAAGAAGAAATGTGGAATGCTTTATGCGAAATTTGGAACAATATGTCACAAGATACCATTAACAAATTGATTGTCGAGAGCTATGAAAAAAGTAATAAAATGTAAAGGAGGATGTTTTGATGAAAAATCAGTTTAGCTGGCTATGGCCTTTTTTTAATGGGCTGTTAATATTTCTTTAAACTTTTAAAGTATATTGTTTGGCAATAAATGTTTTATTAGATGAATAAACAGGTCAATTAAACATTTAATATTTTATTGGAGTTTTACTTTATTTTCCTACTTTAATTAAGGTGGTCTTAAACTTTTGACCTGCAGTGTATATATGCTACATATATGTATATACTAAATATATATAAGTAAAGATCATCAATGTTTTGTTTAAATGTTTAAGTTTTAATTTCACCTTCTTCACCAACGTCAATAGTCTAATAGTTTAATGTACTTTCTGTGTTTACTTAAGCTGAATGTTCGAATTTATTATAGAACATCCAAGTTTAGTTTCTTTTACTAATTCTACTAACTTCAATCTTGAGTTCGTTCGGATCTCTAACATTTTTTTACATAAACTTGCATTCCATCAGCATAAAAATATTTCGAACAAACAAATCTTTTGTTTGCTCCTACCGTGTAAGATTGTGCGAGTTTAACGGCGTTGGTCCGGAAGTTATGATCACTCATATTAGTCGTAAAATGAAAGGATTTCTATAACCTTACGTACGTTTAATGTTCGTTATTTATATGTAAGTAAAAATAGAACCGAACATTTCATATCCGATGAAAAAATAACTAATACCTGATTTTTTCGCTTACGACACCGAGCCTAAACCTTTATTGTGGGAAACCAGCACCACGGCTCTCGGGAGGGAACCTCTTGTCAGGCCGTTACCCTGTGCTCGAGTGACTGATCTAGAGGGCCGATCCTCGGCCAGGGTGTATGGCGGCAGAGTTGAAATATTTTTTGGATCTTACCTTCAGATACTGAGCTAGGGTCGGAAGCTCTTAATAACTGAGATAACGAAGCGTCGGAAGCGAAATATTGTAGTCTTAACTAAGGCAACTTTTCGCTTTGCCAAGTACACTGAATACGCACACGGTTAAACTTGAATAGTCTGATCAATGAGAAGCAATAAATCGGCAACGTTCGTATTTGTGTGTATTGCGTGCATTGTATCTGTTTATATTTTTTGCAACGCTTTGTTCTTAGTAATTTAGTATTTAATTTTAGTTTAGTGCATATATTACTGTCTGAGTGTATATAAACAGACGACTGTAATTTTAATAAATATATAAATAATTAATTAACAGAATCGGTTAAAATGTCAACGCTAATTCAAAATTCTTATAAAATGTTATTGCATTGCAGAGCATTTTAATGTTCACTCGAGCTTCTCTAAATTCTTGGTAGACGAACTGATGTCGTTTTAAGTTGGATATAAGTTTTAATGGGTCCGAACGCATTAATTTCACGACGTCTCATCAAGGGTTAATGGCGGAGAATGGCGGAATCTGTTGCGCTCTCCGCATTTCTTCGACACCCTCTCACACCCTATCACGCCGGGCGAGGCGATCAGTTCGGAAACAATCCGGTGGAAGACGCACGCTTTCACTGTTCAGCTGAAACTTTCAGTTTTACGCGTACTTATATCCCGCCTTTTAGCATTGTTGATGCACTGCTACACAATTATCTTTGGATAACTCAAAATAAGTTTGTTTATGCCAACTTGTATTTTTTTTTTACAAAATAAACGTATTAGTAAGTTTCTTTTATATTAACCATGATATTTCCAGTTAACATAATATTTTTTTTCGGTGTTTTCATAATGACCTTAATTAGTTTTGCGATTTCGGATCGTACGGTTTACAAAGTGGGGGTACTGATGGCCTCACGGTTAGATTCGCCATTTGACCTGGAGCGCTGCGGTCCAGCCGTGGACATTGCCTTGGACAAAATTAACGACAAGTTTCTGGCACATCACAACATTGAGCTTCAGAAGGTACAGGGCAGGTAAAGTATGATGAGGTTTCCTTTTATTTATCGGGAAATAGACAAACTAGTATATAAAAATTTAGACTGACCACTCGTTAGAAAATTTAATTTCGTTATTGCCTGATCATCAATGAGTATTTTCTTCCTGCTGACTTTATGCTGATGATCGTCAAATATAAGTAAGCCTGCCATTCGTATAGCTTTTATTACAACAATTTATAAAGTAAACAGCGATTAAGATTTCCGATCAAAGTGTGGGCTTATAAAAAGAAGAGGGTCATGTGTTGTTACTGTTCGTGGCCTGTGATGGAACACTTCGTTTTACAGGTTAAATGGGTCCTAAGATTCCTACACACCATACGAAGCAAAACAGCGTTTTGTTGCCATTTCACGCTGGTAATCTATGAAGTTCTTCACCGGTCGACTCGACCTGTTTAGGTTGCAACAAGAAATTATATAATAAAATAAATATAGCATTGACGCTCTTTATCGTATAAAATATTCCAAAAATAATTTCAAGTCTAATTCCTTCTAACCTTTCCAGTTCCCCAATGGAAACATTATCCCATTCAGCAATTATACAGTAAAAGAAAATACATGTGAGTCGCAAAATATTTGCCACTGTTGGATTCTACGAAGGTTAAAGAATTTCTTCCTTACTGCACTAACACAATTGTTTTTTCTTATTGTCGATTGATATCAGCTTCCTTAGTATATCGAGAAACAACTTGATGGGGAAGAAAGCTCAACTTCGAAATATATATATTTTTTGTAAAATAAGAGATGATAAACGGGGACATAGTTCACCTAATAGTAAGTAATAACGGTCAACGAAATCTTCTCGTACATGACACCATGATGATGATGATATTAATTTATCGCTAATGGGAAAGGCAAAAGACATTAGTCCATACAGCTAGGTCTTGTTCGTATGATGGTTGGTCTGAAACTCCGTACATGACACCAACTTTTTCTTAACAAGGACGTTGCATTTACGAAGTCGCTTATAGCGAATAAAATTGTTCACTGCGCAATTTCGAAAATATTGTTAAATACTAAACTATATTTATTCGTGCCATTTATGAACTCCAATAAAGTATATTCTGTCCTGTTCAATTCTGTTCTGTTTTATCAATGCTGTTATAATCTGCAGCATCAACTGTCACAATTTTTGTACTTTTATAAACAAATATTAATGTTATATTATTAAATTTTCTCAATAAAAAATATTTTATATCAGATACCTATAAGTCTAACTTTGTTCTTAATAAATCTTTTCTACCTTTTATGTATATTCAATATTATTCTTTGTATCTTGTACTTCTATATATAGTTTTTTAAATTATATTCGAACTCATATAAATTATATGCTTATGATGTAGACACGTTTTATATATTCGTTAATCGAACTTATTTTTACCATTGCTTCCATAAATATCTTTCTTGTCTGCAATACATATAATCATTCTGTGACTTTGCATAATTCTCTTTTTATTTGCTTGTTCAGTCGCTTAGTTAGTATTAAAATTTTAAATTACTATTTAAAGGTAAATTATGTATTAATGAGATGTCTAGAAACGTGATATTACCCCAGGGAACGATGTTTGTACGGAGCTGAACTCGTTTACACTTTTAGCCACGTTTTAGGTACTTTTTACTTTCATTTACTTTTACTTTTCTAAAACATATTTTAATAATGTACCCAATACGATCTGTATTGGGTTCATATTTTAATAATGTAACCCGATACAGATCGTATTGGGTACATTATTAAAATATGAATAAAAATTAATTATTGTTCGCTGGTAACGGCATCACTTTGGAACTTTTTTTTTTTAAATTTTGTGATAGTCCGAATAAGGTTGCACACCTGATTTTGTAAGAAGAATGCAGTGTGAAATTTATGTCGCGGGTTCGATACCCGGCCGAGGAACTGTGTTTGTCTGTCTAAGCATGTCTTGTTTCTCAGATTAAAAATTATTAATTAATAGACTATTAATTGAAAATAATATAACAAAATAATGAACATATACCACAGCACGGTAAGTATAAATAAATAAGTCAGAATGATATTAAGTTATATAATATTAATTATATTGTATAAATTATTTGTAATTATCATAGCTTTTTGTGAAATTAAAGGTAACAAATGAGCACTCTGTTCATCCGAAAGTAGGCGTTATGCTGTAATTTCACGTTGGTATGTTCCGGGCTCACGGGCATCCTTCCCCTGTATAGCCGACCCATTCATGCTTTAGATAGAAACAAGTCAACAAATACAATAAAATTATATTATTGCTTATAATACATATATTACGGAAACATTCATTAAATAAATTTGAGTTTAATTTAATTGAATAATTTGGGAGTTTATTATAAATTTTTGGGAGCCATATGCCAGAGAACATTCTTGTTTATTAACTCTTAATTGCTTCCACGTACACAAGTTCTATAACGTCACTGTCTGCTGCGGTTATGACTTTCTGTAGCTAATAATGCTTATATATTTTCAACAAATATCGTAAATTTGTATATACGGACTTAATAGATACATAATATGTATTCCATCCCTATTTTATTAAATATTTTTCTTCGTCTATTATATAATGCATTATTTTAGCTTCTTCTGCGATAATGAGTAAATTATTTGTTGTACAATTAAATAAAGTTTAAACACTGCTAGAAAGAATCCCTTTGTCGCATCTCCTTATTTTGAAAACACTCCCCTTTGCAACCTCAGCTAGGATCGGTATCCTTGGTGTTGACATATCGAGTGACGTTTAGTTCCGCGGTCACTTGGAGGGTAAGGCCTAATTGGCCTCTAAAAAACTGGGAGTGCTTAAGAGAGCGGGACGGTATTTCATGTCGGCCCACTGTGTGCAACTTTACAAAGCGCAAGTTCGGCCTCACGTGGAATACTGATCACATTCTCACACACTCCAGTACCAGCTTCTTCCGTTTGACAGCATTCAGCGGAGAGCGGCTCAAATCGTTGATGACCAGATATTTTCCGATCGGCTTGATTCACTATGGTTGCGAAGAGTTCTGAGCAGTTGTTCGGATAAATTCCAGCTGCTGAGTTTAAACATCGTACATCACGACAGAAATCAAAATTTCATCCTCATCATCTCGATGGTTGGTAATCCACCACTGTGCGCTTCAAGCAAAATTTCCTGCCACGCACAAAAACTCTGTGGAATTAGCTGTCGCCAGCGGGGCTTCCGAAACGATACGACTTAGGGACCTTAAAGAAAAGAGCCTAAACCTTCCTGAAAGGCCGGCAACGCACTTGTGACTCCTCTGATGTTGCGGACTCATGGCAGGCGGTGTTCACTTACCATCGGACGGGCTGCTCGCTCGTTTGTCACATATTCTTTAAAAAAAAAACAGTCTTGAGTCTGCTTATGGTATAAAGGTTTAAGGTAGATTACATTCCTAACCCGGTAATTAATGTCGGTCGGTGACAGTAGGATTCTCTTTATCAAACGATATGTGACAGGGAATGGCGGACCCAAGCTTACACATTTTACGATACTTTAAGGTACAACATATCTTCATACTATGTGTAGATGCTAAAAGAAAATAAAACCGGCCGTAACCACATTTTTTTTAGTATTAGGGGTGATGAGAGTACACTTCACCTGATGATAAGTTTTTACTACGGCCTATGTCATTAACAAACATTCTCGACATAACATAAGCTAACATAAGACATAAGCGTTAACTTACCGCGTGAGTAGTGATGGAATGCCTCCAATGCTAGTCAGTAATGTTAGATTACAATAGAATTCACATTACTGACATTTCCCTTAACCACTCCAAGCTGTAATGCTTGTGTTGGGAAATGAAAATTGTCGAATGGTGGAATTGGATCTACGACTAAACCATTATATTGATGCTTTCACAATAATTGTTCTTATCAAATAATTTTTCTACAGTATTTTGTACCTTATCCTCTATTTTCATAATTTTTTCACATTTTTAGCGTTACTTTCGGAGATACGGTGTTAGGACAGCATTT
The DNA here is from genome assembly GCA_029286865.1 of Teinopalpus imperialis. Lineage (NCBI taxonomy): Eukaryota > Metazoa > Arthropoda > Insecta > Lepidoptera > Papilionidae > Teinopalpus > Teinopalpus imperialis. The sequence continues at coordinate 1,240,645 of JAGSMU010000034.1, forward strand.
TTAAGCATTGATTGGAATAAAAAAAGAATAAAAAAATAACGTATTATTATGTATACATTTTTGAAATTGTATTTCATGGAGTTCTAGGGTTATGGAAATGGTTCGGAGGAGAACATCGAATTCTCATCTCCAGTTTCCATTGCAGTGAGAGTTTTATAAATTTATTAAAAATATTTTCATTTAAAGTCATTTATAAATCGGAAAAATATTTTATAAATTAAAATAACTCACCATGAAGTAAGTGATCATTTGAATCCAAAGACATTCATCCTCGATACAGGAAAAAAGTTGATGTCGTCATACCAGAGTATTGAGAGAATGTACACCAGCAATTGGAAAAGTGCCGTCGTTATTTTTGGAATTTTGAATTCTTAATATATTTTGAATTCTTTCAAGGACCATCTGACTGCGTAATATATAACATATTATCATGTATATGAAATAGACATGTCTAAAGTGGACAAAAATGGCGTAATAAAGAAAGATAATAGCCATTAGGAATTCGGAGAACAGCTGAATGTCACGTAATGAAGTTGAGCAAATAAGGTTTGGTAATTTCTTTCATGTCGAATTCCCCATGGCTGGAGTCTATTAGGTGTAATAAGTTGGTCAGTATATTCCATAATCACGTGAATGATACTAATCTCATTAATATATGAGAGTGGTAAGATAATTTATTATTTCCACGGAAATGAGGAGGAGAAAATATTATGGTAATCAGTTCATTTTATAGATTTATATCCGCAACAAAGATTCAAGATATACATACATATATGCTTTATTTATTTCAATGTGTCTGACAACACAATCTCTTTTACACGAGTTCTAACATCTTTTATTTCTTTTTATTTGGTATCGATAAGGGAAATCATCAAACGATACCCTACTGCTATGGAGAGTCTAATTTTATGTGTGATTTGTACACACAAAACCCCTCGGGGGCCATTCATAGTACATCGGGAGAGGCTCCGGGATCTCCTTGTTTCTCTCTGTTCTGAGTGTTTTAACTTAAAATTATAACTCAGGGAAGCACTGATTTTATCGCCTGGAATACGACTGACAATTACGTATAACTTATACTTATATAAAACTTTATAACTTACATATACCGTATTTATGATGGCTCGTGTTTGTTGTATCTGTGCGCGACGATAACGTAAATATGGCGTTAGATTATTGGAACTACAAGCATATATTAGATAAATGTCATATTTGTTTTCATCTCGAATCCTCGTGGATACTGGAGCTTTGGTTATTTATGGATTAAGGTGAATTATAAGGCCACATATTTTCGAAACAATCTGACGGTTTTAGATTTAAGGAGGGCGTAGATTTAATGGTATTAAAATATATATTATAGAACAATACATCAAATTTCGTAGGTGGCGAATAAGACAGTAGGAAAATTTGCACAGTTCCAAACTAACAAGAACAAAAAAGGCGGTCGGCAAGGTCCATAGTTAGATGCTGCAACTGAAGCAGAACCGACGATGAGGGCGTCGCAAACAAGGTTATTCGCGATACCGCCATATCACTGACCGGTTCTCTCCAGTCCATACTGATAGAAGCGTCGCTGGAGTTTCTTGAGCCACTTCTTCCCCAGCGCCAGCACATTCCGAAGTGATGGTACAGATATAGAGACTAATAATACTGATATTAATTTAGATAATTCTCTGTCAGAAGCAACTGACCGAGCCGATGTTCGGCCCACTCGGGCACTCTCGAGTCAATCGCTCTCCCACAGTAGGGTAACGGTCCACCCGAGGACCGGCGAGTGCCCTAAGCGCTCGGTCTCCTTTCAACCTAGTGAAGCTGTAAAAGCGTTCGGCGTAACAGTGGCCATCAGCTAAAACAAATCATAATATTCGACTAACAAAGGGGACGAAGAGAAAGTGCCTCTGTCTTTGTTGTTTTGTTGAAATGTTTACTATACTATAAATTATTTATCGTTCATGTAATTTAGTAACAAGATTGGTAAGATATCACGTGGTCGAAATCAATCATAAAATCTTCATCGTACTCTTATAGAATTTATAAAAGTAGCTGGAACGAGTCTTTCTTTTTTGGCTGTCGTCTATTCTCTATCTCACTTCTTTTCTTTTTCTTTGCCTAATGTTTGAACTTGGCGTTTCATATTCTTGATAATCATGCTATTGAGTTAAATTGTACGCAAATTTTGAATCCAAAGACATTCATCCTCGATACAGGAAAAAGTTGATGTCGTCATACCAGAGTATTGAGAGAATGTACACCAGCAATTGGAAAAGTGCTGTCGTTATTTTTGGAATTTTGAATTCTTAATATATTTTGAATTCTTAATATATTTTGAATTCTTAATATATTTTGAATTCTTTCAAGGACCATCTGACTGCGTAATATATAACATATTATCATGTATATGACATAGACATGTCTAAAGTGGACAAAAATGGCGTAATAAAGAAAGATAATAGCCATTAGGAATTCGGAGAATAGCTGAATGTCACGTAATGAAGTTGAGCAAATAAGGTTTGGTAATTTCTTTCATGTCGAATTCCCCATGGCTGGAGTCTATTAGGTGTAATAAGTTGGTCAGTATATTCCATAATCACGTGAATGATACTAATCTCATTAATATATGTGAGTGGTAAGATAATTTATTATTTCCACGGAAATGAGGAGGAGAAAGTATTATGGTAATCAGTTCATGTTATAGATTTATATCCGCAACGAAGATTCAAGATATACATACATATATGCTTTATTTATTTCAATGTGTCTGACAACACAAACTCTTCTACACGAGTTCTAACATCTTTTGTTTCTTTTTATTTGATATCGGTGAGGGAAATCATCAAACGATACCCTACTGCTATGGAGAGTCTAATTTTATGTGTGATTTGTACACACAAAACCCCTCGGGGGCCATTCATAGTACATCGGGAGAGGCTCCGGGATCTCCTCGTTTCTCTCTGTTCTGAGTGTTTTAACTTAAAATTATAACTCAGGGAAGCACTGATTTTATCGCCTGGAATACGACTGACAATTACGTATAACTTATACTTATATAAAACTTTATAACTTACATATACCGTATTTATGATGGCTCGTGTTTGTTGTATCTGTGCGCGACGATAACGTAAATATGGCGTTAGATTATTGGAACTAGCAAATATTAGATAAATGTCATATTTGTTTTCATCTCGAATCCTCGTGGATACTGGAGCTTTGGTTATTTATGGATTAAGGTGAATTATAAGGCCACAAATTTTCGAAACAATCTGACGGTTTTAGATTTAAGGAGGGCGTAGATTTAATGGCATTAAAATATTTATTATAGAACAATACATCAAATTTCGTAGGTGGCGAATAAGACAGTGGTAAAATTTGCACAGTTCCAAACTAACAAGAACAAAAAAAGGCGGTCGGCAAGGTCCATAGTTAGATGCTGCAACAGAAGTAGAACCGACGATGAGGGCGTCGCAAACAAGGTTATTCGCGATACCGCCATATCACTGACCGGTTCTCTCCAGTCCATACTGATAGAAGCGTCGCTGGAGTTTCTTGAGCCACTTCTTCCCCAGCGCCAGCACATTCCGAAGTGATGGTACAGATATAGAGACTAATAATACTGATATTAATTTAGATAATCCTTAGTCAGAAGCAACTGACCGAGCCGATGTTCGGCCCACTCGGGCACTCTCGAGTCAATCGCTCTCCCACAGTAGGGTAACGGTCCACCCGAGGACCGGCGAGTGCCCTAAGCGCTCGGTCTCCTTTCAACCTAGTGAAGCTGTAAAAGCGTTCGGCGTAACAGTGGCCATCAGCTAAAACAAATCATAATATTCGACTAACAAAGGGGACGAAGAGAAAGTGCCTCTGTCTTTGTTGTTTTGTTGAAATGTTTACTATACTATAAATTATTTATCGTTCATGTAATTTAGTAACAAGATTGGTAAGATATCACGTGGTCGAAATCAATCATAAAATCTTCATCGTACTCTTATAGAATTTATAAAAGTAGCTGGAACGAGTCTTTCTTTTTTGGCTGTCGTCTATTCTCTATCTCACTTCTTTTCTTTTTCTTTGCCTAATGTTTGAACTTGGCGTTTCATATTCTTGATAATCATGCTATTGAGTTAAATTGTACGCAAATTTTAACTAACTTCGGATGGACAGGCAAATTGTGTAATGTTATAGTTTCGTTATTAGAATTACCGGGAATGACAAAAAATGATATTTTCAATCTATGTTCTCAGTGAACATTTTTATTTATTTTTTTTACTTTGAGAGTAACAAACGAGTTCACCTGATGGTAAGCTATTCCTGCGGCACATGACATCTACATTCATCCTTGACAAGGAATCATTATGCAGATGCTTTGTCACCCTTGAGGACTGAGATGGAATGCCTGGTCGCAAATAAAGGTCTAACTTTTAAGACAAATCATCCTTATAGCCTATTGTATAGGCTATAAGAATCATTGTTACTACTAGCATTTATGTTATTTATTATTATTCATAACAGTTACCCGTCGTGCTCTGGTGCCATTGCACCGGGTTTGGCAGCGGACATGCATTTCAAGGATGACGTCATCGCTTTCGTGGGCCCTGCGTGTGCTTTCGCCTTGGAACCGGTAGCCAGGCTCGCTACTTATTGGAATACTCCTATAATTACGGGAATGGGAGACCAGGTTAGTCAACAAAGGTTATTATTTACGTTTATTATTATAGGTATTACAAAAGACAAAACATGACTTCTAAATGTACTATACATTTAAATTAAAACGAGAGGCGCACTCTGTTTACATATTAAACAAATTCCAACATATTACACTTCACACTTACGGACTAAGTTAATGTCAAGAAGTGACAATTTATTATTACCACCAGAAAAGAAATTTTCTATATAAAATATTGTTTAGTTATTACTGCGTTAAGGTATGTTAGATTTTGAGCTATAAAACTGTAGACATCATTTTTTAATTATATTTTATTATAAACTTATAAATAATCTTAGTTATTTTTGATAATGGCAACTATCATATTATCTTTCATACCTTGGGTTGCCTGATAGAGAATGACAATAAGCATTAAGTCCGCCCTTCAAAACCCTTTTTTCTATATATTCTTTTTATGTATTAGGTAATCCAACAGCGACTTAATTAACATTATTAAAACATATTATAAAGCAACTGGTAATACAACAAATAAAGACAAATTCAGGATTACACAATTCTTAAAGTGTTGAACTAGCAATTTTAGTAGTTTTATGTTTACGTGCATGTGTGTGTACGTGCGTGTTTATTGCTATGTTTGAATACCATTCGTTAATACGTGCATTTAAGGAATGATAAGTGTAATAACTAAACAAAAATATATTTCCATGAATAAATTATTACATTTTTCAATTCATATTTTAGAATGTGTTTAGATTATATATGGAAGATGTCTATGTTGAAATAATATTAATTGTATGTGCGGGCGGCGAGGAATAGAACTGAGTTTTGTTTATAATTCCGAGTTGAGTTAGGAATGTGCAATAGAGGACTTATTTTTTACTTTTTTTTCGGGCTTACAGTGGCCATCAGCCAAAGAGAGATTTTACAGTTTCACCGGGTTGAGAGGTGACCGAGCGCTTAAGGGCTCCCGAGAGGGAGTGCGGCAGATATATGATTATCAGTAACCACAAATTAGTTTAAATTAATACAAGCACATATAATACATATTTTAGGTTAAATAGCACTTCGCGTGTCTCAAACTAATGACATCAGGCACACCGCCAGTCGCAACCTTTGCCATTGTCAAGGTCCATTTAAATGCCACTTAGTTGTTTACGTAAATGGATCCCATTAAACAATGATGCCTCTGGAGACAAAGCACTCGATCCTAATCGACTTTGTATTTGTTGATTTTTTTTATTACATTAAGAGTTACAAACGAGCACACAGTTCACCTGATGTTAAGTGATTCCTGCGACCCATGACATCCACATTCATCCTTGACAAGGAATCATAATGCAGGTGCGTTGTGTCACCCTTGAGGATAAAGATGGCAAGATGGAATGCCTCGTATATAGTAATAAAGGATTCCGGATCCCTACACTCACCAGACGAAACACAGCATATTTCACGCCGGTATTCAGTGAGGGCGTGGTATCACCCCAGTCGAGCTGACCTATTCGTTCTGCAGTTAGAAACAAACTAAAGTGTAGCTCTACCACTGTTGATATATATAATAACTCAAAAAACTAAAGGTTATTTTCTTATACTATTTCAATTCAAAAAGTAAATTGAAAAATTGCCTTTATATATAAATCCCACTGCTGGGCATAAGTCTCCTGATTAGATTAGAAAATAGTCCAGGGTTGGACTGCGGATTCAAATGAATTATTAGGCTTTGACGTGTCTTCGAAATAATTTTACATAAATCGACCGCACAAAGAAAAAGTATCAATAACAAAGGACTGCGAAAGATCCGAAAACCAATAATTTAAAAAATTTACCAACAACTATCACGTTTGGGAATCGAATACAGAACCCGCATCGTAGCGGCCAGTTACTCCAGCCGTTAGGCCCCGCGAACTACAAAGTATGTGATGCATATGTATGTTCCATATTGAAAGAAACCAAATGGTTTTATGCGATGACGTGAGATACGGCGTTCCATATATAAAACATTTTTAATTGAAATCTTTTATTATTCTCTTTTAATTATATGAATCATATATTAAGAAAACACGCTTATAAAACAAGACGCAAAAACAAATAATATTTCGTAAGATATCGTTGATTATACGGTGGTGTGTGCTTCATCAATGATTATGCATGAAATTACATAACAGCTCTGTTCAAATATAATATAATGAGGTGTTGACGGGAGAACTGTCACATTAATATTTTAAGCGAAAATAGACCTTGTCGTTTTGTGATGTGCAAACGACATTCAACCTACGGGTGGGAAAGGAATCTTGTCGAAGACTATACAAATAAGTAATAATAAATAAAAAAAGTGTACGATATTGCCACTCGATAATGTCTATGCGAATTTGCGGTAACTCAATGGATGCAGAATGCCCAGGATCGTAATTCGTGGCAATTTGTAGGGGAGACGTGGGGAGGTGTGTGCTTCATCAATGATTATACACGAATTTATATAACAGCTCTAAGTTCAAATATAATTTAATGAGGTGTTGACAGGAGTAATTACTGTCACATTAATATTTTACGCTAAAATAGACCTTGTCGTTTTGTGATGTGCAAACGACATACAACCTAAGGGTGGGTGGTCGACTATACAAATAAATAATAATAAATAAAAAAGTGTACGATAATGTCACTCGATAATGTCTATGCGAAACTCAATGGATGCCGATCGCCTAGGGTCGTAATTCGTGACAATTTCTAGAGGATACCTAAACGCAGTTAATGTTGGGTTGAGATGTACATAGATGAGAATTAAATAAGTAAACCTGATTTTATATTTTATATACTGCACCCTCATCCTTATAGCAAGTATTTGTTTGTTATATTGTTATTTGTTAAATATTGTTTGCGTTGTTACGAAAGCTGGATTACGATGCTACTGATTTATTTATTTATTTACTTTATTAGGAAACTTCACAGCATACAAGAAACATTAAACATAAATACAATTAACAAGGATATTTAGCCATCAAAGAAGTTACAACTATATACATTTTTTTTAAATATGTGCAACAGGAGTAACATACATTTTAATCTGTAGTGTAGAGTGTGTTTGTGTGTGTGTATGTGCGTGCGTGTGTGCATACGCATCTTATTAAGGCGAATTCAGGAGACCCCTATCCTAAATTAAGGCCGACTTATAGATATACGAATATGTAACATAATTATTAAACTACTGAAAAAATCCCCATACCCAACAATTTTAATACACAAAAATACCAACACCAAACACATTATAATCATACATCATCAATAACCCTCACCCACACACGCATTGTATGGATTCACTCGTCACTCGCTCACTCGCAGACATTTTTGTTTCCCCGTTTTTTTATTTTCACTTTTCATAATATTTTTCTTTTATTACTTTATTTAAGTAAAGTTTAAGGCATAAGAATATCCGTGTATCAAGTCGAGGGCCTGGTAATCTGTCAGACAGGGACACCTAGTGCGGAAACCAGTCGCTCACAAAGATATATTTTATATTGTATTATATTGCTGTATTAATTTTGTGTGTGCAAGAGAAAAATTAATAAATAAAATAAAAAAAAATTGATGTGCTTTTAATGTTAACGACATCGTACAGCCACCGTCAGAAGGGGAGCTGGCAGCGCCTGCGAGCGTAGTGAGTCGCATGCATAGACTTCGGAACCTGCGGAAAGGGACCCAAGTAAGTGCGGTAAATGCCATTTTTTTGAATATTACTACAACAATATAACTTTATTGTTAACGCTAGAAATAAAATTAATTGTATATATAAATCACACAGTTGGGTATTGTCCTATAGGCAAGAGGGGATGTTAGACCATATTTAATCGCGCTGCGAATTGGCGTACTTCGCATGTCTAGGAATATTATTTTTATTTCTAAGAAATGCATGTTTTCTTACGATGTTTTCCTTCAGCACTGGGCAGGTGGTCAGCACTAAGCATTTCAATTAACTAATTCATTGGTGGCGGTACCGGGAGTTGGACTCCGCTCACGTACCGCGAATAAAAAGCGACCGGCTAGACACTAAGTTCAAGAAAATTACATGAATACGTTACTGAATACTAAAATGCATGCATTCCAATATAGCCACCTTCAACTTGATATAGGTGTCTTTGTAGCCAATATTTAATTACTTTTTTTTTCAATTACATTGAGAGTTACAAACGAGCACACAGTTCACCTGATGTTAAGTGATTCCTGCGGCCCATGACATCTACATTCATCCTTGACAAGGAATCATAATGCAGAATCGTTGTCACCCTTGAGGACTGAGATGGAATGCCTCGTCACCAGTAATAAAAGTCAACGGATCCCTTCACTCACTAGACGAAACACAGCAGCGTTGTGCTGCTATTTCACTCTGATATTCTGTGTGGGCGTGGTCTTACCCCGGTCGAGCTGACCCATTCATTCTGCAGTTAGTAACAAACTACAGTGTATCTCTACCACTGTTAAAACCATCATGTGAACAAGTTGTTAAGCAAATAGTCTGCTCACATGTTCCCTTCTCCCATGCGACATGCCCGCCCTTTAATCTCTCAACTGATTTAAAATATCCTCGAAGTGTTTACCGTACCTGCCACACCTCGCTCATATTCTCAACATGCATTTATTCCATAATTTCAAACAATCGAAGTATTCCTTACTTATAGTAACAACATCATTCATGTAACACTATTTCCATATTACAATCCCCCGTCACTGTCCCAGAATAACGTACTTCTTAAAGACCCTCGTGCTTTTTAAGCTATACCGAACGTGTACTATCGTAGATTAACGTTTAGACTAAGACACTACAATGCTATGTCATCGTAGTGTCTTGATAATTCAACATATATATAAATTTTTTATATATTTAAGTATTTTAAGTATGTTATGGTCTTGAAATGCAATCAATTATACAATTATCTTGTCCGCAGCCCCAGACCCTGTTCAACGACAAGGGAAAGTATCCCACTCTGACTCGGATGTCGTACTGCCAGTGCCGGTTGCCCAGAGTTTTCACCAGCGTGTTCGACCGCTTCGGCTGGGCACATGTCGCGCTTCTGCTTGACAAGTCTGACCTGTTCTCTCTTACTGTTGGTTAGTACGCAAACTATTACTTAAACTAGAAACCTAGTCTGGAACAGAGCCAAGTTCCAACTTGAACTTACTTAACTGGGGAAAAGCTATCACCTAATAAAACAAACGTTTACAGTATCAATCTGCTGTATTTCATATGGTAAGTGACGAGGATTGTAGAGATAATTATAGTTCAAAAACGAATCGTAAAGTTAGTTTTGTCCTTAATTCCTAATAATTAAGAACAAAACGAAAAAAGTTAAAGTTCTTTCGGTGACTTCGTAATTCTTTAATATCCACAGAGACATAAAAATTCAGGTACATTGATGTTCAAAGATAAACAAAAATTATACACGCTTATATATTGGCACCTACTGAGATGGAAGGTGGGCTCACCCTGAATAGATTCTGAATAATTGACACTTCATTATGTGGAAAACATGGTTATTTAGATTCATCGTTACCTACGCATTGTATAATAAAGAGTATCGAGATCCTAATATTTTATGACGATTTTTTGTTTAGGTAATAAACAAAAAATCGTTTGTATATCAAATTGTCTGTATATCCAATGCTGAAAGCTTTAAATGAAATTTTCGGGGTTTAGTTACTTTATAACATATCTTAAAAACTGAATTACTATTGCTATGTAGAAGTACCGAGACATATCAGACATATCTAGAGCAATCACTGTATAGACGAAGCTCCGAGTTAAAGCTAGGTATGTTACTTATATGGCGATAATAAAATGAGGGAAAGAAAACGTCTGTCAAGATAAATAGTTTCAGACAAAGATTGTGATTTATTATAATGTGGCACTTCCAGATAGCTAGGACCACTTCTCAGTGGAAGTAATGTTTATCGTTTTACATTTTATTCTGTGTTGTATATTGTAGCATTACTTTTATTTAAAGTCATCGTCAAGTAAAAATATCTTAAGGAATGCATTAATATATCTCGCGGAAGATATGTCTCGAGGTGTATTAGTCATAAATAAAATAGATTATTTAATTTTACCCTTTCTTATAAATAATGATCATTTATATTTATCATAATATTACATTATAATACATACATATATAATTTTACGAATTTTATAGCATTTGTTTTAATGTTTTTATTTATTATATTTTGCTTTTCTTCAATACAAAACAAAGGCGATAAAAATTAAATTTAATTAAAAAAAATATTTTCATCTTTCCTATATAGTTAAAGTAATGTGTATGTAAAAATATTTTTAAAGGAGTGCTCGTTTCTGCCATTACAGTAGTACTGGCTTGCGGGTATTTGCTTCAAACTCAAAGACAATGTTAAAATAAAAAAAATCTTATCCTTATTCTGATTTCCGACAGACGTTACGTAGGAAGATATTTTTGAAAGGTCTTACACTAAGCAACTATAATGAAAGATGTTATCCACATATCCTTTTGGCTTTAAGAGTTTCATTGACCTCAACGCTCTGCATCTGCAAGATAAAAGTCGTATTTTTTTAGGGTACGTGAATAGATCCGAATAACCGAAACGCTGCACCAATAATTTTCATTTATCTATAGCCCGTAGAATCAAACTCATTTTTGAATTTTTATTCTAAGCCTTCGCTACTAAAGTGTCTTTTATTTGATATATTTAGGAAAGAGTTTAGAATGGGGTCTTCGGAAGGAAGGTGTATTGAAAGCTGTGCGGGAGCTGGACGGAAATGAGAAGGAGTCCTGCGAAGCTCTCCTTCGTGACGTCAGCATGTACGCCCGAGGTAATCCATAACGCTTATTGCATTTGTCTAAAAGGTGCCGTTGTTTGCAATGGATGTAGTATCATATCGAGTTTTGCTTGCCTTTTAAGTTAATGAAAATAAGCGGACAGTTTGCACTACGAGTACCCTACCCTTCGCGTTAATAGTATCAATATCACCTGTCTGGCCTATATATTTATCATTATAATTGTAGTGATAATTTTCTTTCATCGTAAATGCTTTATTTTAAAATAAAAAGTTAGTAATACTATTAACGTTACTAACGTTCCTCTAAGACAATCCAACTAAGCTTAAAAGCTAGTGCTAGAAACGCTAAGATAGTCCAAAGGCGTTGTGCTCCAACTTAACTGAAAAGCTCGTGGTAAAGAAACGCTAAGATCACTAATTCGAAAGGCGTTGTGCTCGTACGGATTACTATCACAATATGTTAATTGCGTAGGTATATTATACATATATTCAGAATCAACCTTGTCGACGCCTCCCCTAGTCCGATAAAAAGCCTTTGTGATAAAACAGGAATTTTTAGATGTAATGCAAGTAAAGTAGTGAATTACATATGTACTCAGATTCGATTGTTAGCTTTATGTAACAGTTAACTGGGGTACTTATATTGCTATAGGAGGAAAGGGTGCTTTAACAGAGGTGGAGCCACGCTGCAGCTAGTTTCTATCTTTAGCGTGCCAGCTCAATCGGGGAATGACCATGCCCTCAGAGTATAGCAACGTGAAACAGCATCATAATCCTGCCGTGTTTCGTCTGGTGAGTGTAGGGATCCGGAGGCCTAAATTAGAGCTAACTAGGCTTGAATCTTTGGATGATGGATGAAGATGGTCACTAACGATTACACAGTTCACCTGATGGTAAGTGATTCCTGCGGCCCATGATATCTACGTTCATCCTTGACAAGGAATCATAATGCAGATGCGTTGTCACCCTTGAGGACTGAGATGAAATGCCTCCTCACCAGTAATAAAGGTCTTCCGATCCCAAAAAAGCACTAGAGGAAACACAGAAGCACTATACCGCCATTTCACGCTGGTATTCTGTGTGGTCCCTGATCGAGCCGATCCATTGATTCTGCAGCTAGAAACAAATATCTTTTTGTAGTGGTGATCTTGAGTGTGCGAGGGTCGCTGGTCCGTGAATTCCTCCTGGCAGCGCACACGCTCGGCATGACACGGGGAGATTGGGCATTCCTGGATGTAGAGATATTTCAGGTAACTGTCTTCGTCTTTGTTCGATTGAAACATTTTCTTTGCATTTATTTTATTTTTTATTTATTTTCTTTTACATTTATTTTCTAAGATTATTTATACATTGCGAATATTAAACATGGTTTGTGTGAAGTAGCAGTGAAATGTAACGGTGGAGTATGTACAGTTTTAAACTATCTATAGGACGAACAACTCTGTTTAACTGGGGTAAGTGCGCAGTAGAATATAATAGTTGTGTATGCCTTTTGGTGGGTGAATAAAGCTGGAGATCTTATTAGTAGTGATGCTGAGATGAATACATCAATACTTACCATCAGTGAACGAAGCGCCAATAGCCTAAATGTTTAGGGTACGGTCACCGAAACTTGACGTCGTGGTTTCGAATCAGCCATTCTTCTTTTATCGTGAACGTTACAATTGCTAGAATTAAAAAAAAACCTGCATATTGTACGTTTGTCAAAAAAAAATGTACTTGTAATAACTTAATTTTGGTTAAATAACTCGGACTTTTGTCATTGTTTTCATGGTCACAGTATTTTAGCAACTGTATTGACAGAAACGCTTTATGTGACAGAGTTACTTCGAAGTTAAGTGTCTAAATTTTATTATACAATTTACGACTGTTTCAAGCACTGGTCAACGTTTGCGCTGTTTCGGTAAAATTAGATTTAAGAAAAGACCTGAGTGGAAATTCCGAGGCGCTCACATTTTATGACGTAACAATTGCAAAGTATATTTTTATGAAATTAAAGGTACATTTTCAAAGGACAATGACCAGGACAATACTGCCCACGCTAATATTTGTGTTTCATTGAAAGGATCTACTTCTACGAACCAAAGGCTTCGTTATAGAAGACCATATAACAACGGCAAATTTACACAAACAATTACCTGTAATATAATATATAATTTCATTTACTTTTTATAAACTAATGCACCTTTATTACTATTCCACCTGAAGTAAAGTTGAATAATCTGACTAATACATTTATTTATTTAACTTTCGATGTACACAAAGTATTTATACAAGAAATCAAGGGTGCATCATACTATCGTATCATACTAGTCTCATTATCGTCACGGTCTATAATTAATATGGAGTCTTCAGGGGTGTAACGCTTGTGCATCTCTATTGACGATTGGTGTAGATGTGTGTTCGTTTGTCATCTATATGTTATAGAATAAAAAATATATACTAACAGAAACCAGTTCCAATTCATAGTTTATTCTGTGTCTGTCTTTCCCTCCGATTACAATGTGGGTGTTTTCAAGAGTAGAGTGAATAGGCATTTACTGAGCCAGTGCGCTTTACCATCCACGACTGCATTTCCGCTTAACATCAGGTGGGATCGTGGTCAAGCACTTGCTTGGAAAGATTAAAAATAATAATGAATTGATCCTCCCACGCATCAGGGTGGGTACTGGGGTGAGACGGGGTGGGCAGCTGGTGATGAGCGGGATACAGCAGCGCGAGCTGCTTACGAGGCGTTGCTTCGTGTCTCCCTCAAGCTGCCCACCGGCGATCGCTTCGACGAGTTCGCGGACACCGTACGCGCTCGGGCTAAGCAGCATTACAACTACAGCTTTTCTGATGGCGAAGAGGTGACCTTTTCATTATTAATTCAAAGTCAACAAACACCATCATAATACCATCATATTCACTCACGGTTCAAAGTTCACGAAACTAACTTGTAAAGTGGTTGTATAATGAAACTTGGCGATGCTGTGTTCCGTCTGGTGAGTGAAAAAGACTGGCGACTTTATGACTGATTATGAGCCAATTTACGGTGATTTCTCATCGGGGAAGAATTTAAGTAATATAGTCCGCATGAATAACTTAAAATCAGGTGAAAAGTTTGTTGGTTTTTCGCCCAACGTTTTTACAGGAACAATCAAAAGGGCGAAGCATATATTCGATGATTGTCAGCTTGTACATGGGGCTTGGTTCGTTCTGGCTAATTTGGGATTTAACGAATATTATTATTATTATTACAACGGTATATTTTGGATGTTCTGTTTGAGTATATGCAATTTTTTACTAAAATAAGCCCATTTAGAAAAGTTATTGAATTAATTTGCAAACAGGTGAATTTTTTTATTGGAGCATTCTACGATGGAGTGTACCTCTTGGGTATGGCATTAAACGAAACCCTGACGGAAGGCGGGGACATCCGGGATGGTAGAAATATAACGCGACGCATGTGGGGAAGAGATTTCCATGGTGAGAATGTTATTATTATAAATATAATTTAACAATATTATAATATATATATATATATATATATATATATATATTTATGTATATATATATATATATATATATATATATATAACTCAGTATGTAACTTTTATAAAAGATTGCTGCTGATTTATGATCAATTATGACCATGGTGATTTCTTGATTTTAGGTCATAACAATCTCAGTACATTATCGTGCCGTGATGTAAATGTGTGTAAAGGATACGGATAACATACAAATGAACAAAGATACAAAAACATTATATAACACGTTTAGATCAATAACAAATAGTGCTGCCGGGTATACAGCAACAACTAGATCACGCGGTCGTTTATTTACAAAGTTTTGGTATCAACTATAAAAACCTAAGGCAAAATGAAGAAACGAGAAGAAACCTGCAAAATAGATCTTGCAAAATTGGCTTGCCTTTTTTACTAGAATTGTAGCCATTTACACGTTCACAATATACCATGATTATACTGAGCCAAGCGGATTCTGATTATTCAGGATAAAATCGATTTTCTCAGATGGGCAACTTTAGGATTAAGAAAACTAGTCTTCGATTCTAAGTGACTAACATTCGTAAACTGCAAGTATATTACATATAATATATATATATATATATATATATATATATAGTTTATACATAAATATAATCACCTATTACATTATCTCACCTCACGTTGGGTTGACTGCTAGAAAATACCTTTGGAATTAAGTCCGCCCTTTATAATCCTCTAATTTTGTTAAAGTTAATTAAATAAAGACTAAATACTGTAAATAGTGAAATGTATGCTGAATAAAAAAAGAGAAAATCTTCACGCGTTGAGTTCAAAGTTATGGGTAACGTGTATTCAAATAAATTTATTTATAATTTTTTCTACAAAATGTATTTTAAGGCGTTATAAAGTCTCAAAATCATTGACGGTGCAATTGTAGGAAATTTACAATGACTACTCTATGTAATGGAATAAACCCTTGAGTTTTAAGAGTAACGTGATTATCCTTGGGTTTTATAACCTGATTATGTCCAGGTATCACCGGGCACGTACGAATAGATCCCGTAGGCGACAGGGATGCAGATTATGCCATATTGGATTTGGATCCAGTAACGGGGAAATTTGAGGTCAGTGTTAGTTAAAAATTTATAATGTTATGTAACATTGAGTCGTTAGAATAAATATTCTTGCAACGATTTTGCAATTTATTCTTTATAACATCAGACCAAATTTTTCAAACGAAGTTTCATCACACTCGGTTGGGTTGATGACCTAACTAAACAAAAGGTGAAACGAAGAGAAAAATGCAACACACCTCATTGACTGGGCAGCGCGAGGTATTGCCCATGTGAGTGAGCGAGATAGAGTATAAGAGAGTGAAATTATAGTGTTTTTACATATCGCTCTTATTAAATACATCACCTTATTTAAATAATTCACTTTGTTTTACATATATGTTTTATAGCTTTGATAAATTAGATTTTACAGACAACGGTAAGGAGCTTTGCAATTGTTGGATCACCTGGCGTTGACTTGTCTTACTTATGTATCGTTCGAGCAAGCTCTTAAGTTCATTTCATGGGCCGCAGGCATTATGTTCCTTCTGGTGAATTGAGTGACTGTTTGTCACACCTCATGTTAAGTATTATTAATATTACTTTAATAAGATCTCTGACAATATTATTAACTTATACGATTATTATTACCATAAACAATGATTACTTTTCGAATAGGTCGTGGCATTCTACTACGGATTGAATAGCAGTTACAAGCCAGTAGCGGGAAAGGCCATACACTGGCCGGGAGGTCGTCGTGGGCCTCCACCTGATATCCCACGTTGCGGCTTCCTGGGAACTGACCCCATGTGTCAAGGAGGTTGGTACTAAAGTGTTAAACAATTTATATCAGAAGGATAGATGTACGTTTTGTAATTAATATCTTTGATTATCCTGTGATGCTCTTTTTCAAAAACTCATACTTTCGGAACCATGGTCACGCTGTGAGTTTTTATTTTCGTGCTTTGAATAAATATTTTTTTTTAAAGTTGGTTTTTCACCATACGGGGATGCTATCGGTATACAATCCCTATATGGTGCTTGGCAAAAGTTTTTTCAATTGTTAATGTTGTTACAATATTTGATAGATTGTTTTCTCACTGCTCTTACAGTTATGTGACAGCTTTTTAATACTGTTTAATTAAATATAGTCTTATTTTATATAGTGAGATCGACAAAACATTTTTAAGAAATAACAATATTAGTTGTAGACATGATATTTGCCTTGCGGCGTTTTATACTATACATAAATAGTAGTATTATAAGTTCGTATACATATAACTAATCAAAATAATTATTCACATGTCAGTGCGTATGATATGATAGGTATGATAGGTAATAGGGTATGACCAGAGAATAAATTTTAATTGGATGGAATATTTAAAAACTATTATTTAAAAAAAAATCTTTGTAAGATTGCGGGATTGCGATGGATGTAGGTGGGACAGGAGCGTAATACGAGGCAATCTCGGGGGCAACACTTAATTCAGTCGCAGATTAATATAGATATTCAATATGATAATGAAAACTTATTGAAAGTCCAAAAGAAAAAGATTATGGTACGATAGTTACGTCTTAAGTGTATACATTTGAAATTGAGATAATTGCTAATTTGCTAATTGACAAAAATTCAATTTTTTATTACTTACTACAACAATTTTATTATGGAAAACGTGATTAAACAGGAAGTAACGCGTTATATGATTCCTTATCGATGTCGCGTCTTAATTTAAACATTAAAATTGTTGAATGTTTAAATAAAGAGGACATGTTCTTTATTTGAACTTGAATCCTTGTAAACTAAAGAGACGCCTTGTTAAGATTTATGTTGCGTTCTTAACAATATTGCAGAATTTATATCATCTAAAGTTAAGATGCCGCACGTTAAGCCGTGGCATCAGTTTCTACAGAGTTTGTAGAATAAGATTATAGTTTGAGTCTAAATAAAGTATGCATTTAACACATTTTCAATGATTTTAAGTTTTAAAGTGTAAAATGAAGAAGAAGCTTTGTGTAATTTACTTATTTGTTACATTTATTTTAGTCGCTTTGTCTAAATATGTAAACATTAAAGTTTTGGATGTTAGAATACATTTTGGTAATATCCAAATAAATATTTGATAGAATTGCATGTTCCAAAAGCCACGGAACAGTTATCAACAAGTAACCTAGAAAGATGTCGCTTACCATTAGATTAGGTAGAAGTCAAGCACAAGAAGAAATATATATATATACATAAATATTGGTTTTCTTTCATGCTTCCGGGAGGAAATTTGGTACTTACCCCTACCACCCAACCGTAATATTTGCTTAGTTCGTTTATGGTAGTAGGCGTTCTTAATGAATAAATAAATTTTGATTTATTTACGGTATTTAAATATATAATAACAATTTGTTTTATTTTTGTGAAAATTTTCACGCTGCAATATCAGAGGCTCAGACAGTTATAATATACTGTTTTATCGGACTGGCGTTGTTTCTTACACTCGCCGTTACAGCAGCATGTGTCGCTTACAAGTAAGTTTTAGGATTCAAATACATCTAGACATAACTCCTTGACGTTTCCCCACACGCAAACTCAATTTCAATAAAGGAACGATTTAAAGAAAATAGACTTATGCTTTATGGTACGGTCTGCGAAATTAAAGGTCATAGTTTTGAATCCGCCATTCGACTAATGTCGCGAACCGTCTCCTAAGACAAGCATTTTAAGCTTAACTGGTGTAATTAACCGGATGTCGGTAAGAAAAAAAAAAAAAAAAGTATTTTATTGTGTAAATCGAAACAAATAATTACTCAGAATAGTCGATTTTGGAAAACTAGACACCAGCTTGCAGGGTGTAAAGCTATGAGAAAAATCTGGCAAAAACTCAAGGTCACTCTTGTCAATTGTCACATTCTTTACTTATCTCAATTTGTTTAAAAAAAAACTAACAGTACAATAATAATTTATAATAATGATAACTTAAGTAATAGATACTTTCACTAATTATTTATTCAATTTTATTGAAACATTTAATTCAACCAATGACGTGTGAGTAGATTATTAATTCAAATAATTTATGTATTCCACACAATCTCCTAGGGTAACGGTCCAAGTCGAGGCTCCCTCTTGGGCGCCTTTGTGCTGGTTACCCACTAATAGAGGTCTCGACTGAGCGCCATAAGCGCTCGGTTACCTCTTAACTCGGCGAAACTGTAAAAGCCCTCGGACTAATAGCGGCCATCAGCCCGAAAAAAAAAACAATCTGTTTAATGTCCTTCAGAGATAGTCTATGTTTAATTTTAGCTTTGAATTTAATTAAGCATAACGTTTGAATGTCAATCGGGATAATGTCATAGAATCATGTTAAACGATTTGTTTATCTTTTGGAGTCTGGAGCCCGGTACTACAAGTTTTTGTTTGTTAGAAGTAACATGGAATTATAATACTAAAAGAGTGAGAAACGAATAATGTCTTAACGTAATACTAGATTCAATTAAATTAACCTCGTTCCTTACTGTACTTAGATGTCTATAAGCCGCAGATCAAGATTCAGTAGAAATGGGTCGACTCGACTGGGGAAGGACCCTCACAGGATACCAGCGTAAAATAGCAGCATGCTGCTGGTTTCCATTGGTGAGTGAAGGGATCCGGAGACCTAGTTGCTGGACGGGAAGCATTCCATCTCAATCCTCAAGAGTGACAATACAAGTTCAGCCTGATTTTTTTTTGAGTATCTTTGTGCTTAAATTTCACCTTTAGTTTCATAAACAAATTCCAATCATCAGTTATAATAAAATGGAGCAAATACTAAATACAAACATTATTGATATATATACAGACATTAACACACACACACATGTAAACATCATTTTTCATTTTCATATAATTTATCACTACTAGGAATTAGATAAAATTGACAGCAAATTAAGTTGCTAGTAGTGGAGAAATATTGTTAAGGGGATTGATAATAAATAAGAAAACATCCCAAACCGATTACTTAATAAAACAGTTCACTAGGTCACGTATCTTAAGTAATAAGTATGAAAATAAATCTTAAGAATACGGTGTTCTAAAAAATATCCCCTTAATCTGTTTAGACAAGCACGTATTGATGCAGAGATGAACAACATGGCGTGGCGGGTGCGTCCTGAAGAAGTCCTCGTGGAAGTGGGGACAGGCCTCGGGGCCAGCCCGGCACTTCACAGCCTTAACGAAGTCCTAAAGGTACAATAATGAAAAAAAGATGATAAAGGCAATGTAAACTTTCGTTTTTTTATACAGGTTGCGTTTTCCCTTCAACCCCGTTGCCGTCACCAACGAAAAAGTTATTTTTTATTAATTAATGTGTTTACTAATTTACCACCTTCTCTTTAGTGAAAGAAAATACCATGAAGAATCTTCTTCTATCCTTGTCTGTTTTTATTACACACAAATACACAAAAACGTCCAAAGACGATAAATACTCTGTTAATTGCTGATTTCTGTTGCATATTTTAATACTGAGATAGGAGATATTTTGGGAGGCTGTATTTGTAATGTAGGCTTTAACCATGACGTCTTTTAACGCTAACTCTTACTGTTATTCCTTTCTCTTAAATGTTAACTTGAATCTAAGAGATTTAAGTAAAATTCTGTTTCGTAAAAATAAACCTTTTATAACACTAAACAATGGTTAATAATTATCTTTCAACAAAAGTAATAAAACAGTATCCAACTTCAACACAATTTGTCTTATTACTTCATCTTCACGGAAAACTTAATAAATAGAATTTTCATACAGATAACCGATCCACCAGTAATTTTGAGCTTAATAGAAAAGCTTATATTGTAAAGAATGCGAATTATTTTACATCAGTAGTGTGATCTTGAAAAGTCGATCGTATCGATCTTGACACTGGTCGCAAACTTTATTGATCTTTAAGTTCTAAGCACCTCCACGGACGGGTCGCCTGTAATTTATTTATTATACTATTTTACTTGTATAGCTTAAATATTTAAAATTGCGTAAAAATTTAGTGACTTTCAAGAATAGAGCCTTTGCACTTAAAGTTCTCCAACGCACCTGTAACTCATCTATTTTTGCATATGATCGTACGCGTAGGCAGTGATCACTTACTACGATGTCACCCGCTATAATAAGAATATTAAAGTATAAACCGTGGTAGCTCAGTGTGCATGTGCTCGTTTTTAATTTCGTGATAAGTGATTCGCTAAAAACGGGAATGCCATCAATGTGTAAATTACCACATTTACACCTAACTAATATGTTGAGGAGATAAATAAAAATATATTAATTTTTCAATTCACTGCAGAACCTCGGTGGACTACGCTCTAATATCCTCATAGGCCTACGGCCTTTTGTTATTAACCTAAATTATGCCTTTCGAGACTTAGAATTAGTATACAATTCACTTTCAAAACACTTTCATCATATAGTGCAAACACGTTGCGGTGGTCCACCAGGTCACCTAACACAAAATCCACGAGAAATTATCCATATGCAGAAGACCTTGTTCAGCATTTACTATTAAAGGATACTTCACAAGTCATTAAGGAATGAGGAAAAAAGAAAGGTCCCAAACGTAATATATTCTGCACACGTATCAATTATCGGTAGTTACTGGTAGTATTTGCTCCATTTAAATGCGATCAGACGCCATTATGTCAATATAACGACAGTAATAACAAACTTTAAAATGTTTATTATACCTGTTATGGTACCTAATCTAATATATAATATTTATAGGACTGTAATGGTTGCAATAAAAAATTTGGTGACATTAAGGGAGACAAATGTAATGAGATGTAAAGGCACCGCGCATATGCGTTTTTATCCCTGAGGATTTCGGAGGTTACAGGGTCTCCAAAACCCTGCACTAACCATTCAAAACACAGCAGCGTTATGCTGCTATTTCATACTGGTATTATGTGAGGGCATGGTCCGTTTTTTTCTAATCGGATCAACCCATTAACTAATTTTAGTATTACGTTATACTCATAGTAATAATACAACTTTTTCCAAAAAATTTCAAAATTTACTTTTCCCAATTTTAATTTCGATATAATGATAGAAATTTTTGAAATTCATATATTCAACGTTTAATTTTAAATAAAACTTACAATTATCATGTTCGAAATTGTAAGATTATAAATTTCACGTATAATATACACTGTGAGGTTGAGAAATAATACCTTCTTCGTGCAGGCACGGGTACATTTCGAGTAATACGGAGTTCAACAATAATTTACTCTGTAGCGTCACCGTTAGGGTTGCGAGTTGTTTTTAGATTAATTACATTATTGTAATTAGATAGAAATGTTTCAAGACTTTGTCTATATACTTATTATACTTTTTATCGCATAAGTATGACAGACAGACTATGAAGTACAGAATATAAAATAATTCATCATACGGAATCGAGATACAGCTTGTATAATTGAAGAATCAAGGACATTGAACGCCTTGTTATCAGAAATTGCTTATTCAGTTGCCAGGCGAAACACAGAAATATTAACGCGTAATTTAAGCAGGATTCTCCTAAAGCATTGTCAGCTGAATGTTTTATTGAAGCTTTTATTTTATACAATTTTACATGTTAAGGCAACCCTATTCATTGTACACTTGGGACTTAATATGCACGTTAATTAATTTGCGGAACGTTATTTATCACGTTGTCATATCACATTAATTAAGAGGTAAATTGGATTAGTTAAGTTGTTAATTGAAATATGCGTTTTATATGGCGCTTTTTAAGAAATATGATATAGCAGAATATAACGAAAACCGATCCTAACTCATCTCGTTATCGGATCTGTGACATGAAGTTACATTCAATAGATAAGGCCTGTAGCGGAAGCATATACGAAATTTCAGTCTTATTACAGATCTATATTCTAGTAGAGGGTATAAATTCCGATAAATCTCAGTTTTCCTAGTACACGAATAGAAATAAGGAACTTTTGTACAAACATCTGTTTTTCTTCACATTTTTTTCTTGAAATGAGCTGCGCCTTTGTACAAATTTTCTTATTTTACTTTTCCTGTATAAATACTGTGTGATAACGAATATAAATGTTATATAATAAACGTACGCATGATTCACGGAAAGATATAACTTATGACTTTTTCTAATTTTATTTGGAGGTCAATACTATTCGAGCTTTATTGGTTTTTTTTTCGGGCTGATGGCCGCTGTTAGCCTGAGGGCTTTTATAAGTTTCACCGGTTTGAGAGGTGACCTAGTGCATATGGCGCTCCGTCGAGACTATTCGAGCAACAGACACGGAATGGCCACCGTCTAAATACGGCTCTCCGAAATATAAATATATAAATAGGTATATATATATATATATATATATATATATATATATATATATATATATGGTGCTTATTATTATGGTATATTGTTAAAAGAAAGTCCGAAACAAACGTAACACCAGTCAAAACGAACTATATGAAACAATTGATTGAATCAATGCCACGTCGTTGCAGCGCTGTTATTGAAAATAAGGGATTCGCCACTAAATATTAATTAGAACTATTGGTAGGATGTGGATAGTAGCTATTTCGTAAATAACAATACTAATTACTAATACTTAAAAAAATATTGTTTTTTATACTTTTTTGTTGTTGTTTCTAATTAGTTGACCATTATTGTTCATACCTTAAAACTGATTTAAATGTTTGTCCGTAATGTAATATTGAAACTGCACTTGTGTAATGGGATTTACATTGATTTCTAATAAATGATAAATCGTTGAACATATTGTTGTCCTATTTATTGTTTAATTTCAAAATAAAAACGATTGCGGTGAAGTATCTTACATAATGTCAAGGACCGTTGGTAGTGTTTCTAATAATACGACCACCACTGGATATATATATATATATATATATATATATATTCATACATTGTCGGTGAAATAATATATATGTATATATATATATATATATATATATATATATATATATATATACATATATGAGTGTGTGTTTACTCTGTCTAGTTGTCTCTAAACTGGACTCAAACGAGTACTGGGTCATCAGCAGGTGGAGGAGCTCCACTTACCCTGTCTTCTTTTACTGTGGGCCTGTACAAGGGCAACAGAGTCGCAGTCAAAAAGATACACAGAAAAAAATTGGATCTCAACAAGAAACTGTTATGGGAAATAAAACAGGTACATCATTTTTAATATAATTTTGTGGGTATATAAAAGTAAATAAAGTATATCGCTAAAGTGCTCGACAGTCTGCTGGGTCAGCACATGGATAAACACATCGCACTAAATGACGCGCAGTTCGGCTTCAGGCCCCGTCTTTCCACAGAGAGTGCTATCTTGTGCCTCAAGCAGACTGTGCAGTATTACACGAGTAGAAAGACACCGGTTTATGCAATCTACCTTGATTTATCGAAAGCCTTCGATTTGGTTTCGTACGATATCCTTTGGGGTAAATTAAGCAATTAAACTTGTCTACCTAGAGAGATTGTGCTATTATTTATGCATTGGTATAAGAACCAAAAGAACTTTGTAAGGTGGGCGGGCTCTCTTTCGAGGGAGTACGGGCTGGATTGCGGGGTAAGGCAAGGGGGGACTTACCTCTCCTACGCTCTTCAACCTGTACGTTAACCAACTGATTGATGAGCTCAGCAGCACCGGCGTTGGGTGTCATATAGATGGAGTGTGCGAAAATAACATCAGTTACGCCGCCGATATGGTGCTGCTGACCCCTTCGATCAGTGCTTTACGAAGGCTCCTGAAAATTTGTAAATCCTACGCGGGGGCTCATGGGCTAAAATATAACGTGAAAAAGAGTGAATTATGATCTTCAGGCCGGATAATAAGCGATACACTTTCGTTCCGAATTTCACTTTATGTGGTACTGCTCTAACAACTAAACTAAACAAACAAAGTCGAGCAATTTAAGTATTTGGGTCACCGGGTCACCGAGGACCTTAAAGACAATGTCGATGTGGACAGGGAGTGTAGAGCGCTGTCTGTCCGGTGCAATGTGTTGGCTCGCAGGTTCTCATGGTGTTCAGGGACTGTCAAGGTTGTGCTTTTTAAAGCGTACTGTCAGTCCTTTTACACTTGCGGCCTGTGGGTTGACTATACGCAGCGGGCTTACAGCGATCTGCGCGTTCAATACAATAACGAGTGCCGGGTGCTCATGGGGCTGCCGCACCACTGCAGCGCCTCCGCCATGTTCGCGGATGCTGATATTGACGGCTTTGCGGCGATCATGCGCAAACGATGCGCTTCTATCATGCGTCGCACGCGTGACAGCCCCAACAGCATCCTGCGCGCGTTAGTGGACCGGTGGGACTCTCCGATGCTGTCTCGATGTATACGACTGCATGCAGTCGTGCAGTAATTTTCCACCATCATCTGTGAGTCCTACCGGACTTGCAATGTTATGTTTAACTATTATTATTATTACTAACACTATCTTGTAAGCTTGCTTTTGTACTAACAAATATGGATGTAATCCTAGGATGGGTCTGAAATAAATTATAATATTATTATTATTAATAAATATGTAAAAATAGTATATAATTATTTATGAATTTTATTAGTATGTATTACTATTATTATGTACTACTATTTAGTATTTTTATATATTATGTATTACATTTAGGTACTCTCAATATTAAAATAAACGTTTTCTTGCACCCACAATATAGTCACCGCTTAACCCAAAGGTAGGTTGGTAGAGAATGCCTGTAAATAAAAATAAATAAATATTTATCTATTTATTTTTATTTCTATATCAATATCTTCAATCGTGTTGTACAAATCAGAGTGCTGTAGCTGTTTTCTGTTCTGAGTCGGTCGACTTCTTTCACTGAATGCCACCGTGAAATAGCAGCATAATGCAGCTGTTTTTCGTACGGTGAGTTTAGGGATTCGGAGACCCAGTAACTGGTAGCAAGGCATTCCATCACCGTCCTTTAGGAGTGACCTTGAATCTTTGTTGAGGATTGGTGTAGATGTTTATGAATTGCTGCATCTGTTCTTTCCAGGTGAATTACGTGCTAGTTTGTCACAAATATAATCATAAAAAAAAATATTTGTCTTCTGCTTTTAGTCCATTGTAGTTTATCGACCTAGCTAATCGCCAGTGAAACGTTACCGTAAATGTGAGCATATGTAGTTTGATAACTAGGTCTAGTATCGTAATTTTATGTGCTTGTTTACCACGTTCGTATTGGATAAGAGATTACTCTCGAGGGAAACAAAGAAATAAGGAATACATTCGTAGATACACAAAGCTGTCCAATGAGTTCAATTCAATGTTTATCTTTAGAATCCGCCTGTGCCCAGCCGTGGGACGTACGTGGTTCTTGTCTATGTATATAATAAATATGTAATACTGTTTTAAAATATAAAGGCTCGCAATGTGTCACACGAGAATACGGTGCGATTCATTGGCGCATGCGTGGATTGCCCGCTGGTATTTGTGCTGACAGAGTACTGCCCCAAGGGTTCGCTCAAGGATGTGCTCGCCAACGAGGAGCTGCAGCTTGACTGGAACTTCAGGACCTCGCTCGTTCACGACATTGTACAGGTACGTCGACATTTGTTGCCGAATGAACATTATTATATAGATATATATTAACGTAGTATAGGCAGACTGTAGCAGATTGTAGCGGTTCGAGTAAAGTTTGCTACGCTACACAATCAAACATCACCATCACAATCAGCTTAAAATAGTAGCTTTGCGTTGATGTGTTACATCTGTTGAGTAAAAGAAGACTCAGACTTTATTATTATAGGGAACAAGGCCATCCTTTTAATCCTAAGGGGTAACATGGGCGCCGTGAGCTGCAGGGATATGAATAAATAAAACATATGTATATATATATATATATATATATATATATATATATATATATAAATAATGCTACATAGGTAATTTAGATTACACAAAATATAACAGTAATATAAAATATAAGTTTCTACATGTTTTTCATAGTCTAATCAAAGAAAATCAAAATATATCCTAACTTGCTAAAAAATTAGGAATACGCCATTCCATACATTTAAAGAATACAGATAACAAGTAGGCTAAGACACAATGTTGCAAGTACTGTGCTTGCTAATTAGCTCGATCTAGGTGACGACTGATTCCTCCCAACTTCGAAGGGACCTATGTCCCAGCATTGGGTTATTCTGAGACTTATTTTGATTACGATAGTGAATACAAATAACATTTGTTTACAGGGCATGTGCTATTTACACAGCGGTCTTGGAGCACACGGTAAACTGCGATCGTCAAATTGCTTGATCGACGGACGCTTTGTGCTCAAAATCTCCGACTATGGCCTTAACACTCTATGCACGCCCACCGATTTGATAAAAGACGATACATATTATTACAGTAAGTACTTTACTTTCTTGATTGGCGACAGTAATAATAAAATGCAATGTGAAATTAAGATCTACCGAATAGCATCGGATATACTTGTCGTTGAAAATGTTTTGAATGAAATTAATAATTTGCTAAGAACTATATTCCGTTGACCACCCAATATATAAAAGGACTTGGATTTAAGTAATATTTATATTTAGAAGCAAACCAACCACTACAATAAGCTAGGATAGTGAGTAGTAATAAATAGAAAATTTTCAATTGCCTACAATATTGTAATCTTAACAACAAAAAAGTCGTTTAGCTTAATAGACATAATTTTAGTTTATCTTAATACAACAGAAAATAAACAAAGTGCTAAGCCCTTTTTACTAATGATAATTCATCAGTCAGTAATCAACAGTAGGCAGCTAGTGTCTAGATATGATACCAATGGGTCGCACAATATAGCAGCATGAAATCGCAGTATAACACTGCAATTACGAATGGTCAGTGTAGGGATCCGGGAAATCAATTACAGGTGACGATAAACAAAATTTAATTTTTATTGTCCACCGTATAATTTCTAATTCTATCCATTTTAGTATTAAGGTATGACATCGGTAGTTTCATCGGCTGCAGTTATCGCCCACTATGAGGTGTAAAGGGAATAAAATAAACTTACAAAGTGTAATTTATTCAGAATTATTGTGGACGGCGCCCGAATTAGTATCCGGGAGTTTGTACCCCGGTGCTGTGGCTTCGCTAAAGGGAGACGTGTACAGCTTCGGCATCATCTTAGAGGAGATCGTGCGACGAGCGGGGCCTTTCCATCACTACACGCCTACCATGTCTTATAAAGGTGTGTGTTTAAATCATTATTGATGAACACACTAGCATGAAATTATACAAGGTATATACATAGTTAGACACACATACCCAATATTAGTTTAATTTTACTTTATACAAATCACTGCAATAATACAGTCACTAGTACATCATTATTTAAGGAAAGACGTCCAAAATACAGGTTGTCCCTGTTCCAATAGTTAAGTCTAATAGTTCAGGGATGTGCTGGGGGTTAGTACGTAACCTAGGACACGCGGATCCCGCAAAGTAAAGATGGGATTGCGTTTCAATCTAAGTTGCCGCGACAATATGTCATGTGCATCAACAGTCTTGGAAACTCAATGTAAAAGAAAATGAGAAATGAATATGAAAATGAGAATGAGAGTGAAGTAAAAATGCACTTTCAATTAATTAAAAAAAAAATTAATACCGCCGCGGGGAAGAACCATACTTTCACAGATAAGCAACGTACAATAGTAATCCATCCAGCGTACAAATCTATGTTAGGCCTAAGTCACCCCTTACGAATCTGCATTATAATACCTTACTGGTGATGAACGTGGGTGTCACGGGACGAAGTGATCACTTAACATTAGGTTAACTGCCTCCTCGTTTGTCCACCTTTAAAATACACAATAATAAATAAAAAAAACAGTATACAATTATATTTTTTTTAGGTACATATATTTTAGATATATATAATAAAAGGGCATCATCAAATATCGTTTCAAAAATACTTGCGCCTGAAAAATATTCCTTTACATTTCAATTTGGGCAACTCGTATCAAGTAAGTGTTATAACTTAGCGTATTCTAGTAAATCAAATGATGGATTGAACGTAAAAGGTCAACAGGTTCGCTTAATAAAGTTCTGATTAGTTATATAACTGATTCTATCATGACTGATTTGATATACTTAGCAAGTGTCCCAACTGAAAAGGCAAACGTTTAAAAAATAGGAAATAAAAAATAAGCCTTCAGCTGTTTTAACCATCACATAACTAGTAACTGGTTACTGGTACCAGGGTAACTCTTTTGTTGTTGTGGATGTCGGGGGCCATGCTGTTCTTTTATAAATAAAGACATCTCTCCTTCAAGAGTGAAACGTAGCAGAGTTAGAGTCTACTGTAGTGAGCACAAAAATTATAAAGTGACTTTTTTGTTGAACCGAGAAGACGAAGTACGACTCGTAAAAAGGGTTTGAGTCTCAAACCGTTCACCTTCACACCGTGGGACGTCCTAACGACTAAACAATTTAAATAGTACGTTATTAAAGTAAATAATTTGATTCAATTTTTAATTGAGATAGAGCCGCACTTCATGAATAGGTCAGTTCGACCTTGCCTTCACCGAATACCAATGCTGAGATGGTATCATGATTCTGCTGGTTTAATTCGGTGAATGTTCAGTAAGTGGTAGCGAGGCATCCCATTTCAATACTTAGGGGTGACAGCAGGAGCAGGAGCTTAGGTAGTTACTGTAGGTACATTCATCACTTACCATCAGGTGAACTATATACCAGGTTGCCACCCTTTGCTTCATAAAATATTATTGAAATAGACTTATTTAACGAAGCGTAGTAATCTACAGGTGAGCCACGCTATAATTTGTATCTTGCAAGATGTAGCATGATTGAGTCGGTTTGACAGTGGAAAGTCTTCACAGAATATCAGCGTAAAATATATGCAGAATGCAGCATAACGCTTCAGTGTTTTGTTTGGTGTTTTTACCGATGACATGGTATCTTAGTTTTAACGGGTGACATTTTGTCCGCATTATGATTCCTCATCGAGGATGAATGTGGGTGTCATGGGCCTCTTACCATCAGATGAACTGTGTGTTGATTTATCATGATGTGAAATGCATACTATGTTTACACACTGTGTTTCAGTATAAGGTGTATTCCAGTGAGGTATGAGTAGATAGATCGGTAGCTCGAGGAGTCTATCGATATGTTGTCATAAGGGTAGTCTAAGGGGGAAGAAGGGGTGTGAAATGCATACTATGTTTACACACTGTGTTTCAGTATAAGGTGTATTCCAGTGAGGTATGAGTAGATAGATCGGTAGCTCGAGGAGTCTATCGATATGTTGTCATAAGCGTAGTCTAAGGGGGAAGAAGGGGTGTGAAATGCATACTATGTTTACACACTGTGTTTTAGGATAAGGTGTATACCACCGAGGTATGTGTATATAGACCGGTGTATCGACTCGTTGGCCACCCCTGTGTATGATCGTTATCTCAATTCATCATTACTCCACAGCTGAACACAGAATCCCTTTAAAGATAGCCACGTAGCTATACTTGCAAAATATTGATTTTTGTTAGACGGGTGAATTGTCAACTTGTCGTCTACGTACTGTCGTAAGTGCTCTATTAGTTCAAGTGCATGAAAGGAAAACTTCATTTCATATGTGATATAAAACGAAGCTTTCTATACATTTCATATTTATATATGGTAAGTGTACAACTTTACAAAGCGCATGTTGGGCTTCACATGGAATACTGTTCTCATCTCGGGGCTTGAGCGCACTTGTACCAGCTATCTAGGCTCGAAACGTTGATGACCAGGTATTTTTAGATATTATATCTTCTTGCATTTTTTTTTTCGAATTTACCATTGTACACTCCCTGTGTTCTGAGCAGTTTTTCAGAATAATTTCAGCCGTTGAAAATTTTATCTTGTTTATCTCGATGGTTTTAAAATCCACTACTGTGCGCTTTTTCAGCAACGCATAACAACTGTGTGGAATCAACTGCCGCTAGCGGTATTTCCGAAGCGCTACGACTTAGGGACCTTCTAGAAAAGAGCTTCACCTTTCGTACAGGCCGGCAGCGCATTTGCGACTCCTCTGGTTTTGCAGATGTCCATAGATGGTCGTTTGATAATTCATCAAGTACATTCCATTCACGGCGAACACACATCTTAAATTACACTTTTAATACCTAGGTTTAAGGCATAATTTACTACTACAATAGCTCTACATTATTTTATTTTTAAAAAACAAGGTAACCCATGGAGGGTTACCTTGTTTTTTAAATATAAAATAATCCAACTATAATTTACGACAACGGAATATTTTCGGATTCCTGTAATTAAATTATATACCCTCCGGGTAATGATGTAATAGCATACCTATCACAGACGTTTTAGTCTAGAAATAATAAATATAAAGATCTTAGCAGCCAAGACAATGAAATTACTTGGATATTAATAAAATATCTTTATTACTTTATGTAAGGAATTTATATTTAATTTGACATTTGATAGATCGGTGGGTCGAGGAGTCTATCGATATGTTGTCATAAGCGTAGTCTAAGGGGAAGAAGGTGTGAAATGCATACTATGTTTATATACTATGTTTCAGTATAAGGTGTATTCCAGTGAGGTATGAGTAGATAGATCGGTAGCTCGAGGAGTCTATCGATATGTTGTCATAAGCGTAGTCTAAGGGGAAGAAGGTGTGAAATGCATACTATGTTTACACACTGTGTTTCAGTATAAGGTGTATTCCAGTGAGGTATGAGTAGATAGATCGGTGGGTCGAGGAGTCTATCGATATGTTGTCATAAGCGTAGTCTAAGGGGAAGAAGGTGTGAAATGCATACTATGTTTACACACTGTGTTTCAGTATAAGGTGTATTCCAGTGAGGTATGAGTAGATAGATCGGTAGCTCGAGGAGTCTATCGATATGTTGTCATAAGCGTAGTCTAAGGGGAAGAAGGTGTGAAATGCATACTATGTTTATATACTATGTTTCAGTATAAGGTGTATTCCAGTGAGGTATGAGTAGATAGATCGGTAGCTCGAGGAGTCTATCGATATGTTGTCATAAGCGTAGTCTAAGGGGAAGAAGGGGTGTGAAATGCATACTATGTTTATATACTATGTTTCAGTATAAGGTGTATTCCAGTGAGGTATGAGTAGATAGATCGGTAGCTCGAGGAGTCTATCGATATGTTGTCATAAGCGTAGTCTAAGGGGAAGAAGGTGTGAAATGCATACTATGTTTACACACTGTGTTTCAGTATAAGGTGTATTCCAGTGAGGTATGAGTAGATAGATCGGTAGGTCGAGGAGTCTATCGATATGTTGTCATAAGCGTAGTCTAAGGGGAAGAAGGTGTGAAATGCATACTATGTTTATATACTATGTTTCAGTATAAGGTGTATTCCAGTGAGGTATGAGTAGATAGATCGGTGGGTCGAGGAGTCTATCGATATGTTGTCATAAGCGTAGTCTAAGGGGGAAGAAGGGGTGTGAAATGCATACTATGTTTACACACTGTGTTTCAGTATAAGGTGTATTCCAGTGAGGTATGAGTAGATAGATCGGTAGCTCGAGGAGTCTATCGATATGTTGTCATAAGCGTAGTCTAAGGGGGAAGAAGGGGTGTGAAATGCATACTATGTTTACACACTGTGTTTCAGTATAAGGTGTATTCCAGTGAGGTATGAGTAGATAGATCGGTAGGTCGAGGAGTCTATCGATATGTTGTCATAAGCGTAGTCTAAGGGGGAAGAAGGGGTGTGAAATGCATACTATGTTTATATACTATGTTTCAGTATAAGGTGTATTCCAGTGAGGTATGAGTAGATAGATCGGTGGGTCGAGGAGTCTATCGATATGTTGTCATAAGCGTAGTCTAAGGGGAAGAAGGTGTGAAATGCATACTATGTTTACACACTGTGTTTCAGTATAAGGTGTATTCCAGTGAGGTATGAGTAGATAGATCGGTAGGTCGAGGAGTCTATCGATATGTTGTCATAAGCGTAGTCTAAGGGGAAGAAGGTGTGAAATGCATACTATGTTTATATACTATGTTTCAGTATAAGGTGTATTCCAGTGAGGTATGAGTAGATAGATCGGTAGGTCGAGGAGTCTATCGATATGTTGTCATAAGCGTAGTCTAAGGGGAAGAAGGTGTGAAATGCATACTATGTTTATATACTATGTTTCAGTATAAGGTGTATTCCAGTGAGGTATGAGTAGATAGATCGGTGGGTCGAGGAGTCTATCGATATGTTGTCATAAGCGTAGTCTAAGGGGAAGAAGGTGTGAAATGCATACTATGTTTATATACTATGTTTCAGTATAAGGTGTATTCCAGTGAGGTATGAGTAGATAGATCGGTGGGTCGAGGAGTCTATCGATATGTTGTCATAAGCGTAGTCTAAGGGGAAGAAGGTGTGAAATGCATACTATGTTTATATACTATGTTTCAGTATAAGGTGTATTCCAGTGAGGTATGAGTAGATAGATCGGTGGGTCGAGGAGTCTATCGATATGTTGTCATAAGCGTAGTCTAAGGGGAAGAAGGTGTGAAATGCATACTATGTTTACACACTGTGTTTCAGCATAAGGTGTATTCCAGTGAGGTATGAGTAGATAGATCGGTGGGTCGAGGAGTCTATCGATATGTTGTCATAAGCGTAGTCTAAGGGGAAGAAGGGGTGTGAAATGCATACTATGTTTATATACTATGTTTCAGTATAAGGTGTATTCCAGTGAGGTATGAGTAGATAGATCGGTGGGTCGAGGAGTCTATCGATATGTTGTCATAAGCGTAGTCTAAGGGGGAAGAAGGGGTGTGAAATGCATACTATGTTTATATACTATGTTTCAGTATAAGGTGTATTCCAGTGAGGTATGAGTAGATAGATCGGTGGGTCGAGGAGTCTATCGATATGTTGTCATAAGCGTAGTCTAAGGGGGAAGAAGGGGTGTGAAATGCATACTATGTTTATATACTATGTTTCAGTATAAGGTGTATTCCAGTGAGGTATGAGTAGATAGATCGGTGGGTCGAGGAGTCTATCGATATGTTGTCATAAGCGTAGTCTAAGGGGGAAGAAGGGGTGTGAAATGCATACTATGTTTATATACTATGTTTCAGTATAAGGTGTATTCCAGTGAGGTATGAGTAGATAGATCGGTGGGTCGAGGAGTCTATCGATATGTTGTCATAAGCGTAGTCTAAGGGGGAAGAAGGGGTGTGAAATGCATACTATGTTTATATACTATGTTTCAGTATAAGGTGTATTCCAGTGAGGTATGAGTAGATAGATCGGTGGGTCGAGGAGTCTATCGATATGTTGTCATAAGCGTAGTCTAAGGGGGAAGAAGGGGTGTGAAATGCATACTATGTTTATATACTATGTTTCAGTATAAGGTGTATTCCAGTGAGGTATGAGTAGATAGATCGGTGGGTCGAGGAGTCTATCGATATGTTGTCATAAGCGTAGTCTAAGGGGGAAGAAGGGGTGTGAAATGCATACTATGTTTATATACTATGTTTCAGTATAAGGTGTATTCCAGTGAGGTATGAGTAGATAGATCGGTGGGTCGAGGAGTCTATCGATATGTTGTCATAAGCGTAGTCTAAGGGGGAAGAAGGGGTGTGAAATGCATACTATGTTTATATACTATGTTTCAGTATAAGGTGTATTCCAGTGAGGTATGAGTAGATAGATCGGTGGGTCGAGGAGTCTATCGATATGTTGTCATAAGCGTAGTCTAAGGGGGAAGAAGGGGTGTGAAATGCATACTATGTTTATATACTATGTTTCAGTATAAGGTGTATTCCAGTGAGGTATGAGTAGATAGATCGGTGGGTCGAGGAGTCTATCGATATGTTGTCATAAGCGTAGTCTAAGGGGGAAGAAGGGGTGTGAAATGCATACTATGTTTATATACTATGTTTCAGTATAAGGTGTATTCCAGTGAGGTATGAGTAGATAGATCGGTGGGTCGAGGAGTCTATCGATATGTTGTCATAAGCGTAGTCTAAGGGGGAAGAAGGGGTGTGAAATGCATACTATGTTTATATACTATGTTTCAGTATAAGGTGTATTCCAGTGAGGTATGAGTAGATAGATCGGTGGGTCGAGGAGTCTATCGATATGTTGTCATAAGCGTAGTCTAAGGGGGAAGAAGGGGTGTGAAATGCATACTATGTTTATATACTATGTTTCAGTATAAGGTGTATTCCAGTGAGGTATGAGTAGATAGATCGGTGGGTCGAGGAGTCTATCGATATGTTGTCATAAGCGTAGTCTAAGGGGGAAGAAGGGGTGTGAAATGCATACTATGTTTATATACTATGTTTCAGTATAAGGTGTATTCCAGTGAGGTATGAGTAGATAGATCGGTGGGTCGAGGAGTCTATCGATATGTTGTCATAAGCGTAGTCTAAGGGGGAAGAAGGGGTGTGAAATGCATACTATGTTTATATACTATGTTTCAGTATAAGGTGTATTCCAGTGAGGTATGAGTAGATAGATCGGTGGGTCGAGGAGTCTATCGATATGTTGTCATAAGCGTAGTCTAAGGGGGAAGAAGGGGTGTGAAATGCATACTATGTTTATATACTATGTTTCAGTATAAGGTGTATTCCAGTGAGGTATGAGTAGATAGATCGGTGGGTCGAGGAGTCTATCGATATGTTGTCATAAGCGTAGTCTAAGGGGGAAGAAGGGGTGTGAAATGCATACTATGTTTATATACTATGTTTCAGTATAAGGTGTATTCCAGTGAGGTATGAGTAGATAGATCGGTGGGTCGAGGAGTCTATCGATATGTTGTCATAAGCGTAGTCTAAGGGGGAAGAAGGGGTGTGAAATGCATACTATGTTTATATACTATGTTTCAGTATAAGGTGTATTCCAGTGAGGTATGAGTAGATAGATCGGTGGGTCGAGGAGTCTATCGATATGTTGTCATAAGCGTAGTCTAAGGGGGAAGAAGGGGTGTGAAATGCATACTATGTTTATATACTATGTTTCAGTATAAGGTGTATTCCAGTGAGGTATGAGTAGATAGATCGGTGGGTCGAGGAGTCTATCGATATGTTGTCATAAGCGTAGTCTAAGGGGAAGAAACCTAACCTAAACCTAACCTAACCTAACCTAACCTAACCTAACCTAACCTAACCTAACCTAACCTAACCTAACCTAACCTAAACTCTAACCTAACCTAACCTAACCTAACCTAACCTAACCTAACCTAACCTAACCTAACCTAACCTAACCTAACCTAACCCAAACCTAACCTAACCTAACCTAACCTAACCTTAACCTAACCTAAACTCTAACTCTAAACTCTAACCTAAACTCTAACCTAACCTAACCTTAACCTAACCTAACCTAACCTAAACTAACCTAACCTAACCTAACCTAACCTAACCTAACCCAAACCTAACCTAAACTCTAACCTAACCTAACCTTAACCTAACCTAACCTAAGCCTGGCCTAGGCCTGGCCTAGGCCTGGCCTAGGCCTGGCCTAGGCCTGGCCTAGGCCTGGCCTAGGCCTGGCCTAGGCCTGGCCTAGGCCTGGCCTAGGCCTGGCCTAGGCCTGGCCTAGGCCTGGCCTAGGCCTGGCCTAGGCCTGGCCTAGGCCTAGCCTAAACCTAACCTAACCTAAACCTAGCCTAAACCTAACCTAAAACTAACCTAAACCTAGCCTAAACCTAACCTTAACCTAACCTAACCTAACCTTAACCTAACCTAACCTAACCTAACCTAAACTCTAACCTAACCTAACCTTAACCTAACCTAACCTAAACCTAGCCTAAACCTAACCTTAACCTAACCTAACCTAACCTAAACTCTAACCTAACCTAACCTAACCTAACCTTAACCTAACCTAAACCTAGCCTAAACCTAACCTAAACCTAG